>OX421941.2:11500117-12750117 GCA_949128155.2 Xanthia icteritia
AATTGTACTTTAACGAATATAGTGTGTAACTTAGTGTGTAATTAAATACTTTTGTTCCTGAAATTACTTTATTTTACATAACCATAGAATAACTATAGAAAAATAAACAACTACTGGTTGTTTATTTTTAACTGAAGGCTACTTTCCACCTCCTAAAAGCAGTCACCAAAACTGACCAAAACATGCTCTAAGCTTGGAAGTTAACTCCTATTGTCTAAAGGATCTGCGGGGCTACTCCTTAAGCGAATTCCGTGGTTTCGGCCGAAGTTAATGACGCTGTCCTATCCTTCTCACCAACGGTATGTCCGTAATTGAGACGGTGAACGAAAGCCCGTAACTTCTACCGAAACTACGGGTTTCGCTTAAGGAGTAGATCCCCTGATAATACTCTGTCCAGTATTATATAGTACTCTGTGTACTCTGTTTTACGCAAAAATCTTCTTCTTCTTAATCTTGTTTTACTACAGATAAGTAGTTTTACGTATCCAATAAAGCCAAGCATAAAATAGGTATGATGATTTGAAATGTTTGCTTACAAAACAGGTAATAAAGAAAGGAAGGAAGGATAGTTAAGTCAAACTTGTGGACGGGTTCGATTCCTGGCTAAATCATTGTTGCCAAATATACCATCTTGCCTTTGTTATTGCACCGAAGCAAATGGCACGACCGAGTACAATTAGAATGGTTAGTGAGTAGTTCTATAATAAACCAGCTATCTAATTACGTAGCACATTTTCGTAAACGATTACGACAATCGTTTCATTTTGACAGTTCAACAACATTCATTGCGTTATTTACGCTGTTGAGCAGATTGTGTTTTCGAACTTATGAAGCAATGGATTAGCAATTTGTTGTAAAACGATTCAAATTCCGATTGATCGTGTATTACGTAATTAGGGTACAGGCCGGTTTCCCAAGCATCTTCATAGACAAATGACACTAAGTACCTATAAAATTGCGATTACGATTTAATTTACGCATATATTCTAATGCCCACATTGCTCACATATTCGAGTTCCGTTTGCGCTAGATAGTAGTGGTTGTGGTAACGTGCTAGTGCTAACGGCCGGCGAACGGCGCGGCCCCGACTTTCGTGTCGTAGGTCGTGGGTTCGAACCGCACCGCAAGCAGGTAGTACTTTGTGTTCCACTACTCTCAAAACGTTGAAGGGAAACATCGTAAGGATACGCTGCTTACGCTACAACCTCAAACATTAATTAGGTATAAGTATGTGGCTTTTCAGTAGTACTAGTCATTCTGAAATAAAATGTATTGACGCGTTCTTGAAGTTGATATTCGTTAAGTGAAAATAATTTCAATTGTAAATAAGAATTTGAATTTTGAATAAAAACTTTAGTGTAAAATTTGTAGGTATGTATGCGGGGTTAGGCAAACTATATTGCATAACTTCCGTCCTCTCGTATAGTTGCTGACCGTACTTGTCCTGAACCATTGCAAATAGTTCACTCCATTGTAATATACTGATTAGATTTAAATAAATATGTACATTTTATTTACCTATATTAGATACTTAATAGGTATATTATTTTTCCTGGTTGCTGCATGGCATTATGCTTCAATATTCCAACAAATACCTACGGCTTTTATTTTTTTAACGAATGTAGGTAGGTATTCTGTAAACTCTATATAAAAGTACTATGCCAACATTGCCAATTATAACTAACTGGTACCTAAGTAGGTATACGATTTCGATTATTTTAGTTACGATTTTTTTTTAAGTAGTTTCGATGATCGGACATGGCTGATGAAGTGATGAGGCTACCTTTATCTATTTCATATTAAATTTAAATTCAAAGCTTTATATTCAAGTGACATAGACTCACAATAACATAGGCATAACATATACAAGTAAAATAAAATTTAAATTTAAATTAAAATTTACACATAAAATTAGGTCATAAATTGTTCGTCAACGAAAGAAAGCGACACGTAACACGCTTGGAAATATAAATTTTATACTTCCAAGCGCGCCACGTGCCGCTTACAACTTGTGCCACGTGTCGTAATTTTGACGGAAAAATAATAATTACTTAATGTTACCAATATACAAGGTCAAAACTAGGTAGCGAAACTCCGCAGACGTGATGAGTGTATTGAATTGAATGTATTGATATCTAAAGAGGATAAAACAAAACAAAAAGACTTGATGTTCTTCTTTGGGGTCAACGACCGCTGGTAGTGTAGTAACTTGAAGCATGAGTTGAGAGAATATTTTTTTGTTAATGTTTAGATATTGATACCCATGATATCCATCACGTCGGTGAAGTTACCAAAAAACCGGCCAAGTGCGTGTCGGACCACGCACAATGAAGAGTTCCGTAGTTGGGATGAATTTATCCCAAAAACAAACTTAACATTGTAGTTGAAAAACACAACAACACAAACACGTCTTTCATAGTCATTTCATTCTGTTTGACAATATCAAATAGCTCTTCAAGATCACCTTTCCAGATTTGGCGTTTCTTATTTGCCGTGTCCGTATTTCTGCATTTCTCTTTTACCAAATTTTGGTATTCCTTATAGTTTTTGAATGCCAGCTCGAATATTTACCTCTGTCTTGACAGGTATATTAGCCTTCTTCCACACTTCTTGCAGTTGAATACTTGTTGACTTAGTGGCGTCCGAAAGTGTCTCTTTTTTTCTTTGTGATGGTGTAAAAAAAACAACAACACTTGTTCCTTGGAAGGAAGTCGAACTCCTAAAAAGTTATCACAAGGTACCCTCTCGAGTAACCAAATTCGTGTGCGTACGCGCAGCGGAATGTTGTTGAATTTAAAGATTTTAATTATGCAGATATTTAGTGTATGACGTCGTATAATTGTGTATGGTAAAAAAAAATTTGTGCACGCAACCATTGTGGAGAAATTCACCAAAAACTGATTCCGCTGGGCGAACGTTGTCCTGGCGGAACTTTTTTTAATCCATAGACTTTAGAAGAAAAGAGATGTGTCCAAAAATTAGTGTATATTTGTGTGTAATTGTGTATGTATGAATAAAACTAGTGCATGCATAAACTTCGGAGAAATTCAAGTTTCCGCTACGCGAACGTTTGGCCATTAGCTAGTTTTCATATAAAGCGCTTACATAGAGAGCTGTAGATTTTTACATACGTTGATTTGAATTTGTTTATATTTGTTTAAAAAACAGATTTAGAAAAAATCGTAGGGCTTAAAAGATAAAAATATAAACGTAAAATACGCTTATTAGGTCTTAGTTCTTAAAGTATGCACTTTGGGGTCTAGATTTTCACGTTTATACAAACCTTGTAAGTGTCTGCAACATGTTGCCAAGTATCAATGATGTTCCGTTAGTAATTAAAGAGTTATAGGACAAATTTACCATGAATAGATCACTGTTTACAAAGCAGTCAAATATCACGACGTTCTAAATGAATTGCATGGTAAAATGTATGCCAATAATTAGTGTAGGGTCGGGTGTCTCACAGTGAACCAGGCAGCTACATTTAACCACCGCCGAATCTCGAAAATGCGACGTTGCCAAACCGCGCTAATATGAGTGAAAGAGAGGTATTTACGTTCCGTTCCAGCCCACTAGTTTGCGTGGCGATCGCGTGCAAAGTGGTTGTGTGAGGAGCATTCGAAAGCAAACTGACTCAAAAAGTAAGTATTTTTTGCCAATTTCATTCTTTTTTAGCTTTTTTCGTTTAAATAATATCAATTTATTTATATGTACACTGTTTTCTACGGTTATTTAGCAATTAAAAGGGCTATAATTCGTGTTTTTAAGAGATTGATTTGCCGGTAAAATTTTGAGGTTAGTTATCAAAACGTGGTGTGTCTCACAGTGAACCACCTGAGGGTGTTACACATTGAACCATGGTTCATTGTGTACACCCCAGTCGTTAAATGAGTGTGTTTTTTACAATTATTTTAATTTGTTATAGAATGGCGCGAAACAAAGTGATGATAAGAAAAAGAGGGGGGCATTCGGCTGCCAACATGCTTAAGGCCCTTAAACTGCACAGATCAGGTGAAAGTATCAGAAAAGCAGCGAAAACTTACAATACTTATATCAAATTTTTCAAATTGTTTTTGGCTAAGAATGCTAGTTTTTGTTTTATTTTTTGAAGAAGTTTTTTTTATGTTTTTTACTTAGTTTTTAAAGTATCAAGAATATTATGTTAGGTTTTTTTATAATTAAAAACTGTTACTTTTGTTTTTATTATTAAAATATGATAAGAATTTGACTGAAAAGGTTCTGTGATGTATAAAACTAAGAATCTCGGTTTAATTGCCTAAGATTTAAAGTGATTTTAATAAATATAAGGCTGATTTTTATTATTACTGTTTTTTATTATTAATATTACAAAGTATTTGCCTTATAAATTGAACTAGAAGACATAGTTAATAAGGTGGCTCAATGTGGACGATACCCTGGTTAAATGTGTACCACCTGGAGTACTCAATGAACCAAAAATCATTTTTCATAAAAACCTGTTTTACACCGAAACTAAAAGGAATATAAGAAATTAATGTTTTACAAAAATAAATTAATGTTTTGCTAAATAAATATGCTAACTATACACAAAAAATTAAAGGCATTGATTAAAAATCCAGCCCACTATGAGACTTTGAAATTTACCTGGTTCAATGTGAGACAACTTACCATATTCATTCAACTATTCACATGCAAAATTTCATGTCATTAAATTCAGTAATTAAAGAAAAACAATTATAATACTGACGAAGCATCGAAAACCTACATAACCCGACCAAGTTCGGATGGCTACAAAAAAGCGGCCGTGCCATATATCTAAGAAACGTTCTTAACTTTCCAATATAGTATTTATTAATATGGTACAGTTGCGTACACAAGCGTTAGGAAAAAATAAAACAATTGCATTTCTTGAACGAAAAATTTTTTTTTAATAATAACGCCACTATCTACGATAAAAACAAATCTTCAATTAACAAGTACTTCTCTATTTAAATATCCGCGTACATAAATATTTTTAATTACATATAATACTTAATTATGTAATTATAATAACGTTAACAAACGCTTGCAATGACAGCAATAGACAAATGTGTTTTAACTAAAATAGATTATGAACTAGCTTTTGCCCGCGACTTCGTTCGCGTGGATGACGAAACTTAGGGTAAGTATAATATTTAACAGTACCGTTTCAAGCGGGAAGCCGCCTATCGCTCGTTGCGCGCAGCGCGTTGTCTATTTTTTCACACAAGAATATTTTTGATCAATTCATAACTACAATACTTAGACTATTTAACTAAAGGATTAAGCGTACCGAACTTCGAACAAAATAATTCTGCATATTTTGGTGGGGTGCGGGGGAACACGCTCACATACATAAGAAAAAAAAATCGATTCAAGAAGTAGTTTTTTTTAAGTTATTAGATTGTTTGATCCACTAAAGTTGCAAAGGGGAACGCTCGTGCATGCCTAGTCTATTGGTTAAATAGTGTAATAAGCTACAATATGATAAATATTTACCTAAACAGTAGTATATACTTACATGTGGTAAATATTTAATTTCCCTAAGGGGTCTATAGTTAGAATCCTGATCCGTGAAATCTTCAATAGAAATTAGCTGTATGAATTTTATTTGTCTTAAATAATATATTTAGATTATATCTCAAGTCTCAAGCGCATACTTAAATAAAGTACCTAATACGTAAATAGTACCTACTTTTTGTCATAGTCAAATACATTTAAAAAAGTAGGTGTACAAAAATAAATGACCTATAAATTATATTGAAACAACAATTGTGTTATCACCTATACCAATTCAATACCGGTATTATACTGTAAATTTTGGGATGTTACCTAAATATATTGCACGGCCGCTTTTTTGTAGCCATCCGAACTTGGTCGGGTTATGTAGGTTTTCGATGCTTCGTCAGTATTATAATTGTTTTTCTTTAATTACTGAATTTAATGACATGAAATTTTGCATAAGAATAGTTGAATGAATACACTAATTATTGACATACATATTACCATGCAATTCCTTCAGAACGTCGTGATATTTGACTGCTTTGTAAACAGTGATCTGTTCATGGTAAATTTGTCCTATAACTCTTTAGTTACTAACGGAACATCATTGATACTTGGCAACATGTTGCAGACACTTACAAGGTTTGTATAAACGTGAAAATCTAGACCCCAAAGTGCATACTTTAAGAACTAAGACCTAATAAGCGTATTTTACGTTTATATTTTTATCTTTTAAGCCCTACGATTTTTTCTAAATCTGTTTTTTAAACAAATATAAACAAATTCAAAACAACGTATGTAAAAATCTACAGCTCTCTATGTAAGCGCTTTATATGAAATCTAGCTAATGGCCAAACGTTCGCGTAGCGGAAACTTGAATTTCTCCGAAGTTTATGCATGCACTAGTTTTATTCATACATACACAATTACACACAAATACGCACTAATTTTTGGACACATCTCTTTTCTTCTAAAGTCTATGGATTAAAAAATGTTCCGCCAGGACAACGTTCGCCCAGCGGAATCAGTTTTTGGTGAATTTCTCCA
Organism: Xanthia icteritia; assembly: GCA_949128155.2. Lineage (NCBI taxonomy): Eukaryota > Metazoa > Arthropoda > Insecta > Lepidoptera > Noctuidae > Xanthia > Xanthia icteritia. The sequence goes on from OX421941.2 coordinate 11,506,664, forward strand.
CAATGGTTGCGTGCACAATTTTTTTTTTACCATACACAATTATACGACGTCATACACTAAATATCTGCATAATTAAAATCTTTAAATTCAACAACATTCCGCTGCGCGTACGCACACACCAAATTCCTCGTCTACCATTCATATTTACATTAAAATATGCTTGAATGTTTTAAACGATCACTTACTACCCTCCACTTCAGATAATAAACTTGAAATAATTTCTATATAAGTATATGAAACACCCTCTTGTATGTAGGTAACTTTGTAGGAAAGTTAAAAAAAATATAAGTATCTGTTGGAGTTAGTGTTACCTAAGCCTAGGTACTTATATTATTTTAGGTATAATGTCAAGTTTGTTTGTTTTGTCTAAGTTTACTCTTAACCACTCGGTGGTTCATGCTTTCTGTTTACACAATTGCGTGTTGTGTCGTGACGCGGCCGCGGGATTCACCAACCAAACGAATCGTTCAGCTATCTAATTACGTTACACATTTTCGTAGGTATACGAATAAGACTAATCGGTTTCACTTTGACAGTTCAACAACATTCATTGCGTTATTTACGTTGTTGAGCTGATTTGTTTCCAACTTATGAAGCAATGGATTAGCAATCTGTTTCAAAACGATTCAGATTGTGATTCATCGTGTATTACGCAATTAGGGTAGACTACGACTATCACAACGAGTTTTGATTTGCTGACTGTGCGTTTGCATTGGCGAAACATTCACAACAAAACCTGTTGATATCGCTATTTTCTGACAATTTTCCATACAATGTTTGACAGGAACTAGAGATTTCAATATGTTTTGTTGTGAATGTTTCGCCAGTGCAAACGCACCTAACACTGCGTCAGAACCGAAGGCGACACGACACAACACAGTAAATATCCGGCTCTATTCTTATGCCTTGTGTCTATATCATTATTTATTAGTAATTCGCATTGGTAATTCGGCAGTCGCCAAGACAGGAATCGCGTAATTTCGATAATGTGCTTTCTTTGAAAAAAATAAACACTAACTTACGAAATAACATAATAGGATGATATGATACATGATATAATGCCTGTGTCAAAAAAAAGAAATTCTATTTAGTCCGTCAGTCAGATAAACAAAAAATATTAGACTCGTATTTTTTGCTTTATCATATTAATAAAAAATGACGTAAATAAAACGCATTAAAGTTGGGGAGTGGGGGTCGTTACGTCACAAGTAAGTATAAAATCTACATACTCGTGACGTCATGGCACATTTTAACTCAATGTATCGCCGTAATCGTTTGACAACGTAAAAAAATACGTGTACAGACGCCAGCACATCAACCTACTACAATCTGTCAAATTTCTTTAATAGATTTTCAACTTTATCACTAATACATAAGGTTCAAAGTTGATTGGGAAAATTTGACAGTTTCGGGTAGATTGACCTGCTGGCGTCTGTACGTTACATATTTTTTCATAATCTAAATGACGGACAAACAAATTTTTTTTAGTCATCATTCCTATTAGAACTTATTCTTATTCTGGATATTTGAAGTTTGTCCTATAATACCATAGACGTATAAAAAAGGTTATAATACCTTGTTAACCCATTAACCTAACCCCTTAAACAATTATTGGAAATAGGCAATAAACAAAATGTTTGTAGCAATGGCGCCAATTATTGAAAGTGAAAAATTTGTAGCTTATCCTACGAAAAATATTGTAAGTATTACGCTTACCTTTGCGGGGTAGGCAGAAAGGAACGAGCACCACATAGGTAAACGTGTGTGGTAATTTTGGATCCCATAATAAAAAAGATGATGTTTTGAAGTTACTTTTTTATGTATGTCAATAGTTTATGGATATACAGGGTTATTGGTAATATGTTGGCAATCCATTAATTAAGGGGATGTAGGAGAGGTCACCCCTGTCTCATACGCAAAAAATTGTCATTTAATATTTTTATTTCATACATTTTAAAATGTAAAAAGTCAAATTACTCGAAATAACCCTGTATTTCGGGTTACAACCGCAGAAATAACTTAGCTTTTCGTAGTTTTTTCGAAAAATACCTACTATGAAATACATTCTTATTATTACAGTCGAGAAAAACGATACATAACAGCGTAAATATTCATCCCAACTACGGAACCCTTCACTGTACGTGGTCTGACATGCACTTGGCCGGTTTTTATTTAACGTTATAACAAAAATAAAATTGCAAAACCTTCCTTGGATTTTAATACATGAAAAGAATTCATGTAAACGCTTTTGCATGTGTGTGTGAGCCGCTTCCGGCAATTTGTTCCTAGTTGAAATACCAGCTTACCAGCCAGGACGCAGCGGCCGGTATAGAATAGATTAGTAAGCCAATGGCTACGACTGACAGGCATCGTTGCGGGCGTAAGTGCATCCCCGTAGACTCGGCAGGTTCTCACGTTCGACAGCAAAAACACCCCGTGCAGGCAGTGTTGTAAGCTTTACGTATCTACTATTTCCGCTGTCAGCTCGTCGGATATGGCCGCAGTTGGGCGCATACCATGGACATCGGAAAGGCTCCGGATGTGGGCAAGCAAAATTAACCATAATTCATACCTATGTCTATTTGATTTGAAAGAGTATCGCCAGCTGTGAGAAGGCTCATCAGGCTGCGTGTTGTCGAGTATTATAATGATATTAATAAATGTATTAATTGATCTCGTCAGTACCTACTAACATAGTTTTAAGATAATGTAAAAGGTACTAACAAAATATGGACAAAAATAGTCTGAACTAAATGATTTTTATTTATTTTAAAGCTAAGTTAGGGTCTTGATAACCGACTTTAGGCTGTTTCCACCAGAAATGAGCGAGGGATGTGTGTGAATTTAACCAATAACTTAGCTCAAGCTATGACAGTGAATCAATGTAATTGGTTAGTTTCACACATACGCTACACATCCTCGCTCATCTCTGGTGGAAATGCAGCCTAAGATGCGCTAATAAGTGCGTGCGCGGTGCGGTGTATGAGGTGCATACCTACCTATATTAGAATGCTAAATATTTTTTAAGATTTTATTTCAGGAAATATCGCTTGTTAATAGAGACCGAAGTGTTTTGCTGTATTCACTTCATATCAATGCTTCAAAGGGTCATTATAAAATAGTAAGTCTTAAGGGCCCTAGACTTTCTCGTTTTTTGACGATCAATAATATATCTCCGCTTTTTACAGATTTGCTTGATATTTTCGATCGACAATATCCAGGTTAAAATCGAGCATCACTTGTTGATTTATCGATCAACAAAAACGATCCACAGTGGCAATCGAAATCGTATTTTTATGTCGATCACCACTGTGGATCGTTTTCTTTGTTTGTTGCTTACCTTGCACCTTAGGCCTTTTTATTCTAAGTGGTATATGTAGTATTCTGTTGCATAATTTCTAGTAAACACCAAGCGGGACCAACAGAATTCTATAAATATAATGTAGGTATTATACGCGGCGCCCGCGTCAAAGTTGAAAGACAACAAACACGGTACCTATTACAAATCACCAAATAATACCTACTTACCGTATGATCAAAACCACTGCTGCGTTAAGCTTCGTGCCGACTAGCGCGACGCGACACCGGTTTATTATTATACCGTGAAGTTTTCTAGAAATTGTATTGTAAGAGTCGCGTCGCGCTGGTCTGCACGAGCCTTTAAAACTTGCGCTAATCGCCACAACTTCAGAACGCATTATATATCTGATAATATCATCTAACACCAGTCAATTATCTACCAATCAATAATTTGGGATTCGGAAAACAACATAATCGCACTAAGTAGGTACCTACCTACATACCTGACTCCCGTGATTTGTACCTATATATCTGCATTATATAGAGACTGTAAAAGAGGTCATCTAGTCGGTATCACGGGATTCACTAAGTAAGTACTTAGTTAGCCACACCCAATCTCACTTTTAAAGACACATTTAATTTTGTTACTACTAAAGCCAAAAATAAATATTTATTGGTCATCTTAGATTTACAAAATTTGTGTTCATTTACACAGCAGAAAATTTTATTGAATCGTCCAGCCGTATACGCGTGATGCTGTGGCAATACGCGACATGATATTTTTAAGATGATTGATTTGTGCGGGTTTTCTTGAAATATTTTAGGTAACAATAATACGTTTAAGTTTCTTTGAAAATACTGCTTAGAACAAGCGTTCTGAATTAAGGCTCCCGTAAACAGGCGCGACGCGACACCGATAGAACAATTTTCGAGAAGTTTTCATAGAAATTGTTTCACCAGTGTCGCGTCGCGTCTGTCTGCGAGAAGCCTTTAATTTTGAACGCAGTATATACGGGTATCATATGGCAGCTAAATGGATGTCGTGGTCTCATTAATTGGGTAGGTGGCAGTAAAATTTTTTTTCAGCTGTAATGTCGCTAGGAACCTACTTTAATTAAGTCGCTAAATAAACTATTACGCATAATAAACCGATCCTTGCAAACAATAGTAGAGTCGTTACAAGTTTTTAGGTAAATACCTATGTTTTTTTTTAAATTTAGCGTTGTAGGTACTTTAGCTTGATAAGTTGTAAAGTAGAAACTACAACCGAAACAAATGTCAAATATTTCCAACTTTCCGCCATTACCAAACCAATAAAAATAACTAATGTAAATGACTACAAACGATGCTTAGCATAACAACAGTCTCCATCGTCAAGGTTACAGCGTTAAGATATTCGCGCGCTCGCGTCTAAGATCGTTATTGTCCACATTGCCCTGCGCGGTTGTTAAATCTTACTGTACGCGAGACATCGTCCGATTATGTTAACGAGTCACGATTTATGTAATAGTAGTATCTACTACTACAATATTCAAATCCTAGAAGATAAGTACGCGACTACTAATGGGATTTCTCCTTTACAAAATATTTCGATCCCTTTAGGAGCCTACTCGGTAATCTTATCTGAATACATATTTCTATTTAATGTTTTGTATTTATTGCGAAGGACTTATTGAAACCATAATATTATGGAGCTCAATGTTAATATATTTTTAAGGATAAAACAACACTTCCCATGATTAGTACAAAATAAAATTAAATATATTGTTAGTTTTTTACATAGGTAAAATTTATTTAAAAGTACAGAACATATGAAGGACTACACACTGAATTGAGATAAAATACTTAGTACTGACTTTGAAAATGATGTAAGCCACTTTTAGTATTCACAATATGAACTTATTGCATCAATTAATGATTATTTGGCAGACCAAAAGAGATTTTCCAACAGTGCACAGGTCATTAAACCTTATTTTATTATATAAGTGAAATTTGGAATAGAAGCTGTAAGAAAATCTGCAATTAGACCAGCCACTACACCTTATATACCGAAACATTATGGCTAAGAAACTTTAATATGTGATGTTCCAGCATACAAGTTCAGCTGCATGCAGGCAACAAGGGGCCAGCATACACCCAAATATATTATTATAAATTAATTTTAAGTAATATTTCATAGATAGTAATTTTAATATATTTTGTACAATAAAATACAATTAAGTACAACTTGTAGCAAAGATATTAAAGAGAGTAATATTTATCTCAAGTGTTAAAGCTGCAATAACGTGTGTGTACGCACAAGGCATATTTACACAGCACACACGCACGGCAACAACACACCATGTGCTGCACACTATAGTACATAATTAATTTTATTACTTAATAGAATATAAAGACACGCCCAAGCTGAGAACTTCTCCACTTATTTTACAGATTTCAATGCATGATTAGCCAATGAACATGCCTGTACTCCACTAGCAGATTGCTATTAAATAATACATTGATCGTCGCTTAATATCACAGCTAATTATGCTTTGAAAATTATAGACATGTCTAATTTTCACTAATGTAGATAACAATGTAGAGTATAAGTAGACAATCTGAATTAATTTACATTACAATATCATGTCTTTTCATATGAAAAATTTAAAATTACATTACCAAAAATTAAACAGTGCAGCGCATTATAAATAAATGTGCATACCTTAATATTTAATTGACTAAATAAATTTGTTGCCTGCAGATCTGACATATTATTTTATTTAAATATCGAGAGGTAATATCTTAAGAGAAATTTTAACTTCAACTATTGAAAAAAAGTTAAATCCAAATTTAAAAATATTTTGTATTTATTACGACAATTCCCTTCAAATCCACCTAGTTATTATGAATGTGAAATATCATTCCAAAAGCTGAGTCTCCGTCACACATATTTCACTACCACTATAATTGTGGATCAAAATGTAAGGATCGAAGAGAAGTAGAAGCTAGCACTTCACGAATGTGCGTTGCTGTTTACATGCGACTTCTTTTCCTGTGCATCTGGAGTACGCTGGCCGTCACGCCTTGGAGGCATGCGCTCATTGATGGCATCCAGCCCCTTTGCCTCAGCAAATGAAGTTATCTTATGATTTGGAGAGAAGCCCTGCAGGGCATTCTTGAGAGAAGTTTTACCACCAGAAAGAGCACCCAATGGCAAAGCACCAGTGGGAGTGAGCCCTTTTAGCTGTAGCACAGATTCACTTTCCTCGCGAAGCACAGAGAACACATGAGCCATTTTGCCAATAGCACGAATCTTGTTACGGATGACTTCTTTCCTGAGATTTGCTTCCTCCAATGCATCATCTCCTTCAGACATCAATTCATCATCAGAGCAAATATTTAGCACATTGACCAGCATTTCTGTAACCTTCTCGCCCACAAATGGAAGAGACCAGGTAAAGACATCCATGAAGTTGGGCAGCCAATATGGGTGGGGAGAGCAATTAAACTGTCTAATGTTCATCACATTGTTCTCATACTTTAGAACAGCAGCCTTGTTATTATAGACATCCAAGTAGTTAGGTGCAGAAAAAATAGTGATGAGACTGGGAAATCCTGTGGTCTGGCTTTTACGATACATCCGGTAGCCAGCATCTTGAGCTTCATGAGCACGTATGATGGAAAGTAAATTGTTTCTTTGTAGAAAATCACAACAAGCCGCATAGCTATAGAAGTATGAACAACCTCTGACTGAGTTGTGCGAGAAGTGTTCTGCATTTTTTTCATTTCCAAAATCTTCCAATGGATCAGACCAAAGCAGGTCACACATAGCTCCAAATGCAGGTGGTTCTTTGAATCTATCTAGTTTACGAATATCATCTAAGTTGTTGATCTCAGGAGAAAGCCCTCCATGCACACATAGGAACTGCTGGTTCATAAGAGCAGCAAGAGGTAAGCAGTCAAACGCGTCCATACATGCATCATACACCTTCTCAGAATATTTGATTTTGCATTCTTGTTTGAAAGTGAAATACTCTGTCAAATGTCGGCATTCATGATTACCGCGTAATAGGAATAACGTCTTCGGATAACACAACTTCAAAGCCCAGAGGTAGAGAACACATTCTATACTGAAATAACCTCGGTCGACATAATCACCTAAGAATAAATACTTGGTACAAGAAGGAGAGCCTCCCACCTCGAACAATTTCATCAAATCATAAAACTGACCATGGACGTCTCCGCACACAGTCACCGGTGAATCGATCTCGATCATAGTTTTTTCTGATCGTAATAAGGTGGCACCATCTTGGATGATTCGTAAAGCTGCATTTTCCTCGATCCGACCTTCTAAGATAAAATGTTGCTTCAACACCTCAGGTAGAGGCTTTGCACTTTTTTCATCGAATACTTCCGATACAGTGAGCTTGCGACTGGGAGGGAAAGCAACACTTTGAATCATACGCTGCGTAGTCGACACTTTATCATTGCTCCCGGACATATTTGTCACATAAAAAACACTAGGTCTAATCCATACACGCCACTATTTTCAAAATGGCAGAATAGATATAATACTAAAACAGAATCCCGATTTCACGACAGAGAAACTACTGCGCACTGGAAAACAATGCGCAAACATCTGGCGAGTGGTCAATAAAATAAACAGGGATATCGAGCGCGTTTTATTACTTTTGAAAATATCATTAAATAGTAACACTGGCAATTTAAGGAACAGTTGCCAGTATGGTCTTTAAATAAACCATTACAGGCACACGTGTTTATGTAACACACCACTAACAAATTCGTAAAATAGTAAAGGAACCAAGTTAAAAATTATCATAATTTTTCATAAAATTATTGACCTTTTACAGGGATTTGATTTGAAAAAAAAAAGAATGCTTTCGTTAGGATATTCAAGTCATTTAGTTTTTTGTTGTATTATAGTAATCTAGAATTACTTGGCGCGAATTTTTTTATTCGAATATTTTGGCAATCCTCAGTGAGAAATTATAAGCCCCCAGTACACGTTAGGCGAGCCCGTCGCTCGACCAACGTATACTGGGTCTTTTTGCATTATTTGCCTTTTGATTTGCGTGTATATTGCGTTGGTCGACAACCGTCATCAACTAACTTAACTGACCCAGGTGGCGGAAAGAGGAACTAACTAAATCACTATAAGTGACAAGATCTATCAGTTTTTGTTCACCAACAGCGCCGCCTGCCTTCACCATCATCGAGCCAGATGTCATAGAGGGACTGTACCCGATTGTACAGACGTCAGCACATCAACCTACTACAATCTGTCAAATTTCTTTAATAGATTTACAACTTTATCACTAAATGATAAGGTTCAAAGTTGATTGGGAAAATTTGACAGTTTCATTCCTATCACAAGACTCAAAATAATGAAATCGCACAGAATGTCGTCGATCGACTGCGTCTGGTTGCACCCTTATGCCGCGGCCGCGGCGATACGCAGTTCACGATTAGCCAGGTCATTTTGAAACGAGGCCATGGTATGAAAACATAGGCCATTGTTTTGCTGCTGAGTTTGTATTTTAAAACACATATTTACATTTTTTTTCGGCTCTGTCGTCGGTGTGTACGAACCCCCAGAACGTCTAAAATCTAAGAATTGCACAGGACCACCATTATTGTTTGGCTGTGTATTTATGTATATTATCATGTGTGTGTTCAGCTGGAAATTCTGTTACTGTGCGTTTGCACTGGCGAAATATTCACAACAAAACATGTTGAAATCTCTATTTTCTGACAAAATTCTAGACAATGTATGACAGGAAATTTCAGAGATTTCAACATGTTTAGTTGTGAATATTTCGCCAGTGCAAACGCACAGTTAGGGAAAGTGATTCCTCATCGATTATTATCAATACTACATTATACATAATGAGGAGTGGTGGAGCACAGGCGACGCGATGACGTCTCTGAGACGGTTACAAAACGTTGACGAGATGAATAAGATGCCTGCGACAAATTTGCCAGAGTTAGCAAAATAACAAAAGTGAGGAAAGATATGCAGGAAAACTTTGCCCAAACTTGGGGAAAAACCTTTGGGAAAAACGGAATGAGAGGGAAAATAATTTTCTACGTGGGGTGTTTCATATATAGCCCACTTTTTATTTATGCAGGATTTGTTCTTATTATTTGCAGAATACATAAAATCGAATGAAGCACAAGCAAAGTTATGAAAGTTTGGCAGTAGTTCTCAGAACTATGAAGCATTTCAAATATGAAACGGAAAAATAACTACATAAATCTACCTACATAATCTACCTAAATGTTTGCTGGCCATCATTAATGATTTTTTGGCCTTGGGCCCGAAGGGTACATAACACTATTACTCCTAGCGCTGAAGGGTTTTTTGGAAGTAACAGAAAGGTACACGGAAACCCCTCTTATCGCATCACGGTTGCTCTGCGATCAGTGTGATCACGGTTGTGTGTAGATTGCAAGATTTTGGATCATTATTTTGACTACAAGTTTCGATTAGGCTGTTAACTGGAAACCCTAATCGAAATATGCTGCATTTTCATAATATTTTTTTATTAACTTCATAAATACACATATTGTTTACATCTATGGTTTAACATGAATTTTAACCTCCTCTGACCTCAGAATAGGTAACTCGAACTCTCATTCCAACCCTCTTGCCAACGCCCTTGGACCTGAGTGTTGCTATTCGAGAAAAAATAATTCACATGGTGTAAAAAAAGAAAAAATCTTTACATCAATAGGATCTTAACACAAAATTTGGCCAAAATGAAATTTTTGCTAACCAGCTGAATTTGCGTACCTACATATATTCTATACCTATATGATACTGAATCATTACCTAAATCTTACCGAGCCTCCTCCGGTTACAACCTGAGATAGGTACAGATGGCTTCATATCAAGCTATACATTTCCAGAATATAAACTCTGTTGACCAATGCTGGAGAAGTGCAGACTGTAGGTACGTACGCTTGTAATGAGTGTAGGGAGTAGGTAGGTCAGGTAACGGGTCTGGGTTTGAACTCACGATCTTTGCTTCACCAGTCTAACTCTTTCTTTCCTACTTGTTCACATGTAGGCACAAACAACTCAAGTCAACTCATGGTTGATATTAGGAGTAAGCAATGACGCTTACTCCTAATATCAGCAGCTGAAATGATGATGATGACATCATCATGCAAACGACTAGATTAACCATCTAGCTCTTGGGTCGTTTGCCAAATTCTTAATGGAGTTACTGGTCGACGTGTATAACTGTTCATAGAATGTCTCGATCTCTCTCAATAGTTCAGGTTTGGCGGATACGATCCTGCCATCAACGGGCTTCAATTTCGCAAGCTCTGCACAATAGACAGGTCTCTTGCAAAGACCTTGGAGCCCTTATTCCGCTCTATCGTGTCCTTAATGCGGTCTGCACTATAGCGGAGAAGGTCGCTTTTCAAGGACTTAGAGATCCGTATATTGAGCTGCCGGTATTTGAGCGCATCATCTGAAGACTGCAGGATCATTTCGCGTCTCTCCTTCATGCGCTGTGTAGAAGGATCAGAGAGCTTCTTGATTCTATTTGTCCGACGGGTCTTGAAGATCTTGGACCCGACCGTAAGGACAGTTTCCACGAACCCATCGTTAAAATCGTCCACGGAGCTCTCTAGGCACTCGAATCGATTCTGAAATTCGAGCTGAAAGCTCTCGGGGTTTTGGACTTGGATCGGTGCTGGGCGGAGCATCGACTTCATCAGTCGAGATCTTTCCAGCTTGTTATTTAAGTTCAATTTGCCTCTTACCATGCGGTGATCACTTCCGGTTTTCAACGCGTTGATCACAGAGGCATCATTGAATATTTGCTTCTTCGTCGACATAATGAAATCAATCTCATTTTTGATGCACCATCAGGGCTCTGCCAGGTCCACCTTCAGTGCTCACGTTTTCTCAAGAACGAGTTCATCATAAAGAGGCCTTCCTTCTCCATAAAACTGCCCAGTAGGTGACCCCGGTGGTTTCGACGTCCAACTCCAAATTGCCCCACTCGCAGCTCATCATCGCTTCGTTTGCCCAGTTTCCCGTTGAAGTTTCCGCATGACAACGGTGAAGTGAGTTTTAGAGCCATGCATGGCTCTGGAAATATCCTCATACATGGTCTCCACCTCATCGTTGGGGTGTGACGAGGTCGCGGCGTAAACCTGTACGACCTTCAGCGAATATCTTGCGGATATTCTGAGTATAAGGTACGCCACCCTCGTCGACATACTCTCGATCTTCACCACGTTGCTCACAAGGGACTTATGGACGATAAACCCGACACCCCCTTAGGACTGCTGGTCGCCCTCTCGGAAATAGAACAAGTTCCTGGATTTCAGGATTATCGAGTCTCCCCCTCTCTTCGGACTTCAGATAACCCTACTATACCATAGTAACCTGCTCAATTCTTCTTCGAGTTCGATGATCTTCTCGTCGTATTCGTATGTTACCAGGTCCAGTTTCGTTTCCGGTGATTGTGGTAGCCGGATCTCTTCCGGGGATTCTTCGTACCCCTTGCCTCACCGTGGCCTTGACCGCTGCCGTAGTCAAGGGTAGGTGGGCCGCCGGGCACTAGGGGCCATTTCTTTTTGGTGCTTGTCATTTTTAGGGGGGTTTGCCATAATCGCCACGCTTGGGAGGTGGGTTGGCGATCGCAGTTTGGTGTTAAAAATGCATAGAGAACGCTGCTGCCCATTCTCTAGTAAGTCCCTTAGTCGCCTTTTACGACACCTGTGGGAAGAAATAGGGTAGTGCTATCCTTTAAGTCCGGCGCTACTCGGAACGGAGTAAGCATACAAACCAACAATAATTGCTTGGTTAATACTTAACTTGTGTGGTTCAATTGTTAATAGTAATACAAGCTACGGAATAGATAATACTAATAACATTACTTATGTTGGTACCTATATTTAGAAAACAATTAGATGTAACTGTTGATGCTGATCTCTAATGTGGGTCAGTCGTAAGTAATGAGAACTATAGTTAGTTGGTTATCGGGCTGATGCCCAAACAACATATACGTACCTACCTACTAACATTATTTTTATCGCTGTAGCGACTATTTTTACTTTTTTTTTCAGGGGTATATACCGAACTATTGTTTGGTATTATTAACTGTCAAATGTCTATTCTTGTCACTATAATGGTGATACTGGGTTACGATGTTATGCTAAAATTAGATGGGCATGCTGGATAGCACTGTAAATAATTATAACTAAGTACCATGATAACGTGATGCGTTATTTCTGGAAATTGTTCCCTAGAGCAAATAGGCATGTGAGCAGAAAAGTGCTGCTTATTTATGAAATGAGTAGGTAGGTATAGGTTGTTTTTTTTTTGTACTTTTTAAATGGCTCTAGTGGGGATGCCGAACACTGTATTGGAATGGGACCAAAAATAAGCGGTCCTTTGGCTCTTGCAAATTTAGCTTCGATATATATTGCTTTACGACAGAATAACGCGAGGTGTAAAACCCTTTTATAAAAACAATTATTTCTACATGGCATAAGGCCGCTTTATGAATTACACAGTGATCAGAGCTCAAGTAAGAGAGTAGGACCATCTGGACCATCAACTTAAAATATACCGACCAGTCAAGTCACGGAGCAGGCGGAGCTAACACAACGTCACGGAAGTTCACGCGTTTGAACGAGACGTACCGAGATTGAGGACGCGGTAGCTTTCATATGCTCGGACGATACTCAGAACGGTGAAGTATGAAAGTAGTAAAGGATGAAATTTGATTTTAAAATGCATCATAATAAAATTTCAAGAAAAAACCGGTGACTACGGTTTAAAGGTCCACAGAGTTTGAAGATCCGTACCCCTTTAGTGAACAAAATGGCAGAACAGTAATTATACCACGGCATAATTACTGTTCTGCCATTTTGTTTTTTTTTTCAAAATGGTCGTCTCTCATGAAACCTATAAATATCAATAGCTGACATCAATGCAATCAGAAAACATAATAAGATCAAACCAGTTTTTCTTTTCAGTTATGGGCGGGAGGGGGGTGCACTTGCACCTTCCTGGCTTCAAAAATATAGGTGTAAAAACAGAACTAAAGAAATATCTGAAAACGCCTAACACAATAATAAAGAACTTAACCTATTCGAAAATTTTCGAGCTCACTTCGCTCCCTCTTGCATTCTGCAATCTCTGAATTCTAAAGCTTTGGTGGATTAGTCGACAAAGTATCCCCGAACTCCTATTTCCGAAAACCGAATCGGCCCTAGGAGGGCTGCTAACATTGGTGCCGATTCTCTTGTCACAAATGCCTCTAAACTAGACTAAAAATCACCAAAATTTAGTTTATTCCTGTCAAACGATGATTTCCCATTCTGAAATAGACTAAAGTGACACAACTTAACTATATTTTAGTTTGACAGCACTAAGATGGCACTGAGATTTTAATTTAGTGAAAATGACAATTTTGCTATTCTGAATTTGACATTTTTCACCTAAAATTTTAATTATCCACCTAAATCTGACCATTTTTAATCGCGATAAAATATGGTGTGGAATATTATTAGTTGTCATGAACTAAAATTCACACGAACATCTCGACTTCAGATGCAAAATCAGTACTGTATATATATTTTTTTCATTTCTTTTGCTTATATCTCGAAAATGGTGTGTCCTATCGCAAAAATAATGAAAATTTCGACCCCCTTTATGAAACCCTTATACCCCTAATTATCAACACGTAGGTAATATTTTTTCTTATTTTCCATGCAAAACGTGAAAAATTCCATATAAAACACGTCGAGGCTGCCCCCCCTGCGCACCTCCGGCTCTAAAAAAATTCACGGGGTAGGGCAAACAAGTGCGTACCACGTGGAGTCGCGATTGTCAAATTCGATTTAGTTGTGTCAAAATAATTTTTAAGTTTAGAGACCTTTTATTGCAGAATAGCGTTAAGATTCTCATAGTAAAAAGTAAGGAATTTTAGTGATAGTTTAGTTAGTTTAGTTGGGTGTACAAGAGAATCGGCACCAATTATCGAGCTTGCTTCGCTCACTCTTACATCCTACGCTTCTTTGTATAAGTCGACACAGTTAGTCCTCTTTCTGTATGAATGGACAAACGATAACCTAACGTATCTGAGGTGAACCGCAAAACTGATCGAGGTCGCTTCGTGGAGCTGAAGATGCACCCCCCTGAAAATGAAGCTGCCGGCGCCCAAGATTTCAGTATGGGGAAATTCTGTAGAGGTTGCAAAATGCATAATCAACACTGTAGCGCCTGAATTTAATAATTAATAAATGTATTGACTGTGGTGTAATTCCTGACTTAATGAAGTAGAAAAATAATACCTTTGTTTAATCGGGTAGTACATCAAACTCCACGAACTTTAGACCAATTTCTGTGCTTCCCACCTTCAGTAAAATATAAGAAAAGTTGATGCTAGTATTGCAGACATTTTAATAAACATAAATGATTAAACAGTAAACAATTCGGTTTCACAAGGGGTCGCTCAACTTTCGACGCTGGTGTTGAGCTTCTTGCACATATTTTTGAGGCCTGAGAGAAGTGACATGACGTCCTAGATATGTTTTGTGACTTATCAAAGGCTTTCAATTGTATTTTTCATGATACATTGGTCAGGAAATTGCATGACTATGGTGTTAGAAATATACTGCCTTGGATCTTCTTATTTCTTATTTGGATAATAGGATCCAAAGAGTAGACGGCAAGAGATCCCCGGGTTCTATTGTCACTATGGGAGTTCCGCAGGGCAATTCTTGGCCCTTTTTTATTTCTCGTATATATTATTGACCTACCTTGCCCTATAAAGAACAGTCATGAAATAGTGTTATTTGCAGGTCACTTATATTTAACCTTCAGCAATAACAAACAGTTACTGATGATGTAAATAATGCTCTCTCTAAAATGGTGCATTGGTTTAGTGTTAATAATTTACTTTTAAACGAGAAAAAGACTAAATGTATTAGATTTCTGACACCTAACGTTAAGCTGGTGAAAACCAACGTACCTACTAATAAATGGGGCAGAATTGGCCCTTGTGGTCACCACTGTGTTCTTAGGAATTACTTTGTATTCAAAGTTGCAGTGGGGCCCATATAATAGGTCTTTACCTATGAAATTGCCGTTTTGTATGAAAAAATTTAAACGATTTTTTTTCATGTATTAATCGAAGTAATCACCCATGCAATCAATGCATCTTTGCCAACGCAGAGGCAGTTTATTGATGCCCTTCTTAAATAAATCAACTGGACGGGAGGCAAAAAATTCTTCAAAGGCATTTTGTACTGCCTCTCGGGTATTGAATTTTTTTCCCGCCAAGAAGTTATCCAAATTCTGGAAAAAGTAGTAGTCTGTAGGCGTAAGGTCTGGTGAGTAGGGCGGATGACGGAGAGCTTCCAACCCCAGTTCTTGCAACTTGGAGACCGTCTGCTGTGCAGTATGAGGTCGCGCGTTGTCGTGCAGGAGCAGCGGAGACGAGCGATTGACCAATGCTGGTTGGAGATGTGCCAGCTTCTCCATCATTGTGTTCAGTTCTTCACAGTACACATCTGCAGAAATGCTCACCCCGTTTGGTAAGCAGCTGTGATGAATCACACCGGCGCTAGACCACCAAACAGTGACCATCACTTTTCTAGGGGTAAGTTTTCGTTTAGGGCATTGTTTAGGTGCTGAACCAGGATCCAACCAACTTGCTGAGCGCTTGCGGTTATCAAACAGAATCTATTTTTCATCGCAGGTAACAATGCGGTTCAAAATTCCTTCATTTGTGCGTCTGTTGAGCAGTGCAAGGCACGTCTCGACGCGTACTTCGCGCTGGCGATCATTGAGTTCGTGGGGCACCCATTTGTCAAGCTTTTTTACCTTGCCAATTTGACGCAAATGGACCAATATTGTTTTGACGCTAACGTCGAAAGCTGCTGCTAATTCAGCCGTAGATTGTGTATCATCAGCTTCCACAATCGCCTTTAATTCGTCATTGTCGACCAAAGTCTTCGGACGACCGCGAGGTTCATTTTTCAGGTCGAAATTTCCAGAACGGAAGCGAACAAACCAATAACAGGTGGTGCGTTGGTTTGTAGTGTTAGCTCCGTAAACGTCGTTGATGTTGCGTGCCGCTTGTGCCGCGTTGCTGCCACGACGGTACTCATATTCCACGGCAATTTCATAGGTAAAGACCTCATATTATATATCCAAATTGTCGAAGCGGCTAAGCTCTGCAGTCTACGCGGTCTATAAAATTCGTCATTTGATTCATGTAGAAACAGCTCGATTCGTATATTTTAGTTATTTCCATAGTGTAATGTCGTACGGCATTTTGCTGTGGGGGAATGCAGCCGATATTCAGGCTACCTATATTTGTGCTGCAGAAACGAGTCATTAATTTTATTTTATTTTGAGAAATTTATAACCATAGGCATTCACTGAGAGATAAATTTAAGGAAATAATCACAGGTAATGAGCTAATTACAGTAGCATCTCAATATGTATATGAGAACCAGCTATCTATTTAAGTAGAATTACGTAACATATTTTCGTAAAACGACTCAGATGTTGCTTGATCGTGAATTACGCAATTAGGGTACTGAATTATGTAAAAAAGAATATTAACCAATATTCTAAGCACAGCGAGTTCTAGTATAAATACCTACTAGAAACAAAGATTTATTTATTGTGCCCAGCTATCTAATTACGCAACACATTTTCGTGAACGATTATGACTAATCTGTTTCATTTTGACAGTTCAACAACATTCATTGCATTATTTACGTTGTTGAGCAGATTGTTTTTCGAACTTATGAAGCAATGGATTTTCAATTTATTTCAAAACGATTCAGATTCCGATTGATCGTGTATTACGCAATTAGGGTACAGGAGTAGGCTCCAAAAAATTAGTAGGTAATTCATTTAAGTACGTGCCAAAGTATAGGTACTTACGTTTTTACAACAAACTCTCAAGGCATGTTAAAGAACTAAGCCTCAATAAATTTAAATCATTTATTAAACAGAAACCATGTCAAAAAGGTTTATATATTATATAGTTAAATAAGTATTACTTAAACGACAAAAAGGCTTGGGACTAATAAGCTACTCCAATGTACCCCCAAGCAACAAACAAGTGTTTTAGAATCGACGACTACCTACATGATACTATAAAAGTTCGTATAATACTTAGTTTAGTTTATTTGATTGTTTATGTCAATTTATTTTAATGTTATTTTCATTTATTATTGACATAATCTACACATTACAATGTTTGTTAGGGTTCCGTAGTAAACAAGGAACCCTTACAGTTTCGCCATGTCCGTATGTCTGTCTGTCCGCAGCATAGCTCAGAGACTATTTGTACTAGAAAGCTGTAATTTAGCATGAGTATACATATTAATCACGCTGACAAAGTGGTAAAATAAAATCATAAAAAAAATATTTTCATAGGGTACCTCCCCTACAGGTAAAGTGGGGATGTTTTTATTTTTCCAATCTATCCAATGGTGTGGGGTGTCGTTGGAAAGGTCTTTCAATAAAATATTGTGAGTTTGTGAAAATCATTTTAGGATTCAGGGATCGGTTAGCGAAATATTGAACTTTAAAGTGCAATTTTTGTTAGTCTTTAGTGTGCCTGCCAGCTAAATGCTGGGTTTTGGATATGTGAACAAATTCACGGCAGTAGTATATATAACTAAATTATTTCTGTTCATGGATGTTGTCGAGCCTAAATTTGTTTTTTTTTTATGTGTTAGTTATTGTTCTCAAGTAAGTGACATGTAATTGTTTTTATTGAGAATAAAGTTTCTTTAAACCTAACCTAAAAGGAAAACTATCACAGCTAAGTAGGCTTTACAAGCTAACGAGTAATAATCGACCAACTTACATTTGCGGTTGCAAAAACATGCATCACCTGTATGCATACAGGAATGCATATGATAATGCATACAGGATGATGCATTTTTTAAACATGTTAAGTTTGTTCTTGCGATTAATTCATCCCAAGCATCGGACGTGCGTGATCAGGTCAGCTAGTGACCTCGAAAATTAATCATAATTATTATTCTTGCCTGAGCAACCGGCAGCAAGTTCGCCATGCTCCCTTAGACTCTGCTTGCGGTAGCGTCGGGGGTCGGATTGCCTCCTTTCCTCAAATATGGCGAGGGGGTAATGGCTGATCTTTGCATTATGCTCGTGAACGGGTACTGCTCGTGGCGACTGGTAGTCTTGATGACCATGGTTTTGTTATTGTTATTAGTAATTAACTGTTTATTTATTTTTATTTCGACGGTCCTAGTTTATCATTTGTGACTTCGAGTTACAGCTTTAATAACTATAAATGTAAACTGGCACGCCCTTTATGCCTGGAGGCTTCCATTCGGGTATTAATTTCTGTTTACTTTTTATTTTCGCTTGAGTATAGATTTCGCTGTTTTTAGGGTTACGTTACTCTAAAAGAAAAAACAGAACCCTTATAGGATCAGTCGTGTGTCTGTCTGTCCGTCTGTCACAGCCAATTTGCTCCGAATTGAATGAACCGATTAAGTTGAAATTTTGGTACACATATGTATTTCTGTGACCCATACACAGACGTGTAACGTAAATAAATGAATTTTGAATACGGGGGTCACGATTTCTTCTTCTTCCCAGCTAAAGCACTAGGAAGTGGTGAAGATCGTTTTTGGGGGACTGTCTTATGTAATTTTGACGTTCAAAATGTTCTGATTCTCAGCCTAGTTTGAATAAATGACTTGTTGAAGTTTTTGAGTAAAATAGAATGTACAGACGCCAGCAGGTCAACCTACCCGAAAGTGTCAAATTTTCCCTATCAACTTTGAACCTTATGCTTTAATGATAAAGTTGAAAATCTATTAAAGAAATTTGGCAGATTGTAGTAGGTTGATGTGCTGGCGTCTGTACACTGTGGATCAAACTCCGTAAACGTGTCTCGGGGTCGAACTGTCGCGATACCAATTTAACATTTTCTTTCGGACGAAGTCGGACCATTCCACTTACACGGGCAAAAATCAATCTGCCTAGCCTTTTCCCATGTTGGGGCCGGGTTCCAGTCTAACCGCGGATGCAGCTGAATACCATAATTTTACATGGAGCGACTGCCTATTTGACCTCCACAACCCAGTAACTGGGTAATACGATACACCTGGTTGTCAGACTTTTGAGCTTCTGAAGACCCGTAACGACTGTCAAAAATCCACGAAAGACAGCCGGGACCAACGGCTTAACGTGGTTTCCGGGGCACGGAGGAGTCTCGGCATGTAAAGATGGTCACCATCCACGGACCAAACCCCGGCAAGCATAGCTTAACTTGATGGATCGACCCGAGCGGCTGTGGTTACTTAGCCACGAGCTCCTCTAATTCCACCTACACGGGCATGTAAACAAAATTAGATACATAAATAAACCAGCGACACTATAATCTAACTTGTGGGGGTATTCTTCCAGAGAGTTATCATATCTTTTAAATACTTCTTGTCAAAGGAACCATGAACTCAATTTTGGAGTGACTAATTCGTTTTTTAAAAAGCTTCCGTCTGAGCCAGGAATCGAACCCAGTTTTTGAGACATGGAATATTTTCGGTTATAAACTTACAACCGCAGAAATAACTTTGTTTTTGACAAATACTTTGATGAAATACAAACTTATTTTTGCTGTCGATGTAATTAATATTGTGCATGTTTAAATATTCATCCCGACTACGGAACCCTTCACTGTGCGTGGTAAGACACGCAGTTGGCCGGTTTTGTTTTTGTTTTGAATTAATGTTCATGGTGGATACACAAAACGGTTATCTGAGTGTAACATTTAAGTATAGAAATCTAAGTTATAATTCATAAAGTTCTATCGTAAAAAACATATTTGCAATTGTCAAACCATTTACTTAACTTATAATAAAAATAACTTAAACATGAGGAAACATACAATAAAAACTGTATTTCTAGAAATATTTGCATACAACAGTTTTTAAGTTAATTAAACTAAGACTCTTCCAGGTTCTTATTTTTATACACAAACGTATATCGTCAGTTCACAGTAATAGTAGAATCAACAGTTTTGTACTTTGGTTTGCTATGAGTAAAAGGTAGATACCGGTACTTGATCATATGCTGTGGAAAGAAAGAAAAAACATATTAATTAAGGCAGTTATCGAGTTCAATTTCGAGTAATTTGCTGAGCTTCCGCCTTACACAGAGGAATTAAATGTCAAAAGGGGTCATTTTCTTGTAAATGACCTCTCCTACCCCCTTAATGGATTGCCGACATATTATAACCAGTAACCCTGTATAAACATAAATAGATAAAATGGCAGGGAGTGACTAGCACATAGAGACGTAACGACAAGGAGGCAACATATCCTGAGGTGCTTGAGGAGTGGAGAGGTGTTTCACGGCTATCCGGTCAAAGTCAGAAGTACGGTCAAGATCCCTACCAGTATCTTACTGGATGATGCGAATACTTCATTCCTCCGAGCACGTTTGCTCTTGCGAATCTCCACTCAAGCCGGTCAATAAAGGCAAGTCAGAGATGAGGAACAATACTTCTCTCAGGAGATCGGATCCGTGGGATCGCTCCTGCCCAACTGCTAACAAAGGCCATGCGGTTTTTAGGGTTCCGTAGTCAACAAGGAACCTTTATAGTTTCGCCATGTCCGTCCGTCTGTCTGTCCGCGGCTCAGCTCAGAGACTCTTAGTACTAGTAAGCTGTAATTTGGCATGGGTACACATAGATAGTAACCACGCCGACAAAGTCAGAGCCTAAAATTTTTTTGTAGGGTCCTCACATAGATGTAAAGTCTATCCCATGGTGTGGGTGTCGTGGGTAAGATCGTTCAAAAATATTGTGAGTATGTTGAAACCATTTTTGGATTCAGGGATCGGTTTGCGAAATATTAAGCTTTAAAGTGCTAATTTTTGTTAGAGTCAAATGCGGGGGGCAGCTAAATGGTTGTTTTTGTATATGTGAAAATATTCACGGCAATAGTATGTATATATATATAACGAAATTAAAAGGAAAACTATCACAGCTAAGTAGGCTCTACAAGTAAACGAGTAATAATGGACCAAGTTACATTTGCAGTTGGAATGTATGGGAGAACATGTTTTTCAACTACAATGTTAAGTTTGTTTATGGGATAAATTCATCCAAACTACGGAACCCTTCATTGTGCGTGGTTTCTTAATTTGCCCGCTCGTGACCTCAATCTTTTCTGAAGCAAAATGATGGATGGGGTCTAAGATGGTAAGAGCATGCCCAGAAGATGCCTGTTTACTCTTGCTTTGAAAGCTGGCTGGGTTATAGTTGGAAGGGAACACAGACGCTGGCAGAAATGCATACTTTGGCCGTGCGCAGTATAATGTGCGGGAAAAGCGCTGAGTACTAGTCGGAACATCAACCAGGGTCAGTATGTCTGGTAGTCCGGTGAAGAAAGGGAGATGCTGTGATCAGGTTGTGGAGCTTTTGGCATACTCTTCGAAGTACCATCTGTAGAAGACCGATAAGCTAGCAACATTTCCCAGATGATTCCAGCTGGATTAAAATATATTGCGACATTTTTTGAGGAGAAAAATGCACTTATATTGAATCACAGAGCACGGACACGCCTCGGCGTGAGCGTCACGAGCGTGTCGAAATTCAAGGCTGAATGGGGATCAGAGACAGAAGTTGTGTTGATCGCACTTTTGCCGTCTCTAGACGCCGCCGGCTCGACGGTTTGTGAAATTTAATCAACAGTCTAATTATTTTCTGGTTTAAAAGTAAAAAAGGATTTATAAAAATTCTTACCTTGATTTGTCTCTTCATAGTAATACAGAACAGGGTTATAAAATACATAACTAATATTGGCCAAAATACTGGAATATTAAAAGCATCGATGAATGTACAGCAGAAACCTATCAATGTGCTTTTGGTAACAGAAAGCCAAAATTTAAATTCTGGCAATCTCCGGATAAATGGTCTGAATTCTTCAGTAGCTCTGGTTGGCAAGGCAGGACCATTATCATCATCACCTAAAACATTGCAAATGATTAATTATACTGTGTATGCAACACCATGGTTTAACATACAGTGACATTTTGATTAATTTCATCCTGCAGTTTGGTTACTTTATTTCAGTAACATTACTGACAAGTAAAATTAATAATTTGTTATAAAAAATATTTTTTCATGTTGTGATTACTTACTTTTCAATAAAAACTAATATTATTATTTTTAACCCTTCCAACCAAGCGAAATAAATGCTTATGCAAGGCCAATGCGAAAGTTCACATTGACAAGGGTGGTGAAATGTTTGAGGTTGATATATCACTACCTCACCCTTGGAAGTACTTAATAATTAGTGGAGTGGAGCTACTTACAAAACTGTATGTACAGACGCCAGCAGGTCAACCTACCCGAAAATGTCAAATTTTCCCTATCAACTTTCAACCTTATGGTTTAGTGATAAAGTTGAAAATCTATTAAAGATATTTGACAGATTGTAGTAGGTTGATGTGCTGGTGTCTGTACACTCAAACTTTTGACAGTTGTAAAACATAAAATACATACAACAACAAATGAAAAATCTTACCATCAAAGTCCATAGCAGGATCAATCTTCGGTGTCAGGAATGCAATAAACAAGTTTAAATGATAAATACCTAAGGCATATGTGACTATATACCACCCCTGGAAATATAGAAAATATGTGTATTACATTAACTGTATAAATTCAAATGTAATCTTCTGGATTAATCCCTTAGCCAAAATGGCTTTTGAGTTGGAATCCAATCAGAATCAACATTTTGCATGTTATCTGGGCCCATATTTTATACATAATATTATGAACATGAGAAAACTATACTTAGTTTTGTATTTTTCAATATTTAACAAAATTATTATTATAAAAACCTAAACTAATACAAATATTAGTTTAGGTTTTGATCGTAAAAAATTTACTCTGACAAAAGTTAGCACTGGTATCCCTATTCATATTTATGTTGCTGACAAAAGTCAGCAGTATATGAATAGTAATAACAGTAGTCTTCAATAATAATAATATTAAGATATTGATTTGATTAATAAACAAATTTCTAAATTGATTCATGTATGTTCCCAATGGCCTCATTGCTAGTCTCAATAAGGCAATGATCACTCATTGCCTTATTGAGACTGGAACGCCCATACATTCCATTAATATGGGCCTTATTTTGGTATCAATCAATTACAAACTAAATTGAGCAATAGAACAGAAAAAGCTGTTGAGTGTAATGAAAATGTCACTGTATATGTCTTCCTTATTTGCAAACAACACATCTCTAAAATTACATATATATTATTAAAAATAATATGACAATAAGGATTTCCTTATTACAATGACATCACATTTATCAGCATTGGTTGGCTGGTTCATGTTGAAACAGTACTACAAAGAGATAAGATAAGCACAACTTACTTGCTTTGTGAATATTCGGAGCATAAACAAAAGTAGGAGAACAAAACTTCCAACCCATCGAGACCTGGTGTGGGGGGTCCATCTATCTAGTGTACCTTGGTAAACCTATAATGACAAGGAAAATATTACTTTTCACCAGTACTATTTACCTATGTATGAAATAGTTTATGTATTTCATTTTTTATTGGCTCCTGTGTTATCTTGTTAAAGATGGCATAATGTTTAGAAGAGCTCCTAGCTCTTTAGCTAGTTAATAAGACTCAATGTCACTCAAATCAGGGTCTCAGTTTGTCATTGTCTTTTAGTTACAATATCTAGATTACCCATCTAGATATTGTAACTAAAAGACAATGCTGTGAATATTGAGAATATTACAATTACCTAATTCAAATTCTTAGACATTTTTTGTAATTGGCGGCAGAAAAAACATGACAACTCACGAAAAGATTAGTGTGCCTAATCCTAAGAGTGTACTGTCATCATCAATTGAAATAGTAAGCATTTAAATAATAACCCCAAAAATTAAAATTACCTGAGAAATCCGCGTCCACGCTTGTGAAATAATACCTTTTCTTGAAGGTTCAGTAACTAAATCATTTCCGTCCATCATTTTATATCCGTGAATTTCCTGTATCGTAAACTGTTTCTAATACTCGACGTACATTACTGACACGTTAAATTAAGGGCGAGTAGGGTGATAATTTATACACGAAATGATAATTTACAAGTTGTATTTACAACTCAAACTTGTATTTTAGCAATAAGTTTCCTTTTTTTCTATCAAAAGTTATAATAGAAAAGACTAGTTGGAACCTAATTTTTTCTCTGTGGCGAATAAGGATGGGACTTGTATGAAAAGAATCGACGTTTGTTACTAAAACAAAATAAAATCGAGTTTTCTATTTTCTATAGCAATACAGCTGGTGGTAAGCAGCCATGAGAACATTTAATTTATTTGGACTTTTGGAGTACATATATTATTACCGTTATCCGCTTTGCTATAAAACAGTATCGGTGGAGTTTCTTGCCCATTCTTCTCCATACGAAAACTACCTTTTAGAAGGGGCGACTAGAATCAATTATTTACTTTTTTGTAAATTTTGACGTTTGCCATTTTTGCGCTTCGAAATAAATAATTTGACTTTGACTTTATGACATAAATGTTAACACAGGTTTTGAACTTTTGACAGCCCATTTGTCGCCAGCGATATTATAATTTCTATGTGGACGAGAGAGTTTAAAATCGCCATTGAGTCGCCGGCGACTAAAGTCACTGTGTACAGACGCACATCAACCTACTACAATCTGTCAAATTTCTTGAATAGATTTTCAACTTTATCACTAAATTATAAGGTTCAAAGTTGATTGAGAAAAATTGACAGTTTCGGGTAGGTTGGCGTCTGTTCCCATAAGAACACTGAGAAAACTAAAATTTTTTTTTGTCACTCCTTTAGTTTATTTAACTAGGTGTAATTTTTGTGATAGAAGCGATTAATCATTTAGGTATCCCAAGTGCCATGCTGCATTACTAAAAAAGTGTAAATAATACTTTTTTAGTAATGCAGCATGGCACCAACACTAGTAATTAGTACGTGCCTTGACGTCTACTGGTTCGATTTGAGATGAGAAGACGACATGCTCTGTGGACGTATGATGTTTAGTGCTGCCATGAATACCATACAAATTTATTTTGTTGGAGACTTTAGACTATAATCTGGTATAAAATATTTTCGGTCTCAGTTTAGCTTTTAACTGAGTTCACGTTGAACACATTGTTTAGGCGACTGCACAACAGTGGTAACACTTTGACCTTGATCAAAGAGGCCAGCCTATAGTGGTATTGTCATAGTTTATACCACAGAGTACATTCTAATATACTGAGTTTAATACGGTATTGTTCCTAGTGACGTGCGGCATACTGTGCGTTAACATATCAAAAACACACATTATTATTTAAAAAAAAACCGGCTAAATGCGTGACGGATCACGCACAATGAAGGGTTCCGTAGTTTGAATGAATTTATCCCATGAACAAACTTAACATTGTAGTTGAAAAACATGTTCTCAAATACATTCCAACTGCGAATGTAAATTGGTTGATTATTACTCGTTAAGTTTTAGAGCCTACTGTGATAGTTTTCCCTTTAATTTCGTTATATATAAATACTACTGCCGTGAATTTACTGACATATACAAAAACAACCATTTAGCTGGCAGGAGGGGGACACTTGACTTTAACAAAAAATTGCACTATAAAACTTAATAAATCGCAAACCGATCCCTGAATCCAAAAATGGTTTCCAAAAACTCACAATATTTTTGAACGAACTTTCCAACGACACCCCACACCATGGGATAGACGAGAAAAAAAAACATCCCCACTTTAAGTCTAGGGGAGGTACACACGGCTACACATCAAGCTTTACATTTCCAGTATTTAATAAGCCGACCTCACGGAAATCCTATACAATGCGAGATTAGCATAAATTGGAAATGTGTAGCTTGATGTGTAGCCGTGTGTACATGGGAGATACCCTAAAAAAGTTTTTTTTCCGTTTTGAAAGCCTGATTATTATGTATAGATAGCCATACCAAATTACAGCTTTCTAGTAGTAAGTCTCTGAGCTAAGCCACGGACAGACAGACAGACGGACATAGCGAAACTATAAGGGGTGTTGACTACGGAACCCTAAAAACCCGAAAAACATTGGTAGATAAAACTGACAGAACTCCTTTATGTAAATTTCATATTTAAACTTGGTTAGTTTTTATTTTTCGCTTTTTAGTGGGTCAGTTTGTAATGTATCCAAGTAACAATAGCCTATAAGTCAACTACTCATAACCTTTTACAAAATATTGCTTTTCGCAATGCAGGGATGTTAATCGTTGAGGAGTTCTCCTGGTACTTCATCATCAGCTCCGCTTCTCCTTATGCATTGTGTCGAGCATAAATTGCTTGGCAACCATATTAAAATAATCGAATCGCAACCCGTAAAATATTTATTATTGAGCAGTTCCGGTGGCCATCTGTGATCTTCATCATCAGTTCCAACTCACCAAATGGTGCTTTACGAGAGCAACTGCATGAGTTACTATAAAAAATACCCAAATCTCTATAGGTGTGCCTATAATATTTGAAGAGTTCCCTCGATTTTTCCAGGATCCCATCACCAGATCCTGACCTGATGACAATAGGACCATATTGAAAGTATACCCTTTCAAACAAAAAAAAAAAATCCAAATCCGTCTATATATATATGACGGAGATATGCCCGAACATAGCAAAAAAAAAAATAAACATCCGAATTGATAACCTCCTCCTTTTGGAAGTCGGTTCAAAAATTGAAATGGCTCAGATATATACCTACTCAATACACCGATGCCTTATTATTGGGCTTGTTACGTGGTCGATGATTTTGGTGCACGGTAAAACTAATCAATTTATGTATGTGTATATATAAAACATTGACCAGGCAGGGGCCATAGTTCTTCTATAGTTCCAGGTCACCAGTCAACTTAAGCCACCCAAACCCATAGTCCAATATTTTTGCTTCCATATTCTCCAATAGTCCTACACCAACCGGGGTTTGTCATTGGGTGCACTTGCATAGTGCATACAGGGATAATCGTCGGTTGGTGCCTCATTTAATTAAAAAGTCTAACGGGCCTCTACGAATTGGCTTCGGCCCTTCGTACGCCTTCTAAAGGTCCGGGACCCCAGGGTCCCGAGAAATGTCAAGCACTTCAAATAATAATTTTTTTTTTTTCTTTTTTTTTTTTCTTTTTTAAAAAACGTTGCCCCACACTAGGAATTTCTCCTGTGTCGTGGGTGCGTTTACAAACATATAAACTCACATACACAAACAGCCAGACCCGG
Organism: Xanthia icteritia; assembly: GCA_949128155.2. NCBI lineage: Eukaryota > Metazoa > Arthropoda > Insecta > Lepidoptera > Noctuidae > Xanthia > Xanthia icteritia. The sequence continues at coordinate 11,534,273 of OX421941.2, forward strand.
AACAACTAATTGTAGGTCATACAAATATTTGTTCCGTGCGGGAATCGAACCCGCGACACGCAGCGCAACAGTCAATCGCTTAACCACTGCGCCAACCGTGTCGTCATAATAATATATAATAATAGTAATAAATGCCATAGAAGAACGGGACAGACTGTAACTTGTTGTGGACGGGTTCAGCCAGTGTAGCATAGAGTATGAACAAGCTAGTCACAAACATTTACTACAACAGCGGCTACATGAGGCTCAAAGTCAAATAACAGAACTTCAGTCCACAAATCATAACATCACTGCCTCGCTGAATCACAGTCTGATAGGACTATTGGCTATCTTTTTCAATGAGTTGATGCCTATTGCCCCATCAATGGTTTCTGCCATGAACCCCTCGTACCCAATAGATTTAACAGGTGATGATGATTCAAAGTCATGTAATTCACTGAGGGTACAGTCCGATTCAAACTTAATGGCGGCTCGGTACATGAGCCGAGTCACTGCGCAGTAACAAATTCATGGGACAGCGGGGGTGAGGCTTGCGGTACTGCGCAGCGAGCAGCTAACTTCCGAGCCGCCATTAACTTTGAATCGAATTATAGTCACCAGTAAAAAAACAAAGAACAAAACAGAAAGAAAAAAACAGACTAATTTGCAGCCGCTTTAAATACATACCGTATTTAACGCGGCTGCAAATTAATCTGAATTTGGGAGAAAAAAAATTATTAAAGCCGGTAGCAAAAATATTAGGTTGGCAGTTACAGCGAAGGATAATTTTAAGTAGAAAGTAGCAGCTTAACAATCAGTTGTTAGCTTTGTTTTAATTCAAACTGGCATCGAGTTTTTTTTTTGGTAACTGAATTTATTGCTAAGCGAACACTTGACCGCTGCCGCGGCAACGCTCGCTACGCTCGCTCGGCTCGTGCGTTGTCTGGTTACAGTTCTAACCTAGCCTAAACTACCTTTCAGTCATTTTTATTTACCACTTCATTTTTATCTAAGGGGTTACGGCTACACTTAAGTTTAAGCCGGTTTAAGATGAAGGAAATTAACATTAGCCTCTCCTCAAACATAAACGCTTGCAAAAGTGTTTTTTTATACGGACGCCTATACTTGCCTATAATACAATGTTTTTTATCCCACTGTTAATATTAGTCGCACTGTCATTATTTATAGTACCTCGCCTATGATTTCAATTGGCCCTATTTAATATATTCGCTACCTTAAAGTAGCAGCCATTGGTGCCGATTCTCTTGTACACCGAACTAAACTAACTAAACTATCACTAAAATTCCTTACTTTTTACTATGAGAATCTTAACGCTATTCTGCAATAAAAAGTCTCTAAACTTAAAAAATATTTTGACACAACTAAATCGAATTTGACAGTCGCGACTCCACGTGGTACACACTTGTTTGCCCTACCCCGTGAATATTTTTAGAGCCGGAGGTGCGCAGAGGGGGCAGCCTCGACGTGTTTTATATGGAATTTTTCACGTTTTGAAAGGAAAATAAAAAAAAATATTACCTACGTGTTGATAAATAGGGGTATAACGGTTTCATAAAGGGGGTCGAAATTTTCATTATTTTTGCGATAGGACACACCATTTTCGAGTTATAAGCAAAAGAAAAGAAAAAAATATATATACAGTACTGTTTTTGCATCTGAAGTCGAGGTGTTCGTGTGAATTTTAGTTCATGACAACTAATAGTATTCCACACCATATTTTATCGCGATTAAAAATGGTCAGATTTAGGTAGACAATTAAAATTTTAGGTGAAAAACGTCAAATTCAGAATAGCAAAATTGTCATTTTCACTAAATTAAAATCTCAGAGCAATCTTAGTGCTGTCAAACTAAAATATAGTTAAGTTGTGTCACTTTAGTCTATTTCAGAATGGGAAATCATCGTTTGACAGGAATAAACTAAATTTTAGTGATTTTTAGTCTAGTTTAGAGGCATTTGTGACAAGAGAATCGGCACCATTATTTAGTTTTTATAATTCCTTGCATTTTGAAGCTCATCTAATAAAATTATTGCTAAAATATTTAATCGCTGCCAAGTTATTTTTTTAGTAGCAAATAGTTAGTCGCCCTTTAAGTTGTTATTCGCCTGGAAACTAATTAGCCAAATTTAAATAATAAAAAACCGGCCAAGTGCGTGTCGGACCACGCACAATGAAGGGTTCCGTATTTGGGATGAATTTATCGCAAGAAAAAACTTAACTTTGTAGTTGAAAAACATGTTCACCATACCGAATGTATGGAAGAACATGTTTTTGCAACCGCAATGTAAGTTGGTTGATTATACATACACGACGGAGTTTTTGGGCCTCTGACAAATTATGAGGTACAAAGCTTCCTGACCGCTAAATGTTCATGGAGGATTTTGTGCACTAGACTCATACCGATGCCTAAGCTTGAGACAGATATCTGCAGATTCGCTGCTGATAAGTCACTCTTTTGTCAGTCTCTATCATACGCCGCACAACACTGATGTTATCTTCAGTCGTCGCCGTAGAAGGCCGTCCCTCACGCAGATCATCGGTGAGATTATTGCGACCACGTTTAAACTCATTAAACCAGTTGTAAACAGTGGCACGAGATGGGGCTTCATCGTGAAAAGCCAATCGAAGTCTATTATAACTTTATTGTTGTCTTAAATGACATCGAAAGTCATAGAAAATCATTCTACGAAAATTTTCTCGCGTCAAATTCATGCTGACGTGACACAGACAATTTTCAATTTGCCGCTAAATCGTAAACAAATGACAAAATTTGTCATTTGTTTACGATTTAGAAAATTGTCTGTGTTCATTTAATGTTTTTTTAATGATCATTTAATGAATAAAATACATACACAATAATACTGGCAAAGAGTACCATTTTCAAAATTTCAACTTATTTTTTTATTATATTGTTTACAAGTGGCCAGTTCTAAAAACTTTCAGTGTCGCCCTCGTATTATTTTAATTATTGTGAATGTGGAGTTGTGGACTACGTGGATTTTTTTTCCTCTTTCATTTATTTTCTCTTTCTCAGTTAGTTTTAATGTTGGTCTGGCAGTTTGAGTAGTTTATGCGGCCTACCCAAATGTCCTTTCTTTTGTATTGTTCGTCGAGTTGAGCTCCTTAAGTTCTCAGTTGAGCTCCACGATTACTGACAAAATACTTGCACTGACTGAACAGGTCCACTCAAATCTTTGTGGTTCTTTCCTCAATAGACCATTTCAGACACTACATAATCTACATGGTCCTCATAATGTCCTGAATAAGATTATGTCTGGACTTTAAAGAGACTGTGACCTCTGAGTTTGTTTCGGCATGAATCTCTTCTTCTGAATTTCTTTTCAGAGTAGTCAGATAGGAAACGCGAACTCATCTAGCAATTTTTATTTTAATATGACGTGTAAAAGTGATTTCAATATCCTATTTACAGAATAAACAATTTGGTGTACGTTACCCCAGCAGGAAAGTGTCTCCTAGAGTTATATGAGTGGAACGTTTAATTGGTGCCTTAGCTGCTGTAAATGTGCCCCCACATAAAAAAATGTGTGCAACAACTTTCCGACAGGGGGTCGGAAAGTTGAGAGTTGTTTGGAAAGAAAAGGAAAAAACGATTCCTGCTGGGGTAACGTTTTTCTAGCAGGAAAATTCTAAACGAATGATCGGAGAGAGAAAAATTGTGCATGGGCAGAGAGCTTATATGTGTGCCAAAATGTGCCCCCAAAAATAAAATCTGTGCCCCTTCAGGTTTTCGAAATATTGCATTTCCTGCTGGAGTAACGTTTTGCAGAATCGTATATCTCTAAAACCATTGTATGTGCCCCTGTAGAATAAACATACACGAGTAGCTCTTAATATGTGCCCCTTAGTGCCCCAATTAGATTTAAGAAAATATTTATAGTTTTCAAGTTATCGCGGTTTTATGAAAACCCGAAAAAACATCGCAGCGCCTAAATGAGACAAGGTATAAGTTCGCTGAAAACTGTATTCGGTCCTTCTTGACGCTAATAGTAACTATACAAAGTTTCAAAACTATTCATGCATGCGTTTTTGAATAATCTTGCTAAAAGTCAAAACGATGGTGTCATAACTTTGACGGCAAAATACAAGGAACCGGCTCAATCCCAGATGTGCAGGTGTAAACCAAAATCATGTGCGAGCCCGGCCCGGCGCCCCGACTTATACTCGTATATATATATATATAAAGACAAATACGGGCTTTTTATTTATATACAAAAAAGAGCTACCTCTTTTTCGTTCTAATTACTTTTCCTTTAAATAAGTTAGCTCTTATTATTACTCCAGTACTTAAAATTTACACACACTCCCATACACTCTTTACCCTCAAAAACATCCCTTATACAACTTACACTGCAACAATGAATACACTTCACATTTACATAATTACACGAGTTCCCTTACAATATACAGTTTTTGCAATAACAGGCAAAAAGCCTTCCTGGTTCCTTGGTTCTTTGGACTCCAGTTGCATACTCATTCCAGTACTAAGCAATCAGGTCATGTCTTTGGATCTTATGTTGTTTTCAAATGGCTTTAATAAATAATATAAACTCAGAACTAGACTCAATAGACGTGGGCACTTCACTGACTTGTAACCCGGAGGACTGTCTTAAGTTTGTTAAGAATTCTGATGACACTACGAAAATCTTACACTTAAATATACGAAGTATTAACAAAAACTTTGAACAATTACGGGTACTATTGCACCAAACAAGTATTAGCTTCGATATCATTGTTTTGACCGAATGCTGGCTAAGCAAGGCCATTAATTTACCTATATTAAAGGGCTTCCAATCATATCGTACAGACATAAACTCGAACCAGAACGATGGAATTGTTATTTATGCGAAACAGAGTCTGCAAGTCTCAATGTGGGAGCCTGCGTTTATGGGTGGAAACTGCCTTGTTTGCCAACGGGATGACACTAAAATTGCTGTTGTGGCAGTCTATCGGTCCCCATCGCTCAGTTCTAGGGAAAGTTTTGATATGTTCCTAGATAGTTTAAATAATATTTACACTAAACTTTCTACATGGCAGAACATTGCTCTTATTGGTGACTTGAATATTGATATTGGCATGAGCAGTAGAAATGATCGAAGCCTAGATTACCTCATACTTAATTCATCGCATGGCCTGCTACCATCCCACCTTCTACCTACTAGGCTTGAAAATTGTCTAGACCACGCGTTCATAAAATCTAGCTTGCCTATCACCACACTAGTTCTTGAATCACACATCACAGACCATAAACCTCTTGTCCTTACCATCTCCAGCACAAGTCCCACTCGTAAAACTTGTCAATATTCTACTTCCATAACTTATGAGTCAATTAAGCTAGAGCTAGAAAACCTCGATTTTGCGGCAATTTATAAATTAGGCGACCCTAACACAATGATGGATACTTTTATAACTATGTTAACACCGATCATTGCTAAACACACCAAGTATGTCAAGATTCCAAGAAAAAAAAGGACCATCAAACCCTGGATAACCCCAGGCCTATTGAGGTGTATCCGAAATCGAGACAAAATGCATATTCGATCAAGTAAAAAACCAGATAATTTAATTCTTAAAAAAACTTATACACGCTACCGCAACTTTTGCAATGACCTGCTTCGAAAACTAAAAACTGCCCACGACAGGAATGAATTTGAGAAAACAAAAAATAACCCCAAAGCCCTTTGGAACACTATTAAGACTATTACAAATACAGCTAAAATAAAGACCAGTCCTGTGGAACTACTGAAAATACGAGTATGTGACAGTCCTAAAGCATCCATAAATGAAGTTGGTAAATTTTTCAGTAACGTAGGGAAAACCTTAGCGGATAAAATTCTTTCACGGAGCCAGTGCCCCGTTGATATGAGCAGTCAGGTTCTTGGTAACGATGATAACAACCCACTATCTCCCGCTAACTCCCTCGTGTTGCTTGATACAGACGAATCTGAGGTGGAGTCTCTTGTTTCGCAGCTACGTAATGACTGTGCACTGGGTTGGGATGGTATATCACCCTTAGTGCTAAACATGGGCCGTCAGACACTAATAAAACCACTGAGGTACATCTTTAATAGCTGTCTCCGCGAGGGTGTTTTTCCGGACGCACTTAAAAAAGCAATAGTGCACCCAATACATAAGCATGGGAGCAGAAGCTGTGTCAACAACTATAGACCCATTTCGGTTTTGACTGCTCTTTCCAAGGTTTTGGAAAGGATTCTTAGTAACCGGCTTAAGAACTTCTTGGAAAGATACAAGATCATAGCAGATAATCAGTATGGCTTCCGTTCCGGTGTCTCGACTGAAGATGCAGTACTTAAACTGACGCAGTTGGTTGCTGGGAATCTCGACAGGAAAACCAAATGTCTAGGAATATTCCTAGATCTTTCGAAGGCATTCGACACAGTTTCTGTTCCCATACTTATTGCCAAATTAGAGCGACTCGGTGTTAGAGGTATAGCTCTGCAAATATTCAAAGATTACCTGAGCTGAGCAACCGTACTCAAAGAACCAAAATTGATAATCACTTCAGTGATGATGATATCTTATCCTACGGAGTGCCCCAAGGTAGCATTTTAGGACCTATTTTATTTCAAATATATGTAAATGACTTATGCAGAATGTCCCTCCCCAACTCGACGATCTTTGTGTATGCCGATGACACCGTGGTTGTAGTTGACGGGTCAACATGGGATTGTGTTAAAAGTAACGCGGAATTGGCACTACGTGAAATAATAAACTGGCTCAACCTAAACCTGCTTACCCTGAACTGTAACAAGACTTCATATATTCCTTTCGCCATCCGTCAGAACACCGCACCGGACCACACCATTTCCATAATAGCGCACACTTGTTTAGAACAGTCATCTTCATGCCAATGTCCAACACTCACGCGTACCGATCACGTCAAATACCTGGGTGTTCAAATTGATGCCGGGTTACGCTGGAATAAACACATTGATGCCCTAACCTCGAGAACGCTGAGACTGATACACATCTTTAAGTCACTGAGAGCTTCCGCAAATCCTGATACTCTAAAAATGGTGTTCTATGCTCTGTGTCAGTCAGTTCTTGGGTATTGCATCAATGTATGGGGTGGTGCGGCTAAAACTACTTTTCTTAGAGTGGAGAGAGCTCAGAGAGCAATATTGAAAGTTATGCTACGAAAACCTTATCGTTATCCAACAACGCAACTCTACTCAGAATGTAAGGTACTAACAGTTCGACAGCTCTTCGTGTTGCAATCCATTCTTAGAAGACACTCCAGTGTCCCACCATCTGATCCCACTAAACGAACCAACATTCCCCCAGTTACACGACACAAAACTGCTTTTGCCAAAAACCAATACTTCACCTTAAGTTCACTAATTTACAAGAAAATTCATAAAGAATTAAATATACTGGATTGCAATAAGTTTGAATTGAAAGCTAAGCTAATGGAATGGCTACTTCAACAGGACTATACACAAACTGAATCTCTGCTAAAATGTATTGCCTAACACTGCCTTATTTTTGTTTTACTCCCTCACATATAACACCTCACACTCACTACTCCCATACAAAACTCACCACACATAGATACATAAATCATACAGACATACTCACACACATTCACCCACTCACATACATAAGTTTTAAATTGTTATTTCTTACATTATTTTTCCTTTTTCCTTAATATAATATGTTTCAGTCAAAAGTAATAAGATTGTTAACACGTACCTACTATAAGTTGGCACAGTCCGCAGTTGTTTTGATCCCTATTTTTATGTAACCTCACAGCTGAACACTGTCTCTTAAAATACAGGTTATCCTAGTTTGAGAGGCAGGGCTCACAATATCTGTATACAAACTACTGCAGCGTTAATTAGTTTCATGTTAAACAGTTGTATACTAATGTATATTTCTTTGTGACAATAAACTATTTTATTATTATCTCCTTTATTTAACTATATACATATAAATTATATTTTTAAATATTAGAATAAAAAATTAAAAACATTTAAAAATATAAAAAATAGTGTTCCGCCGGTGTCGGGAGCAGGGTCCAAGCTACCGGTGGTTAGGGCTGCAGAGACAGGAACCTCCTCACAATACGAGCCGTATCGAGGAGTACTGCCTTCTGAATCAGGCCCTTGATCCAACCGCCTAATGAGAGCCTCGAGAGATGTTGGTCGAGGCTTTCGGCCATCAGGCCATTGGCCGTTACGACAATCGGCACAATGATAGCGGAGCACACGTTCCACATGTCGACAACCTCGTGTGCTAAGTCGAGATATTTTATTTGTTTCTCTTTCTCAGCTTTCACGAGGTTCTCGTCATGTGGAATGGTAACATCTACTGTCATTGCGCGGCGCGCTAATCGGTCTATCACTACTATATCAGGTTTATTGGCAACAATAGTCCTGTCTGTACATGGTCATTTTCGAGAACTGGGTCTGGTATTATTATTATTATTATTCGTTTAGAATTTTCCTGCTAGAAAAACGTTACCCCAGCAGGAATCGTTTTTTCCGTTTTTTTCCAAACAACTCTCAACTTTCCGACAGGGGGCACATTTACAGCAGCTAAGGCACCAATTAAACGTTCCACTCATATAACTCTAGGAAACACTTTCCTGCTGGGGTAACGTACACAACAATTTGACAATGCGATGTTTTAAGTCAAATGCAGAGTACTAAGGGTCAAACGACAAGACGTACCTTCATCGCATTTGATAACTTCATGAAAACTAATTTTGAGAACGCCAAAATATAGACAAAAAAAACGGCTGGGAGTATCGACTTGGTTTCAATTCCAAAAATGGATTCCAGAGGTGTCAGAGGATTACGTGGTGAGCCTTTCTCGCCACAATCCTCACGATAATTCTGGATCCTAGTAATCAGCCAAAGACCTTACAATTATTAAGCAATAAGTTATATTATTGTTTACAAACACGCTGGATCATTGTTGTCCGAAAATAAAGAATATTATAAAATAATAAATATTTGAAATGTGATGATATTCGAGAAAATTAAAAAAAAATGCCATATATGCTGTTTAAGAAATTTAATGGAATCACTTTTCTAATTACAATTTATACATTGTTATATTTTACATTTTTTTATATAACGTTTATCTAAATAAGGTAGTTCTAATGAGACTACTAAATAAATAACATGAAATAAAAAAAAATATGCCTTATGTAGTCTCTACGTCTACATCTATTATTGCGAGTGTTTATTTACAATTACATCACTATATCATAAGGTATTGGACATACAATTTGATACAATAAAACATATTTTATCTTAAAATATTATCATCGCTTTGAATATAAAGAAAATTTTGGTCCAGCTAAATCCTATCATACTAAACGCAACTCCTAGAGAAATGGGTAAATATTGCTATTAGGTTCATAGTTAGAAATTTACAATGCAATAAAGTATTAAATGTAACTTGCTAATTATAACCTTAAGTATTTACTAAGTTTACGAAAAATACGATACAATCGCAAAATTTATCGTCAATATCCATATTAACAATTATTATAACTTCACCCATGCCATAATAGGTGCTAATTTCCGAATCTAAGTCGGCGTTCGCTCTATAGCCTCAACGACGAATTTTATTGTGACGACGATTGCCGTTTAAACATTTTACAAGAAATGCTATATTTAAAAATCATAATTTAATAATGCTGCAAATTAATAAACAACAAGTTTAATTAATAATAAAAATGCACCGCCTTCTGGATTTCCGAGCGACTTATTTAATTTACACTAATATTTTAGAATAAGTATGAAATTAATGGAAGTATTTTTTAGCACTCATCAATGACCGTTATTGCATTCAATTCATAATATCGATCTATTTTAATGTAAGAGCATTATTTATGAAACATAGTCTTAACTAACAGTCCTTTATTATGAATATTTCGGGTAACAACTGAAATATTTTCGGTAGTTTAAAAAATATTTTAGACTACTACATTGTGCTTTGTATTTCACAGCAGTACTTTGTTGAAAAAATATACCTTGTGAAGAGATTCATAACGAGAATATCTATCCATGTAGAGCTAAATTTAAATGAGGTGGGGTGTTGCATTATTTATTCCTGGACAGAACACTATTCAACACAGTACTGCTCATGAGTGTTACCAGAAATGTCTATTTCATAATATATGTATATATATTTCCTTTAATAAGTAATATAATTATTGCTGACGTACCAAAGTTCCACTACTCCGAATGGAAATTAATTTATTATAGATAAGTAAATAATAAGTTCTACCGAGCTTATCAAAATGAATTAATAGTAAAAATTTACAAAATATAACTTAGAAAAACTGCTCCAAATGAATGTATGTTAATAACAGATGGATCTTAGAATTGTATCACAAAATAAAAAAATAAAAATACGCTTAAACAATAAATTCAGGATTCATAAAGAGTAAAGATTTATTCCGAAGTTACTAGAGTGGATTTAATAAATTTGATATGTACCTATATAGTTACGTTGTTTATTTCACTGCTGAGAAATTTTGAATTTGGTTACTGTTATTGGACGCCACCCACGAGCTGAAGACGTCTCTGGAAGTTACAAAGTAAATTATGTTAAAGTAGAAAGTAAATGAACTGTTATAACGAAGAGCTTTTGAGCAAATCTAGCGACGTGCTGCATCATGTTTTATTTGTTGAACCAATGTTTTATGTCAACAGATTGATCATTTTTATCAGTAATTTAATCCAAAGCTGTCAAGTAACCCTCCATAGGTAAAGAAATAAATAATATTACCTGCAGTGGCTAACAACACATTCATTGGAGCAGTATTCGTCTTCCCATTCACTGTTTGCTATAGCCGGGTTTGTGCACCCCTGCCGGATGCATGATGGTGTACTTCGGTTTTCATTTTGCTGTAATCACATATTTCTGTTAATTCACAGTGAATTTTTTTTTTCTGTCTGCTGGAACTAACCCTAAACCGATAATACTTCGTGTTTATGATGATAATATTTTGATCCTAGAAATTGATTGTGTTGCGAGTTTCTGTTCACGGCCTTAGACAATAAAATTCACTTTAGTGACATTGTGTATAAAAATAGTTGGTGCAATTTGCTATTGGGTGACAATTAAATGTTACATATAAACCCGTGTTAAGAGAAAGTTATTTACATCAGATGATTGTTGTGGAACACCAGGGTTTCCATTGCTGTTAGAAGACTGTTGCTCATTTTTTGAAATTTGATTCTGCTGTTGTGTTGGTTGCTGTGACTGCTGCTGCTGTTGTTGCTGTTGTTGTTGCTGCTGCTGTTGTTGCTGCTGCTGCTGTTGTTGCTGCTGCTGTTGGTGAAGTTGCTGCTGCTGCTGTTGTTGTTGTTGTTGTTGCTGCTGCTGCTGTTGGTATTGCTGCACTTGGTGCGCCTGTTGCATTTGTTGATGAGTTTGCTGCATGTGCTAAAAATTAATAAAAAAACATCAAATGCTACATTTTATTTGTATGAATATTATAATAAACTAGTGATTTTCTTAATTATGTCACTAATATTAATGTTTTGTTCACATAAACCTTCCAGAATTAATTCTCTAAATGATGGTGCAAACCCCATCAAATTCGTTACTTCGTTAGATGAAGCGGTCACACAGATAATTATAATACAGAAGATTAATGGAGGTTGAGTTTCACACCTTGAACAATTATGGTATAAATTAGTTTCCCAGATCAACAATTACATTTTAGAACAGGCTACATTTGGGCAGTCAGTCAGCTACATACCTGTTGTGAGTGATGGTACTGCAGTGCAGCATGCACTGGGCCCATTGGAGGCGACTGAGACTGCACTTGTCTATATCCAGGAGGTGATAAGGCTGAGCTAGCAGTGTAGTTAGTAGGGGATTGTGTAGGCTGGTAGTTCCTTGGTGACTGGGCAAGATTAGGCTGGCAACCTTGAGGTGAAGTGGATGGGTTCACTTGGTATCCTTGTGGGGATTGACCTGGCACACCCTGCTGAAGAAAAAACGTGATTGGAAACAAAAAATAATTGACTGCCAAAAATACAGAATATTATACAATATAGTAGAATGTGTAGACAGTAATTGAATCAACTATAAAAACAAATCAGAAGGTTTACCATGACTTGCGAAACATTTAACTATAACAACCATTCTTTAGTACTAGTTATTTTAATGAAATTAGTAAAAATTAAAATACTGCCTAAGTAAATCCATAATAATTTAATAAGTTTACTTAGAATATTAGAATATGTCTGCTTACCTGGTATGTTTGTGGTGTCATAGTCATATTGCCCTGATAATTTTGAGGAGACTGTTGAGGGTTGGGTGGGTAACCTTGTGGTGTCTGAGCGGGATAAGGGGCTTGATTCTGGTTTCCTGAGTAGTTTTGTGGAGAGTATCCCTGTGGAGCAGGGTTTGGCACATATCCTTGAGGTGAATGACCATTACCATATGTTTGTCCTTGGTAATAATTACCATAGGATGAATTGGCACTATTGGTGTGATTATACATTGGTTGGCTCTCCTGTTCTCCTCCCTAAAAAAGAGTATGTTTGTATAATAACAACATAAATCATAAAAACAATAATACCTATTATAAAATTAAGTGTAATATGGGAGGACTACTATTATCAGTCATGAAATAAAAATAATAAATCAATGACCTTACTCTCTCGTCTTAAACTTTCAAAACCTTGAAAACGTTTGTGTATAATAATTATAATGTAAATAACATGAAATTACAAAGATAAAATAAAGTCAAATTACGTCTGCCTTTGATAATTTAAATAATGTTATCTAAAACGTTGTACGCTAAACACCTTTGTATACAAATAAGCTCTCTTCGTAAGTACCTAACCTCAAAATAAACATCGTAAGCTCTGGGGTGCTAGTAAATGATTCTTACCAAACTTGAATGAAAATGATTCGACATTATAGTCCACTGTAGTTTTTGATAATATATAACCAATAATTTAGGCTGAAGGAGCCAGAATACGATTATAAAACTTTATCCGCAATAGAAGGAAAAGCTAACCAACCAAAAGCTCAACAACCGACTGTCAAATGTGTGACATGTGTGTTTAAGAACAACGCCATCTACATGAAAATGGAAGTATGTACTAATGGTAAAAGTTTACAGTCGACTGTTAATTGATGGCGTTACGTATCCAAGGAAATAGTTAAAATATAGTTACCACCTAAGTACACATTATGGTAAAGCAATAGATATTGAGTATTGAAATTATCTTTTTATTTTTTGAATGTGTACAATGAAGAGTGGAAACACGACGAAATTATTAAAATAGTCTGCACCACTTGAGCGAGAAGACTGGTGGGCTAAAAATCGGCTTTCATAGACTTAGGGATTGCAATTTGCAAGTGCTGGATTTTTTGCCCGATATCGCTTCTATTACTACATATAAAAATGACACCCGAGTTAATTCTGCACAAAAACGAAGGAATTATAATATTTTACGAAAAAATTGTAAGAAGCTAGTATGAAAAATCGAATTATCTCAAACGGCAAGGAAAACCGTAATATCCTTACAGGTGGTTATAGCACTAATTATTTATGATTTTTTGTCATACTCCACATATCGGTTATCGCTGCCGTTTTTTTAAATTCATCAAAATATTTTTATTTATTTTTACGGTTCCTTTAGTTATGTAATTACAATGATTTAGTGTTCTAATAATTCAGTAAATTTCGCGTATAATATCGTGCAATAATGCCAACTATCTATGGACTACATTCACCTTTTTCTGATTAGTAGGTAAGCTAATTTGTTGATTAGTTGTGCTATAAGTTCAAATAAATGTTTTTGACGATTATAAATTTTCATTAGGACATCTTTTAAACTATAATGAGGGTAGTTAACTAATTATCGATGTTTTGCAATAAAAGGGCTAAAATTTTGCTTTATAAGTTAGATTGTTCACAACTGTGTAACTGCTAACACTAAATCTTTGCTCTGCGACTATAAAATCTTAGAATGGAGAATAGAGTTTATTCACCAATTTAGATTTGTTTGTTCTTCTAAAAAGTGAGAGTACTTTATTTAATCATGAAGTATTGTTTGGTGCAGTTGTATCCCGTATAGGCGATTGCCTTTCTGCCAAAGATCGAATAACTGTCAAAGAATTTTGTCGGAGATTCACGCGACCTGCTTTACAGAGGTGGCAGAAATCCAACCGATTCCTTGATAATTTCAGAAGACTGTACGGAAATTGGCTGCAAGCAAATATTGATTTGCCAAGTTGTGTACAAACTTTAGTTAATCAAGAACCAATTGTTGATGAGATACCAAGAGCACACTTAGTCTTTCAAGAATCGTCGACATCATCATCCGTTGGAACAATGACAAAAAGGTCCCGAAAACCATTCAAAGATCTGGGAAACAAACAGAAAAAGAGAAGATCTGATGATCATACAGGCGCAGATTCCAGTGAATTGGCATATGCAGCTGCATCACGTTTAAAAGAAGAAGGGCCATATGGATATCGCATCTGTGATCGAATATATGATTAAAAAATACTGAAACAGCCGTAAACATTAATGAAACGCTTAGAAACCGGTGGAAACAGTCATATTTACACCCGAGAAAGCGCTTGGATTGCTTTGATGGTGCTTCCAACGAAAGCTGATACAAACAGAAAATGGAAGGTGCAAGAAGATTATAGTTTTCATGACCTCCTTGGTGCCACTAAAACATACAGATGACAGATGGAGATAGTTAATACTTTATGGAAGAACCCAAAACCATGCTCAGCTTTGTATTGTCATCCAGTTCAGTTTACATTTGTAAAGGAGAGTGAAGCAGTTGTCATTGATCTCAAAAGACAAATGGATGATGAAATTAAGGCCCTTATCCCCACAGAGTGCAGTAATAGTAACAGGGTGACTCCTCAACTAATGATGACAATGATCCACGCCAAAGTCTGCACGTACCTTTCTGAGGCCAGATCAAATGCATCGTGCTACACGTGCTTAGCAAATCCTACAGAAATTAACCGCTTAGATGCTGTAACATCAAAGACTATGTCCTGACATATACGAATTTGGCTTGTCATCCCTACACGCCCGTATAAATAGCATGGAATGTCTGTTACACATTGCGTACATGCTCGACTTCAAACGGTGGGCAGCGAGAAGTAAGAGCACAAAGAAATGTTGCAGACAAGAAAAAAATGTATTCACAATAAATTCAAAGATGAGCTCAATCTGTTGATTCATATAGTGAAACAAGGCTCGGGAACTACCAATGACGGAAATTCCGCAAGAAAGTTTTTCGAGTTTCCCAATAAAACTGCAGCTATTACCGGGTTGGATGAAAAGCTAATTAAAAGATTTGCTGTGATTTTGTAAGCAATAACCTACGGCGAGAAGATAGACGTAATCAAATTTAAAGATTTTGCGCGCAAAACAGCAGAAAAGTACGAGGAATTACAGGTTATTAGGTACACACGGCTACACATCAATTTATAGTACTAATAAAAATATAATTATATATTTTGTAACCTCTTTATTTAAATTATCAATAAAAAAGAATAAACAGCTATTAAAAAAAAAAAAAAACTTGTTTTATATATTATTAATTTCGGTCATGATGTCACTTTGTGTTCAGAAAAGCGCCCTCTGTCTATCTGAACGCCTCCTTGACAATTTTGTCGGTCAGATAGAGAGATAGTGCCTGTAAATTGTTTAATTGAAATAAATGCTTTGAATTTGTCAGCGCGACCACGCGTTCCGGTTATTGTTGGGTAACTCAGCACATGTGCTAGCACGGTTGTAGCTACTCACTTGAATAAAAAGAGTGGCTCACTCTTTTCAGTTTGATATGCTACCACACATCGCAGGGCATAGATTTGCTACACAGAACATTTACAGTACGTATTGTGAGTTTTGAACGAAACGAGTCACTCATTCATTTGCAAGTATATTTACGATTCTAAGCAAAGCAGTTAAGGTCTAAGTTTAATTGCCATCTTTTGCTTTTGTTTGACGACGTCACATAATACATTTGTCTTTCCCTCATCATCACTCGTGCGAGCTGTGTGACGCGCTTAACCGATTAGTCACCGCGTGTGTGCCGTGTCGCGTTGTCGTCACTACACACCACACTCGCGACTCGTGCGGAGAGTCACGCGACTCACTGACACACTGATAGCACGTACGTGTTCACAAGCCACCGCAGCCTCGCCTCATTCGTGGTAGCACAGCGTGCTAGCACACTTTTTAAAAAGAGTGCCTCGCACGATCCTCATTTTAAAAGAGTGTGCTACCCATCTCTAGCCTGTCACCGAACAAAAAGTGAGAAATGACGCTGAGTAAAAGAGCGTGAGCGTGGCGATCGTGTACTCGCGCGACGATCGCTTTTGGTTAGGACGCGGTCCAAGTATACTAATTTAAAAACATTGCAATGGTCTCCATTGCCATTGTAAATATTACGTGTTCCAAAAACCAGCAATCTATTTCTGCTACTTTACGAGTGATGAATTTTTTAAACGTTTTTGTGGCTCTGGTGAAAAGATCCATTTTCCGAGATACGACACAATCACTTTCCAGCGTCGATACGTAGTAATTGGTTCGGGTCGGCTTTGTTGTTCAAAAAAATACTGCCGAATCGAATGTATGTGGCACGCCTCAGCAATCCTTTCAATGCTTCTTTTATCTACAACTACACTGCCTAAAATTTAAATACCAGATATTATAATGTTTGCAAAGAATAGCTTTGTAGCGTGCGATCGTAAGCCCCACGAATCCGCTGTTGATTGTGATGCGAAACTTTATTTTTGTCTTTTATCTATGAATACTAAAATAATATAGTTAAAATTACCTTAGATACTAAGCTAGCTCTGTAGGCAGCAAGTGCTTTCAGATATTCTTTCTTGGCTACTTCAGTTTTTTGTTTATAGACCTGTAATAAAATGTTTATTTTAGCTGTTGCAATTTCACAACTTATTGAACAAGAACATTAAAATGTTGATAACAGAATACTTACACTTTTATGTTCAGAGTCTAATCCATCCCACATCGACGCTACGATTTTAGACACTTCACCAAAGCTTGCATTTGGGTTTTGACCTTTAATTGCAGCTTGAGTGTCCCGAAAGAACAACGCGTACGCTGATACAGGCCTGTAATATACACTTAGTTTAATACAACTATATTTAACAGGTATTTTTTTGACTACTTCGTATCTTATAAAAATCCGTATTAATTAATTTAAATCAAACTTACTTTTGAGGTTCATTAGGATCTCGTTTTTTCTTCTTTTTCTGAACTTTAGGCTTTTTTTGCATCTGTCCACGATTCATACCATTGTCTATGGGTTCAGGTGATGATCTTTTCACGGCCATGTTGCCAACGCCCATCTATAACAACAGATTGAATTAAATTTACGTTCATTACTTCAAATATGTGATACAATAATATGGTTCTAAAATACAGTTCATTGGCAACATAAATATGTAGGTAACAAAAGTGTGAATATGTTCCTAAAGATATATAGGTTATGTAAAGCGATAAAATTTGCCTATACCTGATGAAGCGTAGTTTGTTGCTGCCGGCTCGCTGAGCAATAATGGATAGGCAGAAGGCTTTCCGCATCACCAGGCAACTACCAACAAACAACCAATTCATTAGAATTTTATACTAGTATTACTACTGTTTGATTTGTTTATTTTTAACTACAAATAAAATAAAATAAATGCCAATGAACTATATTTCTATGAAATAGACTACACTATATCTACAAAAACACTTGTTTGGGTAAAAAGTATAGTCAAATCATTGTATAGCAATTAAGAATGAATTTGCAACATTGAAAGGTAACAAATAATGTAATTAAATGTTTTTTTTTCAAGATCCATAATTATTTTTTTCTTAGTAATTTGGAAGTAACACATAGTTTGGTTATCATGCTTAGTTGTTTTGATTTATTTTAGATATTTTAGTATCAAATCATTGCTTTGTAATTATAAATTATGGGAATCATGTAACTTTATTAGGATGAAAGTTCATCTCTTATTTATCATGGACAGGTTATTGCTTGGACTTCAGCTTACCCCATAGAAATTGTTATAGAACTTACAATTAGCACATATCATTTGTTCTTATGCACATGCTTCATTTGTTAAAATAAGTATAAGCATTTCTGTACTACTATTGGATGATGCATGAAGCAACAAACTGTTTAAAAATGCACACAACATAATAAAGGCAATCAACTGATTGTTTGGATTTCAATTGTTTATGAGGTTTTATGAAATATACATTTATTACATAAACAATCCATCTAAACAATCAACCAATTAATTAAAAGATATTGTATGAACTAGCAACATTACCAGCAGCTACAAATTAATCAAAATATGTTCTATCTATCAATACATAACAGAAGTATATGACAAAAAGCAAAAATACTATAAATGTTATAAGGACTATTTACCTGAGAATGATGTGAAGGAACACTATCATCAGAATCGTCACTAGTGGTGCCGGGAGGTGACGCCCTCTGTGGTGAGCCATACACGGGGCCTGAAGGCGCCGTGGGCGTGCTGGGGGTCGGTGGGCCACTCATGACTTGAGTTGGTTGTAGCATCAATAACCTCTGCTGTCCTCCGGGTTGTTGCTGGATCATATAATTACCAGCCGGTGCACCTGCCCCACTGCAAGTAAATATTCTTGTTATAATTTTGTATCAAATTTGTGTCAAAATGGATTATTTATTTTAATTCAAATAAGTAGTATTTATGAAAGTCTGTAAACTTACATTTTAATCATGACATTGTCTGTGTGTTTCCATGCAGATCTGGGAATTAAAGAAAAAACAGTGTACCCGATACATAATTATATAGTTTACAAATATCATAATAAAATATTTTGCATAAGGATAATATTGTGATAGATCTTTATGGGGAAGTAGAAGTTTCAGTCCAATGAGTAATAATAATAACATTGCTGGAAGCATACAAAGATTGCATGATTTTAGAGAAAAGAGGTAATTCTTGATAGAAAGGAAAGGTAGCACACAAATAGACTTTCTACTACTACTAAAACTTAAAGCAAAAAATAACAGCACAAAAGGGTTTAAAAATTTTCCTACTTTAAACAAACCTATAAAACCGCCTGGTTAATAAGTAGACACTATTGCTTCTGTTCAAGTTGAGCAAGTCTAACCAATAATGAAGTTAATTGTTCCTTAACCAACTTAAATAAGATTGGGTGTAAGTGGACAAATTAAATTAAGTAATAATATAGTATAATATAGGCCATTATAGCACTACATAACACAGCAACAATAATAAAATTGCTAAAATGTAATAAATAGTAAAGAAGGCTAGTGTCCAAATCTCATTAGTATTCTTTAGACTGCCTTCTATCTATGATTTTCTTTAAGTCCCAGATCAGAATGGTAATGTGTATGGTTTATAAATATGACTTTGATGCATAGGATGTAGTCAAAAATCAAAACAAAAAATGTAAAATGGCTTGTGCATGTGCATTTTTTGAATGTAGCATAGCACAATGTTTTTACTACTGTGGTTTGATAGGACAAACAATACACTGAGCTTTGTTTATATTCATAGGTTTACATTTGTATGATTTGCAATACATAACTTTTATGAATAAAAGTAAATATAAAATACTCACCTATGTGATGTGACTGGGGTATGCGGTTCTTGTAAATAAAGCGGCTGTTGGTAAGAGGGAGCTCCGCCGGGTGGTGCTAAGCCATCTTGTGCTGGGTTCATCATACCAACCTAAGATAAACAATGTGTTTTATCATCTCTCCTGATTTCAACATTTTTTTTGTTAACAGTTGACAGTCATCCAAGAATAAATAATCTATTGCTTTCACAGTATTCAGTGTTCGAAGTTAAAACGATTGTTACAATAATGTAAAATAATTGGAGCAACGGCAACGTGCAGACAGATAAGATATAAGGTTATTATCTGTATGGAAGACGAAAGTTCTAAATTATATTGAAGCATTGATGATATAATAAAGTTGGTTTTAAACGAAATCAAGTTTTAATTAAGAAGAAGAACACTAAAAAAGGAACAGAAAAGAAAATTGTAGCAGAGGAAGGACAAAATCCGTCACTAAGACAGCATCATTTCATCTGTCACTGTCAGTGTCAACCAACCGTGCGTCACATAATTTCGGTCATTCATTCATTTTTGTCTAGTGATGTACACCGGCATGATTAAAGTGCGTTTCATCAAATAGTTTCTATGCCGTAATGTTGGCTCCTCTGTTATAGGACGAACACGAATGAACGCTAGGGGCGGCGCGGCGGGCAGCGGCGGCGCGCGGCGCTACAAGTTATCGTTGTTAAAGTTTATCTATGAGGCGCACTGTAGTCCAAAGACGGATGGATGGATCCATAATTATATTGGTTAGTGCATCCAACACAAAGATTACTTAGAAAAGGGAAAGGGACTGAGGGGTCCACGTAAAGATCAATTGCGATTGATCAATTGCCATCAATTTCTATTGTAGGTAGCAATATTGTCAATCGCTTCAATTGCATTTGGTAGACGATCAATTTACGCATCAAGGTGTATCAATCACGTAAAAATTGACAATTGCTCAAATTTTATCGTTATGCGGGGATTCTTAATTAATGCACATTCAGTCCTAAGAGTAACAGTAAGAAACCACTAAACAAGTCTACTTTAGCTTCATGAAATTGCAACCCCATTCTTGTGGCGGCAACTTTGAAAATAAACAGTATGAAATATTTGCAAATTGTGGTACAGACGCAAGCACATCAACCTACAACAATCTGTCAAATTTCTTTAATAGAGTTTCAACTTTATCACTAAAGCATAAGGTTCAAAGTTGATTGGGAAAATTTGACAGTTTCGGGTAGGTTGACCTGCTGGCGTCTGTACAAATAAATTATTTTAGTTGCATATTTTTGGGCTGGGACTACAAGGAAAGAAGACTGTGTAAGTAGGTTACCGGTATTTCGTAAGTTACAGTTTCGTGTTTTGTTCTTCAACAGCTTTTCACCGAGCTTATCGTGTTTAATGGACATCTAGGTATCTATAATATATTACACTAGCATCTGCCCGCGACTTCGTCTGCGTGAAATTTCTTGTTCCCCTGACTGTGCGTTTGCACTGGCGAAACATTCACAACAAAACATGTTTAAATCTCTAGTTCCTGACAAATATTGTATGGAACATTGATAGAAGATATTTCAACATGTTTTGTTGTGAATGTTTCACCAGTGCGAAATGCACAGTGATCCACCGCGTCGCATCGCATTCGCTATTGTTTTCGCTTAGCGTTCTTTCTGACTTTTTTTCTTTTTATTTGGCTCTCAAGGGTCGTAGCGTGGTGCTAAATATACCTTTCTCAAGAATTGGGCTATCAAAAGCAAAAATAAATCAAATCCGTCTGGTAGAGAGATTCTAGAGATTAGCGCATGTAAACAATTTTTTTTTGTATGCCTTACTGCAGGTCAACCTAGTAGGTTTTCGACTCCTTAACCGGTCTTTCCTGTGGCTGCCTCAATAAATTAAGGCTTCCAGCCAGGGCATACAATTTAGAAACTAAGCGTGTAGAAAAAACCCCCTGTAGGGTGCGGACCTCGGCTTAGGGCGTAGCTTGGGGAGGATAGCAAGGGACAGACTGGATCGGATTAAGCATGCAAACAAACAAACTCTTCAGCTTTATTATATTACTACTTGCGCCCCGCGGTTTCACCCGCATAAATCCCGTGGGAATATCGGGATAAAAAGTATTCTATGTCCTAACCCAGGTCGTTGTCTATCCATGTGCCAAATGTAATCCAAACCCGTCCAGGAGTATTTGCGTGAAAACGTAACAAACAAACATACGAAAAAAACAAATATTTCCTCTTTATTATAATATTAGGATGAAAAATATAATATAGTTAGAAGATATTCATAAATAAAATAAAGGTATGAATGAATGCATTTCATTTATCTACAAAGGTAAATAAATAAATGGCAGTAACAGTAGTTTTATTTTTAAACGAAATAGGTACGTACATAGGTTCTTAGTAAAAAAACGTAAATTTCAAGTTGTAGAACGGAAATATCGGAAACAGAATATTCAAATAAGTACAGACGCCAGCACATCAGCCTACTACAATCTGTTAAATTTCTTTAATAGATTTTCAACTTTAACACTAAAGCATAAGGTTCGAAGTTGATTGGGAAAATTTGACAGTTTCGGGTAGGTTGACCTGCTGGCGTCTGTACATACCTACATTAGGAACACTATCGTAAACCTGTTTAGTTGCTATGTTTATGAGGCACAAAAAAATTGCTACGTATAACAAGTTTTATGTACTTAATTGACAATATAAAATTATATGTTGGGCGTATTGATAATTATGATTTGATTAAATCCTGGCGATAAGGAAAGATTGTACTAAGTAGGTAGGTAGGTACCTACTATTTTGTTCTTTGTAGCCGCATCGGGTGCTAGAGAATTTAAATGAAGTAGGATCTAATATTAGTAAACAAACGTTGCATTTATTATTCAGAAGTATCTCAAAATACTTACTACAATTTTGGTTTAAATTCTTTTGAAAAACTTTCCGTAGATTGGTTTTAATGTATGGTGCTGAAGGTATCCATATTTATAGTTGTTAATTCGTATGTATTCTTCCACTTGATTCATGTAGATATCATTCTCTAATGACTAACTCAAAACTCAAGCATTAGAGTACTTTAAACCAGTTTAAAGCTATTCAGGTTCTGAAAATATATACTCTAGTGACTAGAGTGACTCTAGTGACTAGAGTGACTCTAGTGACTAGAGTGACTCTAGTGACTAGTGACTAGAGTAAGGCCCGTATAAACGAAACCTGATTAAACTTGGTTTATGTTTCAAAATTATATTTGGGTTCAAATAGTCGAGTCCATTTGAACCCAGGTAAACATAATTTTTAGGTACATTTTTTTAATTATGCCGAGAACATGACTGCGGCTCAACTGGTCAACCCTAACCATGTTTAATGAATTTTGATATATTGACTGACACATTTCTTTTCGTGACGTTATGATGTTTACCTACTTGTATCTTTAGCTAGACTATCTACATCTATAGGTACAGTCTATATAATTACTGATTTTCGAGTCGAATCTATTTGTAAAATGTTCAGTGGTACCCAAAGTGTAGGTACCGATCCACTGACAGGCAATTCAATAAAACCAATCTAAAAAGTAGGACAGATATCGAACGTTGAGTAACTTGCGGGTTCTATGTGCTTCAAAAATATTATATTTATTTTCTATTCATAAGCCGTGTTACCTACACGATAATTTATGACTTTATGAACGATCAGGACTTAGTTATTTTTATAAACCAAGTTTTTTTTATAATTTATCTAAATCTGCTAGCCTTACGTTTTAAGCTTCGTGCAGACTAGCGCGACGCGACCGCGCGACGCGACACCGGTTATTGTTATACCGTGAAGTTTTTTTAGAAATTGTATTGTTCGTGTCGCGTCGCGCCGTCGCGTCGCGCTGGTCTGTACAAGCCTTTAAGAGGGAACAGGGGCTGCGAGGAATTTGAAAAATAGGTATTTGAAGAAACTATTGCCGCCGTAGAGTGCGATAGGGATAGTTACAGCTCAGACCAATTATATCACAAAAAATTGACGAAATCGACGTTTTGTATTCCCCTTTTTTCTCCTCAAAAACTGAACCGATTCAATTATTTTTTACATTACAATTTTAAGAAAGAGTAAGTCTAGGTTGCTATCATTATCTTAAAAACTTTTCGAATTTTTCTGGTACTCCTCTAATCACGGCGGTAAAAATGGGGCATTTTTGTAATTTTTGGAGGGTCTTATTTTCTTTACCGGTAAGTTGCTGAAAAAAAGGAAATAACAGGGACGTGACTACAGCAGACTTTGATTTTATGAAAAAAAAAAAATGATTGCTCTAGAGTCTAGAGTCTTCAGGAAGAAAAAAGGAGAATACATTTGTATGGAGAATCGCACGCCCTGTTCCCTCTTAACTACGCTCAGAAGTTCCAAACTTTACTCGACGAAAAACAAGCTTTAATAGGTTTAGCGTATGTTTTCAACAGATTATTTGTATTTTTTAAACATAGGTAGGATACCTTTTGATTAAATAGAGAACACTGCAGTCCTGCATCCTCTCATCTTCTGCCTGCCTGAAGATGAAAGGATAGGCTGCAGCCTGCAGTGTTCTCAACTGTGTAAGATGTGCAAGGTTACAGAAGAGCATGTTGCTTGTCATTCTCTGGATGTTATCCCGTTGCTGTCTACATCACGTGGGAGACAGGACGATCTATTCTAACTTTACCGAAACTGCGATTGTCGATCAGGGGTCTTAGTTACCTATTGGTAACATTACAAATATTAGGTATAAAAGGATCCAGATTCGAACATTTGCTTTTGATTTCAAGTAGGTACTCTAATTCATTCTATAGTCAGGCTTGATAGGTATCCAGACTGTAATCACCATTGCCTTGTCTTCTGAAGAAACAACTTAGGAACTAACCTGAGGAGCAGAATGGTGTAATTGCGTATACTGTATGTGAGAGTTTTGCACGCCGGCGTTTGTGGCATGCTGCCCATGAATTAGTGGAATGTCAAACTCTTCGTCGCCAAAGGATGGTGTGTGAAATGTCTGAAACAAAGAACGAACACATTCATGAGTTATTATGACTGAAATTGCACTCTTTCAGTTTTAAACTAATCTACTGCAAAAATAATGCAACACTATAAAATTTTAAACCAACTGCATCTGTTTATTAATTGATTAATTACCATTTTTGGATAAAAACTGCCTATTTGCATTTAGTTCGGTTCGCGAAGTCTTATTGAATATCATGAATGATTCTAATAAATGCATTTCACACATCAGTATACGCAAATACACACTTATAATGTTTTATCTTTCTGTATATAACTAGATAGAATTTGTGCACTGTGACTCTGGTGCACAAATTCCACTCTAGGCTTCCAGGTTGAATTTGTTTATCGAGTCTGCATTCGTAAACTGTAACGTTTGTCGTTGCGTCCGCCCTACGGTGAACGGCAAACGGTCGTAGGTATGATGCTTTTGATGACGACCAGATTTGTCCTGGAATGATTTAAGCCTAGTTGGTTCCTCTTGAACATGAAGAAGATAGTGTTTGACACGATCTTTTTAAGGGTTAGTGGAATAATTCAAGAAATATTGCGAAAAGGTCGACGCTCTTTACCTCCAGCTTGCGAAAGTTCGTTGACTTTTCCTTTAGTTTTGTTAACTGCGTGCTGTGCACCGATTTAAAAATAATAACTTTGTTTTATTTTTGGTCAGGTTTCTTAAAACTTCTTTTAGTAAAATTGTTTTCAGAATAAATAGTAAAGTAAGTAATGTGATCTGATTGCTTTGTTTTTTTATTTACTTATAAATATACGCATATGGGTAAATAACAACTCCTGAGAAACTATTACTTTTAATTGGTTTCAATTTCGAATTAATAAATAATAAGTAGGTACTTATAACTCATAGGTCGATTATTACAACGTACCTTGAACTAGAAGGTAATTTAAGAAATCGACAGAATGCGTGATAAGGGTTCCCTACATCTGTCCTTGAAATATTCGCAAACTTTATGGCTGTTTCCAAAACGAATAAAACGTTATTGCTTTGCCTTCGTAACTTAAAGGCTGGTGGTTCACCTGTGCGGGACAGATGAGTAGTTTGTCGGATCAAATCTAAGAAAATCGCTGCCTCTCGGTGCTTTTAAGCGGAAAACGGAACGAACTGGGGAACCTGAAAAAAGTCCGAGGAATAGGTTCGTATTATAGGAGGTGTAGTTTGCAGTTAAAAGTGAAGCCTAGAGCATTCACATGTGAACGATAAGTCAAGGAAAGCATCGCTCGAGCTGTACTACAGTCATCTTCCCCGTCAGTTCTGGTAGACTGCTAGTCTAACCGATCCCTATGTATTCGCTGTTTAGGTAAATGTAATTAATAATCAAAGTTATAAAAATGTACAGGTACACTAGAATGTAGCAGGCTAAAACAAAACACACAAATTAGGTTCTTCGTTTTCAAATAATTATGCTTATGTTAGGCTGTCTCTCAAAACGAATCCTGACGTTGCAATAATTTGTAACTAATTTATACCTTATTGACACGATTTTATCTTATAATATTCAATACCTAGTTGAACATTGTAAGAAAGTCTCTGAGAATAACAGAAGGCAACAAGAAGTTTCCATACAATGTTAATGACTATAAAAAGCTCTCAGTGTAATTGTACCATTGTATGGAGTTCTCTTGTCGTCGTGCGTCGTTGTGCTGTTTGCGTAGTCTACTAGGTAATAATTATTTTAATGTTGTGTGTATGACAAAATTAATATTTTATAACTCATCGTCATATTTACTTATGACGTAATTTTTTTATAATAAATTATTTTGTATTTTTTTAAATCAAATTACTTATTCAAATGAATAAAATTATTAAATAGAAGTTAAAAATGGACTTATATAGAAACCTAGTTTACCATCTATATTTATACCTACATATTATAAATTAATGTCGCTTTTCATGTCTGTCTGTGTGACTACGTTGTTCTTCTAAACTAGGTACGACGATTTTCATGCGGTTTTCACGATCATTTAGAATTTATTCCCGAAGGTTTACTTGTGTAATAAATAGAGATCGGATATTCGCATGCATATTTACCTAAAATTGATGTGTTGGCTATTATGGAAAACTCTTGTGTATCAAAAAAATCCCGGGATCCCGGGATCAACAAATTTTTAGTCCTGATTATAGAATCGAATGTATATTTTTCACTTACGTTCAGGTTTTGGCAAAAACCTCGCGATTCCGGAATTGATAAATTTATATTTATAGAAATGCTAGCAAATGTTGTAAAGTAGGTTGTCAAATTGGCATAGCACATAGCGACAAACAACTCGGTGCCTATAGTTTCTTAAAAAAAATGTTTACAGTAGGTACAATACATTTTTATGTTAACACCGCAAAAGTAACCTTCATAAGAGGGCTGATAAGTAGTTGCCTTATCATGTTCCTAAGTTGTGACTTCCCGGATTTTATGGAATTCCGGGATTTATATTAAGATTTTATTTTATTTAGGAGCCTCCTCCATAATTTCTTAGCCAAAAATTTACTTTAGGTAACAACGTAGTCGTTAGGTAACAACGTAGGAACAACGTAGTCAACGTTGTTCTTCTAAACTAGGTACGACGATTTTCATGCGGTTTTCACGATCATTTAGAATTTATTCCCGAAGGTTTACTTGTGTAATAAATAGAGATCGGATATTCGCATGCATATTTACCTAAAATTGATGTGTTGGCTATTATGGAAAACTCTTGTGTATCAAAAAAATCCCGGGATCCCGGGATCAACAAATTTTTAGTCCTGATTATAGAATCGAATGTATATTTTTTACTTACGTTCAGGTTTTGGCAAAAACCTCGCGATTCCGGAATTGATAAATTTATATTTATAGAAATGCTAGCAAATGTTGTAAAGTAGGTTGTCAAATTGGCATAGCACATAGCGACAAACAACTCGGTGCCTATAGTTTCTTAAAAAAAATGTTTACAGTAGGTACAATACATTTTTATGTTAACACCGCAAAAGTAACCTTCATAAGAGGGCTGATAAGTCGTTGCCTTATCATGTTCCTAAGTTGTGACTTCCCAGATTTTATGGAATTCCGGGATTTATATTAAGATTTTATTTTATTTAGGAGCCTCCTCCATAATTTCTTAGCCAAAAATTTACTTTAGGTAAATATGCATCCGGATATCCGATCTCTAGTAATAACCCTTACATATCGTAAAGAAATCGCAATGTTTTGCCAAGTCGTAAAAACCGTGCGAATCAGGAGATTGCGAGTAAATTATAATAACGACCAGAAAAAAATAGTCGTAAAGCTAAAAACTTTCATCCTTAGGGTACCTACAGAGTTTTGCTGGTCCCATAAAAAGCGGCCTGATGCTAGCGTGAGGTCGCTTTTTATTCTTATTTTGGACATATCAATAGGAATGTTTCATTGATGCAACAAATCACCTGAGGTTGTAGCAAACGTATGCATTGATTATTTTATATTTGACTCAAAAGCTCACATGGAAAACTGTAAAAGATAAATAAATTTTACGTGTGGAAATAAAAAAAAACATGAACCTGATTCAGAAACTGTTTTGTCTAATTGTAAACTAACCTGATCATTCATAATGTAGATGCTGCTCTTTGCGTCGCGAGGAACAGGCAGCGGAGATTCAAGGTTTTCTGGTCTCTGAAACAATAGAAAGTACAGATGTAGTAATAATATATTATTAAGAAAATAAGGTTGATACATTAGGTACAGTTTTAGAAAAACTTTCTGATAACTTTCACATTTTATACCTACTCGTTCGTAGTATAGGTAGGCTTAGAGAAAACAAGAACAGTCGATATGATTATTTAATAAGTTTAATTTAGCATAATACCTATAAATATATATTTTATAATAATATTTAATATTAAAATTACGAATACATATTCGTCATATTCAATCCATATTACCTACCCTTAAGAAATATCCCATATATAAAAAAAAACTAAAATCTGTTCGTATATTGGATCTTCCTTTATACTCGTACATAAGTTGACTTGTGAAAGACTTTGTAAGGCCTACATTATCATTCAGTTTCCTTTTGAAAAACTAGATAATACCTACGCTTTAAAGGTCTGACTTGTCTAGGAACCCTCTAATAATAATTTATCGTAATTATAATAGGCAAGTATGTTGTTAGACATGGCCTCAAGAGATGTTTCCTGTGCTATGATGAGCGGGCGGGTACAATTTCGCGATCACAAGTCTAATACCAATAACCGTGGTACACAACAACCTCGTTAGCTTCCCAACATGATAGTTACGATCAATTTTATTGCTTTTTACTTTTTACACAAAATTAAGTTTCCTGCGGCCCCTATTGGGTAAATTGTTGATTATAATCTGTATGGGTTCAGGAAAGTAAATTATTCTAAGCTTAGATTGTGGTGTAGTTCAGTCAATATTCCTCGTAGAATATTATGTAACCAACTCAACTCGATCTCAATTACCAAGACGGGTAAGAACTGAAACATTTTACAATTTATGATATCATTTTTAATAGCTTTTCTATTAAGTTCTTTTTTATTATTATTCTGCCTCAAGTTCTCAATTTAAAAAGTAGTTATAATAATATTTATTTCGTATTACTTATTGCAAGTCGGTGCGCCAATTCTTGATCCAGTTACTATTTCTTAACATTGCGATATTGAATGGCGAGAGTTGCGCACACAAATGGCATTCTCTGTATTAAAGCATTCGTTCGAACTGTACCTCAGTACCACCCATTAATTAATTTACAGTGCTTTTATCTCATTGTATTATTCTATAAAAAGTTACCAACTTTATCATATCTAGACGTAAGATTATTTTAACTGGACGACCCAAGATAGATCGCGATGTAGACTGGATAATAGTATGAATGGTTAATGGTTTCACAAGATACTGTGTATGGACTGCAGATTTTTCTCATTTTTTTTGTCATCGGTTGTTTTTATAAGGATTGACTGTCTACGTAGTCTTCACTTCGGTGGTTGCGCACTACAATATGTCTATGCTAATGCTACCATCCAAAAAATTATCTATAGTGACGCCGGAAACACGTGTTCAGAATGTAAGAATAATTAAGTACGTTGACCACAAGATAATAAGAGTACTGAAGTGGCAAGAAAGATCTTATTAACGTATCGTTGACTGAGTCGAACGCTTTAGACGAGTCGGTAAAGTAGCTTTAGGGATGCTGCCTTGGGGAACCCTTGAACTTTTTAGATGTTAATTGGCGCACTGTCAGGATTTTATCACGATAACTTTAACATTTTGGACTCCACCCACTTTTCATAGAACTCATACGCCATGCCGCCATACATATTGGAAGTGAGCCCTCTGGGAGGGTTGCCGGCATTACGTTTGTGCTAAATATAACCATCGCGGACGGTCAACGGCAATAGGTAAAACCGTGTTATAAAAAATTGTAAAACGAAGTAAAATTGTGTTTTCAGAGGATCTTGTTGCTATACGTAGTTTTCAACCTTTTAAATTTTTTGTGGATATTTTTGTAACAAAGAACAAAAAAAAAGTAATATTAAAATAATAAATAAAATATCTAGATTTTAAAACCAACGCATATACTAAAATATAAATCTTAATAATAATCATATATAAATCTTTTTAAAATATATATCAGATTTTATTTTCACGATTGCTGTATTCGCTAAGAAAAACCGACATTTAAAATGAGCCCTCAGCGATTGCTCCCGGCACCCCATATGCGACTAGGTGAACCCTCTAGAAGGGCTCCCGGCACTGGACGAGTTAACGGAGCTGGTGTATTTCTGTTCGATTACTGGGTGCAGTAATTAATAGCATGTGATAGGTATTGGATCACTTTATCCACAATAGAGCATTGAGCGTTGTTTTATCAAGAGATCTACATTTTGGAACGGGCAGCTTCAACTCTCTGACTAACTGACAGACTCCTTGACAACAATTCAAAAGTGATTGTAAATTATTAAATTGAAATAAATGCTTTGTGTTTGATTTTGAATAGATTTTTCTTGTACGACCCGATATAATATATCAATTTATTCCTATAATATTATGATAGGAATAAATTGATAACTATGAACAATGTTACAGCGAAAAAATAGATTTCCGGTGATAATTAATTAATTTAATAAATTATCAAAGGAATTTATAAGTAGACATTGGAATCTCTATATTGAATTCTTAAAATGAGAACCGTTTTAATCGTTGTTCCAAAATACGATTGATCAACATTGTAATAGTACCTTGAGCCACAAGTCGGTCTCATGCTTCTCGGACCGGTTTCTGTAGCACACCGGCTGCGGTCCCATTGGGCCTTTAGACACACACCACTATCAACAAGTAAGTGAAAGGACATGTCGATAATTGCTTTCTGTACGATTCGATTTTGTAACAACTTAGCAGTTAGTATCAATAAAATATGAATTAATACCAGGTGACAATACCCTGCTGCCAAACTATTTTGCATCTTTTACGATCACAAAGATCGTAAAAGTTAAATACACTTCCAAAACTAATATTTTCTTTCAATTATCTCATTAAAGGTAAAACATAAATACCAATAAACAATTTTCTAGCAAATAAATCTTAGTAATGGTCGATTATAATGTGGCATCCATAACGATACGATGTTTCTAATATGTTTTTAGAGCGTGGAAAGTAGAAAGTTTTAAAAGTAGGCAAGAAGTTAATACAGTTCCGAAAGTACTTACTTATCTGGTATATTTGTTTTAAATATTTCATAACTTAACAGGATCTTAAACAAATTTCTACAATATTTTAGTTTTTTTATAAGCCTACATAACTTTTTATTTGACCAAATAGGTACTGGTAAAACACTTGTCTATTTACTACGATGTAGTCATTGTAGGTATCCTTTTATATTTCTAATACGGAAAAATAAAAATTACGTTACCTACTAGAGATACAATTGTAACATTATGATAGTAAGATTTGAATCCATTACCTACTATTGTGGAATGGACGAGTCTCTAGGAGGACGTAATTGCCGGTCAGTGACCTCGTTTTGTTCCTTCCACTAAAATAGCATTAAATCAATTGGTGTTATTACAATTGGAACACAACTCTCACCATAACTTACAATTTGTGGGGGAGACACGTCTTAAAATAAAAGAGCAGGTGGTTATTTTTTGATATAATCTTTTTATAGAAATATGTATGTGTTTGGTTCCGGTTATTTATTCATCGTCATTGTTTATTCTAAGCACCCGTCTTCATGTGTTATCTAAAAATCGATTTTGTAAAAGTATGCATTCAATTTCCGACATAAATCGTTTATAATAACTACTAATGCTTCAAAATTCTTGGCATTCTTATACTATTTTTATTTAACATGGGCCTGTAAATTGCCGTTATTTGACTCGCTGAGGATACCTTCATGAGGTTTCACCATCGCCGTTCATTGCTCTTGTTTTTAGGGCAACTTACTGCTCTGTATATTTTATAAAGTATTTTTGTTCCTATAACTACATCGAGTAAATTTTTAACCGTCATCTATGATTATTGATGATTAATCATATAACGTAAGCAAAAAAGTGATCTGTTATGAAAGAAAGAACTATGTAAGTATTTTTTTACATATTACTAAACTGATTTTCAGAGGTTTTGAAATACACTATTTATTCTTTATATTTATAGGATATGGAAAACCAGAATAAAAGGATCAAACATGGTGAATGTGGCGAAAGATATACATATAGGTACCTAATATTTATTAAGCCCGATTCCTGTTTTTTGCTGCGGGCCGATCTGTTTTTAGGGATTGGTCGACTACAAAATTTGGAGGTTACGTTTTTTGTTTTTAATGTTTTATTCCAGTCAACCCTCTAACCTAAGTTATGCTTGTTAGAGGTTTGTGCTTTGTGCAAACAAGTCCTAATGTCTTTTTGTTTTTCGGGCAAGAGTTTATTTTAGAAGACTGTTGTTTATTTCCGACACTTACAATTTTAATTAAGTATGTTTACTTCGTTGCACCTGTTTTATATGAATATGGAATGGGTTTCGTTCAAACTTAGCCCTGGTTCGCACGGGCGTATTTTCATCGCGGCGATTTTTTTTCGCGTACTGGATTTTCGACGCTCGGCTTAGCGCCAAGAGTTGAATATCCAAGTGTGTTTTCTTGACACGCTGGGATACGCGCTGGATGTGCTCTGTTGGATTCTCAATGCTCGGCTCAATACCGAGAGTTGAAAATACAGTGTATGAAAAAAAACGCCGCGATAAAAATACGTCCGTGCTTACCTGGGCTTACATGAAAGGTGCGAAACTTGTGTTTGCCTCAGAAGATACAAGCAGCTTATGTGTTTCTCAAAATACATAAGGTGCAAGTTAATGAAACCAATATTGTTAGCAATCTAATGTAAAAAAATAAATAGTAAAATTATTAAATCTGTTTTAATATTGAATTATAAATATTAATGGTAGGTAATTTGTAGTAAAACAAGAAGCCATCGGGCATGACTTGCACTTGGTTGGTTTTTACATCACGTTATAAATAAAATTGTGGTAGGTAGGTAATCAAATGTAACGTGCAACATAAATATTGACGTAGACAAATGTCTGTTGTAAAAGTAGGTCGCTAATGTCTTCGCTTTTCTATTTCAATTACGTATAATAAGTAGGATTCTAAGATTATTGTCTAAGTGCTTGAAATCTCAACGATTCTTTTTGTATCTATCAGATTCTTCACGATACCAATTTTTTTGTTATGATTGTGGAAGTACGCCATCTGCCGGTCAACGTCAGAGGGCTCACCGAGTAAAGTTAAGGTGGACGGGGGGAGATTGAATATTGTAGACGTTCCTCTAAAACCCTCGTACATTTTGAGTACCGAATAAGCCGAATTCCAATCGTAGAGCTAAAACTAACAATTTTTTCATCAAAGTTAACCTAACCGGCAGGCAAGTCAGTAACGCAAAAAAAGTTATAGCTACCTAATAGAGGGGAAGGAATTGCTTATTTAAGTATCCAATTTGTAAGGGTACCTATTGGTTAGTTATTAATTTTGGGTCTTAGTTTTCGGGTCAAACTTCCAATTGGATCTTAACTTGCGTCGGACAAACTCTTCAACTCAATTGTATCCAAGACCTTAAGGTGCGTACCTTAAGTGCTGACTGCGTAGTCAGCCATGCTCTACATTTGTAGAACAATACGGTAAAAGCCCATCGTAGAAAATCTGCAATGTTACTAATAATTACAGTAATTCAGGTGCATAAGTAGTAAACAGTAAAACTGCTGATCCGTTGCCTTAGAGGAGTAACCTGGCTTTTTTCCGTATTAGATATACGGAAAAAGTTGCATTCAGAACCTTATTGTTGCTATAAAGTTATAAAACGAATCTGAAATAACTACCGATTTAAAATAAATGAAGGTAATATAATAATCACATGTCAAACAATTATGGAATCATAATAACCCTACGCCTCTATCTTATCTTTATATCAATATCTTTGCTCCAGTTTGCTACAGAATTACAGATAATGTAAAATTTATCAACCACGCGCTAGCTTTATAAATATTATGCGTTGTAATTTTACAAAAAATATCATTAAAATATATAATCATAAAACACAGCACAATCTCATTTTGTAATATTTTCAGAGGTAAAAATTATAAGAGTACCTATCCTTAAATGTAATCCACGCTCACAACTAAAATACTCGCTACCATTTATGATATTTGTCCAGGAAGCACTTCTAGTTAGAACGTAGGCAAACAAACTCTCTTTTTCGTAATCGAGTTATTCTAAAACAGGCTTCGCTGGGTCTGATTGTATCAGATTTGAAATTACTTCCGCAATCATTTAAATATGTAGGTCTGTACTACAAACGCACGATGCGATGTAGCAATTTCAATTTTCTTAAATAACAATAAGGCACACTTGGGCAATATTCACTAATAACATTAATTCTAACGACAAGACAAGAGTATCAACTTTAGAGATATTAATTACTGTACTGAAAATCCAATTCTGACTTTCAATCATAGTTATAAATAAGTTACAAATTTATACAAGTATGTACAGAAAGTTTTTACCCACCATTTAAATATTTAATTAGCTGCCATAGAGATATTCCATCCAACGAGACGAATTAGGTTTAGTAAACATACATTAATTTATACGTTCCGGTCCCATGTAAGATCTAATTAATGTACGGAGGAAATAGAAAATAATACAATTTCAACTTTAATTGATAGAGCACTGAAGTCATTCATTACACAGTAGGTACAAGTTAAACTACCGGAACGACAGTTGGACTGCTCTGGTCCTGCACGAAATAGAAACACAATCAATTTCTGTTAATATTAATTTGTTCCACTTGAATATAGACCTATTTCGAGTTCGTACGGAAACATTTAGTAGAAGCACGATAGAAAGGCACGCTAGACGCACGTGCGGACCGCGCGGGAAGACTGCGTGGCGGTCGTGGCGCGCGCTGCGGTGGGGCGCCGCGCCGCGCCTCGCCTCCGTCGTCTAGTACAGACAACCGCCGCAACATGCCAATGGCGCTATATTCATCCTATTCCTAAAGTAACATTGCTTTTTGCCTTTTACTGATATACGGAACCTCAAGAGCTACGAGACTTCCACCATTTAATTTTGGATGCCATGCGAAAATCAGGGTCTGTATTATCAAAATGGTATCTATAACGTTTAAGAGATTTAAAAATGTTGTGGTGCTTTATGCTATATTTTTGTATAGCCTGGGACTTAAAAAAAAACAAAGATAATGTATAGCTAGCAAAAAAATCATTTAATTCAGTTGTCAGCACTTCAGAAACTGATTCCCGAATAGAACAAAAACTTTTTAAATAACTAGCTATGAGCCTGCCACCTATAGATATCATATTTACATTAATTACGATCCATATCAAAATTGTTGGTTATGTGGAGATAGAGGGCGTACCTTTCGGGGAAGTAAGAGTGCACCCTTTTGTATCTACGCTATGTCTAGAAGGCTACACTGGATACACTGTTTACCCAAAAGTTCTACATGGTCTTATAAGGGTTCAATGAAACGCAGTAAAACCATTCTAGAGGAATAAAACTAAAGCTATTAGAAATTGGTTGAAGGTATTCGTGAGGACCAAGATGGATCTAGATTGTATTAATTTCATTCTTCTTTAAGAATCAGCTACTCATGAAGTCGACCTGAATAATATTGGTACGTCAATGGATTTGAGTCAGATGCATTTGCATAGTCTTTGATTTTTTGGGTGTATTAGCCAATTTGGTTTTAAGATTGACTATTTTTTGTTGAGTATTTTCTGTACTTTTGATTATGGATCTTTGTGACATTCCGATCGAGTATTTGAAGTCTCTTGCTTGTTATTCAATTACTATTACTTATCAGAGAAGGTCAGATGTTAGAGAGAACTCCAGAATTTATCGAGGAAAATGGAGTGCCACAAGGCACAATTTTCGGGCCCTTCTAGAATTATTCCTTTAGCCAGATAAATGCGAGAAAATGTGGTGCAAATATATGATTAGATTTGTTTTCATTTGATGTTGGACTTTAACTTTGATGTAAGAATCTTGTGAACCAGGTCTAAATCCAACATGCAACTTACCTTACACAGTATCTTAAGGTTGTCAGCTGCATTACCACTGTTGCATATTAACTATATAAAACAGTGGTAGTGCACCTCACCCAGGTTTTTTTATACTTTCAACTGCACCGACTTTTCATGCTGACCATTTGACCAGGTTTTTTTTTATAGAACACGTGAATGAAGTGTTCCCCTTAACATAAAGTGAAAAAGAAAGACGTTATTGGACGATTTCTTAATTTTATAGTTACTTAGTAGTTTAAGTAATATTTAATTTACTTATTAGCTGACTTGGCTAGATTGTAATGTGAATAAAGTATCATCAGCTACGATATTTTATAAAAGGAAAAAAAAAACCACTTTTCATAGAACTAATACGTCACGCCGCCATACATATTGGAAGTGAGCCCCTCTCGGAGGGCTCACTTCCATGTTGCTGGCTGTTGGTTGCTGGCATTACGTTTGCGCTAACACCATCGCGGGCGGCCAACGGCATTAGGTTTAAACCGTGTTATAAAACACTGTAAAACGAAGTAAAATTGTGTTTTCAGGGGGTCTTGTTCGCTATACGTAGTTTCAAACCTTTTAAATTTTTTGTGAATATTTGTAACCGGGTACAAAATTAATAAAAAATGCTGGGATTTTAAAACCAACGCATATACTAATAAATCTTGTTAAAATAAACATCAGATTTTATTTTCACGGTTTATAATGCTGTATTCGCTAAGAAAAATCTACATTTAAAATGAGCCCGCCGCGGGGGCTCGCGGCATCCCATATGCGACGAGGTGAACTCTCTAGGAGGGCTCCCGGCACTGAACGTGTTAAACCTTAGTATTCTCCAATCACTCGCCATCTTATTCAATCTCCAGTTCCATTCAGCTCGACAACCCTTATCTTCATCAACGTTGTTGGTACTTTTTCCATACATCTCTCCTCTACCCTAGCCGTATGTTTCGAGCGAGTTTATTGCTATAAGACTTCTCTTACGTGATTGACAGTGATATACATTTCCCAAGGGAACACGTGACAAAGCTAAAGTAACCAATACTTTTTAAGTAGTACCGAACCCAATTATAGAAAATTACATACTGTCGTTGATTTCCGTTGAAGAAATTAAATAATATGGTATGTTTTGCATAGCGTTTTGATTAATTTATTTGCCTACTTCTTTTTTATGGTCAATGTGTCCGAAGGTAGTATCATAGTGACTGAGACAGAAGATGTCATGTCATTGCAAATTTATTTATTTATTTAACCGTACATAATGGTTACACACATAAAAAGACAAGAAGAAAGGAACACAAAAATACGTACAAAGGCAATGCTTTTCTTCCACTATTCTCTTTCGCAATTTGTGTGACAACTAAATCTTCTGTTGTCGAGGTCTGGCTGTTTTGGATCTACTCAGTGATGGATCTTAGCTATTGCTCCTCAGACATGCGGGGCAGGTGGAGGATTTCATGTTAACTTACCTTACCAGCCGCGTGGCCTACATCAGCGTTGGGTTTTGAAACGGAGGTTGTAGAGTTCCTAGTACGATCTGTAAGCTCGTACTACTTGTATTCTAATAAATAATAATTGTAATTTATAAACTATGATAGAGTCGATTATTGTTAGATAAGCATATCTTGGTTTCATATCTCCAATAACTTTGTAAATTATGTATTTTCATTATTAAAGCTCTTACTCAGATCAAATCTTTTCACAACTGTAATGCAAGTATTTATAACATGCTTCAGTGACTGAAACAAGTTAAATTTTTTGTCCGTCTGCAAATATTTTTGAACATGTAGCTGTACAATGAAGATCTTACTTTATGATAATGACAAATTAATAATACAAAATGTAGAGACACAATAAAAATACGACTATAGCAGTCTACTTACATTATATTAAGTCATCTAAGATTGTTACATTAAAATAGATTTATGATATTAGAATAATAATAACATCCAGAGAAGAAGGGTGACTTTCTTTTAATTTGGTATTTATATATTTGTGTTACCTTAGTGATTTATTTATTAAAGAGGATACAAATATATACATTTGATAAACTAAATTAACTAACAAACTATAAAATAAAAATTAATTTACCGTAGTAATTTATGACAACATTAATTTTACAGCGAAGGTACACTACTTTAGAGTATATTTTCCCTTGCAATCTGAACCATCGTTAAAAAGATATAGATTTATAAACCGGCCTGGAAATGTCACACTGCTGGGCAAAGGCCTCTTCTCATAGAGAAAAGCAACGAACAATCATCATCCCTGCTTATTGCAGGGTAGCGATTTAGGATGATTAACACTTTCAACTCCACCCATTTTCATAGAACTCGTATTACGCCATGTGGACCCTCCGGGAGGGTTGCCGGCATTACGTTTGCGCTAAAATTAACCATCGCGAACGGTCAACGGCATTAGGTTTAAAACTGAAGATGAAAAAAAAATGATGATAAAATACTGTAAAACGAAGTAAAATTGTGTTTTCAGGGGGTCTTGTAGCTATACGTAGTTTCCAACCTTTTAAATTTTTTGTGAATATTTGTAACCGTGAAGAAAAAAATAATATTAATAAATCTTGTTAAAATATACATCAGATTTTATTTTCACGGTTTATAATGCTGTATTCGCTAAGAAAAACCTATATTCAAAATGAGCCCTCCGTGAGGGCTCCCGGCATCCCATATGCGACTAGGTGAACCCTCCAGGAGGGCTCCCGGCACTGAACGTGTTAAATAAACGCTAAGGTTTACTTCACCGTCACTGAATGATGTTGAAGATTAAATTAGATAGTACATAATATGAAATTGAAATATTCTCGTAGGTGCTTGGTGCGTTCGTATCTTCGTGCACGAGTAGCGGTTCCCTTAACTCCCGGGGAGTGCTTAATACCAGTAAGTTCTAGTGAATTTGTTGTGGCCTGAATAGACTTGAAAGAATACGATTTATGGCCTCCCTAAACACATTTAAGGGCCTAGGTAGACTTGCGAACGAGATCGCAGGCTTACACCTAGAAGTGATAGTGGTGCGTTTCCTTTCTAATTCCTGTAAATAAAGTTACTATATAGCTAAATGGTTTTTTAAGGAAAACCGAAATAATTTCAAGTGATTTGGGGATCAAACGCAAGTCAGGTAAATGTCGCTGACCCGAAACCGTATTTGTAACGCGGCATTGAAATATTATTTTAGCGTGTATTTTTAGGCATGTAAAACGTTTTATGATCGCCGATTAAAAGTACTGTATAAAATAAAATTACAAAAAAGATAAACTAAGTACGTTCTTACCAGGAAGGTCTAGGATCGTGCAAGTTAATTCTAGACCTCACATGTTTTAAAGCCCATGAAAACAAAAACTTCAGCAAGAAGCTCTACGCAGTAAATTAACAGCAAGATACAGAACAAGTAACCTGCATAATTTGTTTGGAAAGCTTACCTTGTACATACTGTAGAGTTTGTAAGCTCTTTCTTGGTCGTCCGGTGTAGCTTGCACTGACTCCATGCTGTCTCATCGACTGCGTAATCGGGCACTAAATCCAAAACGTTATTATGACGGTCCATTTACTGCTGTAAACAGATTACAGTTCTTGCACTATAATTCTCGGTCTTGTCGTTCTGAAGTATTCTCATAACGTTATTTTTATTGTTAACGATCTAAACGACTATTTAGCCTTTAATAATAAAATCATGATTGCGTCTCTTGCGTTAATTAAATTATGTTAATATTATTGTGATTGGTGTGAATTAGGTAATTAAATAATTCATATTTATATTATCTAAATAATATGATCTTAACTAGGTATCTTATATCTTAATGATTGTGTACAAACCAATAATATTAATTTAAAAAGAGTTTATTAGTATTCGTAAAATAATATTATATTCAGAAACAAAACTGTGCTATAACTATTAAAAAATAAGGTAGCTATTTCCTCATCAAACTACTTACCTACCCTTTTTCCTCTTTCAAATATTCTCCAAATACTAGATTTGAAATCCAGGTAGTGCTATGGCCCTTTTAAGATTTGCAAAGTATGATTCGTTTTACATTGCCGTCGGCAACTTTTCCGACCTTATCCACTGTGGTAAATAGTTCAATGGTATGGACCAATTCCTTATACGAATAACTATAATTTAGCTAGGGATCATTTAAACAAACAACGTCAATTTTTTTCTGTCGAAAGAACTTTGCTAATGTTTACAATAAGTTTAAAAGCTATCGTTATAAAGGGACTTCTTTCTTGACGACTATAAATGTTTAATGAGGCTATAGCACTATTATATAATTTAATTATTACGTAATCTTAATTATCTTATTTTTAATTTATAAATAAAAAGTGCACTTAAGTAAAAAAAAGTGTGGTTTACTTTAATAGCCGATACTTAATTAGAAGTGTTTTATCAATGGAGTGCGCGTAAAAAAGCGGGGTGTCGCCAGTAGGTGAGCGAAGGCCACGTGGCCGGCACGCGGGCCCGGCGCGGCGGGATACACTTGCGAATCCGCGAGGGAGCACCCGCCGGAAACCGAGGTGTACCGGGGCTCCTCGAGTACAGAGAAGTGGCGGCCCGCGGCGCGCCTGCCCGCGCCCGCGCCCCGCGCACCCCCGCGCCACACACCCGCACATGCACTGACTCCGCAGCCTTCGTCTCCACACCACCACTCACCCCGCGCACTATGTTTGCCTTAATCGCGAATTAAGGTTCCAGTAATGTTTTCTGTTAAGCTTAGAGCTTAATTTGACGTCATTCATTAGAGATCCCGTTCGTGAAACAGACGAAGGGATTGCGGTACCCACCGAATGTATGTTCATGTCTCTCTTTTAATGCAAGATAATGAAAAATTCTTTACTCATCAATGTTTTACTACGCGTGAAATATGCCAGAGACGTCATTTTATTTATTACTTTAAAATAATCAATTAACGGACCAGTTTTTTAATGTTAAGAGTTCAAGGTTCTGAAAAGCATGGTTCCTACGTACCCACAAATGCGAAATATTTCTGTCACATATTTTAGGTTGTTGCATTGTTTCAGGTTTCTCACCAAAGAAATGATTCAATCATTATCTAGTAATCATTAAGTAATGAGTATGACAAACAGGAATTGACTCAGAATGGGCTGAAAGAATAAGTTGAACCAGTAAAATATTACTCGTATATCTATGTGTGTAATATGTGTATCTCTAATCAAATAATCAAAAATCTCTAATAATTCCTTGCCCTGAAAGAAAACTGAAGATTTTCCTACAGTGTTTAGGAATTGTTTTTGTTTAGCAGAGTTTTGGCAAATTTCCGTACTTAGTTTGGAATTTAAGGTGCGAGTTCCCTTGAAAAATTGTTTTTTTTTATTCGATTTGTATCCGTTTTGTAGTAACTTTGTTTAATTGATATGTAATCGAATTCATTTGTTTATTCTGAAGTGTTGAAATAGTGGCGCAATTTTTAATAGCTTGTTACGTTCTTTCATCATCATTACAGTAGACCGGATTGAGAAATAAACTTCTGTTCAAACTCGGATACTAGAATGATGTAGTAATATGAAAGTGGCTGAAAATTTTCATTTGAAGCATGAAAAGAATATTACCTAAGAAAGTAACTAAACGTTAAGAGCATTGAAGAAAATTAATTTCCCATGGGCATAAAGCATGCAATTATGTAGTCTTATCAAGTATATTATACTATCAGAATTTTTCATTTATTTGAATACGAGTACTTTTGATTTGTATAAGTGAATGAAACCTATGTCCCCTTACCTATGTATGATAGTCGTTAGATAGTTTTGGTTGACAGGGCCAAAATAAAATTGTAGAATCTATCGTCTCTAACTGTTGCATGATAGAATCAGGTTTTGATGTTACCTGCTAGGCAAAGAGATCAAGATCCTATTCCTAAAAATGTGTAATGTTTTCATGGTTCCATACTTGAATTAACTTGATAACCCCTCAGGGCGGTGTTACGCGAACTTATATAAACTATGCTGGGAAATATTATGAGTAATAAGCTGGATGTTGCGTAAAATTGATCTTACATAACAATGAAAGCTTTACAGATCAGCAGAACTAAGGAGATTTATGTCGAAATTTACTGTCGTATAAATAGAAGCGAGCAGCTTTAAAATGTTGCTTAATCACGTTGCAGTGTGGAACGAGTGTGTCCTGTCTCCCATGCCAAAAAAACTTGTCGTGCGTAGTGCCGGCGCCATAGTGGGCTCGTGTTGCGTTGTTGCGGTAGATCACAGTGGTGTAGAGTAGGTCGGTCTATTTGTGGTGACAGGAGAGGCGTGGGTGCCGCGTGTACTGAGCTGGAGTGGCAATGACCTTGACACTAAGCGAGTGGCCTTGGGTAGCACGTGGCGGCTGACACCCGCTGTCTGTTGTCGGAACGCCGCCGCCGCCTTTCCCAAGGGAGCCTATTGTGGACATGCCCTGTAACAAATACCGTTATTTGCTACTGGTTTTGAGTGCATCTTTTAACATAGTTTTCTTCGTTCAAAGCTTTAGTTTTAACCGGAATTTAATATAGGATTATATTGCAGTTTGTATGTTTAAAATCAGGAATGTCAATGTCATGTGGGATTGGCACAAGAAAAGAGAGGCCTATGCTCAGCAGCGGGTGAAGTCGGGCTGTCGTTGATGATGATGTTTAAAATCATGTTTCAAAGTCAGACTACGTAGTTTTAAATCAGCCCGATATTAGTTTTTGTCAAAAGGCACTAAATTACTAAACTGATACCTAAACTACGTTTTGAATCAATTGGAGAAAAAGATCGGTTCGACGATTGATCGGTCGATTGAAATCACAAAAATGTAGTCATATGTAAAGAAATATAAATCGCGGTCCGTCAATGTAATCAACCTCCCGTTTTGTAAATTTAAAAAAACAATAGCTGTTTTATTATTTCCTCATTTATAAGAGGGCTACAAAGTTTCTCTGCTCTCGTAGAGCGGCGAAGATACACCCCTCACACAAATTAGGAATTAGTAAATGTCTAGTCGGCATATCCACAGTAAGATAGCGTATGAATGGGTGCGATTCAGAGCGTCGGCGACGTGCGGCAGCGTGTCGAGTGCGGTCGCCGCGGGGCGGCGGCGGCGGTGGCGGCGAGCGTTCAGTAGCCCCCGCCTGGCCGATACGTTTACGAGCCGACACTAACTTTAAGTGACCCCGCCCGCACTCGTGCGCCACAGCCTTGTTTATATCCCATCTCAATGAAAATAAAAGCGACGTCATTTCCTTGACTTTTCGTAACACCGCGAGATTTGACGACATCCATCAAGC
Source organism: Xanthia icteritia (assembly GCA_949128155.2). Lineage (NCBI taxonomy): Eukaryota > Metazoa > Arthropoda > Insecta > Lepidoptera > Noctuidae > Xanthia > Xanthia icteritia. The sequence goes on from OX421941.2 coordinate 11,577,754, forward strand.
TTTTTCAAAGCAGCTACGACAGCGATGGAGCTTCCCATTTTTCGACATTCCGTGCACACTATGATCTTTCAGAACGTGCATTCATAAGCATTATATATTCTAATGGCTTGTAAATTCATGTCTATATAATCATTTCATGAAAAAAATGAAATTTATGCTAAAACAGTGGTAGTCATGGAATCCAATATGCATTCCGTGACAGAGAGTTACAGAATATTTATCGAACGATTTGTTTTACTTAGGTCTGCAATACCATCGGCAATAAATTAAGGGCTTAACTAATCGTAATGTATGAATCTGCTACTGCAAATAAACGTCAAATAAGATAAACATTTTGCGACGCTCCTTAGCAGCTCAAACTCAACAAACGCCGACAGGTTTTCATCATTGAATAGCGAACAAATATTCCAGCGGGTAGTGGAATTTGTCGGAAAGAATGCAAAGGTAATCGACGAGGTAACAGTTGTCAAAGAATGCGTGTGACGTGACGCGATCTGTGTGCAGGCGATGACGCCGGCACGCCGCGCCGCCGCGCCGGCCGCTCCGAACATGAATGAACGCGCTAACTTGCTTTTTATCGCCATTTTCTCGTACCGAAAGTGACGGTTCAGCTTCGGACACCCGTAATTTGCTTGTTTGTATATGCCAATCATTTTGATTGACCACTACTGTCGGTAATTAAGGCGTGAAGCATTCTGTTCATTTATAACAAAAACTGTGCTTATGTTGGGTACTGTAGGTATGTTTATCTGTTTTGAAGTTAAATACGAGTAGGTACATTATTATTATCAACAAGTGTTTGAAGTTATTATATCCATTCACAGTTTTTGTTGATAATTGTCATAGAAATTAAAAAATGTGTTGCCACAAGTTTTTGTTGAACATTTAATAAATTATTCTACTAAATAGTATTAGGAAACAATCACAAATCGTATTGTATAGAGGAATTTATATTCGTGGTGAGATATGTGATAATCCAGATAAACATCTTGGTCACAGAAATTATAACTTAACATATGCAACGCAACAGATGCGTAATTCTGGCTCTACGCAGAGTGCTACGAATTTGCTACGGCGTAGTACTGGTCAAATGCTTTATGTATAATATGATTTATTTTCTGATTACAACTACAACACTACGAAAACTGTCATTGGTGTATATGTCGTGGCCAGATCTTAAATTTGATCATTTCATGAAATGAACATCGACTACTGGTCACATCATGATGTGGCCAGGCCAGATTATTGAATACTCAACGTTTAACGATATAACAGTTAACGCACGACTACTTCATGATGTGGCAAAACATTAGTGACCATATCGTAAAATAGTTAGATTATCCACCGGTAGAGGCGTTGATGTCGCTTTGTTTTTGTTTTGAATCATGGCGGCGGCATACAACGAATCAAATTCCACGCAAAATATGTCGATGGACTTTTATTGGGTTTCTAAATATGATATTATGGAAAGCGATAAACTTGGAAGTAGCGCTCCCCGGCCGCTGCCGCGGCGTGAAATGCAACATAGCACTTACAATTAGTTTAAAAAAAATAAAAATGTACGCCGCTTGTGTGGCACCCCGACCAAGTGGGTTAGGTTAGAACTGTGACAAACCGCTACTTCCAAGTTGGTGGCAGTTACTTGGCTATTTTTACTATACCTTACACCATGGATACCCTACATGAATGATATGGCCAAACGTCGACTGACATATCATTACACGTTGACGTTTGAACGATATGGCCAATGTTAGCTGGCCATTTCATGAAATGGTCAATTCTAAACTCTGGCCACGACATACGAGTATATACAGGATGGCACATTTAGATCGGTCAGTATGGGAAAGTCTGAAAATATAAGACATACGAAGATCTCTTCTTAGGAACCATATCATCGATTTTAGTAATAAGAAAAACTGCATTCATACATTAAAAAAAAAAACTTGTAAGTACTCAACTCGGGAATCGAACCCGGACGTTTTGAAAAATAAAACTAACACTTACCACTTTAGATATCGATTGTATAGGTCTTAAGCAGTAAATGTTACTATGAAACATGATGTCTAAAATGAATAAAATGCATTGTTTACATATCCTATAATTTATTTTAGTACGTTTTCGAAATGACCACCATTTTTTTCATTAGACTATATCTTGTGGGGTTACGTTAAGGATGAAGTGTACAAATCAAGCTACGACACCATTGAAGGCCCAAAAGCAGCCATAGAGTCCATTTTAACGCAAATTCACCACCTGAAGATGCAAAACGCAACAGTAAGATCGTTACCTAAACGAGTTGAATGTTGTATTGAAAAAAATGGTGGTAATTTCGAAAACTTGCGGGAGTTTGTCTACTTTTTTGAGTATTAGAAACGCTATCTGAATTGAATTGGTATCTCGATTTGCAACAGCAATAGCCAAGCAATGGCGGAATTACGGGGATAAAAAACTTGCTTTTTATACGTAACATAATATTATGCCTGCATTTCCAAAGGGTTTGGCAGAGGTGTGCGTACATGCACCCAATTTTCACCAGTTATTTTGTTTAAATCTTTCAATTGAATGTTTTGGCTATGTTACATACTTCCAATGGAATCTAAATAAGTAGGTATGATTTCTTTCTTTTTAAAGAAATGTGAATGATGTGTTGATAATGTATGAAAACACATGTCCACCGATACCTGTACTACAACTATAGCGAATAAATGTTTATAAACGCTAGATTGAACCAGTCAGTGTCTTTGTCCATCTCAGAGTTGACCGGTTTTATTATAACAGGCGTTTTATAGCCTGTCTCACTTGATGACGTTATGACAGCTTTTTTCAATTTTATTCCTAGGGGAATAAAAAGTGGCGCGGATCGGAATTCTTTACAAGATTTATGTTCGATGTTAATATGCAGACAGTTTATGGTCTAAAGCTTGAAAGATTTTAGTCACGCAGTTCAACAAAAACGGTCTTCATCAACGCCGATTTGGCAATAAAGATTGTTGTCTTATATCGGTCAATTTAGAGTATAATAGGCAATTGACCACTTCGGAATAGCCTGGCTTCGTCGTTCTTTCGAACTTGGTTACGGTCATGCATCCACAATATTTAGGACAACTGCTCCAGCAGATCCTAGCACGATTGACGTAAAGTCATTCCAAGCACAGGCATTAGTTTGAAGGGTTTCCGCAATATTAGTAATGTGGAATCCATCACACCACAACACTTATAATTATGTAATTGGCAAAGCGAAAACGTGAGACGTGTGGACCGCCCGTGTGGAGGTGGTTTTATTGGGACTGAGTCAGAGGTTATAAACTAATCGCAAGTGTCAACCTTTCGAACTTAGAATGGGAGCTCCGAATCATCTCTTAGAGCCTGTGTACACGATGCGTTGCGGCGCCGCACCGCAAAGATTTAGGCGCAGCGGCGCCGCGCCGCAAAGATTTCACTGCACTGGCGGTCACACAAACAATAACAACTGAGCGATGCCGCTCCGGCGTTGCAATGCGTATACCCCTCCCCGCCTCAGCGCGGGCTGCAAGTCCGGTGTACGTGCGGTGCGACGCCGGAACGCACCGTGTGCCATACCATGGATATTTGTATGTAAAGCGCCGCAGCCACCGCTCCGGCGCCGCGCAGCCGCGGCAACGCATCGTGTGCACAGGCTCTTAATGTTTATGCCATCTTATATTATGTTACTAGCTTTCACCCGCGGTTTCGCCTGCGTGGAAATCGGAAATCGGAAACGTACTACCGCAACGCGCATGCCAGTAAAGCTCCCAGTCGCAATGATTTTTTCCGACATCTTGAACAATCATCGTCATATTTCAGCCAATTTACACAAAACCTTAATTATACACCTAAACCTTCCTCATCATTCCATCCATTGGGGAAAACCGTATGAAAATCCGTTCGGCAGTTTTTGAGTTTATCGCGTTCAGACAAACAGACGCGGCGGGGGGACTTTGTTTTAGTATATGTGTGGTAAGGCAACGTTGCGGTTTTAAACAAGATGTAGTGACAAATGTTTTAGAGAGTATACTTATTGAGATGGTTTGGTCATGTTGAGAGGATGAATGAAAGGCGACTAACAAAAGGTATTTATACGGCAGTTGTAAGTGGAAACGCCGGAAGGGTCCTAGAAGGACCTTATTGGTTCAGAAAGGTCAGGTGCGTAGTACTCGCAACCGGCGTGCGTGTCTGACCAGATGTATGAACGTAAACGAGGCAAAAGGAGTATGTAAGGATCGTAGTAGGTGGCGTTCTGTAGTTTCTGTCTACTCCCACGGGAAAAAGGTGTGAGTTTTTGTATGTATATATATTATAATGTGACAAACAAACCTGTTAGATTATTCACAAATCTATTATAATAAGTTGCATAATAAGCCTAAACTGGTAATAGATCTTTACCATTGGATTTGTTTACATGTTATTGTTTTGAATGTGTTTGGCTGATTGTCAGACGGCACACTTGGTTGGCGTGTTTGCGGCTTTTGGTCGGTCAGGAATGTCGTGTAGGTGGCCAGTGCTTCATGTTACTATTTTTGTAAGCTTTGATTGAGTGTTATTGTATTCATTGTTTTCGATTAACAGACGTAAAAAATTTGATTGTAGCAGTTTGTAGGTAAAAATACAAAAAATATCACTATAAGTATTTGCGAGGTATTGTAATTATAATTCAGTATTCTGTGGAAAATGTTGTTGGTTACTCGTTATTTCGGCTTTTAACCATTTTTTGTTGGAAGGGGTAAGGTATTTGTATATATTTTTACCTTTAAAATTGTTAAGGTTCCGACGTCATTTTTGTCTGTGATATCGTCTGGCCGATTTTAACTTTCGATTATTAGATAACAATAGTGCCATTTACAGAAATCAACATTTAATTTCACGAATATATAAGAAAATTATGTTTCATTTCATGTTGTGTAGACCTTGCTAGACCACACCTACGACGGCGTAGTCTCCCTAATTCACTCAAGGTCAACGATATGCAAGGAAATGTATGAAATTCAGAAAAACGATATCTTTCTTCCTTATTTACACGTACAAAATATAGTAAAAAACTACTTTAAATACGCGTGATAAGGGTTTGATATGAACTGCCTTTTAGAAATCCATCATACATAAAGTTTACAATTACTCGGCAAAAAAGTTTATTTTTTTCAAAATTAGGTCAATTCAATCTGCCTAGCGTTTTCCCAACTATATTGGGGTCAGCTTCCAGTCTTTTTCGCAACTATATTGGGATCAGCTTCCAGTCTAACCGGATGCAGCTGAATACCAGTATTTTACATGGAGCGACTGCCTATCTGACCTCCACGACCCAGTAACTGGGTAATATGATACCCCTTGGTGAAATGAAATGAAATGAAATTGTTTATTCTGTAAATAGGATATTGGAATCACTTTTACACGTCATCTTAAAAAAAAAAATTTAAAATTAGCTAGATGAGTTCGGCGTTTCCTATCTGACTACTCTGAGAAGAAAGGCCGAAACAAACTCAGAGGTCACAGTCTCTTTTAAAGTCCAGACATAATCTTGGTCAGGCTATATGAGGACCATGTAGATTAGTGTCTGAAATGGTCTTTTGAGAAAAGAACCACACAGATTTGAGTGGACCTGTCCTGTCAGTGCAAGCATTTGTCAGTAATCGTGGAGCTCAACCCAGAACTTAAGGAGCTCAACTCGACGAACAATACCAAAGAAAGGACATTTGGGTAGGCCTCATAAACTACTCAAACTGCCAGACCATCATTAAAACTAAATAAGAAAGAAAAAATAATAATAATTAAAAAATCCACAGTCCTCACATTCACAAAAATTTAAAAATAAATAAAAAAAATACTTTACAAAGTAATAATGTCATTTTGAATATAATGTTTATATAATACTGGTATTGATTTTATGATTTTAGCACAAGGCTTAGCAGAGCGAGCAGCTCAATCCAATCCAATGGTAAGACTGGTTGTCAGACTTTCGGGCTTCTGACGACCCGTAACGACTGTCAAAGATCCACGAATGACAGCCGGGACCAACGGCTTAAGAGGGAACAGGGCCTGCGATTCTCCATACAAACGTATTTCTCTATTTTCTTCCTGATTATTGCCTCTAGAGCAAACATTTTTTTTCCATAAAATCAAGGTCTGCTGTAGACACGTCCCTGTTATTTCTTTTTTTTCAGCAACTTATTGGTAAAGAAAATATGACCCTCCATAAATTACTAAAATGGCCTATTTTTACCGCCGTGATTAAAGGACTACCAGACAAATTCCAAAAGTTTTTAGCATAAAAGAAAATGATAGGAACCTAGACATATTCTTCCTTAAAATTTTGATGATAAAAATAATTTAATCAGCTCAGTTTTCGAGGAGAAAAAGGAGAATACGAAACGTCGATCTCGTCATTTTTTTTGTGATATAATCGGTCTGAGCTGCAGCTATGCACAGTCCCTATCGCAGCAGCAGTCTCTATCGCACTCTACGGAGGCAGATTTGAGGTAAGACGACAGCAATAGCTTCTTCAAATACCTCTTTTTCATATTCCTCTAAGGCCCTGTTCCCTCTTAAAATTCTTTCCGAGGCACGGAGGAGTCTCGGTATGTAAAGATGGTCACCCATCCACAGACCAACCCCAGCAAGTGAAGCTTAACCTGATGGATTGAACCGTGCGGCAGTTATTACTTACCCGCAAGCAATTTTTTTTCAAAATTAGTTATTAAGTGGATAATCAAATACCTGATCTAATGTTACATCTATATGAAATCGAGAGGAAAGTCAGAAAATAAATATTGAGTTGTTCAATGACTTACAAAGTGTGATGTGATGATTGGATCATCACATCACATCTTTGTGGGTTGTTAAAAATAGCTATTGGAAGTAGTGAGGTAAACGATGGATCTCCCAAGAAAGGTAGTAAGTAATAACTGAGTATGATAAATATGAAGACAAATCATTATTTTTCACCTAACTGTGGTGAAACCCAAATCTTATTATTTATAGATTATTTGCACAGTATGAGATGAGTCCTTTGCTGAACAATAACAGGCTGGTATTATTTATTTATTAACACAGTACAACGGGTAGTGTACGAACTTATGATCTCTCATTCGATAGTCTGCGGCTTTAGTCGTTGACTTTTGTTTTGTAATTAACATATTTCCCGTACTTATAATATTTGCTTATTATAGGTATTTTTAACCGATTACCTCAATTGTAAGATTTATTACGGATACCACTATCCTCTTCCTGATCGTTCCAATTCGGTTCGCGATTGATTATTATATGACACCGAACCACCCCTCTAAGTTGGCTTTTAGTCGCGCCCTTTCACCTCCACACAATTAAATGTATGTGTTCGGAATTAAAATTCAGGTTTTTTACGGATTCCACAATATGGAATAGATCTTATCGAGAATGCGTTGCAGGCAAAATGACTTGATTAAGTTACGCTTCAGTTTGGATATTATTGGGAAAAGCAAATGATTTTTTGCTTAGTAAATGTTTCATCTAAAACCATCATCAATTCAAGACTAAATTTTTTCACTGAACAGATTATTTTTTAAGTTACTTAGTTCATATAAATTACATTTTAATCACTTTATCCTCAAACATTTTGTTAACATAACACTTTGATACTCATAAAAATCATTATATTTTTGCGCTTCCAAAAAAATTTGGTAGGTAGACATGGGCCACCCAATTACCCTTGGTTCCGGAAAGCCCCAAGGCACGTCAAATTAGGGTTCTATCCAACAATTTTATTTTCATGACGTTTCCGTCGGCGAAACTTTAAGAACACCTTTACACGAGACGATCAACCAATACAACATGTTTGGTTACACAGTTTCACGCGAATTTTTTCAAATAATTTTTACCCGACTACGGCGAAGCAAAAAGGAGGGTTATGATTTTGACAGGTATGTATGTATGTATGTTCATCTGTTCCTTCATAACTTCTAAACTGCTTATCATAATTTGACAAATGAGGTATCGTTGGGAGCGTCTTGATCATCCGCTGGTTATAGGCGATGTGCCGTCACATATTTGTAGTGATGTTCAGAGGATAGCCGTGGTGGTATGCCACCTACCCTAACAAAATAATACATTCTAACTGTAGTAAGCGATCATAAGTTTTAGGGCAAAGTAGCATATTACCATCCAGTGGCTATCCCTTGAACATCATTATGAATATGTATTAAATACAATAAAGAATATAACGTGTAAGTGGTTTATTTCCACAATCAGCCTACAATGTTCTCCACGTCCACTGCTGGGACAGAGGCCTCCTCTCTTCGGCAGTGGGCTGTAATCCACCACGCGGGCCCAGTGCGGGTTGGTAGATGTCACATGTCTTCGAATTTTTGGTTCTAGGACTTGCCGGTTTCCTCACGATGTTTTCATTCACCGTTTTGAGAGCAATGGTGATGAAATAGTCTACACAAAGTAAAGCGCCTGCCTGGGTTCTTAACGTACGACCTACGACTCGTAAGTCGCGGCCGTAATCACTGGGCTACCACTTCTCTTTTAATTTAATACCTACATGATCAATATTGACTTCTCAGTAGCTGCCCGGAGTCTGGATTTTCTCTATTACATGAGACTTAAATATAACTGGCGAAATGTGGGAGTACCTACTACAGGTAGGTATACCTCTGCCCAACCCTTTGGGGAAACAAGGCATGATGTTATGTTATGATAAATATTTAATATTCAGATGAGAAGATTTTCTTGTTTCATACTTTTTAGAGCGTGATTTTTCAGTAGTCGGGTTTTAGTTTTGGAACTTACTTTTTGTAGCTGTATGAATACAGTAGATAGTTTGATTGCTGTGTATTATTTTGCTATTAGGCTTGAATTGTAAACGGTATCGCTCGGGATGTGCGTTTCATAACTAACATAAGAGACAGAGTTTTTTGCTATATATAAATGATCTTCCGGAGGCCATTTTGCAGAAATGTATCCTATTTGCAGATGATACTACAGTTATTATAAAATGTCACGACAAAAAAGATTACAAATCAGTCACCGAAAAGACCCTATCAGATATAATAAGCTGGATGGAAAGTAATAATTTGAATATTAACATTAGTAAGACGAAATCAATACAATGTAACTCCTATAATACCAAACAATTACCTTTGGACATTAATTGCAAAGATGAAAAAGTACATCAAGTGGATGAATTAAAATTTTTAGGACTTATTGTAGATAAACATCTAAATTGGAAATGCCATGTGGAACATATTTGTCAGAAACTTGATAGGTTTGTGTTTGCGTTGAAAAAGTTAAGGCAAAATGTATCTGTAGAAGCTGCTCTTTCGGCTTATCACGGCTATGTGTCATCTGTCCTAAGCTATGGACTTATAATGTGGGGCAACTCTACCGACTCTGACAGAGTTTTCAAGCTTCAAAAACGTTGCATCCGGGTTATAAACAAAGCATGGTTCTTAGATAGTTGTAAACCTCTCTTTAAAAAATGTAACATTCTTCCACTTCCCTGTATGTACATAAGAGATATCTGCGTTTTTACCAAGAATCACTCGCATTACTTTAAGCAACGTAGTGAGGTTCTACCAAGACAAAAAAGGGCTAAGTTTCACAACTTATTGTATCAGCCACCTAGTCATAAAGATATTTATAAAAAAAATGTGTTTAATATGTGCATACTGATTTATAATGACATTCCAAATGATTTAAAATTGTTGCAGGGTAATCTATTTAAAAAAAAATTGACCGATTGGCTACAAGAGAGCTGTTTCTATAGCATTAAGGAATTTATGGAATTTAAAAATTAATGTTAGGTATGTACTATTGAATGAAAATGAATAATTGAGTTTAGAATAATTGTAATAAAATTAATTGCATGATAATAATTACATAAATAGACGTAAGTAAATAATTTGCACGCTTGCTTGCAGGCAGAATACAATGACTTTTAGGACATAAGATCTTTCCTTGAATTGGTATGTATTTTCTAGCAAATAAACATTTTTGATTGATTTGATTGATTGACACCGCAAGACGTTTTAAAGAAATGGTTAGTAACATACTACCTAGTGAACAAAACATTCGCCAGTATGGGTTATTACATTTGTAAATAGTAGAAGCAATAAATCTTTTTTAAATATTTAATTGCTAGAATTTGTTTAGGTGCCTATTTGTGTACCTTAGTTTGTTTGATTTGTGGCTAGGTTTGACCTTATGACCTCATTAACAGTAATTAGTCTGAAAAGCGCTTTCAACTGAAATTCAAACTTACAAGTCGCTCTTAATCCTCGTGATTCGAAAGTTTTGATGGATATTGGCTTCCTAAAACTTTGGAGCTACGCTATGCTGTTCTAATACCTACCTCCTACAAAGCTTAGTTGTGATATTAAAGAAGAAAGATATAGGAAAAAAATAGTTAAGTACTTTAACCAAACTGAATGTTGAATTAGGTTTGTAGAAAACTGTCTATTTCTCAAGAAGTATTGAAATAAGTATTGGTCCTGATGGTGCTGCTTCTGATGGTATATTGCATATTGAAGAAGGAAGGATAGACATAATTTTAATACTAGAAATAAAGATAAAATAGATCAACCATTTTTCACACTATCTAAAGTACATACATCTTTTACGGGGTACTGTGTTAAATGTTACAACATAATACCTTGTGATATATTAGAATTAAATGAAAGAAAATTTAAAACTCATATAAATAGTACACTTTGTAAACATAGCATATTAGAAATTAGAGGATTATATCCAAGACAAAAATGAATACAATTTGACAATTTAGAATCTAGACAAAACCTAACTGGTTGCTAATTTAATTTTATAATATTATTTTTTATAACTTTGCTTTTACATTTTGTGATTACTTGAACTCACACACTAATTTTACAATTAGTGTCAATACATTCCTTCGTTTTTCATTTTTTTTGCCTATCGTGGTACAGTAATCTTATTCTAGGTGCATCGTCTTCACATATAATTATATAATTAATGTATATGTCGTAGCCATATCTTAGAATTGATCATTTCATGAAATGGCCGGCTAACATTGGCCATACCGTTTAAACGTCAACGTTTAATGATATGTCGGTCGACTTTTGGCCATATCAATAATGTAGGGTATCCATGGTGTAAGGTGTAGTAAAAATTGCCAAGTAACTGCGACCAACTTGGAAGTAGCACTCGCCGGCCGCTGCCGCGGCACCGTTCGCTTCGCTCGCTCGGCTCGCGCACGGTTGGTCACAGTTCTAACCTAACTTGACCCATTTGGTCGGGGTGCCACATAAGCGGCGTAAATTTTTAATTTTTTGTAACTAATTTTAAATTCTATGTTGTATCCTACTTGCGCGCGAGCGCTACTTCCAAGTTGATCCCTTTCCATAATATCATATTTGGAAACCTTTGGACTTTTTTGCGAGGTCACCTTAGTTTGTTTGATTTGTTGTATGCCGCTGCCATGATGCACAGCAAAAACAAAGCGACATCAACGCCGCTACCGGTGGATAATCTAACAATTTTACGATATGATCACTAATGTTTGGCCACATCATGAAGTAGTCGTGCGTTTAACTGTTCATATCATTATACGTTCAGTAATCAATGATCTGGCCAGGCCACATCATGATGTGACCGGTGGACGATGTTCATTTCATGAAATGATCATTTTTAAGATCTGGCCACGACATATACAAGGTGTTGTGAAAACATTTTAAAAGAGTAACGGTGGAGTTTCTTGCCCGTTCTTCTCCATACGAAAACTACCTTTTTGAAGGGGCAACAAGAAACATTTTTTTTTGTAAATTTTGACGTTCAAGGTGCCTTTTTTGTGCCTAATTGAAATAAATTATTTGACTTTGACTTTGAAGGCATGTTGTGGACAATATGCCACCAATTGGGAGAGCATTATTACTATCTGAACCAGCATCATCAGAACCGCGATAAGCAATGCTGACTGATATTAATATGGTTCAAAAATTCTTTAATGAGTTCTATAAAACGTAACAACAACATAAACACACTTATAAAATATAAGAACTTGTTCCTTTCATCTAAATATTTTGTGTACGAACTTCTTCTCGACTGAAGTCGGAAAATTGTGATCTTTGCAATGCAATTGAGTTTAATATTATTCTCTTCCACGTTGAGAGCTTTAAATTTAATTACATGGGGACAACAGCGATAACGCAGACTTGGCAGAAGCAGACAAACTTCTGTTATATTTACCTAACGGAGATTTATATAAAATAATCGTTAAAACGTAATAGGTCCCTCATATAGAGAATATTTTAATCTAATCACGGCTAAGTACGTCATTAGATCGAATTAAATTCCATACAAACACATAGTTCCCGTCTACCTACGTATTCATACAGCGATACACATACAGAGCACTCTAAATGTGATACAGATAATATAATAAAATAAAATTGCGATACGAATTCGTGAGAAAATTTAAATAAATGACTTTTCTGTTTGCACATAAAAAGAAATATATTGCGGCACAATGAATGTTGGGGGTGGTGTGGGTAGTGGGGACAGTCGCGAGGCGCACGAGAGCCGGCGCCGGGGCGGGGGCCGGGCCGCTCGCCCCCGCGAGGGGGTGACCCACTTTAACGGGACAAGTAATATTACTTTTTACTTTTAGGCAACTATTTCATGTTTTATCGCGATAATAACATATATTACCTATTGTATAACCTTACCCTTTCTTATGAATGTAACATCGTGTTATAAACATCACATGAACGACTGGAAATATCGAACAAAATAATTATGTTTCCGGTTTCCATAGCCGTAACTTCATTTTCCTCATATGTTTTAACTTTTTCAATTAGTGCTATAAGTCTGCGTTATGGAAAAGGCAGCTTTAATAAAATAACAGATAGTCTCTACAAGAGTTTATTTCAATTATTATCAAACCAAACAATCAAAAATCGAAACTAGCAATGCGCAGGAAAAATAAGAAAGCATTGAAAGCAATCGTACGTGTGATCTAAACGAACACAATGCCTATACAAATTGTATGCTTACTTATATGAGCTTATGTATTATTGACGTAGCTTGTTTCATACACACGAACGTAGTATAAGTATATATATGTTGGTTATTCCACACTCTCTTGTTTCGCGTAACAGGATGAATATTTGTTTGAATTAATTAATATCAATTATTACGATCGCCCACGCTTCCGCCCGCGGAAAATCCCCGGTACATATTGCTTGCTGTAGAATTGGAACTTGCGTTTACGAAGGAAATAGAAAAGCAATTATATTCAGTTAAACCCAGTTAGAGCTGGCTTGGCGAAAAAAAAACTGGCTAGGAGAAAATGTTTGCAAAATTAACACCTTACCATATATATTACAAACTGTTAATATTTAATTTCAACAAAATCACACGTTTCATAAATTCAGTAAATGTACACTTAAAGGCTTGCATTAGTGTAACGGACTCAAAGAAGGGTCCCTTGTGGCTAATCTGACCGCCGGGACTTAAAGCAGCTTTTTAATTTTCAAACATTTTTGATGAACGAAACTTTTTAAGCGTCACGAGGATATTTTGATTTCATTTGATGATTTTCTTTTTGTTTTTACACAGCTTTTAATACAATAATGCTAATACAAGTGTATTGATTTGTTGTCACCTAAAATACGTAAAAGAAGTCCACCATCGTAAAATCAATTACTGGGAGATTCCGATATCCTAGACAGACTTTCGGCCTTCGGGCTTCTGACTGCTATTACGAACTGCTATTCGCAGGGCAAAACGCTGTGTTCACAACACGACTGAGTAGATTTGATGTCTGTAGGAAGGTTATCAATCCAAAAGTCGTGTTCAGGTAGATGGTTAACCATTTGGTTTTCAGATCGTCCTTCAAAGTAAACTTTTATTTGCCTACGCAAACCGTTGATTTATTCAGTTTGTATTCGTTGGTCTTATACAAGCTACAAGCCACGAGGTAATTATATTGATTTCTGATTCATTAACTGATTAAGCTTCTAGTTTTATTATATCTATGATAGAACTTTTACTTGGAATCGTTATTCCTAGAAGAAAACACACAAAATCGTCAACTATATATTACGATTTAGATTTTCGTTCTTAGAGGAAAGCTAATTGAGTTACGAGTGTTAAGAGTTGTTTTGAGAATTCTCGATCAGATTTCGTATCTGTACTGTTTATAAGATTAGTATGCTAGCTAAATACTACATAGATACTAGTATGATAAAATGTTCATAAATTTAAAAAAAGTCTTACTTACGAAATGTACTGGTATCACAAACTCATTAATGGTTAACACGTAGAAAATCTACTTTTATAGTATCATAGTGAAAACCAAACTTTTCCATCACTAGAAAGATTCTGTCCTCAAACCACTAAATAAATATAGACAGTCCGCAGCTAAACCGCCTATCGCTATAGATAATATAATTTTATTTTATTTCTTTCCTTATTCCTTCATACTGGGCTAAGCGTTTAAGCTTACAATTATAGTTATTGGATCAATTATAGTAATACAAACTATATATATTATTATATTAAACACTGTGCACCTAATAAAGATTAGGTGAAATTACATGGTACACAGTGCTTCGTAAAAAAAAATAGATCCGCGAAACGGATCGAATGGTCGCGCGGATGTCCGGCGGTCGTGGCGACGTGTGTTGGGTCATTGGGTGCCAACCTTTATAATTGATCCAATCAAAGCGAATAAAATGTGTAGGTAGTGTTCTGAACTTGTGAGCTCGTGCAGTCTTTAGGGACTGCTTTGTATTTAATTGACTATTTTCAAGATACGAGACTTTATCCTCATAAAAATAAGCATGAAGAAATAAAATTTGGGGATTTATATAAAATGCAAGTGATGTACCTATCATATTATGTAACACTTGTTATCTTGTAATTGTATGTACTATATCTACATTCACACAGCCAAGGATATACCGCCGCCGTATTGCGACAGCTTTTGTATTGTCGCGCAGTTGACCTTTTTTAATTAATTCCACTCAGCTCGATTAATGAGATGAAAGGGTTTCTGCTATCAGATAATCGACACCTAAGTAAAGCAGTATATTTTGTTGGTACGACAATGTTTTATTTATCGTGCGCCTGCTATAATTGCTGCTCTGAATACTCGGATCTTTATCTCACTAATAGAATTTGTGTGTATACGCACTATGGAATAATTATAATTTTTTCTTGCAAGATAATACCGGGGATATTTAACTTATTTTATGATTTACTGAGCACCTCTTAGGTGCACTCTAAACTTACCAAAAATTTACCGGTTTTTAATATATTAACTTGTTAAGAACTTAAAAAAAAACTATTTATACGTGAGTTAGTTAAACCAAACGAACTTTTGGGTTTATAATACAAAAAATATCTTATCTAAAAGTCAACAGACCCCTAGTTTGTTCCTCAAGGGGAAGAGTTGCTCACCGAGAAAAAAGGATTAACCTCCTAAATGTCAGCTTTTTACGCTTAATTATTTTTCGACTGTTAACTGTATTTGCTGACCAGTTTTATATTATCTTTAGGATGAAGTAATTTAATTTCTGCTTCATAAATTACAAATATTAAACTTAGAATGTAGTAGATATCTTAGAACTCTCCGCTATTTAGATAGTAGCGTAACCCATAGAATAACGTTGCTCTCTTGTTGAGGTATGCAGAAATTATCAATTAAATAAACATATACTTTAAAACATGAGGATCCAGGACAGTGTGGAAAGCACAATGACGTGCCACATAGATATACATCTACGGTGCGTAGACAGTTTAACTCTTATGTTTTTGTCGCTTGTACACTGGAATTTTAATGAAAACTAAACTCGTATACTTTAGCAATTTCAGGAATGAAACGAAGACGAGTGCTCGTTTATAAGCGTGATTTAACAACTCCAGCATATTGATTTTTACGTCGCCGTGGGCCCACCCCCTCCCCGCGGGAAGAGTTGTGCACGGGGGTAATGCTAAAATGCTTGTTCCCCTATTTGAGAGTACATGCTGGAGGGACGTTCAACTGCGACCGCGATAATGTTCAGTTTTTCTTATTCATTTAATACATCGTTTTTACTTTATCGTGAATACTTTACGTAAGATTTACGACCGGATGCGTCTTCATTGGAACGTGAATGTGACACACTTTCTATCGTACACTTATCTGTATTGTAGTTTAACAACTAGTTTAGTGGCGCTATTGTAATGCTTTGTTTTTACAATAACTGTATCTTGATAGAATACTCAAATCACTATTAACATTGTTATTAGCATGGCTATACAACATTTGAATGTGTTAATGACACAAATTGTTGAAAAGAGACTTATTTTATCTTAGCCTAGTAAAGTACCTACAATTTTCAGTACAGAGTTCTCGTTTCTGTTTTAAGTACAATTATTGTTTATATTTTATAACCTTACAGATTATTAGATCAGTATTATTATAGCGAAAAATTATTGACATGATTTAGTATCAACATTATTTACACTACTAACGCTTCCTTTTACATTTGAATAATATTTCGTATTGATTGGAAGTGTATAAGATATTTGAAAGTCGGCGGCCGCAGTTGTATGTCCCCGCGAGTTTGTTCAGCCCCACCCGCGCACTTTTCAGTGGGCCGCCCCGCGCCGCACCCTTCACTGCACCCCATGTGTTATTCTCCACTCCGTCCCGCGCCGGGACGCTCCTTCATTTTACTCCAATTTACAACCAAAAAATTCAAACAAACATTCCCTAAATTAAATTTAATATTAGGCCAGGGATTGAATCCGACGTTCTACTGTACGATACTTAAACGCAGTGTTAAGTTAGATTGGAGTATTTCTTGAAAGCCTCCTTATCTGTAGTCTTTCAGGCGTAACATAATTACTGGCGCTGTCAAACTACATTTCGTTCCGTCAGTAGGTACCTATGCTTGTAATTTGTTACCACATTTGCGACACTTGCGGGATTTATGTCAAGTTATAAAGTTGTCCAGCGGTTTCTGGTTGGTCTTTTATTTAGTACTATTTCAGTGTTCTGTATTTTACTGGAATGGTTACCGTTTCCTTTTATAGTCATCGTCTTGTAAAACTGAACGGTTTTCACATTTTACTTTTAGTGCCTCGCATTTATTGAAGCTATCGTTTTATTATTTCTTAAGGAGTTCAAGCAGAGGATGTCTTTAATTTTATCAATCTAAACATGTATGATAGGACGGAATCCAAAACGTAAAATATCACAGATATACACTATCTACATGTATAAGAACTCAGAATGGAATATATTTTAGTTTGGTAGGTATAATAATTGAGGGGCGCCACCCCAACCCTACCGAGTTTCAAAAGGAAAGCTTTTAAGAGCTTTTTGTTTTGTAATTAATTATGTTTTTTATTTATTTATAATGTTTTAGTACAGTTTTATTGGGAACAGTTATCAAATTCCTATAAATATTATAAAGTAACGACATTAAAGTAAAAAAAAATTAAGTTAATAAGTTCAAGTGTAGATTTACCTATAAAAGAAGAAGAAACAAGTATCAATAATTAAGAATCACAAAAAATTTGATTATTCCAGTTCTGCGCATTGCTGCATTGGTGGAAAGATTGTTAAACAATTTATTGATGTTTGAACGTGCGTTCAGTTTCACAGCCCTCTAAACAACTGCCCATCAACAGTTCAATCTGGTGATCGGTTTTTCACCATTAGTTAAAACTGCCTCGTTGGTCTAGTGGTCTCACCCTATTATAGTGGTCTCACCCAATTGCGTAACACACTTAAAATGACAATTGATCGCATTTTCTATCATTTTGACAGTTCAGCCACGTTCATTGCGCTATTTACGTTGTTGAGCAGACTAATTTATTAAACCTTGAAGCAATGGATTAGAAATATTCTTCAAACTCTCGGATTGTGATTGAAACTGTGCTATGCAATTAGGGTGCTGTTCTGGGTTCAATCCCCAGGTCTTGCAATGTGTTATTGGATATTAACATACCTATGGAAATTCTCAGTAGCAGCAAGGATTTTGGATTTGTGCTTGATTGACCACACGTTCAGGAAATACGGGCGTAATCTTATATAGGAAGTCAATATGTTTTCCTTTTCAAAAATCTTTGACCTTGTATCAAAGATTTTTGAAAAGGAAAACATATTACGGACGTCAAAAATTTCGCGGAAAAAGAGGGAAAATGGAAATGGTATACCTAAGTAATTAATTCAATATTTTTTTATCATATAGGTATGTAATTATGGAAGTGGTCACCTATCAGTATTGTTCTTTTTAGAATTCTGCAAAGAGTGTCAACTGGACGGTACTAAACCTACGCGGTCTGTCCGTCTGTTCAAGGCCTGTATTTATTTAACCGTAATATGTAGGTAACCAGTTGGGAAGAACATTGCTGTAATCGTCCTATGAATCAACACGTATGATAATTTCTAATGAAATGAAATGAAATGAAATGAAATGAAATTGTTTATTCTGTAAATAGGATATTGGAATCACTTTTACACGTCATCTTAAAAAAATAAGTAATTAAAAATTAGCTAGATGAGTTCGGCGTTTCCTATCTGACTACTCTGAGAAGAAAGGCCGAAACAAACTCAGAGGTCATAGTCTCTTTTAAAGTCCAGACATAATCTTGGTCAGGCCATATGAGGACCATGTAAATTAGTGTCTGAAATGGTCTTTTGAGAAAAGAACCACACAGATTTGAGTGGACCTGTCCTGTCAGTGCAAGCATTTGTCAGTAATCGTGGAGATGTATGCATTCATGCTTTAGATATCAATTATTATAATCGAACGGACACTTGAAAAACTGTCGAGTCGAACACATTTTAAGAGGGAACAGGGCCTGAGTTTCTCCATACAAATGTAATCCCCGTCACGTCCTTGTTATTTCCTTTTTTTCAGTAACTTATTTCTAATGAAAATATGACCCTCCAACAATTCCAAAAATGCCCCATTTTTACCGCCGTGATTAGAGGAGCACCAGACAAATTCGAAAAGGTTTTAACATAAAAGTAAATGATAGGAACCTAGACACATACTCTTTCTTAAAATTATAATTAAAAAAAATATTGAATCGGCTCAGCTTTCGAGGAGAAAAAAGGGGAATACGAAACGTCGATCTCGTCAATTTTTTTAGATATAATCGGTCTGAGCTGCAGCTGTCCCTATCGCACTCTACAGGGGCAGACTTGAGGTAAGACGACGGCAATAATTTCTTCAAATACCAATTTTTCTAATTCCTCGCAGGCCCTGTTCCTTAAGAATCGATACTACGATTTTATTCTTATTCTTTTTTCCAGCGCCATGTTTGGACGAAAAAAAAAAAAACTCGGCACTTTCAGCGCTTATTTTATAACTTAGATTATTTTGTTGCAAACAGATGCATGCGTGCGGTAAAGCGCTCGAAATTGCTGAGCGAAGTTAATACGAGTGACACTAGCCAGAATCAACTGTCAAGCCAGTGAATCGTACTTATTCAAAGTCAAATAATTTATTTCAATTAGGCACATAAAAGGCACTTTTGAAAGTCAAAATTTACAAAAAAATAATTTATTCTAGTCGCCCCATTCAAAGGGTAGTTTTCGTATGGAGAAGAATAGGCAAGAAACTCCACCGTTACTCTTTTAAAATGTTTTCAAAATATCTTCTATACGTTTGTAAGACGATGCACCTAGAATAAGATTACTAATATTTAAATTTAATTTATTTCTAAGATTATTAATCGAGTTTGAATAAAGTACGATATACTACCTACCGATACCTACAAGGTACCTATTGAGGGTTCACTATAACTAGTCCCTTGCCGTCGTGTTGGCACCATTGCTTGTCAAGCTTAGTTTAGTGTTAAAATAGTAAAAAATGGCGACTCACAGAAAGTGCTACCAATCGCGTCACGGGTCAAGTTATAATGAATGCAATGTACATAATAATTCCATGCAAATAGCTTGCCAGTTGATGCCGGTGACGGTTGACATTTTGTATGATAGATAACCATAGATGTACTATTAAAACTAGCGTAGGATAACTCACTTGCTTTTGGCCAAAGAATATACTACTCTCTATGCTTTCGGCGAACTAATATTATTTGGAATATTTAACTAATCTCAGGTGTGTCCGTTATTTTAAATTAATTTCAGTCGAATGTAGTCGTAATTTATAACACAGAAAGTAATTTTACGAGGCATAGCAATCTCCTTTAACAGAATACGTGGCCTCTGTGACTGTCATGGCAAAAAAGAAGCTTAGGGCAACTGTAACAGTTTTTGTGCTACGGATCATAAATGCTCGACACTGACTCGCAATTGGTCGGATTTTAGTAAGTCACTAATCAAAGGGCTACACGTGCAAAATTGCAAAATCACTAAGGATTTGTGTAGTCTTAGGGCGTAAAGGAAGCTGTGATAATTCCAGAACCCCCTCAGCAAGAACCTACAACTGATTTAAAGCTACTCCTTTTAGCTGTACACAGGATTTTGTCATTTCTATATTTAAAAGAGTCTCCTTGGAGTTTCTTGCCCGCTCTTCTCCATAGTGATCTATGTTTTGGAATGGGTAACTAGCTTCAACTTTCTGACTAACTGACCGACTCTTTGACAGTTCAAAATTGCCTGTAAATGGTCTAATTGAAATAAATGCTTTGAGTTTGAGCTAATCTTAAAAGCTCTCCTTAAAACACGGGGTATTATCTACTCATGATGGTGCTGGTGTTAAAGGTAGCGAATGGAGGAGTGGAGGAGGCATCGCCGCCTTAAGTCCAGTTTCCCTAAATATTTCGTAGTGAAGCAACTTGAAGCGCCATAGATCATTTAATTCTTGAATGTGCTAGTGAAGAAATGCACCGTGATGAAACGAATTAGGGGTTTGGAGGTGATCGGTTATTAGTTGGGACAGGACCTTACTGATGAAATCTGCTGAGTACTCCACCGTTAAGATAGAGATTGTTTAAGAAAAATAAAAACCTTACTTTACGTGGCAAAACTACAAAGACTTAGAAAGGATGATTACAAAACATCCGTTGTGTAGGTAAAACCCTGTATTTTAAGGAGATTAGCTAAAAGGAGTGGCTCCGGATCAGTTGGGTTGGTTCTTGCTGAGGGGATTCTGAATCGACCCCAGCTTCTTTCATCCTAAAGTCGTCTGTCAATGAAGGTAAATTAAACCTTATCATTTAACATTGTTGTGGACGTACTGTCCTTACAAGTTACGTTTATTATGTATTCGTTTCAGGTCTTAACCACAGTCCACACCAACTGACGTTTTCAGCCGTTGACACACACCTAGTGAAAAGGTACGACAAAATACAATACCCAAATACTAGTAAGTACATACCTACCTAGTACTTACTATTGTGAAATTACCAAGGAGTTCTATCAGACGGTCATGTACGTAGACCACGACAAGAAGGTTTTCAACTCCTTTGAAACTGGGGGGGCTATAAAAGTTATTCAAATAGACACTATTTGAATAGCTTTTATAGTCCCCGTTGCTATGAGACTATATGAACATTGAAGCTATAATAAGAGATCCTGCCATAATCACTATTGGTATTAGGCAGAAGTAGATAACCATTCAGGCAGCCAACACTCTTGAATTCAGGACCAAAGTTACTACGTTACTTACCTTCAGATTCTTCAAATTCTTCTGAAACATTTTAGGGTTCCGTATCCGAAGGGTACCAAATGGAACCCTATTACTAAGCCTCCGCTGTCTGTCCGTCCATCCGTCCGTCTGTCTGTCAGCGGGCTGTATCTCAAAGGTAGACAGTTGAAATTTTCAGAGATTGTGTATTTCTATTGCTGCTATAACAACAAATAATAAAAACGCTTCACACGTTTCTTGTATGGACCCCATACAAGAAACGTGCTTTTTTCGGCGTTTTTGCTAAATATTGTACGGTGGTAATGTCTTTTCGTGTGTGAGTCTGGAGAAATAAGTCAACACGATCTTATTTACTTAGCACAGACACATTTCTATTCCCGGTACTGTGGTCTATTTGGTGTAAGGGAATTCTCTTTATTCAGTAAAGGGTACTCATACAACTCTTTGCTGCGAGTTAGTATCGTGGAAGGAAATTATAAGTTTCATAATTTATTAAACAAATGTTGTTGAATTAACTTGCACAGTACCTACGGCGTGTTTCTAGAGGCTTTGTATTATACTCTTTCGACGTCAAGGCTAACGCAGCACGCTGTTACCTATATTAATGTAATATTTTCTATAAGCTCGTTATTTTAACCTTGCAGTGTTGTGTATAGTAATAATTAAAGTGACTATTTTGTCTACTTCTTGTGTATTAACGGTGATTAATCTGATAATACTTAACAACTTAAGTGATAATTTTAGATTATGCAAGCGGCTTTACCTCAGGTAATTACCTCAAACCGTTATTTAAAAAGCATTACAATTTATGAGTAATAATAACATAGCATGTTTAGTAGGTAGTTATGAAATAATCTGGTATCAAAAAAGTTTCCCAAAACCACTTTACTTAAATTACATTATGATAATAAAATACACAGAATATTAAATTAGAAACATTAAAAGCATCTCTTATGGACAAGCAATAACTTTATAATAGCATAAGTATATTTCCATTCATCATGAGTCGCTCATGGGCCGTCTAAAGAAAGGGTTTTAAATTGTTTCTCGATGTTAATAAATTTTAAACAGATAAACCTGTACATCTCGAGCTCGCGGCTTAAAAAACGAGTATCGTGAGTATAGAATCCAGACGAAAAAAGTAGTCGTGCAACATTTCACAAGGCACAACGGCCCGCTGCACTCGCATTGTGTGCCTTAACAATATCCACAGGCCCACAGAACACTACACAATAAATACAACACGTCTACGACGTCATTTCAACAAATCAAATACCCTACGCAAACAAACTCAAATCGACAATTCCAGCCAATTTAAATTTTATGCCCTCCCTATAAGCAGGCACGGCGACGGGAATAACATGTTCATATACAGATATATGTAGTCGGACATTTTGAAATAAGTATACATATATTTGTATCAATACAATAACATTTGGTAAATTCTGTATTTACAGGGTAAACTTATTGGTCTTCATGAAATTGATACATGTCACTGTAGCAAATTGTGTAGAAGTGACGCTTCTCCCCGTGATTACGGATGAGTAGGTAACTATTGTTATGTGAGCCTTATAGAATTAGATAGTAGGCATACATATGTGTATAAGTTTTAATCGCGAAGGTATATAAATGTCCAACAAAATACATTCTTAGTTTGTTGGGTTTAGATTCAGTTTTAGAAGGCACTTAACTTTCATCATGAAAATTAATGTCCTACATAACTATAATGAGCTAAACTTAACCTAGGTGTTGTACTTTTTGTTGTTTTTGTGGTGAGTATGTATAAAGAGGCTTCAAAATAAATTATTATTTTGATTGTTCACCAGTTGGAGCCCGGGTCACTAGAGTACACGGAACGCCCGCGGTCCCGCAGGGAGGGGTCGCAAACAGGTTATGACCCCGACAAGTTACTTGTTCGAAGCCTCGAATGTAGCCACGTTTAAAAAGCTCCTGCGTCTGTTGAAACAACCCCGGCGAGGTCCGCGACGAGGGGGCCGCGCGGGGGCTGCGCGCTCCGTCTAGCCTGGCTGCAGCCACCGACTGCGATCCTTTCTGTCCCAAACCAGGATAAGATAAAAATATCTTGACGTTAAGTGTTGATTTGTCACACGTACCTATTTGATTAAACAATTAGCCAGTTCAGTTTGTATTTATACCCGTGTGGACACATTTCCCTCCATTTTATACAAATATAAAAGTTATATATCGCGGATGACGATCGGCTGGATGAAATTTTATGAAAAATGAATAATGGTTTGCAACAAAGGTATATTTGTTGATACGCATTATTCACATGTATATGGTCTCGACCCTGTTGAGTATAACAATGCTGCGATTTGTTTAGATACTTTTTTCCACGCATAAGCAAACGAATATATTTCTAATATTACCACATAATACTCCATTGTTCTCCAGTTCGTTGATATTTCTCCAGCATTTCCAACGCTTGGACGCTATTTAAGTGATACACATACCTAGCAAAGCATGAATACCATAAAACAATATTACGGTTTGCAATTAAATGTCTGACCATCGTTTTTCGAGTATGCGGCTACTTAGCAAGGTTTTGCGTACACTGGAATTATTATAATATTTTATTCAGTGTTTAGTTTTATATAACTTGTAATATTTGTTTTGTCATTTCAGCATCATTACTACCCAATATTTTAGTGTGAAATCAAACCACATTGTGTTGCCAGTAAAAGTGTTCTATATTCAACTTGATCTTATTCGCATTAGAGATCTCGTACTGCGCGTAAACGAGAATTATATAAAAAAAAAAAAAAAAAAAAAAAAAAAAAAATATGTTTATTGTGTCTCAAAACGTTTACATTTTCAAATGTGATTGAAACAGCCCCAGTAAGTAATTATTAACACTTGTGTTGGGGTTGCTTCGCTCTTTTCCTTAGTTGGTACTTTACAATATTAAGACCACAGAACAAGTAAATGTTGACTTTATAAAGTTTAAACTTAAAAACTAATCTTTGAAAAAGATAAATACTTAAAAGAATTTAACAGCTCTGTACGGTGTGTACTGTAGAATTGTGTGAAAGTGGGTATGTGTATGAGTGTGGGTTTGTTTATGACTGTGAGTTTATGTTTGAGTGTGGGTTTGTATGTGAGTGGGTATGTGTTTGTGTGTATTTTAGTGTGATTGTGTGTGAGTTTGTGTTTGCTGATAGTGCCATAATAATGTAAGTTAAAATTACCGCTACGTTATCACAAGGCGTACAATTATGATAATGAAAATAAATATTCATGTTAGTCTGACTAGTATATGCTCTGTTTCATCATATGTTAGCGGTTTTAGCCATTCGGAAATCATTATTTTGCATTTATGCAAGATCTCGTGGTGGAACTTTAGTTTGGCGTTCATTTTATTGTATATGTAAGCCGATTGGCATACATATTGTCGCCTTGCTAAAGCCGTACGTACCCGTTGAGAGCAAGCCACAGTATCCTGTCGTCTCCTGGCCTGGTTTTGCGGGTTAGCTGGAATATGTTTGTGTAAGTGTAGGATGATGTTTAAAAGATATAGTTTCCTGACTGATAAAAGGCCACTCATTCTATAAAGTTCGACTGTGGGAAATCTATATGGTTTGAAATAGATTACTTTTAATAGTGATCTTTGGGCTCTTTCTAACTCTAGAAATTTAGTTTTTGTGGCTCCTCCCCAAACAGGTAAGCAGTACGTGATTACGGACTGCGCGAGTGCTAGGTAGATGTTGTTTAGTGTCCTATGAGGCATCACATGTCGTAGATTTTTAAAAATCCATATAAATTTTCGAACCCGTGACATAATAACCTCGACATGCGAGTGCCACGATAGACGCTCGTCGACTATTACTCCAAGGTATCTTGTATGTGGTAGTTGTTTGATGGGTTTACAGCCACAGTTCTGCCCCAAGCTGTTTGCACACGTATGGATAGAGATATTGAAGTTAGTGCAAGGTTTAGACCTTGCACTTGGAGAGAAGCAAATGTAATTCGTTTTAGCAATATTAAGGGTTAGCAAATTTGCTTTTAGCCATTTATCTATGACAACTAACCCCAGTTCAGCCTTATAGCGTACCGCTTCCCAAGTGTCGCCAAAATAGACAATAGCCGTGTCATCGGCATATGAGAAAATTTTTCCGCCACTGCTTCGTAGGTTACAGAGTTCATTGATATACACTAGAAATAGTGTCGGGCCGAGCACGGAGCCTTGCGGAACGCCGAAAACCACGCTTTCTTCATTGCTATATGATTTACCAACCTTTACCCTTTGTTTCCTACCCTGGAGGTAGTTGTCAAAAAGAGAGAGAGCCTTGCCTCTAATCCCTATAGCTTCAAGCCTCTGCACAAGGATGGAAACAGAAACGGTGTCAAAAGCCTTTTTCAGGTCTAGAAACACGGTAACGCATTTATTTCCTTTGTCTACTATATCTGTAATTTCAGACGTTAATGCTATAACCGCGTCCTGAGTTGATCGCCCCTGTCTAAAGCCATATTGGGAGTCAGATAGAATGTTATATTTATTCAAATAATTAGTAAGCCTTTTGTTGAGTATTTTTTCTATAATTTTTGAAAGTGACGATAAAACGGAAATCGGTCGATAATTATTTACATCGCTCTTATCCCCATCCTTGTGCACGGGCGTGATGATAGATCGCTTAAACGCGTCACAAAATATACCTGTCTCAAAACACAGATTTATTAATTTGCAAATTAGGGGAACCACGAAGTCACGAGATGCCTTTAGAAAACTCACGGATATGCCGTCCCACCCCGAAGCACTAGCTGAGTCAAGTGCCATGAGTGTGCTATCCACTTCTGCTGTATCTGTCTCCAGCAGCACAAATGAGTTGGCTCGTGACGGTGCATCTAAGGTGCTATGAACAGGGCTATACTGTTGCCCAGTTAGGGTCATGATTTCTTCTGCTAGGGTTTTACCAATAGTGACAAAGAAGAGATTTACACGGTTTAGGGAATCGAGAGGATGTGAGGAGATTTGAAGTAGGTGTGCACTTGATGTCTTGGGTTTTTTGTAGTTGGTTATGTCGTTAATGTTACGCCAAAGTAGCTTAGGGTTTTTCAGAGACGTTAAAATTTGGTTTTTATGATATTTTCTTTTAAGTTTCTTAATAAGATTAGAGCAAAAAGTACGATACCGTTTATACGTTATAACTAAAATAACATTAAAAGGGTCCCTTTTCGACTGTAGTTGTAATTTATTTCTAAGCCTAATACATTTTAGGGCCCCAGAGGAAATCCAGGGCTTCAGAGTACGCTTCGAGCTAGAGAGTGAGACAACCTTAGTGTTTTGGAGGAGAGATGACTTAATAACATCTATCAAAGCATCTGCCAACAGATTCGGGTTGCTATATGCTTTAAGAAAAGAAGTATCCGTATTTACAAGGTGCGCATATGCATTCCTAAAATTAGTCACGGTCTTAGATTTGTCATAAGACTTGGTTTGGTACGTGTGGGTTATTCCTAGTATCACCATCGCATGATCCGTTACAGACGTGTTTAGAACAGCCACAAAAGCCGAGTTTTTAGATTTATTTAGCTTAAGAATCATGTGATCGAGGCAGCTGTCATCTCTGGTAGGTAAACAGTGTCCTGGGAGGAAGCCATGCACAGCCGCCATGTTTAAATAATTTAGTCTGTTAGTCCGTATTTGTGATGTTTCTGAAGGTTTGCCAATTAAATTAATATTGATATCTCCTGTAATAATAGTGTCCCGATGTGCATCGATAGTTTGAAGGTGTTGATCAAGCGAGGTAATGAAGCTATCCGCGGATGCATTCGATGGGGACCTATAAATACCAATGATGGTGAAATTTGAGATTGTGATTTGTAAGGCTGAGGCATGTATCAAATTAATTTCTGTTGCCTTAAATAGGTGACAGTTTTTTATATAAGCGACTACGCCATCATTCTGATTTATATGTCTAGATGTTAAAAACGAAGTATAGTTACTCAAAACTGGTATTTGTTTGTTAGTGTTTAATCTGCACTCTGTCAAAAGTAAGACATCCACTTCAATTGCAATTTGTGACAATGTTATTTCAAGGTCGTCAATATTACTATAAATACTCCTTATATTTTGAGTCAGTACGGTTAAGTTATGATTATTATGTTGTAGGTAAGTATTTAATTGTCCAATATCAAGAAGCGCAGAATTAGCAATTTCAGCAGAATCCAATTCCTGCATATTATGTAAGTTACTATCCATTATTGATTATAGGTAACAATTTATGTATCTTAAGTTGTAAGCAATAGCATAATAGTTGTGTGACGTTTGTCTTCACATATGTATTGGCTATACAAATATATAATGGCATGACAGGACATGAAGTATTAGGCACTGAAAGATGTATGTGTGGGTGTATTGAATGAGTTAGTTGTATATTTTGTGTGTGTTGTGTATTATGTGTGGAGCGGATTGTGTGAGATGTATTGTTTGAATGTGTAGAAGCGAGCTGATCATGTTTACAGTTATACAAAAATGAAATAAATCTATATAATCTAAAGTTAAAGTTAGGAACAATATTAGTTGTAATTACACTACAATATAATGACAAAGTTTTTAGTATTATGAAAAAGCAAGTGAGAGTACAGATTAGTCATGCTTCTTGCATTAGATGGTGTACCTGTGCTTCACTTTTTATGACGATGGTACGAGCGCTTTCGTCCTTCTTGACTAAGATACGTCCAAAAGCAGTCCAGCAAAATTTGTACTGTTTGGTTTTAGCTAAGTCTCGAGCCAGGAAGAATAGTCGAGCTCCCTTTGGGGTCAATTGTTCGGATATAAACACAGGTACGTCCGGTTTGCTTGTTATTCCTAGATGCTGCGCCTGAAGTTTACAAGTGTTTTTAATGTTATATGACTTAGCCTTTTTTAGTAGATCCGTTTTTAACATAGTGGAGTTTAGTTCGACAATAATGGGAGTGCTCGTAATACCCTCTTTCTTACTAGGTAGTCGATAAATGTCTTTGAAGTCGCGTGAGTCCATCTCGATGTTTAAGTGTTTACCTAAGTTGGTGACCATATTTATTAAGTCAGTGTTATTTTCTTGAGGCTTTTTGGGGACGTTCTTTAGCTCGATGGAGGTTTTTCTACTGCCTCTCTGTAAATCTTCAATCTTTTCTTCCAATACAGCAATGTATTCGCGGTCCTTTTTTCCTTGTAACTCAAGAGATTCTATTTTCTTACGGAAATCATCGTTTTGGCGCGATAGGTTGGTAATGGCAGTTTCAATATTATTATTTGTGTGCTGAATATCCTTAATAATTTTTAATTCGTTTTGCTGAGTTGAGATAAATGAAGCAAGCATTTCTTTAATTTCTTGTTAATAGGGCTGGTTTAACTACGTATTTCCGTTTATATAACATCAGAAACATTGGTTCAGAATAATAATGTAGGTATCTTACCTACTTTTGTTAAATAGCTTTGCAAATTATAGAGATTAGGTGGAGTTACTAAATTAGAATGAAGCAATACACGTATTTCGGTTTGAAGTACTTAATCAATATACATATCTTGCTGTAGGGAAGTTACAGGTTTATAAACAGTTTGACGAGTTTCTATGAATAGATAACAAAGTAACCTTCTAAGGCTTAAACAATATTATGTGTGTAAAAACCGTGTTAAAACCGTATTTACATTTTAAATCTAAGTTATACTTATTTTTTTCTATCAATTTTGTTTTTCATTTCGCTTAAGTACCATCTAACAATCCATGTAAGTTTGTATGTGCTTCCAATCGTGTACTTACTTTATAAAGTGAAACTCTATGATATAAGTTAGTAATATGTAACTTGTATCATAGAGTTGGTTATGATGAGATTTTGGAACCGGTTGAAGTGGTGGTGCTTGGGCCTATGTCCAGCAGTGGACGTTTTTCTGTTGAAATGATGATGATGATGGTGAGTTATTCCAACTTGATCATGCTATTTCGGTATCACCTAAACTGAATCTGTCAATCATTAATCTAAGTCATTATTCAATACAAAAGCATTATGTAAGAATCTTGAACAGGTCACGAAATTCAATCAGTCTATCAGCAGTTCAGAAGGCACTTTCAAATGCCGGAGAATGCGTCGGTTGGACATTCAAATTTCAAATACTGGCGCGTACCAACCAAGCGTGCTCTAGAGAAAAATCGTTATTTTCGAAGAAATTAACGCTTGCTGCACTCACTCTGCTCTCCTCTCTTAAGTTTACACCTAACTAACCTAATTGCTGGATGATTTGCTGAGGAATATCGTACTCACCCGCATCATTCGAGGATGTAATGTAACAGCTCGAGTTTGAACTTTACTGACTGTGCGCTGACTTGAAATGTTACAACTTTGAACATAGCAATGGCAATTGTGAGTAAGTACGTTTAGCCAAGCAATACAGTGCGCAATACTTCATACACGACAATGTACATCATCAGTAGATCACTCGTCTTACTTATTGGCCTACGAATGTTAGCAGTTTGTGACAAGGCAAGTGCTCAGCGTCGTCGAGAGGTTACAAAAGCCAAAGGTAAAAAAAATGTCGTCGGTGAGCGCTCCCCTTGTACCCAATTAGGTATACCTACGTTCAAATGTTGGTAATGTGATGAGCGACTACGGAGTCAATTAAACACTTATGTTATGGTTGAGGTTCCTTCTTTGCAGTCAGGTAAAAGGTGACATAATAATATTACCTTTAACTGCATTTGTAATGGACTGCAGTCAGTATCTCAAATAAAGTTAGGACCTTTGCTCAATTTCATAATGTTATGCAATTGTGCAAGTATCGGTCCGTTGGCGATGTATCATAATCTTCCGTGTGATTCCCTTGAGTTAGTGTTGTGTTTGATAAAAAGTTTTAAAACCTTGAAGCGAGGTTTTGCCTGAAATCACTAACGATTTGTGAATTGTTATACTAGGAGTTCCACAGGGAAGCATTTTGGGATCAATATTATTTTTTCTACCGACTTATCAAGGATCACTTCATAAATATTTCCAGACGATGTTTAAAATGTGTTCTAAATGAAATGAAAAATGAAATCAATAAGTGTTTACATAGTATAATTCAGTGGTTGGACGATAATGCGAATGATTGTATAAACAATGTTACAACAGATTTAAATATTCCTACCAGTTTTGATTTTGCAGTGTGCTTGTCTCGAATCACTTAAAGACACTATATTTTTAACTAATAGGGTCAAACTAAATTAACTAGCGAAACTTCGCAGATGTGATGGGTTCCGATATCTAAAAAATAAAAACCTTTATTTATCTAACATGTAACGTGTACACACAAATAAACAGACAAGCAGAAAATAACAAAACAAATATGTACAAAAGTGATGCTTATTTCTAAAGAAATCTCTACCAGCATATCTGCGATAGAAAAGTAGATAAAGAGACGTAGACAACGTGTGTAAGAGTAGAACAGAAAATAAACAAAAAAACTATTCACTAATTTAAATATAAACATACAATATAAGAATTTACTTACATACAGACTTACATCTAAAATATATATACTTAATTATAATGTAGTATAAGATAATAAATACATAATATGCAACAATGACGAAGTGGAAAGATAGTGCTCTTTCACTCTTAAACAAAAAAAAAATTCAAATACTTGAAGCATGAGTTGAGAAAATCTGTAATTTTCTCAACTCATTCTTCAAGTATTTTCATTACAAGAGATCGTTGACCCCAAAAAAGTCATCAAATTAATTAATTTTTATTTTATCGTGTTAGATATCGATAGCCATCACGTCTGCGGACTAATTTAATTTGACCCTATCTATACAATATTATAAAACAAAGTCGCTTTTCGCATTTTTCAGTATGTCCGCGTTGTTCTTGTAAACCACGCAACAGATTTTGATGAGGATTCACCATCGTTTAGAGAATTTATTCCGGAAGGTCTATGTGTATAATACTTTAATATTAAAGTTACGTTTACCCAAGAAATCTCGATGTTTTGTCAAGTCGTAAAAACCGTGTAAAGCATTATTTCTAAAGTAGTTTTTTATATAACACTAGCTTCTGCCCCCGACTTCGTCCACGAACCTTCCTCAAAAATTGGGCTATCCAAAGCAATAATAATTTTTCAAATCCGACTGGTTGTTCCGGAGATTACCCCCTATATACAAACAAACAAATTTTACATATTTATGAAATTAGTATAGATTTTCAGAACTTTATCTTGTGACAAGCATGGTTGCCAGGATAAGGTGATCAGGATATTATTATTATTCTTTAGTCCGGGAATAGTGGGGTTTTAAGCCTGGAACTATTTAGATAAGTTGATCTTGTATTTTGAAAGGTAAGTAGCAATAAGTAAAAAAAACTATATATATACATAACTTTTATAATATTTGAGAACAACATGAAGAAAGCCTTACCAAGATAATTATGCAATTAATAGCAAAAATATGATTATTTGAAACCTAAGTTAAGGAACTCCAGTTCCTTATTTAATTCATTATTTTAACTTATTATGTGATGAAGTTATATTTAAGCGCAAAATTAATAATAAAATAGGTAACTCAAGTGGGGTAATAAATTCAAACTGGATAGGTTTAAGTATAACGATAACTCTAAAGTAATAAACGAAATTTTATTTCTTTTCATAATATGTAAATGTAAACTGTGCAAAAGTGTAATTATCTTTTCTACGTTTGCCTGTGTTTCATCGGGAAAACCCCACAACAATCTTAACGACTACAGTTGTGTAAATTGTGGGGCTATTTACAGTCTGTGTGTGTGTAAAATTCCATAGCGAGAGAAGAGGGTGCCATGTTTATAGCTGTTAAGAAATGAAACCATACAGTATCCACGGCGTGAACACACTGAACACTATAGCACGCCATCTGGTGGCCATCAACCATTCCACAAAAAATAAACTTTGAGTAAAAATAAATAAACGCCGTAGGTATCATAAATAGACAGAGTTGTTGGATTTAAACAGTTTCTATATTTTGATTTATTACTTTTTATGGGCATGGTAGACAGGAAGATGTGCTTTGATAAAACGTCTATCGTTTTATCAAAAGTGCTCTACCTACAGGCAGTTCAATAAAAACAATTGTCGATTTATGTCTTTATTGAAAACAGACTTTTCATTTTGAATGGGTTAAAAGATTTAATAACCATCAATTTATTCAATCTCTAGCAAGGTGTTAAATAATTCATGAACAAGAGGTTTCTTCCTAGATATATCTGAGCTATAGAATTCTATATTGAATCTTGAATGTAGGTTGTAATAAAATCTAATTTTAATCTCAATAATATAAAAATTCATATTAAATTATTTCAGTTGACCACGCAGTAAAAGTTAATTCGATGCTGACTCGTATAAACATTGTTTAGTCTCAGCGTCGTGTATACAAAAATGAAAATAAAAAGAGACTAAAAATTGTAGAACCGGTCCCGGGTATCGTGGCTCGGAGAGCGGCGGAGGACTGACCTCACTTGGCCTTGACAGCTGCGCTCACTCCGTCCAACGTGAGCCTCTCGGCTGATTCAACCACTAATAACTTTACTATAACATTATAATGCTCCAGATGCAACTATTCGTTACATTATATTACATGCGCTCTCATCCTCATTCACGCTCGCGACTGAACAGTCAACCTCTCTTCTAAACATGATTTGTTGCTGTTCATTTGTCTTCGCGATAAACTATGGTGTTGTATTGTACCGTGGCGACTGTGCCGAGGTACTAGCTCTTATAAGTCTTTTATCTGACTTGCTGAGGCACGTTTTGTTGTTAATGTTCAGCATTACATATACATAATTTTGTACCTGTGTTTACATTTTACAGCAGTAAAATAAACCACGGAATATCACACATAAAAATGGCCTACTTAAATAAGTACTATGTTTAAAAAATGACAGATTATAAAGTCTTGAACTCAGTGGGAAGCCTTATGATTTGTTATATCGGTAAGACCATCTGCGCATACACAAAAAACCTTAACGCTTATTCAAATTGAACTTAAAACCCAAATCTGATAAAATCTTGTTAGACATTTGCTTATCTCATCTAAAGCTGGAGACCTTTTCATTTTAGCTTTTAACCATAATAGTTCACAATCTAAAACAAGGACCTTACATAAATAAGTCGAAAAATGGTAAAAATAGTTTTACACTTAGTAATTTAAGCTCAAGAAAATAATTTATTGGACTTGGCTCCGACAAACATGGGCTAATTATAATGTACATCTGACTCAACTACTTGATAGTGTAACAAAACTATTAAATACAACTGAGGGAAGGAGGCATAATATAACGCTAGCGAATAATATGCGGAACGATCAGTCTTTATTAAAGCTAAGGAACTACCTATACACTAATGCGTGCTCGACATGCACGTAGCAATTTTCTTAAATTGTTGTCAGTTGTAGTACCTACGAGTACAAAAGGACCTAGCTAGATATGAGAGAGCCAAAGGTTAATGATGTTTATTATGAAAGCCCATAAGAATCATATAATTAAAATATTTTTATAAAATACTAGCTAGCAAACGTTGTTTTGCCACATAAATATTTTTTTAGTAATTTCTATTTTTTTTTTGTATGAAAAATAGATGTTGGCCGATTCTCAGACCTACTCAATATGCTCACAAAATTTCATGAGAATCGGTCAAGCCGTTTCGGAGGAGTACGGGAACGAACATTGTGACACGAGAATTTTATATGTAAGTTTTATTTTTTTTTAAGACCGATGTGCTTTAGCTTTGTTTATATTTTTAATTATGAATGTGTGATGTGTGTGATGGAGTGAGTTATATGTATTACGTTATCAGCGATCTGTAAAATCCGGTATTCTGTTGAATACCGAGACATTCTATAGAATGCCTATAACGTTCAGGCAAAGTATGAAATATAATTTATTCCATACTTTGCCTAGGTATTCTGTACAGTACCGAAAGTTCAACCGGCAATGTGAGGAATATAAAAATAATATATTCGAGGTAGCAGGTTATGGTTTATCACCAGAATGACGTCCCTAGTCAAGATATGACACTCCGATCCACTGTAGCGGCAGTCTATGGGAACAGGTCAGGGATTTGTGAAATGTGGTTGTAAACAGCATTGCGATACTCAGAGGTGCTTACGCGTTAGAAAGAAAATTCTATGTACATCAAAATGTCATAATAGTTCTTCATGTAACAATAAATAAATACCTACCATTTTTATTTGAACATTTATGTTCAGTACAAAGTTTACTACCTTGCTATTACCATTCCTTTTGTTACATTAAATTTTATTATTTTCTAATGTTAACTGTAAATAATTAACACTTAAGCATTCAGAGATGTTTCATATAATTTTTCATAAATGTACAATATCTAGTTAAATAATGTTCTTTTTAGTAGGTATAGTTGATTTTGAGTTAGCAAAAGATGTTTTATATCTCCTTCATTTTATACTTTACCTAATCTTCTCGTGGCATTCTATACAATACCGAGGGATTGTATACCAATTGACTAGACAGGGTATATAATGATAAACTTTAGTTAAATATTCAATTCAATGCTTAGACGAGCTCGGCATTGTATAGAATCACTAGGTATTCTATACAATTCCTGAATTACATGCTTTGCCGGTAACATATATAATATCTTTAAATTTCTTGTTAGGCTGGATAAAATAACGCTCAACTTTACAAAAACCTTAAAAGAAAACGAGTTTATTTAGTTAAAATTTAAAAGAATGTTTGAATCAATAAAATTCATAGTTCATACAAACAAATGTAGCTATTGACATAAGTGGCTTGGCAATACTTGGCATAACATCATATCGACGGGACAATGGGCATTCCAGCGCGGGCGGGCGAGGGGGCTGGCGGCGGGCGGCGCGGGGCGCGGGGCGGGATCGACGTGTCCCGTCCTATCCTATTGTGCAAGTCGACGTTTCCCGGACACCAACTTATTAATTAAGTACATAATGTTAATAACAACAATATCTGCCTTGCTTTATCTCTGTCGTTACTCAGTGATGGTGAAGCAGGTTATATTCGTAGCAAACAGCGTAGACTTCCCCTGACGTAGTCTGTACTTAACTAATAAAGGTTTTAAACCGAGATGACTGGTTAAATTGCTAAATAATTTGTTTTATTTAATTTAATATAAGCTTTTTAATAGTTCCATAGCCATGAAAACTCTTTTAAGAACTAGTGTTCAATACCGACGGTGACGATACAGCTAATATTTTCACGTAAACTTTCGATAGTCAATTTTTTAATCTGTTTTTGAATTCGGTCCGTTGATGACGGGATCGCAGCGCAGGTTTCTTGAGAAACTCGTTCAGCGATGTTGGGAACGCGCTCAACTCGTAATAATATGTAGGTAAGTGGGTATTCAACTAGATTGAGTGCGGGCGGTTCATTAGCAAGCAAATTGTCTTTTAAATTCCTATTAGAAATCTATTGAAGGTAAACAAAGATGTAGTAACAGTTGCTGACATAAATGTTGTTGAGCACATGTTTTTATGTTGTAACTTACTTTGGTAACTGATATTTAGAGAGGGAATGAGTTTAAGAGTTTATCGATAATTTTGGGAATGTCCATCATCGTTTCGCATCACTGTTTTAGTATTATCGAAAACCAGTGTTTTAACAAAAACCTCTCCTAGGCTAAGTAAGGCTACTATTTAAAAACGCTTCTTTATTATTCAACAATCAATCAAAATTCAATTTACTTGCTCAGTTTTTAAACGTTAAAGGTAGGTCAATGAACATAATAATATCTTTATAACTTACTTAAAATTAACCAGTCCCAAGTCATAAAGCGTACATAAGTAAGTTTGTTCAAACTTAAGAACCGGTCCGTAAGAGAAATTGTTAACTGTACTTGATGACTTCGTAACTAAACACATATTACGGAATATTGTATAAAGATTATATAGCTCGTTATTTTGTTGAAATATTCCTTTCATACGTCTCCTTTAGTGTATCTGAGAAAATCTCAAAGAAATTATTTCAGCTCGGTCACAATCTTTAATGACATAATTTTCCTTTTCCGCAAGAGTGTAACATGATATGACATTTATCGACATATATCTATTTGTAAAGACGTGTTGTTTATTGATGGTTTATATATATTTAGCTTGCAGTGAGATTATATGTACATTATAATGCAGACTAGTGATTTAGTACAGGTTTTGCTCGCGAGGATCTATATTTCTTAGTTCGCATCGAGGGAAGACGTTATGACTGAAACTTAAATCGGTAGAATAGCGTTTTACTATTTTCGTTTTAAGTAAATATTTTTTCTACTCGACATTCGGAATTTGGTTGGTTTATGTAAATTGGTATTTGGTAAATCATGAATACTTACACCTTGTGTTTATAAAAGGTTACTATTAATTTAAAACTTAAGTGATTAACGTAAGTGATCTTGTATAATGGTGATTTTAATAACTGCAAATAACTTTTTTATTACTTTTATAATTATCGACTCAGTACTGAAGAGAAGGGTTTAATAGAGAGGGTGGTTGCACCAACATCCAATATACTAATAATAATGAATGTGGATGTAGTTGTAACTTGGTACTAGTCCGTGCTTACGGCTATGAGTGTATAACCGATGTCAGTAAGTGTGTTCTATCACCATAACAGGTAATATAACTATACAAGACATACCGTCTTATGAGAACCTACTGTATTCTCAAAATTATGTTGGCAACATAAGCTTAAATTACCTAAGGAATAAGTTCTGAGTCGTTTTATATTAATATTTCATGAATCTCCAAGGTTTCCCTGTTCTCTTTGCAAAAGTAGGTTTACTCACACTAGCGAAAATCCAATTCGCTGTGTCGTGCACACGCTCGCACACCGGCGCGCGTGACTTGAGGGAAAAATAAAATTTCTCGCTAAGTTTATAATGGGAAAACTTTGAGAACCACTTAATTATGTTAATGTTTGAAACAAAATTTTAGAAGAGACGTTTAAACACGACAATGATTTAATTTAAAAATAGTAATGTAAGTAGGTATTGATATT
The DNA here is from genome assembly GCA_949128155.2 of Xanthia icteritia. Lineage (NCBI taxonomy): Eukaryota > Metazoa > Arthropoda > Insecta > Lepidoptera > Noctuidae > Xanthia > Xanthia icteritia. The sequence continues at coordinate 11,615,322 of OX421941.2, forward strand.
AGGTATATGTACATAATTCAGTATTGCTTTAACAATATCAATGTAGGCACGTATTTGGCCACGTAGGTGTCTTTTAATATTTTCTTATTTTAAGCAGTGTTCCATTTTAAAGATCTATTGGCCATGATGGTTTGACTGAGTTAATTGGTGTTAAAAGAATTATCATTTAAGTCATTATCTAAAGCATTTTTGTCAGCATTCACACTTTAGTGACACTATATAATTCCCTGCAAAGATATGTAATTACAAATAGGCATGCTACAATCATAGTGCATTTAATATCAGTTATTATGATATGTAACTCACATAAAATACAAACACATCAAGCTAAAGTAACATTGCACAGCTTTAATTGCATTTTAGTGTAGGTGGGAAATTAATATCTCGAACTAATCAAAGTTTAGTCGGTGTTTCCGAAGCACGAGCCGTGTCTAACTATCTAGTTTGTTTTCTTATTTCTAGCTACCTATTACTTACTTATCCTTTTGTTTTTGTGGAGACTGCTTACATTAGAGCTTCTGGTTATGTTTTGCATGCGTATACCTACTTCTTTTTTATGAATACTACATTTTTTTGGTACTAACTATTCATTTTGAAAATATTCCAACATAAAGTTCACATCTCCCTGCAATCACAGTGTATGCATTCCTACAATCTCCTTTTGAATAAAAACACACGAGGACGATGGCTCATTAAGACCTATGTTAGAGGAAGCTTAAACCACATATGTTTTAAAAGAAAAAAATCATGAACCTCATTTTCATTTTAATGAAAATATCATTTCCTTCCAAGGAGGTATATCCAAAGTTTACATCCGTCATTTTGCATGGGCCAACGGTCGAGTGGCGGTGGCAGGGGTGCTGGGGGGTCGGCGCGGCGGGTGGAGCGGTGCCACCCCGCGAGCACCCCCCGCCCCCCCGCGGGATCGATACGTCATTTGAGCTGGTCGCCATGGAGACCGCGAACGGAGCGGGGCGGCGCCGCGGCTTCGGATGGTGGGTGCACGACGCTCCGCGGAGCCGCGAGCCCTCGCCAAATGAAAAAATAGATACAACCTTATTTGGGACAAATCTCTCTATAAAAATTGCCATTTTGAAGATTTCTTCAAATTATATCTCGTGTTTGTATTATTTCATCTGGAGAGTATTAGTATTCCTAAAGAAGACTCTTTGCTTAGTTGTACTCGCAGAGTTAAGTTTATGTTAATGTAAAGTTATTAAAACTTACTTATAGACAGACAGTCGTAATGAATTCCTTCGATAAAATGTTCTCTAAAATGTATAGTTTGGATAGAGATAACGAGAGAAGTACATTTATGCAAGGTTTTTGGAGCTAATATTTCCAACCGATTAATTGAATTCAATTACCATTAGTTATTTGAATGTTTAATTTTTCCTTAATAACTATTTTATTTTGAGAGCCACCCATAATATGGGCGACATTTATAGCTCTACATCAGACGTGGTAGACATTACAGTCTGCCATGTTTTTTTAAGTTGTGTCATTGCCCTGTGGAAATATCTACGTAAGAGGGTAGTTGAAATAAGTAAGTAGTCGTAGTTTTGCGTCATTTATGATTTTGTATATCCTAGGCCGTAGACTGTCTTTTGGAGAATCTTGAGTGTCAGTTTTTCTCTTTCTATGCAGCGAGGGCTGCCAGAAGTTTGTTGTTTTCACCTTAGTTTTATTATAGAATATTACATAAAATTTTTCTCTTATAATGTAAATGCAGGAGTTTTGTATATGTAATTGATGGCTATATACTCGTAAATTAAACTAACTAACGTAATTAAACGGTTCGAGTGTAAGCCGTGTATCGCGTTGTTCGGGTTAAACCTTAGGACGGACACGTTCTGAGTGTCAGAGGTTGGGATGCAAACATATTACGGGTATTATTCCTGTTCCCTTATATTGGGTAGGTTGTAAAATTGTTTGTTTTGGGTTTTTAAATAGATAAGTAGTTTGAGGTATCTTGTAAAGGAGAAACATAAGAAGGATATACACAAAAGGGTTTTAGGCAGACTAGACAGTCTTATCATTTTGTGTCGTAAAAGTCGATCGATGGTTGGTGGGTCATCAACGTTTTTCTTTATGAATATAGTATTACATCAGCGGTAGTTGGATCATAATTTTGCGTTTTCGATAGGGTTTTAATAGATGTTTTAAAACCAAATGAAGGCACTTCTTCTGAGGCGGGTTTGTGTGTATTTTAACGATCTTTGGATGAGTTCGGCTGTTAATTATGTTTGGTACCGATCTTTGTTTGTATTAAGCTTCTGCAGAGAGGCTCTTTCTGGGCCGTTTTAGGAAAGGAATCTTTTGGATTCTTGGTTTACTTATTATAAATACCATTTTGTTACTTTTTAAATTAGAAATATTTTATTGTTTTTGTTTTGTGGGTGCCTACTTGCTTAGTTACATTATTGTAGCGTCTTTAACTTATAAATGAAACATAAGTTGATATTTAAAGCTCCCTGAAAGATTAGACACAAGTAGATAAAAGCCCGTTCCACGGCACTAAGTTATCAATACGTAATGAGGGAATACAAAGCGAGGGAGAACACTGAATCCGAACTTGGTTATTTTTCCTTCATGTAAACATTTTATGTCTATATTCCCGCCGTTACTATTAAATGTTGGTTGAATGTTTATTTTTTGCGTTCTTGTGAAAATGTATGTTTGCAGACACTTAAAAAGTAAAGACATCATAATCGAGGCAATAATGCCATTTAATTCACATGCAAGGCAAAGACCTCTTCTCAAATGCGGACATCTAAAGAAAAGCCTGGAAAAACTGATGGCTACTTTGTTTGAGAAAGCTGTTTACCTACAATAAACAAGATGAGCATCACTAGAAATGTGCAGCTACGAAATAGTTATTCTTAATCAGCATTTATCGGAATATCGACGATAGTAATTAACCGGTGCTTATACTTTGTGAAGATGACCAATATAGGTTTGTTTATTGAACTCATCAAATGAAAGATAACCATTGAACGACATAGTCTAATAAAACATTGAAATCTTTAAAACTGTTCGTCCCGACATCTACTTATACAATACAATCTACAAATATACAAACTTTCAAATACGTGTATTTGCTTATACAAACAAGAAAGTTAGCGAACAATATAAAAGTAATGGGATAGAGTGAGAGGGCAGAACCAGGCGGGTGGTTGTGCAAGAGAGATGGAGTTATTCAAATTGAGGGTACATATTTCTACATAGGTAACAAATAGCTTGTTGAGAAAAATATGGATATTCCATTTGCGGACTTCCAGTCTCTAGTTATGAATTATAAATAAAATAACCTACATTTTATTTAAGACTCAAGATTAGTGCTAGTGTCGTTAAGCCCTTTCTTATTAAGTAATTTAGGGAACGCAGAACCGGTTTAGTTTTAAAGAACCGGGATTTTTGGGACCTTCTGCCTAAAGAACCGGGATTCCCGGTACTTTCGATACTTTTGATACTGTAAGTTCGCCTTTATACGATAGTAGAGTTGAAAGTGACGGAGAAAGTAAGAGAAAGACGAAATGACAGGACAACACAAAAACATTTAAATCAAATCAAATAAAACGTTTCATTTCTTGTTTTATAGACCCCAATTTTACTGGTAAATAAGCATATTCTGCCAGCAACATTTTTTTAACATTAAATAAATTTTAGAGTTCCGTACCTTTTTTTTTTGCGATTCCTAACTTACTTTTGTACTTAGTTGGAGAATTGACCGTGACGTATATCGATGTATGAGAGAACATGTTTTTCAACTATAATTTTAAGTTTGTTTTTGGGATAAATTTATGAACCCTCCATTGTGCGTGGTCCGACACGCATTTGGCTGGTTTTTAGTACTTCATCGTATCTAATATATAATAAAAACATTTTTGCATCTTTAAAAAACAAATTCTTTAAATCAACATGACTATTTGCAATTCTGCATAACCAAATTATAATTTAAAGCTTACGTAATACCTATAAAATAAAATAAAAGGTACAGTGGAGTTTTAGCGTAGAAGTAATCAGTCTCAATGAAGTTTTTGTAGTATGTCGTCGTATTTTGTTGGTGATTTCCGAAATAACTTTTTTACCTTTCAAATCAGACCGTTATATGCAAACGATGAGACGAGCGATGAATTATTCGATTCCTTAACCTACACGCCATCAGAGTCGTCGTCAGAATCGTTGTCAGAAGCGAAATATTCGTTGGTGCTGTTTTCTCGAGCGTCAGCAAAACCGATTATCGGTTCCATTGGTTCTTCAATTATTGCATTACTTTTCTTGTAAAATAAATCAACGATCGCAAGTTGAAGGGCGTGGGCAATATAAGTATGGTGGACGTCAGAAATTTACTATGTACCGTACACTCTTATTAGTCCTAGATTTTTTATATTCTATAGCGAAGTATCTTTCCTGAAAGTACCGAAAGAACCGGGATTTGGTTTTGAAATTCCTGGTTCTTAAAACGACGCAAATTTCCGGGATTTCCCGGTACTTTCGGTTCCAGAATTTCCCGTGACTATTCACTAGTGTGTATGGTACATTGCCGTTGAATACTACTAAATTCTGTACAAACAGATGTCAGATGATGGCATGCAATTAGTTTTAGTGCCTATTATAGACAATAAATATTTTTTAGATTCAACGTTAAACATCACATTAATGCGGTTCGGAATAATAAGCTATTATCACGCGGTATGAGCCCTCCCACCGACAATGTCTATAAAGAAAATATTTATCCATCTACTTTATAAGGCTTTCTTGTACTTAATTGATTCTATTTGTTACAACGTTGTGGACATGTTCATTAATTTCGTTGTTTAACTTTATCAAGCGGCACCGATTATTTATGACTTAGTTAATTGTGAAATTCTAGAAAATAACTTAAGTTCAGCTATTAATTTTTTATAACAAAATAATGAGGAATAGTAAAAAAGATCAATATTTAGGTACTTCTTCACAGACATGGATTATGTAAGAATATTACGATGCTAAGTGCACACTGCACATCTGTTAGAAAATATTGTATAATAAAATGTGATCACATCTAAGTTGGTAGCACGGTATTTCCACGTTATGATTATTGAACAAAAAGTAGAAAAGTTGAAGAGAGTTGCAGGAGCAACTTCAAGAACAGGTATTTACACTGTTTGAATATGTAGGTTGTGCAGGTAGTTTGAAATTATTTTCTATAAATTTTGTCAAAGGAAAATATGATTTAATCTGTGTTTTGATTGTAAAATATAAATTAGATTGAAGGAATGTACTGTTCAAACAATGAATAGGAAGGAATTCATGTTTTGCCGTATTTCCAATTACTCCCTTATTTGCTGCAGGAGTGTCGACTTTATTGATATACCTACCTTTCGTAACTACCTATGAGATGCTTACGAATCGTGGAATGATGTAAGTTTCTAGTATGAGTCGTTGCATATTGTAGCTACATTTTGAGTAAATGTGTAACATCATAATTACCACGTAATCGTTTTACGAGTAGGTTTGACAAATGCCTGTGTTGACCGTTTCATCAAGCAATCATTTTGTATCTTTTTATTAGTACTAGACACTGCCGTGTTGTAGCATTTTGAGAAAACATGATCTCATGATGTACTTAATTATCACTACTACCGTCATTTTATATCACACGTACAATTTATAGTATTGACAATGGCGTAATTTAATTACTCCAATAAAAGCTTTAATTGTTTCAATTACTCATAGATTGACCACATCGTTCCAGCAATTGGTGTTATTAATTTAAACCAATAAGTCGTGTGTATATTTCAAAATTAAATTGTCTACCTTTTTTTACTTAGATGATTAATTAAATAATTAGGTAAATAAAAGCTCCTACCTGCCCTACATAGCTTCTAAGATTTTGTAAGGTTTTGACCGCCACCTACCGGCCACTGTGTGAGTTAACATTTGGAGAGGAATCTACGCAGATGGTGCAGCCATCTATGTTTAAGATGCTTCATTGTTAAGAATAGTTCATAGCTCATTCTACTGGGTAGGTAAGTACCTCTCTTGAGTTTTCAAAGAATCCTTACAACTCTCCGTGCGATAGTAGTTTCGGAAGTAGAGAAATAGGTAGTTAACACAGGTATCCGTGTTTTCTCACAAATCTGGATTAAAGGTATAATGGACAAATCGGTGTATTGCGGCGTGGTAGCAAACATGAAATATAGGTTAGATTGACGGAGCCTTTTGGGCGAAATACAATTAGAGACAAAATTTAAAGAAATACAGAAACGAATACAAATACAGAAAGTAAGTGCTAGAATTGTTCGGAAGGACATTTTATTCACAAAATACTAAGAACTCAGACTTCGACCGTTGAGTATCACTCTGTAGATCACAATACAAACAAGGGTTGGTACATATTATCCCTGGCAGTCATATTCACCGCAAACCTTCCAGGTGAAGATTATTGAGATTATGATAATTTTATTACTTGTACAGATTTGCCACGCAGTTCTACGAGCGCAGTCATAAAATATTGTCATTGCCAACTTTTTTTGTTAAATACCGATATAATAACTAACTCTAAATCATTGCTTTTAATTTTTTGATTTTTTATTATTATTTATGCAGTAGTACACATATATTTCATACATTTGTTGGTGCCAACATAAAATCATTAGAGTTTTACCGTGCTCTAAAATAAACAACTTAATTAGGTATTTGGTAATTAATTGTGTCATGGTTATAATATAGTGTTGCTATGCTTTTAATAATAATTCTTTATTGCCCTATCATCTGCATTTGTGAGGACTAAATGCAAACGGTATTAGCATTGTTGAATTTTGGGTTAAACAAATTTACAGAATTTTTATTTTAGGTGTTATTTTTGCCATCGACACGCTAAGAAGAAGATTGGCATAAAATCTTTATAATATTTTCTTTAAATGGGGCGCTTAGACTAAAGTTTGCGACGTACAAACTGCAAAGTAATAAGTGTGCTCATTGTTGAAGAGCCTGAATAATAAGTAAATAAACTCGGAATCAAAAATATTGACAAGACAAGGGCGACTTCATTCGCCCGCCGCGGCCCCTTACTGACTCGCTTGAGTGCATGCACAGGGCTCTTGCTCTATCAATACTAGCAGGCGAACTATGTACAAATGAAATACTTCTCCTTTTTTTCGTTCGCTATTTACTATATGAATTTAAATTGTAGTAATCCCTAGATAACCATAACTACCTTCGTTAAAGCGTTTACAGTGAAAAAAATGTGTCTCTAATTATAATTCGTATTCGTGAGGAAATCGGCATGCCTGAGAGATATTTCTCGACGGCATGTGAAGCCAAGTCAGAGGCCTACGGGCGGCTTTAAAGCTCTGACACCAGGTTAGTCAATAACCACACGAAAAGAAGAAGATTCCCACTACAACAACAAAATGAACATGTAAATAAATGATTTACAATATACATTTGGCTTTTCTTATGATTATGCTGCATATATTTACAAATACTTCCTTTATTAAGTTAGCCCTGTAGCTGAAATAAAAACAAATATTAACGATGAAGTCGAACATAATTAAAAGTAAAAACATACTCATTAGCTGTTTATCTGTAAGAACAAAATAAAATTGTTGTGCAATTTTTTGTCTGGCGTGATCTAGTATAGACATAGGCACGTAGAAGTTTTCCAAAAATCTTTTGTATACGCCACGAAAACACTACTAAAACCCTATGAATACGCTACAAAAACTTCATAAAAACGCTACGAAACCGCTCTGCCGAAGCGACGAGGACGCTACACATACAATTCGTAGAGTCTACGAAACCGCTACGAATACGCTACGCTGCTACGAAGCCGTAACGCGGCCGCCTCGTAAGCGTTTGAAGTAAGTACGAAAACATTATGAAAACTGAAAGGAATCGCTACGAATACGCTGCGCGGTTACGAAGATTCCACGTACCTACTTTTTAGACGTTATGGAAACGCTTCGAAATCGCTACGCTGTAGCTACGAAGACGCTACGCACGCAGTTGGTAGACGATACGAAACCGCTAAGCAGCTACGAAGAAAACGCGCCCGCTCCTAGACGGGCGCGGTCGTTACGAAAACGCTACGCCGAAGTTACAAAGATCTTACACACTTCGTAGACGCTGCGAAGCACTACGCAGCTACGAAGGCGCAACACATCCGCTACGTATACGCTACAAAATCGCTACCCACACTGTTCGTCTACGCTACGACGAAGCTCCGAAGGCGCGGCGCACACACTTCGTAGACGCTTCGAAACCGCTACAATATCAATACAAAGTCGCTACGAAAACTCTACGCTGAAACTATAATTAATTTGGTCAGATAAGTTTACATGATAATAATATCTTATTTCTAAACCTTTTCATCGCGAAATAATATTCCAGCTGTTTCTACGTACATGCAAAATTCTATCTTTACTGGGGGTAACTTTTTGCCCAATTTTGACATTTATAATTTTATTTTTGAACTCTCTTTAGTAGTACCTCGGTGTATATTATATTTCGGACACTAATATTCGTATTGCGTAGTGGCTGCTAATTTACGTATGGTAGATGCCGTTTAACTTTTTCTAACACCTGGAATGCCTTTTCGTGTATCATAATATCGAAACTAAAATGTTTTAGAAGATTCCCCGAAATCATTTAACATTCTTTTTTTCTTTGTAATCATTCAAATACGCAAAATAGCTCCCACGAGTGGCCATATTTAACTTCACGTCCGGTGCACCCCGGCAAGTTAAGTTTAAGTTCGGCAGGTAGGTATGTGTTTTTTTACATACTTCTCAAGCTTCATCAATGCTTAAAGTGACTTATGTCTTATGTGTTATGTATATTAAGTATGTAGTTTTCATTAAAAAAAGCTTCAAACTGATCCAGTATAAGTTTGAATAAATTACGAAACTATTTTCTTTGTGAACATTTGCATTTGTGTTATAATGAGGGTTAACATGGGTTTGGAATTAACAAAACATCATTTTCATTTGAAATATTTTATTCAAAACTCATTCGCACAGTTGTACAGCCAGCTAGATCGTCGCTAGTCTTGGTAAAATATCATAAACAAATAAAATATGATTTTAATGATATACTTTGTTGTGAATGAATGTATTTCTTTAAAAAATCGGTGAAATATTCAATTCACAATAAAATTTTAGACCAATACTTCTATTGCTACGACTTTAAATAAATAAGAAGAAATATAACTACAACTTGCGTGCAGATAGAGGTTTGTACGAATTAATGCGAGCTGGCGTTGTCAGCACCTCCCGGGCGCGGAAACGGTCGCAACAGTCTTCTAAACTTTCGTACCCACCTCGATCTGCTTTATTTATAAACCTACCAGCACTTTAATATCAAAAGTTACAAAAGATCCTACAATATGTTTCATGTTATCATATTGTAAAGTTTTTTTACAAAATGATTAAAATATTGGCCACTATCACTGAGTAAGTGCTAGTAAAAATCACGCGTCTTCCACGAATTAAAGAAAACAAGGACAGTCACTTTCTGTAAAACGTGAAAGAAGGAAAAGCACCGGCCAAGGATAACACGTCGACCGGCGCTTTTCTCATTATAGTAAACGGCCTTTTTACTTCTAAAATTATAATAGTCACTGGTCTCAAAACATGGCTTAAGTACTATACACCTAAAATATATAAATTATTACAAATTAAGTAAGGCATTTACAACATCAGGGATCCTTAAGATAACTTTATATTTACACGATACTAGATCGCTTTCAGTAGCATCGTGTAAAAACAAAGAAATTGACTAAGCTTATATCGGTAAAACAATTAAGTTTATATTTAAAATGGTCAAGATTTCGGCGATCTAAATGACCTGTGAAGCTTGATCTTGGTCGAAATGTATTTATTTGAGAGTATATTAGCTTCGCTTTGGTCAATACGAATTTTAATTTATGAGTGACATTTGACAATTTTGAACTTTTTTATCATAAAGGCCTAGTCGTTTACAACTTAGCACTATCGTTTGGCACTGACTTTTGTTAGAAAAGATAAATAATATAATAAATTAGCCCTAAATTGAAGACTCAAAATTCGTTAAAATTTTAGTTTCGGAAATTAACATTTAAATTTAATGTTTAATCACAGTCATGAACAGTTATTTCCTTAATAATTGAGTTGCACGTGCCACGACATTTTATGAAAAGTAAAAAAAAATCAATAACATAGATTACTACATATGACACGAAACCTTAAACTACTCCATGGGGATAATTTGAGTTGAGCATTATTCTTGTGCATAGAAGAGTAGATGGAATTAATTATCACATAGGCGCTTCATCCTTGTGACGGCGTGTACGAGACAGATTGGAATCTCTCGTAGGGCTTCACCTTCGTCGCTTGGCGGACACAGCAGCTGCTATCATTTGTCTTAACATCGGCTCTGGGGTGCACGCCTTGGGATCGCATTTCATCTGACCGTCTCCTCCACATCTGAAAACAGGTAAATTAAGACAGGTATAAGTATTTGATCCATGTACAAATTCTGATTTGTTATGTATTTAAGCTATTGATAACAGAACCGTTCAAAAAAAGCTAAGAATAGTCGAGTTACTCACGTGCAGTGTAAACATGGTCCTGAGGATGAGCGTACGACTTCTCCTACTTTGTACGTGTGTCCTTTTATTTGACAGCCTCTCCTTTGTGCCGCACCCTTGTAGGAGTGGGTCGGGAAGTGAGGAGGCACTGTAGTCGTTGTTGTGGTCGTCGTCGTTGTAACATTGACAGTGGTTGCCATTGAAACAGGACATTCATATCGAGGACAACAGAAGCCTTGAATGGGTTCTTCGTGGCATCCATGAATAGGAGGCGGGCAACTTTGTTGTAAACAGATAATGTCACTCCTGAAGCAAAAGCAGAAGTCACATGGGTCATCTCTTGGTATCTGTTGCGCCGAAACGTACACTTTGCCTCCGTAGCGGCAAGTTCCCGGTCCGAAAGCTTGATCTTCTTCAACATAGTCAGGTTCACCATATCCGCTAGTTCCACTTGGAGGGAGTTGTCCATCTTCCTCGGGAACTGGTATCTCATCTGTAGGTTGCAAATCTGGAATACTTGGTTTCGAAACTTCAGTTGTCGTACTTGATGGAGGAACTTCACTAGTCTCACTAGGTTTTTCTTCCGGTTTAGCAAACTTGTCATCTGGAACAGGAGTCACAATATCCTCTCCTTGGCGGATAGTTGTAGCTTTGGTTGTGGAGAATATAAATTCTTCCTCTGGTGCGGTGGTTTCATGCGATACAATTGGATGTGATGGTTTCTCGCTGGTAGAAATTTCCTTTTCAGTTGGTACTGCGATGTCTGATTCAGAAGTTGGTAATTTTTCAGACTCTGTGACAAGAACAGGCATAAATTCTTCAGTATTTTGAGTGGGTGCTGCAGTTGTATATTCTTTATGATCAGCAGTATACTTAGTATCTTCATCTTGAACAACAGCTGGTGTTGTCTCCGGTACTGGTACCGATTCTGATACCTTTTCAGTCACGCTTTCAGGCAAAGGCTCTTCGCTGGACTTAGTAGTACCGTCCGTTTCCTTTGTTACCGTTTCAATTTCTTCGTCAGTCTTCTTAGTGGTTAGTTCGGACACCTGTGGTTCCTGTCCAGCCTCTGGTTGCACAGTTGTGGGTTTTTCATCGAGAGGTGACACAGTCGACAAATCCTCTTCAATCTTTGGGGTATATTCTTCTGCGGTAGGTGATGACGTTGAAATATCTTCCACAGGTTTATGAGCGTGCTCTTCTTCGGAAGGCGATGACGTTGAAATGTCGCCTACAGGCTTGTGCGAGTGTTCCTCCTCAGATGGTGATGATGTTGAGATATCTTCTCCCGGCTTGTAAGATTGTTCCTCTTCTGGCGGAGATGACGTTGAAATGTCTTCTACAGGGTTTTGCGAGTGTTCCTCTTCAGAAGGTGAGGATGTTGATGTATCTTCTGTAGGTTTGTAAGAGTGTTCTTCTTCGGAAGGCGACACTGTTGTGAGGTCTTCTACAATCTTGTGAGTGTGTTCTTCTAATTCAATCAAATACGGAGTCGTCTCTGAGAATTCAGTTTGAGCAGATGTATGTTCTGTAGATTTCATGACTTCGATTTCTTCAGTTACTGCGGGCGATTCTCGCAACGTAGTTGCAGTATCTTGTTTTTCTGTAACAGTGTCCTCGAAATCGTGAGTTATTTTGTCCTCTTGTTCAGGTTCTTTCTTGTTTACGTCTACGGGTTCAGTTATGAGAACAGGTGCTTGTGTTTGAATTTCTCCCTGGCCCGGAACATATGGTTCTGGAGCTTTAGAAATTTCTTCAGACTGTGTTGTTAGTAATTCTGGTTTATATGTTGATTCCTCTTTCGGTATGCTTGACACTGTCGTTTGTTCACCCAGACCTTCTTTTTGTTCAGTTATAAGTGATTGTGGAACTTCACTTGATGTTTGTACCCCTGGCAATTCTGTGTGGACATCTTCAATCGGCAAATCAGTAGACACTTTTTGTATTTCCGTAATAGATGGTTCTTTCTTGTCTAGATCATGCGATTCGGTATGCATTAGTTCTGGTGCTGTTGTTCCAGCTTCTCCTTCATTTTCTGATGTTATTGGGATGTCTGTTGTTATCGTTTGGGAATCCTTTACCTCCTGTTCTACTGATTTTGTGCTAGTTTCTTGAGGTTCAGTTACATGTGGCTCTATCACATAAGGTCCAGATGCTTTATTTGCGTCCTCCATTGTTGTTTCATGATGTTGAGGAATTTCCGTACCTGGTTCTTGTTGTTCTGTATATCCTTCTGTTGGAGTTGTAGCTTTGTGTTTATGATCCGATAAGTCTGGGATGACTGTAGTCTTCTCTTCGTAGCTAGTAACATCCTTTTCAGGGACAACTGAGGTTTGTTGAGATTCAGTAACAACCGAAATTGGTATTTCCGTGGCAGGTGATTCAAGTTCATCAGTTGGTTTTTCTTTTTCAGTTTCTGGTGTCTGATAATCTTGTTCAGGCATCTTTGTGACAGGTTTATCAGATTCTGAACTCTTTACAGGTATTTCTGACTCCATATCTGTTAATAATGGCTTTTCTGTGCTTGTTATACCAACTTCTCCACTTTCATCTATTTTGTCTGTGCCGGAAGGTACATGATGATCTGTTGTTTCTTCAGGATATTCGGTTGCTATCTCTTCTTGTCCAGTAACGGATGGATCTTCGATTTCTGTAAATCTTCGTACAGGTTCAGTGACAGAATATTCTGGAGTTACCGTTATTGTTTCCTCTTTTTCAGAACTATGTATCTCAGAATGATCTGTTTTAATTTCGAGAAGTGGTACTTGGGTAGTTTTTTCATCTGATTCAGTGCCATGCACGGGTAATTCGGATTCAGTTTTGTGTTTATCTGTAATTTCTGAGACATCAGTGAGTCCGTCAGAAGGTGAAGTAGAAGAAGCTTCAGTTACATGTGACTCTGGAATAGGTCTAATCTTATCTTCTTCATACACTTTAGTCGTACTCTCATCTTCTGATTTACTAGTAACGTGTAGTTCAGGTTTATCAGGTTCTATACCTTTTTGGGGTTCATTAATAACTGTGCCAGTACTAGGTGCTTTAGTTGTCAGGGATTCAATATCTGAGGTATCTTCGGATACTTCTTCTTGTTCACTAATCGATCCTGTTTCAGTTGTTTTTTCAACAGACTCTGACGTTTTGTGTAATTCCGGAGCTTGAGTGGTCAATGCTGGTTCCTCACTAATCAAATCCTGTCCTACTGTGCTGCCTTCTACTTTGACGTCAGTAGTATCTACTTTGAAGGTAGTTACTTCAATGTCTTGTTCAGAAATAGTTACTTTTTCATGGTCTGGTACAGATGTCTTCGTAGTTATTTCTTGTTCGGATAGAGATTCTGTAGTGATTTCAGGAGAGCGCGAATGGTCATGAATAACCGGTTCTTTACTATAACTGTCTTCAGCTTCTGTAACCTCTGTTTCAGGTGTTTCTTGTGGTGCTGTGCTTACATCCATGGGCACTGCAGAATTTGCTTCTGTAGTATACGCATGTGCAACTTCTTCAGTAACAGTGTCTTGAGATTCAGAATAAGGTGTCTTGTTAGTTTTTTCAATTTCTGTAATTGTTGCCTCTGTGGGTTGCACAGTAATTTCTGGTAATTTCACTTCGTCTTCAGATTCAGAAGTATGCGATGCTTCAGGTATCACAGTAACCGGTCCTTCTTCTTCATGAATTTTGGGTTCTTCTGTGCTCAAATCTTCATTTTCAGCAGGTTTATCTGTAATTTCCTCATCAATTATCAAAGGTTTTTCTCTTTCTTTATCCGCAACAGGTTTTTTAGCATCATCTTCGCCGACGGGTTTAACTTTGCCTTCTTCATCTATCAAAACAGGTTTGTCTGTGCCTTCTATTTCAAATATTGAAGGTTCATCCGTGCCTTCTTCGGGAACTCCAGGTTTTTCAGTTTCTTCTTCCACTATAGCAGGTGTCTTTGTGCTTTCTTGGTCAGCCAAGTCAGGTTTCCTTTTAGTTTCCTCATCAATTACTGCAGGTTTCTCTGTGCCTTCTTTTTCAATAATGTTAGGTTCCTCTGTACCTTCATCAATAATAACTGGTTTAGCTGTGCCTCCTTCTTCTGTGATGTCTGGTTCTCCAGTACTTTCCTCTTCAATGATGAATGGCTTCATGGTGTCCTCTTCTGAAACAGGTTTCTTAATGTATTCTTCATCAATGATATCAGGCTTCTTGGTATTTTCCTCTCCGGTAATAACAGGTAGCTCTGTACCCTCTCTTTCAATATCAATAGGCTTCTTTGTGCTTTCCATTTCAATGACACTGGGTTTTTCTTTGTCATCCTCATCAACTACGGCAGGTTTGTCCGTATCTTCATCAACTAAATCTGGTTTGACTGTGATTCCCTCAGCATCTAAAGGTTTGTCTTTGTGTTCCTCTTCAATTTCCGGTGATTTTTCAGGTTTTGAATCATCAGATGTGACAGATTTTTCTGTGCTTTCTTGCTCAACTATTGCGGGTTCTTTTTTGTCATCTTGTTCGACTAACGGTTTTTCTGTGTCTAGTTCATCAATAACAGCAGGTTTTTCCGTGTCCTTCTCACCAAAAATATCAGGTTTTTCTTTATCATCTTCTTCACTCATAGCTGGTTTCTTTTCAACATCTTCGGTAACTACGGTGGGTTCTTCTGTGCCCTTTTCTTCAACATTAGTCGGTTTATCTGTTACTTCGTTTTCACCATAACCAGGCTTTTCTTTTTCGTCCTCATCTGTTACGACAGCCTTTGCAGTGGTTTCCTCTTTTATGACATCAGGATTCTCTGTAGCTTCCACTTCAATAGCTGGCTTCTCTGTCCTTTCTTTGTCAGTAAAGGCAGGTTTTTCAGAGCCAAACTCTTCAATAGGTTCCTGTCCAGGTTTGTCTGTGTCTTTCATATCACCATCTGTGGGTTTTCCTTCCTCGTCAACTGTAATGGGTTCCTCTGTACCATCTTCTGCAATTGTAGGTTTATCTGTTTTATCTTTTTCAATGTCCATGGGCTTATCTTTGCTATCTCCATCAATTAATGAAGGTTTCTCCGTGTTTATATCTGCAACAGCTGGTATATCAGTGCTTATTTGATCAATAATAGTGGGTATATCTGTGGCTTTCTCTCCAGAAACAGGTATTGTGGTGGCTTCCTCTTCAGTGAATACTGATTTGGTCGTGCCCTCTTCATCAACTAGGTCTGGTTTCTTAGTAATTTCTTCGATAGCCACTGGCTTTTCTTTATCATCTTCATCAATTATGGCAGGTTCTTTTGTACTTTCCTCGTCAACCACAGGCTTTTCTTTACCTTCCTCATCAACGATGGTAGGTTCTTTTGTACTTTCCTCATCAACTACAGGCTTACCACCCTCATCAACTATAGCAGGTTCTTTTGTGCTTTCCTTGTCAATAACTGGCTTTTCTTTGTCATCCTCATCAATTATGGCAGGTTCTTTCGTGCTTTCTTCGTCAACCACAGGCTTTTCTTTACCATCCTCATCAACGATGGCAGGTTCTTTTGTTGTTTCCTTGTCAATAACAGGCTTTTCTTTATCATCCTCACGAATTATGGCAGGTTCTTTTGTGCTTTCCTCGTCAACCACAGGCTTTTCTTTACCTTCCTCATCAACGATGGCAGATTCTTTCATGGTTTCCTCGTCAGTAACTGGCTTTTCTTTATCGTTCTCGTCAATTATGGCAGGTTCTTTTGTGGTTTCTTCGCTAACTATAGGTTTTTCTTTGTCATCCTCATCAATTATGGCTGGTTTCTTTGTATCTTCCTCCCTATCGATAGTTGGTAGCTCTGTGCTTTCTTTTTCAGTAACAGCAGGTTTCTCTTTACCTTCATCACCAACCAAGGTAGGTTCCTCAGTGCCTTTGTCTTCATTGAAAATAGGGTTTTCGGTGCCCATTTCTTCGTCTACTGAAGGTTTCTCTTCACCTAACATGGCGACTTTAGTTGTTTCTTCTTCAATAACATCAGGAGTTTCTGTTCCTTCCTTTTCAATCGTTGTTGGTTTCTTTGTGATTCCTTCTTCAAGAACAGGGTTTTCCTTATCTCCCTCGTCTACGGTAGCAGGCATATCTGTTTCTTTCTCTTCGTCTGTCGTTGGTTGAGGTTTCTCCTTCTGGATTTCAGCGCTTGTAACTACTTCGGCAGTTTGACCTTCAGTTGTATACGTATCCATTTCCTGTGTGTCTTTCACTGGAATCTTTTCATCGACTGGTTTTGAAATGTGTTTATCGGGTAATTCCGTTGCCGTCTCTCCCTCTGCGGATACTATTTTTTCTGTTGCTTCTTCAGAAGGCGTTTGCTCTGTTTTAGGTAACTCGGCACTTAAATCAACGGTACCTTGAGCAACTGTTGTTTCCTTTTCACTAATGCAGTTAGGACCTTCACATGTAGTTGGTAGCTTGGTATCACTAGTTGTTACTTCTTTCCTTCTACAAGGTTCGTCTCCTGTACATTCAGGAATAGGAATATCCTGAGGTTTGCAGCCATCTTCTTCTTTGCATGGTTCCAGTTGGTGATCTGGTGGAGATGCAATAACGTCAGAACCACAACCACCATCTCCACAATCAATTTTGTTACATGATTCTCCTTCACAAGGAGTAGCTTCAATGGTAGGACTTTCCACAGATTTGCAATCTTCTCCATTTTTACATTGTTGTGGCGATTCAGATACAATTTCATCAGTTTTCTCACAATGTTCGCCTTCGCAAGGTGTAACTGGAAATACTTGAGTTTGTGGTAACTGACATTCACCGTTAGCACAACTTTCTGGTTTGCATTTACCGTCAGAGCATTCTTCAGTATGTTCTACAGAAGGTACTGATGTTTCTGGTTTTTGTGGAACATCACCACAACCGCCTGAACCACATTCAGTTTCAGATTTATGATCATCTGCAGTTAAACAACTACCAGAAGAACAGGGTCCAGGTGGTCCTATGGGTTGTTTTGTTGGTTCACTTATTTCACATTGATCGCCACGGCATTCAATGGTAGGAGAAGGCATGGGAGATTCTGTTCCAGACATCTGGTTATCGGATTGAGGTGGTACTGTTTCTCTTGGATGATCGCATACAAATGTGGGACAGCAAGAATCAGGAGAGTCGTATATTGATTGGCAGTTATCCATGTAATCAGGTGGTGGACTGCATATAATGGGGTCACACTTGATAATGCTGCTGGCACACCTACAACCAGTGTGGCAATTATTTGTGCTAGGTACAACTGTGTTATTCCTATATGTTACGCCATTCAGGAGGCAGTCACCTTCACCTGGAATTCGGCTTGGTTCTTCATGAGTTTCTACGACAGGTGTGCTTTCAGTCAATTTTTCTGTACTAGATGGTAAATCACCATCCTGTTCAGATGACGGCTCAGAAACTTTTTCGGGTAGAATAGTAACAACCGAAGTTTCTTTAGGCGATTCAGTCGTTGTTTGTTTGGATCCAACTGTTTCTGCTATTTCTGTAATATATTCTGGAACTGAAGTAGTAAACTCTTCTTCTGTTGTTGGAACATCGGAACTTGTACCAAACTTGTCATCGTGCGACGATGTGGGAATCAATCCTTCATCTACAAACTCAGACTTAACTGTGGTTGGTTCAATTTCTTTAATTTTTTCGGTGGTAATAATACCTTCGTCTTCTTTTCTGAATGATGCTTCAGTTGTGATAGTGAATTGATCACCTTTGGTAACAATGCCATCTGAAAGTGGTGTTGTTAGTTCGGAGAGACTTGTTAATTTAATATCAACGCCATGTGTTTGCACTTCGTCAGTGATAGATGGTTCTGTTCCTTTGGTTTCCTCAGAAAGCGTTGTTTTTCCTGGTAGAGACGGCTCTGAACTAGTCTCTTCATAAATTTCACTTGGAATAGTGTTTAATCCTCTATCAGGTTCGGCAGTGGTGAATTCAATGTCTTTCACAGTGGGTGTTGCTGTTGTAACGTGTTCAGTTAGTGCAGGAATGTCTTCTTTAATTACTTTATCAGTAACAACGTCTTGTTCTAGATTGAATACAGTAGTGCTTTCTTCTTCAACCGCACTTGATGCCGTAGTGGTTGGAATATGTGAATGAGGATAAGTACTGTCCTCTTCAGCAACAGCAACCGTGTTCTGTGCATGATCTGGTTCCGTAGTTAATTTTTCTTCTTTTTCCAATGGACTACTTGTTGTAATAGAAATTACTTGTTCAGGTTTAGAACTTTCTTCTTCAGCTGGGCTACTTGTAGTACTAGGAGCAAATTCTTCAGGCTTAGAACTTTCTTTTTCTTCTTCAGCTGGGCTACTTGTAGTACCAGGAGCAAATTCTTCAGGTTTAGAACTTTCTTTTTCTTCTTCAGCTGGGCTACTTGTAGTACTAGGAACAAGTTCTTCAGGTTTAGAACTTTCTTTTTCTTCTTCAGCTGGGCTACTTGTAGTACCAGGAGCAAATTCTTCAGGCTTAGAACTTTCTTTTTCTTCTTCAGCTGGGCTACTTGTAGTACCAGGAGCAAGTTCTTCAGGCTTAGAACTTTCTTTTTCTTCTTCAGCTGGGCGGCTTGTAGTAGTGCCAGGAGCAAATTCTTCAGGTTTAGAAGTTTCTTTGTCTCCTTCAGCTGGGCTTTCTTCTGCTGAAGATGCACTCGTTGTTCTTGTAATATCACCGTCAGAATATTCTTTTTCAGTCATTACTTCGGGAGTAATGTTTGATATGTCAGCCGGTGTAGCAGTTTCTTTTTCAATTTCATCCAAAGTACTAGATGTGGTGGTGCTGTATTCAGGTTTGGAAGTTGAGCCACTAGTAACATCTTGTTCTTTTTGTGATGTTGTCAATTTCTCATCTTCACCTTCACTCGGTGATAGGCTTACACTTTCGCTTGTAGGAGTGTTTGTTGTACCATGAGGCTTAACGATTTCCTCGTCAGGAATAACATCAGGGACTGTATTTTGTAAGTCTCCTAGTTCAGTCGTAGCACTTTCATAAATTTCGGGAGCTATTGTAGCAGAAACATCCTTATGGGGTTCTAAAATTTCCTCTTCTATCGTTTTGATAGTAGTGAGTTTCTCAACTTCTTCACTAATAGGGGCATTTGTCGAAACAGAGGGTTCTACAGTTTTATCTTTCAAGTCTGGAATTACAATTTTATCGATTGCTACTGTTGTCTTTTCATGTTCTTCATAAGCAGGACCTTTCGTAGTAACATAAATATATTGATCATCATCTTCAGGAGTAGGTATCATTCCGTCAGGTCCAAGTGGTTTTGATGTTTCTTCTTCGTCACCACTGCCTTCCACTTCAGGCTCTGTAATCGGCATATCTGTGTATGATGCTTCATCAGGTTCATTCCTATATCCACTACCTTCGACACTAGTTCTCCTTGGAGGCGACAATGTTGTTAGTTTTTCTATAATCGATTCAGTTGTAGATTCAGTTGGAAGGTCAGAGGGAAGCTCATCACCTTCACAAATGTAAGTGTCTGGGCAGCATTGACCTTCACGAGGTGGCAGTGAGGAACAGTTTTTGCCTTCATTTTCCATTGGTGCACCACACTCCTGTACGACACAAACTATATCTCCTTTCATGCAGTAACAATGTTCACATGCTTTTTCTGTTTTTATTAAAGCACCATCCGAAAATACTCGGTCATCGTGAACACAATCCTGTGTCATTTGTGTAACTGGTGAGATAGTTGTAGTCGTAAGTAAAAATCCTGGCGTCGGTCGCACGGTGGTTGACATGTCGTCCAAAAGAGGTAATTCGTCTTCGGGATGATCTGAAAATCATTGATTCTTAATAAATATATGGACAGTCGTCACAATAATCATAATGAAGTAATATCATCTTCATCTAAAACATGCAGAAATAAGGTTGTTTTTTAATTCTTTGGTCACGTGTACGTGCTTGTACTTATTCCTCCAATTTACGATACTTTCTAATATGATACAGACTAGTAATACTTGAAAATGAATACAAATTAGTCACTATAATAATGTTATCTAAAAATATATATTAAAGAGAATAAATAACTCACCACAAGAATAACGGACCGGACAGCAGACATCTTTATGGTAAATAGGCGTACAACCATCCACATGCAGAGTACATTCTTGCATAACGCAAGTCGTCATATTTCGAATACAGTAGCAATGTTCGCAAGGTTTGTTCGGTGTCGGGGGTACTTTAGATCCTTCGGGGAAATATTTTCCGCTGATACTGCAACCAAATTTATCCAGTTTGCCAAGTCCAGTTGCTCCATATTCAGCTGGAGACGTGGTCGACGTAGATGTGAGTAGGTCAACTGGAACTGTTAATAAAATAAATATTAATCATGCCGCTTGCGCATATGCCAGTTCAAATAAGACCATGTGAAAGGCACTAAAAAAAGTATATGGACATTTTTGAAGACCCGATACTTAATTTGGTATGCAAATGCATAAATGTCTTGTGTACCTACCTCTATCGAAACGTCTGGTATTTTTTAGATTTGCAGAACTATGGCTGCTTATCGAAATATTGATTGGTCCACCATTCCAAACCTTACTTATTAACAATATTTATGCTTAAAGTGATAAATATATATATAATAGGTATCATAGAGAGTAACCAATTTTTTTTCAGCATTTCTTTCGTTACTTATTGGGAAAAACCAAAGGCTGTATGATTATTGTACCTTAGTTATGAGATATATGACCCCACCACCATGTGGGATACATAGCCAGGAAGAGAGAGAGAGAGTGTTCTGAGATATAGAGTTTTAATGAACTTACCATCAGGGCATGTAACGATAGGACAGCACTGGTCCGCCCGTTTTTCGACGGTGCAGTCCTGACCGATGGCCTTGGTGAAAGGACAGACCCTTAGGTAGCACATCAGCATTCGGTTGTGGCAGGTGCAGTTGAGGCATGGTTCGTTCGTCATAATTCGGTCGCCCTCGCCATAATGCTGGAAGTTGTAGTAACAACCCTCCGAAGCGCCTGAAATTGTATAAATACAAACAATATTTTAACATGTTTGGCATAAAAACAAAAAAAAAATACATTTGAAAAATAGTTTTGCAATTTTAAAAGACAGGAACGGTGTCGCGTCGTCGTCTATCTACTTCTAAACGACACCCCAGAAAACCAGAGTTATTTGAGTTTTTGGAATTGATAATTTCATATTTTTTTAGCTAAAGAAATTAACTATTTAACGGCCAAGAAAGACATAGCTATACCACGCAGAGCGACCCTCTATCAGTCTATTAGATGTGGTAAGCCAAGACCTCGCTCTACATAGTCAAGTTAGGGTATCGCATATATAATTAGTATTTTCTTAATAATCTTTATGAAGTGAAATTGAAAAAAAGACAAGATTTAGAAAGAGTTTCTTACTAGGCAAAATACCTAAGTCCAAAATCAACTTACCTTCATACAAATCTAAAGCTGTCTGATTACTTGCTGTAGGAGCTGAAAGTAAAAAAAAAACATGTCAATTATATAAAATTCATACATTCTTATATTTATTTTATATTCATATTTAAATTCTATAATTAATTAAGATCGTTACTCTACTGCTTCTCTGTGTTAATTTAATTTTTCAGTTTCTCGTAATTTTCTTATCGGATTTCGCTGAAGTGACTCGTGTAAAATATGTTCCGCTTGCATGTTGCCGGATTATATTTTTTCTTCAATCATTTTCAATGTCATGTTAACTCACAGTGAACTCATGTAAAAGTAACAATCTTATTTCACGTGCTCAATGCCGATTCGTAAAAATAACATTTAGCCAAGTCTTGCACTTCAATGCATTGCTGTTTTTGTGAGAAATGTGAAAAAAGATAAGCTATTCGGTTGTTTGGCTTATGTGTTAATATTTTCGTTCGAGCATCAACTGCTGTTAAGAGAAAAATATCGATACAGACATTAAAGGCAGAGCGTTCTGAGAATGTTTTACTGCTGTTTTTACGACTGACTTATTAAGCACGTTACAGCTGGGCAGGATATTAGCTGCAAATCGCTCGAGACCCGTGATCGGTCATCGTCTTAAAGTCGTTTTACATATCCGTTTTACTGCGTATAATTACTGAAGCTGAGCGGCGACGCGACAAAGCTGTAATTAAACTAACGGAGAGTGTCGTTAACACCGAAACCGCGACTTCTCTCGCGATTGTACTTAGGGCTAAATCATAACACTGAAATAGAGGAAATGTTTATACGTATTCATCCAGAAGCGGATATTAAAAGATTTAAACTACAGCGAACGTGTTAATTAAATTAGTGCCAATAATTACAAAAATAATAACAGATTTGTAGAACCTATCTATCTAAGTACTCCCAGAAAACGCATACAAATATAAACACATAACATCACGCCTTGTTTCCCCAAAGGGTTGGGCAGAGGTGTACCCACAGCCTATAGTACACCCACATTCAACAAGTTATGTTTAAGTCCCATGTTATAGGGGGCGAGCCTATTGCCATCAACCGAGAAAAATCCAGACTCCGGGCTGCTACCGAGAAATTCCATATAGATAAACCCAAAAACACTTTGCCCAACCTGGGAATCGAACCCAGGACAGAAACAGGAAAAAAAAAGAAACAAGGTGGATAGATTGCTGAACTCTAAAGAAGAGAAAGAAGAAAATGTAAACAAGATGAATTTGGGCAAATAAACTTAAATAATAAGTACAGTTTTACAATATCGTATAAATAAACAAATAGCCAAGTAAATAGAAATAAAGAAAAAAAACGAGACATGAAAAGTAAGTAAATGTTTTCCGCGAATATGTTAGATTTTGAAGAGCAAAAGCCATCTTGTATAATTGATGATGTCGGTGGTTGCAGTATGCGTTGTGCTTATCAGCTCTCGGCGCATGGCGGCGGCGGCACCGTTAGCGCGGGCCGCGCTCGGCGCGCCTGTATATGGCGGGTGCGCTGGCGCCGCAGCCAGATCGTCCACCTAACGGTCGCCAGGAATGTCGTTAGCATCCAGTTTTTGCCAACCGAGATTTCAATTATACTATTTCCACTCTCACGATTAAATTGATCGTAAAAAAACAACGGAACAAGTCGTAACAAATATACTGTTTTGAATATTTTATTTAACATATAATTATTAAAATATCACTTGAATTTTTAAACGAATTAAAAAAATGTGGGTTACTCCCACGTAGAGAGAGTAGGTATCGATGCGCGACGAAATGTCCAAATTCCTAGTTGCCTGACTGAATAATAAGTACCGAATCATACCCGAGTTTTCGAGCACGTGACGTAGCATTTCTAATTCCCATGATACCTAATGAATCGCTTTTACGTATAAGTGTGACGTTATAAATGGCTTTGCATGAACAAAAAACTACTTAATGCAAAATCGTGCGCTTAGGAACACGGGTCGAGGCAATCGAAATGAGGAGCCAGCATGAATTTAAAATTTGCACTACATTAATATGGATTGTTGTTTCAATGAATGAATGTCGGCGTGGTCGCCATGCGTGATGAAGTTCACACGGGTAGACCTAAACATTGTAGGCCGCATTTAAATATACTTCCTATGTATAACATAAATTCAATACGAATTCTTTGAAGGAACCGTGCTGCGGATACTAAATCTGCGCGGACCAAAATAGCCTCATCTAATAACATGCATCGCGAAACAGACACGCACAGACCTTTGTACTGTTACTTGCGGGTACGGGAGATACCGTCACGACCGCGGCCTTCCTGCGGGAGAGAGCCAGAGAGGCGAGCTTACAGCCAATCATAATACGTACAGGAAGGCTAATCACATTACTCAATAAACGAAGAAAATACGATGGCTTTACGGCGGCACAATTTAATGGTATCTTATCAAAATGCCATAACTCGAGACGGGGAAAAACGGAAACCAGACACGGTACATATTATTGTACTTTCATTCGTGAATGATTTGTGAGCTCTAAATAAATTATTAGATAGAGCTCAAAACAGATAAGCTTTTTCGTATTTCATTGTTGAAGATACAATTTCTGAGTGAAAATCTTTAAAAATGAATGGAGATACTTTTAAGTCTATCAAATATGAGTCAGTAACAAATATACCTACATGAAATATCAAATACCAATAGGTAAACCTACAGAAACATGGACGAAAATGATTTTTTTGCAAAAATGATGATGGAAGATGAAGGGAGAATGTAAGAAGCAGCGGAAGTTGTACTATCACGAGTACGATCTTCTCACGAGCACACTAGGTCGCAGACGATACAACGGTAGATACTAGTTTAGCAGCTCTATCAAAAATAATAAATAAGAATTAGTGTAACGCCGATACCACCATTAACATATTAAGTACTACCTGTTGGAATGTTTTCCTAGTAATATACGTTGTCATAATCACAAATTCAGCACTCAATATTATTGATATGTTACGTATTTGCAATTCATATGTTTACAGGCTTATAAATAACTAGGTGTACTATAAATACATACATATTAATGAATAAGAGGAAAGGAAGACTAAATAACGTCGTGGATTGCATAATGATGGCATGTAGATGAGTGTGTCCATCGAATCACTCTTATAGTTACCAATTAAATGAATTATTTACCACTTAGTTTTAATACACATTGGTAATACTCGTAGTTAAAGGAGTCTAGACTAAGGACACAGATTTTTAACAATTTATTTACATTAAAAGAGCTTACACATGTGAAAGCCTGAAATTAATGAACCATGGAATTGTAATTTTTTTGCTTATGTTTTCAAGTGTTTCTTCAATTAGTATGTTACATTATATCTAATCGCAGAAGTAATATTATGTAGTTCGTTTGTGTCCTGAAGCAGCAATGAAGTAGGTACGTATAAACATTTCTTCTGTTTAGTCTACAAATAAGTCTAGTTCTTAATCCGAGTGATCCGAACTGCGGGGTAATTGCGTAACACACTAACAATTGCAATGCCTTTTATTTTCACAATTCAACAACATTCATTGCGCAACTTTTTCGAACAAATGAAGCCATGGTTTAGGAATTTCCTTCAAATTTCTTCGGATTGTGATAGAAAGTGTGTTACGCTATTGGGGTGCAGGGAAAAACACTGCGAGCAGCCCTACCAATATATGAACAATATGCTTGTGAAACTCACCCGCAACTGAGCACGCGAAGCACGCGGCCAGCGCTAGCAGCGCTCCCGCCGCTCGCGGATCCATCTGACCCCGTCCTCTGCAACAAACAAAATATTTAATTAGTCGCGTTCTATCATCTCCATCTACACTCTCATCACAATCACATTGTGGGGATTGTAGTGCGATTCAATTTCGTTCGTCTACGACAACACAAAAATAAATAGCGCTCCGATAACAACGATACGCCAACTTATATTTATAGTTGGAGTATGCAAAATCGTTAAAAGCACCAATCTTCTAAAAAACAGCTTCCCATAGTTAAAAGAATTTTACATTTCGTACAAGAACAAGGTAACAGCCGGAGCAAAGATGCTTAATGACGCGGGAAAAAACAATTATTTTATTTCCATAACGCGGGCTATCTATAAAAACCATGGTGAAGCGAACAATTCGGACTGCAAACACATTTAATTTTGCTTTTGCTTTTTGCTTTCCGTTAAAGATTTTTAGTTGGCTAGATAGAGCGCGTAATCGAAACACTTATGATTAGATACAGGTAAAAAATATTATTTTGCATCAATGTAATATGGTCGTTGGTCGGTACGCAATAACAATCATAACATAATATGGTCTAAGTGAGTCTGTATTTGCGTACCCGCGTAGCAACGCGTGCTTGAGTGGGAGTAATGTTAGGGATCAAGGATCATTGTGCATGTTCCAACACTTCCAGCACATACCGCGTTATTTTTCCTGATATTGCATGCGAAGTATTCATCGTTAGACTTGAACTTGCCATAAACATAACAATTGCAACAGGTAATGTCAACATTTACCTACATCCCGCTGCTATCTTATCTAAGTTGTAATGACGATCGTATAAAACGGTAATTAAGAATTCTACTTAGTTTTGTTGAACGGTACATTTAAGCCCAGAGCTAGGCCAAGGAACGCGGAAACGTGAGGTTCGCACAAAAATGTGCCCAGTTAGCTGTGAGTGAATGGGAACTTTAACTGTCCATTCAGAGTGGCTGGAACGACAGCAATTCAAAACAATGTTAGCAGTGGGCAGTTTTAAAGGATTTTCAATGAAATACAACGTATGTGCTAACATATTTCTAGAAACCGCTGTGAATATTAAATGGCTACTTCTGACACCTCAAAGAACGGTCATCCACCACATATTATGTACTTCATAGATTTACTGTTCTAGCTCCTACATTTGGTATACCAATAAAAAATAAACCCTTTCTGTATTATTGCTGTGTACCTTTGCGGTTTACGTATTGAACTCTCGCAAAAATTGTATGGATGATAAAAAAGTGGATTTTTAAAAGCGTCATTTTAAATCATTTAGTGTTATAGGTAAAACGCAGATGTGTGTTGAAAGATTATTCTCAATCAATACAAAAATAACCGTTTATAACAAACGTTACGGTAAGTATTTGTATTTACGCAGCTGAAACAGCCAATAGGTGTGGAGCAAATTATTGTAACTCCAGGGTCCGTGGCGTAAGGCGAGCGTTACCGTGGGAACGCATCCGCGCCCGACTTCTGCACACAACTACACACACACACACCTACTCATTACGTACTACTCACTACACCTTACACGCATTTTTCAACAACCTCCCTTGCCTCCTCTGCCAGTCGTTGGGGGCTTTCTCTATTTTTATTGTCATGAGAGTACCTGTACAAATACGTGTACAATGTATAAGTGATTACGTAAGTGCCTCTCATAAAGCTTCCTTAGGTCTTTGTCTTCCCGTGTTTTTCAGGAAAAACCTTTTTAGACGACTTTATTTCCATCAAATTATAAAGTACCCTTTTAGTAAAAGGTGCGCAAATATCTATAGATATAATCTATATGGTTATTGTAGGGGTCCCTCCGTCTAGACACTCTATGCAAGTCACCTCCGCAACCCGTCGAGAGGGTGAGGGTGCGGAGAGTTCACCACTATCTATTTATTTGCTTTACTAAAATACCACGTGTTCCGGACGTTAAGAGCCATTCATATTGTCGTGTTGATATCTTTTTTTGACATTTTTTCTGACTATGTCAGTTCGTAAATAGCGACACAAAGTGTCTCGTACTCTCTGAAGATCATTATCATGTAATGTATTCGAGTACCGAAATAATTAACTCCAAGCTAATGTTGTGATTACAAATATTCGTGTCGGGGAGCTCCAGTTCTTTCATCGTACACAATAGGAGCCCACTTCTCAAGCATAATTTGGCATACCGTTTTTTCCAGCGGTATGACGTCAAAAGTAACAGTTAATCCGATTAAAATAAACCTGAATTTGAAACGCAGTCAGTTGGAAAGCCACAAAATATGTGCCGCGCTTAATTGTTATTGTGAACTCGTAACTGTAGAGCTTGAGACGAGTGGTGACGCCGTCATTGATCAAGCGCACCCATCTACAACGCTTCAAGAGCTACGCGGCGCTACGCGATCTGAAGCCTACGCTTCTTGTTAGTTTGTGAACACTTTTACTGTGTCTAGTATTTCTAATTGTAATTTTAAAGAAATATAAATTCAGCAGTCGGTGTGTAATATAACTGAATATTCTTGTTTATTATTTAATTGTATTCATATTAGGTTCTTTATAGGTGCAGGGGAAAGCCTGTACAATATAAAATGTCGCATTATGCATTTGTAAAATCGATTTCACATTGCAAACGTGATAGTAATAGAGAATGTTACGGACTGTGCACTATTATTATGGCGGGGAATAAGTAAAGTGATGGAACAAGATCAGAAGGGCGTGTTGGGCGCGGAGCGGCTAGTCCGCGTTGCGATGTTGCCCAACACTGCAACCGCAGCGAGCATTGACACCAATTTCTTGAACATTGAAAAACTGCTTTGAGATTGGGAATCTTATAAATTATTATTTAAACTTAAAATGCTTATGTGGATGATAATAATTTGGTTATTTTATTGCCCGATTAGATAAAATTTTGTAAAATGCAGTAGAATAAATTACTTATTATCATAAGTCTATATGTGAGGATTTGTAATTGGCTCTCTGGTGACTGTGGTCTCCTTTTTGTCTGTTTTTATTAGCTGTAAGTCCTCCATGTACTAAATAAATTAATATTGTGGTTCTACTGTGATCGAGCCATTTATTATTTATATCAAAAGCTTATACATATATTCTGAGCGATAAATTTCACCAACGAAATGCATGTTTAAATCGCTTGTTATTTCTTGATATTATGTGGAACTCTCGGTAGCTATTGATTTAACTTTTATCCCCGAAAAGAACCCAAAGAACTCAAATATTCCATAAATTATGAAAATGCTAGAGATGATTTATGCATTTTATTATATTATGTCCATAAAAGTGGTAAGCTAGATCCGGATCGTATAGTAAGAGGCAGCGTATTAGATGCGAGCCGCGATGACCGGCGGGTCACTCGGCAGGAGGGCACAGAGTCACGGAACACTCCCGCCTCCTTCGCGAATGCTGCGCGCGTACCATACCACTTTTATATTCTCGGTTTAGATAGCAATCTAAAACCTGTGCATGTAAAATTATATTGTAGAATAGCTGTATCGATTTGTAAGTTCTCACATGACGTTCTCACAGGTCTAACGTTCAAGCGCAGCTACATATTCGCGAAGCACTCAGTTATCCAAGGCGCGCGCGCCGTTCGCACAATGCGCTCACGTACGCGTGTCGCGATTATCGGTCGTCGTAAATTACAAGCGATTAGCATAGAAGTCGTGTACACGGCGACGGAGCGACGTTATTAGATTCGGCTACAAGCGACAGTACGTCGTTATTAGGCGATAATTGTCACTGAAGTGTAGCGGTCGATTAACGGCAGATGCAGGTAACCACGTCCATACTAAGTAGCCGCATGCACGCGTCGCATACCGCATATAATG
Organism: Xanthia icteritia; assembly: GCA_949128155.2. Lineage (NCBI taxonomy): Eukaryota > Metazoa > Arthropoda > Insecta > Lepidoptera > Noctuidae > Xanthia > Xanthia icteritia. Next base: position 11,644,815 of record OX421941.2, read on the forward strand.
TACTAACTCGTTTATAGCAATTATTTTATTTTTGATTTATAAATATTTTTATTAAATAACACTTCTTTAAGTATCATACAGTCTCTACTGACATAATACGGATCATATTATACCGACAAGCAGATAATAATAATCGGATAATCGAAAAAGGACGGGTCTATCCTCTCTACAAAAGTAGAAGCACAGCGTAGTGGAAGTAACTCAACGTGGCAGGGTTTGTGTGCCTCAAGGGAACGGGAGGAAGGTAGCAAATATTAGTTTTCTTCATGAGGTACTCGCGGTTCGTTGACCCGCACAAATTTTGTGCCAGGAGATACACATAAGTATAAACTATCTAGACCGCTTCATCAAGATATAACAGCGCTTTTTTTGGTAAGTTAACGTTATGGAACCATCACTTGACTTTTACGAAATAAAAATCTAAGGTAAAAAATAGGGCGTTGTATGAATTGATCTAAAAAGTCTGGTTGACTTGAGGGTCTTGACATTATGAGGGTAGGGCGATGAGGAGGAGAAGTACAAGTACAAGTTAAGTTTAATCAGTTTCAATCATTGCATTCGTAAGAAACAATTGTCCGACATCATTTATATGCCAAATCAACATCACGTTATAACTGCAAAAGGATATTTTTAGCAACACAAATAACTTGGATATGTCAGATCAGTGCAAGGATTGGAGGGAAAGCTATTTTAATAGAATATGGGATCGTGCACGGAGGCACGCATTCATCGCTAACGTAGTCCGAATAATTTAGGTAAATCCGCTCTAGACGTCTCCGTCACCGTTACAGCCGCGTTAACATTCCACTCAGGCGCTCCTACGAATTATCTTATTTCCATGCTATTCCGTGATTTCGATTCGATCTACAAAAAATATCCATCTATTTTTTCCTAATCATTATTTCAAACGCATTCAGGCAACGGTCCCGAGATGGCGCGGCGACATAAAACCTGCAAAATGTGTTCCTAAGATTTATTTTACGAGGAAAGCTCACTTTTAATGTCACAAAGACCATCAAAGCTCAAAACTCTTAAGTACATTCTATGTCTGTGTGCTTGAAGAAAGCCACCGTTAGTGTGAGTGGCTGTTGCTAGGCATATCTTGAATTCGCGATTGTTGGTCCGCGGCCGCGTCGCTCACACGATGAGCGTTGCCCCCGTACGTCGCCTGCTGCTTACTTAGCTATAACTCCGCTCAGCTACGTTCCAGGTTGTCGTTTACTGACACCTCTCACGGTGAACTATATACATTGTGTTCAGTAATGTAATTAAGTACAGTGTACCTTTATGCAAAAACTCTTGGGGAAGAATTATGTCTTACACAACCGGTTTTTATATTTATAAGATCTGCCTTCGAACATATTTAGAGTAATAACTTGATTTAAAAAGATGATTATTTTCTAAGATGTGTAACGATGAAAGAAAAGAGTGCGAGATGAGTGATGGATGTCGATGCACCCTCGCGCTCCGCACGCCGACCTCGCGCGCCGCCGCGCCGCCCTGCGACCGCTCTCTGACACTCGCCATTAGGGCGACCGCTGACCCGTGCCACTCCGCACCCCTAACACGTACGTGGAAACCATGTGTGTCTCATTGCCCACTAAATCAGTGACCTTTGAGTTCCGTATCCTTTTTATGTGCAGATATAATTAAATTCAGCTAAACTTTTACGACATCGCCGGTCGGGGTGTGTGGGCTCTATGGCCGTGTGGGACATAACAGTTAGACTCTCGGACCAGGAAGTGAGCGCCCTCGGCATGATGTCTATTGACTTGTATTCGCAGCCATGTTCGAATGCTTCGTGTCGAACACTGTTTACGAGCGTCTGGCGATAGCTGACCGACCGGCCAGTCATTACCGGCCATATCTCTATGTAAGGAATGAATGGCAAGTACTTACAAACGAACCTCTGAGTTTAGCTTTAAACAAGTGAGCACAGGCACGTAGTACGATTTAAAGTCTTCGGATATTTCCCCGTTAACTGTTTTACGGCTTCAAACATGATTTTCAAGAAAACCTTGACAGCTTTTGTTTTGTTTAGACGAAACACTTGTTTGAATCTACTGAGACTAATAACATGATATAGTTACCTAACCTACGTGAGCAGTTCTTCACTAAACCCTTATGAGGTGCCAAGAATGCGCTAAAATAAACTTACTTATCTAACGCCTACCGAGTTGACTACAAAAATAACAATAATAGCTATAGGGCCCCTGTTTTCGCTGTGGAACTGCATTGTGGAGAACTGGTTATTGCGCAAAAACGATAATAAAGAGCCCTAGACATGAAATATTTATACATCGCATTATCATATTACACGGGAATCGTGGTCATCGCTTAGAAAATTATGCTATTCGTTTTCACTTGGAAACCACAACAGGGCAAAAAATTACGTCTGAATAAAAAACTTGGCTGAGGTGAAGCTAGCAAGGGGAACGTGACCCTCGACCCGTTTCTACACTTGGATAATAATCATATACATGATAGCAAAAGCTGGGCAAGCAATTACACATGTATGATAGCTTAATAGAACTGTGGGAGTGTAGTTACGCTGTAATACACTCTATGAGAAAAAACGTTTGGCATGGAATAATGAAGATAGCGGGTGAAATTATTCGATTCACGAACTCGGCGGCTCGAACCCATGACCTTAAATACATCGAGGCTGATATTTCGAAGTCTACTATGTTATACGTATTGAGATGCGCGATCAATTTGAATGAATTACCCTTCAGCACAGCACGGCCGGGGTCAACTAATGCGTGCGGCACCGACCCACATTTGAAGGATTACAAGTAGCTGCCGAGAAAATTTACCGCTAACATTGCCATATAAGCTGTATGAATTTTAGGTCGGTACAAGCATAGCATGCTCTTGCGCCGACATCTGCGCAAATATTGATTTAGTAAGTGGGAGCCACAATGGCGGCGGTCGGCCGTTTGCGCCCAGCGCTGCGCCCAGTGCTGCGCCCGCGCCGACCACCTTCCTCCTAACGTCGTTCTTTCACCAACATTCAACTGAGATAATCAATGTTAAGTAAATAATCATTGATTTTTCTTACGGTTTGTTCACTTGCGGGATAACTTATATAATATTTATTCAAGGGTCAAGAGTTTGTTTTTACAGCGGAACAAGTATTACCGGAGACGTAGTCACAGTTATTTACTGTAAATAGCTAAATCTAATATTTTTTTAAGAAAAATTCAATTTGAATTTATCACAAAACGAGCCGAGGCTGAAGCATCAAAATCGGTACAATGACCGCGTCCGGAGACCACCGTGAGTATCGTGTTTACTCGTCGATTATATAGTTGCAGCCATTTCAGACGCTTCGAGTCATCACTTAACAATATCGATCCAATTCACTTAAAAAGCTGCTAACTTTCGGTTACTTTAATTCCTTAACCTTAAATTTGAATACTAAAATAATAAGAAATAATAATACTTTTAATACTAATCTTTCAATTCCGAATTTTCGTTGAAATCTTACAAAGTTAAGATGTCCTTATAAAGTACGGCAACAAATTCTTAAGAGGCTCACATTAAATGTTTACCATCAAGAGAACATGAAAAAGTCCAATGCAGGAAATTAGCTTGTTTTACTTGCACGGGTCCGAAATTGAGGCAGTTTAGTACCGTTACAGCAATGCCACAGTTTTAAAATAACCACTTACTGAGACGATGTGCATTTATGTGTAATAAGTGTTATTTTTCAGACGTATAAACGAGAAACTGCCAATGAAATAAAATCGAATTGCTGTACTCCGTAAGCGTTATTCGTAAAAAATGTTGGCATAAAAAGTAACAAGTTATATTTTATTTTTAAGCTAGTATTAAAAGCTGCAGTTATATTTTAACTGTTTTTATTCGCAAATTAAATACATTTATTAGCTGAATAAATAAAGGGAATCCTGCGGGGCTTCGCCCGTCCATCTCAATTGTTCTGAACCAAACTGTTATCACAGTTTCTTTTGTTGACCTCTTGTCATTTTAAAGTGGCAGACAGATATCTGTTCACAAATAAATGTACAGTTTGGTTAATTAAATCAATTTTATTCGATGACGAAGACCTCATATTTTCGCAAAAGGGAGCTTTTTAGTTTTCAGCTTTTCGAAAACAAAAAAAGGCTTTTCGGCTTTACCAAGGTTTCAGAAGTGGGACTATTTTAATAGTCTTGTTAGGTCAGAATTTAAGATTACATATGATTTCTCAGCAGGCATAGAACGCATTCCCAACAACAAAACCATCCTCCGTTTGAAGGCTTATGTTATCGTTACGTATCGAGAGTAGCGGTTACGCATGTTCCCTTGTTTGTTATAACCGTCATTTAAAAATGTTTGCAAGTTTAATAACAATATTGTGTAATAGATTTAAAATGATTGATTGGCTACTAAAACAAAAGAAATCAAAGTAAGGAAGCGTATAAAAGATTACGTCAGTCCTATAGTTATCAAAGTTCCATAATCACCATCAGGCATGATGTTTTTTTTTTCAAGTCTTATAAGAACAGCGATGTTCGTGATTAGCTCCAGCATCAAGATATTGAATGAATACTTCTAAAAATTATCATTATTGGTATGGAAAAAACAGACGTGAAAAAAATGCCTATGTTCTTTCAAGGTGAAGATGTCGGCGCACGAATGTTTAAAAGCAAATTCAGGGAAGCGCCACGAATCAGGAAGTACTACGCCACAAATAATCCTAATAACCTAATGATCATTTCGACGCGTAGACACGGAGCTACGTAAATAAATAAACATGACAACTATTGTTACTCTGACAGATACATTAAATGTTGTTTATTTGGTGAATTATGTTGATTACTATTTTATGTACAGAGATAATGGCGAGATGCTGAAAATATTTAAGTAAAAAGGTGTACTTAGGTGTTCTATTCGCGCTATGACGGTGCCTTTGACTTTTGGTTTTTCAGAGCTTTTCATTGCAGCTTGTTAATTCATTTGGTCTGGTATTGATTTTGTTTAACTATATTATATATGCGTGGATTTTATGTGTAATAATATATATCTTATTGTGCTAGCCCGCATAATGTACGATCTTCACGTTAGAAACTGCTTCATCTCGAGAATTTGCTATTGATTTTTCGGTATTCATTTCCTTTGGGCATTCTTCTAATGTGAATAATTCATGTGGGGCCTTCGTTGACATATTACTTCCGAGACCCTCTCAGGATTAAATGAAAACAAAGAGAGTAGGTAGGTGTAGGTACTTCATGCAAATTGTTAGGGGGTGAATTTCTCATTCTAAAAATACAATTTAAAATACTTTTACATATTACTTATTTATTTCTGTTTGCTTTTTTTGCTTCATCACAAAAACTACTGCACTGTTTCGATCGGATCAACATAAACATAGCCTAGAACCAACTTAAGTGTGAGTAAAAAATGGTAATTTATCGAGATCGTGAACACTGTCCGCCACGGTAAGCTTATGTGAATATAAAACGGTTTAGATTTATATTTTATTCTATTTAGAAGTGAACCGCGGGAAAATGTTAGCGTGCCATAAAAATGTAACGGCTCTAAGTTGAACATATAAAAATGTGTAAAGCTTTGGCACTAAGAGGCGCTCGCGAGTCGACGCTGGTGGCGACGGCGGCGGCGGCCGAGCGCGGCGGAGCTGCATGCGCCTCACCCACTCGTAGGACAATGACATCGCACGTTCCGCACCATAAAACAACCTGGACATTATGAAGTGTTGCCTAAGCCTTTTTATTAGCGTAAAAATGTAGACACTACTTATAATTGCGTCATTAAAACGTCCATGTTTTGCGAACGATCTACTTAGTATTTCAGAACATTCACCGATGATACGCAGGATTTACGGAACTCATATCAATGACACAAAGATAATAAAAAGCTCAAAAGCATCTTGTTTTGTTGGTCACGAAAAGAGGTAAAGGTTCTTTGAAATGTAAGACGTGAAACATCAATTTATATTTTAAAGGCGATCGATCTTCCAAAGGCCAAACGATTTTCCTCTTTTGTCATTGCCATGTTTACATTCCTCCCAAAAAACTCTGTGAAATTCAAATCCTTTTATGATCGTCAAAATTCTTTAATATTTCACATGAAAGTTCAAAACGACTGGTGTTTGAACATAAACAATGGGCTGTTAGTCGAGGAGTCATTCCCTCACACTTTAGAGACGCAAGGGTCGCGGTCACTACAGTGTTCCGTGAGCGCAACAGACAAGCCTTAACCCTCATATATCGGTCGGTATAAATACTAATTGGTAAAAGACCTATTCAAACAATACATGGGAATTTTTACTCGGTAAATGGTAAAGTGGACATGTCTATTTGTCTTGTTATTTAGAGTGTGGGTGCCATGAGCGTGGGCACCGAGCAGATACTCTTTAGGGAAGGTAGCTAATGCATCGCTTTACCCGAGACCAGCCAGAATATCGACACGATAAATTTAAGCTCTGGTTATAAATTTAGTCAGTAGTATACGTCTACTCCAATCTTTATTGTTAACGTGAATTTAATAACGATACTTGTGGGAGAATGCGAAATGTGGAAATGAAATGAGCAGTCTAGCAAGCACCGATATTATCATATCTTATTGTTAGACCCACGTAGAATATGTCTGCTTGAGCTCGACGAAGCAAAGCTTGGCTTGGAAAGGCTCTTTTTGTGTTATTATAAATCATAATTTTAAAGGAAGGATAATGTTATTGTGCGTATAATTTTTGTCACTGAATTAATTAGTTGGATTTCAAAATTGTTAATTCAAATATAAACGGGAAAACATACCTAATGGAATGTTTTTTTCTTGCTGTAAATCTGGCATTTATAATAAATTATCTTAATACAAGAGACACAAATCACAGATCAAATCAATAGATATTAAAGAGAGAGAGTCCTTTGGTTGAAATGGCGCCTAATTCAATACAGATACACAAAAGCTTAGAATTAGAAGGCTTGATCTCAATAACATGGCCGCAGGTAACATCTCACTGAACCACTAATTTAGCACAGTGACGTCAATACTTTCACGCCTTATATGAGGTTGATTGGCATGGAAATAGATAACTATTACCTATTGTAAGTAATATAAAAACTTGTGTCGGCAAAAAACTTGAGCTAAATAACATCATAACCTACATTCCGATTGGTGGCCGAGCACCAAGCGAAGTGTTAACACTGATTGTGAATTTTAAACAGACTTGGTGTAGGGCCATATTCGTGTGTTTCTGTTTTATCGGTCATTGTGACTGGCATCGCGGCTTGGTTATATTCTGATATTGATATTCAGACGGCGACGCGCCGCGAGGTTTCTTACACACTTGCACCAGCGCTATGTACATCGGAAACCAATAACCATCCTGTACTAGAACAATACTTTCATTGTGCGTTTACACGGCACGTGATATGTCGCCAAGATGCGCGGGTATTTGCAGCTTTGCAAATCTAAGTAAGTAAAATCACAGCTTAGATAGGTATATAATCAAATGATTGTACGAATCAGTACAACAATAAAAAAATGCTTAAATGAAAATCTCAGACGCTGGATTTTACACTAACAAAATCACGAAGTACACGGTTTGATTATTGCATAATAGTACACGAGAGCTGTCTATTGTTGGTAAATCTCCTTAAATATACCATGAAATAAAAATCACGTCACAAAATTACAATATAACAAGTGAAACAGAAACGGTTTACGAGCTTTTTTGCGACATTTTTGTGGTACGGTAACGGTTTCAGCTCCTACACCGGCGACGACGGCGGCTTGATGGACGCACTGCGCTCGCGCCGACCACCGAGATTCGATGCTATCTACAAAGCTACCGCGCTTTGGACACAACACTTCGTTTTCACCAGATATGAATTTAATTGTGTCACAATTCAATTCTTTTCATTTTCATTTGTAGAGCAAAGAAACTTCTAAAACTGTCATTTATGGTATGTGTTAAGCCTCACAAACTAAAAAAATAAACGTATCGATTCCTCACGAAGATCGTGAGGAATCGATCCACCGCAGTCATTAAAACCACTGGCTATTCCGCTCCATTGTGGCTTTCGATTCTTACGAGTCTATAAACCTATATAAAGTGGAGGTATGTGGGTAAATATTAAATGTGAATGGCAACACATGTGCGTCGAGTGTGGCAGGTTGCACGGGTCAATGGCACCTGCGAGGCCCAGATTCAGTTCCCCATAAGTTGCCATTTTCTCAGGAAGCGGCGGCGGCGCGTGGCACGCAGCTCTGTCGACGACTCCGCGAGCGCATTCTGTCACGGCGGACTGCGCGCGCGCATATTGACGCGCGCTTTCATTAATGCGGAGTCACTGGAGTCGCCAAAGACGTTGCTAACTTTTAAGGATGGTTAATTTTAAAGCTGCCTTCCATATAACGGCTTTGTCTCAGAATGGATCAGGAAAATTATCGTAAGCTATATTCTACTGGCTCAGTTTCACACAGTTTGGCAGGTAGGTATGCAAGTAATTAGTGTAGCTACCTTCGTTAAAATCCATGAACTTAAAGTGTTAGAATTTGTATAGTTTTTATCGTTGTAAAAAAAGTGTAGTTAACATCACGGCCATTAGGTATATTTAAAGGAAGAGCGTCATCCAGTCATTTAGCTCCCGTCAACAAGGCGTATTTCCGCGCTCTAAGTACTAAACACTAAACAAAAGAATCGGAAGCACGCCGGCCTTGTAGGTACCATCATCAATGATTGCGGCTATTTACTTTTGATTTGCCATTTAATTTTTGTTCGTCACGTATGCAAAATCGTTTTTATTTATTTGTTTCCTTTGTACGTTAAAAACATTGCTGAACTTACGAAAAGTTATTATCGTTGACATATTATTACAATATAACACCTGTCGGAAGACCACACAATAGTTTATGACTGATATTTGATTGAAGTATTAAATTATTTTCTAAGTTTCCGTTAAGTTTATAGTGTGTTAGCTTTTATTAAATTATTTGATTGTAGCATAGTGCTAAATTAATACAAGTGAGTGAGGTACTTTTAAATGCCTTGTAACATAATGGATCAACATTTATCTATATAATAGCAGGAACATCACAAAAAAATACGACCAAGTGCGTGTTGGACCACGCACAATGAAGGGTTCCGTAACGTAATTGGAACTTAACATTATAGTTAAAAAACATGATCTCCCATACATCGATATACGTCACGGTCAATTCTTCAAGTGCAAATGAATGCCTATAGTCGAAAAAAAGAGTTGTGTGTTAAAGCTACAAATTAACTGATTTTCGAACTTTTCCCTTTACATGTGCTGTGAGACCTTGCATCTTGCCAAATTTCATGATTCTAGGTCAACGGGAAGTACCTTGTAGGTTTTGATTTATTTGCATCAAAATATGTCGCATAAATGGCCTTTTTTTGCGTTGACTCAGAAGATTGATTTTTTTAGAGCTCCTAGGGTCCATAGACGTACATATTTTATATTAATTTCAACTTGATACCTTCACGCATTCCTGAGAAAAAGGGTCTTGATAGACTGACAGACAGACTGATGGACAGACGGACAACCAAGTGATCCTATTCCGTTTTTTCCTTTTGAGGTACGGAACCCTAAAAAACAAAAGAGTTTTTAGTAAATGATGATATAATTATCCTTTTCGCAAAAACCTCTAGGTGCTACGTTTTTAGGATATTTAAGTATTCTGTGCTGAGAATGAAGCACTGACCAGTAAAACGATAAGCCGTCCAGCCCGTCCACCTAAAACGACAGAAAGAAAGAGAAAAGTTTGCTAACAATGGCTACGCTAACAAATAGTTATATCAAAGTGACCAGAATGATAACAAGAATGCCACGAAAACTTAGGGTTCCAAAATTCTGTTTCTACACGCAACATGTTAAGGGGCTGTTTTCACTAGAACAGGAAGAATAATTGCAAGAAAACTTGGATGCCTTGTAGCTAAAAAAAAGCACGGATGCGGACGGCGGTGGCGGCGGTGGAGGCAGCGTCGGTAGCGGCGCTCGCCAGCCACGGAACCTTCACCCTGCACTTGAACTCGAGGCGCGCGAGCCCACCCGCGCCGCCCGCCGGCGCAATCAACCGAACCGAAACCGACAATTCGTACACCACATTCACCGACATACGTTACCAATTTTCGGAAGTAGGCGCAATACCTTGTATCTACTAAGGTATATGATGAGGACATTCCTAAAGACAAATTCCTTAAATTCAAGGAAAGACAGCCAACAGAGTCTACAGGGAAATATAACATTTGCAACTTCGCACGAGTTTTATTGTGGAAAATTATTTCCCTAAAACTTTGCAATAAAATGAACGATCAACTCACGAAAATCTACGTAGCCGACCGGCTGTTGGTGTGGTTTTATTATTCCAGCCAGTGTAACTTCTGAGTCACAATTCGAAGAGGCAACACACTGACCCCGAATAATAAATTTCGCTGCTAAATGAGCCCCGAGGGGGGCTGGGACTACGCAACGAACTCGTCTCAAGATAAACATGAGCAATAGGAAACAGTCGTTCGACTTCTTAACTTGGGGGAGACAGATTAAAACATAGATTGTATGAAAGAAAAGTATTGGAACTTTGTTACGGAAGGAAAATCTAAAATTAAATCGCTGAAGAGATACAATTTGTAATGTTTAAAGACATCATAGTCTGAATAAGTTGAAATGATTAAATGTGCTATAATGTAATAAAAAGACCAGAAGTAAAACATGAAAACATAGTTAAACAAACATTAGGTAGAATCAGTTACTATGAACTTTGTGAAGGGCTACAGTAAAGGGTGCCTGGCGCCGAGAGCCAGCGTTTCCTTCTCCAAGTGCACGTGACGTCGAACTCTCCGGAAACTTTTGTTGAGATGAGGGAAGCAAGCCTACTTTTGCCATTAATTCTGCATTATTATTAACTTTGTCTTACTTGAGTGTTAATTTCTTTTTTTATGAAATACTAAAACAGCAACGTTAAATATTTCTTATTTTGTTTAAATAATTGTCAGTTTTGATGTTATTTGTATAACTCAATTGTGAAAAATACCCTTTGTATGCAACAACTGCTTGATTTGATTTCAATCTACTTTGTAAGTACAATCGTGAATGATTAGTGGTGGTGACTGTGAAATATTGAATCCGCCACGCTCGTTGTTGTGGCACGCGGCTGTATCCGATTCACTCACGCTGTACTATGTATTTCACCTTTATTAAATTATACCAATTTATATGTCATTATTAGTTATTCAGTTATATTAAGTAATCTGTTCATGCAATTATTAATCTAAACATCCAATTAATGTGAAAATTATTACGGGAATTTACAAAAATATGTGCAACAATTTTACTTGTAAATGTAAGTTTTCTATGAAAACAGAGTAAAATAAATTAAGAAAATTCTTTAAAAAAAATCTAACAAATTTTATATGTAATGTGTTAATGTATACAACATTCAGAGATTTATCCTTTGATAATGTACCATGGATAATGAATTATTATAAACATACAAAAATTCAATAAAGAAATTGGGAAAACTCAAACTCAAACTCAAAGCATTTATTTCAATTAAACCATTTACAGGCACTTTTGAATTGTCAAGAAGTCGGTCAGTCAGAAATATGAAGCTAGTTGTCCATTCCAAAGCGTAGTAGGTACCTATGGAGAAGAACGGGCAAGAAACTCCACGGACACTCTTTTAAATCAAAAAATTGTTACAAAATATTGGCAAAATAAAGCAATTAAAGTTTACTATTACTTGATAAAACGATGTTATCTATTAGTAAAACACATATTTTACTTAAAATGTGTACCTAACCTTAATGGAAAATGTATCACCTAAAACCCACACGGTAATACGCTCTCTGGCCTGAACAGTGGAAAAGCTCACAGACCGGCTTTTTCAGACGCCGCGCTTGTGTGCGCTGCGCATCAATGTATTTCAATCATTCGCATTTCTTATTTGGGTACTTATTCCAACTTAACCTTTTATTTTATTATACCAAAAATTAAAACTTTAAAATATACAAAAATATTACTTTTAAAGTAAAAATATAAAAAGACAAGAAAACTCACCAGTCTTTCACAAAAAATATATTCTCGTACACTAGACGGCCGGCAAAGTATAATTCAAAGTTGTTGATACAGAGTGTGTATCAGTGTCCAGCAGTTAACAGTTAGATCGTATCGTTGCCGGAGCGTGGTGCTATCGGCACGGCCGGGCCGGCACTGACGCGGAGCGGGAGCTCGCCCGATGCCGCCGCTCTCGGAGGCTTCGCGGCGCGAGCTTTCAGACACAAGACCCGCACGCACTGCACACTGCACTCGCCCTCGTCTACCCACGCGTTGCGATTCTCTCGATCGTCTACTGTTCCGAGCGCCCGACGCACGTTTGAACTCTTAGCGGCGTCCGCTTTAGCGTATAAATATGAGGTCCGGTGGCGGGGGCTGGCGTCGGAACCCGACGCATCGCGAATCCACATCGGCATAAATTGAAGATGCAGCCGATGTCCTCCCCATTGATTTTATTGCTTATCTATTAGATATAGCCAATTAGCAAAGTTCTCACCATAGTTGTCGTGACCGTTTCTGTAATCAATGCGCATGTTACGTATACATTATTAGATAACAGATAACGAATATTACTGACAATGATATGAGCATGTTGCATCCAAGCATGTTTCTAATTACAAGAAGCACCTTACTCCTTATTCTTAACAAAAATTTATTATCAAATCCACTGATACAATTATTATCACCAGTAAAATAAATGATGAAGATAGTAAGCAATTTAAGCTGGTTTTCTTCGTTTCAGCTTTTGAAGTTTCTGTGACACTCATGAAAGGAAAATTTGGTAAGATAACTTATGACGACTCTATGTAAAGGATGTAGTCAATAAAGCGTTTCCAAAACTAAAAGTTCTCACCCTGCACCCTCCTTATATAATTCGGTAATGAGATATGATGTGCAGCGCAGCGAGTGGCGAGGACGCGTCGCGACGACGCACACATGCAGCTCCACAACATTCGATACGCACGAACACGTCAATTACCTCATACTTTTTATTCTGTCATATAATTTCATAAAAACTACCTACTCAAGATACCGCATAAAAATGCAAATACACGCGTAAAATGAAAGAGTAAATTAATCAAAATAACAACTTCAATATGTTAATTCACTGTTTATAAATTATAATGTAAACTTTGACTGGAGATGTGTTATTTTTTATCTATGTTGGCACAGGGCAAAATTGTGAAAAAGAAAAAATACTAAAGTGTTTTATGCTGACAAATAACCGTTCATGAAAATTTATCAAGATTACAGTGGAAAACTGAAAGGACGCGGTATACAAACTACGTACGGTGTCTAATGAAACACGTGTTCTGAATTCACCGTGACATAAGAATCAATTTCTGAGGATTATATAACAGCGCTAATAATAATTATAACTTGTAGAAATACAAATATTATATGCCTATATAGCCTTGTCGTACTTTTGTATGCTATTTCCAAAAAACGTTAAACTGATAAGCAATAAACATTGTTTCGTTGTTGTACAATATTCATAATAATTTTTGCTTTTAATATTACGTCGTAAAATATTTCAGAACTGTAAATAGCTTATGAACTTTTAATTTAGTATGCCACGGTACTTTATTTTAACCTACATTTTATTGTAAGTAATTTGTTAATCGCGGTGATTCAAAACAATACAGCCATTATTGTTTTTGAAAATTGTTAGCACAGGTGATTTTTTCTAGATCTGTTCACCTTCAAGGGAAATCACGTAACAAACGCGTCATCAGTGTACACTTTCGATCAATGTAACACAATAAAATTATCGGAGTGATTTTTATGCTTACGTTATTTTTAAACAAGTTGCACATTTAAACAATTTATGAATTTGAGAACCTACCTTCTACGGATAAAATGAACGCGACAATGCTCTATATATCATTTTGTGCTTGCGTTTAATAGTAATGGGTGTAAATTAGTGATCAGAGCACATAGAACGTTTGACATAATATTATGTTGTACCTGAGGCTGTGTGGTCATCTGTACTTCAGCAGAAGGTTGGTGGTCAGTCAGATAGCCCACGTTATTTCCCGTGTAAACTATTAGGCAATAAATGTTTAATTGCACAGCTATACCTTATTAGTAGGCTTCGGTCAACATCACAGTATTTTACAAATTGACCCGGATTGCAATCTGTAATGTCGAAGTAAATAATCACCGTTACTAGAAGAGAAATATTTATTTAATTAAGACATTTATATTTTCCGGAAGGACAGTAATTAATTCCTACAAATTCCTCATTAAGTATCGACATCATTATCGAATTTAAATAACTTGTTCCATCCTTTCAACTAGTCTCTAAACACTATAATTTAACGATCAATAAACATAAGGAATCAGATTATTAACTGTAACCCATGTTTTGAAGCGGGTTTTTTTTAAAGAGAATTATTATACTTAAACATGACAAATGAAAATAATTTTGAAATATTAGATGTATTACTGAAAAATATCACTAAATAATACCTATATATGCACGTGATACAAGCTAACCAAGTTCTAAACAATGCCTAGTTTTCAAAAATCATTCACAAAGCCGCCGGTCAATTTAAGAATGACTCAAACTCAAAAATAACACTCGTATGCTCATAATCGGGGAATTCAACAAAAACATATCGTGTGTAAGCTACTTACACTCTCGTCATAATAGCTAGAGTCAACGGAGGGAAATGGAGTAGAATGGAGGCAGTAGGCGCGAACCAGCCACCTACCTACATGTGCAGTATCTATTACGACTATATCTACATAATATGGGTATTATTATCCTTAACGGGTTAAACTGTTATATTTAGTGCCAAAGCTCTACTTGGCACCAACATGGACACTTCGAAGAGGATAAAATTTCACTATATGGTGATTTCGCCAGATTTTATCAGATAGATACTGTACTTGTGTACTGATAAACACGATTCCCTATTTTATTCTAGTGTTGTGATCTAGAAATCACAGGTGGTTGATAATTTAATTTTGTTTTTTCGTCGTACAGGTGCTAAGTTCTATTGTACCTTCATAAGCACACACTTCATTCCCGGTTTGTGGATTGAATACCTAGTTTATGCTGATAGCCATGCAAGAATAGACTAATTACGGCTTAGAACATTAATTTGAAACTGCATTTAAGTCCTGTGTATATTAATAACAACAAGTTTTTTATCAACGTTTCGATACGAGATATATTATGGTTAGTGTCGAATCTGCTAAGGCCAGTGACACTACGTAGCGCCACTTTTTTATATTAATTAAAGCGCTCTCAATCCTAACATAACGGCCGCAAACATTACTATGCTAATTTATTATTAGGGTATTTTCTTGGCATCCGCAATGTGACATACATTTTTTTAAGACTTAACTGTAGCGGAAATATGATTGATAGTTGACCGTTCAAGTACGCTTCAGTCGCTCGTAGCTCCGCATGCTCATTCTGTGTGCAAATCTTAATCTGTGTGCCAAATCGTAGAGGGGCAGCTGAATAATCAAAATATTTATTAGACGGCCGACACACGACATCTTATCTAAATGTAAGATTTAGAAATGTAATTTATTATTTGTTACGAGATAGCGACTGATTTATTTATCACGTGATGCATCCACGCTACTTTAAGGTATAGGTACTATTGATTGAAATCGCACGTCTTAAAAAACAGTACAAAATAAGTGCAAACACAATTTACAATATTTTACGTAACCTAATTCCTCCGCTATCCAGGTTAAAAAACGCGAAGGCTCCTACAGCCTCTTGTAGAGACTCATAAATACGCCACCCCATGCTGGTGTAAGTTTATAAAAATGCATACGTATGGAAGCCGCAATATTATGTTCATCATAAGTGCCACCTGCTTGAAGACAATCATTTCGGGCGTGTGTTCGGGCGGATATAAGCCGAATAAAGAATCGCGATGTGTGCAGATTTCACGGGTGTAGTGGTAGCTATTCGTAGGTAGCGACTATTGATTTTGTCCACCCCAGACCGCACAGCCGCCGAACTGCATCCAGTTCCGCCGCCTAACACTTAATACCCATCTATTATTATCAATTTATTGACTGCTTCCATAATATTAGCTTCGTATTCCCAGACGGTATATTCGTTTACAATGTAGGGAATGTTGTTAAGCTTACGGAGAGCAGTATTTGGTTTATTGAAAGTTTTTTTCTTGTTTTAGTAATATCTGACTTTTAGAGTTTAGCTGGAATATATTTTTTTTAAATGTATAATTTGTTGAAATGGATTTAAAGCATTTTAATAACTTATAATAAACATATCAAATTAAGTAGGTAAGTGTAGGTACCTTAGATAGGTACCAAGTATTTGTTACGGAAAAGGTTAAAAGCACGAGTGACCCAAGCTTACCCCAGTTATTTTAGTAAATGCCTTAGATCTTTGGGGTCGAGTGAAGATATCTAAATATATAATACAGTGTCTCGTCAGTTCCTACAATCTATAGTTAAGTAGAGGTATTAAGTAACTGTTGCGTCAGATACATACCTGCTGTCCCAGGAATTAGGGGTGCCGGTTCACCCCTAAATCATTTAATTACCTTGTGGTTACCTTGGGTTATTTGCAAGCTAATTAAGCAGATTGCTTCCCAGGATGTTAGGATATTGTTCAATTTGTTTCATGACTAATTTTTTTCAAGCTAAAGTTAGTTTTTTGTAAGTTTCACTCTGAGCTTTATTTAAACGTTAGTATGGGGGATCGTAAGTATAAAGGATGCTGCCGGTAAATGTCAGCGCGGTATCTAATGCTGGCGGTATATTGTGCGTGTGTGTGTGATAATTTGGTTTCATTTACTTTTACTATGCATTTATCCCCCCTACCCTCTAACCCCCTTACCCCACCCTTATACCCTTACAATATACACAACCATAAACCTGTGTTGAGCTACTGAGTTGTCACTGTGAAATGTTATCAGTAGTATAAATAGATAGTTGGTAGGTACTTATAGGAACTTCAAAAATTCCGATTCAAACTCAAACGCAAAGCATCTATTTCAATTAAATCATTTACAGGCACTTTTGAATTGTCAAAGGCACCGAGTCTTTGACAATTGAAAAGTGCTTGTTAGTCAGAAAGTTGAAGCTTCCAAAACGTAGATATCTATGGAGAAGAACGAGTAAGAAACGCCAAGGATACTGTACGCGCCAATAATGCTCATACAGCAAAAGTAAGTTTATACGTACTAAACTAATAATCACTCAATTCAGTCGTAACTAAAACTCCGTTACGCGCTAATGTGCGGGTCGATCAATAACAACAAAACATTAAGTGCGGCTCAGATAACTAAACAAACATAACTTGTAACTGTTTCCATAAATAAACTATTTAACTTAACAGTGGTTTGGTGTAACTTAACTACCTACAGCTACAACCGGAGTATCCGCCAACGACGAGAAAACCCCAACATGTTTTGGTCCTTCGAGCCGGATGTCACCACAAATCATCTTGTGAGTCGTCGTGTCGCCTCATCAGCAGAGTGCTTAGCGTGGTATATCCCAGTTACATTAGCAAAACGGTGCTGTTGGCTTACCACAAGCGCGTCTAACCAGCAGTATTGAGACGATATACATGACGTAAAGGAGGGTGAGCTACATTGAGTGCCTGCCACTAACGAACCAGCAGAAATCACGTCTACTGCTACACATTACTTATCAAGAAATAATCGTCGAGGATAACGTCCACGCGGCGGTTACTACAGCGGAGATCACGTCTACCGCTACAAACACGAATGAATCTGCGGGAAAACTATAATTACTTCAGCTCCGAAATCTTCGTGAGTACACACTACCTAAACGCCAACCATTAGCAGCCTCAAGGCATAAAAAATGTCACCAGAGGGCTACCCTGAATTTATGGAACTTATAACTAAGCAGCAAAGCGGATGCTGTGAGTAGAAAAACCATAGACTATCTTAACAAGCACTTCGAAGGTTTGCAATCCCTATGGGATGAATTTCGATCGAATCATGAAACCTTGGAGAAGTACGAGTCTTAACAAAGAGAACATGACTACTTCAAGCAAGATATTTTAATTATAACGAGAAGCATGTTTGACGAAACAACCTGTTTTTTCGGGTACATCAAAACCAAAAATACTAGAAACTTCCGGAACACCGAAATTTGATACAACTGAAGAACTGAGCGAAAACCAACAAATCGCAGATGAAACGGACAAGCACCTATCAACACTGTTACGTAATCAAATGTGTAACTTCAACGCCTTGAAGCGAGCGGTCTCCATAACTAATCTGGATGACATGAAAGAGATGTGGCTACGCCATGATCAAGTCAACATACTACCATCTAAATGGGAATCCAAGACAAGATTCACTGGGAACTAAGCTACTTACTGCAAGGGAACTACAAGGACCGTGAAGCAAAATTCGACCATTGGGAGCAAGTCTATGATAACCTAAAGGAAGAGCTAAACTTCAAAAATTCAATAAGGGGTCCATTATCGTGTACTTACTATCCTCCAAACTGGATGACGTCACTTACGGTGACTATATCAAAACGATGAAACACTCAAGAGAACTCCCAGACTTAGAGGAGTGTATGACGTTCCTAGAACTTCAGCTCATAACGCTGGAAAAATCCCGTAACAAATAGAACGGCGGAAAACAAAATTATTCAACGAATAACCAATAACAACAAGTCAACGAACTTTAAAGAGTCAGAAAAGTGGACAAAAACCTTCCCTGCAACGCTGACAAAATGTCCACTCTGCAAAAACGAACACACGCTGAGGCAGTGTTCTACATTTTTGAACATGGATGTCACAACGCGAGATCAAACAACAAGTAACCTGAACTTGTGCAAAATTGTTTGTTTAGTCACGGCGGAAATAAATGCAATTCAACGATAACGTGCCGCACGTGTAACTTCAGACACGATGATAATCTGAAAGGGCAACAATCAAAGCCGGCCACATCAACGGTGGCTGAGCGAACATCTAATCACATTAACGGCGAACAAGAGATGCTCTTAACGACTCTTCAACTAAGGGTCAAGGAAGGAGATTACGTCATTCTTCGGGCGTTACTGAATCAAGGCTCTCAAGTATCCTTGGTCACAGAAAATGCTGTTCAACGGTTGAACTTACCCCGAAACAAAATGAACGTTGCGGTCACTGGCGTTGGCACTATAATGGGCAAGAGTAAAGGGATAATAAAATTTGAATGCAAATCTATCCACTCTGAATATACATTCCAAACCGATGCGTTAGTGATGAGTAAACTCATCAACAATCTGCCTAACTCAACGATCAACACAGAAAACTGGACGCACCTTCATAATATCAAATTGGCTGATCCAGACTGCAACATCTCTGGACTCATCGACTTACTTGCTTGGAGCAGATTTTTGGAGCTATAAATATGTTCTAACGACATTGAGAAAAAGTACCGTCAAATCCTTATTCATCAAAACCAAGAATATCTTCAAAAAATAATTTGGAGAGACTCCAAGAGAGAACCACTGAGTGAGAAATTCAGCTGTGTACCCTAACATACAGGATCTATGTTCTATGTTCTATGTTAGGGGGTTTGGTTTCCGCACTTAGTCCGTCAGGTGGACCATTGTGCGTGGGCCATAGCGGCCGTTTGGTGGTTATTCCAACCAGCCCACCTCCCTCCAGAAGCTGATTAGGTCTCCTGGTCTGTTTAGAACGTCTGTGTATGATCTGGGTGACCCGAGGGTTTCTGTTCTAATCTGGGTGACGCCCGTACATTCGAAGAGCACGTGCGCAACGGTCTCCTCAGCCTCCATGCACGCCCTGCACAGAGGACTGTCCGTTATGCCTATTGTGTGGAAGTGCTTGTTTAGCGAACAGTGTCCCGTGATGGTCCCCGTCACCAGGCGCAGGCCGTTCCTGTCCAGGCGTAGCAAACGCCTGGTCAGCCTGCTGTCCAAAGATGGCATAGCCTCCTTTGACTGCCTGCAACCTGGTGTCGAGGTCCACCAACGTTCCGCTTGTGTGTGGGTAAACTTCTGCAGCCACCTGCGTATTTGGTTGAAGGGTATGGGTACGATAGGCTCGGGTCCGCAGACTGCCGTGCTGGATCCACGTCTAGCAAGTTCGTCAGCCGCGTCGTTACCTAGCGATCCGCTGTGTCCTTTTATCCATTGCAGTGTCACCGTGTTGCGGCTAGATACCGTTATTTGTTCTAGTGCATCGTGACATTCTAGTGTTAGCTTCGAGGTAGTATATTTCTTCCGTAAGGATTGGAGAACTGAGGCGCTGTCGGAGAGTATGCGTATGTGGCTGTCCGTAACCCTCCTGGCTTCTAGGGCGTGGACCGCTTGTATGATGCCCACACACTCCGCCTGATAGACGGTGTTGAACATTCCCAGCGGTCTGGATATATTTATGTTGAGGTCATGTGAGAAAACTCCGACTCCGGTACCTGAGTCGGTCTTTGATCCGTCGGTGTAAACTCTCATCTCTTTTGGGCCTGAGTAGTCACACTGTTCTTCTGTAAGTGTTATATTGTAGTGTCTTTGAAAGTGGTGTGTTTTCGGGGCTTTGTCGCAGGGTGATGCCATCATTGGCTCACGTTTGATCGCATCCTCCTTAATGCGTATGTGCTTAACTCTGGAGTCGTTGCATAGGGTTCCTGTTAAATGGAGCCTAAAGGTGGCCAGGGCCGCCTCCTCCCGCACGATGAGGTGCAGAGGTGGCAGTCCCAGCATTGCCTGTAGAGCGGCGGTGGGTGCAGTTCTCATACTACCAGTGATTGCGACGCAAGCAAACCGCTGTAGTTTTTCGAGATCTTTTTGGGCTGTGCACCGGTCTGTCCTGGGCCACCAGACCAGTGAGCCGTATGTGATAATCGGTCGGATAACTGTGGTGTATAGCCAGTGGGTGACCTTGGGGCTGATTCCCCAATTCCGGCCAAGCAGTCGTTTGCACTGCCACAGAGATATGCTGGCTTTTGTGGTGATATAGTTCGTGTGTTTTGCCCAGTTCAGTTGTTTGTCCAGATAGATGCCCAGGTATTTGGTTTCTGTTGAGAGGCTTAGGGTTGTTCCGAAGAATCGTGGCAGTTGTAGTGTTGTCAGTTTCCTCTTCTTCGTAAAGAGAACCAGTTCGGTTTTTGTAGGGTTTACTGAGAGTTGGTGTTTGTTGCACCATTCCTCTACTATTTTCAGGGCATGACGCATGAGGTTGCATAGAGTGTTTTCGTGGGTGCCGTTAATTATTATGGTTATGTCGTCAGCGTAGCCCACGGTGAAATAACCTTTGTCGTTGAGTGTTTTGATGAGGCTGTCTACTACCAGGTTCCATAGGAGAGGCGAGAGGACTCCCCCTTGCGGGCATCCCTTCGCAACGATGGCTCTCGTAGTGTCATTTACTGTGACTTGTACAGCCCTTAGTTTGAGCATGTTGGTGATCCAGCCACTCAGTGTCGAGTCTATGCTGTGTCTGTCGAGGGCCGTGTTTATGCTGTTGAACGTGGTTTTGTCAAAGGCGCCCTCGATGTCAATGAAGGCAGCCAGTGCCGAGCACTTGTGATCCACTGCACATTCAATTTTGGAAACCACGCTGTGGAGCGCTGATTCCGTTGATTTGCCTGTGGAGTACGCATGCTGTTGTTTGTGTAGTGGTTTTACCCGGAGAGGTCCGTCTCGGATGTGCCTGTCACAGAGTCTCTCAAGGGTTTTCAGTAGGAAGGATGTGAGGCTTATGGGCCTATAAGCCTTGGGTTGCGTGTAGTCGGTTTTGCCAGGTTTGGGTATAAAAATGACCTTCACCTCGCGCCATGCGACAGGTACGAGCCTGAGTGCTATGCAGGCTCGAAATATCTCCACTAGCCATGGTGTGAGATAGTCCACCCCCCACTGCAACAGGGCTGGGAAGATGCCATCCAGCCCTGCCGACTTGTATGGCTGAAAGGTGTTAATAGCCCACTTTACTCGGTCATCTGTTATCATGTTGCGGGCTCGTGACCAGTCTTGATCCGTTGGGGTCCATTCTGGCTCAGCCTCCCACGTCCTGTCCTCCAGGACTGCACAGTCTGGGAAGTGGGTTTCGAGAAGGACCTTACTGGTTTCACGGTCAGTCAGTGTGTAAGAGTTGTCGGGTTTTTTAAGCGCGCCGAGGGTTCGGTTAATAACATACAGGATCAAAGTCGCACCACTCATAGCGATGCACAATCTCCAACAGCTGGCCAAAGATGAAGGCAACGCTTTCCCTCTAACGAATTTTATATGGATGACGTCACCACGGGCCATCATACCATAGAATCAACAGAACTACTGCAAAAAGAGTTAACCGAACTACTGAAGAAAGGTGGTTTTGTTTTACGGAAATGGTCTACGAACGAACCATCTTTTCTCAAAGAACTACAGACGAAAGACAAAAGTATCAATAACGAATTTAACTTCAAGCAACAAGAGGTCAGCAAAACACTTGGACTCGCATGGAATAACGCATGCGACACATTCCATTTTATTAGCGAAGCGCTTAGCAACAACAAAAATTCACCATATACTAAACGCAGACTATTGTTAGAAATAAGTAAGATCTCTCGCTCGGTTGGTTAGCTCCAATTTTACAAGCAAATTTGTTTTTTCAAAAACTATGGAGATAGCTGTCAAAACATTGGCTGGGACAAAAATGAACCGGACTCAAGAGGACTCTCATCGCATAAACTGGTCAACTTTACCCTGTGGTGGGAAGGCCCTCAATGGCTTAAGAAGCAAGAAAAATAATCCCTAATCTCAAAAGAAACTTATTACACAAACAAGGGCTTACTAACAAACTGTTACACGACAAATGTCGGAACCCACGTCGATTAAAAATGAATGAATCGATTCATTAATTGAGCGACATCGCAACATACATAGATCGTATTACTTAACAAAAAAACGTCAACTGAGTGCCATGAACTAAACTATTAAGACTAACCCAACTTATTGTTAATGAAATAAACAACGCACTATTTATAATTTTCAAATCAGTGCAAAGGGATTATTTTGAAAATGACAACAGAAGCACCATTTTGAAACTTAATCCATTTTTGGACTCTTATGGAGTTTTACGTTGGAGGACGTCTAAACCACTCAAACTTGTCAGTGAAAACGAAACAACCCATCCTCGTACCAGGAGAGGGAAGACTTACCCAACTTATTGTTAAAAAGGCGCATCAACGAACCTTATACGGTGGAGCAAGATTAACGCTAGCTGACTTTAGAAACAATTACTGGATTATTAGCAGCAATCGAACCGTCAAGAAAATACTGCGACAATGCATTCGATGCCATCGATACGCAACAAACCAACCTGAACAGCTGATGGGCAACCATCTTAAAGAAAGGATCACTCCATCAAGGCCGTTTTCTAACACAGGCATCGAATTAACAGGCCATGTGGATGTAAAGATAAACAAGGGCCGCGGGATAAAAACCTGCAAAGGCTACATAGCCATATTCATATTTATGTGCACAAAAGCAGTACATATCGAATTTGCTTCGGACCAAAAAGCAGCACTAAAAAGAATGTGCGCCAGAAGAGGCACCCCAAACCATATCTATTCCGATATCGGAACCAACTTCGTCGGAGCCGCAAGAGCTTTAAAAGAAGAGTTCCAACTATTTGAAACAATGCTATCTGCAGAGTTCCTTAAAGAGATCAACAACCTTCAAATAGAGTGGTACTTCAACGCTCCATCCTGGCCATCAGTAGGAGGCTTATGAGAAGCTGCTGTACGTTCCATGAAAGTACACCTGAAACGGGTAATCGGACAACAGAAGCTTACTTACCAACAATTTACAACGCTTCTTACACAAATCGAGGTGTGCATGAACAGCAGACCGCTGTGTCCATTATCAGAAGATGTTGAAGATCTGGAATACCTCACCCCTGGTCAAGTGCCAGAAAGTTCTCACGGGGAGTCCAACACTAACACTACCATTCAATGAACCTAAAGAAACGAAAACTATAGACATCAGAAACAACTGGAAACTCATCGAGCTGATACGTTGACACTATTGGGATCGGATCGCTGATCGAAAGAATACCTTCATTCATTACAAAACCGAAACAAATGGCAACAAAGTATAGAAAACATACAGAAGGGGCAACTAGTTCTCGTCAGGGACAGAAATCTACGACCAAGCAGATGATCTAAACTAAACCAACTGCACCCAGGCAACGATAACTTAGTTCGAGTAGTCACGCTCAAGACACAAAATGGGGTACTAAAAAGACCCATAACTAAACTAGCCCCGCTATATAAACGAAGCATGCGGAAGTACTGATTCACATGAAGTGAGTCCAGAAACCGAGCACGGTAAGCAAAAGAAAGGGACTAATAAAATCCAAAAAAGAGTAAACGTAAAAGTATCTTGCTTATGGTGTTACTAGTAGTATTTATAACGCTATCATGTGGACTAACAACCACCCCTGCAACATTAAAAAAAAACTCAATTAGTTGAAAACCAGTTTAATTTTAATCCATCGGGAATATCCAATTATTACAGCTGATAAGAAATCAGACCCTGATTATCGAGGCAGAAAACAAAGTCATCGAGAAAAATGAAGACTTTGTAAAGACGCAAATGAAAGTAATTCAGCAATTCATGAACGAAACGAATTATAATACGGCAGTAATTAATAGAAAACAGATTTCAAATAATGAAAACAATGAATGACGTCAACGCTGGGGCGTAAACTGCTAGTTTACTTATCTCAGTACTGAGAAGAAACCAAGAAATGCTCCTAAGTGCATGGACAGAGGCAATCTCGATATGAAACTATTCACACCCGAGCAGCTATCTGAACAACTTCATTATAAAGCAAGTATTATACCGAAAAGGTTAACGCTACCTATCAAAAACAGCAATAGTAGCTCCATGGCTGTTTTTGAAAAATATTTACAAAATTTATGTTAAAGCCGGGTTCACCGAAAAGTACCTATTCTTCGAATTACATATACCGTTACTAAGCGATGACGAGTATACATTGTATATAGCTATACCTAGACAGCCAACTACTAACCAATGTCAGGCGATAGAGAAAACTACACAATATATTGGAGTCAACTTCGTAAAGAATACCTACATACAGATGGAAGAGGTTGATCTTCAGCAATGTACAACAATGACGGCGGACAATCACATCCGCCACGCTTCTACGACTATCAGCAACATGCGTGGAGCCACGGCATCTTGCGAAGCAAAAATACTAAGACAAAATGTAAATAACATTACATGTGATTGGGTACCACAACAATGCTCTGACTAATGGATAAAATTACAGAGACGAAACATATGGCTGTATAATTGCATCAATGAGTGTACGACTCGCATTGTATGCGAAAATCGAATTACAACAACAGTTATAACAAAGGCGGGACTTCTTGCCCTAGGTCAGGATTGCATACTTCAGCACAAAGACGCTACAATTTATTCACATAATGTTTTTAGTAGTAGTACCAATATTGGAATTACCTTGGAGGTACCTACTATTGACTCACCAAATTATATGTGGATTACGTTCAAAAACAGATTGAATTAAACTTATCTAATGAACACAGATTATTAGATGACCAGATAACCGCACGAAAGGGACGAGAGAGCCTACCTAACGATCTAAGTGTCCACGACATTGGCAACTACGCTATAAGCACTTTGCTGGTGGGAGGAATCGTCGCCGCTATAATAGTTTGGCGTATAAGACGATATTTTCAGGCGCGAAAGAAGAGCAATACTCCTAGCAATACGAACAAGATTCGGGAGAGAACAGAAGATATAGACTAAAGGAGATTCCTGCCTACGCTAAAATACGTGGTGGTCAATCAGAGAACTACTGTCCGCCGCAAGTAGCAATTGAAAAAAGATTCAAACTATAATTAATTATTTACGAATTATTTCTTCTTATTGTATTGATTGCTTTTGTTAGTTTTATAACAATTTGAGACCTATGTAAAATTTACCTTGTAACGCAAGTTTGGTAATCTGAGTACGTATATCTTCCCTCGGAAGCATGTACGAGCCAATAATGCTCATACAGCAAAAGTACGTTTATGCGTACTAAACTAATAATCACTCAATTCAGTCGTAAGTAAAACTCCGTCACGCGTTAATGTGCGGGTCGATCAATAACAACAAAACATTAAGTCAGATACCTAAACAAACATAACTTGTAACTGTTTCCATAAATAAACTATTACTTAAATTTAACAGTGGTTTAGTGTAACCTGACTAACTACCTACAACAACTAACGGGGTATCCTTCAACAACAAGAAAACCCCAGCAGACACTATTTTAAATATAGATATTACAAACTCCCGGGTACATTATTATTGTTGCTTTAATAAAATTCAAAAGTCATTTATTCTAACTAGGCTGAGAATCAGCACTTTTCGAACGTCAAAGTTACATAAGACAGTCCCCCAAACCGCCCACCGGGATGCCCACCGCTTTAGCTGGGAAGAAGAAGTGGCGCAACAAACTCCCCAGCAGCACAGCTGTCTGTGAACAGACGGCTGTGCTGCTGGGGAGTTTGTTAGAAAAAATGTATTCTATATAATAGTATGCAAAAAAAAATACATTACGCAACACAAAACATAATTTTAATTTAGACGCCCCGGGCGTCGGGAATCGCAGGCCGATTCCCGGCCACCGTAGGCGCGGGCTTGCGGACGGTGAGCAATGGGTAGCTCGCCGTCCGATAAGGACCAGGCCCGGGTCGACGGCGCGTTGTGTTCCACGCGCGCCTCAAAGAGATGTCAGCACAACGGAAGGGGTCCGATAGGACCGATGCCTGCCGGGGTTGCGGGAAAGTCCGAAAGGGATACCGTGGCCCCTGGCAACGTAAAGGCAACGGAAGGAACACGGGTGGGTTTTAGTCAGTAAGAGTCTGACACGCCCTCCCGCTCCACCCAGAGCGGGAGAAGTTATTTGATAATTTCCCACCCAAAAAAAAAAAAAAAAAAAGGGACCATGACGAACTTGCTGCCAGTTGTTCAGGCAAAAAATAATATGATCAATTGTCGAGGTCGCTAGGTAACCACATATTGCAATACAACTCGTAAAAAAACATTGTAATGAGTAGATTATCAACAATAAATTAAAATAAATTGACTTATAAAGTTAAATAAAATAAACAATTATATAAACTCATAAAACATGTCAGTAGGTAAGCTAATTGTGGAGAAAGAACATAAACATTGTCTTGAGTTAGTCACAGTTACCAACTATTCTCATCATTTAAGTAGTCGTTGATAGAATAGTAGCCTTTGAACAAAGGTTGGATTTAACTTTAGTTTTAAACGCATTAAAAGGCAAATCTAGCAAAGAAGAGGGTAGCTTGTTGTAAAAGGTAAGCCCAACAAATGAGTTATGAACCTTATGAAGCCGGTGAAATGGAGCTCGTAATTTGTCCTTATTTCTAGTGTTAAGATTGTTAATATCACTGTTTTTAGTGTATAAGTGTATATTTTGCCTAATATATTAGATGTTGGCGAAGACGAAATGAAATGAAATGAAATGAAATGAAATGAAATAAAATGAAATTGTTTATTCTGTAAATAGGATATTGCAATCACTTTTACACGTCATATTAAAAAAAAATAAGAAGAAAATGCTAGATGAGTTCGGCGTTTCCTATCTGACTACTCTGAGAAGAAAGACCGAAACAAACTCAGAGGTCACAGTCTCTTTTAAAGTCCAGACATAATCTTGGTCAGGCCATATGAGGACCATGTAGATTAGTGTCTGAAATGGTCTTTTGAGGAAAGAACCACACAGATTTGAGTGGACCTGTCCAGTCAGTGCAAGCATTTGTCAGTAATCGTAGAGCTCAACTCAGAACTTAAGGAGCTCAACTCGACGAACAATACCAAAGAAAGGACATTTGGGTAGGTCGCATAAAGTACTCAAACTGCCAGACCATCATTTAAACTAACTGAGAAAGAAAAAATTAAAGAAAGAGGAAAAACAATAAAAATAAAATATCCACATAGTCCTCACATTCACAATAATTAAAACAATATAATACTTTACAAAGTAATCATGTTATTTTGTATATAATTTTCAACAATGTCAATATTTATATAAAAAACTGGTATTTTTAATGATTTACATAATAATTAGAAACGAATTGTGATGCCACTGTGAGGATACCAAAATATTTGAAAAAATCTCTCAGAGAAACTCTGGCACCTAGCTGGTAAATTGCTCGAACAGCTCGTTTTTGAAGGACAAATATATTTTGAATATCAGCAGCTTTGCCCCACAGCAGAATACCGTAGGTTATAACGCTATGAAAATAACTAAAATAGACTAACCGAGCTATATTAACGTCAGTGTATTGTCTTACTTTCCTGAGGTGGCTTTCGTAGGCGGCCGAACTAAGCCTCCCCGCTAGGCTAGATATATGTTGGCCCCACTGAAGTTTGGCATCTACTGTTATGCCCAGAAAAACTGCCGAGCTTACAGTTTCAAGCACCTCTTTATCTAAGACGATATTTGGAAGGGCAAACATTAAAGATTTCGTTTTCTTGGCATTGAGAACCAGGTTATTTGTCGTAAACCAATCCGTAACCATTGAGAGTGCACTGTTTACATCTTCAAAATCTTGTCTATTCCTGTCTACTTTAAAAATAAGAGAAGTATCATCTGCAAACAGTACAAATTCACACATACCCTTTAAATGAAATAGAATGTTAAATCATTGATATACACTAAGAACAAGAATGGACCCAGTATTGAGCCTTGATGTACACCTAACTGAACTGGTAGCCCGGAAGATTTCACACCATCAACATCTACACATTGAGACCTATTATGTAAATAAGAATTTATAACGTTGAGATTTTCGTTTTGCACACCATAATGACGCAGTTGTATGTGCGAACAGTGTAAAAAAGAAAAAGAAAGAAAAAATCAATTAAAAATAGAAGATTAAAAATAAGCCCTGGCAGATAAGAGATGACCAGTCTCAAAAGACGGCGCCCGTTCACGAACATGACGCGTGGATTAGCGCCATCCAGCTCAACCATTTTGTAGGGAATCGAATGATCCAACACACTCGCCACCATCAGCGAGACATTTAAGTGTGCCTGACATACTCTCAGCGGCCATGCTCTTTCAAGTCAACATACATCATAATAACGTAATAAACGGCTCCATGGTACTCACGTTTACAAAAAGTAAAAAAAAATCTTCTAAATTATACAAAACTATAGTTTGCAATTTATTTGAGAGATAAATAGAATTTTACTACTTAAAAGAAAGAACATCATTATTATCTATTGGAGTATTCAACAATTAAAACTTGGTTAAATAAAAAATATTAAGTTCGTAATGTCAGAAAAAATTAAAAAGGGGAAGCAGCTCTACCAATTTATTTATGATTAAATATAGAATAAGCCCAATCATGCTACCTTGTTGAAACCCCAAACTAAAACCCCTTTTACCAGGAATAAGTCTATGGTTACTACGAAGTGCGTCAGGGAAAAAATTAACATATTGGAAATGAAAAGTTGAATTATGATGAAAAATATTTATAATATTCCTATAAATATCTTATTAATGAGCCTCCGCTCATATGCCTATTATCAGACACATGACAAAGAATGCAGCAGCACAAACAAATAAAAAGTCTACTGTTAGCCAGACAGCGGTGGATATTTCGAGCTGCCTGGGTATTGTCTGGGTCAAAACTGAAAAGCTTCTCAGAAATCAGGGTTTTTCAATGTGGTTTAAAAAAAACTATACATCAGGAACAACTCTCT
The DNA here is from genome assembly GCA_949128155.2 of Xanthia icteritia. Classification (NCBI taxonomy): domain Eukaryota; kingdom Metazoa; phylum Arthropoda; class Insecta; order Lepidoptera; family Noctuidae; genus Xanthia; species Xanthia icteritia. The sequence continues at coordinate 11,674,604 of OX421941.2, forward strand.
GATGACACAGTAAATGTCGATCGGTTCACCGCTGAGCAGACTCTCAGACCTTATGACTCAGATATTCTTCAAATTGTATTTCGGACTTTACTCAGGGACTTTTTATAATAGTAATTTGCCTTACTACGATAGGTACGCAGAATTGTAAATTAATCATTATCGTAATTGACAAGCACTCAGTTAATAAATCGGTATTATTTATTATTACCATTTAAAGAAATACAATATTTAGCTCTGTTATATATTTATTATTGATACAGCTTGAAAATTCTGCGTATTACAGTATGGTGGGTAAACTGTGTGAGTAATACACGCAGGTAAGTATTACGTCGATTTTCCTCGCTGAGTGCAAAAAGATGGCGTTTATGAAGAGAGTGAGCACTCGAAGTCAAGCGGGTCGCCGCGAGCCTTCCACGAATTTCCCGATTATAAACCGGTCAAGCCTGGGAATTGTTCACCGATGTCTCGATGAAACGTGTTCGAACTTCGTTTCTGAAAAACAGTTAGCGCATTACCTCCTTATGAAACGGCCTACTACTTCATATGGTTAGCAAACATTTTTGTTTACACAGTTCATTGAAATAAAATTCGTATGTTGGCGTCTTGATACGAGGGCAATGTCACCGCGCACTGTTCCGTTAATCCCAATTGAGCTGTGTGTACTCTTCTCTTATCAAATAGGCTTATATTGTCAACAGTTAAGGATAACATAAATTGAATAATAAACTTAATACGGTACCTAACTAAACCTAGCCCAACTTGAGAAATACCTGGAAATACTGTTTTTAATTTCGTTTTTGTTATCGAATTAGTCATCAACTTACCGTTGAAAACGAGAATTTTATTCTCCTTTAAGAACTTGTCAGTGTTCTACATAACGCTAAATTATAACGGGTTCCTTATTTTTGAAGCAAAATCTAATTAATACCCAGACACCCAATTGACACAATATTCTCACGCTTTACATTTACGATGTAACTGGTGAAACTGGAATATTATTATTATGACTCATTTAAAGTGTAACACCCGAGTATCTATCGATGTTTTAATAGACCGGCGAATACCTGCAACATAAATTTTATGGAATCTTCAGATACACTTGCACCTGTACTTAAGTGGAATATGAAACTGCGTACATAAACATCCGTCCTGTAAAAAGGTGTATGGAGCTTTACGACAATGTATTTTTAATTAATATCTTGTGCGGGGAGTATAATATGAATCGTTAAACGTTTGGTAGTTCATAATAAAGAAGCTTTTACCTGTACAAAACAATATTTTGGAAGACTTGAATCCATTGATATATTTCGGAAGTATGGGTCTATTGCGGAAAAATAAGCCAAAAAAATAATTGAAATGTGGTTTTTTATAGGTAACAAAAGGAAACATAAGAATAGATTATGTATCCTTTTGTTAGCTGTAAAAACAAACATATATTTTTTTTTAACCTTACCAATTATATATTCAATTTCCTAAATACAAGATTTTAAAATACCTTAAGTAAAAACTTGCTCTCAAGTTAACTTTAAGTATTTTACGAGTAATAACTTGAAAATACTGCTTAACTGGTTGAAATGATTTATTGTCGGCTCAATATTAGGAACATTTAATGTAGTAGATACAAAGTTGTGAAGTACGGTATTGAAAGGTTTTAGTATAGGTAACATTCGGTAAAAAAATGTTTTATAAGGCTATCCGCTTCTCTCTTCTTTATGTGAGGTTAGTGACTAACATGCTGTCAGAGTTTTAACGCCGCCCATGTGCCTCTGTCTTGGCTTCACATGCCGTCGAGAAATATCCGCTATTCGCTGTTATATACAGAATACCTATATGTATCTTAGAGGTAGGTGCACATGTTTATTTGTATCGTAAATACAAATAAGTACCTAGTAATAACATCCCCAACAGAAATAAATTTATTATAAGCCAATCTTTATTGATATTTAAAAGCGATCAGAATCGTGTTGCATTTTAATAAACTTATGTAGATATGAGCGATTTTGTAATCATCAGAGAGCAATTTGTTAATAATGACATCTATTCACAAGTGACAAAAAAAACCGACAAAATGATCGACTCCACCTAAGACTAAACTATCTTTTCTATGTTCTTGTATATTTTTAATAATACACCGTTTAAAACTTGGTTATCATATCCGAGTTTACGGTATTCTACGGTTTTATATACCTATGTTTTTTAAATTAACAATTATTCTTCTATGCCAAGTATACTAGTGGGTATCCGTTTTATACATTTTACAACATCTGTGTTTGTCCTAATTTAAATTCTAATTTTTAATTATATTTAAATAGCCTCACTAAAACTTTTATTACACCCATTATAAACGCATTATCAAAAATAAAATAATTATCTCATATTTTGTGTCGTAGCAGTCGTAGCTGGTTATCAACACTCTTATTTATTTGAATTCATTAATAATCAGGTAATTAAATTATAGAAACATAAGATTAATTACAGAAACCTGTTTAAAACATTTGGCAAAATATGTGTTTTTTGGAAAATTTGTTGATTTTTGTATTTACTACAAAGCATTGGTATCTAATAAATATATAAGTAATGTGAACGTTGACCATTTACTGAGATGGTACCAGATCACTCGAAGGTTCTGAAAATCGGATTAAGTACCTACTTCTATTTACGAAGTTTATTTACCCGGTTTATATTATTAGATCTGTTCGAGTATGCGAGTCTTGTCACGTAGGTATCTTCTCCCTATAAATAAACGATAGTAAACCTGCCGGGGCAAGTTTCTCGAAGAATATTAAGACTATCCAAAATATCAAAAATAAACATCATCACACGTAGACAGGACTGCAATTTTATGAAGAATATTCAATTATCTCAAGATATATTAAGTAACTAGTACTATATGTCTGTGGTACTTTATACTGGCTTGGGATAAGATGTCATAAGTTTTTATTATGGATGTAGCTGGTATATTGCAGGGAGCAGTCTGGGCGAGGCGCGGCGCCGGCGACGATTCTCGTTTGCGCGATGGCTATCAGAAGCGCAATCCCCTATTCCTCGCAGTGCTAATCAATGAATAATTACTCTGTTTAAGGGGCACCTCTATAAATAGCCGGCTGGAGCGCTGACCTGGAGCGACGGGTTAGTCCGGCCTGACAGCCGCGGACACTCGCAGCAGCCTCGCTCGCCGCACCCCCCGCGCTCACCGCACCACACCCTGCGTCGCTGCCGCGCACAGGGCTGCCTCCACCACTAAGCTTTTCCTTAGCTCTGAGGAAATGTAATCACTTATCGAATATTTCTCTTCGCTATTCATTATAATTGTGACAAGTTTAACAAGACGCCAGATTCTCTCCGCCTAACACGGGAGATGATTCATTGCTTACATATTGATAAGCCTCTTTTCGAATCGATTATATAGTTTCCAGGCGCCTACTAATTGCATGGCCGTCTTCCAGCGGCTGCAGCCCTACGCGCGCCGTCGCCGCTCTACTCGACACGCCTCCGACTCCGCATCCTGCCGTTTTTTGCAAAATTAACTACAAAGGAATCTTTGTAGGCAAAATGTGGACACAGTTTTTCCAGAATGATTCATCTCAATAATCTAGTTACTTACTTTATAAAGGATCGACTATTTAAGTCGAGTTTTATTTAACCCTTGTATATCTATAATTAGAAATAGAATTCCCGATGCATCGATAGCTGGCTGGTAAGCGCCGCAGCACAATGCTAGGAGGATTGTGCGTGTGATTTTACAAGTAACGGCAGTTCTAACCGAGCTATCGGCTCAGGTACCTACGGTGCCAAGAGGTTATCGGTTATCGAGCTGTCTATAAAGAGATAACCACATATATGGTGCCTATAAGAATTTCCGATTGAAATTACTTATGGATAATCTTGGCGAAATAAATATACACTATTGTCATTGCTCGAGTGTTTCATACGCTTAAACGTCGAATTACTGCAACTAATATGTTAAGTTTCAGTATTGTTTAGACCATAACGTGCAGTGATAAAAAAGCGAAAAAGGTTTAAACATAAAATAACGTAGGTATCCGCGATTCGGTTTAGTAAACACAAACAAGTTATTATTTATTTTTGTGAATCAGGTGACTGCTGTGGCGAAACAAACGATATACACATGGGCGAGATAGCACAAGGCTGAACGTGGCGCTGGTGGGAGCGGCCCGACGCCCAGCGCGCGGCTGCGTGGAACAAATGCACAGACCACGCCAATTTGCCACTCGTCATGACAGACACTCGCCACCTTATTTGTATAACGTTAACATGCTCCACACTACAACTATATTGGTTTCTGTTCCCAATACATAAAAGGCTTCGAAGTTTTCTACTTACCTACTATTCTCTATGAAGTATCTTATAGAAAATCTTAACAGGTAAGTACTTTGATCGAGAAATTAATATTTCATCAACACGCTGATGTTGATGAAATATTAATTTCTAAGTAAACCTATTGTAAGTGAGTACCGAAAGGACTCCGGTTAGATAGAGACCACATACAACACTCAATTAATCTGTACGACTATATTATATATGCCATTCCTGTCAAGGCTCCAGACCGTCCGTAATTAAGGTCGCTAAAGTGGCCTTGGATATAAGACATGATAGAACCCGTAAGGGAGAAAAATGATAAAAATGACTGCACAGCGATTAAACTTGTTGTAATGAATTACGGCATTGCAAGGACGCAGTAAAGTTGAATATTGCATCAGAATGGTTACGAACTCAGGGAGGCAACGATCGCGTGGAATGTTGGCGCGCGGCTGCAGGCTGCGCGGACGCAGGCCGCCGCTGCTGGAAGGCTCCGCGCGCGCGACCGCGCCCGCACCCGCGCCCGCCGCCGCCCGTGAGTCACCGCCCGCCATCGCACCACGTTAAGATTGGGGAAGTACGTGCTTAATGCGTCGATCCAAGAGTTCTTGCAAGCCTTCCACTTACCACGCACGGTGACGTCACATAACTACGCAGATTTAATTCACTGGGGCAGGTATTTTCCTTTTGTAGATGAATCATAGAAAATTAAGCTTGCCTATCGATACAAAGTTTAAATTAATTAATCATTTTTATGGCTCTATGCCAAAAAATATACGTCTCTATGTATTCGTGGATGACAGAAGAGCGCACTAGATAGCATTCTTCTCTGCATCAACATACAAAAACTCATCAGTTACTTACCTAAAGAAGGAGATGAAGCACTGTTTTTCCAAGTTAAATAAGTTAAGGAAACCTCTTCTTGAAAAATTCTTATTGATCATGGAATAACCCTTTCTATTTAGCAACAAAACATGTGAAGACATAAATGTCCCACAATTTCGTACAGCGCAAGAAGACTGAAATTAGAGAGCGATTTAGTTATTTCACTCTACATACTTTTTAGCTTCTCACACATGCGTGAAATGTAGCAGAGATTGGCCACTTCGCTCACATGTCACGCTTGAATTAAACCGACTAACTTCCAAAAGTTAATCAAAGAACTTTACGAGCCGCCGACCGGAGTAAAGTGGTTAGAATTATTAGAGACTGGGGATTGCTAATAATTTAACGAAAAGGCATGCTAAAGATTCCGTGGGCTCATTCAGGTCCGGGAAGTCTGCAGATGACGTTTTGGCTATCTTTTTACCTCTTCTTAGTCAGAGTTTGTTTGTGTGTACTCATTTTCCAAGTACATGATAATGTTTTTGTAGAAGTATTAATTATTGAATACATTGGTTATACAGAAAAAGATACACCTTTTATCATGAAAGTAGAGTAGGTATACAGAAGGCAATAATCAAATAAAGCGAAGAAAATATTTGTGTCTAAAAACACCAGCTAAGCGTGATACCAACCTTACTCAATAAGTAATTACAATTCGATTGAGTTTGTTTTAAAATGCTCAGAATAACTAGTGTCCACGAGAGAGAAGAATAAAATTGCGTCCATTTATTTTTGAGCTGTTATTCATTATTCTTTGACGAACCTAACTTTATTTTCATGCTTTTCCAGATAAGTTATTAATACAATCGTATAGATCCATTGCTTATTAAGTACTTACATGTTTTCTAAACAAAAAAAGGATTTCAACTGTATGATGTTAATTCGGTTTATATACGCTTGCAATAACATTTCAAATGATCAATTTAAAAATAATTGGCGTGCTTCTATAAAAAAAAAACAATATAATATATTCATTTATAAAAAACCTACTCGTCCATATTCGAGAGGGATAATTTAATTTTAAACTTGAAAGTCAATAAGCAAGATAACTTTAAGTTTTTGAGAAGTGCATTTTATATTTCTTGTATCTTGATGACTGTAAGCAGGTATGATGACTCGTCATTTGAAAAACAGAGAAAAGTGAGCAAACTTTCCAAAAATCATTCAAATTCTGCACAATAAAACAAATTCCACTTAAAGTTTCTTAAGTGGAATTTGTTTGTAAATGCGAGACGTCATTGATACCTACTATCAGTCTATTCATGATGAATCATTGTGAAGTGGAATAGAGTGCAAGTGTCCGGGCAGCGAGCGTGAGCGGCCGGTATAGCGCCAGCCTGCCGTATCACCGATATATCTCTCGGTTGCTAAATAATATCGATTTTATGGCGCGGCAGATGGCCGGCCAGGAGCCCGAGACCGCCGTCTGCGACCCTCCCGCGCTGCACCACCAAGCTCTCCTCACCCCCGATTGAGATTTATCCTCCCAAAACATCCCCTGCACACATGAATGGATTATTCGATTTATATTAAGTTTCCGCAATTTCTATTTAGAGGGTTCCTAAAGCGAGGTAAGCATTTGCGCGACGGATTTGGTGTTCCTTTGTAAACATTTCGAAGGGCATGTCACCGAGCGACGGTCATTAATAATAACAATGGGTGATGTTAGTGGGCTAATTTCCAATCGTTGCTTGTGCCATCTGCCGTTCCTCCTACGCATTTTTTGCTTGTTTTTGTTGAACACAAAACAATTTTGTCAACAAATGTGGATAATAGAGCTATTGTACAAGTGCCAATTTGTATAACCAAAAGTTACCTACTTATTATTGTTGGATGGTAGTCCTAAAAGTAACAAAAAGAAAACTCATCCTCAAAGTTAGCCAAACGAAAACATATTGATGGAAGCATAAACAAAATCAAAGCTACGTTTAATAAGGGTAAAAATACCTTCCATGTTTTTATTCAAAGCGGAATGCCGGCAATTCAAACATCGGAACACAAACAGGGGTATTTCAATATGATACCAAACATAAATCTGTGGAAACATCCCAATAAAAATAAACTAGTGTCAATATCCAAGTGCGTAATGCAAATTTACTGTTGCGATAAAAGGCCGTGAAAAACGAATAAGCTTATATTCCATTTTACATAATTTCCGTCTAGACGGAAGCTGACCGCTGCTCTCGTACGGCTGGCGTTCTCTTATTGAGTGCGGAGTGCGGCTGTGCCGTTTCGGGCTGGGGCTCGCGGCCTGCACACACTGCACACCCGAGCCCGGGATTTGCATCCCACGTTTGTTGGGGAACTACGGGTGAATTCCGAGCGCTTTTCACAGCTTCATAAGTACTTTCATCCAGGAGAGCTCGTAAACTTATCTCTACGTTCGACTTTTTAATTCTTTTAGAAAGGTAGTTTAGAGGAGTAGCTTATGACGGTTGCTGGCTGTCGTAAATTCTACTTAAATAGGAATTTCCTCTTTTACGTTGAATCTGTTATTTAGAAAATAAAGCATAGCAATACAAAAAGGAGCAGCTCATTGATCTGTGTCGGTGCGGCAGAAATGTATCATGTTTCGTTGTCAACGAACGCCTCTGTCCATTTCTCATTAATTCTAATTACGCTCAAATGTTTAGGGTTTCACAGGGATCGTTACACAATAAACCCTTTGAGCTCAGAGACGTTAATTTTCATTAATTATAACAACTAAAGATGTATCTACAGTACAGTTATTATCAACTAAATCTTTTACGTTTTGTTACTTTGTTGCCTGAGTTGAAACACGATATTTTTGAAAATTCTGAATAAAGTAATGCAATGTAGGTAATTTTTAACCATTAGGTACAACAATTTTTAGAAAAGATAATAAGAATAACAACTTGTAAGTAGATATTTAATATTGAAAGCTATCTATAGGCAAACATGCAAACATCTGTATTTTGTAGATGATGGAAGTGCAGGTAACAAAAACAAACATACGATTTGTCTTTCATTAAAAGAAAATATTACTTCACTTCAGGCTCAAGTTTAAATGACTATTTATATGCAATATTCTCGTTAGCTCACAGCTGCATAATGTACTTACTTATTTTGTTGTTTTCTACGGAAACTTATATTTTTCTGACATAGGAAATCTGCACGCGGGCTGACATTGCGCGAAATAGTTCTATTAAGTACGTTTTATTACAGCTCCGTAAATTAGCATTTGAGGCTACAATAGCCCAAGCACCGCCATTTATTAAATTTAAAGATCTTCAGTTTAAATCCTACCATCCAGTAGTGGCTTCTACCCGTTTAGGAATATTGTTGTCAGAACAAAGCTAGTTGAGTTTTTGATGATAACGTAAATACAAAAAGCACGAACAATAAATTGCATCTGCAAGAAGTGTTTCGCCGCCGATCAAAACAAAGCTCGGCTTCTCAGAAGCATGCCAGCCGCACATTTGGTAATGGTTTGCACTTCCGCTTGTTCCCATACGCTTTTTAGTCGGCCCTCATGCGTCGTACGCAATTCAACGAATTAATTTAGCCAATGAAAAACGCCACCAGCCTCACAGCAACCGCGTGTCTCGTTAAATCGAACGATACAAACAACCAGTGTCCAACTTGTCACTTGCACATTTAGCATTTGTTTTTTCTCTGCTCCTGCTCGAAACACATTAAAATCACAATTTATTGTTTTCAATTACATATAGCATGTTGGAACAGCTTGCAGTGACAATCATCTATTCGCATTCAAGTTATAAATAATAATAATAGATAATAATAAAATGGACTACTATATAAAAGTGTTAGCTAAATAAAGGTTATTACACTCTTAAATAAATCCACAAAGGTTCCAAAAACTTTAAAATTCTTGGTTGGGTATTATCGCTTGTGGTTTTCCCCATATGAAGTGTGCAGATTCCAACCGGTATCAGTCGTAGTCGGTTTTTTGGTTTCTCATGGGCTACTTATAGTCGGGTGGTCTGGTTTCGAGTGACCGACAATAGCGCACGATAGGCCGGTAAAAATTTGAATAAACACTTCACATTCACTACTTCATCCAGAAACGAATCAAAAACGTTATTTGGATTGGTAAAAAATATTCTTAGGGCACTTAATAATAAAATTAGGTTCGATAATGGGAGTCCGCACCCCGGAGAACAAAGAGCTGACAGCCCACCATTGCTCGAGCGCCGTTTAGGTCGTCAAGGTTGTTAGCCCTCCGCCTACGAGCGAGATGATATAACTCGTTTCCTTCAGTAACTCTTACGACTGAGAATACACAAACAATATATATCAGCTACGAAATGCTACGCGCAAATCCATGCGTAGCCGATACGCTTGCGTTGCCGTCGCTAGCGAATTAGTACGCAAATAAATAATAACCCAATAATCATAACGTCACGTCACGTCACATAACAAGTACATATTGAGAAGAAAAGCGAACGATATACGACGGGCAACAAGAACGATTTATAATGTATGGTTGCTGATGATGACCAGCGAATTAGGGAGTTAGGGATAAAGAATATTAAAATGTAGCTAACCTATTTTATAACATAGGAGTGTTTTATGGATTATCAAGCAATGGATGAGATATTTTGAGGTTTATTTTATTATTTTTAAAGTAATTATTCTTCTGTTATATTTATTTTGTTCTTGGAGCCCCAGTTGTATATATCTATATTTTTTTTTAAAATCACGTTCTCGATAACGGCTCTACCGATTTATATCTGGGAAAATTCGTTTTCTCTATTTTCACAACCTCGGGAATGTGATACAACGCTGGTATACCTGGACGATATGTTAATCTATTTTCACCCGAGCAGAGCTCGGTCGACCTACCTGGTCGACCGAGCTAATACGTTAATTGAGAGTTAAAATGAAGTTAGAAGAGTTAACACGTAAACGTAGACATGATTCTACGTCATAACTTGCTTTAATGGTTATTTTTCTACCGTTTAATGTAAGAAAATGTACGTCAAAAATATTTGAGCAAAACATTTCAAGTAGGTACCTACCTACCTTATCGAGATCTATCGATACGTGAACTGCAGATTTAGTCACCTGCTGATGTTTCTACGAGTATAATAAAACACTTTGACCAATTGTCTCACAATGGAAGGACAAACAAGGGGATATTGTTCTTTTTATAACTCAATGATTTGCGTAATTTTGTGATGACATCATTGTCACCCAGTGAAGCGTGAAGCTCATTCTTAAAGTTTCATATTGAAATGACATTATCCTAGTATCTCGAGAGGTCATAAAAACTGTAGTAAGCATTTCCAACGTATTAGCAACTTCATAATTTTTGCCCTTTAGATATATGAGTTCTGTCGTAGCTAATGTAGTTATTGGATTTTCGATCAAAGGAAGTCTATCAATCTACCAATACTATAGGGTCGAGACTAGCCGAGACAAATCATTTGACACGTCATTCATCAATTCGCTCAACGCAATCTAAAACTGAACAAGTGATTTACTTGCAGATACAGAGAATATTAAACATATTACTTACTTTGCAATCCGAGACACACTACATTCGAAAAGTAATTTAATTTGTATATTGATATAAATAAAATTTATTTAATAGGTGTATTATAGTTTTTGTCGTTCCACTGGAATGTTGTAAGTCTTCAGAGGCGACTCCATAATGGGGCTCGTAGATTACATGCATGATTACAGTGTAGAAAGAACTTGACATTTGTGTTACCAACACACTTCGTTTGATGGTTTGTTTTTATTTACGAATATGGAATGGAAACAAAGGCTTTATTTTTATCATATTTTACATGTATGTAATTACTGTTATTACTTTAAAGAGCTATGATTACCGTTGGGAGCACTTTACCATTATTTATATTTTAAGCGAGACGAGTTAGAAGTGGTTTGGTGCCTAACAAGCAAATTATACGAAACACAAATCCCACGATCCACGTTTCGCACTTGACTGCCTTATTCTTAAGAATTCTAAGCCGATTTACATATCAAGCTTAAGATTCAAATCTGTTGAATAAGTTTAACCTGTGAATATAAATAAAGCAGTAGGTATAACGCTTGCGGACTGCGAATCGTCACCGAACTGCGCTAGTAACTGTACTAACCGGGTACCCAAATATTTAATGAGATTAAACGGTAATGCTCTGCAATCAGTATTGGTCTCTCCGTAATAATATCTGCCTGTTTTCTGAATTCGTGTGCACGTTTGAGACCATTGCATGTTTTTAAATGACTCGCAACGAGAAAGTCGTCGATATAAATATCCCAGCCTGGGAAACGGACCCGCTAAGACAGTTAATCTAAAAAAAGCTTGTCACACATCGCTGACCAAGGTATACAGGTATCAGGCACACTTATAAAGGATGAATGTAGTTGATAAATATAGGAGGTGAGACTAAAGGTCAGTTTCTCATCTCTCGTCAAGTGTACTAAGTACACATATTGTGCTAAGGATGGAAGTACATATAGCGAGTCTAAACACTTACATGCCTAGGAAGTACCGTAAGCAACTGTGGGTCATTGGCTCATGAAGATGTCAGGAAAGCAATAAAATTTATTCTATCAACACGACAGCATCGTTAAAATTAACAATACTGCATTACAGTCTAGGCAGTATAACGATTAATCTCGACGCTTGGCTAGCATTCCGGTGGCGCGCGATCTCCGCGGGCGCAGACCCCCGTTGCATACGACGCCGACGCCGACGTGCTGCAAGGAGCACACGATGACGACGTCGCGACGCCACCGGACAATGATAAAACCGACGTGACACGCTAACATGCTGCTCTTGACTTTTTCTGCAGTCATCTGTTGGCTCACGTAAAAGTTTCAAATTTGTTGGTTTAAGATAATCTTTTAAAAGTTTCTAAAGAAAATAGTTCCAATACCTAATGTTCAATACATAGAGCATTGTTCATCAAACTATAGTAGGCTTTCAAGTTTCAGCTCTACGTTATGAAATTTATTTACTCTGAGCTTTATTATGAAGTTTGTGATCTTTATTGGTGGTCAATTTATAATTCAATATTTAACACAGTTCACTAAAAGTTAAGAGAACTAATATGAGCCGGGTTTAAAACACGAAACACTTGACTTAATATACATAACTATTACAGTTATTAAAATTGGTTGGTCTTAATCACACGGCCTCTACATCCTTCCTTATTATACTGTATAACGGCCAGGAAGCATACAAAGATACCGCAAAAGATAAAATCTGGTCATCTTTTTATAATAAACAAGGGTTTCAAAGGATACTCGTTTATGTAAATGTGTAAAATAGGCGAGTTGCTGGCCGAACGCACCGTGCGTCTATAAGTTGTACGTCAATCCGCTGGTCGCCAGTTTAGTCTTCGGTGCGAGTGATTTATTACCGCTCACAAGACGCCCCATTACCGTGTCACAATCAATAACCACCGCACTGGCGACTGATGAATTCTGCTTATTTCTTCCTCTTTGCCATCAAACACCCAGCGCAGGTTCACTATTATCGCAAGAAACGTCTTAGAGGACTCGCCATTATGAATGCTTGTCTACGTCACATAAAAAAGCTAGTTTATTAACTTTTAAAATAACTGATCCTTTATGTTATAGCCACAGTCTAACACTGGAAGAAAATAACTTCAGTGTTGTGTTCAATGACACGACTTGCAGTGATTATTAAAATTACGACTGATGCCTCAAGTCTGTGCGAACAATGAAACCTAAATCGTGGGCTGTAATAGGAAAATTCTATGTTAGTAGCTTTTACCTGTTATGAAACAAAGGAAAATTTTGCCAATGGAAATGATGGATTATGTTTTAGAATAATGCTATTTATATTTATGTACATTACATGTCACATAAATAAGGGAAGAAGGAAAATATACGGCACTTCGTTTGACGTTTTATCGTAAAAAAATATTTATAGATCAAAGTCGCTAGGTAGATGATGTACACACCTACTTACGTCCCTAAAAGGGCCGCTAAAAATATTTTAGGTGAAATATATATACTTATTCATAACTTACAAAAGATTTGTTGCTACGGTCTACGCTCATTAAGCTTCACGAATTTCTAGAAATAAGGTTCTTACAAATCTTTCGTGTTAGATGTCATATTAATGTTAAACTGTTTCATATTAATAATAATAATATCACTACGCCACTTGCTAAGCCTGGCGATTAGGGCATTACCCCCGCCCTTTGCCCAGAACCGGTCGTTTTAGCGATGTTTGGGGAAATATTCAACACTACAACATCCACACATGAGTCAATGTGAAACGGAGGATATTTTGCAGCTTTTCTGAATGATTATTAATGAACTGCAGAAAGAAGTTTCTTTAACGCATTCAAGGACACTGAACGAGAAACAATAGAAGTTTTATTGTTATAACGCTTATGGGCGTTTAAAAGAGTTAAAGTTTTCCCTCAAAGAGCATTTCCTTTGTACTCTATTTTCCTATTACATAAGTAACTTTTCATGTAGGTCATCATGAAAAGTTGCCTACGTAAGAGAAATATTATGTTATGTGTTCCATAAATGAGTAATAAATGAGTGGGTAGGTGTAAAGGGCTAGCAATAATACCTCGTGTGTAAAATTATAATTAAAGCCGAATAAGAATTTGTAAATCAGTGTATATAATTCTAGCACACCCTTTATCTCTTGCACTGTGTAGAAAGGTAGATTACTTCAATTAATGTGCATTTCCGTTAGAGGTTGTATAGAAAAAAAACGAAAAGCTTTTAAAGTTTGGCATTGGTACTTATTACAATCAATTAAAGCAACAATGAATAAAATAAGTCACAATTTACGGGCGGCCAACAATCAATCATGTAATGTAATTTTAAACTACTGTTTCTTGCATTAATAAAGTAATTGATACACATCGGGTGATAGTTAATCATTAGGTGTAATAGCACCACTAACAATCCGCCCACTAATAAATTTATTAACAAAAAATATGCAAATATAACGCAAATATATTATATCTCAATGTTATCTTTTCGTGCAGGGTAAACAAACTTGGGCAACGGCGACCACTTCTCCACTCAACGGTACTTGACATAATTGTACATGTTGATCTCGATGAAGCGAGCTTTCTTCTCTTGTATTTCCCACACCATGAACATGCATAATCCGTGTATGTATTACATATCATTCAACGCCGAAAGTAAGTGTTTCATTACAGAAAGTAAAACCAAACTCACTGAATAGTTTTCATAAAAAAAAAACATTAACAATGGCTTTCGGATTACACAGATAAGTAGGTAAATGTGACTGACTTTGTGTTGATGAAAAAAAACGTTTATAACTTTATGAAAAGGAAATCAATTAACTTCCTTTCACTAGTTACCTATTTAATAATCATTTTTCGTTGTCAGCGTGTCGTGTAGACATTTTCTTAAATTTTTGTTGCTACGAGCAGACGAACACGCGAGAACAGTTAGGAAATAAAGGTACTTACATACTTGCTTACAAGAATTCCGTATTTACCCTCGCTGATTATTTACATAGAAGTTCTCAGGAGGTTTGTGGTCGTATAGGTACTTACACTCGTACATGGTCAAGTGAACGGAGGTCTGTGTCAGCGCCGGAACCTCTATTTGTCTTAACGCAATACCTGTCAATAACCGTCTTAAGTTCATTGGCACTCCCGCTTTGGCGCATCCATTGCGTAGATTTGTGCATTGCGCTCGCGCACCATCATTTGCTCAATAGGAACCCATCCGACTGGTACCCATCGTTGTAACATGATCTCGGTATACCATTAGTTTGTTGACAGAATAAATACAAAATAATTGTACTTGACTACAGCTCGGAATACTTAAATTAGTTAAACCTTCGAATTTATCTTCAAAGATAGGTTGGAAACTTGAACCATCCGAATTGAATTGCACTTCCTGTTAATTTTATTTATCTCGTCGGTATTTAGCATGTTTTATAAATAATTAAGGTACCATTCCGTAGTCGACCGCAATCGGTAACTGCAAGCGAAGTGTTGCCGCGACACGACTGGTTTCTATGAATTTCTATGAAATACATTCCGTAGCAACACGTCGTTTGCAGTTACGGGCGAGCGACAGACGACACGTATAGCCCGACCACAGACCAGTAGTGCCGCCAACGCTCGAGCGATACCACGTTTTTCTATCTTCTATCTACCGACTGGAATACGGGCTGCTGCCGCCTGCGGTCGGGTTCGGAATCATGACTGCAGCAACATGACGCGGCGACACGTCGCTGGCAGTTGCCGCCTGCGGTCGGGTACGGAATGGTACCTTTAAGAGTAAGAAGGCTAGCTTAAGCCACTTGCCAGCCTGATGTACCGGAGCTGTCCGAATAACATATTATTACTACAATATAGTAAGCGAGCAACATTTAATTTTTACGATCGTAATCAAGTAATCTAATTTTAATTTCCCTTCCCAGATGGTTATGACCTAGGCGAAATGATAAGTTTATTTCCTTTCAGGTTCATTTTGTTTGGCTCCTTAAAAAAAGGAAAAAGTAACTGAACTCTTCTATAAAAAAACAGAATTAGTAAAAATACAATAATTGTTACATCATTATATTAAAAAATGTTGTACCTATACGTTTAGGACTCCATTACAACGACTAGATGGTTACGGGTCGGTCGTATGGAAGTTAAGGAAAATTTAACTTCCGAACGACCTAACCACACTACGCAAGTATTAGTATGTATTTATTTATCGTCTTTGTAATGAACATTCCTAGAAGATGAAGTTATCACATATCTGTGAACGTCATTACTACGTTCTTCGGTTATCCTGTGTGTTCGGTTACACTGTACTGGGGTAAATTTCATTATCATACCTACTTCGCAACAAGTGTTCTCAGATCCATCTGAATCATTTAGTAACGTTTAGTAACCTCTTTTTGAAAATGACCGAACTCTAGCTGTCAATACATGTCATAAGTAATTTGAAAGTTGGTGTTAAATAAAACGGTGTTCAATATTTTGTAACGAAACAAGGAACACAAAGGGCGTTACACTCTTTATGCAAACAGAGAGCAATAAGCGCAGGCGTAGACACGTGTCTCACACACTCGCACATCACACCACCGCGACAATCAACTAATTATCACAAAGCTATCAAACAAAAGAACATAAAAACGTGCTAATACGTGAAATAAATCGTTCAAATACAATGAACTTGTAATTGGCCAATTATTTCGGACTTTGAGGAATTCGAGACCACAAATCCCAAATTTTATTTTTTGCCAATTTAAATATAGATTCAGATTTCTAGATATAATTTTCAATTCTAAACTGTTATTGGGATCTATTTTCTAGATTGGCGCTCAAGCTAGTAAATTTAAAATTCATTCGAGAGGTATGCAGAAGTGCTAACTAAACACTCACGTTTGTTTTATTCTTGTAAGTAAATACAGATAATTATAGGCAGCTACTAATACGCACATATATAATGTCAATAGCTAATGTAACGGTGATAACACCACGTAAGGAACAAAAATTTTCACACGTGCCTAATGAGCAAAGAAAATAGAGTCGACACCTTACAGTACCTAGTAGGCAGGTGTAGTGTCGTGTCGGGTTTCGGTACTCTCCTGTGAGTAACTTCTCAGTCCAGCTTCAACAACGAACTCTATTTGTGATTTATAGGAAATCATTAAAATAACTTTATGTGCAAGGAAATTGCTAGCTAGTGATTAGACCTTTCTAATTCTAGCTTACCGTAATAAAGTACAGACATTTAACTGTTTTTAAATTGAAGTTCACTAAGAGGTGCTCACTGAAATAAAATGGCCATCATACTACGCAATAAAGTGAAGAATATTTAACTATGCATTCTAATCGAATTGCTACATCGGTTTTTTTTTTTGCGGTTTAATAATATATTGTACGCTCATACATATTACTCACTTTCCCATGTATGTAAAAGTAATTACACTGTCGTTTAGGAATATTAATGATATGGTTAGTCACTGCCTATATACCTAACATATATAAGAAAACATTAGTATATACACACGAGAGAAGAATGAGAAGGAATTCAAAGCTGGTATTTAAAAAACGTTTAAGAAAACGGTTTCGTGATTAAACAAATTAAGATATAGCTTAATTTGTGAAATCTAAAACGTTTTTAATAACTGTATCGTTTTCGACCTACATTTTTGTGCATGATTAAAGACGGTATATAGAATTCCAAGTTTCTTCTAATATTGTAACTGTGACCACGAGTTAGACAGAGAGTCAAATTACAAGACTTATATTAAGATTTTATAATCACAAGATATATATATATATATGTATATATTATATGCTTATGTATAATTTCGATATCTTTTTCCAAGACCAAAAGTAATTTTATAAGTAACCCGTGACCGTGTTAGTGACTACTAAATATATAATAGTGGTTGACGTGATGCCTCAGTACCGGTACACATGTAATTTGTGTTTCGAAATAATACCTTTATCGTGACGACAGTCTGCAAGCTGCATCCGCGGCCATTTGTAACAATATTTATGTTTTTTTAATAAGTTCCTGCTTCTATTCGCTTGTACGTTATTATGCCGTCATGAAATGGAAGCTAGTTATACCCAATGATAGTTATGTATTCCCTTGGTTCGTTTCTTCCAAGAAAACAAGTTTTAAAGTCTTCCTACAGAAAAAACAGGAAGCACAAGAAAATAAATAGTAAATAGGCATACTTAAAGAATGAAAACATCTTCTAAACAGCAACTTGATGCGTCATATAAATATCTCAGGAATCAATCAACTACGTGTTATTAAAATTTCTGCCACTTTTTTCCATCATCACTTTGATCGGCTGACATCATATCAATTATTGTAATTCTCAGTTCCTTGGCCCTGAATAATTTGAGCAATTAACAATTCAGGATACGATTTCGGATCACCACGAGAAAAAAAATAATAGAAGTATTTGTATATCTTTGCCCCATTAGATTTTTTGAAATTCACTCTATTATAGAATTGCTTGGTATTAAAGAATAAAAAACTTTCCACAGAAAGGATGATGCCATTAACCGGACAGAGGAAAAGTAGAGCAAAGTTAAATAGAGGGGACGAGCACTGCCACCAACCAACATAGAGATCGCGTGCTGGTTAACCATCGAAGCAAATTTATAAATTAATGTAAGCTTACTAATTGCAACTTTAAAGAAGCTTATGTAGTCTGGTTGTCAAGAATCACTTCCAATTGATGGCTTTTACATACATCTACACTCTACAGTACCTAATGCTAAAGTTTTACGCCATTTCAAGAACTTTGCTTCGCTTCTCCACTCGACCCCCAGTTGTGTTTGTTTATAAGAGGTAAGAGGCGAGTAATCAATACAAAAGCTTCTGCTAAGGATGCTTCTAAATCATTGTGATCTTTATTTAAACTGAAAGTCTATAGTTACATTGACATCATTCGACAAGGCAAGTCTGTTTTAATAACCCTTATAGAACCAGAAGCGAATTAAATAAATGATCGTGATACTGATTCGATTGTGATATTTGAACAAAAAATAATAGGTCTTTACCTATGAAATTGCCGTTTTGTATGATAAAATTTAAACGATTTTTTTTCATGTATTTTTTATTTGTATTAATCGAAGTAATCACCCATGCAATCAATGCATCTTTGCCAACGCAGTGGCAGTTTATTGATGCCCTTCTTAAAGAAATCAGCTGGACGGGAGGCAACAAATTCTTCAAAGGCATTTTGTTTCGCCAAGAAGTTATCCAAATTCTGGAAAAAGTAGTAGTCTGTAGGCGCAAGGTCTGGTGAGTAGGGCGGATGACGGAGAGCTTCCAACCCCAGTTCTTGCAACTTGGAGACCGTCTGCTGTGCAGTATGAGGTCGCGCGTTGTCGTGCAGGAGCAGCGGAGACGAGCGATTGACCAATGCTGGTTGGAGATGTGCCAGCTTCTCCATCATTGTGTTCAGTTCTTCACAGTACACATCTGCAGTAATGCTCACCCCGTTTGGTAAGAAGCTGTGATGAATCACACCGGCGCTAGACCACCAAACAGTGACCATCACTTTTCTAGGGGTAAGTTTTCGTTTAGGGCATTGTTTAGGTGCTGAACCAGGATCCAACCAACTTGCTGAGCGCTAGCGGTTATCAAACAGAATCCATTTTTCATCGCAGGTAACAATGCGGTTCAAAATTCCTTCATTTGTGTGTCTGTTGAGCAGTGCAAGGCGCGTACTTCGCGCTGGCGATCATTCAGTTCGTGGGGCACCCATTTGTCAAGCTTTTTTACCTTGCCAATTTGACGCAAATGGACCAATATTGTTTTGACGCTAACGTCGAAAGCTGCTGCTAATTCAGCCGTAGATTGTGTATCATCAGCTTCCACAATCGCCTTTAATTCGTCATTGTCGACCAAAGTCTTCGGACGACCGCGAGGTTCATTTTTCAGGTCGAAATTTCCAGAACGGAAGCGAGCAAACCAATAACAGGTGGTGCGTTGGTTTGTAGTGTTAGCTCCGTAAACGTCGTTGATGTTGCGTGCCGCTTGTGCCGCGTTGCTGCCACGACGGTACTCATATTCCATAATTACTCGAATTTTGAACGTATCCATGATGACGAAAAAGATTGAAATGCGATGAAAATGTAACACTAATCAAAAAACAAATGACTACTTTTGGAAAAATAAAAACATGTTTTTAAAATTAAATTAATTTGAAATTAGAATTCTTAGCCAAACAAAAATTATTTTGGTTTGAAATGGCCAGTACTGCAGAACGGCAATTTCATAGGTAAAGACCTAATAATATGAAACGTTAAACCGCTATCAGTTTTATCCCTATTCGTAAAAGTGTTTATGGAAAAACGATCCTTTATTTCGCGAAATTAGCAACGCGGATGCGGTCGTGTAACATACTTAATTAATATAGGTAGTGGCCAGTGGCCAGGTACCCGGCATCGTTCGGCCAGTTGAGTGTGACGAAGCGCAATCCAAAGCTCCGGTCAATGCTCGGCGCCCACCGTTTGGAAGGTCGCGGCGCGGCCTTCTTTCGGCCAGCCATCATCTTCTAATGTGCGCCCGCGCCCCACACCCTGTATTTAACACTAACAGTTATGAGTGCTCTTGCATGTTTATATGTAGGTTATTTATCTGTGTCGACGTGTATTTTGTTTTTAACACGAACACTTCAATGAAATGGATAATTGGACTCAAAGCGGTCGCAGAGAATTTTAAATTGCACGAACGGATACCATATCAAATCTAACACATCCATCGCTTTGCACCTCATTTAGCGTTTTCAGATCTCACGGTGACTTTATCATATAAGCCTTTCCTGCGAATACCTTTGTGAGAACGTCAGGGTCCGAAGACTGAGTCACACAACACGCATTATACGAACCCTTTATGTTTACGAAACGTACGAGAGAGCTTTTAATATTTATAATACCCGTGAATATCTTTTGATTAGAAGATAATATTGAGGTTTTATTGTGAAAATGCTTAGTAAAAATCTTTGAGGTGAAGGCACCGGCTGATTAAAAAGGTCAACAGAGGCTTTATACTCATTCTATCTCTATCCTTGTATACGTCAACCTATATTGCTTAACTTTTTTATTTACTCGTAATTTTGTTTATAATCAAGAGTTATTCAGCATTATGTATTATAATATTGCAAAAGTTTTTATTATTTTACAATACCTATACATAAATAACGAGATGGCTCCAAGATTTCTTGCAAAAAAAATTCAAATCATGATCTACCTAAAGAGCATGTAACATGCTTTACAAAGAAATATAGTGACCTCGATGTGAAAATCATGCAGCGGTCCTACCGTTACAATAACGAGGTCATTTATCCAGTCTGTATTTGTTTGTCTCTACGCATTAAGATACGTATTAGATTTCCATTCACAAATCAGTTTGAGATAGGTACGAGCGCGTCGTTTGTTGAATGTTTACTGTGGCTTCGTGATTGCTGCTACTATAATAGGTATAATCACGATAATAGACATGCAAATCGATGTGTACGTATGAAATCAAACGACGCGGACTGATCGGCAGTCGGCAATAAATCACGAACTCTTGACGATCCTTGCAGAAGAGGAAGTGGCTGCACAAGTATCTCCTTCACTATCATGATTCCGCAATTTAACATTAATCAAGTAAACTCGTTAACATAAACACTGCATTCACGTTTTTATTTAAGTGCAATTTTGAATCATATTCTACGCAATCATACGAATCAAGGCCCTAATTCCATTAATTTACAAATGTTTCAGTGGTCTATCGATAGTGTGTAATCAAAAACATACAATCGACAAACCACTAAAACGTTTGTATATGAGTAGAATCAGGATAAACGCCTAAGTAGAAAGACACAGAATCTGCAATGACAAAAATGTATTTGATGATACCGAAGATATGGCTTATGTAGCCACAAACATAATAGATCAAGTAGTCCCGGTAATGATACCTCTTTATAATTTTGAGCTTACTCTACCTATTGAGTACAAAGTAGGTAGCTGTATATCTCGAGAATGCAGTGAAGGGCGAAAGTAAATTGGAGCTAACAAACAACACCCCAATCAATTGAGGTTGAGATTTAAAAAAGTCTAATAAGATAGACAAGTTGGAATAAACGATAATTTTATTCTTAATTTACTTTTATTATAAATCGAATTATAGCGTTTTTTAACTTTTACTTATGTTAATAATATTCACACAGTAACTAAAAGACGGAAGATAGAGACATTAATATGAAAACAAAAACAGTTCCGCTAAAAAAGTTTAATAAAGACAACACGATTAAAAGTTGTGAAAGGGCTTTGTCTCGGATAAAATACTGCTAAAGTATACAAAGTTCAAAAAAGATCACAGAGACATGATCAAGGCAGTGAACGAGCACTTGAGGGAAATGGGATTCAGGTAGGAAAGTTTTTGGGAAAGCCGCGGACCCGCGCCCGCCTGCGTGGGGGAGCGCGGAAGGGAGAGTAATGAAATAGGTAAACGAGATGTAGTTAACAAGTGCCACGGTGTAAATTGCTTTTTTAACAAGTTTATTTTGCAGCCAATTACAAAAAAATCACAATTAAAACAGCTTGATATGATAATTTGTTCACGCATTTGAATTTTGTTGAATCGAAAATATCGTAAACGACCTTTTGATGCGTCCTTGTGAAGGCCGATCGTTTGCCTGTTATTAATAGTAAGTAAATGGTATACAGCGTATAAAATCTGAACCGTGACGAGGCTCTCTATTACGCAAGCTCAAAGCACGAAGAACAAGGAAGTAACCTTTAACATCTGAAACTGTTCAAACAAATATAAGTATTACATTACCTGTTAGATATGCACGATTTTAGTAAATGAATAGACGATTAAGTTAAATACTTATCGAGTGTATTTGTTTATTATCCGAATATAATACCGTGAACAATAATTCAACGGCTGTAACTGTTTAGTTACACTAACTTCCTAATTTTTAGTACTTAGCTTGTGTTGTTGATTATGTGAGTAGTTCGTGAGCCTACATTTGGATGTTTCAACAAGAATCCAAATTTAGCCGAATAATGGCAAGATAAACAGATTGAAGCCTTAACCAATTCAGTCTAGTCTAAAATCCGCTAAGTCGATGTGTAGGATATAAATTATAAGTAGGGCGGGCGGCGGCAGCGGGCGGGGCGGAGCGCCCGCGCGGTACTGTGTCGTGCAGCAGCCGCGCGGTACGAGCTCTTGCGCCGCCCGATGATTGATGTTAGGCGCAGTGAAAGCACTTGTATATGTACAAACATCTTGAACCGTAGCGGTATCAAATCCAACCACAAAAACAGCGTGCCCAAAACACGCGTTACAATTTTTCTCCTACATTGCACAATACGAATTTGTTAACGGGAACCGGCCATCTACATTCGACTTTTTTGTTTGTGCACGGCGAGTATAAATTGATAATGTTGGTAATTTGGCGCCCGGCCCAAGTGCCGTTGCCCGCTACACTAATGAGTTTATAATGGACACAATAATATAAGATGATAATATATTTTCAGAATCAATGTCTAGGTCGAGTACGCACTGCGCGTGTAATAGCCAGGTATTAAGATGGCACGAATATTAAAATATAATATCCGGGAGAAACCCGAATATAAAAACGTAGCACTTGACTCATCGTACCTAATACTGCCATTATAAGCAAACAGGGCGCAACTGCATCTCAGCCTTAGGTAAGAAAGGCGCATCTCATCCTGAAACAGATTACTTACACCCTTTGCTTATGACGGCAAAATACGTGCAAGATTTACCATAAGAGTGGAAACAAAATGGGTCTTCTTCACAAGAACCTAATTGCACGTTGAATAGCTCTTATAATGCAGACATATCATCCGTAGTCAAAGGTCTCGAGTTCGAACCCAAGGCACGCACCTCTGACTTTTCGGATTCATGTGCGTGTTGTAAAATTATCACTGGCTTCTAAAACGGTGAAGGAAAACATCGTGAGGAAACCGGCATGCCTGAGAGATATTTCTCAACGGACTGTGAAGCCAAGTCAGAGGCGACTAGTTCTCTCTATGGGCGAACATGGTAATATTTTATCAATAACTAAGTTTACTTTTGGTTTTTATTTCCGAGTCGTCTGGGTATTGTTTGCACTGCTCAGTTCCCTCGCTACCTACCTCGTTTGCTCAATCATTGTTTTAGACGACTGTTTCCGCCGTTTCCGTTGTTATTTATGTCCCAACTTCTGATCGCTTGATTAGGGAAGTTAGATATTCTTGTAGAAACATATATTTAACGAAAATGATCTTCGAAGTTCTAACTTATCTCCGTAATATTTTTTGACCTGAATAAGTTTGATTAAATTACGTTTTGCAGTCTATAGATGAAAGCTATATCGTAGCTACCTATATTTTGTTTACAATACTACTAATACTTGAGAGAAATAATATTAATTTTCGTTCTTATCAAGCACATAGACTCAAACTTAGCCTAGATAGATTTGTTAGTTTACCTCCACGTAGACAGCAGGTACACGTGATGTATAAGCTACAGTGATCTCTCAGGTTGTACACAAAGTAGTAGTCTGCTCTTCATCTTTTCGTGGTTTGTTGCTAACCTGGTGTCAGAGTTTTAAAGCCGCCAGTAATACACTACACAATCCTTAAATTATCACGTTTGCACTCGTGGAGCGCTAGCGAGAAAACTTGATCTAAGTAACAAAAAATAATTGCGCACTTTAATAACAGGAAATGTTTAGTATAAAATAAAATTACACACAAAACATGAATACCTACTCCCTGTCATTACTAAAATATTTATATTAAAACGATTCTTAGAGCTGCGCGGATTTGTGTCACGCACGAACAATAGCGAGAAATGCCTGGCCTGGGATCGTCTAGGGCCCAAAAATAAATCAATCATGACATCACAACACGCAGCGGAGGTACCGCTGAACCTTCTATGAAATTCTTTTATTAATAGAAGTTGCTGTAATGGTCTGAAAAATAAACACCATATGGGCTCTTCCGGGAATAGTATTTTGCATGACTGAGTTTTGAATATTTCGCACCATTATAGGTAATTAGACACGCTCGTACATTAATAATAATTTTATAAATACACAATAAACCTTCAAAATAATGATAAATTGGGTGTGGAAAACTGATTAATCCAATCCAAGACAAGAACTTCGCAAATGATTAAGTGTTGATAATAAAGATATAATTAATGAATTTATATTCGTTGTAAGCGTCGAAACGTGAGCATCGACGGCATCAGCAGCGGCGCGGGCGCAGATGACGGCATTGCCTGTTGATCTTCCTTGTATTGTGACTCATCTGCTAGCGTTCATGACCTGCTCCACGGATTTTGTTTACTGGCCCCGACTAGGCTGTTAGCGAAATGACTTAACATTAATCGAATTATTCATAATCATGTATACCTACTACTTAGATTTTTTGTACTCATCTTAATTACGGAAATACCGAAATTGGCGGAACTAAAAAGGCATCTAACTACTAACACGTCTAATAAGCCTTAAAACAAACCTCCTATTAAAAGTTCAAATTCTGCACCCTAATTACGTACCACACGATCTATCACAATCTGTTTCATTTTGACAGTTCAACAACATTCACTGAACCTGGGACTGAACGTAGAATAAACTTTTGTCTGATCTCGCTTTAAAGGTACTCCGTGCTTGTTATAGAAATAGTGTGAAAATAACTCGACGATGTCACTGACTCTATGAATTCATGTTCTAATGGCAATAACATGTAAAGAGTTTATAAAGCACGATTATCAACTCGCAAGCTATCAAACAAGTTGTCACCCCTCGTTGAAGGCCAATGCATAAAGTTTTTCTTTTTTGCTTAAAATATATATCCTTCGAATTAATATCAGTTATATTTGAACAGTAAAGTTTATCGCAGGGCGTACGAAGGAACTGGTACAATCCCTGGAATTGCACATGATATCTGCCTGTAAAATGCAAATGTGCTTTACATCCGGCTCAGAATATCGCAAGATACAATTTAATCTATGATTATGATCATGGCAGTATCGCATCAGCTCATACGACTACGAGTCAGACCGGCACATAATGTGATGACATTTCATCTTTTGCCCTTCATTGCATTTAATGCGTAACTTATCGTAAATTAAATAGACGTTGCAAATATGAATAGTTTCCAGCAGTAGGTACGTCATTGTTTATCAGTATTTATTTTGACCTTCCTTTCATTAGAGACGTTTACGGTGATTGAACATCCATAATCAGTGTGATGGTGATATCATAAAATGCGAAGGTTCGTTACTTAGTTTGTTTCTATAAGAAACAAGCCTTCGCGTTTGATTGTATTTAAAATATTCTTAAAACTATTTTATACGATATGTAAAATGCCAGTAAGTTTTCATTGAACATAACAGTTACTGAAAAGTAATAAAACATCAAACTTTATCGGCCTTTACTGAAAAAAAAATAAGTTGTGTTAAATGACGCGTATATTCTTATTGTCCTTATTACCACCGAGCAAACATGCCCAATAGCCAAAAATCTTTTCGGATCATCTTCTCTTCTAATCTTTTTGGAAATGTACAACAAAAGACCATATCAAATTAAAGCTCTCGATCTCGCACATTCGTGGCAATGTTTTCACACATGATCTATGCATATTATTTATATAAATACTATGTGTACCTATGTAAATGATATCAAAGAACATTGCAAAAACTTGTAATGAAATAATAACAGCGGAGCAGCCCGAGACTGTTATGAGACTATAAGAAATAAGTAGGTATTGCTCTGATATCGTTAAATAATCTCAATGTGTAGGCCCATTGAGATTATTTAACGATATCAGAGCGTGCATCTCAATATGTACATCTCCGCGTTTTCTTGTACATTGATACAGACTAGGATCATCACTTCTCTTGTCGACGTAACGTCTAAACTATTTACTTCCGCTATCGGTTTTTGTAATGTAGTCTAGTACGTACTTAAATAAATATGTACCGTTACCACTTAAAACTTTCGTGAGAATGTAGAAACACTCAAATTAGTTTCGATTCAGTATGCGAATACACGCAATTTAACTGAATTGCATTGCAAATACAGACAATGCTGGTTTACAGTTAATAAGGGAGCTTTGGCTGTGAGCGTCCGAGCCCGTACTTACGTCGCCTTGAAGCTTTTTGTTGCTCGTCTTTAAAGCGAAAAAGTAAATAAATAAATCGTTGGCTCTTAGCTTATACCTAATTAAAAAAAGATTTTGGTAATTAATTTTTACCCAATCCTTTTCTAAGTTCCAAGCGATTTGGAACGTTGTAATTTCTGTATATATTATATCTAGATAGTATAAGAATAAAGTCGCTTTTTGTGTCGATCTGTGTGACAACTAAGTTTTCGTGTCGATCTGTATGACCACTAACTTCTACACGATTTATTTTTATGCGGTTTTCACCATCGTGTAGAGAATTGATTCTGAAAGGTTTATACGTACGTACAATACCTACATAAAATTTTCTTTATGTTTAACATAAAGAACATTTTAAACCTCGATGTTTTGTCAAGTCGTAAAAACCGTGCGAAGCAGGGGCGGATCGCTAAATTGTAGGGCAGTGGTTGTTATCAAACTTTAACTTTACAGAACAATTATCAAAATCACCTGCAAACTTATAAATCTAATACTACTCTAATAAAGCTTTCAAGTGTACTTAAGTTCAACAAAAAATAAAAAAACCCACGACCTTTTCATAATATTTCAAAAAAAAAAAAAAAAACCTGTAAATAGGCATAGTTTAATTTAATCCTGAAAACCCATTGACTTATTAACGTAACATAACATCACGACTTGCTTCCCCGAAGGGTTGAGCAGAGGTATACCTGTAATACACCTTCATTTCGCAAGTTATGTTTAAGTCCCATGTAATAGACACACACCGAGAAATTCCATATAGAAAAACCCAATAACACTTTGCCCAACCTGGGAATCGAACCCAGGATGTCATGGTCAGCAGTAGCGCTTGCGACCAGTACACCAATGAGGCAGTCGCACGCTTAACGTAGAATAATGACTAAGTATGAACAATATAAAATCTCAAAACGGAAGTATCCGAAACTGCCATAAGTAGAAGCCTAGTAACATGTAGTGTGCTCTAGTTTTGCGGTATCGCTTTAAATTGTCGGTGGCGTGGAGTGCACTGCAGTTAGTGGCAATCTGGCAATGTGGGCCAACGGTGGCGATCGGATCGTGTTAAGTAACGGCACCTAACTAATTATCTATTAAAGGCAACAATGGTCTCACGTCGGCAGTGGCGGGCGCGCGGTCACGTCGTGTCGCACGCACCACTCGGCGCGCCCCGCGGCCCCCGGCCTCCAGGCCTCCACGTTGCCGTCGTGACGTACCCTCGATATCAACCTGCATTTCTTTCATAAGCTTCCAATGAGTGTTCCCAGTCTTACTACATAAAAGGCTCTATCATAGGTATTAGGGCTAGGGCATCCTCAACGCACAGTTGTTTGCTGCGTAATTCCTTTGTGCTATCTATGACCAGATACAACCGTTAATATAAAGCCTTTAACATAGTAGCCACCCCACAACTTAAACTAACAAAAGTCGAAATTAGAACGGCTAAATTGAAACTTGGGAGATCAACCGCTAGATCGCCTTTCAACTTTCCGATATCTTTTGTGCAACCTTTTTAGAATAGACATTGTGCATTTTCAGACAATCGTATTACCTGGGTACGTTAGGTACATAGTGGCACTATCCAGGTCAAATCATTTTATATCTGCTGTTTTCAAATTCTAAGAAATAAAAACTAATCTCAAAACACCTCGATAGAAGTTTTAAAGCTAGTTAAGCTGATCGTTAACTAAACTCAAGTAAATAAAGTGCTTTTTCTCTATTATACACAATGTCCCGCTGTTGCTATTCGCCGATTTTGTAGAATTTTATAATGGCGTAATTCTATTCGCATGTAAATCGTCGTCTACAGTTTTTTTTTTTTATGCACAGCTTCATTCGTAGTTGCAAAGCGTTCCGCTTAAAAACGCTAAGGATTTTCCGTGACCGAATGAGAGCACTATCTTACTGAGCTATTCCCAGGCTGCATAAACAAATTCTGATCACACCGGTGCGCGGCGGCGAGGCGTCGTGGAACGTTGCCTTGCCCACTTTAGATAGTTCGGTACGTGTACACTTATCTCTCGGTCATCACCACCAAATTAGCTTACTGAACAACATCAGTGGATTTTCATCACTGCTTCTGTAGACAATCCTGTGATTCTGATGTTTTACTTTAGGTGCTTAGGTACTTTAGTGACTTAATTATGTGTTTTTTAAACATTATTTTTATTCTCATACAAATTCTGATGTGACGTTCACATAAAGGACATCTTATGCACAAAAACACACTTGGATGATATTTAAACACTTCGATGGTATTTCTTAAATGCCTAGCTTTTGAATTTCTTTTATTGTAGTTTAGACAGGTCACCGCTTAGTCACAACATATTGTGAAGAATTTCGCGTGTGAAAATCAAATATGCTTGTTGAGTCTCTCGAATTGATCAATGTTTGCATTCGCATCGTAAGTAGTGGGACTCATGCGTCATAATAAGATTTTTTTTAAAGCAATGAACTCACTCGAAGTCCTTCCAATGCATTGTGTTTTTCCTTTGCTCTGCTTAAAAATAATATGAATTCTCGATCTTAATATTAGATCAGCAATACTTACTTGTAGAGCCTAGGGATTGCTACGAGCGTACGAGTGTTAGTTCAGCCGATTGTAGTTCAGGAAGTGTTTGACGTGTATGATTATGATTAACGAACGTCTAGTGTAAGCTCGCCAGTCTATCTGGTGATGTCGGTGAGTGGGCATAAGATTCAGGCGCTCGCCCTAACGGTATCCCGCTGGCGGCTCTGCACACAAATTAATGGTTGCCGCTCAAGGCCGCCTACAAGCAATCGACATAGATACATCGTTTTGTCGACTTTGAGAACACGGCGCCTTCCGACTCATGGTCAAGAATGGGGCCGAGAAAGCGGTCTCAACACAAGCAGTCGCCAGCGCAGCCACACGCGGCACCGCGGCACCGCCGCCGCCGCCTGCCGCTCTGCCAGAAACGAAAGTGCTCGTGATTGTTTGAGTAATTTGATGACCAACATGCTAATTGGATTTTGGTCAACTTGTAATTGAAAAGCTCGTCAATTCATCGGTTAGTGGTTCGTTTTCAATCACGACCGACTCTCTCAATTTTATATAGAAAAAATAAAGCACAGAGATCTGCATGTGTCCGATACGGGTTCGTACGTTGTGCTAATGAAATCCTTATCATTGACTCGAGACATGTATTTGTTTGGCGATCCATTCACTATTTTCGTGTCATTAAATCAAATAGGTGGATCACAAAGGTGCTAGCCGAGTAGTCGGTGTAAGTCGCTCTGGGTGCTCAGTTTTTGCGTGGGTGTACTGTTACTGTTAGCCGAGTTTCGGTCGCCCCGCCAGCGACTAACCTTGATACTTTCAGTTACGACGTCTGTCTATTTCGCACTCTTCTTGTTACCGCTGTCATCTTATTGTGGCCGAGTTAGCTGACAAAAAATATCAATCAAAATTCTAGCACAAAAGCCCGCGGCAGTCGCGCTGTCTCTTGCCCAACATATAAACGAGAAGAAAAATGTTTTAACAACATCACTCTTACATGCCCGAGTGCGTCGGGTCGCTACGTACACCTCCGAATTGAGTGCTTTATTTGGATTTATGGTACACACGTGTTTTTGACTAGTATGCATATAATTGCTATGCTGGTACCCACCAACTAATAAGTACTCGTGTTATAGATTGCTACTTCACTTGTTGCTAACGGTACTTCTGGACGCACACAAATTACTGTTCCTCAACCATTTGTGTGTACATGTACAGTGGAAGTTGAATCATCTACACTATAGTCTCGACCAAATCTAATCACAGATCATTCCACCCAATTTTGGAGAATAGCTATCATGCCAGAAGTCTTCGTTTTATGGTTGGTACCTATTGGTTAATAAAAAACTTAACTCACATATCTCCATGATAGCTTAGATTTAGTACCCTTTAAGCCTTCTTTTAAAAATAATTTCAAGTAAAAATTGCCATTAGCTTAATAGTCTGTCAGAGCATCAAGTTAGGAATTTCTTAATTAATGTTATGATTGGCAATGAAAACAACCAGTTTCTAGACATAAGACCCTCGCGTAACTGCATATGAACCTCATGATTGTCATAAGAAATCATTCTTAACACTTCACCCACGACTCCACCCATTTTCATAGAACTCATACGCCATGCCGTCATACATATTGAAATTGAACCCTCCGGGAGGGTTGCCGGCATTACATTTGCGCTAAAGTTAACCATCGCGGACGGTCAACGGGATTAGGTTTAAAACCGTGTTATAAAACAAAGTAAAATTGTGTTTTCAGGGGTCTTGTAGTAGTGTAGTAGTAGTAGTATTGGGGTATTTGATATTAAGGGGGACGCGCTAAGGTAGCCCGCGGTTGCGGGAAAGTCCAAAAGGGATACCGTGGCCCCTGGCAACGTACATGCAACGGAAGGAACACGGGTGGGTTTTAGTCAGTAAGAGTCTGACACGCCCTCCCGCTCCACCCAGAGCGGGAGAAGTTATTTAATAGGGGTCTTGTAGCTATACATAGTTTCCAACCTTTTAAATTTTTTGTGTATATTTGTAACCGTGAACAAAAATACATTATACACCTGATTTTATTTTCACGGTTAATAATGCTTTTTGCATTTCGCTAAGAAAAACCTACATTTAAAATGAGCCCTTCGCCAGGGCTCCTGGCATCCCATATGCGACTAGGTGAACCCTCCAGGGGGGCTCCTGGCACTGAACGGTTAAATTAAGGCCATAGGCGCCCCCTAGAATTTATTATAATATTATTAGAATTAGTAAAAATACTGAAAAATCTCGTCGTAGCGACCCATATCGTGTAGCTTATGTAAGAACTTATATTTGTGTTTAAATGTGATTTTGCTTCTTAGTTCATATAGAAGTATCTATTTAAAAACTTCGGAAACTCGGAATCTCTTGGAATTAATCAATTAAATGACTTTCAAAAGTACACATATCATACTAAACAGCCTTTCCTCCACGACTACAAATGCATAAGACAACCCCAGACAGACGTATTTTCTTTTGTCTGTATCTAATTATATTTGATAATATTCCCAATCCAGGCAGGGCTTGTTTAATAACCCTGTTAATCTCTTATACAACAAACAATACCTTATTTACTATATTTTCTAACATGGTTATATTCTCTTGCAGCAAAACTCATAATGCTTGCGCCATAAATCGAAAAGACATCAAAGGTGTTTTACTCGCTTTTGCAAATTCTCGTCTGCCTTTATAATAACAAAGATATTTTACAATCACAAGAACTATGAAGTAAGGAACGAGATGTAGCATGCGACGTGCAAGTTCAGTGACTTTACCTTCCCTTCGGGATTGGCAAGAAGCGGCAGTCGCGTTCCCGAACCTGTTTGTGTATCCCAATATCAGCAGCGTGGGGATTTTGGACAACAATTAAGTGTACTTGCAAGTACAACAACGTAAAATTGGCATGTACTGAATATTTGAATGCGTCGCTGACGATGCACGTAACTTTTCTCTGTTACATAACAATTAGCGAGCGAGTTGGTCGCGGCGCGGAGCGGGCGCCTGCGTGCGGGGTCATTGGCAACGCGGCCGAGAGCTGCCACTTTAGGTTCAAGGGTATCTAGAACGGGCCTACATGCCATCGCGTTCGGGCCGATCGATTCACCGATCGTACTCACCTTTTACCCGAAAAAACTCAATTCTTTTGTAACAGATTCTAAAACAGCGTAGTATAAACAATTATTTGCCAAAATTACCTTTCATTTCTTTTCACCCAATAAACGGAACGGTAAAAAATATGTAGCGCCATCATGTACTCTCGTATAGTATACAATTTAAAAGGCAATAAGGAAGTTGAACTTCATTCTTCATGTTTTCCTGAAAAGGTCAGAGTTTGAAAGAAACAATATCCATTTTGATTTAGTGTACTATACACATGCCAATAGTTTACCAAAAACAATGACACTGAATAACTTTATATTTCAATAACACAATGTAAAACATCGTAGTCGCATGTAAAATAAGGTTTCCAAACGGTAATATGTCTGTGGCATCCAAATCTAATTTCTGAAAAATTGCATTTAGTATTGGTTTCGACAGAAACGAGTACGAGATGGTTCGGAATTTCGCAAGTGTGACGTGTGTACTACAAGTTTAAGTGGATATTTTATAAGGTGGTTTTGGTGGTGTGTCAAATAGTTTAAGATTCCGACCACGGGCGCGCGTCATGTAAGCCGGCCGTGTGTTCGCTGTTCTTTGTCATTAGCGTGCTCTCACGTCTAGTGCATTAGCTAATTTGTCATCGCTGGGTGCGCTTCGCTGATCGATTTTACATTATTACAATAGACTCCTTTATTTCACACCATGCTTCACAGAACTGTAAAAACTAATTATACTTATTATTTAATACTAAACAATATCCTAGGAACATAAATGTTTCATGCAGATAAATTATGACCGCAGGTCTTAATTTATCTGCATGAAACCTTTTAGTTGACTACAGTAGTTACTGACTGCCAAAAAATTAAGTGCTTAAGAGATAACTTTATCCTGTCTTATTTAATTTCTATCGACAATTATTACTCATTTAATTTGATGTAGCCCACCGATGTGTTACTTTTCTCTGATTGTCTATAAAATTCAAAATTACTCAAACGGGTACATTATGCAAATTAAAATCAACTTCATGGGTCCAAATCTGACATATTCTACGAAGACGTCATATTCATCATATAAGTACATAGATGTGCATAAAGTTTAAGTTAATTAAAATACGGCAATAGAAGTTGTGAAATGATTGAGTGTCGTTTCCGTTAGTTTTTATTGATCTACCAACACTCCCATGATGAGTTGATGACTGCAACTTAAACTTTATAGATTCCTGCATTCTTGCATAAAATAAACCACATTTCCAAATTATGTCACTAGAATGCTCAATAAAGAGAGCACATATCTGACATAAGAAAAGATGTTGTATAATACACATTGAATAAATATGGTAATATGGTGCTAAGGATACCTTTGCGCTACAAGAGGGCTTGCATCACTAACCAGGTATTTTTGTAAAACCCGAGAGCCCTTCTCGTTTAGTAGAACCTAAGGTAATTCTTGTGCGAATGATGCACGACTATGACGCATTGTCTGCAGACGTCCATCACGAACTATACTCGTGCTTCACAATTCTTTCAGTTTTGCCTATAAATAACTATTAATAGATACCGACCACGAAAAGCAATCTCGCAGGATGGCAGTTAAGAGCCCTCAGCTTATTTTACAACGAAGCTCATTAATGAGTGGAGCGCGCGCCCGGGAATGTGCGCGCAGCCTCCTCGCGCTACGGTCGCATCTCACTTGGCGCTCCCCACAACATTGTATAATTATTACTTAATAGTATAATTGATTGTAATACGTAAGTAGACATCTCGTCCGCTCGCTTCGTATGTCGATAACTACCTAACAGTAAAATATAAACATTAAAAGTTTAGCTGCACTAAGAAATAGCTATTCTAGATTATCCGTATCTAAAAGAAAATAAAATTCAAACGGCTGTATAACCGTGTTTTTGTTGAAAAACCAAGAGTTTTTAATCTTCCAATATTCAACATCGATTAAACATTGATAATTAACTGAAAGTAATAAGCTATAAATACATATATTGGTAATAATCAAAGTGATTCTGCGTATGTTCGTAGAACAACTTAATGACGAGCACAGCGATGCGCTAGCGTTGATGTCTAATATAAAGAACGTAATACGCGTGCGCGTAATTCCCATTCAACTATTGAACGTGACATTATAACACAAGACCGTACGTACTTATTTACGTACCTATACTAGCCTTAACATTCAACTGTATGAATGAGTATCTTGTCGCAAAAATAACCTTCCATTTATAGCTAAGGTCATTACGTTTTATGCAAGGAAAAAAATGAATATAAGCACAAGTAATTTACTGACGACGTAGTAATAGTGCTATCTACTTATTTGTAAAATAATGTGAAAACATTGTATTGATTTATGTATAGCTACAACATTACAAGTACCTTATTACCTTACAACTTTAAATACGTGCCTCATTGTAGCAGAAAAGTGTTTCTTTTGTAACAAATTAACGAACATTTTTCGAACGTCAGAAATAACACTAAACAGCTCCCAGAAAGCCCATTCAACAAACTCCACAGCCATTCTTGTCATGATCAGATTCGTGGTTGGATCTTACATCCAAAACATAGCATATTTCTATTTTGCCTGAAGCGACTTTACGGCTACGTACGTAAGCCGTAGGGAAACCATATCTTCTCAAAATTACGAGTATCTGCACACAACCGTGGATGTCAAGAAGATCATAATTATATTCCCTAAACTCTTTTGACATTCATGGGCAATTAGGGTTTTGGCCTATGGGACTATCAGGTATATACCAGCCAGCCACAATTATTTACATATTTGAGCCAGAGTGAATACAATATAATAATATAAGACGTAAATTAAAGCTTTTATTAGGGCTCATACGAAAAAAAAAGTGATGAAAACAACATAATTTGTTTTGAATGCAAGTTTTGCGACGTTAAGTAAAAATTACATATATTAATAAAATTGTATCTATGTAAGCACTTGTTGGTAAAAGCACCACCTCTAGGTGAACTTAGCAATGCCGTCATTTGTTTTTAGGAATCGTGTCGGTCGAGGCCTTCCTCGCGCAGCTTCCATCACAAAAACCACCAAAATGTTTGGCGGATGAGCTAACCCGCCCCGTCCCAGCGCACGACTCATTGATTACCTTGTAAAAAATTCAATCATCGGCTAAAATTAATATTCCCAACGGAATAATCGAATTCTAGTAACATTTCAACTTAGTAGCTTTGCCACGCAACCGTTCAATCCGCGGAACTCAGCGATCTCAGCTCAAAACTGCGCAGTACACGTACCTATTAGTAACATATATTTTCCGTATATTAAAGTAATTCCTTATAATTTGCAGTCAATAAATCTGTTTGTACATTTACCTATGTAAAAAAGTTTATCGTTGTAATTCCGCGTTTGAAATCGAAGTTTCAAATAAAGATGTAAGTTTATAGGGCTTGTTTGTAGTTAAGTGTTATTTACCTAATTTGCTGTCATATCTTTAAGATATAGTACATTATTGTCGCAGTCTGCAACAAGGGCATTGATGGACTATTGTGAAAATGTGAGCCGAGGCACACATACGTGAGTCCATCAATGCCTGATTGCAGCCAAGGTATCGTACTTTTCTCAAATAATGTGCGTAACATTCAAACTAAGTAAATTTATTATAAATTCCAGAATCAATATCGAACAACAATAATTTTTCACGCACCATTTTGTTCTTTTGTATCTTCTTTACTTTAAACAGCTCTCTATTTTTAAACCATATCGAAATTTAAATAAAATCTTTGATAAGTTACCTCCTTGGTTGCCATGTGTTAAAGTAAGTTCGTTCCATTTTAAATAACACGACACGTTTTCATAGTAATTTATTTGGCCGCTAAACATGACAAATATGGATTTTCATACAAACATTGCCGGCCGGACGCTCGCATGTGTTCGGCCAGTACAGTAATTTCTATTCTTCTCAAAAAAGATTGTCAAAATAATGCTCGAATTTCCAAGCTATTAACCCATTCAAAATTGACACAAAAAAGGCAAACGTCCCAAACGCGCATGTAACTCTGATTTTTTTAGGATATGTCGTTAGGTCCCTGAGAGTAGTTTATACCAAAGTTTACAACCCTGAAAACCTTGTGCTACTCCCATAGTGTCCGACCAGTCCGACCACTGTGAACGTTCCGTTTCCTCGATGGTAGCATCGAAATGATTCAGTCAGAGCCATGTGGCGGGATACTTTAGCTATGTTTTCAATCACTTTGGTAAAAACGTTACTAGATTTTCGATGGATCCCCCACAAGATACAACTATAAGAAAAAATGCCCATCTTTGACTAGCTGTATCTTCGCAACTAGATAGGGTTAGAGTGCTTGGGGTCAGATTATAAAAAATGTTGCTTGCTTTACAAAAATATGGAACAAATATACCTAAAAACGCGTCCTTAAGGTATATTTAAAAAATACAATACAATAAAAAATATAATACAATAAACTGAAACTTTACAGAATTGAAGAATATTGGCATTTTTTTCCAAAAAGTGATTTCGATATATTATGATTTTGCTCCTTAAAGCTGCATCTTGTGGGTATCCATCGAAAATCTAGTAACGTTTTTACCAAAGTAGTTGAAAACATAGCTGAAGTATCCCGCCACAATGGCTCTGACTGAATAATTTCGATGCCACCCGAGGTAACGAAACGTTCACAGTGGTCGGGCACCATGGGAGTAGCACATGGTTCTCAGGGTTGCAAACTTGGATATCTATAAGCTACTCTCAGGGGAGCTCCCCTGAGAGTAGTTTATAGATATCCCGACAACCGATACCGGGGTCCGATAGGACTGATGCCTGCCGGGGTTGCGGGAAAGTCCGAAAGGGATACCGTGGCCCCTGGCAACGTACAGGCAACGGAAGGAACACGGGTGGGTTTTAGTCAGTAGGAGTCTGACACGCCCTCCCACTCCACCCAGAGCGGGAGAAGTTATTTGATTATTCCCACCCAAAAAAAAAAAAGGGGGACCTAAAAACATATTAAAAAAAATTACACGCGCGTTTGATGTTGTTATTGACTAGGCTAGTTTGAGAAAAAACAATTTGACTTCAATAATATATATTTTATTTCAAATATTTTTTAATGAAAATAAAACATATAATATTTCAAACTACTTACTTATTCAATCATCTGTCATTATGTCATCATTGATTGCTTTAAATATTTTTTTTTTATGAAATGATGGAACCCTATATGAAGTTTAGTGGAAAAACTGATGATTCATGAAACTATTGCGAGCTCATTGTGGCAGGCAAACCGGATACTATTCAGATAATATAATAAGCGTAAGCTGATGTCAACAGGGATGACGTCTTCGAGGAGGTTAATCTTCGCAAAAAGCACGACTATCATGATAGTGCGGTGCGATAGCGAATACAAAAAACGATCCTTAGATGTATCTACACCTCTTTATTAGTCACGTATCGACACAAAGTGTTCGAAGACCACAGATCGGTACTTTTCGCACTAATCTATGATGCTATCATGGGGTTTTTATCTTTTCTATCTATATTCTATAAACTTTTCTTAGTTAAATATTTTAGATAAATTGCATAAAAACCGTAGCAAGACTGAAAAGATAACAGAAAAAATGTGTTTTTGTCAAATTTGTATGCGAGAAAAGCTTTTCCTAGGCCCTCATTTGCAGCATACATTCTCATTCCGCAGTGCTTATATAGCTACAAACTTATGAAATAATTTCACGCAGCGAGGACGCCAAGAATAAACTCGTAGCTTTATTTAACTTCACAAGATATTATTACTCTCTGTTTAGCGTACTTACCTGTACTAATAACGAGTTACCTACTTCTATTAATAACACCGCGCTATTTCCAACATCACACGATACTCTACACTTTACTCTGCGTGAGACGTGCGGATGGTCATGCATGAATAACGGTAACTTATGTTCATTTAAAAATATAATCACTATCAGCGAGTTTTCTTTGCTCCATTAACAATTGCAATAAAATATTTCTCGTAATATATAAAGCTGTGCCTTTCTTATTTTCCTTCAAGGTACACATCGCAATCCAGTCGCATCATTAGTGATAAATCGTTAGTGAAGCAATCACTTTTTACAGCGCTGGAGTTGATATGCGGGAAGTACTAAGTGATGCCAATAAGAGATCTATCATTGAATCTGCCTAGTATACAGTTAGTACCGGTTCTCCACCCCTATAAACTCGGTTTCAAACATTAAATAAGCCCATAAAGTTGCAATCAATTAAACATCTGACGTCGGTAAGGGTTATACACCTGAACATAAATCAATTGCCGTCTATAAGGAAATTGGCACGTTTATGTTTCGAGTGGGTACATCTGTGTAGGTAAAAGTATAATCTAAACCAGAGATCCCCAAACTTTTTATGTTGTCGCCCACTTTTCGGTTTTGGGTAGACGCCCTACCTACTAATTACCCTACTAATTACCTTATTTTGAATTTTTCAAAATTAATCAACTTGAAATGTGTTTGATAGCTGGTATAGTGCGAAACGTACTTTGAAAGATTTAAATTTCTAACTGTAGTGAAATGTAGAAGAAAAAAAAGATTGGAAGTCCAAAATTATCTTGGACGAAGTAAAAATTTTCTTGAACTAAGAAAATTTTAATTCGTCCAAGATAATTTCGGTCTTCATAACATTTTTCTTGAATCAAGAAAATTTATACTACAGCTAAGATTTTATTTTTTTCTGTGCACTTTATTATCCCTACTTCGCTAGGTACTAATATTATAATTTCGAACATAAGTTTGTATACAAAACCGTAGACCGTTTATTTTCTCTGGGTGTAAGTTTCTATTTTGTAAAAAATGCTTTTCCGCGCTTAATGTAGCCTGTGTCAACTTTTTAGTTGGCTAGACCTCCAACTTTATCTGTACAAAAGATCACGGAGATTTGTTGCTTAATTTTTATGGAAAACGTATCAAGCGTCATGCAGACCAGACCTAAGAAAACTTCACGGTAGAACAATTACCGGTGTCGCGTCGCGCGACAAGGCGCGCTAGCTTTTTAAATAATTGACGAAAAATTTCAACGCATTGAATTTCAATGTATTGAATCCATGGTATCAGTTTTCGCATCGATGTCCCTGCCAGCCTGTATAGATTATGTCTCTACTTATTTATATATTTATAAGAAAGTATTATGAAAGTAAAAATATGTACCTATTATCTGTGTATAAATATGGATTATTCCATTAATGGAAAGTCAAAATTAAAGTCACGACCTGCTTAAATACGATGTAAATGATCCCCATTTTTTTTCCCGCTTCCATAGACCGCTTGCAGGTTGGCTCGACCCCTGGGGGTCGATATAGGTCTATATCGACCCCCAGGGGTCGAGCCAATTTTGACTTTGGGAATCAGTGATCTTAACCATTATTGTACATTAGATCTGCATTCGTGTATCGTTAGTTGTAAAAATTAGGATGAAGTTTTTAAGGATAGGATTTTTATTTCTTGGCAAGTGTATGTGACACTTAGGCACAAATAAATTATGCAGGACTTATGTAAAAAAATAAAGGCCCAAACATAAATTATAAACAATACAAATTTAATAGGTCTTTACCTATGAAATTGCCGTTTTGTATTAAAAAATTTAAACGATTTTTTAACATGTATTTTTTATTTGTATTCAAAATTCAAAATTCAAAAGTCATTTATTCAAACTAGGCTGAGAATCAGCACTTTTTGAACGTCAAAATTACATAAGACAGTCCCCCAAAACGCCCACCCTTCACCACTTCCTAGTGCTTTAGCTGGGAAGAAGAAGTGGCGCAACAAACTCCCCAGCAGCACAGCTGTCTGTTCAGTTAGAAAAAAATGAATCTATATAATAGTATGCAAAATGATATTTACATTACGCAACACAAAACATAATTTAAATTATAAAATTAATAGCCATATGAAAGCTAGCACACGCCAATATACCAACCAAAAACATCGAGAACTATACTCAAGCAGAAATAAAAATAACAAAAACAATATCTAAATAAAAGCCTCCAGGCTTAAAGGGCGTGCCCGCTTACAAATAGCTGTAACTAGAAGTTATAATTGATAAACTAGGACCATCGAGGTAAATTAAAAAAATATCGAGGTCGCTAGCTAACATATTGCAATACAACTCATTAAAAAAAAAATTGTAATGAGTAGATTATGTCAACAATAAATTAAAATAAAATAAATTGACTTATAAAGTAAAGTTATAAACAATTATATAAACTCATATAACCTGTCAGTAATAAGCTAATTCTGGAGAAAGAACATTTAAACATTGTCTTGAGTTAATCACAGCGACCAACTATTCTTATCATTTAAGTAGTCGTTGATAGAATAGTATGCCTTTGAACAGAGGTTGGATTTTACTTTAGTTTTGAACGCATTAAAAGGCAAATCTAGCAAAGAAGAAGGTAGCTTGTTATAAAAGGTTATTAATCGAAGTAATCACCCATGCAATCAATGCATCTTTGCCAACGCAGTGGCAGTTTATTGATGCCCTTCTTAAAGAAATCAGCTGGACGGGAGGCAACAAATTCTTCAAAGGCATTTTGTTTCGCCAAGAAGTTATCAAAATTCTGGAAAAAGTAGTAGTCTGTAGGCGCAAGGTCTGGTGAGTAGGGCGGATGACGGAGAGCTTCCAACCCCAGTTCTTGCAACTTGGAGACCGTCTGCTGTGCAGTATGAGATCGCGCGTTGTCGTGCAGGAGCAGCTGAGACACCTTTTTTTTTTTTTTTGGTGGGAAATTGTCAAATAACTTCTCCCGCCCTGGGCGGAGCAGGAGGGCATGTCAGACTCTTACTGACTAAAACCCACCCGTGTTCCTTCCGTTGCCTGTACGTTGCCAGGGGCCACGGTATCCCTTTCGGACTTTCCCGCAACGCATTGGTCCTATCGGACCCCTTCACTTGCTGTCATCTCTTTGAGGCGCGCGTGGAACACAACGCGCCGTCGACCCGGGCCTGGTCCTTATCGGACGGCGAGCTACCCATTGCATTGGAATCGGCCTGCGATTCCCGACGCCCGGGGTGTCTCCTGTGGCGGCTAGGGGCGTGAGGGCGCAAAATTTGCCTCTCCCTCACGCGTTCTGCCTCCTCCTTCGTGAGCATTACTGCTTCGCAGAAGGAGGTGACGGCCTCCCATGCCCTCTCGCTCCGTACCATGGCCTGGACTAGGGCCGGACGCGAGAGATCCCCGCCACCGATCGCCTCCACGAGACACGGCGATGCTCTGCCCAAGCCGGACAGACCTCCACCGTATGCTCAACCGTGTCCTCCGGGCGATCCACGCAGTGATGACACCCGGGCGTTTCCTCCCGCCTGATACGAAACAGGAACCTCCCGAAACAACCATGTCCGGTGAGGACCTGCGTCAGGCGGAAACCACC
The DNA here is from genome assembly GCA_949128155.2 of Xanthia icteritia. Lineage (NCBI taxonomy): Eukaryota > Metazoa > Arthropoda > Insecta > Lepidoptera > Noctuidae > Xanthia > Xanthia icteritia. The sequence continues at coordinate 11,716,456 of OX421941.2, forward strand.
AAACAGACCTCACTTTTCTATCTGTCTATCACTTTTCTAGGGGTAAGTTTTCGTTTAGGGCATTGTTTAGGTGCTGAACCAGGATCCAACCAACTTGCTGAGCGCTTGCGGTTATCAAACAGAATCCATTTTTCATCGCAGGTAACAATGCGGTTCAAAATTCCTTCATTTGTGTGTCTGTTGAGCAGTGCAAGGCACGTCTCGACGCGTACTTCGCGCTGGCGATCATTGAATTCGTGGGGCACCCATTTGTCAAGATTTTTTACCTTGCCAATTTGACGCAAATGGACCAATATTGTTTTGACGCTAACGTCGAAAGCTGCTGCTAATTCAGCCGTAGATTGTGTATCATCAGCTTCCACAATCGCCTTTAATTCGTCATTGGCGACCAAAGTCTTCGGACGATCGCGAGGTTCATTTTTCAGGTCGAAATTTCCAGAACGGAAGTGAGCAAACCAATAACAGGTGGTGCGTTGGTTTGTAGTGTTAGCTCCGTAAGCGTCGTTGATATTGCGTGCCGCTTGTGCCGCGTTGCTGCCACGACGGTACTCATATTCCATAATTACTCGCATTTTTAACGTATCCATGATGACGAAAAAGATTGAAATGCGATGAAAATGTAACACTAATAAATAAACAAATGACTACTTTTGGAAAAAAAAACTCTATGTTTTTAAAATAAAATTAATTTGAAATTAGAATTCTTAGCCAAACAAAAATTATTTTGATTTGAAATGGCCAGTACTGCAGAACGGCAATTTCACAGGTAAAGACCTAATAAAATAGAATCTGTAGTTATTGTAGTGAAGTTGTAAGTTTTTTTAAACACACACTTTTTTAAACATTTAATATTATTATGTTGCCCGCGACTTCACCCGCGTGGAGGTCGGAAATTACCCCATGGGAACGTACAAGCGGCATAAAAAGAATCCTTTGTCCTAACCCAGGTTATGGTCTACCCAAATTTCATCCAAATCCGTTCAGCCGATTTAGCGTGAAAGTGTAACAAACAAACAAATAAACTCACTTTCACATTTATAATATTATTAGTTAGGATTTACATATGGTATAAAGCTGTTTTGCAAACTTTGTAATATTCATTCATTGTGCGATTCAGAATTCATGTAGCCTATTAGAGTAAATATAGCAGGAGACAGGTACTTAAAAATGAGATAGTTATATTATTTACTAGCGACCCGCTCCTGCTTCGCACGGTTTTTACGACTTGACAAAACATCGAGATTTCTTAGATAAACGTAATTTTAATACTAACGTATTATACACATAAACCTTCCGGAAAAACTCATTAAAATCTGTTAGAAGAACAACGCCGAGATACAGACAAACGCGAAAAGCGACTTTGTTTTATAATATGCTAGCTGCTCGCCCCGGCTTCGCACAGATAGCACTAAGTAATTATCTACGACGCACCTACCTACCTACCAGTCTTGTACTGCGTGTCCTCTCGGTCTGTCTTGGGTGCTTCCCCAAGCTCTGGAGTGAGCATTGAAATCACCCAAGACGAGCACCGGACGCGGTGAACATATGCACCGAATGCAGTTCGCAACCCCGTCCAGATATCCCTCGAATTCGATGAGGGAAATGTTGGGAGACACGTAGCAGCCCACTACGGCCAGAGGTCCCCATTCCACTGCAACAAATCCTTGCCCCCTATCTAGTAATGAGCAGTGAGGCCCACCTCTTCCACCAGCCCAGTAAATAGCGACAGAGTCCACGGTGTCCCGGAATCAGCGAGGATGATCACGGAGGCCGTAGGGCTCCGCTACCACCGCCAAGGCAACCGACCACTCCGCAATTGTCTGTAGAAAAAGGTTCTGCACGTTGCGGCAGTGGTTCAGATTGCACTGGAGTACTTTTAGGACTGGGAAGGCGAGGTTTCCATTTCCTCCGCAGGGCCTGGACCCATTGCCTGCGCTGACCCTTGCGATGTGACGGGGGCAAGCGAGACCTGTTTCTTGCGCGGAGTGCATTTCTTACCCCCAAGCCGATGATCCGCTGGAAAACCATGATCTGCGCACAAAGGACTCCACATGGTTTGCGACGTGCACTCTCTCGCTTTGTGATCTCCCCCACAAGCATAGCATTGGGTGCTCCGGTCAACCGTACCAGTGCGATGGTGGCGGACGTGCCCGGGCTCGAGGCAACGGAAGCACATCATACGACGCGCCTCCAAAATCTGAACCCTTACTGTCGTCCAACCTAAGCGCATGCGCTTGTCGGAAGCCAACTTCTTAATCGCCACCAGGGGACCACGGACCCAGACGTGTCCCAAAAAAGTGGGCGGACGACGAATTTCGCCCACTTTTACATCTTCTGGGGAACAGCCACCCACTTCGGCAATAGCAGCTGCCACTTCCTCAGGTGTGTCGGCATCATCGAGGTCCATGATCCTCGCCTCGGCTCTTTTGATTGGGCGTGAAATCTTCACATCGAATTCGGTGAGGACCTCTCGCATTCGGTTGGCTAGACTGTCCGCCTTGGTAGAAGAGTCGGCGCCAGCGACAGTAATCACCATACCACCATCTACAGCCCTTTTCTGGCCGACAGTGTAAATGCCAACATCGGCTAAACGAATTCGCTGCCTTACGGTAGACATAACCTGACCGATATTGGCAGATGATCCCTCTCTCACCGAAACTGCAATAGCCGCCGTGGCGGGAACCCTAGGCAATTTCACTTGCTGTTTTTTTACAGAAGTAGGCGTCGCCAACGTGGCAGGCTTTGCTTTCTTAGCCTTCCTCCCCACCACAGTAGACCAGGACCCCATCTCAGGCATTGTTGCAACCCGCAGAGCCTGCGAGACTTGCGTGGACGACGCAGACATAGGGGCCAACTCCGCCACCGGAGCGACAACTTTGCCTTTACCTTTTCCTTTACCCTTTCCACTCTTCGTTTTCTTTGCAGGATTAGGCTCCAAGCGTGGCTCGTCAATTGGCTGCGCCTGAGCAACCGTTGGTGAAGACCTCCTCGCGTCGGTGGCGAGTGGCGGACGCAAGGGCTTCTCTGGGGGCAACCTCCTCTCTATAGCGGCTAGTTTGGCGTCTACCATGCCTCCGATTTCTAAGTCTATAGAACGCCGAAGTTGGGCCTCCGATTCATCAGATTGAAAAGGTCTGGCCACTGCAGTTTTACTAGGTCCCGTCGAAGAGGCTGCCACTATGGGGCTCGCCATAAGTTCACCCTGGCGATTAAGCAGGGTAACCTGCGCTGTCAATTTCTCGACCTGTGCTGAGAGACCGATAAGCCGAGCCTTCAAGTCAGCGCTTTCGTTCTCCAACCTCTCAACGTTGACCTCAACGGCCGATCGCGTGGCTAACTCAGCCACCGCAGCCTGCACTGTAACTGCCGCTAACTCGAGGCTGTGAACAAAACTCCCTTTGAGGTTGCGTGATTCGTTTGCATCCTCCTCTATTGTTCTAAGACTATCTTTGATGCAGGTATTCAGTTCCGCCGTTGGTTGGGCCTGCATCGTCTTGGCCAACATCTCTGGTTTTGGCAGGTTCTGTTTTGCAGTTGCCCGAGTCTTCGCTTGCTTAGTTGGTGGACTCGCAAGGTCAGAGTCTCCACCATTCTCTCCTCTGCCAGTCAGTGGCTTGCTAAGGCTTAACGGCTTAACAGGCTTCTCCCTCGTCGTGATCGGCTCGCAGCTCTCTGACGTCTGCGTTCGCTTGCGCTTGCGGGACCGACACGATTTCGTCGACGTTTCAGATGCGTATGACATTTGCGAGCAAGCAGACTCGCAGGAGTCACTCACCATCTCAACGGCAACCGGGGTAGGCGGGCGCACAAAATGTGCTCGTGTTGCTACCATCTTTGTCACTTTCTGTGCTTTCTGCGGAAGAGCATTCTTTGACACCTCTGTGCTGGACAAATCTTGTGAGCCATACTCTCTCCGATTGCCAGAGGGCTGGTCGGCGGTAGTCTGCTCTTTAGGTTCCGATGCTACGGATGTGCTAGGAATAGAACCCAGCGACTCCTCATCACCGGTAAGTGAGCCACCCTGGCTCACTTACCGGTGTGAATTTTAAGCGATCAGTGTCCCCCTCAGAATACGAATTGGGACTGACCGAGCTCTGCTCGGTGAGGGATTCTCCTGCTGCGGAGCAGCAGGTACCCTCTTGAGGTAGTTGTTTTGTAAGATGCGCTTTCAAAATTGTTGCTGAACTGAGCTTTGCCTTTTTTAGGGGGTGGGGTCCCCAGGTAGTCGATTTTTAAAGGGGTTATCTCCCCACATCTCCCCATAGTCTGCCAGCCATGCCTAGCTAGCAAACTTATCGCCTCACTATCGCCTCGTGCGACCACTCAACATCCAGGACTCCTGTCCTGTCCCCAAAGCCACTTAGACCGGGACCTCCCTTCCCCAGCCTGCCTGATTGGGCCCTGATTCAGCACTTGACAAATAACCCCACCCCAGATTCGCTCCACGAAGATTTCGAGGAACGAATCACAAATCACGTACCGTCCGATAAGCCCGCTCCGTGAGCCATCGCACGGCACACGACAAAATTCCCTATCCCGGATTCGCTCCTCTAAATAAAATTAAAGGAGTGAATCACAAGTCACGTATCGTCCAATCACCCGCTCCGTGGGTCATTGCACGGCACACGACAAAAACCTCAACCCCAGACCCACTCCGCGAAAAATTCAATGAGTGAGTCGCACATCACACACCGTCCGATAGACCCGCTCCGTGGATCATCGCACGATGTACGACGCAAACCTCCCTATTCACTCTCCAAAAACTCGAAGAATGAATCGCGCATCGTCCGGCGCACGAACACTGTTCATATCCCCAAGCGGTGCGCCCCTCGCAGAAATCCAGATGTTATGGACCCTGCCATGTGTCCTTCTTAGTCTGGTCTCTCACTTGGACCTTTCCGGCATGAGTGACTCTACCGGCAAAGCTCCAAGATCATTGAGACACGCAAGCCCCACCACGACGACAACGTGAAGACACCCTCGGTGGGGACCTACCTACATGCCTACCTACCTGCCTAACTACTTACAACATACTATTACATATCTACCTACGAGGCACCTAGCTGACACGTCAGACGTCTTTTGTTTGTTTTGGTTTTAGAACAGTTTATATTGGAAAAGAAAAGTGGGGTTTTTCTCTTCATAAGAACATTCCTCGCAAACAAGGAATATAAAATAATAAAAAATTGCTAAATTGGTCCAGCCATTCTCGAGTTTTGCGCTTAGCAACACATTTAGCGATTAATTTTTATTTATATAGAAGACTTTGTAAGCCGTTAGTCATCTTTACATAAGAACAAGAATACAGGCATGCTGGATAGGACTTCGCACTACTTCTCAATGATAGAGACATGGAAACTCACTTAATATTTTAAGTTGCATCCGCACCGAAGTTACCTTTTGTGGAGCAATGTTTGCAAGTGCAAGTTAAATTAAATAATTAAATTTAGTAAACTTACGTGGTAAAATTAATAAAAAGGAGAATGTTACTTTTTTTTTGTGTTGTAAATTCTCAAATAACTTCTCCCGGGCGTGTCAGACTCTTACTGACTAAAACCCGCCCGTGTTCCTTCAGTTGCCTGTACGTTGCCAGGGGCCACGGTAACCCTTTCGGACTTTCCCACGACCCCGGCAGGCATCGGTCCTATCGGACCCCGTCAGTTGTGCTGACATCTCTTTGATGGTCTTTACCGAACGGCGAGCTACCCATTGCTCAGCGTCCGCAAGCCCGCGCCTACGGCGTTCTTCTAGCATAGTGACGATACGTGTATATTCTTCTGGTGTTAGCGACATTATAGTAATTCAATAATGATGGTGAAAGACGACAATGACCACCTTTTATCATTTTGATATGAAGGATGGAAAACAAAATTGAGAAAACAAGCAAAAGTAAAACAACTGTAAATTGAACTTATTTCTAAATTCAACGTTTTTAAGATTTTAACTTTTTAAAATTAAGTTGTAGATCATTTAAGGTTTTATTTTATACAATATTAAAATTCTCTTTAATATAAAGTTAGATTCATGCATGTAACATTATAAATTTGCAGGTTACAGGCATTTTCGTCATCGACCCGTATTATTTGACTGCGAGTGTATTATTCGTTTTTACGAGTCCAATATATTGCACTTGGTGTCGAGGGTCTGATGATGGAGCCTGTTTTTTAATGTAATTTTGTCAATTAAACTAGTATTGTTTCCAAAATTTGGTGTTTTTTATTAACTGGTAAATTATCTACAATATACAGTTTCATTCATGCCGCAAGCTCTATTATTTTAAGAGTAATTTTTTTTTTCGTACAGACCCGTATTCTTTGTATGCGAGTGTATAAGCCCAAACTCGAGGGGCTTACTAGTAGCCACTAAGAATTCCAATATCCATCTCCTGGCTCCATCACCAGACCCTCATTACCAAGCTCATTCTATTGGACTTGTGAAAACGAATCATATGAGCCCAAACTCGGGGGGTTTACTAGTAGCCACTGGAGAGTTTCACTAAGTTCCACTATCCAACTCCTAGCCCTTTCATTAAATCAGCACCAAGATTCTAAATAGTATTGTAATCCAAAATACATGTAAATTCAAACTTTCATTTCGATACGACAGTTAGAAGTTGAAAATTACCTTGAAAGATTCGGTTACATAGACGTGAATGTGATTCTAGAACCCTGAGATCTCTCTTTTGGGGATCGTTTTAGCGAAAACAAATAGCTTATTTGTGACATACTATGTTTGCCCTACCTCACCGTGCATGAATTATTTTAATCTAATCTGGGTTTTTGGTTTAGACATCTAGTACACACAGCGGTCAAACCATTGCTTTCAAGTCCAACACACCAATACAAAGAATTCAGATACAATCTAGACAAGTAACAACCAGCAATCTAAGTAGATTTAATAATAACTTAATTAGTAAGTTAAGTATACCGGGTCATAAGCAATGTAAATGAATTATATGAGGAATTCCTTTCGGTAGTGCGCACCGAGTTCAATAATACTTTTAAAAAACAGTAAAAAAAATTCAACTCAAAATGGTCAACATACGGTGGAGGTCTACCCGGCTTGGGCAGAGCATCGCCGTGTCCTTGTGGAGGCGATCGGTGGCGGGGAACTCTCGCGTCCGGACCTGGTCTAGGCGACGGAGCGAGAGGGCATGGGAGGCCGACACCTCCTCCTGCGAAGCAGTAATGTCACGAAGGAGGAGGCGGAAGGAGAAGGCGCGTGAAGGAGAGGCAAATTTCGCGCCCTCACACCCCTAGCCGCCGCAGGAGACGCCCTGGGCGTCGGGAATCAAGAGCCGATTCCCGGCCACCGTAGGCGCGGGCTTGCGGACGGTGAGCAATGGGTAGCTCACCGTCCGGTAAGGACCAGGCCCGGGTCGACGACGCGTTGTGTTCCACGCGCGCCTCAAAGAGATGTCAGCACAACTGACGGGGTCCGATAGGACCGATGCCTGCCGGGGTCGTGGGAAAGTCCGAAAGGGATACCGTGGCCCCTGGCAACGTACAGGCAACGGAAGGAACACGGGTGGGTTTTAGTCAGTAAGAGTCTGACATGCCCTCCCGCTCCACCCAGAGCGGGAGAAGTTATTTGATAATTTCCCACCCAAAAGTTTGAGCTGTATGGCCTTAAGCCTTATATTAGCTCTGTTTTTTTTTTTATAAATACATAAAAATACCTGCAAGGTAGCTAAAGCTTGTACATTAGCAACAAGATCAAATCAGCCGATAATAAAATAAAGACGGTCTGAAAGTATGTTTATGTGTTTTTCTAGAGAGCGTTGTTGACACTGTAAAGCAAACCCCGCCCCCCAAAGATTTAAATCGTTAGATTTGCCATCACCATACTCAGTCACAAGAAAAAGTTTCCATACTCAGAAGAGTGAGCTTACCCATAATTAAATAGCGTTTCCATGACAAACAAGTGTAGTCACTGCGTCATTGTGTGTCAGAGGTGTCAAAACGAAACAGAAACTCGACTATCTTTTGACGCGGTAGGGCGAATCTAACGATTTAAATCTTTGCCGCTGTCATCATTTTCATGACAGCCGTCACTGCAGTCGTCAAGTGCGGCCACCACTTTTCTAGGAAACGGTAGCTTTAGGAAGCTTTCCTTCTGCTCGGTTTTTTATTATTATGCTTGTATTATGGATATGGATTAGCTTTGTGATATTGCACTTAAAATGAGTTATAACTGTGGCTGTGTGATTTGTGACCGTTCTTTGGCACGTAGGCAGCACCATGTGTCAATGGATTTTCTCAAAACGCTTCGAAAATTCATTGAAAACATATTCAGGATAACGCCACAACAAGAGGTATGTATTGATTTGAAAATTATATTATACCTACACAATTATAGTAAACATAACCCTCGAGTTTGAGGTCATATGATAATTAAATCGTGCGTGAAAAAACGCGTGTTTTTTTTTTATTTTTGTAACTGCATTTTTATTTAAATTAAAAATAAATGTGATTATGAAGAAGTTGTTTTTTTGTTATTTTGACAAACTGCTGCTATCATGATGCAATAATAATATTCATAATACATAATATAACATCACGTCTGTACTCCCTTAGGGTTAGGCAGAGGTGTACATATAGTACACGCATATTTCGCCAGCTATGTTTAAGTCCCATGTAATAGGGGATGAGCCTATTACCATCAACCGGGGACAAATCCAGACTCCAGGCTGCTACTGAGCAATTCCAGATGGAAGGACCCAATAACTCGTAGCCCGAGCTGGGAATCGAACCCAGGACCTGATGCTCGGCAGTAGCGTTTGCGACCACTAACCCAACGAGGCAGTATTCAAAATATCGTCGTTGAAATACGGTAATAAATAGTTTGGTTTCGTAACAAAAATACATTATGTGAATCTAAAACCCCGAGATCTTCCCTCTCTTGGAGATCGTCAAAACGAATAATATGAGCCCAAACTCGAGGGGTTTACTAGTAACCACTGAAGAGTTCTACTATTCACCCCCTGGCTCCATCATCAGACCGTCGACACCAAGTACAATATATTGGACTCGCTCGAGGGGTTTACTAGTAGCCACTGACCAAGTGCAATATATTGGACTCGTGAAAACAAATCGTGAAGAACACTCGTGAAGCCAATGAAGAGTTCCATTGTCCACATCCTGGCTTCATCATCAGATCAGCTCCAAGGATACCAATTTATAGTATTGTTATCCAAACTATATATAATGCAGTTTCATTTTGAACGAAAGAAAAGAAAGAAAGCGTTTTTTATGCGGTAAACATGACGCAAAAAAAAAGAACACCAAATACAACAAGTTAGTTACAAGTTTAGGGAAAATATGCGTCACATCCACGCAAAACGGCCATCGCTCAGCATAATGCTGCGACCCTATGCAAGACAGAGCCCCAGCGCTGGTTTTTAGTGACAGACGATTCGGTATTTCGATACGGCAATTAGAAGTTGATGAATTACGTTGAAACGGAATATTTCAACGTAATTCATCAACTTCTAATTGCCTAAAACTTACATAGATGTGAATGTGTTCTCTCTCTTGGAGATCGTTTTAGCGAAACCAAATAGCTTATTTTTAACATACTATGTTTGCCCTACGTCACGGTGCATGAATTATTTTAATTGACTCTTGAGTGTTTTTGTAGCATCCTCCTTTGTATACTTACAAAAATGTATAGGAAGCTAAATAATTTTATCATGCGGAAAAATTTTGCTCTACAAAGATTAACTACAGTGTGAATACACCATTATTTATAACAATGTAAATATAAACTCATCATCTTTGCCAGAAAATTAAGAGAACGTTTTCAGAAGCAGGTTCTGAAAAATTCAGGATGAAGATGGTAGCAACAAATAATGATTATCAAGCTAAAGATTTAAATATCATGCAGATGGCCGAACATACACAAAAACGGGTTTTCCAAGACATATCGTAAGTTTTCGAGATAAGCGACATGTCTCTATCACTTCCATTCTTTCTGCCGAATGTTAGTTACTTGATTAAATCTCTATGAGCTTTTTCTCACATCTCTATATATGGAACTTAATCCTACAATTCAAATTAAGTTCAATATTAGCCGTTCAATAATGACATACGAGGGTCGTTGACTTAAGGCATACTTAAGTAAATATTTAAAATCTCTTTGCCATTGTGTGAAACCTGATAGGATTATATTAGCACATCGTGCGTGGAGCTGTTGCGAGCGCCCGCGCATTCGGAAACGATGCTTAAACAATCATGTACGCGCTCCCTGGTAATTAGGATAGGTTGGTAAATACTCAATAGAAGAAGCTCTTCACTACAGTAATGGTAGCTGTAGGCAGGCGTGTCAGCAATTTGTTTTATGATAGAAATAATAGAGATCCCGATCTGTAATATTTAATCAATCCTATTTTGGCGCAATTATATTTTTCATTCCCATTATCGTCGCTGGCCTTGACCATAACATTTACCACAATTTCAAGATTAGAAATATACCTACAAAGCAATAATTTCAAAAGTAACGTCAAATGGAGATATTGTATCAAAATTGTACTTCATCAAAGAAGAACAAAAAACCTAATGTTTATTTTCATAATTCACAAAACTCTATCCTATTACTCTTTGCAATTATTATAAACGCGTGATGGCCTAATGTTGTGATGTGTTATTATAATATAGAAAATGAAAACACACACGTAATGTTTTTTGTCAGAAGCTGCTACGCAGCGCAGTGGAGCTTACAGTCAGCGTAGCCGTATGCTACGCAGCGGTGTCTACAATTCGCATAGTCGCATACTAAGCAGTGTCGTCTACAATTCACATAATCGCATACTACGGAGCGAGAGAGATTCACCAATTCGCGTAGTCATATGCTACGTAGCGGAGGATACAATCCGCGTAGTCGCATACTACGTAGCGGAGTCTACAATCCGCGTAGTCACATACCACGCAGCGGAGTCTACATCCCGTGTAGTCGCATGCTACGCAGGGAACTCTACACTACGCGTAGTCGCATGCTACGCAATGGAGCCTAGAGTACACGTAGTGGCATACTACGCAGCGCTCTATACTCCACGTAGTCGTATGCTACGCACGGGAGTTTTCACTTCGCTCGTTCCCCTAATACGGTCGGTTCGGCGGTCGTTTCCCTAAAATTTCCATCATTATTGTACGTAAATATTATAGAGATTGTTTTGTTGTGAGAAAATGTATCGTAAACGCGGCGCCAAACCTTTGGAATTATATTGGTATGAACCACAGTACAACAGAATGCAGCCATGCATGCATGCAGTTGTTGCTTCACATGCTCCGCCAGAAAGCTTTCGTTTCACTTGTATGCAGCAGCTTGTTCGTGAGTTTCTCTCTATCTAACTTCGCTATTTTAAATTTCACTCTAGGGGCAGAACCTCGTAGAATCGGTCCATCCTAATACGTTTCTGTGGTTTATAATCATACAGTATTTTTACTACACAGATTTTAATGAGTTTCATTAATAGGGAATCGAAATACTAGTGAAACATGCAATCATAATTATGTTTTTATATGGTAGGCAGGTAGGTACGTTTTGTTTGACGACGACACTGATAAAGAAACTGCCTTTGTAATGTATATTTGACGAATTGGCCCTGAAGCGGAGAGCATCGCGCAAGCGACATAATCAGTGGCGGACTTTCGCTAAGGTCGAAGAGGCCCGGGACTAGGGCGGCCAGATATTGGGGGTGGGGAGAGCCACTACTAAACCGGCCTAGGGCAGCCACGACTACTAGTTCGTCTCTGGACATAATAGATAGATATGCATAAATATTCAAAAAAATATAAATATTCTGCAGTAAGAGTGCAGGCCGGATAGCACGGCACGCCAGCATAAATGACATCATCCGTCGTGCTCTTGTCACCGCCGGAGTGCCAGCTGTTTTAGAACCCAATGGCTTGGCACGCGACGATGGGAAGAGACCAGACGGAATGACCATAATGCCTTGGAAGGTAGGTAGGCCTTTGGTGTGGGATGCAACGTGTGTCGACACCCTTGCGCCATCCCATCCATGTTTGAGCCGTTTGGGGTTGAAACACTAGGGCCATGGGGTCCGAATGCCCGCTTAGTTTTTCAAGACATCGCCAAGCGGCTGGTCGACTCTTCACGTGACCAGAGGGCTGGCCTATTCTTTGGCCAAAGAATCACAGCATTGCCATTCAACGTGGCAATGCTGCCAGCCTTTTGGGCACTTTTCCTGTTGACAGCGATGCGGAAGAATTTTTTGATGCCCTATAATAATCCCCCCCCCCCCTTTTTATATACTTGTACATATTATTATTATTTTAAGTCTGTTTTTAAATCATGTAAATACGTTTGTGTAAATAAAGGCATAAATATTATATCGACGATATACGGTCAGGGGATGTTCGGCAGCACACCACCTGGAGCGATCACCAGAGAGCAGCTTGTTCAACTCCTCGTCGTTGCGGATGGCCTATTGAAGATGACGCGAGATGATCCTTTTGCCAATTATTAATTAGTCATCATCTGTCCTTTTGCCAATTATTAATTAGTCATCATCTGTTTTCATATGTAGATATTTATGTCAAATCACTCTTAGAAGTTATAGGTTAGATATACGTCGCAGAACTTGCGCCGTCTAGTTTTATTAGCCTGCTAATGAATCCAAGCTTGATAGCTCAACGATGTCTTCAATCAGTATCGGATTAATGATGTCATGCCGTCAAGCAATTTCCGATTACTAATGTCTCGTCGTTGACCGTTAGGTATCAGTTCGTGTTTCGCCAATATCGAAATGTAGTCTCCATGTTTTAACATAGGTTGCTGAAGGGTGCTAAGTGTTAACCCTTCAGGGAAATATATGAATGATATGGGCTAGCTAGGTTAACCTAACCTAACCCAATCTGACCTGTGTTGTATGTAGAACTAACCGTTTTTGAGGGGTTTTTGCGTAAGATTATTTATTCATATAAAATTATAATATTTTTGTGGATTCTGTCAAGAGAATCAACACTAACTACCATCAATACCTATATGACTGCTTACAATTAATAGTACCTATGTAGGGTGGCCGTTATCGCTACAAGAAAACGGTCTTAGGAGACTGTCCTTAACTTTTTGAGAAATTTTGCTTTTTTTATGCCAATTGATCCTGTTTTTTATAAGGATTAAAAAACTCTATTGGACCAACTAAGGTTTGAGTACTAAAAAGTCAGAAATCGCAAAAAACTTTTCCCATACTAAGGCTGCCTGTCCACTAGAGCGGAGCGAGACAGCGGAACAGAGAAATGTGCCAATATTAACCAATAGAATCTGAACTCCGCTTCAGAGCTCCGCTCCTATTGGTTAATATTGGCACATTTCTCTGCTCCGCTGATTCACTCCGCTCGAGTGGACAGGCAGCCTTAAGGTAGACACATCAAAAAAGATAAGAACAGTCTCCGCCGTGTATATACCTAAGTAACTATAACTATATTATTTATAAATAGGTACATATATAACCATTAACCAGTCGTAGGATAAATGAACAACATGTAATTACAGATTATCTTTAGAAATAAATCGGATAATTTATACATCCAACACTTTACGGGTAAGGTACATTGTTTAGATACCTACTTGAAATTAAACGATCATAATCAAATCAAATAGGTAGATACTAGTATCTACCTATTTATGGTACCTAGGTACCTACTCGGAAAATAGTAAGTAGTTATACGTCGATATCATTGTAATACACAAATAATTATAAAGATTAAAACCTAAAAACAGGTCAAGGAATTAATTTTTAAGCAAACTCAAACTCTCAAACTCATTAGTACATTATGATACTAGTGTGCTATGTTGGTCATTACCTCATTACACACGCGTTTCATACGACGTTTTTCAACACTCTTGCGAAGCAAAAAATTTATAAACTTTTATTAAATATTACCTATGTAACAAAAAAAATTGTGAATTTTCGCGGTGTCTTCGCAGGTTGAAGGAGAGACAAAGGCACGTACAGTCTAATAAGTATTAATAGGATAAAAACGGTATATTTTTGTATGTAGAATATAATGTTATTATTTTGACAAAAATATTTTTTTAAATGAATTATTATGATAAGTACCTGGTCGACCGAGCTCGGCTCGGGTGAAAATAGAGAATGCTCATTTAATAGTATAGGATAGTTCATACTAATTCCATGTATAGTACATGCTAATTCCATGCTGCCATGATAGTACAGTACAACTATTTTCTTAATAATAATAATAATACGTATAATAATAATACTACATAATAGTTCCATGAACTGGCAACACCTTGTCAACAGAGCATCTCTTTTACGTAATTTTAACAACTATATTAATTTTGACGCGTCTTTACAAGATATTTCCATACATGCCTACTAAACCTGTAACCGGAAAACCATAATAAAGTTCAATAAAAAGATCACAACTCACCAAAATGAAATAGAATTTTTATTAAAAACTGCCGAATCGGAGGTGACATCTGTCATGTCACCTAAACCTAAAACGACAATGAACGGAAAATAGGAAATGAAGATGTTGACAAGATCGGCTGCACGCTTAACACGCTCACCACCTCCAGACGCTTCGCTCAGCTCCACCTCGCCGCCGCCGGTACTCAGCCCAACTGTGAGCGCTGTGACGACACCGGCCGCGGTAGTTGCGTCGAGCTCGAGCGACGAGTATTTCTCCCCGCCCATGACGCCACCACCTGCTCGTCGACGAGGAGGACGCCGGCCGCCGGATGGTTAAGGACCTCGTGGCCCACCGCCTTCTGATAGGGTCCCAGCTCCCGGCGGAAGTGTGCAGTGCATGAGATGGACACGACCCATTAACAAAAACGTCATGCGCTCATACTATGGGGCTACAGAGGGGGGAAACAACCTGACCGCGTACCATGTCCGGATGCTCTCTTTTTCAGGTGCTTGAGCCAGCTGTCAACGTTTCGGCACAACGACTATCGGATCAGGTGCGGGTCATCCAGCGTAATCATATGTTGGATAACACTGTACTTATCGCCTGCGAAGTGAAATGCCGAGTTGCCATGTGATGACATCACGCTCCCCCGTCGCAGAATGTTATAGTGCCACCACAGGTCATTACAAGTCAAGCTGACGAGAGGATTGATGACAGGGCTACAAACGTAAGTACCCATTGCGATGAGGGATTGAGCTTTGGAGGGTGCGATTCAGAAATATCGATTCATGTCACCCGAACTTAGACCACGCTTACCTCGTTTACCCATGCAAAACAAATATAGGGCGCTGGTGGCGGTTCTGGATTCGCAGTTGTCAAACTATTTTGATGACTGCGAAGACCTCACTGATACTCATTCAATTCTGTACTGTGCGGCTGTAGCGGCATGTCGTGTAGCTCACGTCAAATTTGCTAATGACTCTAGAGCTACACGGCCGAAACAGGCTGTACCAGCTTGGCAGTGCAGGATTGAATGCCGTATTGGTGGAGCCAGAGCGCTCATCGGCAAAGTAATCTGCTTCAAGGAGGGCAATACTCGCCCTAGAGTGATGCGCTTTGTGAGGCGGGCGTTCTTAGGGACTGATATCAGTCCTCAGGACTATGGCCGCAGGCCCGTGCCACAGAGCGCACCGACTTCCTGAAACAGAAAGCGTGTGCATGGGCGAACCGTATTCGTAGGTATAAGTGGCGAATAGAGCGATACACTCAGAATCGCACCTTCCAGAGCGATGAAAGGTGGGTTTATAGGGCTTGGGAGTGACCGGATCAAGGTGTGGCTGACACGCGTCTGCCGGATGATGTTGCCATGTGCTCTTTCTGGCGCAGCATCTGGTCGGTACCTGTCAGTCACATCGAAGGTGATTGGACTCGGGTAGTCGAGCGAGCTTGCGATCTTACACCAAAAATTATCTGCCCCCAAGATGTAGCTCGTGCAGTCCGTCCGTTGCCTAACTGAAAGTCTCTAGGGCCGGACGGGCTGCACAACTTCTGGATCAAATGTCTTATAAGGTCGCACGCTCGCTTGGTGGCTCAGTACCAGACTGCATTGGAGTCTGGTTCGCTACCCCAGTTCTTAACGACAGGAGTTACCCACCTGCTCCATAAATCTGGTAGCACCGCGGAACCCAAAAACTATAGGCCGATCACATGTTTACCGACGGTCTATTAAGTTCTTACATCTATTTTGAGAGCTAAAATTAACAAACATATAGAAACCAACTCCATCATGTCTGCTTCTCAAAATTGATGTAGGAACGGATCCCGCGGTACTAAGGAGCTTCTCCTCATTGATATAGCCATTAGCCATATCCAGAGAAATAGCGAACCGATAAGGATCGAGCGAGGCATATTTCAGGGCGATAGTTTAAGTCCACTTTGGTTCTGCTTAGCCCTGAATGCTCTTATCACATTGCTGGAGTATTCAGGCCTAGGCTATCGGCTGAGGAGAGATGGTCAGGTTATATCTCACCTCCTCTACATGGATGACCCACAACTCTTTCCCCGAACAACTTGCAACTGATGGAGCTACTGAAAGTAACTGAAACTTTCAGTAGAGTTCCGTCAGGATGGAATTTGGTGTGGACAAATTTGCGGTCATGCATGTAAAGCGTGTGGAATCTGTGGGAACTCAGCTCGCGGATTCAATAAACCTTAGAGCCCTCTCCGCATACGAAACCTACAAGTATTTGGGTATGTCGGAAGCGTTGGGCATCAATGTTACTGACATGAAGCAATAGTTGAAGAAGCGCTTCTTTGGCCGCCTGAAGAAAGTATTTAATAGTCTTCTATCAGGCGGAAATAAGCCTGCAACGGTTTGGTCATGCCGGTTTTGATGTACTCTTTCGGCATACAAATTGTAAATTATGTGTATATATATTAAATAAAGCAAATAATAATAAATTTATTTCTGAATATACATTACAGAATCATCCATATTTGTGTTAGTAAGTACTTAGGAACTATGTTAGTAAAACACAATTGACACATGGAGTGCGATCCAGTGTCTAAGAAAAGGACCATCTAACCGGTCCGCTATTACTTTCAGAATGCTGTTGGAGCTTGTTCGGATACGGTGCAGTATGGAGGCCGCTCTCTTTCTCATGATGGCTTGAAAGCCATCAATCTGAGCCTCCAAAAACATGCCGGACACACTACAGAATCTCGGCAGCCCCAACAACATTCTAAAAGCGTTATTATTTTATACATGAAGGTCTTCCCGTTGAGTACAGCTGACCCACAGGGTGCACGAATAAAACGATTGGCAGTATGCCCTGAACATCGTGCACTTTACCTCATTCGGACACCGTTTAAACCTGCGAGCCAGCATGTTCCCACGGACAGCCAACGCCGTTCCCTCTCAATGTACACGTCATCAACGACGTCCTCCGTGACCCAGTGACCCAAGTACTTAACTTGCGTCGCTCTGTTAAGCAGTACACTATATAGTGTAACCGATGGGACGGTGTCGAATTTACAATTTCGCGGTAGGAATACCAGCAACTCGCTTTTGCTCGCATAGTACTTGAGCCCATGAGTCACTCTCCTAACAAGAATCCATAAACCGCTAATTGTCGTATTATATTTTCGTAATGAAGTTTGCCGAGGGACATTAAGAAAATAGTTGTACTGTGCAGTTCGCGTCAAATAAGTATGCCGCTCTGAAGTAGACTAAAAATGACTGCGCAGTAGTCAATCTTACTTAAAAAACGGTAGCGCGCATGCCAGTGCGCATGCGCAACTGCTCTATTAAAATCAGTTTTTTATTTATTTATTACATGCATACGCTACCATTACAGTGTCCCAATTCGGTAGTGAAGTTAATTAACAATTTATCAAATAAATTCTTGATTTAGGAACGGTTAAGGCTAGTTTTCAAAACCCGAACTTTTCATAATATTGTAGGTAGGTACTGTAAAATGAGCTTCAGCTTTTCTACATAAATCGACAAAATAAGTTTTCTTGAACCTATCCGAGGCGGCTTGATACAATTTTCAAGCTCTCTTTGCTCGCTCTTCCATTCTACATTCTCTTGATTGTACAACTTTTCTGCATAAGTCGACAAAGTAAGTCCCTTTTCTGTATGAATTGTCAAAAGAAAAATGTAACGAATCCGAAAATTTACAAAAAATTTCGAGCTTGCTTTGCTCGCTCTTACATTATGCAACCTCATAATTCTTGAGTTTTTCTGCAAAACTCGACAAAGTAACTTCTATTTCTGTGTGAATGATCCAAAGAAAATCTAACTTATCCAAGGGGGTGCAAACATTTTTGACCTTACTTTCGCTTGCTTTAGATTCTTATGCTTTTCTGTTTATGTTAACAAAGTAACTCAGGGGCGTAGTGATTTTCAAAAGAAAGTTAGTGGGGCGCGTATGCTAAAATGTTGGGAACCCCTGTTCTAAAGTTTGGTCAACTGAGCTCTGCTCGGATGAAAATACGGAGAAAACCAATTTTCCCAGATGTGAGACCTAGTTAGATTGTTTTCGAAATCGAAATCGTTAGAGCCGTTTTCGAGAACGTGATTACAAATATACGAGTACATAGGTACTACCTTCCCTCGCGGCTTCGCCCGCGTGGGGGTCGGAAATTATCCCACGGGAACGTACTACCGGGATAAAAAGTATCCTTTATGTTAATCCGGGTTATAAACTATCTTTGTGCCAAATTCCATCCGAATTCGTTCGGCTATTTTTGTGTAATTGAGTAACAGACATCCAAACATTCACATTTATAATATTAAGTAGGATATAGTTTTTTTTTTCAACCCACATGCTCGTAAAGGGGCTCTTATTGAACCACTTTTAGATTCATAATGCAGTGTATTAAACACGGGTGCTTTTTACTTTATGTTATCGCACTAGTGCGGTAATGTGCGCCGCAGATAACTATTTACTAGTCTGAGATGTGTGATTTAATCTCATCAAAGAGACTTCATGCCTTTTTATGCCTTCTGAGTAAATAAATAAAATATTATAAATTAACATAATACGCCTTATACCTTTGTAAGTATTTTTCTGTTCTTTTCGTCTGTATATATAATGTGTGTTCATAAATGGTTAAATAAAATTTATTTTATCATATTATATATTTTTCACTACATATTAACCTTAAATTGCGTATTCAAAAGTTAAATAGTAGATTGTTTGCCTAGGGAGCAAACAACTATGTTAAGGGGTTTGGTTTCCGCACTTTGTCCGCCAAGTGGACCATTGTGCGTGGGCCATAGCGGCCGTTTGGTGGTTATTCCAACCAGCCCACCTCCCTCCAGAAGATAATTAGGTGTCCTGGTCTGTTTAGAACATCCGTGTATGATGTGGGTGACCCGAGGGTTTCTGCTCTAATCTGGGTGACGCCCGTGCATTCAAAGAGCACGTGAGCAACGGTCTCCTCAGCCTCCATGCACGCCCTGCACTGAGGACTGTCCGTTATGCTTATTGTGTGGAAGTGTTTGTTTAGCGAGCAGTGTCCTATGATGGTCCCCGTCACCGGGCGCAGACCGTTCATGTACAGGCGTAATACCTAGTCAGCCTGCTATCCAAGGATGGCATAGCTTCCTTTGACTGCCTGCAGCCCGGTGTCGAGGTCCACCAGTACTCCGCTTGCGTGTGGGTGAACTCCTGCAGCCACATGCGTATTTAGTAGAAGGGGATGGGTATGATAGGCTCGGGTCCACAGACTGCCATGCTGGATCCTCATGGATCTAAAGTAGAAAAGTACGTCATTCGAGCTTAAAATAGTGTTACTCCCTAGGTGAACACTCCACTTTTTATCACCCTCTATGAGAAAAAAAACGTGTGCGGTTCGACACCGATGACGTAAAATTTTTGTAAATTTTCAGAGCCGTCATCTTGAATTTACATTTTGACCAAATTCATACTTTTCTCTCTCTTGCCAGCCTGTTACTTGTTTATACAATTTTCGTGATTGGTCTCTTTGGTGATTGGAACTTTTACTAACAAAATCCACATTCCAAATTCAAATCACTTTTAGTCCCTAGGGATAAAAAAGTTATTTTAGTCCCTGTTTACGGAGAATAAATTAGGTCTTTTTGAATAGATGTGATAAAATAGTATATTATGAAATTAGTGACTAAAGAACGGATTAAAAACGAGGGCCATAGATGAATCACGAGCATAGCGAGTGATTCAAGTGTTAGAATCCTGAGCGACGCGAGTGATTTATGACCCTCGACATAAATCCGTTTTATTCAAGAGTTGCATACTATACTTTATACCATTACCACGAGAAAAAAAAAGATTTAAGCAAAAATAGACACTTAATGACGAAAAAAGGAAGGTTAAATTAATTAAAATGCACATTAAAATTGGAACAATTGTGTGTGTTCGTACAATTTACTGTATTCAAAATAGCACCAATTTACTAATGACAGCAAAGAACACAAAACAGTTTTTATTCTAATGCTAAACTCCGTGTCGAAAATGTCGACCAATCAAATCTCGAGGAGCTTTTTGCTCAAGGAGTTTGTATCGAGTATTTTTTCGCAAGGAGGTTGTATGTCGCTGAGATGGAGGTCGAATATATTGGTTTGTTCTAAATTCAAAAACCAAAATAATGATTAAAAGGGCTTTTTATTCACTGTTTTAAGTGAATACAATAAGCTTTTTTGAGGGGAATGGTATAATACTATATTATGCAATTAGTGAATAAAGGATAGATTTAAAGCGAGGGCCATAGATGAATCACGAGCAAGTGAAGGATTCTAACGACTGAACCACGACCGTAGGGAGTGATCCATGATGATTGAATCACGCGCGTAGCGAGTGATTCTAGTGTTTGAATGCTGAGCGACGCGAGTGATTCATGGCCCTCGATTTAAATCCCTTTTATTCAAGAGTTGCATACTATACTTTATACCATGACTACGAGAAAAAGACAGATTTAGGCGAAAATGGACATTTAATGAAGAAAAAAGGAAGCTTAAATTAATTAAAATGCACATTAAAGTTGGACTAATTTGTGTTCGTACAACTTACAGTATTCAAAATAGCGTCAATTTACTAATGATAGCAAAGAACACAAAACAGTTTTTATTCTAATGCTAAACTCCCTGTCGAAAATGTCGACCAATCAAATCTCGAAGAGTTATTTGCACAAGGAGTTTGTATGTCGAGTATTCTTTGCACAAGGAGTTTGTATCGAGTATATTTTCGCAACGAGGTTGTATAGCATTGGATGTAGGTCGAATTTATTGGTGTGTTCTTAATTCAAACACCAAAATAGTGATTAAAAGTGCTTTTTATTCACTGTTTTCAGTGAATAAAATAAGCTTTTTAGAGGGGGAATGTTATAAACATTATTTTGTGTTTATTATATTGTTAGGAACATATATATAGTAGTCATGGTTAGGAATGAACGGGAATGAACAGTAGCGGGTAGCATCACGCCTATAAAATAAAAGGAGTGTCAAACAGATGACAGCCTCTTTTTTGCTCGTCTAACGTCGGAGCGTTCACACGTCTCAGCTGTGTCGTATTTTAATTGCATTAGAGTTTCCTTATAAATATGTTTGTGTTCTAATTATTAATATTTTCTGATTGCATTAAAATCGTTCGAAGCCATTATTTCTTTTTTTGTAAATAAAATCCGCTTCCTAAAATCAGAAGTGGGATAGGATCTGCACACAGCCTGACCGTTTGGACTGTCCACTTTTCAAATTTATATAGGGCGCGTGGCGCGATTCGATAAAACTGTAACTCTTGTACCGCGCGTAATTTTCTTAAAATAATGGGTAGGTCGCGTTGTCTTCGTTCTCGTAGTCGATCGCGTGATTTTCGTGGACAGGAAAGACATTCCAGTGATAGTGATAGGCGTCGTTCGCAGACTAGACCACGGTCGCATTCTCGCGTTATGCATAGGTCGTGTGATAGGCATAGGCAGTACTAGTCGTAAACGTTCTAAGGATCAAAAGGTACAACGTTCATTAGATGTAATCCTGGCGCGATTGAATGTGTTAGAACAAAATAAAGGTCATGCAGATGTTGTCAATACGGATCCGGTAAGGGCTCAACCCTTATTATTCGAAAGTGAATCAAATTGTGATCAGTTTAATAAAAGTGCTCCATCTCGTCCTGAGGAGCCTACCGCCCTTATGTCGACACCTGTACGTGTGACTAGTGAGAACCGCGAATTATTGCAACAGTCTATGCCTATTACTAAAGGGTCTTTCAAATAGGGCGGGTCGATGTTGACAGTTTGTGGCGGCCATGTTGTTTTGGTAGCATCTGTCAAATGCGTTGTTATTTCTTCAGTTACTGATGCCAAATCACCATGGCAAGTTACACGATTGAGCAGAACGTCCAAATGATAAAACTTTATTATCACAATGAGTGTTCGTTAGTGCAAACGTTGCGTGGATTACGTCCATTTTACGGCAGACGCGGTGGCCCTTCAAAGTCGACTCTCCAACGTTTGGTGACCAAATTTGAGACGACTGGTTCGGTAAACATGCAACCAACACCCTTACGTCAAAGGAACGCCAGATCGGCCGAAAACATCGCTGCTGTCCGTGAGAGTGTGCAGGAGAAACGAACCATTTTGTTGGTTAGATGATAGACCAAAATTTGAATCCATGAGTCCTCAATACGCAAGACTGGTTTCGCCACCCCCGAAGGCCGTTACGAATTTGTTAAGATGCCATTTGGTCTGACGAACTCTCCCATCATATACCAGCTGATCATTAATAAAACTCTAAATAGCTTTATAGAGGCGGGTAGTGTCCATTTACGTCGATGACGTTTTGTTAATGAGTCATACGGTGGAGGAAGGCCTTGAACTCCTCAGGAAAGTGCTTCACACGCTTACGACATCAGATTTTTCTATTAATTTGCGTAAGTGCACATTTGTTACAACTGAAGTGGAGTATCTAGGCCAGGTGGTCAGTCAGGGTCAGGTAAGGCCGAGCCCTCGCAAGGTAGAGAAGCTTTAGTGGTGAACGGCTATTTAAGCCGTTCACCACAAAATGTCAAGCAAGCTCTTAGGACTCATTGGATACTTAATGCGGTAAATTGAAGGCTTTGCAGTCAAAACTGCCAAACTCACCTAAAAGGATGAAAAGTTCACATGGGGACCAGAACAAGAGAAGGCTCGCCAGAAGATCATCGAGCGCCTAATGAGTGAACCCATTTTGGTAATATTTGATCCTAGTCTAGCCACGGAAGTACACACTGACGCGAGCAGTGCGGGGTACGGTGATGTCCTAATGCAGTCTTCTACAGATGATAAGAAAAGAGTTGTTCAAATTCAAATTCAAAAGTCATTTATTCAAACTAGGCTGAGAATCAGCACTTTTCGAACGTCAAAATTACATAAGACAGTCCCCCAAAACGCCCACCCTTCACCACTTCCTAGTGCTTTAGCTGGGAAGAAGAAGTGGCGCAACAAACTCCCCAGCAGCACAGCTGTCTGTTCAGTAAAAAAGATTCTATATAATAGTATGCAAAATGATATTTACATTACGCAACACAAAACATAATTTAAATTATAAAATTAATAGCCATATGACAGCTAGCACACGCCAATATACCAACCAAAAACATCGAGAACTATACTCAAGCAGAAATAAAAATAACTTAACGAAAACAATATCTAAATAAAAGCCTCCAGACATAAAGGGCGTGCCCGCTTACATATAGCTGTAACTAGAAGTTATAATTGATAAACTAGGACCATTGAGGTAAAGTAAAAAATTATCGAGGTCGCTAGCTAACCACATATTGCAATACAACTCATAAAAAAAACATTGTAATGAGTAGATTATGTCAACAATAAATAAAGTAAAATTAGTAAAATTATAAACAATTATATAAACTCATATAACCTGTCAGTAAGTAAGCTAATTCTGGAGAAAGAACATTTAAACATTGTCTTGAGTTAATCACAGCGACCAACTATTCTTATCATTTAAGTAGTCGTTGATAGAATAGTATGCCTTTGAAGAGAGGTTGGATTTTACTTTAGTTTTGAACGCATTAAAAGGCAAATCTAGCAAAGAAGAAGGTAGCTTGTTATAAAAGGTTATACCAAGCCCAACAAATGAGTTATGAACCTTATGAAGCCGGTGAAAGGGAGTACGTAGTTTGTCCTTATTTCTAGTGTTAACATTGTGAATATCACTGTTTTTAGTATATAAGTGTATATTTTGCCTAATATATAATATGTTGGCGAAAATGAATTGTGATGCCACTGTGAGGATACCGATATCTTTGAAAAAATCTCTCAGAGAAACTCTGGCACCGAGCTGGTAAATTGCTCGAACAGCTCGTGTTGAATACTTCAGCAGGGTGGAACAGGCTGCGGAGTGTAAGTATCACTCTTACGAGCTGGAGACGCTGGCGGTAGTTAAGGCGCATCAACACTTCCCACACTACTTGGTTGAGCTACAATTCAAAATACTCACTGATTGCAACGCTCTAAAGGCTAATGAGTGCATAAATATGTCTCATGCTGACTATTTAAGTAGCGATCCAGCTCCAGTTTATGTATCACAAAGCCCAGTAACTGGGCTCAAATAGCTCAAGCTGCCGATGGTGAGACTCGTGAGCTGATTCAAAAACTGGAAAGTGGAAGCTTGGTTTCTAATCAGTATTTACATCAAAAAGATCT
Source organism: Xanthia icteritia (assembly GCA_949128155.2). Classification (NCBI taxonomy): domain Eukaryota; kingdom Metazoa; phylum Arthropoda; class Insecta; order Lepidoptera; family Noctuidae; genus Xanthia; species Xanthia icteritia. The sequence continues at coordinate 11,741,037 of OX421941.2, forward strand.
TTTATATTATCGCTACAGTCCCGTTGGTGAGACATCTCGCCTTCTGTGCTACATACCGAACGGGCACAGGCTAAGCCTATTAAGAGTGTTTCATGATGAGCAGCAACATATAAGTGCAGAGAAGACGCTAGATCTCATTTTGAAGCATTTTTGTTTCCCGGCTTACGAAAATTTGTGAGTAAGTATATCTCTCACTGTCTCATATGCATCTGACAATGACATGACACAGGGATAAACTCCACCGGAAATTCCTGGCAGACCCAAAAAACGGAATAGTCGAGTTATCATACAAAAGGTATCGTAATCACTGTAATCTATTACTAAGGAAATTAAGAAACAATCACGAAAGCTCCGCTTTAAAAACTTCAAAGGATAACAAAGAAACATGGAGTATTATAAAATCCATAACTAACCAAGCTAGGAAACAGGTGTCGGCTGATAAGTTTCTGCCTGCCACTGAAGATGTAGATGCGCCTGACGCCATTGAACAAATAAATAATTATTTTTCGAATATCGGAAAGCAATTGGCAGACACCATTATCAAAAACCAGAATTCCCCCCCACTTGCCCCATACAAATTTGAGTCACCCCCCGCGCGAGATTCTATGGTCCTACTTTCTCCGGACGAGGCTGAAGTAGAGACAGTGATTAACAACCTAAAAAATGATTGTGCTACGGGATGGGACTCTATTCCGGCTAAACTCCTCAAATTGGGTAAAGAAGTACTAGTGCCACCTCTTACAAAGCTTATTGAAGCCTGTTTTGAGCAAGGAGTTTTTCCCCGTATCTTTAAGAAATCTTTAATCACACCTGTTCACAAGGGTGGAAACCAGGACGATGTTAAAAACTATAGACCTATTTCAGTTTTGTCAGCACTGTCGAAAATATTGGAAAAATTATTGAACCGTAGACTCATGAAATATTTAGAGCACTACAAATTATTAGCGGACACACAATTTGGTTTTAGGTCCGGGAAAAGCACCGCAGACGCAGTTAATCAACTCGTTGATTACGTGACTGAAAAAGTAGACTCAAAGCAAAAATGTCTGGGTGTTTTTCTGGATCTAGCCAAGGCGTTTGACACCGTCTGTATTCCAACCCTTGTGACCAAGTTAGCACATGCTGGAATCCGGGGAAGGGCTCTAAGCATATTTACAGACTTTCTCAATGACCGGACACAAAAAGTGAAGATTGGTGAGGTAATTAGCAGTGAAAACAGAGTTGATTATGGTGTGCCTCAGGGGAGCTGCCTATCTCCGAGTCTTTTCCTGCTCTATGTGAATGACCTTTGCCAGCAGTCTCTTACTAACGGTAAAATATTTAGTTATGCAGACGACACCGTACTAATATTTCATGGAGGGAGTTGGGAAGCGGCACGGCAATCTGCAGAGGCAGGGTTACGTAAAATCATCCAGTGGCTGGAAGTTAACTTACTAACACTTAATATCTCGAAAACTTCATTTCTGCAATTTACTTTCGCCAAAACTAAACCTACAGTAATAAGCCTTAAAGCACACTCTTGTGATGACCCCAACAAAAGTCTTGCATGCTCATGTCTTCCAATCACACAACAAAAGACAATGAAGTACCTGGGTGTGATTCTGGATGAGGGACTTAGCTGGCGCTCCCACATTGAACAGACTGCCTCCCGTGTTAGGAAACTTATATGGGCGTTCAAGAGACTGCGGCAAGTGGCCAACTTTAAACTTCTCCGTGCGGTGTATCTAGCACTAGCACAGTCAATCATAGGTTACTGTATCACGGCATGGGGAGGTGCTTGTAAAACCTATATGATACAACTCGAGAGAGCTCAAAGATCTCTGTTAAAAGTCATGACCTTCAAACCGTACCGGTTCCCTACTAAAACCCTGTATGAGAGTTGTCAGGTACTTACAGTGAGACAATTATACCTTCTCAATCTCATAATAAAACAGCATGAAATCACACCGGTAAATTACACAACCAAACATAAGAGAACTATCACTAATGTATGTCGCGCAGTAAAATGTAAGACCGCATCCGCTCGACGGCAACGCCTATACCTAGCTACTTATATTTATAATAAAGTAAACAAAATTCTCCACATCAACCCACTAACAAAAAATGAAACTAAGACGAAATTAAACACATGGCTTCAAACACTGGAGTACCCACAGACAGAAAACATACTTAAAGAACAATACACGTAATAATTAAATAGTAAAGTAGGCAAACAAATCCTCACATGTAACCCAAAGTACAGCCACCAAGAACTATCACTCACACTCACTCACACGCACACATACATACATACATACATACACACTCATACCCAAAAACACAACAAACACACACGCACACAAACCACTCAAGCGCATGTATGCACTAAACTGGTTTCCTGCAGTTTAAGTTATTTTATTTTTAATTTTATTGCATAAACTGTTAATGTTCAAAATACGGGTGAAGACACTGACTCCTGTAACACAGGTACCACCTAGCTCAGGAGTCAGGGCTTCAAATTACAATGTAACAACTTTTTATGTCAATAAAAAAATAAAAAAAATAAAAAAATAATAAAAAAAAAAAATCTAGAAGAAAAGAGTACCCCGTGCACCACTTCAAAACATCACATCGTGGGAAAAACCTGAAGTACCGTTCGACACAGTGCACGTGGATGCTCTGGGGCCACTACCGGAGTCCTTAGGCTACAAGTTCATCCTCATCATGGTAGACAGCTTTACCACCTACTGTCTTCGTTACCCGATCTATCGCCAGGATACTAGAGAGCTCAAACGGGCAATGACAAACGCGATCTCCTTGTTTGGGGTGCTCAAACTATTGATGACGGACCGTGGGCGTATATTTGAATCTGGTGAGTTTTTCAATTGGATTAGAGGTTTGGGATCAGAGCTGCACCACATCACAGCTAAGATGCATCAGTGTAATGGCAAAGTAGAGCGCTACATGTGAACTGTCCTTTACATGGTAAAGATTGAAGTCAATCATAAGAGTGCTGAATGGTCTGAATGGAAGCTTCAACTTGTGCTAAATGTTACAAAACAGAAGACTACACAGTTCTCCGCTTTAAATCATTTCAAATCACAGCATCAGGTACTGATGCAACGACGCCCGATCAGATCAGCATGTCAACCGGAACAGTCAACCTCCTCGTGTGTTTAATGTCGATGACCTTGTCTTCGTCATTAAATATTCTCAGTCCACAGGAAAGCTAGACCCTACCGAGTTATTTAGGTCCTGCTAAACGAACGCTACGAACTGAAGTTACTCAGTGGAGCTTTCGGAAAAACTAGCCAGGCTGCGGCTGAGTATATGGTACCCCGGCGAGGGGAGTGGTGGTATCTACTTGAGTGGGTTAATCGTATTGACCCGATGTAATTGTTACTTGTTCCGTGTCGATAAACGATCCGTAGGTGTTACTGGATCAATATCATTGGAGACCCGATGTAAATGTTACTGGGTTGGTGTTGTATAATGGTCCGATGTAGATGCTACTGGATCAATCTCATTGGAGACCCGATGTGGATGTTACTGGGTTGGTATTGTGTAATGGTCCAATGTAGATGCTACTGGATCACTTAACTGACACACTGAGACAAGTTTATTCTGTAAGGCCTGTGGCAGTGTGTAGAGGAACTTATCCTCGCAATAAAAGGTTCCTGAAACGCGCGCAACGGAGACTCCGACCCTGTATGGTTTGTTTGTAAGCGAGACGTCTCAGTACATGGTACAGATAACAGCTCCTTCCCCCCCGATCTTTGCTCGACGATGCGCCAGCCCGCGTCGGTGCTGAGCCAGTAGGTTTAAATTCCCCGATTAATAATCATGAAATATCCTTGATCCAGCCTGTCCCATCTTGCTGTCCTCCCCCTAGCGACGCCCTAAGCCGAGGCTCGTACCGCACATGGGGTGCCCTTAGCGAGCGCTCGCCTAGTTTTAATTAGAATAGTTTCTGCCCCTGGCTGGAGGCTTTGAGTTTAGTAGCTTAAGGCAGCCACAGGAAAGCCCGGTTAAGTAGTCATGACCTCAGAGGTCAACTACGAGATGCCCTAGACAAAAATGACAGCCCCTTTAGCTCGTCAAACGTCGGAGCGTTCACACGTCTCGGCTGTGTCGTATTTTAGTTGCATTAGACTTTCCTTATAAATATTTTTGTGTTCTAATTATGAATATTGTTGATTGCATTAAAATCGTTCAAAGCCGTTATTTCTTTTTTTTTTTATCCACTTCTGGTTCCTAAATAGTTATTTGTTATACAAGAGTGCAAAGTTGCTTTTTAACCGCGTGTTCAATTTTGATGACCGAGCAAGCGAAGGATTCTAAAATTGAATCACGAGCGCAGCGAGTGATTCAAAATTAGAATCCTGAGCGTTAGCGAGGGAATCAAAAGAGCACGAGGTGAAAAATCTTTGCACTCGAATGCAACACGTAACTTTTCATTCCACCTCAGCGAGGAAATGACTAAATGCAAAAAAAAAACGTTTACAATCACAAGATAGGTACACTTTTATTTAAGTTTAGGTATTAATTACTACATTATGACAGTTAAGTATTACAGAATAATCTTTAAATTATAACAAAATAATACTAAGGTATAATTAAGAAAATTTTAAAGTAACGTTGCTACAGTTATTTAAATTGAGTGTAATATTTTTGTTTGGTACTGTAATATTGGTGTTAGTCACTTGTGTACTGTTTTTCGGTAAACTATCTGTCATACTTAATAGTTGTACCGATTCATCGGATTCCCTTGGCGTGAATGTTGGAGAGAGAGGGAGATGGTTAGGTGTTTCATAACGGCTTATTTTTGATGTAGAAGGGCCAGTCCAAGGATCCGATTGAGGCTCTTTCAGTGTAATGGCTCCTACGATGCCTTCACATATTTTAGACTTATTTTGGATGGAATCCTCTATGTATCCCTCTACAACTGCATTGGACTTCCAGCCTCCGTGGCGCTTAAGGGACAGGAGATCAGCTCCGGAATCAGCCAAAAGTGTGGCTGAAGTTCGTCGGAAACAATGACCCGTGTACAACAGGGGTTCTGGAAGTTCAAGAAATGTTGCTATTTCTCGTGGGATACTGCCAATTTTATTAGTACCCATAGGCTGTCTAACACACTTTCCATTGCGATACTGTAGAAAAAATCGATTGATTGGAGTGTTAGGCGGGCGTAAGACTTGATATTTCTCAACAATCGTTACGTATTCCTTGCGAATGACGAAGTTGCGGTCTCTTTTTGTCTTTGTATTAGGTAAATTAATTAATAGTAAGTCATCTGAATGTTTCTCAATGTTTTTGACATTAAGTTGTGTTAGTTCATTAGTTCGACATGCTCCGTTTATTCCAATAATAAGAACAACCTGTAACGTAAAGAGTATTGTAGTAGATAAATGAATAAAATTGATATGAACGCATAATTATGCCTATCAACATCTACTAAGTATACTATTTTAATTGAGATTTTACTTAAGTAGATACTGAATGTGCAACTGACTTACTTTTGCCGCCAAATATACGGAATCGGGTGCTTCGTTAAGAAACTTTTCAATATCAGATACTGTGAAAACCTTAGATTTTTTTGGTTGATGACCAGATGAGGCTCTTTTTAAAAATGCCACTAATTTAGGATAGGTATCGATATGTTTGTCTTTTTTCATCTTTATTGTTGCTTTTAGCATCGAATACGTACTCCATAGAGTGCTTGCTTTCTTGTTCTCAGATAATTCTATAAAATATGCCAGCAAAACGTTTTCTGAGAAAGTTTTGGCTCCTTTTGCTAGTCGCCACGTGTTGAACATATCGTACTGCTTTAAATACTTCTCGCGTGATTGTTGAGGGAGAAAGCTCATTTGCGCATTATTAACAGTTTCAGTCAATTCTGTTGGCGCCAAGCAAACGTCGCTAGAATCACTCATTTTAGTTTTTTCACTTGTTTTCAAGTTTCTTGTTTTTAATATAAGGTTTAACAATGACGTGAAAAAATGCCGCGTAAAGAACCGCGTACAAAGCAAATTGAAAAAAGAACACCAAGAAGGTTCCGAGTCTGAGTGTTTAACAAATTAAAAAAAAGTTGTATGATATATTCGGCACCATAGAGGTAGCAGTAAATAGGTTTAATGTTACAAATTTAAAGATATTAACGCTCCCTAGTGTATACATATATGAAACTGTAATGTTCATAAAATCAAATCCAAACTTATTTCAATTTTGCACTAGGGCCAGACAGAAAGACAAGCTGCGCACCGTAGCCAGTAAAACAAAGCTGTTGCACCAAAGCATCTTCTGTATGGGTCCACGTATCTTTAATAATCTTCCACCTTTTTTCAGAACTATGTGCGATATAAATACCTTTAAAAAAAATCTACACGAATTATTGATAAGTAAATGTTATTACTCTATAAGAGAATTTCTAAATGACAATACATTGAATCAGCCGGTTTATTACAACAAACCAGTGGGTACACAATCATAAATTTTAAAACTAGATAGGTAATCATAAACTATGAAGAAAGCACTGTTCAATTGTTTTGTAAACTATTTTGTAACATGACTAGTTTGTAATTTGACATTAATATTAAAAACCAATTTAATCTTAATGTATTGCATGACAATTTGACGTATTGTATTTTAATTTATGTTCCTGAACTGCTAATATGGATTTTGTATGCCTCAATGGCGGGACATAGCAGACCTACATGTATGTAACTAACACAACATCTTATATACCTATGATCCACAATAAATGATTTGAGTTTGAATTTGAATTTTTTTAATTCACAAACTTAGTGCACACGATGTTCTAAATTCAATTTACTTTATCCTCTAGAGAATAAAAATGGCTTTTCCACTCAGATATTGAAGATTAAAAATACTCTTTCCGAGATGGTGGGATGAAAATACTCTTTCCGAGATGGTGGGATGAAAAATATTTTTTTTATCTAAGGCTGATTAGCGGTTTTGCCAGTGTCTTTATTTAGGTACACCTGCGCTCGCATCGCAAGCGCGGCGCGTGGAAAATACAAAACCAGCGTGCCATTTTCCATAAATATTTGTCGTTTTCGCTGTGTGGTTAATTATTATCAAAAATACGAAATCTAAAGTATTGTCACCAACAGACGTTGAAAACTTTTTTAAAGAAGCCGGATAGTCAGTAGTACCTGGCAACAAAGGTCAGTTGAACTTTATAAATCTCAATGTATCGTCTCTATAATTAGGTACGTAATTGTAGCATATTATAATCTTACAACGAGTCTGTTTTTTCGTCGCAAATGTATTGAAAAACGTATGAATCGCGTGTGCATTGATCATTACACACTGGTATCATAATGTACAAACTCACTTTCGAATTTATAATATTATAGTTAGGTTTAATGATGTCACACAAGTCGGCTACGCTGCTTATCTCCCACAGCGCAGTGTTCAGTCGATCCAAAAACAGGTTACTGTTACAAAGATCGTAATCTTTGATCTAATAACAGGCACTTTTAAATTGACAAGAAAATTGAATCTAAGGACTAGTTGGACCCTTGGACGGCAGCGCTTGGTGTAATTCGTTACAAAATTTTATTAAGCGCCCAGAACGCAGCGTACAAGACGCGCGCCTTAGAATAAAAAAATACCAATATTCAAATAACAACTGTCATTCTTGGAAGTTGTATGAAATGGCTATACCAGGGCCATGGAATTAGTATTTACCAGGGACACACAGGAGCACATTGATAGTACTCTGAACTGGCGTACTCTAGTTGCTATGGTCAGCCAGACGTACCAACAAGTACGAAGACAATACTTGTGCAGTCCTTAATTTTGATGTGTGCTATAATGACCTGATTGCAGATCTCCTCAACAAACTTGACCGTCTTCTCAATAACTACATTCCATCTGCGTAAATATGATCACGTCTCTGCACACCGATTGCTTCTAAAGGGGTTGCCCGCCAGCGCAGAGAGCAAAGGGCGCTGACCACCTTGTTTTCATTTCTTGACTCTTCCACTTCCCCTGTTTATCTAGCTCTCACTTTCAGTAAATTTGTGACAACCACTGTAAGAATCTACGGCCATCAAATAATCGTGGTCTTCAATGTCCCAATCACCGCACAGACTTCATTCACTCTTCCTTCTTCGTTTAGTCTATCTCTCTGTGGAATGCGCTCACCCTGGAAATCAGAATGGCAACCAACCGATTATCCTTTAAAGTTAAAGTTCGCGAGCACATTCGTAAGAAGTTGGCAGTGTCATCATAACGTTAATGTTTTCCCATTGTTTGTCTTATTATATTCATTTATTTATGCATTTTTATTTTTGCTTATATATATAATGAGGCATATATATTATATTTATACATAAACACACACACACTGGATTTCTGGAGTAACTGGTTGTAGGCGGCCTGCATCCAGCTACTTCCTGCGACTTTTTTAGGTCGTCTGTCCACCTTGTCGGTGGACATCCTACGCTGCGCTTGATATGTGGTCTCCATTCGAGATCTCTTCTGCCCAGCCATCAGTTCTACGCGCTATGTGCCCTGCCCACTGCCATTTAAACTTGCTAATACGTTGGGCTATGTCGGCAACCTTCGTTCGTCTGCGTATCTCCTCATGTCTGAGTCGATCTCGCAGAGACCCCAAGCCCTTTTGAAAATTTGAAAAGAGTACGGTATCGACTAATACCCGATGAATAGCAGATAACCAGACAACAACACCATTCTAAATATTATCTCAGATTTTGTTTTTTGTTAAATTGGCAATGAAATAACAAACCCATCCACCGAAGTGACCTAAATCACCACCGAATTCACATAAACTACACTGAAATGAAATTTGTTGTCATTTAGGTGGTTCTCATATCAGTGGCGGTTTCAGCCCACCGAATCCACCGTTATGAGAACACCGAAAGGAGAAAAACGACAAAAAAACTTAAATGACAAAATAATGAATTTTTTTTGGACACAATGTACTCAAGTAAATATATACATAAAGCGCATGTACGACTCTCAAAATTAAAAATAAGTTAAAAGCGACACCGACACGATATTTTTTGTCTTCGTTCACTGTAATGAATTACTTACGTTGTTTGCGGGAAAACGCAGTGGTAGTGACTGTTGCTTCACATCGAGCACTCAGCGTTGACTGACTACAGCTAGGTGAGCGCAGGGGCCCTACATGGCGTATACAAACTATGCCTGTGTCTCTTTTGCTCACCGGAATGAGTGTATCTCGCGGGACAAAATGTTTTCACTTATCAGTAACTTCACTGGGTAGGTATAAGAATAATAGCACTGTTTGTCAATACTATAACTACTGGCCCATTAAATAAAAGTAAACGTAAAACTAATTAACAAATAGTTTTTCTTGTACGAAGCACATTACTATCAGAATCGTATTGGGGGCAACCATCGCGATGACGAATTTAGTGGTTTAACATTTTTTTTTATAATTATCTAAAATCCAAACTAAAAAATATTTTACCCTAGAATTTTTTTTTTTTTTTTTAATAGTATATTTTGCTACCCACCATTTCCTATTTAGAAAAAAAAATTAACTTTCTGCGGTGGCATTTTCATCCACGCCACGAAAATTTTCTGAATCGAAACTTCAGCCTTGTTTTGAATGCTCCAGCAGTAATCAGTCATCATATTTGCATTCCAACGACCCTGGTATCGCTCTTCCATCGTGCGAATGTCCTGATGAAAGCGTTCTCCTTGTTCTTCGCTTAAATCGTCTAAATTTTCTGAGAAGCGGTCTAAATGGCTGAAGAGGAAGTCATGTTACTTACATCCTAGTCTTTGAAAGTGCAACAGGAGCTGCTCAATGTGTTGAATGTAGTCTGGAGACTTTATTTCCTAAGAAATTTTGCACAAACCAACCAAATTCAATCCATGCAGATTTCTCTTTTTCTGTCATACAGTCAGTAAAATTTTGATCTTTTATTAGTTCCCTGATTTGAGGACCGTCACCCTTGTACTCGTACAGTAAACTGATACATTAGTCTCCGGGGATATCAGATTGCGTACCAGGTACTAGGTTGCGTATCAGCCACAGGTTCTTCGCTGGTATTTAGAATTGGTCTAATAGCTGATTTTAAATTCGGGTAAATCCATTTGGAACGATTTTTGCGGTTAATTCCGGTAATATTCACAACACAAAAATAACAGTCATCGTGATGATTAGTCGGTTCACGCCAAATCATAGGACTTTTGAACTTCAAAGTAGGTCTTTTTTTACTAGCCCATAAACGCAATGATGTTACGCAACTACCACATACAAAATTTGGGATCCATGGCTTACTAAACACTTGTAATGGCGTCCCAAAGAAGTCCAAGTAGGCCTTTTTTATAAAGTCAGACGCAGTTAAACGACATTCTCGAAACATATATTCACCACAAACAGCACAAAAACTATTTGGATCCTTTAAGCAAGTTCGTCTTAATGTAGACATATCGATTTATTTATGGAATTTAATAATTTTTTACACAAAAAAAAATATTAGTAAGCCGCGTAACGATATTTTAAGAAGTACCTGTATCACAAAAACTAGAGCTACTAGAAAAAAACTGAGGGTACATATGAAATCAGCGAACTCAAATGACTAAGAAACAGTTTAGAAACTTATAAAACAAAAAAAAGTTAACTTTTGTTTACCAGTGTTATCTGTGGCGCACATTACCGCACTTGTGCGGTAATATAAAGTAAAAAGCACACGTGTTTAATACACTGCATTATGAACCTAAAAGCGGTTCAATAAGAGCCTTTATGAGCAAGTGTGAAAATATTAAACGTTGCACCTAGCACTAATAAAGCGTACAAAACTTGATACAAGTACCTAACTCAAGTGGCCGCCCAGCGCACGTTGGGCAGTCAGTTCTGCTATCGTCTTGCTGACTGGCTAATATTTATATCACAATACCTAATATTATTATTATAATTCGTGACTAGAGAAGAACAAAAGGCGGTGTGTGGTAGTAGTAATAATGATTATCTACCAAATTCACACATAGGTACCTAAAAGCAGTTAAGTGTGTAATATCATAACGTCGTATCGATTGAATTAGGAACACAACGTTAGAGATGTATGTGCATCCATCTCGTGTATATTTTAAACAAGCTAAAGCAGCGCCTAAAGCAAGATGCGCACGGTAAATAAGTATAACGGTGGTTTTACAACCTCCGCACCGGTGCGCGCCTAGCCTCACCTCGGAACATTGCCAATTCCCATTGCTCAAGTCTTAACATTGGAATTTCTCACCAGTAAAACATGAATAGATTTACTGTTTATTACATTATATACTACGAATAATAATATGAATAATATAAGTTTGAAAGTCTTCAGAAATTTATTTCATAATCAAAAGGTTTTAATACTTAATGTTCAATCACAACCTTATTTCCATGCTAGCGAATGATCATTTAGGTACGCCTACAGTGAGGCAATACTGACTATCTACTGCTATATTATTAAGTATTTATAATTGAATTGAATCACGTAGGAACTACCACTTCTGGTACTAATAAACTTTTTAATAGCTAGTTGTTTACACCCAGCTAAAAGTTCTGTTAACTTACTGGTTATTTAATGGTACCTACTAAGGTATAAACCTTCCTACTGATAGATAGATACGTACTGTTTTTTTTTTTTAAAGCCATAGGTGACGTTGAAGAGATCCCGCAAAGGCTGTATGATAAATTATGATAATAATAAAATACTCAACTATAAAATCGGATCTATCAAAATCTATATACCTACATCACGACGATGTTTTGCTCTCTCTATGCAATCTGATGGAAATCTGGGATTAACATAGGTACTGGAATGTAAAGACGTCTTAAATTTGCTTCAGCAAGCTTGCTTATGTGGTGTGGTTTTCAAATCGGTTTATAGAGCACGAACGCTTCTTCTTTTTTATTCTTAACGAGGCATCTTTTTGCGGGATATCCTCATTGTTAAGTTTATTTGGGGGTAAGCCCTCAGAGTGTAAAGATAACATATGTGTAGACGTACTTTTGTTTGCTTTTACGTGCTATTTGTTTAGCCACTCTTCCATTTCTGATTCTCAGATGCCAAGCTCGGGTAATCATGTAGTTGTACCGATAAGTAAAAGAACTGTATCTTCAGTATGCTGAAGAGACCGTTCTTTTACTTATCGGTGTTTTATTGAGATGCGTGGGTAGATCAGCATCAGCAGTGAATATCAGTTGTAGTACAGGGCCTAGAATGCTTCCCTGTGGCACTCTGGAGAGTATTTTACACATTTCAGAGGTTTGTTATATTTGACACACCCGAGATGGACCTCTCCGGGTAAAACCACTGCACAAACAGGAGCATGCGTACTGCACAGGCAAATCAACGACCTCAACATAAATATATCCAGACCGCTGGGAATGTTCAACACCGTCTATCAGGCGGAGTGTGTGAGCATCGTACAACCGGTCCACGCCCTAGAAGTCAGGAGGGTTATGGACACCCACATACGTATACTCTCCGACAGCGCTTCAGTTCTGGAATCCTTACGGAAAAAAAAAAAAATATTACCTCGAAGCTAACACTAAAATGTCACAATGCACTAGAACAAATAACGGTAGCTGCAATACGGGGACACTGCAATGGATAAAAGGACACAGCGGATCGCTAGGTAACGACGCAGCTGACGAGCTTGCTAGACGAGGATCCAGCACGGCAGTCTGTGGAGCCGGGACTATCGTACCCATCCCCTTCAACCAAATACGCAGGTGACTACAGGAGTTCACCCACACCCAAGCGGGTAACTGGTGGACCTCTACACCGGGCTGCAGGCAGTCCAAGGAAGCTATGCCATCCTTGGATAGCAGGCTAAGCAGGCATTTATTACGCCTGGACAGGAACGACCTGTGCCTGGTGACGGGGACCATCACGGGAAACTGCTCGCTAAACAAACACTTCCACACAATAGGCATAACTAACAGGCATAACGGACAGTCCTCAGTGCAGGGGCGTGCATGGAGGCTGAGGAAACCGTCGCGCACGTGCACTTTGAATGCACAGCCATCACCCAGATTAGAACAGAAACCGTCGGGATCTTTCACAGATGTTCGGAACAGACCAGGAGATTTAATTAACTTTTGGAGGGAATAAACACCAAACGGCCGCCATGGCCCACGCACAATGGTCCACCTGACGGACTAAGTGCGGAAACCAAACCCTATAACATAGAATATAGACATCATCCCACTTAGCACACATCTGTATCATCAGTCTATAGCAGTCCACTGCTGGATATAGGCCTTTGTAATTGCACACTCTTTACCTCGACTCTGGGCTTCTCTCATCCAGCTCCAGATGCAATCTGCCACCGGCTGCTACTGATCAGTCTATACTAAAAAACCACATCTACCGTAACGGTCGCCACTGATCTGATACAATATGTCCCGGAATTAACGCACACCACCAAACACCCCAATTAGAATATTACGTTATAATCATATTCATAATACATACACTGAATTTTTACTATTTTTATATTATAAAACATTGTTTATTTATTAAATTAGTTATAAGTACTGACTATGAGAAGAAAATGTGGTCACGTTACAAATCTACGCACGCACATAGTCGCACACGTATAAGGGTTTAGCGACTACGCTTAAGTACGTACTTCGTCTATTTTGGAGCTTGTCCGATGAAACGCCAGCCCGCGCCGCAGCTGAGCGTGTAGCTTTAAATTCCCCGTCTAATAATAATGATCTATCCTTGATCCAGCCTGTCCCTGAACTTGCTGTCCTCCCCTCAGCGAATGCCCTAAGCCGAGGTTCGTACCCCACAGGGGGTGCCCTTAGCGAGCATTCGCTTAATTTTAATTTAGAATAGTTTTTATGCCCCTGGCTGGAGGCCCTTAGTGTAGTAGCTATTGGCAGCCACAGGACAGTCCGGTTAAGCAGCCACGACCTTAGTGGTCACCTGCAAGATGCCCTAGATCAAAAAAAAAAAAAAAAAAAAAAAAACTATTTTGGTTTGTTTTGACTGAGCGAAACTGTGACTGTAATGTACGTGGTTTTAATTGACCGAGCGAGCGAAGCGTGTCAGTTTGTTGGTACTCCTTTACACGTCGTATTTTACAACCGATCTGGACGAAACTTGGTACACAGGTTTTACGACTTTATAATTTTTTTTGTCGTCGGGGATTATTGATTAGAGGAATACTTCCTCCAAAAAGGGGGTTACTGGATATCTCCGCCTTATGAGATCCGATTTCAATGGTTATTTTTTTATTTGAAAGGTAACTTTAAGTCAGTCTCATAAAAAATTGGTGAAGATCTGATGAGGCTCTTCGGCGTGATGAGCAGAAGAGCTCCTCGAAATGCAGTAATTTGTTCACTTTTAGATTTCTACTAGTGAAATCGGCCTTTTTACTACTAGGTAGGGATTGGTGGAGCACCTGGGACTACCTTCTGGACACAAAACTAGAGGATTCTGAAAATAATTTTCAGAATTCTCTAGTTTTTTGATAATGAAACGTTTTACAATAAAGTCACTAGATGGCGCTACTGTGCACTGCTAGATCGCCCGTCGAACATTTTGTGCGCATGAGTTTTGTTAGGTATAAAGTAGCTTCAAAAGGAAAGTCTCGTATTTAACAGATAATAGTTGTTTAGATGTGGGTTAGTTTATTTCTGTTTAATTATCGTATTGCCACCTTATGCGTTTTAGTAACCTACAGCCGCAGTCGAGTTTTTTTAAGTGTTGCAAAAAAGTTTGTGCTCGTGAGGTACACTGTTCGCAGAACTATATATCTTTGGGATAAAAAGTTACCTATATAAAAAGTTACAGAAATCGATTCAGTAAACGATTCTGACCAAACTACTTTCATAATGTGCATTAATTCAGTTACACATTATCATACGATACGACATACGATCTAATGTCATTTCAGTTCGCCTATTATGTGGGCTTTGCCGATTTCTCTGGTTCGTTTAGATCGCCCATCTAGAGGTCTCACATCGATTATCTCCAGATTTTGTATAGCCTAACACCGCTCGAACCACCCCTTAGATGTTATATGCGGCAAACTATTGTGACAATGTGATCTGTATTTGTGCATTTGATTTTAAGGCAGCTACTAGGTAACGTAGGTAACGTTGGCGTATTCTCAGTTCCGTATCGATGACGCGTTTTACAATCTTCATTAGGTTAGTCACCATTTACTTATCAAAGATAATAAGCCACGACTTGTGAATCGCAAGCGAAATCGTCATCAAATAGAGTATTTATTTCTGACTTAATTATGTAGCCATGGTCAAGCACTCAATACGCGATCTTTCCGAAATACGAAAATTTTCGAAAGGTGCCAACTTTTTCATAATAGGTTTAGTGGCCGTGAAGGTTAGCGTAATCATATAGACATGAACACTTAACACGTAATTGACGTAATGATGTTCACTACCCATCACACGATAAAATTGTATGATTTCTTTTGACTAAAGTAAACATGGCCTTTACTTGTAGCTATTTGTATATTCTTTATAACTTTATTGTACGTTCATAAAATCGTATAATAAAATTGCAAACTCAGAAAAGGAAGGAAATATAAACACTTTATATTGAAGTAATTCAATGTTTAATTAAAACGTCATGATTAAGACAAAAGTAACAGCATCAAATGTTTCAAAAATGAAAAACTTTGTTACAATAGTTGTTTACTATATAGTTATCATAATAAATCTGTTTATACACAACACATTTATCCACATGTAAAATATATCCTGTTGTTAAAAATGAATGAATATCGGCCGATCAATTGTTTGCAATGTGCACTAAAACCAATGATAACAATTTAAAATAGGATTTTAAAATCAATAATCAGGCTCTCACAAGTAGTCATGCTTTAGCAATAAGCACACGGCTTTACATGTTGGTGTGTACGACAGCATGCAAACCTTTATTCGGAATATAAAAGTTATCTATTAAAATAATGGAAACTATTCGAGTGTATAATTTAAAAGATAGAAAATTCGATGCTGATAATTATAAAAGTGATGAAATATTTGCGTCTGTGTTATCCTATGCTAGTTCTATACAAACCTGAGTAAAAACACCAAGTGTCCTTGTAATGTCAAACATTTTGTACTACATTTTATTATACAATTATCATGATGCGGTTGCTCACTCGAAATATAAAAGTAATAAACAGTAAGTAAATGTGTTTAGCTATCCAGCTTTCGATTAAAAATACTTAATTACATCAAAGTGGCTGTAGTTGTTATGTATAGTTGGCAAAAGCAACACGCCTTGAGACGCTTAGCAAGACAGAGCAATGAATGGCACGTGGCATTTCGATGGAATCATGCAAAAAAATATTAAAGGTATGTATATAATGTATGTACTTATATTCATTTAAAATCATAATTTCTAAAAATCTAAAATATGCAGACGTGCAGTCAATTCATTAACTAATTATCATAATTAAATCAGTTGATAATATTGGATATAAACCATATTACATGCTAGGTGTCCTGTACTTGATGTTAGAGATAGATATACAATACATTTTGTTTCTATCATCTAACCAGAAAATAATAAAAAATATAGTTGCTATATTACAAAGAAAAAGCAAATAAAAATAGGTCAGCAACACTGAATTTCCGATTTATCTAACACCTTACAAGTAAAACGGAAAATACGTAAAAAAATAACAAAGTAAATGTAGCCCAGGAACACGGAGGTGGAATCCTAAAGCCCTTAACAAAATCTATTCATATTTTAACCATCTATTGGTGTATTAAATTTTACTTAATCTATTCAATTCCTATTCTATATAATGAGGCGCAATCATATACCTCAGATCCATACAACGCGCATGCACCAGGGACAGAATGCTATTAATCTTTATTAAGCACTATTATCTTTGCAACATTAAGTCACCTCGCTTTCATAAAGTAAATCAGAATATGAGCTAAACTGTTGTCACTTGGGCCGGAGGCGCGCGTCAGTTACGTCCGGCCGTCGCCTCATCAGCCGGTGTCGGCGGCGTAGTCTGTAACACAAAATTAAACTTGATCGTGTTTCCGCTATTACGCTGTCTACAACTTGAAAGCTTGCTATAATTACTGATAGATACACAAACCAACATATTCATTAGTAAAAAATATGTACCGTAGCCTCGTCGCGGCTCAGGCCGGCCCAGTGCACGAAGGAGGGCAGGTCGCGCGTGGGCAGCTCGGCCGCCAGCGCCTTCACGCGCAGGTTGCGGTCGTCCGTCAGCAGCACCACCTCGCGCCGCGCCTCTCGCCCGTCGTCGCCGCGCGGGTCTGCCAAGTTACACATTACAACATAACAACACGCCTGTAATCCCCGAGGGGTAGGCAGAGGTGTACCTATAGTACACCCACATTTCACCAGTTATGCCTAAGTTTCATGTAATATGGGGGCGAGCTTATTGCCATCAACCGGGGCACAAATTCAGATTTTGGGCTGCTACTGAAAAATTCCTGATGGAATAAACCAATTGCCCCAACCCAAACAATTTGCCCGACCTGGGTGAGTCGAACCCAGGACCTCATGCTCAGCAGCAGCGCTTGCGACAACGAGACCACCGCAGTTCAAAACATCTGCAAAGTTATGGAATTCTAAATTCAGTTCAAATCGCACGATAACACGACACGCAGACAGACGATATACCCGCTAATACAATTTTGTCGCGTATCGGAATGCTACTAAGGAAGCGTCGTTAAAACAACTAATCGGCGGCGCCAGCGCAGATAAAATCGCCGTTCACGCGAGCTAAAATATGTAGTAACAGGCCGCCACCGTCTAGCTCTGACTGGGTCGACACAGACACATCTACCGGTCCGCCGCACGCGCCGAGCGCCTTCTCCGACACGCATTTGAAAGTTACTGCGTAGTACCGTCCAAATACAACGGGCAACTCACAAGAAGTATAAAGAATACGGAAACTATTTTACAGGAAAATACAGATTTATGATCATTGTGGTAAATATAAAAACAAACCTACAGCAAAGTCATAATACATATGAAGTGTAGCATTACCAGAATACCCGCGAAATTTCGCGGATTTATACAGGGTGTCTCAAACGTTGTAGTCCAAAGGCAAACGGGGTAAAGCGAAAGTGGACACCTATCATTAAAAAAATTTAAAAGTTGGAATATTCTCAACAATTCAGAAAATTTCGCTAATTTAATTATTTTCAAGAAATTTTACACTTGCACTTGGATATTTCGACACTGTGGAAAAAAATTCAACATAGCGAGTTCAAATCTGGCTAATGGATCCCTTGATGGTGTAGGTACAAGATTATGTTCCTATTTACGTTCGGTGTGGCTCTGCAATGCTTCAGATTTTATTTTACTTGTTTTTAGCGAATCATTCTAAACCCAGATTTAAAAAAAGTACTTCCGAGTACGAGCACATAGCGTTAAAAAGTACCTTAATTATTGATATAAAAGTACCTTAATTAGACTGGGAAAATTTCATAGAGATAGCTTAATGAGAACCTTTAAAAAAAACCGGCCAAGTGCGTGTCGGATTACGCACAATGAAGGGTTCCGTAGCTGGGATGTATTTATCCCAAAAACAAACTTAACATTGTAGTTGAAAATCACGTTCTCCCATACATTCCAACAGCAAATGTAAGTTTGTACGCACAATATTGAGAGATTTACCATGTTATTTTAAGACTCTTAATAGATTTTCCTGTAATCTATGAATAAAGAAACATTATCTGTATTTAAAAAAAATTACTTTACACGTCCGTGTTTGGGTCACAGAAATACATGTGTACCAAATTTCAACTTATCGGTCCATTAGATTCGGAGCAAATTAGGACGGACGGACAGACAGACAGACAGACACACGAGTGATCCTATTAGGGTTCCGTATTTTCCTTTTGAGGTACGGAACCCTAAAAATGGATTTAATAACAAGGTCGAAAAAATCGAAAACCTTTTTGCTCTAATTTTACCAAAACATCTCTGAAAAGTGTTGAGTATTTAAATGACATCTTTTTTTTTACTTTCCCTGTTGACCTGCGTAGACACCTCCACAACTTGTGTTGTCATTTCCAAAAGCAGATTGAACAAATGAGATATTTTAGGGTTAATAAATGTTATAGAAATATACAATCTGTGAAAATTTGAACTGTCTACCTATTACGGTTCATGAGACCGCTGACAGACAGACAGACAGACGGACGGACCGACAGCGGAGGCTTAGTAATAGAGTTCCGTTTGGCACCCTTCAGGTACGGAACCCTAAATATATATAATTTCTTCAATCTGCTTTTGGAAATGACAACACTAGTTGTGAAGGCCTACGCAGGTGAACAGCGAAACTAAAAAAAAATATAATTAAAAATAAAACACATGTACCGAAAGTCACGTCAAAATTTGTTAAATTTAAATTATATTCTGAGATGTTTTTGCTGTAAAACCCATTCTTTTTAAAGGTTCTCATTAAGCTAAGCAAATCTTTACGAAATTTTCCCAGTGTAACTATCAATAATTAAGGCACTTTTTAAAGCTATGTATGTACACGTACTCGGTAGTACTTTTTTTTTAAATCTGTGCATAGAAAGTTTCGCTAAAGTCGAATAAAAAGTTAGAAAAAACAAGTAAAAATAAAATCTAAAGCATTGTAAAGCCACACAGAACGTTAATAGGACCACAATTTTGTACATAAATTATCGAGGCATCTTCCAGCCAGATTTGAACTCACTACGTCGAAAATTTTGTTAACAGGGTCGAAAAATTTAAGTAAAAGTGTAAAATTTCTAGAAAATGATTAAATTGGAGTAATTTTCTGAACTGTTGAGAATATCCCAACTTCTAATTTTTAATGATCGATGGTCACCTCCATTTATTTACCTTTGGACCACTACGTTTGAGACATCCTGTATATATATATTTTTTTTTCTTATCCTTTATGGCACCTCTTTCGATCATTATGAGCTATCCGAATATCAAAAAATATTTGGCCTATGTCTTAAGGGTGGATGACGGGAGGTGACAAAATAGTTTCGCTGTTACAATGCATAATAGATGCCTAATTCGTAACATTTTTTTTGTACAATATTATCTGTTTGGGTCGCTTCCTTTACCTCACTTTTTCACGCGTTTAAATGGCAACGGTAGTCCGATTCCGATCTTTGACCGAGATTGGAATAACCGGACAAATGCAGCCCACAATAAAAATAAACTTTAATATTCATAAAAACATGGCATAAATTAAAAATCCGTCAAGATTAAGTAATGGAAAAAAAGTAAACAAAGAACTGACGCATTGATAAAAAAAAAATCACAAAAGAATTATTTATTACCTTTCACAACCGTCTACAAATACAGCTAGCAAATGACGTTCAATAAAAAATAATTTTATCTCAGATATGAGATGTGTAATATGTCCTAATACAACCTTGGGGTATAAATTTCACAGTGTACTTTAGAAGTTAAATGGCAGTTAATTCATCTGCTTCTGGTTTGACTATGAATAAGGAGATAATCTAATTCTGCAAGCCCACTTCTTGGGTAATACGATACCCCTTGGTAAGACTGGTTGTCAGACTTTCAGGCTTCTGACGACCGGTAACGACTGTCAACGATCTAGGAATGACAGCAGGGGATAACGGCTTAATGGATTACGGTAGCTAAGCATGAAATTTGTTTTGTGGAGTGTCGACAATAGTCCAGCCTAGTCTAGTCTAGCCCAGTATAGTCTCCAGCCGCCAGCCGCCACCCGAGACAAACGTGCGGATGCGTAAAGTAGGTATGTGAAAAACAACACGTATCAGGAGAGTTGCGTCCACATCAACCGAGCAAGTAAGCGTAAGCAGGGTATTTGCTCTGTTACGTATTTGATGAAAATTTTAATAAAAGGATTAGAAAATGTACCTGTTGATGACAATTTGTAGTCACTTACAAATTGAGTACTTTGATTTGATTGTATACTTAAAAACGAAATTCTAAGTTTTAATCTCCTTAAAGATGTTTTTCATTTGACAATTGAGGTTAATTTTATAACCTCAATTTTCGTCGATTATTTTCAATTTAATGATATTCAATCAATAGTGGGTGGACAAAATGGTGAGACATAAAGTCGAAACCTTCTAAATACAAATGAACGTGTAACTACTTCCCTTCAGTGAGGAATCGCGTAAGTATTTCAGGTTCGACCTAGTTCAGGCAAATAAGCAACTGTGCTCTATTTCAATTATTAAGTTAATGTAAATGTGCCCCTTTTTATAAATAAACGATTTATTATTATTATTATTTAAACTGAACAGGGTACGCTAACACTTAAATCAGATAGTTTTGGAAGAGACTACAGTCACTAAGTCACCTTGGTCGGCGGCGATGTTGGCGTGCAGGTTGAGCGCCGTGGCCAGTACGCGGTCGTCGTTGGTGGCGCGCGCCGCCTGCTCGGCCGTGCAGGCGCGCGACGCCAGCAGCGAGCCGCGCGACGTGGCCAGGCGCAGCGCCGCGCCCGCCGCCGCCAGCCACGCCCGCGCCGCGCGCGCCGCCGCGCCCACGCGCGCGCTCAGGCACAGCCCCTCCAGCTCCGTCACGACTGCGGAACAATGCGCTTATTATAACTTACCGCAGCTTGGAGCGGGTCAAAATATTCAAGGTATCAGAGGCGACGGGTTCAAACAACCTGATTCCTACCGGCTTCCCTTCGGAACAACAACTCTACTTGAATTTACTATGACTAAATATAATATAGTTCATACATAGTCGCATTACAGGTATTTAATACACCACAAGATAAAAAACATTACAAAAATGCGTACGCAGTTCACATTTTCGCCTCAGCTAAAAATTCTGACGACACTAGCGCCAATAAGCCGCACGTCGTGTGTCAGAATACAGTATTAATCGTAGTACGAACAACACCTACTTCAGGCACACTTCGGTGGGAATCGGGAGTTCCGAATCACCGCTCGTAACGGTGGCAGGTAAGTCGTTCTCGAGCGAGTTATTAACGAGACAGAAAGAGAAAAATACGTAGGCGAGAACGAAATAGAATGAGTTGTCGTAGAATTTAGTAGATTTACAAATATTTTATTGTATCGACTTGTTAACAGATAATTTAACTTTTATTTTATTTTCTGTTGCATTTAATTAGTTACTTACATTCTCA
This sequence comes from Xanthia icteritia, assembly GCA_949128155.2. Taxonomy (NCBI): domain Eukaryota; kingdom Metazoa; phylum Arthropoda; class Insecta; order Lepidoptera; family Noctuidae; genus Xanthia; species Xanthia icteritia. Next base: position 11,763,153 of record OX421941.2, read on the forward strand.
ACTTAAAAAATCTATGGTAGGTAAGGATTTATGTCATGATGGCCCAGCGGTTAAGGTTTCGCCTCTCATGCAGGTTGCGGGTTCAAATCCGAGCAAGTACCAATGTGACTTTTTCAATTCATATGTTTTTCCTGAGTTTATCTTGGACATTATTGACATCGGTGAAGGAAAACATCGTGAGAAAACATGGAGTTATAGTTAATATAAGTCTGAAATCACCAACCCGTCTTGAGCAAGCGTGGTGATCAGTGCTCGTGCCTTCTTTGTATGAAAGGCCTTTGCCCTGCAGTGGGACAGTAATAGGCTGGTATTATTATTATAGTAGGTACCTATTACAGCTGGAATTTGCTTTTTCCTCGCATTTTATTCGTTATAACATAGTATATTTGTAATAGACTGTTTTTCAGAAATAAAACTATAATCGACAATACCTATTATAGTTTTATTTCTGTAAAACATTGATAATTTTGTTTGTGTAGTACGTCTCTTTGGATCTACTACTCACCATAGATGGCGTTAAATTAAACAAGTGAATGACTTAAATTTTTGAGGTAATAATTTTGATGATATCTTTGAGTATATGAGAACTGAACAAATTTTTCTTCGGCTTTCCTCTAAAGGATTTAGTAGCTGCGCTACTGCAAGGTATGATATGATATTCATTATTATTATAAATAATACCTACACACAAGACACACTATATTACATGCTATTTTTTTTTCGGGCCTGTTCCATCTGGCATCTTTCGCGATTCCGCGCTTCCTTTTTCCAGTTTTGACGGATAGATGATGATCAACCTAGATATTCCCGCCATATCCTTCGTAAATTGCAACGACCCTGTCTCACTCCCGAGACAAAGTGGGACGTACAGCACAGAGCAACAGCTCTGTGCTATTTGCGCTTAAATAAATTTATAAGGTCTGTGAAATTTCACCAGCTAATCTAATTTGACCTTGTACTGCAGTTTCTTCAGAATTTGGATGAAATGAACTCAGTGAACATAATATTGAATAATAAATAATATATGTTGATTGGTCGTCCGGCGCACGCGCTCGTGAACGGGTCAACCCCACCCAGTTCCGCGACAATGTCTGTGAATACGCTAAAATTTGTGAACTGCAATATAGTAATATGTGAACTATTATCATTTATCCAAAACAAAATAGGCGTGATGGACAATAAAAGCCTATTAAGGATTTGTGACACGAACTTCACTGCGGACGAGGACGACAGTGCTAAAAGAATTGCTATTTAGTTCAATAAAAACTAACAAGAAGAAAGTGACTAGACGTAGTGAGGAAAAAAACTGAGAGTCTTAGTCTTATATGTGTTTTCAAAGTGACTGAACCAGATATTACGAGGGTGACACTGAAAGTTCTTAGAAAATCAAAAACTGAACAAACTAGCAAGTTATTAGTTTCATTATATCTTTTCAAAATAGTGTCCATTTTACATCAATACATCGCTGCATCCGATGGAACCACTGAGAAAAGCACTTTGCCCACTCGTCCTTAGGGGTCTCTTTGACGGCATTTTGAAACGCAGCCACTGCTTCCTCGACGTCCATAAAACGTTTTCCTCGAAGTTTTTCTTTTATTTTCGGAAATAAATAAAATCGCAAGGTGCGAGGTCGGGGCTATAGAGCGGGTGACTCAGTAACTCCATGTCTGACGTCGCCAAGTAGTCGATTGTTTGCTTGGCGATGTGCGACGAGGCGTTGTCGTGGTGAAGGAGGGTTCTACTGCGAGGTCGTTTCTCCCGAACTTTTTCCAAGACAAACAATTGTTAGTGTACCACGCTGCAGTAACTGTTTTTCGATCCTCTAAAACAATTGTTGCGTAATGACCTGTCCTCCGAAGAACGAGGCCACCACTTTTTTCCCACGCTACGACCTTTCTTCACTTTAGTTGGCAACTCCTCGGAAGAAATCACCCAGACAGCAGACTGTCTCATTTCACGACACCAATCAACACGACGGAGGTTTTAGGCCTCTGTCAAATTATCGTATTACCGGGCAAAAAGTTTCCTGACCGCTAAATGTTCATGGAGGATTTTGTGCACTTGACTCATACCGATGCCTAAGCGTGACCGAATCTGCTGATAAGTCACTCTTTTGTCAGTCTCTATCATACGCCGCACAACACTGATGTTATCGTCAGTCGTCGCCGTAGAAGGCCGTCCCTCACGCAGATCATCGGTGAGATTAGTGCGACCACGTTTAAACTCATTAAACCAGTTGTAAACAGTGGCACAAGATGGGGCTTCATCGTGAAAGGCCAACCGAAGTCTATCATAACTTTCTTGTTGACTTAAATGACATCGAAAGTCATAAAAAATCATTGTACGAAAATTTTCTCGCGTTAAATTCATGCTGACGTGACACAGACAATTTTCAATTTGCCGCCATAATTTGCCGCAAAATACATACACAATATTGGCAGAGTTCCATTTTCAAAATTTGAACAATTTCTTTTATTATATCGTTTACAAGTGGCCAGTTCTAAAACCTTTCAGTGTCGCCCTCGTATACCGATCTTCGTGGCGCGTGACAAAAATTACCGCCCGTTATATTTGATCATGTCGATGTGACCAAACTGTAAAAAAATCTGTTGATTTTGCGTGCTGAAATTAATATACATAAAAAGTAAATATGCAAGTCACTCGCAATTGTATGAGTTGAAGTTGGAAGTGGAATCTAGGAAGCCACAGTTATCGTTATTAACCTGCAATATTAATACGAGGAAAAGAGGAGGGTTTATGCTCGATAGTGTGCCTGCCGGTCTATCAGCGGCGGACGTCGACGCTAGCGCGATGACGAATGCAGAACACATTGAGTCACCAAAATATCGATCTATCACTTCACTAATACCGAGCCAGTTAAAAGTAGTGCGCTCGCACCGATTAACGCGACATTGTTGAAAAACGAAATTTGCACGGATATTTCCGAATCCGCTGTTTGGCATACAGGGACCAGTCAAACAAAACAACCAACTATGGCTGAGATGCGCAACCAACAGATAATTGGATTTTAGTGCAAAATCGAAGGTCTAGAAATCGTTTTACTGGTAAAATGGGGAAAGCAGCTACGGATCTGTCTGAGAAATTAAGGCAGCGGAAATTAAAATCCCGTTGTTTATCTCGAACGTAAACAAAGAGACTGCAGAGAATGATATCTACAAGTACATCGAAAATAAAACTACGGAGGTCGTTTTACTTGAGAAAATATTACAATGAAGAAGGAAAGGCCATACAATGCTTTTAAAATAATTGTTAACAAAAACAGTGATTGCAATATCCTATTTACAGAATAAACAATTTCATTTAATTTCAAGTTAGATATTATCTTAGAAGACAAGATGAGGCCTGATGGCGTCACATTTTGGCGCTTTATACACTTTAAGAACAGAAGAGAAGACAAAAACACTACTAGTTCTATGAGCGCGGAAAGAACAAAGCAAATAATGAATAGTATTTCAACAATGAACTAAATAAAATTTAATTGGAAAAATAGAATATAATTGGAAGACGTCGGTGAACTGTGTGTGTACACAGTTCACCGACGTCTTATTATTTTTTGCATTGTGTAAAAAAGCTGATATTGTTTTGTTACAGGAAACGAGTTTAGAGCCACATGATTGTGTGTGCCTAGTTGTTGTACTAAAATAGATTTTAAGTAATTTTAAATACTAACACGCTATGGGCCTTTGAAGTCTGATAATAAAGTTTATATTATATTAGTAGATACTTACCCACGACGGGCACGGCCAAGGTGTATGGTTGCGCGGGCGCATCCACAATGGCCTGCAGCAGCGTCAGGTGGTCGATGAAGCAATTGGTGTCGGGCACCAACAGCCGAGGACGAACTTCAACCTCCGCGCTCGCAGAGCCACCGCTTAATATTTCCTAGAAACAAAAGAAAATTATCAACTGTTTATATACGTTATCTAATTACCCATCTTATAATAAAAAGAACATGAAATCACGCCTGTTTCTTCGAAGAATTAGGCAGAAGTGTACCGTACCAAAATAAAAAAGTTGTATACTTAAAGCGTCCCCTGGATATCGATAATACGTACGTAAAGTAGTACCCTCATTAATTGTAAAAATACTATAAATGCAAAAGTGTATTCGTGTGCCAGTTCCTGATTTGTTCTACTTTCAAGTCAAGAGAGATAAAGAAACGTAATTGCAAAGCATGAAAGTAACACAGTATACTTTTTTATCGTAGCCAATTCTCGTAATTTTGTTACCATTATTTCGCTGAATTTTTTAGTTATTGCATTCGACCGGCCATTTGATTATGACTAAAATATTTATAACTATTTGATCTATACATACTTGCATACGTAGGCGATGTTTGTCAAGCGTTGCCTTCCTGGTCTCGAGTTGCTCCTTGCGTCGCAGTAGCTTGCGGGTCGCCTCGTCCGTTCCTTCGGCTTCCACTCCTTCACTGTGACTAGGAACTTCGCTGGCAGGACCACTTGCATTGTTTTCATCCTCAGAATTTTCAGACTGCAAATCAAAATAATATTATTATTGTAACATAACGTATCGCTTGCTGTAATCCCGGAGAGATAGAAAGGGCAAAATATGAATACAACCATATTTCAGCAGTCATGTTTAAATCCCCTGTAATAGGGGTCGATCCTATTGCCACCTACCTCATATTCTGACTTCACTACTTTCTAAACGTTTTTAACTGCGTAAAACTATTTCGTGCAAATTCACGTGTTTATATACTTAATTAAAATTAAATGAGGAATTATTACTTGAAAAAAAAACCTGTGTACCTTTTTTTTTTTTTTTGGGTGGGAAATTATCAAATAACTTCTCCCGCTCTGGGTGGAGCGGGAGGGCGTGTCAGACTCTTACTGACTAAAACCCACCCGTGTTCCTTCCGTTGCCTTTACGTTGCCAGGGGCCACGGTATCATTTTCGGACTTTCCCGCAACCCCGGCAGGCATCGGTCCTATCGGACCCCTTCCGTTGTGCTGACATCTCTTTGAGGCACGCGTGGAACACAACGCGCCGTCGACCCGGGCCTGCAGTGCTATTCTGTAACCATCTCACCGTGAAAACTTAGGTGAAGTGAGCTCGGAGTGAGCTGTCAGTCCCTAGCAGCAGGTGGAATGACAGCTCACTCCGTGCTCACTTCACCTAAGTTCTCACGGTGAGATGGTTACAGAATAGCACTGCTGGTCCTTATCGGACGGCGAGCTACCCATTGCTCACCGTCCGCGCCTTAGACTTTACTACTGTTATAAAAAGTTCTACAAAAATTTACACTAATTGGCGACCAACAACAACAACCAGCCAACAACTGCAACTAGCCGGTTACCTAATAATTATATTGTATGTAACAAATAGTTTATTAGGCACATAAAATGTTCATTAATAATAATATTATCTTACTGAAAGCTGCTTTAAGGCTCCGTGCACGAAAAAAAAACGATTTTTCGTCATTAACTTATCTAATTGTAAGAAAGCTTGAAATAATTGAAATCTGAATCTGTGTAAATATAAGAGTACAGTTTTTGTGGTGCTAAACCATTCGTGTCAGTCACTGTTAATAGTAGCATCACTTTTGCGCTCTCGAAAATATGGTTTATTTCGCCTTTGATTTACTTAATGAAGATATTGCCATATTTTAATTTAATGTATTTTTGAATTGTTTTTTTTTAATTTCTGTTACTGACGCTTTTAATGTTTTGCATCGTTCTCACTCGGATAACTTCGACATGAATGATGTAACCAATCATTTGTAACCATATTTTGATTTAAATGAGTGTCCGTGGAGTTTCTTGCCCATTTTTCTCCACAGGTACCTACTACGCTTTGGAATGGGCATCTAGCTTCATCTTTCTGACTGACCGGCCCCCTTACAATTGAAAAGTGGTTTTAATTGGTTTATTTGAAATAAATGCTTTGAGTTTGAGTTTTAGATTGTATAATCATAAAATAATATTTTGATTTTATTTCAAGGGTAGCTGAAAACTAATGTGTGATTTTTTTATTTCTTGATATAGTTTGCTAAATAATAGGTAAAAATAAATTACTGACAGGGTTATAAAAAATAAAAAAATCAATTTCAACATTACTTTTCTACTATATTTTGAATCGAAGTTGAAAAAAGTGTTTCAGCCACATGCAAGTAGACCATATAACGATGTTGATGATATTTTTAAATGTTCAAAATCAAAAGTAGTTTCTTGTAAAAAAGTGATCAAACGTTAGTCTCGCCGTCATTTTTCAGATAACTTGTTGCGAATATTTGTGATTTTCCATGAATACTTAACTTATTTGACTTCCTTCGATTTACCTTCTGTTGGACGGCCTATGGAAACGTATACGTTAAAAAGGACGAAAACTCTAAAACTATAACCATCACTAATGAAGCACAAATCCAGCAGCTTTTCAGCAATATGTGACTGGCTTTCCTTATAGTTTATATTAATAATTTTTATAATTCTTGTATTTCAGTACTGGAAACTGCAATCGATGTATGGTGTCAACACATTTTAAACAAACGAAGCACAAACACAATCAGTACACTTTTCAGTACATTAAAAACCACCTGCACTCTTCACATTTACATCCTCACATGCTCGCACAGAACAAACACTTTTAACACTATTTATACATTCACACTAGTCCTACTAAACAAAACTAAATTTACTCGTTATTATATACGCTCCTATGTACTTCTGTTGCATGTGACCACTTCTCCACGGATTGAAACTCAGTATGAAACCCTCAAGATAAATGGCAAATAATATCAGAAACCTAAATAATTTAGATGACATCGTGGTAGCAAAATCAGTATCATGTGACATAGCGAATCTAAACAAACATATAATTCATACCAAAACTGATCTAACATTAATCCAACAAAATATAAGAAGTATTTATTGCAACTTTGACAACTTTGAAGCCACACTCTCGGATCTCATGTCAGAAATAGATGTCATAATATTTACCGAATGTCGCCTCAACTTAAAAAAACCCATCCCTTCTATAAGAAACTATTCACATTTTGCTACCACGCACAATTGTAATCAAAATGATGGTGTGATCATATACGCTAAATCTAAACTGAATCCAGTTTTTAAGGAACATATCCTGGATAATGCCTCGTGCATTCAGTTAAACATATGTGGATGTACTATCCTGGGAATATACCGATCACCTTCACAACAGAATGCAACTAACTTTATTACCTCACTTAATACACTTTTAGACACTATTAAATGCAGTCAGAATATTATAATATCTGGTGATATAAATATTAACCTAATTGTGAAAGATAATGAATCAACTTATGAATGTAGCAATCGGGCCTCATACCTTAACATGCTATCTTCACACGGACTTCTCCCAGGACACATAATTCCCACACGTGAATATAGTTGTCTAGACCATTACATCTTAAAGATAGACAAAACCAAACTCTCAGCTAGTATTGCAGTCTTAAATACTACCATAACAGATCACGCATCGGTATTCATGAGCTTATCTAAAATAAAAAAATACTGTTCTCCATCTGTCAAAACCCTCATTGATTTTAAAGCAGCTGCTGAAAAGCTTATAAACAATAACCTGTCCACTTTATTATTAAGCGACGACCCTAACTTTGTGATCGAACATTTGATCAATAAACTTCAATCATCCCTGAACGAGAGTGTCAATGTAAAGAGGATCTCTAGCAAGCAACGCATTATTAAGCCCTGGATCACTAGTGGTCTTTTACGCTGTATTAGAAACAGAAACAAAATGCAACTACAATTAAGGTCCGATCCTTGTAACGAAACATTAAAAATTACATTTACTAGGTACCGTAATTATTGTAGCAAATTAATTAAAAAACTAAAACACAAATATGAATCTGAACTACTAAAAACTAATATTAAAAGCTCTAAAAATCTATGGAAGTCTATTAAGCAGATAACGCATCTTAACACTTCTAAAATAGGAAGTTATGAATTACTTAGTACTCGTAGTTCACCTATAGAGTCAGTTAACTGTGTGAATGGTTATTTCGCCAGTGTCGGTAAGCGCCTTGCAGAAAGCATCCACAATGGGCCCTCGCATCCGATTGACGGCCCAGTATCTGCTCCAAAAACACAACAGTCTTCATTTGTTCTTCTTGAGACTGACCCATGGGAGGTAGACTGTATTATATCAAACTTGAAAACTGACAGTGCTTCCGGTTGGGACGGTATCCCGACTGGGTTCGTGAAATTGGTCAAACCACTCGTTGCTCCCACTATCAGCCATCTTGCCAACCTCTGTTTCCGAAAAGGTATATTCCCGGTCTTGCTTAAAAAATCCATCGTGACACCGGTCTACAAGGGTGGTGATAAAAGAGATATTAATAATTATCGACCTATTTCAGTCTTGACCGTTATCTCAAAAATTATTGAAAGGCTTATCAACTCACGCCTAATGTCCTATCTCGAAAAATATAACATTCTATCTAAATCACAATTCGGGTTTAGAAAAGCAAAATCCACAGAAGACGCCATATCAGGACTGACCTCCTTGGTGACGCATTATATAGACCATGGAGTAAAATGTCTCACAGTCTTCTTAGACTTGAAAAAAGCGTTCGATACTGTATCTGTCCCCACCCTTGTAAAAAAGATGGAGCATGTGGGCATTAGGGGTATGCCACTAAAACTACTAACTGACTACCTAAAAGACCGTACCCAAAGCGTTAAAATTGACAGTTTCACTAGTTCTGACACTAAAATTGAATACGGCGTGCCCCAGGGAAGCGTCTTGGGGCCCACGTTATTCCTAATATACTTAAACGAATTAACGAATCTCAAGATAGACAGAGGGCAAGTGTTCTCATATGCAGATGACACTGCCATTGTGTTTAAAGGTGCTTCCTGGAACTCCGTCTTTGAAGCAGCTGCGCATGGTCTTCATAAGGTCGCAAACTGGCTTAAATCAGCTCTTCTTACCCTAAATATCGCCAAAACTAACTACATTTGCTTTGCAATAAATAAGCGCACACTTCCCCCCCCAAACTTAAAATTAAGTATTCACACTTGTGACTTTACTAATACTAAGCAATGTGGTTGCGAAGAGATTAGCTGTGTCAAATCCACTAAATACCTTGGAGTAATACTGGACCACCGACTTTCTTGGCACCCTCAAATAGAAGCTGTAAATGATAGGATCCGTAAACTCGTATGGGTTTTTAAAAAGCTGAGACATGTCACCTCCCAAGACCTCCTAAAGCATATCTACATTGCATTAGCACAATCTGTTATGTGTTACTGTATCTCTATCTGGGGCGGTGCTACCAAAATTAAATTCCTCGAAGCAGAAAGAGCCCAGAGATGCTTGATAAAGACTATGTTCTTTAAGCCCTTTAGATTTCCTACTGACGAATTATATCTAAGTCATAAAATACTGTCAATAAGAAAACTTTACATTGTCAATTCAGTACTTAAACTACATAAAACCTTACCTTACGTACATAAAGCCCAAACAGGTAGAAGAAAATGTAATGTGGCCACTGCTCCTCACTGTAAAACTCTATTCGCCAGGCGTCAATTTCTTGCACACTCTGCCTACCTTTACAATAAGCTTCACAATAAATATACGATATATAATCTGCAACTCCATAAATGTAAAAAAATAATTGTCCAAGAACTTGAGCCGCTTGGGTACAATGAAACAGAGAACTTATTATTTAAATTCGAACGTTAGAATAATATTCATAACTTCCAGTGTTACTTACCAATCTCAAGTTGTTATAACATCGCAGGGGTGGATAACACCGAATAAGAGCATAATTCATACAACTATATGACACACACATACAAACAAACAAACACACACACACACACACACACACACACACGCACACACACCCCCACACATACATACATACATACATCCATAAACACACATATTCACATTCACTCACATAAACAGATACAGTAAGCCATACCAGTATCTTTTAGTTATCTGTCAATAATTTTGTACTTCCTTTCTTTTATTTACTATAGTTATCTAAAATAGTTTAACTTCTTTTTAAGGAACTATCGTACCACCGCAATATATTAGTCTTAAGGAGGAGCGGGACGACCCAACACAAGCATTATTACATGCTTCCTGGGCAGTTCCGGCAACTAAATAGTATTGTATAAGCAAAGTTAAAGAAATAAACTATTTTTATTTTATTTTTATTTTATTTTTATTATTATTTGAAAAATCCCTTTCAGCCACATACTAAAAAAATAACTAAAATAAAAAATAAATAAATCACAAATAGTTTTGTTTAAATTATTTTTCCCTTTTTCACAACGAATGAACAAAATTGATCGAAATCAGTCGATTTCATGCACGGCCTCTTGACACTGTGAAAACTTTGTTTTTATTGTATATCCTCTCTTGTGGCCTCTGTGGTCGTAGGGTATTATACCAATCACTCGCTGCGTAATCACTACATATTATAAAAGAAAGTCAATCCCCCCGCCGCGTCGGTCTGTCTGAACGCGATAAACTCAAAAACTGCCGAACGGATTTTCATAAAGTTTTCACGAATGGGCGAAGTGATTCATGAGGAATGTTTAGGTGCATAATTGAATAAGGTTTAATAAGCTGAAATATGACGAAGATCGTTGAAGATGTCGGAAATAATCATGCCGACTGGGAACTTTACTGGCGTGCGCCGCGCAAAACCAATAGAGTTATATGAAAACAATATATTACCGAATTAATACATTGTTTACCTGGATTAGTTTTGTAGGCATAGTACAAACAATTATTTATTTTGCGACAGCAACGCGTCGCATTCAAATATCGACCTAACACCTCCAGCTATAGTGGCTTATGGTAAGCTGTAAGTTGATCAGGTTAAGAACAGGTTACTTCTGATATCATGCTTAGAACAGCTTGTTACACTGTTACAAGGATCTTTTGGCGCTCGAATAGCGTTGACAGGGGCGCGCTGTTGGTAAACATTTGTGCAATTGTTTTGTGAAACAACATAACGTGACGCCTTGCTTCACCGAAGGGTTGGGAAGAGGTGTACCTATAATACACCCACATTTCACCAGTTATGTTTTAGTTCCATGTAATAGTGGGCGAGCCTATTGCCATCAACCAGGCACAAATTCAGACTCCATGCTGCTACTGAGAAATTCCAAGTAGAAAAACCCAATAACATTTCGCCCGACCTGGGAATCGAACCCAGGATCTCATGCTCAGCAGTACTCATACTGTTTTGTAAAACTTATTGTAAAAACAAAATGGCAGCGTTAGTTCCCGTTTTGGTCACGCGCCAAGAGATCTTTTTACAGCTATATATTTATGTGGCACATAAAAGGATGTTAAATGGTTTCAGTCTCAAAGAAATCGAAAAAAATAAAGACCAGTTGTTGCAGCGGCGCCCTATGCGGCTGCAGCAGCTGCACGGCGCTGACGTAGCGCGGCGCCGCGCCCGCCGCCCAGCGCAGGCGCAGCGCGGCCGGCTCCACGCCCACCAGGTACCTGGCGCCGGCGCGGGACACATGTTAGCTCTTGTACTTTACACATCATTAGGTTTTTGAGATTTTCATCAAAGTAAGTTGAAAGAGTAAAAATCAAACCAAACTAGAACACGGAAATGCAACTTAATGGAAGAAATGGATAATGACTTTGGTAGATATCTTTGAAAATCTTGTGATTAGGATAGATATCTATTATGCTAGGGTCAATAAAGGCCCGCACATTTTTGGTAAAAATTGTCATTTGTTGTCGCTTAGATGAGATTGCGACTAGATTTGGAACTTGTTTAGGTACGGGAATTAGCCGCTAGCGTTTAATAGCAGCGATCTAAGAGTGTTGTATAAATAGCTTAAACATTCAATAGTATATGTAGACATTGTGGACTCACTCGGTGCCGAAGAACAGCAGTTTGCTGATCCTAAGCGCATGCTCTGCGGCATGGTGCTGGCCAAGCTGGTCCACTCGCACCCACGCCACTGCTGGCTCCATGTACATGAGCGGCGTAAACCCGGCCAGCGACGCGTCCTCCGGTAGACGGACGCATACGTAACCTTACGTAAAGATACAACAATAATTATTATTAATAACTATGCAGTTTCTTGGCCATACTCCATACCATACTTCATCCATACTTCTCCATTATTAATTACCTTTTGGAAGGGGCAACTAGGTTCAATTCTATTTTCTTATGTGTCTTATTGCAATAAATTATTTGACTTTGACTTTTTAATGCTTCGTGAGATTTATTGACTCTGTCTATTTATTATCCCTGTCGATCCACTACTGAACGTAGGCCTCCTGCAAACAACGCTAAAACGACCGGACGTGCGCTGCCACGATCCAGCAGGAGTATAGTAGGGTTTGTCTTAAGTAAGAATGAAACGTTGAAAAGTGTGTTCTGGTCTGTGATTGATCCCGTCAATTAAACAATTTTTTTTTCGGTTTTAACAAAGAGTATATTAACCAATCCTGCAACACTTAGAGACAAACTCCACTGAATTGCAATTGCTAAAATAGTAATTCTAACTTTCTCATTCTCAAGTTCAACAAAAAAATGAGAAGGAAATGAGAATGATAAAGTTAGTTTTATAGCTTTCTTTGCTAATATAAATCGGTATATTTATGTAGTGTCAACTTTCAGCGGGTGCCGGTAAAGGCGCCGGGCAAAGGTGATGGTATACTAGTTATAAACACGCATTATCCTTATGGGATCTGCGCAACCCACGGTGACCGCAACACCAGATACACTAATACAGCCGGTATTAGTGTATCTCGTGTTGCGGTCACCGTGGTCATGCTATTAATGTGACGAGATTATATATCGATGAAATTAAAATTTACTTTTATATCGCAAACAATGTAACTAATGCTTTTAATGTGAAGCTGAGTTATGTAGGAAGAATTGTATTTTAAGTACTACAGTGTACTTAAAATACAATTCTACCTACTCTTATCGTTTATCATATATATTTTAAACAAAGATAGCTTCTTTAAATGACAAGAAAAAATCAACATTGTGGCCCAATTTCGTTGCATCATTTACAGAAAATAAACACACTATACAATAAACTATTTGAAGATAACTTAGTGTTATAACGCGAATAGGAATGACAAATACATTCAACAAATAAAAACTTCTCACAGACGTTCCACAAACCGACCTAATATGGCAACTTGTTTGTAGTATAAACAAACAACAATGGATCCTCACCTTCTTTCATTTCGTTTTCGAATTCTATCGACTTGTCATCGAGAGATTCCAATATGTTCATAAGCTTTGCAAGCCAGTCCCACGGGTCGGTATCGGCTCTAAACAAAAATAAACAGTTAAATCATATTTACAAATACACAACGGTAACATAACGGTAAAAAATAGACTCACCCGATATCAAAACTGTCGAACGATGGTGGTGGATTCCATACACTACTGTGGCATAACATCCAGTCGGACCACACCTTAAAATATAAATAACTATTATGAAACGATCATACTCATTAAATTATTATCAAAACAACGCGCGCACTCGGCATTTTCTTAATTACATGTTACAAAGTAATTGGTGTTTTATAACTGTACATCTCTAAACGTTTATAAAACAAGATCTGGCTCTCGGTATTACAGTAACCCACGAATCAAGAGATAAGACGATATGGCGCTATAGATAGCTACAAGATACCATCACAATACAATTTTGCTGTGCGATATTTATCGTTTTGCTAAAGGCAAACTGGTGGTAAATTGTTCTCCTTTAGTTCTAGAATAACTTGATGAAATTGATACACTTATGAATTGCGTTTCATATTAAAAACAGATGAGTTGATATATGTAGTTTGATTCCTGCGGCAGAAATTCATATCGTTTATTGTTTACGAATTGGTACTTTATATGTACCTACATTATATTTAATTGTCAGCCTATTTATCTTGGTACCTTATGCTCGGAATATTTTGTAATAAACCTAACATCACGCCTGCAATTCCCCGATGAATTAGGCAGAGGTGTATCCTAATTATGTACACTCACATTTCGCCAATTAAGTTTAAGTCCCATGTAATAGATGGGCGAGCAATATTATATATAATTGAATATACCTTTATAGCAGGCAGCAGAAGCAGTGCGTCAGTGTGGTGTTGCGACTGCGGCGCTTCCGGCAGCAGCGCGCAGCACCGCTCCAGCATGGCGCCGAACATTAGCAGCGACACGCCCAGCGCACACTCCAGCCACGCTGAACGTTCACCGCTGTTGCCATCTATCGGACAGTCACAATAAATTATTGCAGTCTTAAAGTCCCAAAATATTAAGTACGTACAAGCGTTTTAGAAAATAATCTTCAAGGTAGCCTGGGAGACGTTTAAAAAAACTATAAGGCCGCCCGTTGTAAGTTTTGTAGTATTTAATTTATTTTTGTTATGTACTTTTCTGGTGTACAATAAAGTATTTAAACAGGGCATCGACGCGAAAACTGTTACAATGGATTCAGTATGTGATTCTGAACCCCCCTGCGTTGAAATTTTACGTCTGAAATGCTTCGTCGGTAATTAAAAAAGAAATCTGATGTTCCATACATTTGGACCGCGTAGGTATTGCACTTTTCTATGAAACAGCAGTTTTTTTTTTTTAATAACCGACAAAGCATTTCAACGCAGGGGCATTCAGAATCATTAACTGAATCCATGGTAAAAGATTTCGCGTCGATGTCTGTGCCACCCTGTATACATAATATACTTAAATAAATAAACATTTTTCATTACAAACGAAAACACATTATTACAAATATATCGTCATTCTGCTTCCCAATGAATTTAGTGTCAGTGCAGCAAGTCTTCTTCTTTATACCGACATCCTACATTATTATTAGCCGCCTTTTCAGTAAACACCCCCTTTTAAGCCATATCATCTTCCACGCAATCCATCCAAAGTTTATTCGGTCTTCCCCTTTTTATTCTAAACTAGCGACCCGTTGCACAGGACTTTCCACTTTTTAATTTTTACTCTGTTTGTTTTTTCTATTTTTATTTTTAATGAGTGTGTGTTTAATTTAATTACGATCTCCTGTGCTTGTCCCAATAAATAATTTTTCTTTCTTTTCTTTCTTTCGTTACTAGCTTGCTTCGCTCGGTTTTTACGACTTGACAAAACATCGAGATTTCTTTAATATTTGGTAAACGTAACTTTAATATTAACGTATTATACACATAAACCTTCCGGAATAAAATCTCTAAACGATGGTGAATAAACCTCATCAAAATCTGTTGCGTGGTTTAGAAGAACAACGCGGACATACAGACAGACTAAGATTTATAATATGTATAGAGAAGTTACACTCTTGGATAAACACCCAACGAAGTTCATCGACTCAATTATTTAAGCGTAGGTATATTTCATACAAATATTTCCTTATAACAAAAAATAGAAGTCAAATCCCTGCCAATATAACACCAAATATACCTATATTAAAATACTAGCTGTTGCCCGTGACTTCGTCTGCGATCCAGGATGAAAAAAGGGAAAGCGGGAAAGTCCGAAAGGGATACCGTGGCCCCCGGCAACGTACAGGCAACTGAAGGAACACGGTTGGGTTTTAGTCAGTAAGAGTCTGACACGCCCTCCTGCTCTGCCAAGAGCGGGAGAAGTTATTTGATAATTTCCCATCCAAAAAAAAGGATGAAAACTAGCCTAAATCCTAACCCAGGTCATGGTCTACCAATTTCTGAAAGCGTAACAAACAAACAAACTCACTTTCGCATTTATAATATTTGTTTAGAATAATCGACAGCCATGTCTATATTTACGGGCAAAGAAGTATAATTACGTATGTGCATACAATCGTGAGTCTCATCCACCTCACACGAAGCAGTTTGCATTAATCAGTAAACGATCAGGACCAACCGGAACTAGCTACCTGTTGAATCATCGCCTTCTCCGTAATAAATACAGGTCCATACGGCGAAATAAAACGAACGTGACCCGAAACAATATTTTTTTTAACTTCTTTTGATCATAATGTTTTCCTCAGAATTTCTAACAAAGAAGCTTATACATATGACTAATACATATGACAATACAGCAGAACCGCTTACTTAACCACAAAAGGTAGCTCGGAATGGAAAACAGTCTTCATCCACCATAATTGAAAATGTGTTAGTCTCTCTGTTGGTTAAGATTAAGACCGGATGGTTTCTTCTTTATATTAATAATTCATTCATTTTTCATTTTGTAGTAATTTAGGAACAAAGCTAGACGTGCATGAATAGTGATAGAAATACGTCGTCATTGGATCATCCACCGACAGCCCATCGGTCGCTTCGAGCCGGTCCGATATAAATAGTCGTCTAAAAATACACAGCACGGATTGCACCTGCATTCGCAAAACACCTACTATGCTGCTTAACAAATACCTGGATAAACAGGCTAACAGAAATACCTACCTGGCAAGTAAAATTCGTTACGTATGTCATAATAAATCCAAGCCTAGCAATATATTATATAGGTAGTACAAGGGTGCAGATAAAAGATGTTTCTGTATGTCAACTATTTAAATGAAATTCACATTCTCGCAATAGATAGTTTTACATAATGTGTACCTACGCACACCTAAGCCTACATGTTGCGATTCATTGAAACTGACTATGCATTTACACGCTCGAGTCTCGACACGATTCTCCAATGTAGTGACTACAAAAAAGCATTTAATCGTTATCAAAAATCTATGTTCCGACTGATTTATGTGTTGTATTTTTGTACATACAAAACTTTATCTCATATCTTTCCAGGAACTTTTCTCGACATAAGCGCTGCCAAAGGGCATCGTCTTGCCGAACGTCGTAATTAAGGGTCTCGAACGCCATAATTTCTCTATAATAATTCAAAACATCATTACGAGTAATGGCGTAAAAGAGTGGTCGTCACCGTGCCGACGCCGAGTCAGTTTGTTGAACCTGTCGCCATCAAATGTGTGCATTTGTGCGGTGCGCGGGCGCAGGCGGCGCGGCGACGACGGAGTGCAGTGCATCAACCTCCAATAACTTGTAATTTGTAATTACAAACCTTTACTGCGCCCGGACGGAGCCGGAGGAAATAGCCACGTTTACAGCTCACGTTATATATTAATTTCGTAAATCGAATACGTGTACACCATTGACTTTCCATTACTTAATAATTATATTTTTGTTCTAAATAACATGATTTCAGTGAATTCAAAGCCATGAAATCTAACTGTCTAAGAGTTAATATGAACACTAAACAGGTATACCTCTTGACTTCGTGCAATCCTTGGCTACCGTCATAAAATTGCAGTTACGAATAATTTATGTAATTGTTATTTTTACTTTTTACCTTGATTAGTATCTCCCTTTCATCATTTTTTTATAATTTCACATAGACCGTAATTAAGAAAACAAAAAATGAGGAAAGGATCCAGATTTCTGTCAGTTCCGTTTCCGTTACAACTGCAGAAATAACTTGGTTTTACAGTTTCTTTGAGAAATACACGGTCGCACATAAGTAATGAAGGGGTTGCAACTAGTTATAACTTTGATAACTTTAAACCGACTACAGCAAAGCAAAAAGGAGGGTTAGGATTTTGACCGGTATGTATGTATGTACACATCTGTTACCTTATAACTTCTAAACTACTGATCATAATTTGACAAATAAACTATCGTTGGAAGCGTCTTGATTGTCCGCTGGTTATAGGCCTTGTGACGTCACATTAAATTAATATAACATATAATCAATATGAATATGGCGCCCTCTAGAGGACATAAAGACATGAACAATTTTTTTTTCTCTGTAATTATGCCATTTTGGGTATCAAATTAAATGGCTTAACTTTAGCACATTTCTAAAATATATATATTATAACCCCAAAATAATTTAAATTAAAGTTATAAAACTAAAAAGGAAATAATAAAGATTCCCAAAAACAAATTAACTTCCAACGATCTGTGGTTGACTATAATACTAACTAAGCTGAGTTAAAATGAATTACCGAAAAATGAATACAATATTAACCGATTTTTTTATTTTATTTAACAAACAGACATGAGCTTATTCAAATAACAATTCAACGAAAAATAATCTGTACTTTCAAATAATATACTAGATTTCCAAACAAAAAAACACATCTTCAACAAGTTTCCGAAAACATATATTATGTTCTGCTAAAATAATCGTTTTCTTAAGCTCTATAGAAACCAGCTTAATTTCTACTGTTGGTTAATAACTTTTTAACCCTCAATTTTGTTGAAAATAACTATACCTACTGGTCGTCCCGCGCTGACGCTTCGTGTGTACTTCGGGTGACATCGGTTGGGTTCGGGTGCAGAGCGATTCTGCGCTCACATTCGACTTATAATTTCGTTCGTTCGTTCATGTTTTTGTTTACGGTTTGCTTTGGTCGTAGGATGATTTGATAATTCGAATCTACGCGCAAACCCGCGAAAACACGGATAATTTGAAAATGGTGAAAACATTTCTGCGAGCAACTTGGTGAAAGTGGCAATCGCCAGCCGCTACCGCGGCACCACTCGCTTCGCTCGCTCGGCTCGCGCACGTTTGTCACAGTTCTAACCTATTTCACGTCTGTGATGTCTTTTTTATGCCTTTTTATTAAAGGACTTTTATGTCGTATTTGGGTTTTAGTTTTATAACTTTTATTATTTATTCATCTTTATTGCGAGAAATGAGTTCCTGGAGGGATTTGGAAGAGGCCTTTGCTCAGTAGTGGGATAGTACAGGCTAACAAAGAAAAAACTTTATTGCTATGATAATAAAATAACACTAATGGAGATATTTTAGAGTTACTTTTTAAATATTACGTCACGTAAATGACTGCCATTTCCAGCCCAACAAAGACGGGCTCTATCGAAAACATTAATTAACATATAATTTGTGAACACAGAAGAGCAGCAAAAGTCAGTGCAAATGTCATATTTATTTTTTGAAAACATCGTAACATTTACAAAAGAACTTGAAATATTCGAAATCGTATCAAAACGCATTGAGGTACCGACATGTTTATGACCACATTTCCAACCTAAAGCACAGATTAGTACAGATGGGCAAAACCATTTAAATAAAAAGCGACTCTTGCTACGAAACAATAAAGTGCAATACAGGTCGCACAGCGCTAATTACCTACAGTAATATTCACATAGAGGCCGCCTCTCTTTCTATTGCTTAACTCTTATTTCGTCTGACTTCGTAACGCCCACTGAATTCGACAAGTCGAGCCTGCCACGTGCCTACTTGTAGCTTCGTACCTAAAATGCGGAGTGACCCACCTGTATTCATCTGTGTGATTGCAGTAGATGACATCGTGACATCAATCAATCAATTACACAGTACATATAAATACATTGCAAGACGTTTATAATAATTATATGAAGTAAGACCAACAATATCTACTGGTCAACGTCGACGGACCGAAATAGTTGTACCTTAACTTCATCTTCCCACCCTTACACACATTCAGTACAACTATTTTCTTTAATGTCCCTCGGGAATCATCGCATTTCTGAATACAAACGATTAGGAGCGTCCGGTCTGCACAAAGTGCAAAGGGCAACTGATAACTGACGAAACACGAAGTTTGCCGAGGGACATTAAGAAAACAGTTGTACTGTACTAGCTTCTGTCGCATCGCGCTGCCTGCCCGCGCTATTACTTCGTTTTCGCTTACCGATCTTTCCGACTGTTTTTCTTTTTGCTCGGCTCCTAAGGATCATAGCGTGATATTAAATATTCCTATATTCCTCGTGAATTGGGCTACCAAATGCAAAAATATTTTTTGAAATCCGACTGGTAATTCCAGAGATTGGCGTGTTCAAATAAACAAGAAACAAACTCTACAGCTTTATTATTAGTATAAATATAGATTTGCTGTTCATAAAACACATAAAGTACATTTGTGACAGCGAATGAATCAATCGTAATTTCCAATTCATCTGACCTGTTATTGCGAACACTTTTAATGTTTCGTTCAATTAAGTTTACCATAAAAAATATTTTTTAATTAGAAAACAAAATCAACATCCTGTGCGAACCGAGTACTTAATTACCTTATAAAGCACATAATATTCTTTTTTTTTTTAAATAACCATTTATCTAGAACTTTTTATTAAAGTCCCAACAGTAAATTAAGAAACTTTATAGACTTGATGTTCAGACTAAAATAGATCCTCTTTTTTACCGTTTACTTGATATAAGCTGTTCATGTGACTTTATTGTTTTTTTAAATGACTACAAAACTTATTTACGAGTACATAAACACGGCCAAGAAGTATTTAAATTCATCTCTCTATTTTTAACTTAAATTCCATTAACTTATAATGAATACCCATTTAAAGTTTAAATAGACGCGAATGACACACTTTTGAAACATCCATGACTCACTACTCTGGATAATAAATATGTCAGTCTGGTCTATAGTAAAATCCTTTGACCATATTAAATGCCTCTTATTTCTTATTAGGACACACGCGTGACCATTACTCCTATTCAATGTAATTACCGATGCCGTCATGTTAGATTCTCTGTTATGTTGTGCTTGTACTATTATCTATCGCACAGGTTTTACTTGAAATAATGTCTCCTTTTGTGACAAAATAACGTGAATCGAGAGCGTTATAAAACTGTCATCATTATAATAAATTAATAATGCAACGAAATTACTTTTTAACTGATTTACTATCCGAAAACCAAAACGTTTTTATCTGACCGAACTGTTTTTCTTCTTCTTTCAGTGTAAGTATCGATTTTTGAACTATCAAAATATTTCTTATTGTGAGCACCATGTATCTATCACATAATTAGTTTATCTGTTGTTGCTTCATTTTTAATTCTTAATTCTTTTTACCTATTGTGGTATAATAATTTTATTCTAGGTGCATCGTCCTCACATATAATTATATAACTAATGTACTTATACAAAATATTGTAAAACATTTTAAAAGAGTAACGGTGGAGTTTCTTGCCCATTCTTCTCCATACGAAAACTACCTTTTGGAAGGGGCAACTAGAATCAATTAATTTTTTTTTATAAATTTTTGACGTTCAAAAGTGCCTTATACGGGCCTACTTGAAATAAATGATTTGACTTTGACTTTGACTTTGACTTATCGATTTCGCGAAAAAGTAAAGAGGGTAGATCCGGGAGATTATAAATTGCAGCGAATATATGATCATGATAAGACCCACTGCTGCTAAACATCAACTACTCAAAGGGCGCTAATAAATTGACCGAACGTAAATAAAATTGTAACGGTAGAGCCGCCAAACTATCTACGCAATAGTTGACAATTTATCTAACAAATAAAGTACTTTGCTGGTATTTTATAACAAACATAAAATTATGTTAGTAGGCTCACGGCATGGACTAACATGTTGACTAAGCAAATCCAGGTTTATCGTATAATTCTCATAGATTTTCTCGATATTAGTTGTCGCTATAACAAGGAGCATACAAACGGTGTGTTACATTATTCATCCACAAGAGAAATATCAAATAATCCTTATATTTTATTACCTAACATTCAAAAACACAATAACTAAGTACATAAAAGGTTCCCCCGTCATCGACCGCGTACACATTTTAACATTCTTAGCAGATTATTCAAGTCATCAAGGTTCATAAAATAATGAAAAAACAACAAAACCAAATTGTTCTTGTGGGGAATTTTATGAGAAACCACTTTGGGCACAAGTATTGTAAAATTTCGTAATAAAAATTGCCGTTTTATTTAAGACTCATTTAAAATGTATGATTGCATTGCCTGATTCAGCAAATATATTAATCAGTAACAGTTAACATTACGCACAAATTAACCAATTAATTATAGCAGATTACAGGCCAAGTTCACCAAGCACATTAGTTTAAACATTACTCCTATTCGGTGCAGCGGTTGTCATTTTTACTGTTTTACATAATAAAGCTAAGCGCACATTACAGCCGCATCAGGCCCCAGGGCACCGCGTTTCAATACAAAAACCGGCCAAATGCGAGTCGGACTCGCATACGAAGGGTTCCGTACCACCGTATTAATTAATTACAACTGTCTACCTATTACGGTTCATGTGATACAGCCCACTGACAGACGGACAGCGGAGGCTTAATAATAGGGTTCCGTTTGGCGCCTTTCGGGTACGGAACCCTAAAAAGCGCGGTGTGGGCCGCCTGTAATGTGCGATGGTTTATACAAAATGTTACGACGTAGTACTACGTGTAATGTACTACGTGACGTAGGAGGATTTTTGTAATGCCGTGCGGCCCGCCCAAATCTGCGTCAACCTTTAGACAGCGGGATTTAGAAACTATCCGTCAGAGCTTGGTAAACTTGGCCCTAAACTTCAAACACAGCCCAGGTGGGTTTCAAAAATACGATTTAAAAAAATTAATTCGTGGGCCTATTAATCATGGAAGTCTAAACTTCTAAAGGCAATAGTTACAATAAAATCATACTATCTGTGTCGTCTGAACTGAGCAACAGTAGTCATAAATACGAAGCTAGTTTCCACCAACATTTAAATTCTGACAAAGATCAAAAGGCAATGGCGTCTGGAACTGCTACAGTACACGTAATAACGACTTACTTTATGATCCGCGTTTTGCATGACAACTATCACCCAACGGTATCTAGTAAAATATAACATTGAATTTATATATATTATTATATTTTAGTACCAGTAGCGGATCCAGGGTGGGGCTAAGGGGCTCAAGCCCGCCCCAAAAGCATCTGAGTTCTTCCGTGACAAATCTTAAAGTGAACATGATATTATTATAATTAAACTACCTAAGGTACAATTTTCATCAATTATCCTTAACTTAGTAAGTATTATGTTTTCAAGTTTTAAATTTCGATAAGATGTTATGTTCTACGTGACGAATTTTGAAACCGCGCGCCACTCATTCTGCCTCCACTGCCAGCCTACAGCCCGCGCGTAGCGTCGCCGCGATCGTGATAACTATTGCAAGTGTCATTGTTAGGGTTCCGTACTACGGGTGCCAAACGGAACCCTATTACTAAGCCTCCGCTGTCCGTCCGTCCGTCCGTCTGTATCTCATAAGCCGTAATAGGTAGACAGTTGAAATTTTCACAGATTCTGTATTTTTAGTACCGCTATTACACTAAATAATAAAAACTAAATAAAGTTAAAAATTATAGGGGTACCCATACAATAAAATTTTGATTTTGAAAAAAAAAATCTTGTCCTAGTATGTGGGTGGGATGTCATTGCCTAGCACTCGTCGAGTAGAGCACATTTTTTTTATTTTTTAAAAATGAAGAAAAAGGAGGCTGTAATTGTTGTCAGTTTTAGACCCAGTTTTATACGAGCTCTATCGCAGTAACTAAACAAGTTAGGAATTTGAAACTTCTGTATATCATGTACCATATACTGTATTTAACCAACAAATATTAAAAACGCCGAGAGGTATTTTATTCAAATATGGGCGATTTTCTGCATCTGCAAAAAATAACTTTGTAATTCCCAATATCATTATGAAACACACATTTATCTTTGCGATTTAAAAAATAAATTATCCTTAATAAAGTAAATAGTTTTAAATATTGTACGATATGATACGGAATAATTCGTGCGCGAGTCCGACTCGAACTTGACCGTTTTTTGTTATTTAGTGTTTACTTTACTAAAACCTACCCTCAGTGGGGTCAAGCCTCTCCCAAACAACAATCCTGGATCCGCCACTGGTACATATTTGAAAAATGATAACTAAAACGAGATTTAATTAAACCTGATCTCCATTACGAGCATAGATTTACGACATTTAATCCATGCCTGTAAGTGTAACGTATTTCCATTTCAAATTGGCGATCTCTCCCAAAAAAGCACCGGTTTCATTAAAGCTTTTCAGGAACATTTTATAAGGAAGATTTTCTTACTTATGTCAATTTAAATAAATAAACGGGAAAATGCAAATCCGGACAAAAAGTTAGTCACTCAGTAAAGTACATATAAATATATACATAAACTCACGCCTTTTTCCCATGAGGGTAGGCAGAAACTACAGAACGCCACCTGCTACGATCCTTACTCATTTTGCTTCGTTTACATTCATACACGCACGACGCGACGGTCTGGTTCAGTCCTCAGTAACAGGCGGCCGCTGCTAGAGGCGACATTACAAAACTGACGGTTTTGAAGTCGGTTCGCAATAGAAGTTGTGACACTCAACGCACTACCGCCGCCACGAATTTTATTAGTAGTACCGGTTCTATACCCTTACATTCTGTGCTCTGTGAAAGGTAAGTTGGTATTGAACGCAATCCCCACACAGTCACAGCGTGTATACTCTACTTTATCATCGGCTTTTGTTGCTGTCAGTACCTACTACTTGCCTGCTTCCATGGAATCAGATTATCAATTACTGTTTTCCTCATGATTGAAAGCAGTAATTGATAATTTGATAGGTCTAAATCTACAACGCTGCCGAATGGCACAGTTGTACATTCAAAAAACGGGGTTTACCTTTAAGTGATGCGGCAGTGGTCTCAACGGCGAACATATTGAGCGCCGTGAGCTGCAACAGTCGTGCAGCAGGAGTTGGCAGGGGCTGGCGGTGCAGGAGAGCGCGGAATTGACGCAGCATTATACTCGCGCTCTCGTAAAACGTCTCCATTCTGACAGGAATTATATAAAGTCCCAATTTTAAAAGTGCACATTTGTTTCAGTAGTTCAATAAATCGGTTATTCGGATAAAATAATGTAAAATAAAAATAATAAATAAATAAAAGTCTAATGAATAAATAGAACTTATAGCTGTTGTTCTTCTTACTTCTCCCTCCGCCGTATGTCGTGTCAATTAGCATTTCTCATGCTTCGGGACACTTCGGGAAGACAATTCGTGATTACTAAGCAATGGTTTTACCGAAACTGATTCTCACTACACTGTGAAAACGCTCATCTTGTCAGTGTGAGGGTGCACATTTTTTAAACATTGTATACCATTTTTATGTAATAATTCTAGGTTCTTAGCCATTTAGACAATATCTAGTTTCTTTTTTGAACATGATTGCTGAATTTTAATAATATGATGGTGATTCTTACACTTGCAAAAAAGAATATAATTAGAATTCTCCTATATTTAGAAAGGGGTAATATTTATGCATAGTATTTATGGAAAAGGGCTACACTAAAATAATCAACGCAAGAGGAATACATAATAATCAAAATACTTTTTTTAACAATTTATTAATAAAGTTTCTTGGTGTTAAAATAGAGCGTAACGAAGGTAATATACTTACTTATACTTTCCAAAATATCTATGATCCGAAAGGTTATCGCTATTAGGACATGAGCGGTCGCATCAATTAGAGTCGATAAATATATAGGTATATTATGTTCTTATTATAAATATAAAATAAAACATATCTAATAAATACGTGACTTACCCTATTTTAGTGATGAGCTTCCCGTGAACGTGTAGATAACTGGTAATGAAATTTTTGTTCAACTGTAACAATGAGAGAACAATTTAACCAATATACCTACGTTAATCATAATCAGTGATCGGAGTAGGTAGATTGAATTGGGGTCATTGATCCGAAACGTAAATATGGACACTCCTCCGGAATTGGTTGATTATTTTTAAAAAAAACCGGAACTTAGCTAGGAATTCTATTAAAATGAGCAATATTATATTCTTCATAATTTTTTTTAACGGCACACAGTCACGATTTGACACAACCCAACGACCAATCAGAACAAAGGATCATGGGTGGTGCACTAACCGGTTATCAAAACAATGCGTACGCCCGCCGACGACATGCCAGGTAGCTCACTCGTTTACTTCGGTTCGTAGAGTGCACTTCTTTGTTTGTTACTGTGTTGTGAAAATTATATCACTACCAACATTAACAATATTTAATTGAATCCGGAAATACCGGAATTGCTTTCCGGAAAAATGGCTTATCCATGTTATTCTTTCTGTGGGCATTTATGATACAAGTACCAAAAATCAATCTACTTACTCCGATCACTGATCATAATATTATTCTTCGCCAAAAAAAGATATGTTATCATGAAATCAAATGTAAAGGAGAGACAGTGAGAGAAACAGATCGAAAGAGAACGAGCATCTTTAACAAAAAGAGAAGAGAGAACCAAAACAATTTCAGCACCACATGGTCTAGCAATTAAAATATTGTACAGTCAACCGGACCTTCACGATAAAATAATTACATTGACAACGCGTTTATGTCGTAGCAGTAAGTGTGGTTTCGTAATTCAGAGATGATTTTATTCCCAGTGATGTTAACCTTCAACTGGATCTACCCTTGAAGCTAGTAACGCCTAGAGATATATAGGAATATAAGCTAGGACGACAACAAGGCCCTAGGTTATGATCTTATCGACAAAAAGTCCTCCAAGAATTACCTCCCAAAAGAAATTGTGTACCTCACTGTAATTTGTAATGCCATTCAGCGAGTAGGCTACTTTCCAGATATACGAAAAGTATCACAAATAATAATGATGCATAAACCTGGTAAACCGATACATGATGTCACCACATATAGACCAATCAGTCTCTTACCGATTACCGTCTAAGCTTGCGAAAAGTGCCTTCTACATAAAATGTTACTTGTCCTCGATGAGAAGTCCATTGTTCCAGCACGCGTAGCATGACAACCATAGAAAAGGGTTTCCCATGGGTTTTGTCGACAGAAGAATAGACAAAATGACAGCTTCACAATCTGTGGTCTGGCTACGCGTGCAGATCATGGCACCAATTCGGATTTCGGAAAGAACATGCTACCTTAGAACAAGTCCATAGTGTGCAGGACGATCAGAAAATCCTTTGAGAAAAAAGAGTACTGTTCAGCTGCCTTTCTTGATATACAACAAGCTTTCGACAGAGTCCGGCACAAAGGTCTGCTATTCAAAATAAAAACCTTATTACCACATACATTCTATGGTGTACTAAAATCTTACATTACAAACAGAATATTAAAAGTAAGAGAAAAATCAATCCACCTCGGGACTCCATGAAATATCTGCAGGAGTACCATAGGGCTCGGTTCTTGGACCCGACTTGCCACAAAGCTCCGAGACTACAATTGCCACTTTCACGGATAACACTGCCTAACTTACCTCGCACAAATGTCGAACACAAGCATCTCGAATTTTGCAAATCAGTCTAAACGAAACTGAAGAATGGCTAGCCAAATGGAGAATTACCGCCAGTACATCAATCTGTGCATATCACATTTACACTTCGTAAAAATGATTGTGACTGGGTCACCCTAAACGGCTGACAACTCCCACACCACGAGCCTGTGAAGTATCTGGGCATGCATCTTGACCACAGACTCACATGCTCATAAAAAGAGAAGAAATACAGAGGTCTATTCTGGCTACTAGGAAGAAAATCATCTGGCAATTGACAACAGTCCTCATATATAAAACTATACTAAAACCAATCTGGACATATGGCATCAAACATTGGATCAGCCAGTGCCTCCAACATAATGAAAGTGCAAAGGGCACAAAACTATATATTAAAACACATATCCAACTCACTAAGGTTTATAAAGACAACAGAGATCCATGAAATCCTCAATATTCCGATGGTCAACGAGAAGAAAAGTACACATGGCGACAACTACAAATCCCGAATGCTAAATCACCCGAATTGGCAGCTTACTATCGCAGAAAGCATCCGCCGAATAAATAAGCGGCGGGGCATTTCGAACGGAACAGTCAGAGCGAAGAATGACTTCGAAGGGCAGATAGGGCAGACTCTAATGGGAGTAGCGCCCCACATGCGAACAGAACCATCTCATCTGCTCATAGTCTAAACGCATGATAAAAAAGTGATGTTTACCTCGACGGAAGTCATGGAAGCGAGTTGTTCGTCCCTGGAAGCGGGACGGAAGGTGGTGGTCCTGTGGCCGCTGGGCCGCACCCACACCTCTCTTTTCATGCCCGCTGTGTTCTCTGCGTTGCCAGCCGAGGCCGTGCCCGGTGCACCGCTTTCAGCATTCTTGGATACCTCTAAAGCAGCTCGACGCTTGCGCTCAGCTGCCTCGTACTACACAAACAAATCATTTGAGTTAACGTTATCGCTTAACTTTCCATCAAACAAATATAAAAGTATTATTCAGAACAAACCTTTTTCCTGTTTTCGTCGAACAGTGAAAGTAAACTTTCTCGTGCGGAATGAAATGGATTGGACGACATTAAACTTCTCATGTAATAGTAAACAGCATCTAATTTTCTTCTCTGAAAATAACATTTTTATTTATTATGAATAAATTAGCAGTATTCTTTAAATTACTAAGGCCCTCTTGCACGTTCATGTATTAATCTAAATAACTCAGAGTTAATAGCGAACTCAGGGTTAATAAATTATTTAATCTTGGTGCCCCAAGAGTTAAAATGTTAAATATTATTACCCTACCGTTGTGGGAGAGTTAAGTCATTAAAATGGGCGCAAGTGGACCTAACCCGACTTAGTATATTAAGTAATCAAACACTTACCGCATATATTGCCAGTATAGCTAACTGATTGTACGGTCTGCCATTCTTAGGATTGATTTGTTGAGCTTTAGTGTACCAAAATTTACTCTTAGAATAATTATTTGTCTCATTCACTTGTTCCTTATATCGTGCTAAGTCCCCCAAAAAGACGTAAATTTTTTGAACTGATATTAAAGCCAAACCCACGTACCCAAGACCTTTGGGAGGCAACACATGATTATCATTTATGTAATCATCAACATTAAACTTATAAGTTTTCTCCAACATTTGCACTAGGTTCTCAAAAAATGTGTTTCCTTCTTCGATAATAACATTGATCAATTTTACTATTTCTGGCTTGTCTTCTGGCGTAATTTGAGTAAAACTCTTTCTTAAAGGTTCTATGAAGTTATAGTATAAAATTTTCCAAAAATGATGTTCAATATTATCAGCTTGACAGTACTTAATATCCGACATGAGGAGTCGGTGTAGTGCCTTTTGTAACAAAGCCCTGAAAAAAATATTTTTGTTAATGTACAATCAAGTCTAAACAATAGTTTCCGAATAGTTCCAGCTACATAGGTCAACTCACCTTTATGTATAATAGTTGATAGAACACGGTACATGAAGCATGGTCAATTTTAGCCACTAGCGCAGGTAATTGCATCTTGTGCTAACGTGTAAAAATATAGCTAGAGATACAACACATGCGCAGTATTGGAGTTAATAAAAATTCAACATAATACTTATTGTATGGTGTCTTTAGAACCTGCGATTCTTTTTTTTGTTCAATTATTTACCTTGTTTCGATGACATCGGGCCAATGTTGCGCGAGCCCGAGCGGTCCCCTCAGTATGTGCGTCTGTAGTATGACATCGAGGCGGTCCACCTCTTGCAGCAGGGCACGGTGTCGGACCGCGCGCGCCGCGTCGTTGGCCTCGTAGCCGGCGCTTCCGCGAGATGAACTCTCTTTCATTCCTAATACCGGACCAACTTGTTTGACTATTCGCAAAGGCTCGTCGCAGTCGTGGGCACAAGAAAGTGCGAGTGGGACTGTAACTATGAGGTACGAGATTTCTAGACGTGTCATCTCATTCCTGCTTTTTATGACCACGGCTGCTACGAACGTTGGCGTATACTACAGTTCAGTGTTACTCAAAGTGTGCTCTGCTGAGGCACTGGGCTCCGCAAGCCTGTGGGGGCTCTGCGAAAATACTGGCTCATTGTGACTAGTATTTTTGCGGAGCCCACAGAGGCTTTGCCCAGCCCAGGTTCCTCAAGAACTCATTTTACATTTGGCGGTATTTACTTAATCACGTATCTGTGCAGGATATAATGGAACTATAACTAGGCGCTTTACTTTTTATTCGTGATATGTCTACGTGGAACAAGTTACGCAACAACTGAAAAAACAGCGATTAAGCAAATACTGCCAAATCTATATAAAATTAGTTCTTGCGGAAGCGGTAAAAATAATGAATTTCGTCAAAACTTGTGTAAAGATTATGGCAGAAAACATAAAATACTACTGCTCCATACAGAAGTGAGATGGTTATCTTGGCGTAATTCATTAACAAGTCTATTTGAACTTAGACCGGAGTTAGTTACAAACTGTGCGAAACAGAATTCTCAACTCAACCTATGCATCTATAAAAACAAAATACCGTAATAGAGTGGGTGCCGAACCTGACATGCGACTTCAACTCTCTTCAATCAAGCCTGATATCAAACAATTGATGAAAAGTAAAAATCTATTTCATACCCCCCATGAGATGCAAATGTTAATGTTATTATGATTATTAATGAAGAATACACACAAAACCAGGTTTTGATTATTTTAGGGCTCCGTCAAATATTTAGTTTTCCAAAAAAGCTTGAGATGCGCTGCTATAGTTATTATGTTGTCATTGAGCTATTCGGATACATCCAAGCACAAAAACAGGAAAAGAGCGATTGTAAAGCAAATTAGCATGAGCCATCTATAAGTTCATGATGAAAATTCCAGGGAAAAAGTTTGTGATTTTATACTACACTCGCGGACACCTGAATCAAGCCACCCTGCATATTTTTGTTTAAAGTTCTCTATCTTTTTAAATAATGGTAGACAAAGAAAAATATATGTTGTTTTGAAGCCAGGCGCTCACTATTATTTCCGTTTATCATTGTTCCAAATTTGAAATCTATTATTTGTTTGCGTTTGTGCCATTCTGTGAGCGTCAGTTTGGGACCATTGAGTGGCTTCGGGAGGTTTCAGGCTTCGAGTCTCCATGGAAGTCTCGAAGCTGTTCTTGGGCCAACTGAGGTCAGATGACGATTGCGCAGGCTGGTGGTAAAAATAAAACGATCTTATCGTATTTTAGTAACCCGGTTCCGTGGTCCTACTGGATGGCGCACGAAGCCGCCAATCTCCAGGTATCGATGGTAAATTCTTTGAACGGCAGAACGACTTCCATGCAGTTGTGCACTTACGTTTCGCTTACTAAGTCCAGACTGAAGAAGTGCCACAGCTTGTGCGACTACTTCATGTGCAAAATAAGAAAAAAACAATTTCGATACTCTTTTTATGCAAAAGAAAACTAATAACAAAATAACACACTCCGATATTCTTCTCTTTTTCAAATTTGGAGCAATTGTGATACCGAAATGATGCCAGTACGTCAGCTTCAAAATTGCATTTAAAACTTTTCTCTAACTTACAATAATTATTTTGATATTTTTTATTCAAAAGCATAAAAACGCACGGTGGCTCGATTTAGGAGTCTGGGAGTGTATGTTTAAAGTATTTGCGTATTTATGTTAGAAGTTCTAGTGCGATAAAAAATTTACCCAGTTGTCTTGCTCGTTCTAATGCAAGTGTAACGCATGCTTGACCTGTTTTGTGTAACTACTAATAAAATATGTTTGCTAAAATTGTGCTTACCTCTCTCCATTCTTATGTCTATTTTATTTGGACTAGTTTGTACAATTATAGGTTTGGATGGATTCTGATGATCAAACAATATTTTTTGCGTCTCCACTGAGCCTCCCCTTCTGAAAAGAGTACATAATTAAAACCATAAGCTTCGACTGTATGTTACTGCTACAACATTAACTACGGAATTTACCCTATATCTTTCTGCATATGTGTTATAGAAGCCTGTGGCAACATTATTATCCCGGGCTGCGATGTGGACGAGTCTGAAGTATGTTTGTTGCGCGAGTTGGAATTCTCTGGATGTCTACAACACAGAGCAGATACATTTTTGAAAACTGGATAAAAACATACTAGAAATGCAAGTCACTTATAATATTTACTTACTTATCATGAGAATTAAACTTCTTGGACTCGAGAATTTCCTCTCTCCAGTTCAGAGTCCCTGAGCTGGGGCCGTGTGAGGAAGACGGTGGCGCCGGCCCCGCTGAAGGTGGATGCTGTGCATTTTGTAAGTGTTGTGAATGTTGCTGATGCTGAGCATGTTGTTGGTGCTGCACATGTTGTTGATGTTGAGCATGCTGTAGATTTTGGGCATGTTGTTGATGTTGGACATGCTGTTGATGTTGCGCGTGTTGATGTTGTTGCCCATGTTGTTGATGTTGCACATGTTGCTGATGTTGCGCATGTTGATGTTGCACATGTTGCTGATGCTGGGCATGTTGTTGATTCTGCGCATTTTGCGCATGCTGTGGTTGCTGCGCATCGGAGTTTCTTCCGCGGCGTCGCTCTATGGACAAGTGTAAAACAAAACAATGTCTTATCTGGTTTTCGGTAATGATAACATTATCACTTAAAAGACAATGAGCAGAAGTGGTCCAAATTTCCACCACTATTAAGGGCTATGTAAGCTTAAAGTCGACTAAATACCATACAATTTTGATTACTAGGTGAAAAAAAATATATTCACTCAAAAATACGTATTTTTAGTTATTTAACCGTTAATTTTTTTCGCACATAGCCACATTTCAAGCAGTAAAAACATGGTAGCAATGATGACGCATTCCCCCTGTTCTGTAATGCGCTCAAATCGTCATGGTAATTATTTGGTATTTTGGATGGGCGAGACACCAACCCACAATTCTACTTCCAGCTGCGAATCTGGACAATGTTATTGTGGATGAAGACATAATAATATGAGATGTATTCTTTTAAGGACAGGAATAAATAAAACTTGTGTGAAATATTTTTGTGTTTACATTCTTCCCAGTATTACAAATATTTTAAAATAAATATAAGCATTGTAAAGATAGCTATAAGTCCTTTCATTTGATTTGATACCCCACATGATAGGGTTTGATTTTTTTGACGTAGCGAGGTACCTACCGCGACCGCCATATTGTTTATATTTTGGCTCATACAGCTTATATCAACCAGAATAACGTATGAATTACAACGAAATGTCATACACCTAAATCAGTCGAGTAGTTTAAAAGATATAGTGAAATAATGAAGCGTAAAAAGGTTTTTAAATTGCAAGTTTTCATGGGGTCATAACTTTTTACTGAGTAAATATTTTTGGTTGCGGTCTTCTTATAATGATTCAGAACGCAGTGTTCCATCATATGGCATAGTTCTTATTGATGGTGGAAATTTGGACCAAGCTCCATATATTTTTGCCCATTCTTCTTTGCTTTTACAGATGGGAACCCAATATAACAATGTAGTCACGAAGTTCCACACTCAGAGTAGTCACCCAAAAACCAATTTAATACCACTACCAATAACATTCAAATGTTTTTAATCTGTCATGTTTTCGACTGACGAGGTTCAAATTGATACCTGTCGATTAACGCAAATGATTAACAAGTCCCAAATAGCGACTCGGCACAAGTCATACAGAGGACAATATTATGTAAGTGTCATCCTCTGGAATTCCGCCAAAGGGCACGTAAAGATATTCAATCGCAAAGAGACGCTACTATATCACGCCTGTAGTTTCACGAAGAGTTAAATAGGTGTTTAAGTACTCCCACATTTCATCAGATATACTTACTTTATTCTCAAAACGTGAGCAACTAACCTCTGTTCTCCATGCGTCGGCCCGAGCGCTTGCGGGAGCGCCGGCCGGGGCCTGCGTCGGTCGCGGGTGCATTGCTACCGCTGGCCTGGCTCGGCGCCGGCGACTGCCGCCCGCGCTCGATGCTCGATGTGCGACCGTTTGCCCATGAACCGTTGTTTTTCTTCTAGAATAAACGCTGTGCTATAGATACTTCATAAATGATTTTAAACAGGCGAATTTTTGAGATGGTAATCCAAAGGGTTCCGTACCACCGTACAATATTTAGATACAACGCCGAAAAAAACATATTTCCGGTATGGGGAACCTTGGGGCTTCAATTTTTAACTTTATTTTATTTGTTACGGTTCATGAGATACAGGCCGCTGACAGACAGGTGGACAACGGAGGCTTTAGGGTTCCGTTTGGCGCCCTTCGGGTACGGAACCCTAAGCAAACTAAAACTTAATTTCTGATCCTGCTGCCTGCACTGCTTTGTGAGTGAAAATTAAATAAACTACCATTGTATGACAGAGATCCCTACACCAATCAGAAAATAGCTGATTATATTTAAAAAACCGGCCAAGTGCGTGTGCGTGATGAATTTATCCCAATAACAAACTTAACATGTTTTTCAAACTGCAAAATTAAGTTGGTCGAATATTACTTGTTAAACTGTAAAGCCTACTTAGCTGTGATAGTTTTCCTTTTAACTTCGTTATATATACTACTGCTGTGATTTTTTCACAAATCAAAGTACAGACGCCAGCACATCAACCTACTACAATCTGTCAAATTTCTATAATAGATTTTCAACTTTATTACTAAAGTATAAGGTTCAAAGTTGATTGGGAAAATTTGACAGTTTCGGGTAGGTTGACCTGCTGGCGTCTGTACAACCATTTAGCTGGCACTAACTCCTAACAAAAACTAGCACTTTAAAGCTTAATATTTCGCAAACGGATCCCTGAATTGAAAAATCGTTTCCAGACTCCCAAAATGTTTTTGAACGACCATTCCAACGACACCCAACACCATGGGATAGACGAGAAAAAAAAAACGTCTTTACGTGTAGGAGGGAACTTAAAAAAAAAAATTTTCCTCCTGTGACGTTTATCCTAGGACATTCTGGTTCATACTTACCACAATTCAATCCAAGGAAACCACATTTGTTAAAATTAGTTCAGAAGTTAAGACTAAAGGAAAACTACAAGGGAGTAAATTAACTTACAATCAAACATAGCCAATGAGATCACAAAATGAAAGCATTTTCGCTCCGAAGTAGTCTGGTATAAAAAAGCTAAGAACTAACCTGATTAAACCAGCCATCCCATAATTAAATCTGCGTTCAAATCCCGTTTGAGAGCTACGATACCACAGAGAGACACACACAGATACACTGAACTACAAAGCCGTCATACTTATGACCCCCCTTTTTACACCGGGGGTTAAAAAAAGGAAACATCACATAGCAATTAAAATTGGATGTGCTAAAATTACTGTTGATTACCTGATTTGTTGATAGCCATGCGGCTGATTTGGACATGGCAGATGGGATGCGAAAACCATCGGTATCCCGCGGACTAATGGCACGATTAGCTGATGTGTCCCGGCTGTTACATTGTGAAACTATTCTCCTGAAATAAAGTGAAGAGCTATGAAGCAAAAATACAATTCGCAATTTACTTGTTTTCGTTTTCATGTAAGGTTTGGTAATAAATTGCCATTTGATGACGTAGTGGCCTGCATATCAAGGAATTTTCTAATGAACTTCCTACTTAACTTGACCAAATTAATTACATCTCACAAGCCTATAACTTCATTAATTACCATAAAATAAATGGTATAACTATACTATTATATTTGGAATATGAATTTTTATGTATGGAAAGGGAGAGGAAGACTGATATGGATAGATTGTGTGAGGGAGATGATATGAGAGAAAAAGCAGTGAATGATAGCGTGATGGCTGACACGGGATAATGGAAGGAAGAAGCGTGTTGCGCCGACTCCAAGTAACATGGGACAGGAGCAAGAAGATGATGATAAGCATATAACTTGATTTACGCAGCACCCATCTTTCAACAGGTGGATACTCCATCACTGTCCATTCCAAGGTTGGCTGTGCAATATTCAAAAATAAAGCAAACAAGTTACACTCCTACTAACCCTTCAGTACTTTGTTCTCTACTGTAAGAACGTAACGACCTCCAGCGGTCTAAATCATCTCTGCTGTTTCCAATAGTAGAAGACCGATTACTCATGTGGCTGTCTCGCCTCTCCCGCTCTCTTTGCTTCAGTCCCGAGTGTATAATATCGTGCTGTATGCTAACGTTACTGTCCTTCCTAGGTCTCTCTGGTTCATGCTGAATGCTTGCTGTACTGTCTTTTCTGGTGCGGTCAGATTTCTTCTCAGTATTTCTAAGCCCCCTACTCGAACTCCTGCAATTATAAATCATTGCAATAAACAAAAACAGCATTTGATAGTTGTTCATTTGTCTGTCTTCTAGTAGGTATGTATCAGTTGACCGATAAATATATCAAACTGTGAATAAAAGATGGTTATAAATTAATAAAATTGTAAATTACCTTCGATCTTTACGGCGAGGTCTTCCGCTGCGTTTCGACTCTCGAATTTCAGGCTTAATGTCATCCTGAACAGATTTTTTCAATGGTTGTGAGAAACTGGTGGAAGTATCACACACATCATCTAATTTTATGTTCTTTTCTACTTCTTCTGTCCAATCCTAAAAAAATAAATGTGTAATAGGTTATTTGACTAGTATCAAAAATATACATAGATTTATTATACTTATATTTGTAAAATAAATAAAATTGGTGGAAAATGAAGTTACACGCTTTTAAAATTATTCTTCTATCCTTGTCACGCAAAACGATCATTGAACCGAATGGCGCTATAGCTACGGCGTTTGTAGCAGTGCTGTCTCTGTGTCCGTCACCACACAATCCTCACCCTTGAAAACTTCATGAAAATAATAATAATAATATAATAATATAATATTGTTTATTTTAAGAAACTTAGACATAGATTACATAATATTTTAACAGGCAAATTTAGTTCAGAAAAAGTGGTGTAGTCATCTGTAGCCGAACTAGGCAGAGCCTGTATTTCAGCTGTCAGTGCCAAACCCCTCGAGTATTATACAAATATATAAAAGCCATAACGTAAATTCATTACAATATCATGTACATAATCACTTTAACAGTTTATAGTGTATTTACTTAAGTATTAGAGAGATTACATAAAGAGAAAAAAGAAAAAAAATAAATTGTGTGGTGATTGCATGCAGGTCCTCTTATTTGAGTGAGATGGGAATGTACGTGTCTGATGTGTAAGAGGATGTGTGTGGTGTTGTATAGTGTTCTGCTGTGTGTTGTGGTGTGAGTGGGAGTGCGAGCATATGTTATGAGAATTGTATGTAATTAATTACATAGGATTTATATTAGGATGCTATGTACAGAAGAAGTTCAGTCTGTTCGTAGGTAAGACTTTTCAGGTATTCGGTAATTTTCTTCTTGCATTGCATTTTTGTTAACGGGTATATGTTTAGGGTTCTATTTAATCTATTATACATTAATGGACCAATGGAGTGGGCAAAGCGTTTACTAAATTTAGTTTTAAACAGCTCAGTTCTTTCGCATACTATATCTTTTCTTCGTTTTAGGAGGAGTATTGGATTGTAGCTAAGTTTGCTGTGTAAATAAATTTTGAGAATGCCAAAAAATTCAATTCATTCAATTCATTGGATTCAATTTGTTCTAACAAACCACATTAATTATTATCATGAGGAGTTAGCAAAAACAAAAACTGTGTCTAAAGGTTTATAGTCATTCATCAATCAATAATATTCAAACTGTATTATATAAATAAAAAATATTACTTATTAGTTATTATAATACATAATATAATAATAATACTTACTACTTTTCATTTAAGTTTATAGGGAAAATTACCATGTTCAACTCAACTTATTGAAGCTAGAGTTTATTATGTTTTTAAAACTATATTTACCAAATTAGAAATATCCAATAAAGTTGCAGAGATTTGAGATGCTGTCTCACTGTCATGCTCATTGTCCGTCTCTTGTTTCTGTTGCTCCAATTGGCTACTTGATATAGTGTTAGCCATACTGCTTGTACCATTCTGTGATGCTAAAAAGACATGGAATCACAATCAATAATATTGTAATGTTTGTGCATACAATAACAACTTAGCCCCATCATCCTAAGTGCTATCAACGCTGGTTTGAATATTGTCATTACATAAGATGTGGAAAGCTGATATAAGTTAAAAGTAAGCAAATAAGTTTATACAGGTGAATTGTAGAGATGGTTTTTCAATGCCGAACTATTTTTTTTTTATGGTAATATTGGATGCGATCTCAAAAACTTGATTTAATATCAAGATAAATCAAAAATGATTTTTGTCAATGATTTTTGATTAACCTCGTTTTTTTTTTAGTTAATATAAATACACCAAAAAATTACATGTGGCAACCGAATATGGGTATCAGAATTCAAAATAATCAGTCACTTGTTGATACCAATGATTTTTTACATTTCGCGTAGTTATACATATTTACTACAAATCAATATTAGACATTGGATTATAATATGCATTTGTGTGTGGTATGTATTATTGCATACTTTAATACTTTCTTGCTATGGTACAGTAGGCCACACATTAGTGGTAACACTTTGACCTTGAGCTGGCCTAGCGAAGAACCAAGTTTCAAAAACATAAAAGGCAAGTTTATACTGGCTGTTACCACTAATGTGCAGCCTACCCTGCTTATATAGGTAGCATAGAGATAGGGGTAATTTCGACCTACAAATGGCTATTTTATGAAAGACATCAAAGTTAATGGGGCGGCAGAGCATGAGTAGTTCATACAAACATAACACCATAATAATTTGTAAATCAAACATATTCTTAAGGTAATGTGTATTTATTCCGATTGGATTACAGAATACCTAGGCTCCCAAATATATATTTTGAATGGACACTGATTTAAAGATGAGTTATGAGAAAAATAAGTTTTCTATAGAAATTTGAAATTCCTTATGAATATGTTTGATTTACAAATTATTTTGGTATGAACTATGCATGCTCCGCAGGCCGCTTAAATAGAAAAACAATATATTTTTTAAATTTTCATCTACAAACTAAGCTTAAAATACCACCAGACCAGAAAATGTTATTTGTTCATAAAATTAAAATATAACCTGAATGTTACCTAAATTAAATAATAATGAATGCTGCCATATAATTTTGTCAGTAAAGTGTAAGTGATAACTTTTCCTACTTACATAGGAAAATGTTTTATTCTATTTCTAGACTAGATTTACACAGAAGTCAGTTAGTTACTAATATAAAATTATTTCTGTTAGGGGCTTGAACTCATTGCAGTTTCACAGAATGGACAGATTATGTGATTGTCTCCTCTAGAACAAAACCAACATATACATATGCATATACTACATGTTCTAGAAAACAATAAAGAGAAAATGTAAGAAACAGTTTAGAATTTCTTATTTCATCTTAACAATTTAAGTTTTATTATGTGAATCTTCAATACTATAGTACTGCTTACCATCATGAAATTCCTGACTTTCAGTACTGCTTGGTCCAGTGTTAACTTTCTCATTCAAATTTTTATTTTCTGTTGAATTTGTATCATATAAATTCAAGTATGACCCACTAGGAGTAGACTTTCTAGAATTCTGAACATCATAGTTTTTCAAATATGTACTTATAAATTTTTCTCTGTCAAAGCCTTCATTATCTCTTAATCTGCCTCTTCCTCTTGATGGCAATGTTTGGGACCAGTTTGTCATGTTATAATAAGTATCCTGGTTGTATGATGGTTGTACAGACTGATTTGAAGAATATTTGTCTCTGCGTATTTGGTCAGCACTATCAAAACTGTGAAGGCCTGATTGTTCTAAAAATTTCTTTCTAAATCTTGGTGGTATATTATCTAAATTTACCACATATTTAGGTCTGGAGGAATCAGATGTATAACCTGAAGAGTTTCGTCGACCAGATGGTGGCTTACCACCAGAAGATGACATATGTCGACCTGCTGATGTATCCATACTTCTACTATCTCTATTTCTGTCAATAGACTTTTGATCCTGCATATGAGTAGGTGAAATGGATCTTGTTTCTGATGCTTGCCTATATTGTCTATTATAGTTAATATCATTGTTTGTACCATCTTTATGATGGTAATCTGCAAAAATTCTGTCCCTTTTGGAGGCACCTCTAGAATAAGACCCTGAACCCTGTCCATCTGGATTATCAGACATTCTTCTATTGACGTACTGACTAGAATTATCACACCTCATTGGTACTTTAGATTGTCTACCATTATCAGAACAAGAATCTCCTGATCTAGGCACGTAAAGCTGTTGCTCAGGCTTTTTGTGACGCATATTCGTCCCTTTGTAAGTGTCGTTTAAATCGTCAGCAATAGAATTTTGAGACCCGTAGTAATTTTGGTTTCGGCTTTTAGAACCTCCGTCTATATCGTTTGTGTCCATTTTTGCATCCAAACCATAACTTGATCGTCTTAATGGTCCACTACCTGGTTTATAAAACTTTTGCTGTGGTTTATTTCTTCTATATTCCTTAGAGTCATCATCCATAGCAATCTTGTTTTAATGCATTATACATCTACGATATCAACATTTTAAAAGGAACTTTAAACTATAACATAACAAATTAATAATCTTTTGCTGTTAACACATTTAGGTTATGTTAGAATTACCACTTTTGTTATTATAATGAATGCTAATTATTTCAGAGACTGAAAAAAAAGATTCACCTTAAACTATGTATTTAGAATAGTATCAAATTTTGTAAGCTAAGTATTGAAAAGAGCACATCAATTCATTCACTATTTTTCTGATGAATTTCTGCATTAATTTTACAATTTTCCAACAGTCAACCCCGGATTTTATGTTCCATAGACAATGTAGGCAAGCACCATGGAATTAGTATATTCTGCTGGTTGAATGTTTTATTTATATAAAACACTAACAGGATATACATTATAAAATGGTTTCAAATAGTATCTAACAAATAGTTGATTGTGAATTGCAGTTTACTATCTACTCGGTGATTCTAGTTCAGTGTTGTGTATATTCTAATATCAAAAAGATTAATGTGATTTTATGGCATTTAGTGGCGCTATGGATCATTATCCGTACAACAGCGGGTAACTGTTTTATAAATCCGATCATCGGCGTACAACGTAGACAGAGAATTTATTCTCTGTCTACGGCGTACAAGGAGAAATATAAAAAAATAAGTTTCGAAGTAAGATCGTAAATATTAAAAAGACAATAAACTACATTTTATATTAACATTAGACAAATATCGGTTATCACCCTTTCGTTATAAACGATATTCAATATAAACGTATTATAAACTTCGTAATTTCAAGAAAAGTACAAAGCACTGTAATCTATTTACCATTTACATTAAAAATATGAGAGCAGTGGTAGCCGAGTGGTATCATAATCAGCATACAATGTTTCCACTGCTGGGACACAGGCCTCCTCTCAGTGTGAGGGAGTGGGCCGTAATCCACCACAGGTTCAAATTTTTGGTTCTAAGACTTTCCTCAGAATTTCCTCACGATATTTTCCTTAACCGTTTTGAAAGCAGTGGGGATAATAATTTACTTAAGTAAAGCGCCTGTCGTGGTTCAAACCTATGACCTACAACTCACGTCACGCCAAGTCACGGCCGTTAAAAATATAATTCTAAAGTGCACTCATTTCAATAATATTACACAATAACTGTCGTTATTGAATCGTTGTTTGTCTAATACTATAATAAATGGAGTATAAGTAACTGCGATATTTTAAACAACAAGGGGCCAAGGGGCCACCGATACCAATGAGTTCAAGTTTTTGGTCGACTTAAAAGAGTCTGACGTGGTGACATTTGGAACTAAATATTTTACTTAAGCATTTTACTTTAGTAAAAAATAGTGACGCCCTCATTTTAATTTTACTATTTTTTGCCAAGCTTTATCAGAAGTGCTAGTAAAATCTGTGTAAACGGCGTCCACTTCCACTTGTCTTCCAGTAGCAAGATTGCGTGATAGGTCATTTATATATGTCTACCAGATTTGTCTAGAAGAGACAAGAGATTCAAATAACTTTGAGAAACATGAAAAACTAGATAATGGTCGATAGTTTTTGGCATTCGAATTGCCGCCTATTTTGAATACATGAATTATTATCACTTTTATATACACTTCGGGAAAATCACATGATTTTATAAAATAATTCAACATAATACGTAAAGGCAGCGAAAGCACATGTCTGAATATAAGTATTGAGCTCGTGGGAATATCGGGATAAAAAGTATCCTATGTCCTATTCCAGATCATGGTCTACCCATGTGCCAAATTTCATCCAAATCTGCTTAGCTGTTTTAGCGTAAAAGCGTAACAAACAACTAAACAAACTCACTTTTTGGTATTTATAACTGTGCGTTTGCACTGGCGAAACATCACAACAAAACATGTTGAAATCTTTAGTGTCTGTCAAACATTGTATGGAACATTGAGAGAAACTAACTGCGCGTTTGCACTGCTGAAACATCACAACAAAACAGGTTGAAATCTCTAGTTCCTGTCAAAACTTGTATGGAACATTAACAGAAAATAGAGATTTCAACATGTTTTGTTGTGAATGATTCGCGAGTGCAAACGCACAAATAAATTAATAAAAAGTTAAGATTAGAATATTCGTACGAAGTACTATTTATGGTTACTCATTGAGGTTTCGTCAGATATAATGCAGAAATCAGAAGAAAAATGTGTGGCTAAAGCATCTGCCGAACAGAGTTGTGAGTCGAGGAACTTTCGAGGTTACGATTTAGAATATGGGTTTAAGTATCTAACTACAATAACAACTCTCCCCTCCCTCTTCTCTCCTCTCTCTCTCAACCTATATTAAAAAGTAGGTACTCTGTGACACTAACTAGGCTGTCACTTTGTATTGTACGGCGGTGGCATAGTAGATAGATGATAAATAAAAGCAGTGAGTTTCTGAGACATTTTCATTTCACGAAGTACAGACTTGTAATTTGACGACTTCCTTCTGGGAAGTTAGAAAGTAGTGGGATGGCGCAAAACAAGTTAATTAATGCCATTATCACAAAAGATTTCAATATTTCAACAATTTTGAAATTCTACCTTCGCCAGCATTATCGTCGGCCGGCATCTCTAAATATTTTTGACGTGACAACGTCTTATAAATTGATCGATTGTCGTTCGACACGATCGATAGATGGCGGCAGCAAAAGAATAGCCTTCCTCAAATAAAAATATTATTTTTCTTGTGTACCTATACTGGAACTCGAATACTTAATTATTTTTTCAAGTAAGTAACAGTTTACAGAAAAAATAAATTGAAAATAATACAAAGGTTTCTATAAAAGATTTTGACGTGACAACGTCTTATAAATTGGTTTGCCGGGTGACACTTCAAGAAACTGCGTTACGCTCCGCTCACGTTATGCGCTCACAATGAGAGCGAGTGAGAGGCACGCGTCCCTTCCACTCGGGCATGGTTAGCCCGCCTAAGAGCGAGAGAGACAGACATAAAAAGTGAAAGGCACGCAAAGTCGTTGTCACGTAAAACTTTCGCCCGTATACCGATTTTACAGGCAACCAATTTTTTAAACTTCAGTACCTTGCTAGATAGCTGATTAAATGAAGATGTCTTCCTCGTAATTTTTTACGCTTATGCCATAGTCGAATATTGAGGTAACTGGTGTCAAAGTTCAAGTACGTAGATGATTTTTGAAAATGGTTAGAAAACTTCTTCCTTTAATTTTTAACTGTTTGATGTTTTAGAAAATTTGGTTATATCGAAAGGTTTACTAAAGTATTATGTACCTAATGGAATCAATTACTGACGAATTCCGGGAAATTTTCAAAAATACTTAAAAATTGGGTTATCTCAAATACTATCCATTTTTGTCAAGGGTTTCTGGCATGCAATAATTGTTGTAAATGGGTCACACTATCACGTCCTAGAAGGAACACGTCAAATTACAAGTCACTCTGTATATTTTTGTCGTTGATTATTCTAGAGGAACGGCAACATTCAAGTGATGCAAAACGTCAATTTTAGAAAGTTGTCTATTATTATAGCATGATTACCATTATTTGACACTTGTAACTCTACAAAATTCCCTTTGATTCCACCTCTACAATAGATCAAAATCTATTTGTCAAGCTATGTTTTCAACCTGCAAATTGCAATGGGTTCATAACCCGTAGGTGACGTTAATTAATTTTATTTATTTAGATGACATAAAAATTGTACATTTGTATAGTGTTAAGTATAATAACTGTGTTTACTTTTATCAATTTTTAACAATACTGTTCATGAATAAGAAATAATGTCCTTCGAGTACTTGCCCGTGGCTGAAGACGAAAATGAAGAACCCATAGAATTACCAATCGAAGATGATGGTGCGTTGATGTTGACTACTGTATCGGCGCAATTTCCGGGCTGTTGTGGCCTAAAATATCGTCACCCCGAAACAAAAAACATCAGGGGTATCAGATTAAGAGATGGCAGATTGTACCCACCCCCAGAAGGATGGGGCAATCATTTATACATATGTAGCTTTCCTAAAGAATCTAAGCGTAAATCGGGTGAAAACTCTGAATCTGCTGCGATGAGGAATAAGCGAAATGATAATCTATGCTCTGATTTGATTGTGTTGGGGTTGCCTTGGAAGGCCACAGAGCAAACTGTACGAGAATATTTTGAGAAATTTGGTGAAGTTTTAATGGCGCAATTAAAAAGAGATCCTAAAACCGGGATGTCGAAAGGTTTTGCCTTCATTCGATTTGCTTCTTATACCTCTCAGATGAGAGTGCTAGCTCAGCGGCACATGATTGATGGGCGATGGTGTGATGTTCGGATACCTAACTCAAAGGAAGGTTCAGTTGCATCTATGCCCTGTAAAGTGTTTGTTGGTCGTTGTACAGAAGAATTAACAGCAAATGACTTGAGAGAATATTTCTCTCAGTTTGGAGAAGTAACTGATGTGTTTATTCCTAAACCATTTAGAGCTTTCAGCTTTATTACGTTTTTGGATCCTGAGGTTGCACAAAGCCTCTGTGGACAGGATCACATAATTAAAGGTGTATCTGTGAATGTATCTAATGCCTCACCCAAACAAAACAAAAGTGGTTCCAATCAGCGCAATATGCC
Source organism: Xanthia icteritia (assembly GCA_949128155.2). Lineage (NCBI taxonomy): Eukaryota > Metazoa > Arthropoda > Insecta > Lepidoptera > Noctuidae > Xanthia > Xanthia icteritia. The sequence continues at coordinate 11,807,883 of OX421941.2, forward strand.
AGGCCGGAATTATGAAGATGGCCACCCTCATAATGCTTCAAACAATAACTCGTGGAGCAGCCGTAACATGGATATGGTCAACATGCAAGCTTTGAGTTTATCAGGACAACATGGTCAAACTGCAGTTGCTGGAGGCGGTGGGCAAGCTCAGGGTGGCAGCATGCCACTAGGAATGGGAGGATTACCAGTGAACCAGGCTCTAGTAGCTGCTGCACTAAATCAAGCAGCTGGCTGGGGTCTCATCAACAACATACCGTCCGGTGGTTCTGAGCAGGGCGCTTTTGCAGGCCCAGCTTCCTCTGCACCACCAGCTCCACCCAACTTCCTCTCTTGGATGCAACAAGGTAACTCTGCACAGGGACCCTCTAGTCAGTGGGGACAAAGACACCAGTCCCAAGGCCACTCTGTTTGATCTATCATCTGGTTGAAAGCTCACAATAATTTCTGTGATTGTAGCAACAATTAGATAATTTTATCATTTGTTTTATCTACACTATACAAAAGGGTTGTTCTAATGGTAAAGAGAGTGGTTTACATACATAGTTTGCTACTGATGTTATTTATTTATTGTGGAGTTGCTTGTGTTTCATTAATTTTATTCAAACTTAAATAATTATGTTATAAATGACGTAAATCGTAATCTACTTCATTTATAATATATTTTTTTTTTTTTTATGATACTGTAGTATCATGGATCGTACATTACACACTAGATAAACAATTGTTATATTTACATATTTATTGATAATGAAATAATTCTTGTTGTGCTTTTTAATTGGTCAATAGAATCAAATGATAACTAACCAACTTCTGAGCTCTTTTCATGATTTTAAATCTCTTCTTTTTGTGTTATTTGTGTTAGTGCAATAGTTATTTCAACTGAATGCTTAATTATTATTGTAGAAGCCTTAACAATATTCCTTACATATTCTATCTACTTTGATTTACCAACATCATTAAAGTATATATATCCTTGGTACTCAGAGCTATTACTTAAAATTAATGAATCATTAACTTTCATTGGCAAGTATCTATTATGCTGCTGCCGCATCTGCGTCTGTCGTGACAAAACAATGCGTGCCGAAGCTTCGTATGTTTTGGTCGCTAAAAAGTTATCGCGCTAATGTGGTGGTCACACTAGCGGCTTCGCCACGTTTATACCGTACGTATTACGTTTTTACCCGGGCGATAAGTGCTACGCAGCCCGAACTATCGCGATAATAACCAAAACCATCCAGCGAGGAGAATCGTATTACTATACGAAGGTTCGTCACGATAGACATGACGTAGATGCGGCCGCAGCATAAGAATTCAAGTCAAAAATATGATAGGTCGAAATAATGTCATTTGTGTTGAGAATTTGACATGAGTGTTGCTAAGAATTCAATGAAATTTAATGATTGGTGACATTTCTGACTACCTCAGTAAGTTAAAAATGTGTGTGGTTCTTTCTAGCAAGCCGTAACTGCGAATGTGGCTACATACGGATTGTACAGATCAGGCTTTTACAGTAATACCTAATTAAATCCAGATTATGAAACACGTAGTAGCTCTTGACGGGTTTAGTGAATTATAGTTCATTAAAGATTTTTTTATTAGATAGGTAATACAAACACTTTTTGGTATGTCCAAGTGCGTATTTTGCTTATGGGAACTTTTTTTTATATGTGCAAATATTCCCAAATTCTCGTTGTTTTTGTTTTTTAAAGGATGGAATACAAGGTGCCCCTGACTTTTTCTTGTGGTGACATTGCTATTTAGTCCTAATTAATAACACTATTTAGGAATATTATTAACAATGAAAAAGTAATTAGGTAGGTACTTTGTTATTAAAAAAAGTCAAAACCTCAAAATGAATAATTGACCAGCATAGCTATTCACAACCATTCGATTCGTTTTCGAATGGGGGATTCAAAAAACTGGCTCTACGCGAGTTGGACTCGCACACGAAAGGTTCCGTATCTTATAAGTAAAACGAATAAGTCAGATCGAGCAAAAAAAGCCGAAAAAATACGTTTCTTGTATGGGGACCTCCTTTATTTTTTAACTTTATTTCATTTTTATTATTTATTGTAGACAGACGGACGGACGAACAGCGGAGGATTAGTAATAGGGTTCCGTTTGGCACCCTAAAAACCTAAAAAATTATAACTTTTATGCTACGAAATGACAAAATTATCCGTTTTCGATTTGTGAATAGCGTTTAGAGGAATCCTTCGATATATGTTTTACAAAGCAAGTTTATATAAATAAGAAAAACATAATATTCTATTATTATGTAAATTACCGCTGGTTTTCTTTTCTTATTACTCACTAATTGTATATTTTATAGTAACACTTCAGTTATGTTACGAAATATCTAATAATAATTATATTTTATTTCCCACCTAAACATTCTACCATAAAAGTTACCATTTTGTAGTATTCCTCCTAAACAAACCTAACAATCGAAGGACTATAGGCAAAAATTGCATGAGATGAGAGAGAAGAGATAAATCAAGAGATGTGGTTATAATTGTTCAAGTATATATACATTAGGTAGGTAGGGGATCATTAAATTACAATCTTTTTATTTTGACGTCAGCAATATAAAAAAGAGAAAAGATACCTATTTCTGAACAAATTACAGAAACCGTTTAATAATAACCAGTCTTTAATTTACTATATTTCTGCATACTACCTACTTATTTCCAGGATGTTATTTTTATCGCAAACATAACTGATCGATGACAGGTTGGGTGGTTTTTATTAAATGGCAATTTTCATTTATTTTCACCAACATAAATTTTAGAACTATTTAAATTAAAAAAATCACCTGTTAAAATTCGATGACTTCAATATAAAAAAAAAGCCTTACGTGTTTCTGGATCTGGATTAAAAAAATATTGTCATTTGAGTTTTGTTTTGTGGTGTACTCCATCTTGTAGCCCATGAAATATTTATTCTATGTTATGTTAGATTCTGTAGTTTTCTATGAATAAGGATTATATTTCGATAAAGGACCTAGGAAAAGAGGCCTTTAAAAAAAATCAAGTTACCATTACCAAGAATTCAAGCTGTCATGGTTATTAAGAGTTTTTTATTTATATTTGGCAAAAGCTTAAAGAGTAAGATAGCAGTAACCATCAAATGTTTCGCTTAATTAACTTTTTAGTTATAAAAAGAAATAAGTATAGAATTTTATTATATTTAAACATCACTGCATAGTTATTTACTCCTTTAAGAATTCATCTTTTTGTAACCATTATTCACATATATATTTTACCAAAATTTTAATAAATCTGTCTAGATATACAATTTTGCAGAGAATCCGGTGGAAAATTAATAATGTTATTTTATTTTGTTTAATTAAATATTGTATCGCAATAAATCGGAGTATCTTTAGATTGGATCTTATGCAACTTCAGTGCTATTATGAGTGTAATAGAATTAAGCGTACTGTGCTCTTGTACATTAATAGTTAATGATATGATTTAACAGCAGACTGTTGAGAGTTCATACATTGTATAGTAAAAAAATAGAAATCTATTGATTGTTATCATTGTTTAACAAATAATGTTGATTATTATAAATTTATTGTGTGTTTCCTCAGGTGGATGTGGGTATGAAAATTGTAGACACAGATGTCTATTTTTGACGAAATAAATAGTTAGAATATTTTTGTTACTAAGCAATGTGGGATTGTTTACTGAATGGGTATACATAGACTTAGCTGTAGAGCACTGATCCAATAGACAATGTAAATAACATTTAGAAGAAATTGGGAGGATGTTTGTACAAATTGCAAGACTGTATATACCTAAATGAGATGAAAATACAACATCTATTACAAATAAGTATGTCTCTAAGGAGATTAAATAGGCGTTATTAGATTTCATTGCTGCTGAAAAATCGTACACAACAAAGCCGGTGAATCTTAGCACTTACAGCTGTCTCTAAGTAAAAAAATTGTGATTAATATAAAATAAAACACCTCAAAAACTTGCTAAGTATCGGTAGGGAGATAGGGAGAAAAATTAACCTAGTAAGTAGGTATTAACCGGGCTTGGCTGTGCTCATACAGAGTAGGATATACTATTGCTGGTTCACACACATCGTAATTATAACGAAAACAACGTTTTAATCCAATAAATATGGTTTACAAAGAGCTAGCGGTAATTTCTAAGAATTCACGGTACAGTTAATTGGTTAATATTTTGTTGACGTACAGACGCCAGCCCATCAACCTACTACAATCTGTCAAATATCTTTAATAGATTTTCAACTTTATCACTAAAGCGTAAGGTTCAAAGTTGATTGGGAAAATTTGTTAGTTTCGGGTAGGTTGACCTGCTGGCGTCTGTACCTACTGGTTTTTAGTGTTAAACATTAAACGTAACTCAATACAAATTATGACAAAAGATATATTTATTTTTACATATTTTTACAATGTTTGTTTCAGACTTGTTGATTTGAGAATTTTTTAAATACTAGTAATACACAAATCGAAAAATTCGAAATCATTTACATTTCGATCAACTTGAAGACACTTTTCTAAACCTACGCCTAGTGCCTCATGTATTGTACTTGCAAATTGGGTGAATTCGATGAGAAATGGCAAATTTGAATTTGCTTAAGTACTACTCTCCTTGAGCAATATAAAACCGTTAAACTGAACCTCCTTAAACATAATGTAATTAAAATAGCTGAAAACATGAAAAGGGGTTATTATAATCATCATTCTGCTGGTCCCTAAATTTAATTTTATCTATTCAGGGACAATAATAAGCTAAAATAAAGATTAAAAAAAAAACTATATTGATTGCAGCAACAAAACAAATATTATGGATATTTTATATTGTTGAGATATGTGAACAAAAATTGATGTTTTATTTTGCGATTTTAGTTTTGGCCCAGTAGTAAAAGTTAATGTTGAGTACAATGACGCCGTTTAAATTTTCCAGTTATTTCAATTACACCTTGTAAGTTAAAATCACATAATAAGCAACATTAGTAGTTGTCGCTACCCAAACTATTAAGTACAAAAAGAATTTGCTAAATGTATTGTAGTAAAAAAACATAAGCAGACAATCTAATTCCACTTGCATTACATTTTATTCTTGTAAATTCTTGTATAAAATTATATGTATAGTAGTTTTATGCTATATTGTATTTACTTATATTATACTTCATCGGATGCACCTATCTACATTAGTAACAGATAGTTAATCATATTTCGAAAAAGATATTATAATTTTCTAAATCAGCCAGTGTCGAAGAGTAAGGGTAACTTTGCACTTGAGTACGTAGGTACCTACTTGTCGTTAGTTTGACGTTTTGTGTTTGAATGACAACCGCTAACATAAGTAATACATCTAGTTCTTTGAGAATATTGTCCGGTTTTATATCATCATAATCATAACCTACACAAAAGGTTGCAATTATAAAACTTATTTCTTAGGGGCTAGATTATTCTAAAGTTTGCAGTTTAAAAACTAGCTATCCATTATTCATTTACCTATCTGTCCATTGCATACCGTTATAATATCACAATATAATGGCATGGCGGCAAAAATGCCGAAGAGTTTACTTATAGGTCCTTTAATTATTTATTATAATACAATATTATTATTAAATTAACCAGATGTTACAGAGGTCGGATCGTATATTGCTTAGCACATGCATGATCGCAAAGCGCTAATTTTGACTTGAATAAAATAAAATGACATAAACCAATTTTTGAAAGTCCTTGTATTAAACCAAAGCAATGACTAGATAGATCGTGAAAATTAAAGTTGTTGGGATCACGAGACTGTTTCGCGATTAGGATGCCGTAGGTATAATCAGGTGCTTCCATAGTCCATAGATAGTGTGACCGTTGCGAAAACTGTTGACGAAAACAAATTGTTGTAATGTTAATTTTAGTTTTGATAAACTTGAGTTTATTAATAATTCTAAAATTAACCGTAACGTTTTGGTAAAATTGAACATAATCACCGTATAACGTTCGCCTTCCCATCTTTCTGTGAGGCTGTATTCCAGATGGGCCCAATGCAGGTTCATGATATTTTCGTTTTTTTTTGTTCTTATACATGCATGATTCGATGTTTTCCTTCTGCTGCCAATGAACATTTTGGATTTCATGATTAATTTCCAGCATTTCATTACAAACAAGATAATAAACCCAAAGAGCAGGCTGTTAAGTTTATTACAAAAGATTTAACTTAATTATACCAAAAAATAACACGTTAGTATGAAGGATACTGCTAACTTCATGTTTACTTCTTTGTCAAGTTAAAATATTAGGTACCTACTACTTTAATTTGGATGAAATCCTGAAAATATAAATATGATTAAAACAAATCAAGTAGGGAATAATAATAGCACACGTGTATTAGTTTTTGTTACTTCCTACTAATCTCACAAAGAAAGTCTTACGACTAAAAGTACCCGTGGTAAATTTGTTATCGTCTCCGTACCTAACCGAAACGGTAAAACGAGCGTTTGACTGTGTAAACGTTACTATATTTTTTTAATAAACCATAGTACGACCACATGAATAAAAAACCTTCTTATTTAATCATGTGGTACGTACCTACCACTATCGTATAAAAGTTATCCCCTTCCTCGAAGCATTGAAAATTGTAATATCTTTCAGTAAGTGATAATGTTTTATTTATTACGTATACAATAATATTCCGAAAATATTGTCGATAGGTAACTATAGGTATTGGTATTGTTTTCTTGTGTATGTTTTCGCTTGACTTGTCTATTTTATTAACTTATTTGGTTTGGGCATTTGTTGCTTGGTTTTAATTTAAATGCATGTCGATTGTTGGTGTAAAGTAAGCATTGTTAATGTGTGTTAAATCGAATACAACAAATTACATTTTAATGAATATTTTTCGGAGACACGACAATCCCAATGAGTCAATTTTTAACTAAATGTGGCATAGTTATTTGCACAATATATTTGTAAATAACTGTTTGTATAATTTTCATAAATGATAAACCGAGAATAAACCTATAACATACATGAATTTCCCTGTTTATTTAATTTATGCGATCAAAGTAAAAAGTAATTGGCCTGCTAAGAGTAGCACCTCGCACGTTTTGCACTAACGGCTACCGATTTTGACACTTAGATGACTTACATAAATGATTATTTTGTTGAGCAATATAATAATAATAATGATGTTTTTTTTTTGCAATATTAGTTACTTGATCACCTAAAATGTCCAAATGCAATTTGCACATCAAAGTAAATCATAAATAATCATAACCGTACCTACTTAATATCTGTTTTCGTGCGTGCACATGAATTTGTAATTGCTTTTGCATGTACCTACGCCAAAAAGTCGATATGTCACTGGGTTTTTCTAAATGTCAATTAATAAATTGAACTACTTAATCGTTAATCGAAATTATATTTTTAATTACACTGTTGACAGTAAATCATTGAAAACTTAAAATGTGTAAAAACCTGCCTACAGTTTTGCATTTGTGAAAGCGTCAGGGTCATCAGTAAAATCATCAATACTTACAATTCTCTAAGTTCAAATAATCCTATTGAATGACTATTTCATGAAATCATTACATTTTAGGATTATTCTAACTTAAGGAGTTGTATTGCGGATTCTTATGATTATAATTCTATAAAGCCATATTTATTACCGTTGAAAATCATATTTTAATCAAGATACAACCTGACACTGACCTGCAAATTGCAACAAACGTAAGAATATTTAAATTTTGCGGGCGACCGTACCGCATACCATTAAGGGAGCTTAATAGTAAATTTGAAAACATCTTCCTTTCTTTAAAAACATCTTCCTTTCTTTAAAAACTTTCAGTTTGGCAGAAAAATAATATTCATCACCATAATTATAACCTGATACTGACCTGTCAATAGCAAAACAGTAAGAAAATTTTAAGAACAATGGCCAATCTCCTAACTTGCTTAGACTTGTCTTCTTGACAATGAACGCCAAAATTACAAATGACTAATGTCAATATTTTGTTAAGTTACATAATAGCTCACATCAAATGCTGATAATGGTTTATCTTTTTAAACAATTATCATGTCTTATTAACGGTTGCCATAGCCTGCTATTTCATTTCGATTTAGAAATAAAATTGACTAAGAGTCTAGAATAACGTAATAACGAATTCGCTCAGGGATAAGATTTAATATCCTGCGTTCTGTTATGGAAAACTTTATTATTTCCACTGCTTTAAAAAATAAAAGATATCTAATGATTACACATTAACGTTGCACTTATTTTGGTGATAGCCTCATCTGGCTAACAAGTTCTAATTTCCTACTCCAAAATGGCCATTGTTCTTTAGCGGGCTACCGAGCTCTTTTACCTTGTTGATCATAGATAATTACTTAATCCTTTTGCTTTTTGGTTGTATTCAAACTACAATAAATACCTAGATCCTTATCTATCATTTTCCTGCTTTTTCGTACAAACAATCGTCCGCAATTGAAAATTGGAATCATTCTGTGCAATATATTTGGGTACTTAAATTCTACAATATTTTAGTGTAGGCGCTATTATTTTTAATCTAAAATGAAATCATAATAGGTGCGTTAGACAATAAGTAACAGAAACAAGGATGTAGCCAACGTGAAAGAAGTGCAATCTTACAGTTTTAATTTAATGGTGTGCCGTGTAGACACTAAGTCAAAACGTAACAATGATAGCTACTTAATACCGGGACTACACAAAGGTTAAATGCCGTTAATTAACGCGTTCCTGGAAACATTGTTTTTGCCTTATAACGCGATGATAACTAACGGGCATTAAAACTTACTGTTATCCCAGCAAACCAACAAGACAGCAGGGGAATTTAATTTAATTGTAAATTTATAACTTGTAAAGTAAACACTGGGCAATTTCCCAAAGCTTTGCTCTATTAGACAAGTTTTACCATTCAAGTCGTTCAAAAAATGTCTACTTTAAGATATAGGTAATAGATAAATCAACACCAAGTTAATAAAACCATACCTTCCTACTTTATTTAATCATATTTAAAATAACTTACCTACTTTGTTCTGTATTGATGGGATAAACATTAATTTAAAATTTACAATAAATTAAACTGCACTGATTGTGAAATAATTATCCTAAATACAATAAAACGCTAGAAATCAACGTTTGTCAATAGCCAGCAAGGGACTAATTATTAGTTCATGTTTTTGAGGTGCTTCGCGTCATGGCTCTTGCAAGATACATGTGCGAGAATTTAAGATTAAGTATGCGAATTGATTGCAATGAAATTCCTTGTAAAGTAGCATAATTGTCTATTTATTATAATGAGTGTTCTGGTGTTGGAGATAATGTGAGTAATTATTTATTTGTAGTATCGTTGTGTGACAACGGGATTTGCGTGATTTTGTTGGCGCCCTATGTGATGTATCAAGGTTGAACCTGTCCATAATATAATCCTATTCTCACTAAGCATAACTTAATAAAGAATTAAATTTTATTGTTAAACAGATGGATATTATCAAGTGATTTTCAGTTTGCTATACCTAGAATAACAAAATACCCACACCTAATCGGAATATGAAACTGCAGTCTTTTTTTCTAATAATTATTAGTAAATAAGTATTTAAAATAAAAACGGAAAAATAAATCTAGTAGGTACCTACTACATAATGGCTTTTTTGGGGTAAGTACCGGCTTATTAAATTAAGAAAATACCTGTTGTTATTAAACAAAGCAGATAAAATAAGAAAAGGATTTTGGAAAATACATACCTACCTACCAGTTTCTCGAACGAAAATTACCTATCGCAATATTAATGTGACAAATTGTCAAGCGCATGTAAACCGCTGTGACTCGTTGAATTAATGATCAACAACCAATCGCAGCGATTTTCGCACGCTTGACAATTTGTCACATAAATTTTGCAATAATTTTCGTTTGAGAAACTGGCCGTAAGCCACCAGCCGTCGGTCGGCACCGCCGCAGCTTGTAGAGGGCATCCAGCCACCCACTATTATCCGCGCCCTAAATTTTTCAATACCTAAAATTTTTGTTTTATTCCGGTGTACAAGAGGCTGCAGAGCTAGGGCAGAAGCGGGCTGACAAAATTAAAGCAGTTTAATCGGAACCCTAATCACGTAACACGCGATCAATTATAATCCGTTTAATTTTGACAGTTCAACAACATTCATTACGTTGTTGAGCAGACAAATTTTTCGAACATATGAAGCAATGGATTAGCTTTATCCTTCAAAATGATTCAGATTGTGATTGATCGTGTGTTACGCAGTTAGCGTGCGGGTAAACTTTCAGTTTTACATGACAACTAAATTGATAGGTAGTTCATCGTTCCGGCTCATTCTTGTTTTTCCTGTTTTTAAAGACAACATTATCTACATAATTTAGTAAAATCGATGCCCTTTTGAAGAGTCGCCATTTCGTCATCGTCCTCAATTTAGATGAACCGTGAGTCCTGTATGGCCAAGGGTCAAGGACGCTCCCGTTATTATTTTTGAACTTTTTATTTTCTCTTACATAGGTCTAGGATCTATAACAGAAAATAAAAAGCTTTAATAAAATACGTATAACATTAAACCCATAGTCGCACTGTTCGTAACTGGGTGTGGCTCTACTAAACGTTATTTTTAAACGCCTTCAGCCATGACGCTGAACCAGGAATTTAAATAAAAGATTGTTTACAATATATACCTACCTATTAATTACCTATGTAAATTGTTAACAAACAATTATTTACGCACCTGTAATTTATTTAATTTTACTGTTGAACATGCACATCCTTGTTATTTGCTGCTCCGTGATATTAAAATTCTACTAATGCTAGACAGATTCGATGTTATTAAGTATAAGCTGTACATTATAATTTGAGTGTGAAAAACCTATTGACATGAAATAAAATTTATTTAGCGTTGCAATTTTGTTTTTTTATTACACTACTGCCCAAAAAAGGAGTGTAGGTAATGTTTTCAGGAGGGTTCATGCAGTGGCGGATCCAGGATTGTCGAAAGTCGTAGGTTTTAGCAAAGTAAACACTAAAAAAGCACACAATATTTTAATTTGCTTAACACAAGCTTCCTCGGATTACTTTTCGCAATTCGTCAATGACTTCCTTAGATTGTAGACTAACAGATATCTCAGTGAATATACATGGCGTAGTCGCAGCGGAAAAATGTTAAATTTCTTCATTTCAGTTTAGCAGATATTTAGTGTATGACGTCGTGTAATTGTAAATGTGTATGGTAAATACAAATTTGTGCATCCAACCATTGGGGAACTATAATAAAAATAAAATAAAAACGTTTATTTCAATTACAATAGGCATTTCGATATATATTATTGGAGATCACCTTTTAAGCAAGGAATCGCTTGTATTAGGAGACTATTCAACAAAAACTGTTTCCGCTGGAACTACGTCATCTTCGCGACACATTTTTTTTCCTATGGACCCACAAGAAAAATAGTATATTCAATAGTTACTATGTAACGAGAGGTAAATGTGTATATTTGCGTCATAAAACTGCGAAGATAATTAAGTTTCCGCTGCGCTGATATTTGACGAAAATCATATAAAACGGTTTAGTGCAGTTGTATTTTTTTACGCACGTTGCTTTGAATTTGTGTGTAATGTTTGTGTAAACAGATATTGAAAAAAACACGGTATGTTTTTTCAGAAGATGTACACATAAAAGTAAAATAAGGTTATTAGGTCCAAGTACTTAAAATAGGAACTCTAGAGCCTAACTTATAACGTTAATTTGTATTTTGTAAGGGTGTGCAATGTCCTGCCAAGTTTCATTTATGTGCTCTTAGTAATGAATGATCTCAAATCTTTAGATTGTACTAAAGGGCCAGGACCAGACGGTATTCCACCAATTTTCTTTAATAAGACGGCTTATGCGTTATGTGCACCATTGCGTACTATTTATAATAAATGTTTATGTCAGGGAACTTTTCCAGAGGTCTTGAAGCGGGCAAATACTACCCCCGTTCATAAAAGCGGTCCAAAACAGGACGTTGAAAATTATCGGACCATTTCTATATTGTCGGCCTTGTCAAAGCTTTTCGAGAGACTCGTTCATAATCAGTTGTATCCGATTGTCCATGACAAAATATTTCAACAACAGCACGGGTTCGTAAAAAGAAGGTCTACAACAACTAATATGATAGCTTTCACTGACTACTTGTTTAATAGTATGGACTCTCGTGTGCAAGTGGACGCTGTATACACTGATTTCCGAAAAGCCATTGACAAGGTTGATCATGAATTGCTTTTGAAGAAGCTGGCCTTTAACGGTATCCGCGGGGATTTGTTGCGTTGGTTCATATCGTATGTATCAAATAGATCACAAAAAGGTGCTGTTAATGGGTTTCATTCCACCACCATAACCGCAAGATCAGGAGTGCCTCAAGGCTCAATTCTCGGACCTCTGTTATTTGTAATTTTTATCAACGATATCGATGTGTGTTTTCTTAACTCTAAGTTTCTAATATACGCGGACGATTTAAAAAAATTGAGATTCATTAGATCAATAACAGACTGTCACTTACTTCAACAAGATCTTAATCGGTTAGTAGAATATTGCAACAAAAATAAATTCCTACTTAGTATTCCCAAATGTTGCTGTATCAGCTTTACTAAAAATAAAACCCCATTTCAACAGCCATATTCACTAAAAAGTAAAATTTTAGCCAGAGTTAACACAATTCGTGATCTAGGAATAATGCTCGATAACAAACTGCACCTAGACGCACATGTTGATAAAATCATGAGTCAGGCTTATCGTATGTATGGATTCGTGATAAGATCGGTCACGGAATTCATCCACCCGAGCACATATTTACATTTGTATCGATCATTAATCCAGTCTCAACTAGAATATGCAGTTCCGGTGTGGAGTCCCTATTATAATAAATATACTGACTGTATCGAGCGTTTACAACGTAAGTTCCTGAAAACGATGCATTACCGCTGTTCTAGAAGTCGTATTTACATCCCCTATATATAGCGACTTACTGAAAAAATACAACTTACTCTCTTTGAAGTCTAGATGAACCTTTCTAGAAACTATGTTTCTATATGACTTGTGTAACAACTCATATGATTGTGTGGATATTTCTAACAAGTTATGCTATGTTGTCTAGGGACAACATAGCATAACTTGTTCTAGGGAACCATTCAGGGACGTGAGGTGCGCGCATGACCTGTTTTCGCCGTCATTCCTAGTCGTACGAAGGCAGGCTTGCGGGCGCCCCTACGTCGTCTTACAGGCAATTTCAATAAGCTTTTCTCTAACTTGGATCTATTTGCTTTATCCGTTGGAAAATCCAGAAAAATATTGCTTGTCACAATCAAAAAATTATGTGAATAATATTGAACCTTTAGTGTTCCTTGGTTCCAAGGAACACTAAAGGTTCAATATTATCAATTACACGTTACATGATATATTACAAATAAATATAACATAAGGAGTTATACAAATGTGCAACCAACAACGTTCTCCACAGAATTAAGTACATATCTGTAATTTATGTGTAAGTATCTTATTTTGTGTACTTATCTATTCTGTCCGACCTTAACTTTATCAACATTGTCTTTTGTCTTTTTGTGTACGTGTGGAGAACGTTGTTGGTTGCACATATATCTGACTACTCTGAGAAGAAAGGCCGAAACAAACTCAGAGGTCACAGTCTCTTTTAAAGTTCAGACATAATCTTGGTCAGGCCATATGAGGACCATGTAGATTAGTGTCTGAAATGGTCTTTTGAGATAAGAACCACACAGCCTAGATTTGTGTGGACCTGTCCTGTCAGTGCAAGCATTTGTCAGTAATCGTTGAGCTCAACCCAGAACTTAAGGAGCTCAACTGTGAAAGTACTCGCCGTTAGCCAGACGCGAACAACCAGAGATAATATGTCTGATGGACTCACCCGGACGATGGCATTCCCGACACACGTCAACCGTACCGTCCTTCATGTCTCCGGTATTCGTCAAGATAACTTCATCCATAATTGCACAGACGAAACCTTCAGTTTCCCCAAAAAGGTCACCGAAACGTAGCCAGGATACGGACGCTAAGAAATCTACACTGGGCTCATGAAGAGTCCGATAGAAGCGCCCGTGAAGCTCTTTGCTTTGCCATACCTCCTTGCGGTCATGTGTTGTAAGTATTACAGGTTTGCGCCAGTTCTCTTTAGCCATGGAGAGTGGGGTGAGTCCCTTGTCCACTGCAACCACATCACGGTGCATACGCACTTTGGCTTTAAAAAAATATTCCCTAAGACTGCACACCTCGCGATTATGGAGGGTCTTCGCATTTAAAAAGCCTCGACCCCCGCACTTCCGCGGGATGTACAGTCTCATCACCGATGAACGTGGGTGATGCATCCGGTTTGCGGTTAGGAGTGTACGGACCCTCCTGTCCATTGCGTCGAGTTCGGTTTGAATCCATTTGAGTATGCCGAAAGAGTACATCAAAACCGGCATGACCCAACCTTTGAAGGCGCGCACCTTGTTTCCGCACGAAAGAAGACTAATTAATACCTTCTTCAGGCGACCAAAGAAGCGCTCCCTCAACGATTGCTTCATGTCAGCAACGTTGATGCCTAACGCTTCCGACATACCCAAATATTTATAGCTTTCGGCTGAGGAGAGGGATCTAAGGTGTATGGAGTCCGTGAGTTGAGTTCCCTCGGATTCCATAATCTCCCCTCGCTTTACATGCATGACTGCACATTTGTCCACACCAAATTCCATCCTGATGTCGCTACTGAATGTTTCAATTACCTTCAGTAGCTCCATCAGTCGCAATTTGTTGGGGGCAAAGAGTTTCAAGTCATCCATGTAGAGGAGGTGAGATATGACCTGACCACCTCTCCTTAAACGATAGCCCAGACCTGAATCCTCCAGCAGTGTGCTTAGAGGATTCAGGGCTAAGCAGAAGCTGTCACCCTGAAATATCCCCCGTTTAATCCATACAGGCTCATCATTCCCCTGGATCTGTCGACATCCTGGATAGCGAAGGACCGTCCTCCATTGCCCCATACACGACATCCGGAAGGTGCGCAGAGTTGCATCTATCTTGTATAATTCCACCCTCATAGCTCTGGAACATGCGATTCTGCGTGTATCGAGCGACTCGCCGCTTATACCGCCGAATACGGCTCGCCCATGCACAAACTTTCTGCTTCAGCAGGGCTAACATGACAAGCGCGAGAACGCTCTTTTTCTCGTTTTGTCGAAATTTGTCTACGATTCTGACGTCATTCTAATCCCTAACATGACCGTAAACGACGAGTAAACTCGAAAAAAGCATTTTGACACTTCTATATCTCGCGACGAGAAACCGATGTTGCAAGTTATTAAAAACTATTTTTATGATAGCAACATCGGCTTGAGATTCCGTTTCATTCATTCAATGGTGCCGATTTCCTTGTCACAAATACCTCTAAACTAGACTAAAAATTACCAAAATTTAGATTATTCCTGTCAACCGACGATTTCCCATTCTGAAATAGACTTAAGTGACACAACTTAACTATATTTTAGTAGTTATTAATTTCTAAAATCATAATAGGTTGGGGAAAAAGTTTCTTCGTATTTTTTAAGAAAATTCAAAACATTTTTTAACATAGTATGTTTACATTTAACTAAAGTATGTAGGTACCATTTTGTTCGATAACTTTTTGCCATCTTGTAGGTAGGGACATGATCCCATTGCTATAGAAATTTTGGGACTTCTGATCAAAATACCGCGACAAGTGGTTTTGGCAGTCCTCCCGTGATGTTAACCTGACACTGCCTAAAGAATTCTGAAGAGACCGAAACAGGTGGAAATCTGAAGGTGCAAGGTCAGGACTATACGGCGGATGCATTAACACCTCCCAGCCAAACTCTCTTAATTTTTGCTGAGTGGCTAAAGATGTGTGAGGTCTAGCGTTATCATGATGAAAAACCACACCCCTTCTGTTGATTAATTCCGGCCGCTTTCTCTCAACTTCTTGCTTTAATCTCATCAGTTGTTCGCAGTAGAGTTCAGAATCGATGGTCCTGCCTGGTGGTAACAGCTCATAATGAATAATGCCCTTCCAATCCCACCACACACACAGCATCACCTTGTTGCGAGTTAACCCGGGTTTTGCCACAGTCTGTGAAGCCTGACCGGCCTTTGACCACGACCTTTTTCGCACGTTCTTGTCGTACGTGATCCACTTTTCATCACCAGTTATCAGTTTCTTCAAAAATGGTTCGGTTTCATTACGTCGTAATAAAGAATCACAAATGAGTACACGGTTCATTAGGTTTCTTTCAGTGAGCTCGTGAGGTACCCAAATATCGAGCTTTTTTGTGTACCCAGTTTTTTTCAAATGCGCCAAAACTGTTTTGTGGTCAATTCCCAGTTCTTCAGCTACGACGTAACTACTAATATGCCGATCTTGCTCCACTTTTTCAAAAATGGCATCCATTTTATCCGTAATAGGGCGACCAGAGCGACGTGCATCTTTGACATCAAAATTTCCGGATTGAAAACGCTTAAACCAAATTTGTGCTACTCTCACAGACACTGCACTAGGTCCATAAACATCGCAAATTTTTTTCGCGGCTTGCGTTGCATTTTTACCTTTTTTGTAGTAAAATTTTAAAATGTATCGAATTTCTTCATTAGATTCACTCATCTTGACAGTACGAAAAACAAATAAAAATCACACATTTTCCTAATTTGAATTTGGAATTATGTTCTTTAAAATTTAAACTTTCAATGATATCTACCAAAACCAGCCAGATACACATAGTATAGCCAAAGAGATTTTATTACAAGTTCATACATACTATAATGCGAAAAGACTTTTTCCCCAACCTAATATGAATCTAAAATTCTGATTGTCCAAGTATTTAATAGCGATTAAAAAGGTGTGGAAATTATTTTTCATGAACTAAAATTCACACCAACACCTCGACTTTTTTTTCTTTTGTTTGCTTATATCTCGAAAATGGTGTGTCCTATCGCAAAAATAATGAAAATTTGAACCCCCTTTATGACACCCATAAACCCCTAATACCCAACATGTAGGTAATAATTTTTCATATTTTCAATACAAAAAACGAAAAAATCCATATAAAACACGTCGTTCCAATATAAATAGTAGTTTAAAACTAAGTATTTTCATTATTAATATATTGTAAAATGAAATGATGACTAAAATAATTACAATTATGAAACTGCCATGTTATTTTGGAGATATTTTTTATGTAATAATTTTGTCTACTCTTCTCGTCGTTCTCGTCGTCAAAATCGAGGACGAGTAAATACGACTTAATGACAGAAGAATCGGAGATTATCTCGTGTTGAATTGTCAAAAATCGAGATAGCTAAGGTGCCATGTTAGGGTTTGTCGACAAAACATAAAGTTTGACAGAAGGAGTCGACTATTTTGTATGGAGGCGCTGTCAGAAAACGAGAAAAGAGACAAAATAGACAAAAAATTACTCACGCGAGAACGAGTAATTGTCGCGTGTGTCATGTTAGGCCTGCTGGAAGTCGATGCGCTCTGTGACACGGGACATGTATTCTCGAGGGCTGATTCCAGTCCCCGAGAATGCCCGCCTTACAATGCGCATCACTCGTGGTCGTGTATTGCCCTCCCTGAAGCAGTATAGTTTGCCGATGAGTACCCTGGCCCCTTATTATTATTAAACTGTAAACATAGTTTAGACTCGATCATCTCTACACACCTGCTGTCTAATTACGCAACACATTTTCGTAAACGATTACGACAAATTTGTTTAATTTTGACAGTTTAACAACATTCATTGCTGTTGCGGACGGCACAGGTACCTACAGTACCGCGGTCGCCCTGGGACAATCTCCCACTGATGTTTGATGTGTGCTCCCTACTTACCTGAGCCTGGACGGCTCTGCTGGCTACACACACCACCACGAACCCCTGAATACGTACCTGGGTCGGGTATCACTACCCAGTGACCACGACACAGACTGTTCTGATAAAGAAATAAAACACCTTTGTTTTTAGACTAATTCAGAGACTCCAGCTTGCTCAGTTGATTCCTTATTGATGGTTGATTTGCGACTACATTTGCTCAAAAAATTGCACGCCTTTTATAGTAAAATCCTTAAGGATTTTTGGGTGCAAGCCGTATTCTCGGAATTTTGCATTTAAGTATTTTACCTTTTATCAAAAAACCTTACAAAACTTAGAACATTATATCCTTACATAACTAATATCTATATAAAACACAATTACAAGTCATTTACTTAAGTAATTAAAACATTTTAGAACAAACAATTATACATTTCTAGTCAAGTAAAATTTTCTTACATAAAAGTGACTACTTATATCTTTTTATTGCACGGACCGATTTTTACAAACTAAACATAAAAATTAGTTTTAAGCCTACACTTTTCATTTGAGTACCAAAATTAGCAAAATATCTCCATAAACAAAAAAGTATGTTTTCAAGTTACGTAATTTTTCCTTACAAAAATTTCCTTTCAAATTTAGTTTTAATGCTCTTGATGGCTCAAAATAAGAATTCTAACACAAATCTAATATGAATCTGACATGAATATACCTAAACAATAGCACAATCATCAATTCTTGTTGGAATCTAATTAGACGTACCATAAAGTTCCTAATCTACAATTTAGCATAAAAATATTACAAAAATTCCGTCGCGATCTACCCGCTACTTGTACCCTAGTGCACGGATATGGTCCTATTTAGGCATGGGTCGTACTTGCAAAATCAAGTACGAGGGCTTCCAAGTACGTCCACCTTTAAAAACTAGCGCCAAAAACCAGGGCTCGAAATACTTTCAAGTATTTTCTTTCTGCATCGAAAACTTTTTTACAAAAAAAAACAACCGACTTCCAAAAAAAACACTTAAAAGAGAAAAATAACTTGAATTTCGGAAGTCGGTGGCAAAAACAATAGTATTTTATTAGATACATATATAGTAAAATATACCTACCGTAATATAATATGTATTATATGAAAGCAATTCATAACTATTTCCCTAGGGATATATCAGCTTCAACTATGCGAACTGCGAACCATCTTAAAATATAACTATATGGATCTGTATTATCGTTTTTGCCACCGACTTCCGAAATTCAAGTTATTTTTCTCTTTTAAGTGTTTTTTTTGGAAGTCGGTTGTTTTTTTTTGTAAAAAAGTTTTTATTTTTCACTTTTTAGTTGTGTTTATACCTACCCCGCACAAATTCGTATACCAGTCGAATCATAGAAACATAACAAAAGATTTTTCAAAAATTAACGAATCATTCCAAGCGCCCCGCTGGTGGGGCAAAGAGGAATGCCTAAAAATTTTCAGTGGAATATAGTTCAATATAGTTATTCCCCACTAGTTCGACTTGGATTGCACTAGTCTAAAATCTTTATGGATTCTGCCCCACTAGGGTTGGCACCTTAGAAATGTGTAGGTAGGTATGCTCGTATTTTATATTTGTTTGGAAAAGAAAGAAATGTATAGTTAAGTAAAATATATTTTTTTTGGTAATTTAATATGTTATGATGGCCCAGAGGTTAAGGCCTCGCCTCTCATGCATGAGGTTGTGGGTTCTAATGTGACTTTTTCAATTCATATGAACTTTCTGAGTTTATCTTGGACATTATTGACATCAGGGAAGGGAAACATCGTGAGGAAACATGGACTTATAGTTAGTATTAGTCTGAAATCACCAACCCGTTTTGAGCAAGCGTGATGATCAGTGCTCGTTCCTTCTCTGTATGAGACGAGGCCTTTGCCCTGCAGTGGGACAGTAATAGGATGATATTATTATTTTATTATTAATTTTTATTTACTAGTTGTTTCTGGAAGGAATCGGGTTGTAAATCATACGTTAATTACACGATTTGTTACAAATAAAATAAAATCTAAGTAAATACAAGTCCTAGTTACATTTTACTTACATATAAATTTATTTCTTTTCCAATCAAATATTAAATACGAGCATACCTACCTACACAAATTTTAAGGTGCCAACCCTTGTGGAGAAGAATCCATGCCATGGGGCGGAATGCATTTGCCCCACCAGTGGGGCGACTTGATGGGGCAAAGTGGAATGATTGAAGTTAACCCCTTTGTGGGTGAAAAGGGGGGATACGGTTTGTATGAAAGATATTATTCATTTGGTTTAGAAAACGTGGTATAAACTTATCTAGGTAATAATAAAGATGGAATCATACATTTTTCCAAACTGGCTTGAAAGTGTAGAAAGGGGGTTACAATTTTTTTTGCATCTCAATGACATCTATTGGCCCAAAATGGTACACATTTTGGAATACATTTTTCTACATTCAATTTAACAGAAATAACATTTTTGAAATTTAATTACAGTCCTATTAAAATTGTAAATATAATATTATCACGATGTAACATTTAGTTTTTGTTTCATTGCAATCGTCTCATACAGTAAAAAGATATGCTATTTAAAGTTTTCAAAGTGAGACCCATACCACCAACAAGCACTACGTTCCAGGCGGCAAGGAGTAACGGAGATGTGGAGCGTATGCTACCTCTTATATATTAAGCTGGGCGGTCACAGTCCATAAATTACAGGCTACCATCCCCTAAAGAGCTGTGATCAACTTTGGTAAAAAAAACTTTGCAAAAGAGCAAATATACGTCGCGCTTAGTCGTGTCAGAAGTTTGGAAGGCATAGTTTTATCAGAGTTGGACGCCAACAAATTATTAAAGCGACCACACGGCCACAGATCATTGACGGAAATAACGAGGCTACAAAATCTGTCTTCTGACAATCAAGGCCACACATAACATACGACTAAAGTAGCGCAATTTGATGCCGGGATATTACCATTAAAATTATTTATAGCCAGAGTACATCTCATGGCAATTCGAATTTTTTTTTTTTTTTTTTTTTTTTTTTTTTTGTATGATGGACCCAATAAGGTAACATCATAAATAACTACGATCTAGCTTGCTTACTAAAGCTAATGAGTAGTACAGTTCTAACTTAATTTACTAGGTAGAGTAAGCCTAAGAATGTGTCCATTAACACTTTTCTTATTGTCTCTATTAAGGGGAAGACACTTTGTTCTTGTGTTCTTTATGGGCAGCACTCACTTTACTACACTACACTGACACTTCACTAAATTAACTCAAAAGGTTTTGTCCTTTTTAGTCTTCTCACTATGTCCGTGTTGTCGAGGAGCTGGATAGCCTCGACGTTCACATGATGATGAAGCCTTCGTTCGTGAGCTTCTGCATGTTTTTTAATAATGTTCATGACGAGGTCTACTTTCAGGTCCCGATGAAGGTCGTCATTTCGAATGTACCAGGGCGCATTGACGATTCCTCTGAGTACTTTGTTTTGAAAACGTTGTATGATTTTAATATTACTTTGTTTGGTACAGCCCCAAAGCTGGATACCATAAGTCCATACAGGCATGAGGACTTGTTTGTACAAAAGTATTTTGTTGTGTACTGACAGTGAAGAGTGTTTTCCTATTAGCCAGTACATCGTCTTGTAGCGAAGCTCTAGCTCGTCGCGTTTCTTTTTGACATGAGCTTTCCAGCGAAGCTTTGTGTCCAATGTCATGCCTAGGTATTTGGCTGTATTTTCGTACGGTATGACGTGGCCGTTTATGTGTACCGGATGATAATTTGGCTTTTTATTTGTGAAGTCTATGTGGACGGATTTCGTTTCATTGAGTTTCACACGCCATTTCTTTGTCCAGTCAAAGATGGTATTGACGGCTGTTTGAACTTTTTCCACTGCTTCTTCTTGAGTGACACCTGTGGCCATTATAGCTGTGTCATCCGCAAATGTCGCAATGGTGTTGTTTTCTAGCTCAGGAATATCGCAAGTGTACAATAAGTACAAAATGGGACCTAGGACACTTCCTTGCGGTACTCCAGCTTTTATCGGTTTGAGTTCTGAGTATGCATCATCTTGTCTTACTCTAAACATGCGCTGTGATAGGTAAGACTCTAAGATGTCAGCAAATTGTTTTGGGAGCATATTTCTCAGTTTGTTAATGAGCCCGTCATGCCACACCTTATCGAATGCTTGCGCTACGTCCAAGAAGATTGTTGTGCAAACTTTGTTTTCTTCTAATGCCTTTTCAATAACGTTGGTAATCCTGTGTACTTGGTCTATTGTCGAATGTTTTTCCCTAAATCCAAATTGGTAGTCAGGGATTAAATTTCTTTCTTCTATGATGGGTTTTAACCGTTTCAAGAGAAGCTTTTCAAATAATTTTGACATGATTGGCAGCAAAGAGATCGGCCTGTATGATGTTGTTTCGTGAGGTGGTTTACCAGGCTTTGGTATCATTATAACTTCGGCAATTTTCCACAGATCAGGTACATATGTAAGCCTAAACGTAGCATTGACCAGAGTGGTAAGTTTAACTATGGCTTTACGGGGGAGGTTTTTAAGAAGTTTTCCAGTAATGAGATCGTAGCCAGGTGATTTCTTTAGACTAAAACGCTTAATTTCGTTGAACACTTCTCTGGGTGTTACGAATTTTATTTTTAGTTCATCATTATTTGATGTTTCATCCGGCAAGGTACAGCCTTCATCATCTTCATTAGGCTTAAAAATTAGCTCCAGATGTTGTGCAAACCTAATAGCTTTTTGCTCGTTGCTTATTGCCCACCTCCCGTTTGTATCTTTGATAGGTGGGATATGCATAATAGGCTTTTTTAAATTTTTTGTCGATTTCCACAGGGAATAATCTGTCGTGCAGTCGCTAGTTAGTTGGCTTAGATAATTGTTCATTGCTTCGTCTTTGAACTTCTGAATTGCCCTTCTTAGTTGTTTTGTAAGGTTGTTCAGAATCCTTTTATCTTCTGGAAATCTTGTATGTTGCCATACTCGTCTCTTTTGCCTCTTTTCGGCTATGAGTTTTGTAATGTATGCTGGATAGTAGGTAACTCTGTTTTTTGTCTTGAATGTAGGCGTGTTTTTCCAAGCGCATTGTTGTATTTGTGTAATAAACTGACGAATATCCCGATCTAAGTCTTCCGGATTTTTTAGTGGGACTTTTAGGTCTATTACAGAGTCCAAGTCTAATTTAAAGCTCTCCCAATCAGTGTTCTTATTTACTAATGTGGGGTAGTTTTCTTTCGGTATTAAAGTTTCACTTAGAGTTAGTACTATAGGTGAGTGGTCTGAGCTCATATCATAACCTTCTTCAATGCGGAGAAGATTTGGTGATATATTTCTATATATAAAAAAGTCTATAAGATCTGGAATCTTGTTTTGATCAGTAGGCCAATAAGTGGGTTTACCTGTTGATAGAGTTTTGCACTGAGTTTCTCTAATTGCGCACAGTAGCTCTTTTCCTTTGGTTGTGGTCAGTCTGGATCCCCAATGCGTATTTTTTGCATTAAAATCGCCTCCCAGTATAAATCTATTTCCAAGACCTTTTAAAAAGGTCCTGTATTGATCTACTTTTAGCGAATACCTAGGTGGACAGTATATAGCTGATATGGTGACAGGACAATGTTTCGTTTTCACACAGACAGCTACTGCTTGTATTTCTTGTTCTTCAGATTTATGTTCTTCATAATGATAGATATTCTCCTTTATAATGACAGCACTACCACCTCTTGGTGTGTTGTCAGGATGCAATGCATGATATACTTTGTAACCGTTAATTTTTATGTGAGATTCTTTAGTGAAGTGTGACTCTGATATAAGACACACATCAATACTTTCCATGTTTAGAACTGCCGTAAGTTCATTCTGATGTTTCAGCAGTCCATTCGCATTCCATGCCATAATTTTTAATAAATTAGCCATTTAAATATTTTGTTTTAGTTTTGTAGCTGCTTTAGTGCTACTTTCAAGTTTTTTCAGCCTTTCGTCGAAAGTTGTTAAAAGATTAATAATTGTATTTATCTTTTCATCCATGTTAGGGCTCGTTGGTTTAACTTGTGACTGTGTCTGAGGTTGGGCTCCTTTTGTCATTTGTGCATAAGACACATTTTTACTAGCGTGTTTGTTGGCAATAGGTCTCTTTACTTTGTTTGCGCTTGGACCCTGAGAGTTTGGTACCGACACATTATTTCTGATGTTTTTGTCTTTAATATTCTGTAGCTCTTTAGCTACTATGCATCCTCTATAATTAGCCGGGTGGGGCTCACCACAGTGAACACATTTGGGCTTTGCTTCTGCTGGCTTATTGCAGTCTCTAGTTAGGTGCTTACCTGTACACTTCACACACCGTGGTTCTTTGGAACAGTATTTCTGTGTGTGGCCATATGCTTGACACCTTTTGCACTGAGGGATTAGTTTTGAAGTTCTTAGTGGTTGTATGTCTACTTTACAACCTAGTATGGATTTAATTCCGTATATCTTCTTAATGTCCTCATCTTTTTGGAATGACAGCATAAACATACTGAGAGGCTCTTTGCTCTTCCAGCTCAGTTTGTTAACCGCCTCCTCTATCTTATATCCTTTAGCAGTCAAGTCCTCAACTATTCTGTTTGGCAGGCAGGAAAAATGCAGGTTTTTTGCCATTACCCTGATTGGCCTGTCTTGTTTATTTTCATACGAGTACCAAAGGCAGTTATTTTGCAACAATAACTTGGTAATAGCTCTGTATGAATCATCGTTATAGGCGTTAATTTTTACTTTTTCTCCATTCATCATTTTCATTATAAACGTGTCTTTCGTGATATTAGTCGAAAGAAGATCGTAGAACTGTTGATAGTTCTTAATATTTTCCACTACTATAGGCGGCGGTGTAGGTTGTTTCTTAGGTTTTACATTCTGTTTAGGCCTTTCGCTGGATTCGGCTCCTTGTTGAGGTGGAGAGGACAGTGGTGATGAGTTCAATTTCCTTTTTTTTCTGCTTTTCTGTCGTACCCACTCCGTTTCCTTTGCTAGTTCCTCTTCGTCTGTCTCATACTCGATTGGCATTGGCTTCTCGGTAGTGACATTTTTATTTTCCAGATCAGCAGTTTTTTGCTCCTGGACTTTTTTCAGCTGGTGCTGAAGTTCTTCTAATTGACTTTTAAGGTCATTTACCAAACTTTGCAGTTTTTCTCTTTCTAATTTTTCTTCTGTATAATATTTATACAAAAGATGTTCCGCTTCGGTTTTTATTTTGATTGACGATGAGCAAGCCATAATTATTATGAAAAAATTACAACTTCACCTTAACACTTTGTTTACACAAATAGTTGCGAAATACATTCGGTAACTGGGTCATCGCGGCGACCTCGCACGGCTAGAGGTAACGACCGGTATGCTGCTGCGTCAGCGCTATACCCGAACACTAACTAGCGCAAGAGCGTGTGCGACGCGACTGTTCTTAGCGGAAGTCGATCGATTATGATGGCAATTCGAATAAGCCCAAACACGGCTAGGATACATTGTTTTATGACGGAGTTCCGGTGCCGTCCTTCCGGCTTCATCTTCAGATCAGTTCGATGGTCATCAGAATTATTTATTTAAACGTGCTTCACTGTCGCTTAACTATCTCAATCGAGATATCTTATCGCCACCCGTGAAATACTTAACGTTGAGTAGTTCCGGTGGCCATCTGTCTTCTTCATCAGTTCCATTTCACCAAATGATACTTTCTGAATGCAAATGCTTAATTTGTTGCTGAAAATACCTAAATCGCTATGTGTGTGCCTATAATATTTGAGGAGTTCCCTCAATTCGTCATGGATTCCATCATCAGAACTGTTTTTTTTTTAATGGATCCAATATGGGCATATATCCTTTCAAAACAGAAAATAATTTTCCAAATCGGTTCATTAATGGCGCCACCCGTTTAATACCTATCATTGAGGAATTCCGGTGGCAATCTGTGGTCTTCTTCATCAGTTCCACTTCACTAAATGATACTTTCTGAATGCAAATGCTTAACTTGTTGCTGAAAATACCTAAATCGCTATATGTGTGCCTATAATATTTGAGGAGTTCCCTCAATTCCTCATGGATTCCATCATCAGAACTAAATTTTCATAAAAATGGGACCAATCGGGAAGTGTAACCTTTCAAATAAAAAAAGAATTTTCAAAATCGGTTCATAAATGACGGAGATATGAGGTAACAGACATTAAAAAAAAAAAAAAAAAAAAAAAAAAAAAATACAACCGAATTGATAACCTCCTCCTTTTTGGGAAGTCGGTTAAAAATAGGTCCATCATACAAATAAGGAGTACAATCGCGTATGCAAAAAAAGATACTTCCAACTTTCAAGCCTCGGTGGAAAAAAAAAACTTGCATAGAACATTGATCCGTATCTTTATATAAATAAACTGCACAATCGCGTTTACGAAAAAAAAAACTTCCAAAACCTTAAAAGTAAAAATACTTGCATAGAATATTGATCCGTAGCTTTATATAAATAAAAAGCACAATCGCGTTTACAAAAAAAATACTAACCCGTAATAAAATATAAATAAGGAGCAGAATCGCGTCGAGTGTCGAAGGAGCGAGTAGCCGAATAAAATACTTAGTCTTGCGAGTATTTCGGGTCGGCACTTGGTCGGCGTACTTGCAAGTAAATACCTGTGTAAAAACCTGTTTGCGTAAATACGCACCTTCCCTAGCTCCTATTGCTCAAAATAACATTATAATGTACAAATTCTAATAAAAACAAGTTCGAACTTTAAAATTTGCAATCTATCGCGCTAATACCTATTCGTTAGTAGACTACCTGCTACTTGTGCCCTGGTGCATAGATAGGGTCCCGTCGCCGACAATTGCGTTATTTACGTTGTTGAGCAGATTTTTTTTTCGAACTTTTGAAGCAATGGATTACCAATTTGTTTCAAAACGATTCAGATTTCGATTGATCGTGTATTACGCAATTAGGGTACTGGATTACGTACCTACAATCCTCGTATAGAATACGAGGATTGTAGGTAACTTCACCACAAAACAAATAAAACTAGTAGGTAAGCCAACTAATCCATAAATATTTACAATGACACATTAAGACAAAACCGAGTAATGACATTAAAATATGATAATTAAATAAAACATTTCCCATTTGAAGGTGACATCAATAGATTTTAATGTTGCCATGGAAGCTAAATTCTCCAAAAAACGTATTTATAGTGGTTTAATTTAACTGTCATACCCAATATGCAAATACATATATATTTATTAATATAAAACTTGTTGCAAATACAAATAGTTACTGGCTCCAAACCTTGGATTAATACTATTGTGTTTCAAGAGACAGGATTCTGCTGCTCCAAAATGTCTTGGTGTCAATTCACTGGGTCTAAAAGTGAAAATGGGTGTTCCACAAGGCTCGATTTTGGGTCCTTTCCTCTTTTTAGTTTATATTAATGATCTACCCCATTTATTAAAAAACCAACCACAAATGGTGTTATTTGCTGACGATACTTCCCTAATTTTTAAGATAAATAGACGTGCATCAAATCTTGACGACGTAAATAACGCCCTACTGCAGGTCCAACATTGGTTTACTGCAAATAATTTAGTATTAAATGGGAAAAAAACGAAATGCATAAGATTTGCTTTACCGAATGTTAAAAGTAGTGATTGTGATAATAGTATTGAATAGGGAGAAACTAGAATTCGTTGATAAAACTGTTTTCCTGGGGATCACGCTCGACTCAAGGCTGCAATGGGGTCCGCTTTTAACATCTCTTGCAGGACGGCTAAGTTCAGCAGCTTAAGCTGTAAGAAAAATCCGTCAATTTACTGATATAGATACCGCAAGGCTAGTCTATTTCAGTTACTTTCATAGTATCATGTCTTACGGTATTTTAATATGGAGACGGGCTGCAGATATCGACTCTATTTTTATTCTGCAGAAAAGAGCCATTAGAGCAATATATTGCCTCCGCAGGCGCGATTCTCTAAGGGAACTGTTTAAAAACGTTAACATCATGACGGTACCTTGTCAATATATATGAAAACATCATGTACGTCAGGAAAAATCTTAATCTTTTCAGTAAAAGAGGTGAAAGACACAATTATAGTACTAGAAATAGGGATCAATTAGTTCAACCGGGTTTCAGACTGGCGAAAGTAGACTCATCTTTCATGGGGTACTGTTTAAAATGTTACAATAAAATACCTCCCCACATACTACAACTAAATGAAACTAAATTTAAATCTTGTATAAAACGCACACTATGCTGCCAAGCATATTATAAACTGGGGGATTATATCGGTGATAAAAATGCTTGGCTCAACGCTGGTCCAGCTCCACAAGGGTGCATAAACTAATTTAATTTTAGCATTCGAAAATATTGTCGGAGCTGCTGAAGATTGCATAAATTATCTTTGAATTGTATAACTTCAATCTCGTAGTATTAATAGTAATATAGTAATATCATTTATTTGCTAAAAACATGGTATAAAAGATGGTAGGTAATGTTAATAGTGTGAACAAACATGTTTTGCTTAATACATATAAGCATGCAAATTTTACATGCATAACGAAACAATGATCACATGATCAGTCATCATGCGATTTTATGTTCCAGGAACTCCCTAACACTGTAAAAACTATTAGCAGATAGCCATTTGTATAATTTAATTTTGAACAATCTTGTATTTAAGTTTTTAAATTCATTTGGTATTCTATTATATACCTGGACACACATAAACATGCAGCTTTTATTATATTTCGCAAGCCTTGGGAGGACATCTAACACGAGCCTGTAGGGGTCGCGCCTGCTGCGAGAATTTACATCGCTTGCTTTCGCAAACAATTCTCTATGCCTACACACAAACACACAAATTTCAAAAATATAAAGGGACGGCAGAGGTAACAAATCAAGTTTCTTAAACACCGGCCTGCAAGATTCGTCGGATTTAAGGCCACATAATGCTCTAATGCATCTTTTTTGTGCAACAATAAATGCTCTATTCTGATCAGTACTGTTACCCCACATAATTAAGCCATAGCGTAGCACTGATTCAACATATGCATGATATGTTGTTATAGACGTTTTAATGTTTGTTATGTTTCTAATCTGTTTCAGTGCATATACAAACTTATTAATTCGTTTGGATACTGTATCAACATGTGTAGCGTTGTGTTGCACGTTGCACCCACAGAGTACATTTTATATAGGGAGATAGAGACGTCACTCGAACATTTCATGGTGCCCTCTAGCAACAAGTAAAAACAACAATTCATGAAGCAATATACGTATAGCTAGCTTCAAATCTACAGTAGGCCCTCCTATCCTACTTTCTTTTTAGTTAGGTAGTAGTTTTTTATATTAACTCAAAATAAAACATCAGATACATGTCAAATACTTTATAGTTATAGTCCATTTATTTGTGAGAATATAGTTAAAGAGATGGTACTATAGTTTTTAAGTACATAATATTCTGCTGTTTCCGGCGTACAAATACATTGTCAGAGTTTTGGTTGGTTTATAAGATTACACATTGAATTAAATTCACACAACACTTGCTCGCGTTCATGTTTATACCTACAACAAAATAACAATGCTTTTCACAAACAAGTAAATAGTCCAGATTTTCGTGCAAGAGTCAATCAGATAAAGCGATACGAAGCGGTATTACTTTACTACTTTTCGAGGTCAATGTTTAGAAGCAGAATCGTCAATGTCCATACAACTCAAGTCGTCAAGAAAAATCCACAAAATAATCGAAGCGCATCCATTCACTCGGAAAGAGAAAACAGAATATTTGTTTTTAAGTTTTCAGTCATTCTCTGGTTTACGCGATTTGCGTTCCTTTTTAACTGACTTCTAATTTCCACGTAAATAAAAACATTTTCAAATTAGCGTTGCGTTATTGGATGATTGTATCCTTTTAAAAAAACGACATAAGAATACACAATGAATTCAAAAGGTGCTTCAACCCCTTAAATATTTATATTAGTAACAAAAAAATATTGTTGTTACTTTAAAATCTGAGTAAAATGGCACATATGTTGAGACTAAAGCCATGAACATTTTGAGAACAACGCCGTCTATCAATAAGTAAATTAAACTTTTGATATTACTATACGAGTAAATTAAAAATGTATTGAATAGAGTAGTATAATCTCCAAAGGCAGAAGTCTACCTAAACTGGTCAGTTATGATTCCATTACTTTTGTTCTAAGCTATAACACCGTGGTTGCACCCGCGTCGCCGTGTCAAGGATAGGTACTTCCCTTGCTTCCCCCCGCCAGCGCTCACTCGCGTGGCCAGTCGGCTCCCCGCTACGCACCGAGCGAGACAGACCGCGCCGCGCACGCTGCGATCGTGCGACGGCCGCCGTAATGTAACGAGAATATTGTTACCTTATAATACATAATAAAGCCACATATTGTGTCATAAATTGCGCCCAACTCGTGGCGCGTGCTCCGTACGGGACCTAGTAGGTACCTACCTACGAAACGGAAAATAACCGACGCGAGTGCGAACGAAATCCACGCGAACAGTGTTCTACCTAGTCACGGATCGCATAATCAGTGTCACTACTGGACTATACTGCCGTTTATAAAGTTTGCGTCCATCACCGAGTGTTACCGTCGAGAAAATGCCGCCGAAAACACGCCGCGCGCACGCAAACGTGGAGGAAAACGATGGTTCCAGTAGCGATGAGGAAAGCCACGCGGTAGCTAACCCCGCGAGCGTGAACACGACTACAACGTCTACACCGATCCCAGCAACGACATGTGGTAACATGATTTCCATGTCCGAAGAACAGCTCACACGATTGTTATCCAACGTCATGAGAAGCGTCGCGACGTCGACGCCGACGTCAACGAGTAGCGACCCTTCAGGACCGACTCAACCCACCGCTGCACACACTGGACCGACCGTGTATAGCATGCACGGCATGCACAACAACTTTACCCGGTGCACGGCCCGCTTCGACGGAGCCACCCGCAGTACCGAAGCCCTAGAAGCATTTGTCGAGAGCGTGCTCATCTACAAAGAGTGCGCAAGTGTATCCGACGAACATGCCCTTCGAGGTCTACCTATGTTGCTGACCGGAGACGCCGCAGTGTGGTGGCAAGGAGTAAAATCTACAGTGGAGACCTGGGACGACGCGATACGCCGCCTTCGATTCATGTACGGCGCCCCGCGCCCCACCCACCGGATCTTACGAGAAATATTTGCGCGTGAACAAAGTGATAACGATAGTGTCGATTCCTTTATATCGCGAGTGCGGGCAGAAATGTCGCGTATACCATATAAGCTACCAGATGTTATGCAAGTAGACATAGTTTACGGCCTTTTACATCGTAAGTTTCGTAAAAGAGTGTCACGCGATAGTGTAAGTAGTGTCGACTGTCTTCTCGAGCGAGCGAGGTATTTTGAGGATACGCTAGGCGAAGTAAGTCATACTAAATCACTAATTCAGCCTCATAACGCGAGTATCTCGACTAATAACAGTAATAACACTGCAAGTTCCGCGAAATCTCGAAATGTAAACATTAACCCTCCGACGGCAACGGTTAATCAAAGTAACCCTTCTCGCGCTGTGTCCGACTCTAGTTCGAATATTTCTAACGATACGAATTCGAATTCGAAACGTGTTCGACCGCGCTGCGCTTTCTGTAAACGGTTTGGTCATTCGATAGATGAATGCAAAATAAAAATAAAATCAGGTGATCAAGATAATAATGCACCGCTGTCTTGTTACGGCTGCGGTCGACAAGGAGTAATACGCTCGAAGTGTCCGACGTGTAAAAGCACACCCTCCGCCGATAAGGTGAGTTTCCAAAGCGCTATCACCCATAAGTCTGATATGTCACACCCTACGGTCAAGATAGAAATTGCGTCTTTAGTAGGTATCGCAGTGCTGGATACAGGTGCTACCGAGAGTCTCGCTAGCCCCGGACTCTATAAAATATTATTAGATAAGGGGACCACTTTCACGAAAACACGTCGCAACCTCGGTCTCGCCGATGGAACGCAGCAGGTACGTGAGTTATTATCATGTGACACGAACGTCACCATACAGGGACACGTTATCCCCACCACTTTCCTAGTGATACCAGAAGCGGATAATAGAACACTTCTAGGACAGGACTTTATCGCTAGAGCAGGTATAATAGTGGACCTCCAACATAACTGTTGGCATTTTAGTAATTCCCCAGGGCAGAAATATGCTTTTGTGCAGTCTTTTAGCCTTACATCCACCAGCGATGCAGAGCTGATGCAGGTTGATACCACCAGCTTGGCGCTGAGAGAGGATGAAGGGACGAAGCTGTCACCTGCTCAAAAGATACAACTCAACCAGCTTATAATTGAGAGAGTTGAGCGCTTCGCCACTGAAGGACCTCCTACAACTTACGCTACTCATCATATTCGGGTTGACGAGAAGGAGGAACCGACCGCTTCACCGCCCTATAGGATGTCGCAAGGTAAGAGAGAGTTGTTGGACGGTGAGCTTGAGAAACTACTGCGTGCAGATGTAATAGAGGAGTGCGAGTCGCCGTGGGCTGCCAACGTTGTCTTAGTTGCGAAGAAGGATGGCGGAGTCCGCTTATGTGTGGACTACCGTAAGCTCAACGCCGTGACTGAGCCGGATAGGTACCCGCTCCCGCGCATGGAAGACGTGCTTCATGCAGCGAAGACGACCAACTACATGACGACGCTAGACCTCCACTCCGGTTACTTTCAGGTTTGTGTCGCTGAAGAGGACCGTGACAAAACTGCATTTGTTACACCCTCCGGCACCTATAGGTTTAAGAGGATGCCGATGGGCCTTCGCAACTCTGGCGCCACGTTTCAGAGATTAATAGATCGTTTCAAGTCAAACCTGAGTGTGCCTATTCGAGGACAAGAGGTTAATGACAGCTCCGATATCCTAGATCCCCAAAGAAGTAGGCCTGTGACTATTCTTGGATATCTGGACGATCTAATAATCTTGTCACCGAGTTTCGAAGGTCATATTGAAGATCTCGAAGCTATCTTCGACAGACTCAAAAAGTTCGACCTTCGAGTCAATCGAAAGAAAAGCTGCTTCGCCCGTGACTCTGTGAGATTCCTTGGTCACATAATTGTTCCTGGCGGTCTACAAGTAGACCCAGAGAAAACCTCAGCTATTGTTGACATGCCTGCCCCGAAGAACGAGAGGCAGCTCAAAGGTTTCCTGGCAACGTCCAGCTGGTTTCGACGGTTTGTACCGAACTACGCTACAATCGCTAAGCCTTTGACTGACCTGCTCAAGAAGAACAGCAGTTGGAGATGGCATGATGAGCAGCAGGCTGCTTTCGAGCGCATCAAGGAGCTCCTGGTCACCGCTCCCATTCTTCGCCAGGCTGACGAGTCCAAACCTTTCTCCCTCCGGACAGATAGCAGTGGCTACTGTCTCGGCGCTGTTTTGATGCAGGGGGAGGGCCCCGACGAAAGACCCATAGAGTACGCCAGTCGCCTACTCTCGCCAGCCGAGCGCAACTACACTACCACCGAGCGCGAAGCACTTGCTGTCGTCTGGGCGGTCACGAAGTTCAGAGGTTACGTGGAAGGCTCGGAAGTGGTGGTTAAGTCCGACCATCAGCCGTTACGTTGGCTGATGAGCCTTAAGTCGCCCAGTGGTCGTCTTGCCAGATGGGCATTGACCCTTCAGGCCTATAACCTGCAGATACAGTACACTCCTGGAAAGGTGAATGTTATCGCCGACGCACTGAGCCGCCCAGCTTGTTGCGAAGAGGACCCGGCTGGTTGCGAGGTATGCTTAGTGACCGTAGATATGCCACATAGAACACCTGAGGATGTGCGCTCTAACCAACTCAAGGACCCAGAGCTGAAGAGTATCGTCGAGGATCTAGAGACTACCGGCGATCCCTTCAGGGGGAGAAGGTGGTCAGAGAGAGGATACTTGGTGTCTGATGGTGTATTGTATAGGTGTGCACCCGAATTGGAAGATGCCGAGTCCGCCTGCCTCGTGGTCCCTAAACACGAGAGAGAAGCTGTCCTCGTAGAGTTCCACGACGCTCCCACAGCAGGCCACCTTGGTGTTGAACGTACCCTACAACGCATCAGAGTACGATACTTTTGGCCAGGTATGAAATCTTTTGTCACAGACTACATTAAACACTGTGCAGCTTGCCAGCGATACAAGATAGATAACAGGAAGCCTGC
Organism: Xanthia icteritia; assembly: GCA_949128155.2. Lineage (NCBI taxonomy): Eukaryota > Metazoa > Arthropoda > Insecta > Lepidoptera > Noctuidae > Xanthia > Xanthia icteritia. Next base: position 11,841,950 of record OX421941.2, read on the forward strand.
AGGGCTACTCCAGACTCCTGCACACACCCGGCGATTTGAAGTAGTGTCGGTCGACTTGTTCGGACCTCTACCAAAGACTTCGAAAGGTAACCGTTGGATATTAATTCTAGAAGACACGTGCTCCCATTGGGTTGAGCTGTTTGCGTTGGAGAAGGCCACCAGCGTGGAATGCTCTGAGATTTTAATATCCGAGGTCTTTCTGAGGTATGGAGTCCCGCGTAGGATGATCAGCGACAACGGGGTGCAGTTTGTCGCTGAGGTGATGCAACAGGCTTGTCATGTGATGGGTATCAAACAGTCTTTGACACCGTTGTATCACCCAGAAGCGAACCCCGTTGAGCGGAAAAATCGTGACCTTAAACCACAGTTAGCGATACTGGTAGGAAAGGATCACGCATCGTGGGATACTCATCTCGCAGCCATAAGGTTTGCGATGAACTCCGCTGTTACAGCGAGCACTGGATTTTCACCAGCTTTCCTTACCTTCGGGAGAGAGCTGCGCGCGCCATCGGACGTCGTGGCAGACATGAAGACCATTGTAGACAGCGATAATTTCGTCCCTAATATCACTCCATACTTACGTAGGTTATCGACTGTACTGCTTGATGCCCGAGATGTCCACGAACGTAACCAGTCTCTGCAGAAGAAGTACGCAGATGAAGGCAGACGCGCTCCTCCAGAATACAAGGTAGGTGATCTCGTTTTATTGAAAACGCAAGGGATGAATGATGTCGGCCCTGGGCAGTCTGCGAAATTTATACCCCGTAGGGATGGCCCTTATCGCATCCGCGAAGTAGTAAGCTCTACTACTTTCCTAGTGGAGGGAGTTACTAGAGGTGAACACGTAGGACGTTACCACGTCTCTGATTTGACTCCATTCATTGGTGAAGTCGAAGCTCCCGTTAGAGAGAAGCGCAGACGCGGTCGACCGCGTAGATTTGATTGCTAGCCCGAACGCGAGGGCGCTATGTTCGAACTAGAGGGGGAGTGTGTAGCGTTGTGTTGCACGTTGCACCCGCGTCGCCGTGTCAAGGATAGGTACTTCCCTTGCTTCCCCCCGCCAGCGCTCACTCGCGTGGCCAGTCGGCTCCCTGCTACGCACCGAGCGAGACAGACCGCGCCGCGCACGCTGCGATCGTGCGACGGCCGCCGTAATGTAACGAGAATATTGTTACCTTATAATACATAATAAAGCCACATATTGTGTTATACATGTGCTTTCCAGTTGACCTCTTGATCCAAGGTTACGCCTAGAAATTTAGTTTGGGTTACTTCGTGAATTCTATTTATATTCATTTTAATATTAGGTTTTGCATTATTTGATTTATTAAAGTGTATGTAAACGGACTTTTTTAGATTTATAGATAAGTTATTTTGCTTTAGACATTCAATCAATCTTTCAATCACATTATTAATTTCAGTCTCGTGGTCATTAATTGTATTGTTCTTTTTATCAGATGTCACAATAATAGAGATGTCATCAGCGAATAGTACACATTTATGATTAGTTATAGTAGTGATAGAATTGATATACAATAGGAATAAAATAGGGCCTAGTACACTTCCTTGTGGGACGCCGTGTTTATTGGATTTGAATTCAGAATAGTGAGATGTCATATTGTTATTTGTAGCCATTTTAGTAATAGTAACGCGTTGTTGTCTATTACTTAGATATGAGGATAACCATTGAAGTGCAATGCCTCTAATTCCAGTTGCCTCCAATTTCTGTAATAAAAGGTCATGAGAGACTAGATCGAAGGCCTTAGATAGATCGAAGAACAGCCCTGTAGTAAGATAGTTATGGTTAATATTCGTTAATACTATTTTTATAAGACTGTAGATAGCTAATGTTGTGGATTTATTTTTTTGGAAGCCAAATTGTTCTTTTCTAATAATGTTAAATTTATTACAGAAGTCAATCAGTCTACTATACATACACTTTTCGAATATTTTCGAAAGAATAGGTATCAAAGTTATTGGGCGATAGTTGTTAACGTCTGATTTTTCACCGGTTTTATAAAGTGGCTTAACAATTGACAGCTTTAGTGCGTCAGGAAAAACGCCAAGTGAGAATGATAAATTAATTAAATATGTCAAAATTTCAATAAGTTCATTAGTACTAGAGATGCGCCGAATGTTCGGCCGAATATTCGTATTCGGTATATTCGGCATATTATTTCATGTTCGTATTCGGCCGAATATTCGGTTGATTTGCCGAATAATTACCGAATATTTAAATTATTGTTAATAAAACATTTTGTGTGTGTATGTTAATGTCGAGGTAGAAGCACTACGCCCCGTTCCCCGTGAATTGAACCACACATTTACTCAATCACACTTTACTTTTATCTTGTCACTTTCGTATTCATTAAAAAAAATCCACACATGCGATCTTTTACGTCCACTCATCTTCAAAAACGTTCATCGACGTAATAATATATTACGTTACGTTACGTTTAGATTAAAGATAATTTTTAAACAATATTATGCGAGAAATGCAATATGTAACCGAAAGAGCGAGCCGTGCTAGCGCGAGGGGCCGCGAGTTGAGCGCGGGGCAGAGAGGGGGTGGTGGCAAACGCCGCCCGGCTCTTGCAGAGCGCCGTACAAACCTGTTTACCGCGCAGAATTGAACCGAATGATTCGGCCGAATATTCGGTTCGGCACACTTTGGGCCGAATATTTGGCCGAACATTCGTATTCGGTTGAACCTACATTCGGCGCATCTCTAATTAGTACATGCTTTAATGATTTTTGTATTAATCTCGTCATAACCTTCCGAGTTTGTGTTATTCAATGATATAATCACTGCCCTAACTTCATTCTCGGACACAGGTTTAAGGAACATCGAATGGACTATTGGACATTCGTTACAGTTTATTTTTGCACCCTTACTCGAGGATTGTGCCATATTAATGTAGTGGTTATTGAAAACTGTTGCTATTTCTACTGGATCTGAAAGTACTGTGTTATCAATTCGAATATTTTCTATGTTGTCCCTATGGTTATTGTTCCCGATTTCATCCTTTATTACTCTCCAAACAGCTTTACATTTGTTTTCACTATTGTTTATGTACTTGATGTTTGAGTTCTTTTTTTATGTGTAAACGCATTTCTGTAAAATCTTTGAGTATTGCAAATATTTAGTTTTATTTGGTACATTTTTGTTCTTATAATATTGATAGCGCAAAGACCTTTTTGTTTTGCAACTTTGTTTTAGACCTTTGGTTATCCAGTTCTGTTTCTTTTTATTAATAGTATTTACTTTCACCTTTATTTTTGGGAAGCATAAATTATGGAACAAGCCTAATAATTTGTGAAATGAATTGAATGCTTTATTTAAGTCGTTCTCTTTATAGACGTCCGACCATGATACGTTTCGTATGCATTCCTTAAATTTCTGGATATTTTTCAAGCTATAATCTCTTTTGATGAAAAAATATGTTGCCTGGTTTTGTGTCTTATTTTTCAAGGAAAAACTCAACATTTGTGCTGTGTCGTGGTCGGACAGGTGAAGAGGCATTACAGTAGCATTAGCATCAGGAATGTTACTGAGAATGTGATCGATACAGGAAGACTTACGAGTTGGACAATTAATATGTAATTTTAAGTTATAATTGTATGAGAGTTCTTGTAATTGAATAGTAATATTACTGTTTTGGATAGTATTAATGTTAAAGTCACCTGCCAAGACTACGTTTATTTTAGAGTTATATTTTTTGAATACGTGGTCCAAAAGACTATTTAACTTAATAAAAAATTGATTGGGGTCAGATTGAGGTGTTCTATACACACAAATAATAATCAGCTTATGATGTGTCAGTTCTATGCCACATGCTTCGAAAGTATTTTGTGTTGCATAAGTATTTATAAAAATTAACTCTTTAAAAACTAGGTATTTTTTTAGCAGAATACATGTACCGCCCCTTTGTTTATCTCTGCAGAAGTTAGCCGTCATATTGTAACCATGGATTTTAATATGAGACTCATTACCTTTTTTTATAAAAGTCTCAGAAAGGCATATTGCGTCTGGACTATTATTCATCTCCTGCAGTTCCTGCAAGGTTAGTTCAAGGAGCTCCCTTTTGGACAAGATACTAGCAATATTTTGATGCATTATTTTAAAATTATGTATTACAGATGGCGGAATTATGGGCTCGAAAAAACTTTAAATTCTTTTTTATGACCGGAAAATAGTACGGGATAGTTCCTTTTAGGAATTGTATAATTGCATAGCACATGTGTGAGCACTGTGACCATGTACCTTCTATGTAGCTACCATTTACTGGGTACGTCGGACATTGACTTGAATGTGCCCTGGCGGCTGAGAGTATGTCATGCTCACTCAAATGTCTCGCTGGTGGTGGCGTGTGTGTTGGATCGTTAAGTTCCTTTCAAAATGGTTGAGCTAAACGGTGCTGATCCATGCGTCATGTTCGTGAACGGGCGCCGTCAGTAGGTAGGACTGGTCATCTCTTATCTGCCATGGCTTATTTTAAATTTTGAATTGTTCTTATCTTTTTATTACGGACGCTTTTTACGTGCACGTCTTTCTACATTGTTCTCACATGTATAATTTCAATATGAATGATGTAACCAATATTTTGTAACAATATTATGATTTAAAAGAGTGTCCGTGGAGTTTCTTGCCCGTTCTTCTCCATAGGAACCTACGCTTTGGAATGGGCAACTAGCTTCATATTTCTGACTGACTGACCCCTTGACAATTCAAAAGTGCCTGTAAATGGTTTAATTGAAATAAATGCTTTGAGTTTTGAGTTTGACTTAGATTCAAATCTAAGACATTTTGGAGCAGCAGAATGCAACAGTACCGAGTTATCAATAATAATTAACGTCTTTTCCTGTAATACTCCTCTAAAAAAGAGGTAGTAAAAGTCTCTTAATAGTTTAAACGGTGAAAGCACTACCACCAAAATCCTGCTAATTAGCAATTCGCACCTTTGGTAGAACAAGGGCATAATTGTCATAAATTGCCAAAATGACTTAAATATGCAGAAATGCTTTAAAAAGGTTGTTGTAAACGATACACCTAAAAGAATATAGTATATAGTTTATGTCATACAAAGCAGAACAACCTTAGAACATTATTAACATAGCTAGACCACATTAAGTACAAAAAATATCTTAAAATTACTCTCCTGTAAAATTGCAAAAACTGCAATTGTGCCCTTGTTCTACCAAAGGTGCGAATTGTACAAATACCATATTCTGGTGAGTATGGTAACTCCATAGCTACTGTCCCAGGTTCTGCGTTTAGATATTGCAAATAATTGCGTTTTGATAGTCATACCTATTTTATAAAATATTGGTTTATTCTTTTTTTTCTTTGTGCAGGTTAATAAAAAAAAACTGATGCATAAAGAGAAAAGCCCTGTAAGTGTTTCATATAATGTACATACTTTTATTCATGAACGCTTCTGAAATTAAGCGACACCAAAACTGCCACTGTTCTTTTGGAGCTCGCTCTTGCATGCTCGACAATGTAACGCTTAGCCCACGTTCGCACGGACATAATAAAATAGCGGCGATTTTTTTCTCACACTGGATTTTTAACGCTCTGCTCAACACCGAGAGTTGAAATATTTTTACGTCCGTGCGTACGTGGGCTTACTTCTATATAAACGGTCAAAAGAAAATCTAACATAATCGAGAAGGGATACAAAAAAATTCGAGCTCTCTTCGCTCGTTCTCGCATCTTACCTACGTTCTCTTCATTCTTTCCTTATATGCTTTTTTGCATTTGTCGACAAAGTTAATTCAATTTCTCTATGAACGGACAAAAGTAAACTTAACCTTTCAGAGTCGGTGCAATTTTTTTATTTAATCCTAGGTTTTCGTGGAAGGAAAACATAATGTGGCGCTATAGCTGCATCTCCCTGAAAATAATCCTGCCGGCTCGGTGCTGGCTGGTGCTCGGGTTGTAGAAGGATAGATTCAAGACCAAGGTTGTGAGTCTGACTAACAAAATGGCGTTTTCTTAGAACGTCTTTTACAAGCTTAGTCAGAGAAAATAGGGTTGCATTGTCCACACACAAACCTATTTGATTTGGATGCCTTCTTCCATAGTTTCCCCATACCCATTTCAATTTAAAATAAGTACCTTATGTAGTAAATAAGTGGCACTATCTGCCTAATCCGTAAGTTTTGTATACTTACTTCTAAGGTATCTATATAAATTCTCTTTTATGAGGACTACGATATAGTGTAGGTAAGTACCTACTTTACTCTGTGCTCAGAACAATGGTGGAACAATGACAGCTAATCAAAATTCACACAACAGTATTTCAAAATTTTTTATTCTAATATTTAACAGATCTACACAGTTATCATGGATCCTCAGAGAAAAACTGTAGCCGGTCCAATGGCTCCTTCAAGTCTGAAGACAGCGCGGAAAACTTTTGCAATAACAAATACTTACATCAGAAGTCCAAAAAAAGAAATAATCAGCGTACACACCAGCACTCCTGCCGTAGAATCTCGAACTTTTGATCAAGAACAGAATCAAATTTATCAAGGAGAAGTAAACATCCTTTCAATCATGTAAGTACTTAGTTAGATTTAGTTACGTGCCTAGCCTAACCTAGATATCCAGTACATGGCAGCCAGAAAGAACTGGATTAGGTAGGTACAGCACTGATGTGACAAATTTTTACTTAGCTACTTTTTAACTAACTTTAAACCCTTAAAGTCGCATGATGATTTTTGGTAATAAAAACAAGTAAAATTAATTTCAATGGTTTATTAGGCATATAAAAAGTTACAAAAAATACAAAAAAAATCTAGAGCTGATATTTTTTTGGAAAAACCTATGTATAAAAACCTATGTATATATACGGTGCCACTTTTGCTCGAAACAATAAGAAATCAGCAATGTATAGCATACTATACGTTGCGCTATTTTAGTGCTTTGTGTGGTAAGCCAAAAAACAGTTTCTGCCTTTGACATAACATAAATGTATTTTGCATTTAGTGCACTGCACATTGTACTTGCTTGACCTCCTTTACAATATTTACATCTCTGATACCCGGTTAACTGAGGCCAATGATCGTATTTATCATACCTCACATCATCAAAAGGCCTCTCGGCCAATGGTTTCTTTATCTTTTGCCTCTCAGGTACAGATTCAACGTCCTTTACAGGCACGGTTCTATCACGCTTCAGAAGTCCAGCGTAGATTTCGTATCGAAAGTCTTTCAAACGATCTTGCTTCCTCTTCTTATTTACTTGTCTGTCATGTCTACGACGTAACAGCCAAGCATTATTTACACATAATTATGTCCAATAGCTGGGAAAAAATATTCATGTACCATCTGTGAGATTTTATACCTGTGCGGTATAATGCTATTAGCATATCCGCCAAATCCACACCTCCCATGTGGCGATTATAATGCTTCACAATTTGTGGACATTGTATATCGACGCGACTTTTTGCTGAAACGTTTGATATTCTCAAGGGGAAAAGCGTCAACATAAGAGCTTACTAACCTCACATGCTTATTGTCAAACCACTTGACCACACTCAGTTTGTTTTCATTGCAAACCACCTGAGTAAAAGCTCCTCTTCCTTTCTTCTGTAGCGATTTATCGTCAATCATTTTGCTCTCTGCATCCTTCAATCTATTTTTCCTAGCAGTCCATAAACTAAATATACCATAGTCTTCTCGTAATATATATATTAGCTCTAAAGACGTAAAATAGTTGTCAAAGTAAACAACACTACATGCTTGATTTCTTATAGTTTTGCATAACGCTAAAACTATTTTTCCTCCGACACCCAAGGATTCTTCTTCATCGGTAAATTCCACACCTCTAAACGTATCATCGCCAGCGTAGAGTATAAAATCGTAGATGATTCCAGAAACACCAGCTCGAACCAAATTTTTAAAGCCCCACTTACTTGGCTTGTTTGGGTTATATTGACGACGACTGCCTGCTTTTTTACCTTTATATGGTATAACCATCTCATCTATACTGAAAATATTTTCTTCTTCGAGAGATAAACATTGAAACCGAATACATTCAATTAGGGGTCGTAGTTTATAATACCTGTCAGAGACATCAGCTTGGGTGTTGTCAGTGAAATGTAAATATCTTCTTAGTTGCTGAAAACGCTTCAAGGACATGACATCTGCAATTTTTGGATATCTAAACGACGATTTCCAATAGTCTTTGTAAGAAGGTAAAACTACTATACCTACCCATAAGAATGTTGATTGCCAAAAAATCTAATATTTCCTCTTCTGTAACTTTGATTGATTTGCCAGTTTCTTGAACGCTGTACAAATTGGTATTCGTCATTATATCACTCACCATTACTCTGGGAAAAAATCGATAAAAATAGTCTAAAGGTGACCAATCAGTAGGTACTGTATCTTCAAAAGTAGGGTTAGATATGTCAGCCCTGTGTTGAAATGAAACTTTCTTCCAACGAAAACGTAAGTTTAGTTTTTTGATACAGCGTCTTTTGACTCTATTAATGGCAATAGAAGGCCCAGTACGTTTTCTTTGTCCACGTGTCCTCAAAGGTGTGTTAGTTCCCATGGCAGTAGAAGGTTGAACAGATGCTACAGAACGAATAGAAGAAATTGAAGGGATTGCATCATAGTTGCATTGCGTAGGGCTCGGAAATACAGCGTTCAGAATTGGTGTGAGGGGAACTTGAGCATTTTCTTGTTCAACATCAGAAAGGGCTTCTGCGTTTGATTCTACCTCGCCCTCTGAAGGGTTGGCTGGCGAAACTGGGCTGCCTAGAATGTTCAGCCTTTCAATTGACGATTCTAGTGACGGTGCTGGTGAACTCTCAGCTGTTCTCGCTTCATCACCACTGCTCGATTCATCACTAGCATCAGAATTTGCATTTAGTGCAGGAACCAAAGCCAATATTCGTTTAGCTCTTCCGTTCATTGTGGTCTAAAACAACATTTAAAGCAAACATGCAAGTCAACCACCACCCAAATAAAAGCCAAGACGTTATTTATGCACTCTATAGAACTCTTATCATATCAAAATATCAAAAAATTGTTAGTTTCAACACATAGTAGCAATTGTGGCGTTGTATAGTATACTATACAAATAAAAATAGTGGTAAATGTAAGCAACTGTAGCACTGTATAGTATACTATACATGTATTACAGATAAAATGAAATTAAATTGGACAATATTTTTTTAAAGTTAGACATATACTATTCTATACAAAGTCACTTTAAGGGTTAAGATACCTACTCTTCTAAAACTTCGTCGACATCAACAGCTGGGTACATTATGTCATTTAATGAAGAGAATACATTCTAGTCCTCGGGATACAGATGGATGTGCCCTAACATGCGGTCAAGCGTTACATATTGCAAATAGAGGATCCGGGATGGACTTTTAAAAGACTACCCCGGATCATCCACATGCCGTACCGTGGAAAATTTAATAGTGAGTATAGATTGGTATAGATAAAGATATTATGTCATGGCTCTTGTTTCAGAGATACGAATAAAGATATAATGTGCTGTAAATATACAGAAGATGAAAATGAGATAGCAGCTGGTTTCACTGACGGTACAATGAGAGTATTTAGTTGCCATACTGGAAATTGTATACACACTTTAGTAGACGACGAATGTCGTGCTTATCCCGGACCTGTAACTGCTATCAAACACCGGCCAGTCAGCAAAGCGAATCCCATTACGAACATGTTGTTGTCATCCTGTTAGTATTGTGATGGTCCCGTTTATAATTAATTACTTTTTACCCACACAAAAGCTACCATGAAAATAGGTACCTATGGGATTTAAGACAAAATACCGAATTTCCATCCACCATTTTATGCTGTCAGTCTAAAATATTCATTTATTATTAGAAGAGACAGAGTGAGGATTGAAACACGTTGCTGCCATGCTGTCGTTTCAGCCAGTGCAACAGTGCGTACCTCCATCCACCGTATATTACCCCATGAATAAATACTCGAGATTGTAAACATATTGCATTTGAAGCGGATTATAAACAATACCACTAGCATAAGTTTTCAGACATCCACGAGGACCGATTCACGGGTAAAGCTAGTATTTCATGAGGATCCTAAGCACACCCCGTGCAAAACCAATACTGAAGTACTTAGCTGAAACTACACAAAAATATTACATAAGCAGTTTTTGCGATTTATATAATATATGTACTTACCTACCCACTAGTACCTACGACGCATGATCATGCCCACAATCATTTATTATTTTAATGCAAATGTAAAATATCTTTAGATGTTAACGGATGTATCAAATGCTGGAAATATAAATATGATCAGTGTTTATACACGATTCGTGAGAAACGACAAACCTTGGGATTAAATTATCATCCACGTTACAGTAAATTTGTTACTTACGGTGATGATGCTAAGTTGAACATGTATGACGAAGAAGTACAAACTCAAGAACGAGCTTTTTACCGCAGGTGAGCTGTGAACTTAATAACCAGCTACTGTTGTTCTAAGGGTCTGACAGTAGACAGATGCTCAAGCAGTTTTCTTTGATTAACTGATAATTAACTTAAAAACCACTATTATAGAGTTGAAAATAGCGTGCGATATATAATTCCGTGCAAATTGCGCGCGCGTGTATAATTATGTCCCTCACAGCAACGCGGGTTGCTGCAGCACACGAGTAAATTACTCCAGAGACAAAGCCTCATGGGGGGTTTTCAAATTGTTAACAGACGCGCGCGCTCGTGGGCCCTCAAACATCCGCTGTGAGGAACATAATTAAAATTTAATCAACATACAACCTGACACTGACCTGCAAATTGCAAAACTAAATAAATTTTGAATTTCGCGGGCTACCTTTTTTTTGGATGGGAAATTATCAAATAACTTCTCCCACTCTGGGCGGAGCGGGAGGGTCAGATTCTTACTGACTAAAACCCACCCGTGTTCCTTCAGTTGCCTGTACGTTGCCAAGGGCCACGGTATCCCTTTTGGACTTTCCCGCAACCGCGGGCTACCTTAGCGCGTCCCCCTTAATATCAAATACGTAGGTCTACGGCCCCTTGAATTGGCCTTTTAAGTACTCGCAAATAAATTAAAACCTAAAGGGTACTTCCCGTTGTCATGAAATTTGGCAAGAAGCAAGGTCTCCCAGCACAAGTAAAGGAAAAAGTTCGAAAATAGTTAATTTGTAGTTTTAACACATAATTTTATTTTTTTGGTATTACAAACTTACATTTACAGTTGGGGAATTGACTGTGACGTATATCGATGTATGGGGGAATATGTTTTTCAACTAAAATTATGGACGAATAAAAAAGTCGGATAGATTCAAACTACCAAGAAACTGTTCGTTCTGAATTTGCCACGTGTTTGTTGGAATATAAATTTAATTATTGTTTAATTTAGATCTTATAGATCTAAATTATTGTTTAATTTAGATCTTATACATCTAAATTGGCTTGCACATCGCAAGTCGCAAGGCGAATTCGCCGAAAGGTGCATGCATGATGCGTATTTTGCAAAAAATATTGGTGCCTATATTTTATAGGTATAATGTGATTATTACTCATGTGTGTAGGGTACAGGCGATCGGCTGGCGCCCCCTATGATAGGGTCATAGGGGGCGCCAGCCGATCGCCTGGGCGTTTCGCACCCCTTGCACCTCCGAGTAATGACTGCCCTGAGTGGTGGTGCCTTATAAAGACATATTGTGAAAATTGCACTGTGGCGCGGTTGGGGAGTATCAAACGAGCTAAAGCGCGTTCACATTTGGGACTACATTTTATGGTCTGTTCCAAAAGCATCCTGATGTCTAATGATAAAAATGTAAAAAAAAAATCGTTTTCTGACAGCGCCTCCATACAAAATAGTCGACTCCTTCTGTCAAACTTTATGTTTTGTCGACAAACCCTAACATGGCACCTTAGTTATCTCGATTTTTGACAATTCAACACGAGATAATCTCCGATTCTTCTGTCATTAAGTCGTATTTACTCGTCCTCGATTTTGACGAGAACGACGAGAAGAGTAGACAAAATTATTATACAAAAAATATCTCCAAAATAACATGGCAGTTTCATAATTGTAATTATTTTAGTCATCATTTTATTTTACAATATATTAATAATGAAAATACTTAGTTTTAAACTACTATTTATATTGAAACCACGTGTTTTATATGGATTTTTTCGTTTTTTGTATTGAAAATATGAAAAATTATTACCTACATGTTGGGTATTAGGGGTTTATAGCTTTCATAAAGGGGGTTCAAATTTTCATTATTTTTGCGATAGGACACACCATTTTCGAGATATAAGAAAAAGAAAAGAAAAAAAAAATTGGTTGCCTGTAAAGTCTGTATACGGGCGAAAGTTTTACGTGACAACGACTTTGCGTGCCTTTCACTTTTTATGTCTGTCTCTCTCGCTCTTAGGCGGGCTAACCATGCCCGAGTGGAAGGGACGCGTGCCTCTCACTCGCTCTCATTGTGAGCGCATAACGTGAGCGGAGCGTAACGCAGTTTCTTGAAGTGTCACCCGGCAAACCAATTTATAAGACGTTGTCACGTCAAAAAGTCGAGGTGTTGGGGTGAATTTTAGTTCATGAAAATTAATTTCCACACCTTTTTAATCGTGATTAAATACTTGGACAATCAGAATTTTAGATTTATATGATTTTAGAAATTAATAACTACTAAAATATAGTTAAGTTGTGTCACTTTAGTCTATTTCAGAATGGGAAATCGTCGGTTGACAGGAATAATCTAAATGGTAATTTTTAGTCTAGTTTAGAGGTATTTGTGACAAGGAAATCGGCACCATTCTTAGAGCATTTAATGCTCTAAGGCACCATTGAATGAATGAAACGGAATCTCAGCCGATGTTGCTATCATAAAAATAATTTGTTTTTAATAACTTGCAACATCGGTTTCTCGTCGCGAGATATAGAAGTGTCAAAATGCTTTTTTCGAGTTTACTCGTCGTTTACGGTCATGTTAGGGATTAGAATGACGTCAGAATCGTAGACAAATTTCGACAAAACGAGAAAAAGAGCGTTCTCGCACTTGTCATGGCCCTGCTGGTTAGGTACCACTTTTTCTAAATGCTTAGCGATATTTATTCAAACGTGTCGGTGATGACAATATTTTTGATGATAATATTTTTAACCACTTGCGTTCCACTAACAATTCCACACTTTCGAAGGAGCATTTGACCAGCATAAAGAAGCGATGTTGCATTTGCATCATGTTCCTCTCTTAGTCGTAAAGTTTTACGACTTTCATTGCAGTGTCACTTCATCAAAGATTTGCTAGGACGGCCTACAGTATTTGTGTACTTTTTACAGGTATTTCTAGCGTGCCTTGCAACCAATCAAGGTATTTTTTTTAAATACTGCTACTATCCGATTAGAAGCTTGCCATTTCACTTTCCTTTCGGACTTTAAACGTTTTTTTTTTTTTTTTAACTGCACTGTTAGCTCGGTCACAATACTAGGCTGATTTATAATGTCGTTTTCGACTAAATCTATTTTTTTATTTTTTATTATAACCCTTTGCTTCTAATTCCTTTGTCTTGCAGTAGATATATTCTTGAGTCACAATGTTCAACCCAGATGGCCCTTTAATGAAACAAAACTAAGAAAAATAGAAGTGACAGCAAAAACAAGTTTATTGTTGTAATATTACTCTAACCTTTATTTAGGGTTTGTATTGCTTTTGGCACTTTTTGGCAAATGTTTTATCAAAACTCAGAAAGATTACAAATTAAGCAATGAAATAAATAAGAAATTAGAGTCGGGAAATGTCCGGAAATATAACAAAACCCTTTGTGACATCATTATTTGATAAGAAAAAAATAGTTTTAATCAGTTACAGGTTACAGCGTTGCCAATTTGTGGGGAATTTCCCAAACTGCGGGTATTTTTAGTCCGATTGGGTAATTTGTGGGGAGAGCGTATCGTAGGTTGAGTTTATTTTATGGCAACATTTATGTCCATCAAACTTTATCGTTTATCGGGGAAGTCCCTGTTGTTTACTTTAGCTTTGTAACGAACTATACAGAGTATTGCAAAACTCTTCTAAATGTTATTGTGTTCATTCATATTTCGAGCTCACACATACTTTATTAGTTTATTTAGTTTATGTAATATAAAGCTACAATGGACACGTGGTTGTAAAAATGTAAAGAAAAAGAGTAAGTTAATAAGCATGACGATAATTCCAAGGTATGTTATAAAACCATTATTCATTAAGCAGTCAGTAGTATACTAGATGCAAAAATTGTTTTAACGTATTTGGTTTACTTGCTTTGGATTGGAATACCTACGTATTTTTCGATTGATATTATTTGTTAGTAAGTTTTATTTCATGTTTATTTTCTATTTTGTTTGTTTAAGACTGAACGGATAGTCCGGGAGGTGGCGTTGCATTTTCGGCAGTGATTTTACGCCGATTGCTTGCCTTCTTTTATTATTTATCTCGAATTACTTATAACTGAACCAAGCGTCAGCTGGCGCACCCGCGGTGGGTGTGGAATTGGGAGGTTACGGAAGTGGTAAAAAAAATAAATAAATAAAGTAATAGTACGCTGGCTGGAACTTTTTCCATAAATAGTTGACATTATACTGATCAAAAAAAAAATCGTCAGCTGCATCGTAGAGGGGGGATTATGCGTCAGCTGCCCGCATGAACTTGTAATAAAAAAACGTGGAATAAAGTCATAGTACGCCGGATGAAATTGAACTACGTGATTGTTTAAATAATTAATAGTACGAAAATAACAATCAGCTGCGTGTATAGCGGTGGAAAGACCGTCGGCTGACGCAGTAAAGGTAAAGATTATTCTAGCAATGCACAGAATCTTTCTCGATATATTTTTGTCTCGTTTTATTTGTAACAAAATGCACGGTATGAAATAAAATCGAGTGTAAAATGAAATGAACCCAAAATAAAATGAAGGGTATAATATGAAGCCCTGGGCGTCGGGAATCTCAGGCCGATTCCCGGCCACCGTAGGCGCGGGCTTGCGGACGGTGAGCAATGGGTAGTTCGCCGTCCGATAAGGACCAGGCCCGGGTCGACGGCGCGTTGTGTTCCACGCGCGCCTCAAAGAGATGTCAGCAAGTGAAGGGGTCCAATAGGACCGATGCCTGGCGGGGTTGCGGGAAAGTCCGAAAGGGATACCGTGGCCCCTGGCAGCGTACAGGCAACGGAAGGAACACGGGTGGGTTTTAGTCAGTAAGAGTCTGACATGCCCTCCCGCTCCACCCAGAGCGGGAGAAGTTATTTGACAATTTCCCACACAAAAAAAAAAAATGAACAAAATCGAAATATAAAAATAAGAAGGTCGCAAAAGTTATTCGTTGTCGATGGTATCGCTATCGTCATCGTTCTCTGACGAATCATCGGCCGAACTGTCCTGCAGGAAATCGTTGTCTTCGTCTTGATCAAGTTCTTGGACTAGATTGTCTTCACCATCATCTGTAAATGAGCATGCGAATAATCAAAATTAGGCTACTAGAAAGCTCAAAGAAAGTGTCACCGACAAAAATTCCATACCGCCAATATTTTCGCTGCTATCCATTATACTGGCGACTGATAGGGGTACTTGATCTCCTTCAAACCATTTAAAGACATATTTGTCGTCGTTTTCTTCCCATCCCCAGTCCGTGGGAGAATTGAGACGGATCTTGAAGGTGAGCATGGCTCCAAAGGTGCGCTATGTACGAAGTGCGCAGTAAATGCTGGCGTAGCTCAGATTTACAAGGTGGGAAGATCGCCCCGTCGATACGTTTTTTCCACTTGAGCACATCGTTTTTATGATTAATTTGATAATTTTTCGTAAAAGTAGCAACTCGGGTAGCGTCGACATCGTTTATCGCTTTGAACCCGTACAAGTGACAAACAAATTCATCAATGGTTATGAACGCCTCATCCAATTCACAACTCGGAATATTTCTGATTTCCCCCAACGCTTGCATATATGCCTGTGATTTTCGCAACAACTGTAAAGGCTTTTTTTAAATACATTTTTCTAAAGTTTTTTCAGAAAAAAGTAACAGTTTTTCTTTTGCCACAGAATACACAAAACGGTCCAATCGTCGACATATTTGGACTTGCGTCCGTTCGTTCGACGAGCAGAACCGAAACTGCCGGTCTATTCTGTAAAATCTCACGGTGAAAACTTAGGTGAAGTGAGCTTGAAGTGAGATGTCATTCCACGTGCTGACAGCTCACTCCGAGCTCACTTCACCTAAGTTTTCACGGTGAGATGGTTACAGAATAGCACTGCTGATTGTGTACGACAAAGATCCACACGGACAGGCAGATGCTGCTTTGAAATTTTAGGGGGAGAGGCTTAGGTAGCCCGAAGGTCGTGTTATGGGTTCAAGCAAGGCCAGAATGTATCGCAAAAGCAAGCAAACAGCCGCACAGCAATACTCCAAAATTTTAAATCTTGACTGGGTCAGCTGACGGTTTTTCCACCGCTACACAATCAGCTGATTGTTGTTTTCGTACTCTAAATTATTTGAAGAATCACGTAGTTAAATTTCATTCGGCGTATTATAAATTTATTTTACGTTTTTTTTTACAAGTTCATGCGGGCAGCTGACGCATAATCCCCCCTCCACGATGCAGCTGACGATTTTTTTTTTGCTCAGTATGACGTCAACTATTCATGGGAAAAGTTTCAGCCAGCGTACTATTACTTAATTATTATATTTTTTTTACCTCTTCCGCAGCCTCCCACACCCGAACCCACCGCTACTTGAGCAGCTGACGGTCGGTTTACTTATTAGTCATATAAGATCAACTATCGATGTTAATATCAGCCGGCTTACTATGACTTTTGCATTTGCAACGCTACCTCCCGAACTAGGAAAAGAATACCAGACCCAAAAGATAAGACACGGAATGCAGAAACTGCCCCAGCTAGTCCAGATATTGCTTATTCCGATCCACGTCGTATTTTGTCGGCTGAATTTACAAACACATCGCATTTTAATGGTTTAAGTATATGATATATACATAGGCATGACAGCGTCAGAATGTGTTGAGAATTTGAAAAAAGATACAAATGTTCCGCATTATGCGATCGCAGATTTTTATAAATCCTGCCAAGCCTTTTATATTGAACTGACTAAGCGTTTTGATTTTTCGGACACAGTTTTTTTATTTATATCTATAGTGAATCCGTCAGAAGCTCAGCAATTTAAAGTCAAATCTCTTAAACCGTCGTTGCAACGATTTCCAATACTTGAAAATGTAGCAGCATCTCAAAAACTAGATGACGAATGGAGGGCTCACGCGATGCTAGATTACTCTGCTTTTGTTTTGCAAGATGATGACGATCCGGAAACATAGGTACTGGGCTAAGGTATTTCGTCTTAAAAACAGTGCAGGTCATGAAATGTTTTTAAATTTGAAATACGCAATAAGCCTATTGGTGGTTCTGCCTTTCTCAAACGCACCTGTCGAAAGAAAATTTTGCATTCTGAAGAATTTGAAAACAGATACCGTAAAATACTTTGCCCCGTGAAGGTAAATATGCTCCAAATTTTTATAAAGATTTTTTCGATCAAATCTCTAAATCTACAAGGAAATTGAAATATTTTTGAACGCATCCGATAAGTGTTTTATAAGATTGGCAGCACTAAATATGCACTTCCGGTTTCCGACATTTCTTTTCTTTGCTACCAGCCATTGCAGTCTTGCCAGAAGGTTACTTTTGTAACCTTTTAGGTGATTTTTTAACTGCATTGGTTACTTTTAGGTTACACTAATGAAAAGGTTACTTTTAGGTGATTTTTCGGGATTTGTAGAATTAACTTTTAATTTTTTACATAAAAGCAACTTGAAACGCAACGCTCGTTTTAGAATTTTTCATGTTGGTAAGCTTTGTTAGCAGTAGTAGAAGAACAAAAACCTCTAAGAAGCCACAACTAATAAAGAAATTGAAATTCATATTTAGTATGTAAAAATGTACTAGAATTCATATTAAGCGCGCTTGCGCGCGCATTTGATGGACCGTATTTTTGCGATATTTCGATACTCGTTCATATCAATTCTTAAATGCATCAATTTTATTATAAAGGATCAATATGAATAAATCAAGAAATGCGGGCAAGTGCTCAAATACTCATCGATGTTTCTGTAAATCAATACAACTAATATTCTATTCTATCAATTTATAATACCTTTCCAGTAAAAAAATATGAAAGGTTATTTTTTATACAAAAAGGTTACATTTTTTTATATTTCAGGTGATTTCTGACATCGGTCATGTCAGAAATCACTGGCAACACCAAATCAACTCCGCAGGGGGCGCTCTACGGTGGACGCCATCATGCGCGTGCGAGCCCTCACGACGGGGGACGCTGTGGCCCGGGGTGGGGTCGTCTTGGCGGTGTCTCTAGACATCGCCAATGCCTTCAATACCCTGCCCTGGAGTTGCATCAGGGAGGCACTCCGGTATCACCGGATGCCGACCTACCTCTGTCGTGTGGTCGAGGCCTATTTGACGGACAGGGCCGTCATCTACCCCGGCCACCAGGGAGAATGGAATCGGCGAGAGATGTCGTGCGGTGTCCCACAGGGATCGGTCCTGGGGCCGCATCTGTGGGACATCGGATACGACTGGGTGCTGCGCGCCGACCTCCCTAGCGGCGTCAGCGTCGTTTGCTACGCTGACGACACGTTGGTCCTGGCGCAGGGGAGGTCGCACCAGGCGGCGGCCGAGTCCTGGCGCAGGGGAGGTCGCACCAGGCGGCGGCCGAACTAGCGACACACGGGGTTGCGACAATCGTGGACAGAATCCGGCAATTGGGACTCGAGGCCTCGACAGCCGGTGGAACTTCGTGGAGCACTTCCGACGTTTGGCTCCCAGACTGGAGCGGGCCGGGGCTGCTCTGAAGCGGCTCCTGCCCAATCTAGGGGGTCCAAACGCCTCCTGCCGGAGGCTATACGCGGGGGTCGTGCGGTCCATGGCCCTTTACGGGGCTCCGGTCTGGGCGCGTTCATTGAGGCGGCGGCCAGCCCGCCGGTTGAACGCGTCCCAGAGAGTCATGGCCACCCGGCTGGTCCGGGGATACCGCACGATCTCCGGTGAGGCGGCGAGCCTTCTTGCCGGATTACCGCCATGGGATCTGGAGGGAAAAGTCCTCGCGCACATCTGGGAGTGGCGCGAGGAGTCGAAACGCCGGGGCGTAACTCCGTTCCCGCGAGAAATCGCGGCACAGCGGACAGAGCTCCGGCGGGATCTCATGGCGTCATGGAGAGTGCGATTGTCGCAACCCAGTGCTGGGCACGCCACTATTGCGGCGATAAGTCCCCTCTTTGAGGAGTGGCTAGAGAGGCGCCACGGCGTCCTCACCTTCCGCCTGACTCAGGTCCTCACCGGACATGGTTGTTTCGGGAGGTTCCTATTTCGTATCAGGCGGGAGGAAACGCCCGGGTGTCATCACTGCGTGGATCGCCCGGAGGACACGGTTGAGCATACGGTGGAGGTCTGTCCGGCTTGGGCAGAGCATCGCCGTGTCCTCGTGGAGGCGATCGGCGGCGGGGATCTCTCGCGTCCGGCCCTAGTCCAGGCCATGGTACGGAGCGAGAGGGCATGGGAGGCCGTCACCTCCTTCTGCGAAGCAGTAATGCTCGCGAAGGAGGAGGCAGAACGCGTGAGGGAGAGGCAAATTTCGCGCCCTCACGCCCCTAGCCGCCGCAGGAGACGCCCTGGGCGTCGGGAATCGCAGGCCGATTCCCGGCCACCGTAGGCGCGGGCTTGCGGACGGTGAGCAATGGGTAGCTCGCCGTCCGATAAGGACCAGGCCCGGGTCGACGGCGCGTTGTGTTCCACGCGCGCCTCAAAGAGATGTCAGCACAACGGAAGGGGTCCGATAGGACCGATGCCTGCCGGGGTTGCGGGAAAGTCCGAAAGGGATACCGTGGCCCCTGGCAACGTAAAGGCAACGGAAGGAACACGGGTGGGTTTTAGTCAGTAAGAGTCTGACACGCCCTCCCGCTCCACCCAGAGCGGGAGAAGTTATTTGATAATTTCCCACGCAAAAAAAAAAAAAAAAAAAAAGGGCTCACGCGATGCTAGATTACTCTGCTTTTGTTTTGCAAGATGATGACGATCCGGAAACATAGGTACTGGGCTAAGGTATTTCGTCTTAAAAACAATGCAGGTCATGAAATGTTTTTAAATTTGAAATACGCAATAAGCCTATTGGTGGTTCTGCCTTTCTCAAACGCACCTGTCGAAAGAAAATTTTGCATTCTGAAGAATTTGAAAACAGATCATCGTAATCGCCTGCACAATGACACTTTAGTAGCGCTTATGGCCACTAGAGAAGGTATTAAGAAAGGGAGCCTAAAATTTGATCCGTCAAATGATATGTTAACAAAACAAATTTGGCGCAATGAATACCTTGATTAAAATCATTAAATACTTAAGTATAAGTAATAAATATATTTGACTTATATGAACAGTACTTTTATTTCTTTGCTGAAAACTTGTGGGGAAAAAGTGGGGAATATCGATTTTATTTTCCCCAAAATTGGGGATTTTCAGTCACGTCTTTGGGTAATCCAGACCGTCGAAGTTGGCAACACTGATCAGTTAGCAAAAAATCACATAAATAATTACACATATGAATTAATGTTAAAATAAGGGCACTATTTATACGCTACATAGGTTGTCCAATATCCATAGTTAGGTATAACAATCACAATGTTTTTTCCGCCACTAAACACTTGTAAATTTTAAAAGAGTTTTTACTTTGTAGTCACTGGGTAGACGTGCATTTGGCAATGCGCTCAAAAGAAGACTGATCCTGATGTGAGGAGCGACTAAAAAATTCAAATAGCGGGGTATTGTTCCTTGGTCCCTTTCCATATAGTAGGTAACAATTGCTACCTAGAATTTATGACTTTGTTAGTTGAGCCTTTGGTAGACTTTTTGGGTCAAATACCTACTCCATAGTGCGTGGTTAATGTGCTGATCGCGTTCAGTTTCATCGGTGAAATTAGCCCATAAAGTCGTCAGTCGTCATAGAACGTCTAGCTCGTAAACTATAAATATTCGCTGAACACGCATCGGGGTGTTTCGGAAATTTTTATTTTGGACATCGTATCACGGGCCAGTCTGTAGGTATTTGGACGGCATGTTCGTATCAACGTATGTTACGTTTCACATAAATGTGTAACCACTATCACCCCACAATTCGAAGCTGTCGAGAACTGCTGGTTCTAGCCCAGATGATGAATCTTGGTTATTACTTTTATAAGCAGAATTTACTATGAAAGAAACTTGTCTTAGCATAAATAGACGCTTTACGAGATTTTCGCAATATACTGATTTTCGGGACCTTTGACAGCATTTTTTTTGGTGGGGTTTAGAAACATGCCGCCTCGCTAGACAGAATGTGAGGTTATATGGAGGTACTAGAGGGTCGCCTGAACTCTCCACAACATTTTTTTACCGGAGACGCAATTTTTTTTTTTAATGTTTTCAAAAAACCCTACTTATTTAAGGATGCAAGAGCGAGCTCGGGACTTGGGGCACCCCGACTCGACAGGTTAGGTTCGAAAAGGATGTCGTACCTACCTACGGATACGACGATAAGTGAGCGAGCAACGCAAGCGAACGAGCACCCGTCATCAGACAGAAATAGGAGCCTCGCGAGGCTCCGTCGACTAAGCCTTACTATAAACATTGTATATTTACCGTATAACATTATTTTTTCTAATTTGACCTTGACCTTCGAGGCGTTTAACATTGACCTTGAAAATGTGTCTCCTGTGAACTGGTGGGTGGGGGAATGACTTGCCCCCATCCATCTCCCTCTACATTTTATGATATTTATGTAATTTATAAAAATCGTTTTAAAAAAAAACTACCTATGTATCTCCAAGAATTATATTATTTTCATGGTTTTAAGACAATATTCGTAAATTAAAGGTTATTTTTGGGGTATTTTAATATTTAGGCAAAGTCATTATCCATATTCCTAACATTGCCTGATTTGTGTTTATTCCAAAATAATTAGGTGCTCTGAATTCTGAGGCAATCTAAAATGTAGCTTAATAACTGTATTAAGCTCTATTACGAATAAAAACATTTTGGAGTATTCTAGTAGGTTAACTTACTCTAGGCAATGTTTGGACTCATTTTTAGAGCCCGTACCCGAAGGGTGCTAAACGGAACCCTATTACTAAGCCTCCGCTGTCCGTCTGTCTGTCTATCAGCGAGCTGTATCTCATGAACCGTAATAGGTAATCAATACGTTCACAGAATATGCATTTCTATTCCCGCCATAAGAACAAATAATAAAAATTAACTAAAATTAATAATTAAAGGGCCACATAATAACTCCACATAATAAATTAAAATTTCGTAAAAAAAAAACTATTCTAGAGATTAGATATTCTAAGTAATTGTCTAGAGCTCATCAAGAAGAGAACAAATATACTTAATTTTTATTTTTTTATCTTCAAAAATTATCAAATAGGGGGCCGTAGAAGTTGTCAGTTTTAGACCATTTTTGGCGAGCTCTATCTCAATAACTAAACAAGTTAGGAATTTGAAACTTCTGTATGTTATGTACCATAACACATACAGTATATATATAATCAACAAATACTAAAAACGCCGATTAATTATTTAATATGATTGATTTTCTGCAACTGCAAAAATAACTTTGTAATTCATGGTATAGTTAGGAAATACAAATTTATCTTTGCGATTTTCATTAAGGAGCCATTCCGAGAAAAATTGACCCTAAGGAAAAAGTACTGTCACAAGCATTTACAAACAATTTACAAGATATTCTTATTCTCTATTGAATGCAGTTTTTATTTAATGTACTGTTTAGTTCTTAAGCTTTAGATAAGAAGCAAAACAGGCAAATTTAGCGTGTCACACCTCCTGTCGCTAACTTTAACTAACCGATGTTCTTGGTTTTTTAAGACAATTCAGCGTTTTTTGAGGTTTTATAGAATACAGTTTTTTTTAAATTATAATATTAATTATATAAACAAATCTTATTGTATTAAAATAAAATTCTTAAAATAATAATAATCAAATTAGCAGCAGGGTGGCACTTTAGTCACTAGTTTTATTTGCTTTCAATTGTACAAAACTACCAAAACAAGTTATTTTATTTTCATGGTAACGTTATTATGGTAGATCAGGCATTTCTTTTTATCCCTCGGGCAACTGTGACGCGGTAATCGGTGACGAAAGGCGTCGAACTACAGGTAGTCAAATAAGAAGTCCACTATAGTCACAGTTATAACGGGATACTAGGAAGTTCTTAATGTTTATTATTATTTTATTTGCGAATTATACCTACTTTATATATCAGCGTATTTCATGAAATAATGATTCCCTCTAAAAGAATAAAGAATACTGGTTTTGTCGTCCTTGTTGTTAGTAAAGCGGAAGTTCGTCACGTCCGTTTAGTGTCGTGAAATATTAGTGGCATTTTAAAATTGTTCATTTGTCCAGCTTAGTCACGGGTAATTTTTTCTCGGAATGGCTCTAAGATGAAAAATAATAATATTCTTCGTTTAATATATTCATTTATTTGCAAAAATATGTACGGTGGTACGGAACCCTTCGAGTGCGAGTCCGACTCGCAGTTGGCCGGTTTCTCTCAACCTCCATATATTGACAAATTGTCACATTAAAAAACAAGAAAAAAATTGCAAGGAAATATCAAATAATAGCGTAATAAGGTCACAAGTCCATTATTAAAAATTAAAACAAGTGTGTCAACCCTAGCCTCAGGAATGTTTGTTTTAATATTCAGTATTATGTTCGAAAATAGGGATGATGCCTGGGTCAAAAAAAAGAGATTCTATTTAGTCCGTCAGTTAGATAATAAAAAAATATCACTCGTATTTTTTTATTTATCATATAAATAAAAAATTACTTAGATAAAACGCATTAAAGTTGGGGAGTGGGGGTCACTACGTCACAAGTAAGTATAAAAGCTACGTACTCGTGACGTCATCGGCACATTTTAACTCAATGTATCGCCGTAATCTTTTGATAACGTAAAAAAAGAAAAAATACCTACGTGTAGGTACGTTATTTTTTCATAATCTACATGACGGACAAAAATCATTTTTTTTGTCATCATCCCTATTATGACAATATTTGCCTAAACCAATTTTTCTCAATAAATATCAGTTTAATTTAATTATTTACAACAAAATATAATAAAACTAACAATATTGTATTCAAATAACACAACATAAATTAGAATTTAGACATATTTGAAAAGTTTTTACAGCTCTTGAAATCGTCTTCGGCAGTTTCGGTTTGAAACATAACCGTCAAAAAATCTATACATAGTACCAACTTAACGGCATCAGTTTTGGAGTGCCAGATAATAATTCCAATGCTGCGGCCGCATCTGCGTCTATCGTGACGAAGCTTCGCAGAGTGATACGATATACCCAGATGTGACCAACCATTAGCGGTTATCGTCGTGATAGTTCGGACTGCGTAGCACTAATCGCCCGGGTGGCGGTACCATCGAAGAACTTCATATCTATACATCGTAAGGACAATTTCTTCTTGCAGCGCTCGGCGGCTATCGAACCGGGGCGGTAACAGATGTGGTCATCGTGTTCACGGGATTTTGTTTTTTGAAATTGCTTAGATATGAAGGTTTTCGATAGTACATAATAAACCTGGCAAAGTCGCTAATGTGACCACCGCATTAGCACGATAACTTTTAGCGAGCAAAACATACGAAGCTTCGGCACGCATTGCTTTGTCACAATAGAGACACTTTGTCCGCAGATGCGGCCGCAGCATTAAAGGTATTCAAATTTTGATTGCCATACAAGTAAAATGAAAAAGATATTACAAACATCTTTTTCATTTTAGGCAAAAATAGGACGCGAGGCAAAATTAGGGCAGTTGACGGTACTAGAATGCTGAAGAACAGTTTAAAACTGAACCAGTAAAAATTGTATTTTACAGTGGCGCGAAGAATGCAGTGGACGGCCACTCTTCAAGAATATTTGCATGTGCCTTTAATCCCAGGGCACAGCATGAGATGATATCCGGTGGATGGGACAACACAGTTATGTGCTGGGATGACCGACAACCATACGCAACCCGCCATTTTGGCGGTGTACATATGTGCGGCGAAGGACTTGATTTTGATAAACCCGGAAGACAGGTGAGTGTGTAAGAAAGAAGCACGAACAATCATACTGCAATCTTAATGTGTTTCTAGATATCCAGTAACTTGACTTTCTAAACGTCACAGACAAGTCTGTCTGACTCTCTAAAGCCGCGTATTCACTGGACAGATAGTTGCGCGAGCGCAACTACGAAACATGCATGCACTGATGCACGCATGTTTTCTTCAACACAAAAACATGATGCTAATACAAAGTTGCATAACTTTGTTTCCCAGTGAACACGGGACTAAAACACGGTGTTTCTCCAAAAAATTTGCCCGAGGAATCGCTCGCGCATTCATCCGCCGTCTCGGTAGACCGTCGCACGCCCACACTTAAACTATTTTTGATATTTCGTCCACTCTGGTTGATATATCTTGGCACTACCCTGCTTTTTAACTTTACCTTTTTTTTATTTCAAGATACTAACTTGCTCTTGGCAAGAGAAAGATACCATCCAGTTATGGGATTATGGGTCATGTAAATTAATCGAAACGATCGTACCAGACAACTTTCAGTCAAAACTATATTGCGGGAAAATAGTGCCACATACTAACTTGGTTGTATGCGGTGGATCAGAATCCAACATTTTAAGAGTCGTAGATACAAACATGAAAGTAGTAAGTTAACCAAATATTTATATTTTACAAGTTTTTGAAGTTAATACATAACTTTCTCTTTTTAGGGTTCCGTACCTCTAAGGAAAGAAACGGAACCATTATAGGATCACTTTGTTGCCCGTCTGTCTGTATGTCAGTCTGTCAAGACCCTTTTTCTCAGGAACGCGTGGAGGTATCAAATTGAAATTAATATCAAATACAGTCTGCAGTCCCTTGGAGCTCTAATAAAATCAAGTTTCTAAGTCAACGCAATAAAAAAATACTGCCATTTATGTGACTTCCTTTGATACTCTAAAGTCTCACAGAACAAGTAAAGGAAAAAGTCCAAAGATGGTTAATTTGTAGTTTTATCACATAAACAATATATTATCGATTACAAAATTACATTTGCAGTTGGAGAATTAACGGACGTATATAGATGTATGGGAGAAAATGTTTTTCTACTACAATGTTAAGTTTGTTTTTGGGATAAATTCATCCCAACTACGGAACAATAATATTATAGGTAAAGTAGATAGGTTGGATAACCAACATTCGATCTTCATAAATGGAATTTTTTGAAATCAATAGCTAAGTGTGTGAAATTGCTATTTGAATTTTTACAGGGGTCCTACTAATGTATCAGTAAAAGGAGCATAAAATTGTTGTTCTCGGTTACTTTTCACTTTTTGCGTGTAATATGACACGCTTTTATGCCGCAGCTGTAACAATTTAATGCTTTTCTTACTAATACATTAATATGACCCCTGTAAGAATTCGAATAGCAATTTCTATGCAGTATTTAATTACTAATTTTTTCCTACAATTTGAGTTACTTATTTGTTTTGTGCCGGGCCTGGTTTTTTTTAGCTTTGTCCTTTCATCTATTTTCTTAAATAAATATTATTTAAAAATTATAAATAAAAAAAAATTTCAGACCCTCACAGCATTTGATATGTCACAGTTTGCAATTTTTATTTTTTTATATGCCCCCCAAAAGCGATCACCCAACCTACCTTTCAACCTAATAGGTCCATTCGATTCGGAGCAAATTGGCTGACAGACGGACAGACATACTGACACACGAGTGATCCTTTAAGGGTTCCGTTTTTTCATTCGGGCGTACGGAATCCTAGAAATTCTATGAATAAGTGTATAAACTGTGTAAATAAATAAAATATGATACATAAACATTACATTTTTACAAATGATTTATTTTTGTCATCAAATTAACATTTATTTGTGACTTTAAACATTCAGTTTATATATTCTTTAAACTAGACTGGCGATTTCGAGTCGAATGACTCTCCTTCAAAATATTTTGTTTATGAAATTTTATTTGTTTTCCTCGCAAGTGTGTTGAAAAACGTCGTTTTAAACGCGTAAGCTTTTGCCATTACGCTTTTCGCCTTGTCACCTGCAATCCCGCCTCGGGTCCAATGACAAACTTTATCCTATTGTATCCAAATGTACTAAACTAAAAAAATGTACCATGACTGCATGGTACATTTGATTCAATGGTTAGATTTGAACATTCGAATCTAACCATTGTTTCATTCAAACTGCCTAAAACACTTTCCACAGTTAGTTTAAATTTCTTGATATTTTTTATTTTTGTAAAAAAAAATAATAAACACGTATGAGAATGCTTCTTATATAAGGTCAGGGGGGCCTATTCCGTCTATGGGGCGTAACCGTCTACTCGAAATTATGCTCGTTACAGTCGAGGTACAGTGTTTGTAGAAGTGTCGGTAAAACAGCATTACTTTTAACTACAAATGAAATTCCCTAGATGACGTTATTCGCTATAAAAATGGGTAAAACAGTCTTCAAAGTTCAGTTGCTTTTTAAAAGTGAAATGTGAGTGTCCTACGCTGGTGTATTTTCGAAGGTAAGCTTAAAATTATGTAACTTACAGTTTCGAATGAATTCAATATATATAGTGTAGGGTCCTTGTAAAGGTTTCGTGTATTATTTTGCAAGATAACGCTGCAAATGATAAGATTATTCAACGTAACAAATTTATAACCTCGAAATCTTTAAGTGTACAATTCCGTCCATTTTGAATGGGGCTAGATCGTCATATGACGAAATTGCCCCATTTCTGAGATCGTAAACCTTTTTTGTCCCAACTTTTTAAAAGAGAATCAAGCAATATTCAGCATATGTATACTTGGAGTTCAAAGAAAGTTCATTCGAAAGAGAATAGATAATAAATAATTTGTGTAACAGTTACAGAATAATGGCCACCACAATCAAGTTTAGGGATATTTATTTCCTTCTGATTTTTTTTTTTTTTGATGATCACAAAATAATAGTCGTTGTATGTGTAGTGTTTAGATAATTCGGTTGGTACTAAATTGAATTAATTTATTAAGAACTTTATTAAGACTGAAATATCATTTGATTTTGATAGGTTTTAAGTTTGTTACTGAATTAAAACAATTTACGATACGAAATGTGTATTTTTATTTTATGAAGGTACCTTAACTTTATCCACATAATTACATATTTTTCTGTGTGCTTTTATCTTCAGTTTGCTAAATTAATTAATTTATTTCATCCGCGACGTTGTCAGCATAAAATTTATCTCACAAGAATATTACCGGAATAAACATCATATAATTATGTTAATTTAGGATGTTTTTAAACATGTAAGTACCAAATAACATGATTACACTCTCATAAATCAAATCACCCAACGTTTTGTACTATAAGAAGAAAAATCTTTTTTTTTTTTTGTGCAAAATAACATGTTGACAACCCCTGCTTGTTTAGGCATGCCGAAATAGCCCCCAAAAATGATTTTTACGTATTTAACCTGACAGAGACTTTATTTTTAAGATCGTTAAGCACAGAATTGGCTGTCTCTTACGAACGCATGTCATTATTACGTGTGTCCTTAAAACCGCTAAACATTTCAATAGATTCTTCCAGTATGACGGATTTTCCCGATTTAGAATGAAAAATCCGTCTACTGGTCAAGTTTTAAAAAAAGTTGTATATCCTAGTACTGGTGATAGTTTAATTAATTAAGATCACTGTATTTAAAAGTTTAAAACATTATTATTTTCATGAGACCATAGCATTGATCATAAATGAAAACGTACATCGGATACGGGCACCCAAATGTAAGTTGAAAAAAAACTATGCCGGAATTAGCCCCCCTGACCTTATATATGTTTACCAACATGATATTTATTGTGTTTTCAGACAGAATGTAGTGTACGAAATAATCCAGGCAACATTTATGCGTTTGATTTTGGTACAGTTAGAAGAAAACCAAAGAAAGTTGAGAAAACTTACAAAAAAGTAAGCGAAGTACCGAATATTCCTCGTGTTTCATTTGTTACTGGAAGAAGACTACAGACAGTAGACTTCGGATGACTGGCTGGTATTTGATATAACATTGAGAAAAACTTGAAAGATAGGAATATTTAAAACATTTTTGTGAATTAATTTACGAACATGGTTTGATGATTAACAACAATCGAAACACATTAAAGTATAATATTTATAAAATATTCATTACTAAATATCAGATCTGTTCAACCACTTTTATTTAGTTGGTCCCGCATTGTCTTATAAAGCAGTGCATGTTTGGTAT
This sequence comes from Xanthia icteritia, assembly GCA_949128155.2. Taxonomy (NCBI): domain Eukaryota; kingdom Metazoa; phylum Arthropoda; class Insecta; order Lepidoptera; family Noctuidae; genus Xanthia; species Xanthia icteritia. Next base: position 11,871,342 of record OX421941.2, read on the forward strand.
TATGTTTGCATTGACAATAAATAATGCTTTCTATAATAATTTTATTGTAATAGTCGGGTAAGGTCTCGCATAAGAAACGCTGACGTGAAAGTTGTACATCAGTTGTATTGAATTTATTCTCCCTTTTATAACATTTCTCTACTCACAAACAGCCGTTTATACAATTTTATGTGATAGACAAATACACTGTGATTTCATTTTGTAAATATAGTATATAAAACTCTAGAAAGATAAAATATCGAGTTTGGCAAGAATTCATAATAAATAAAAAACATAAATACTTCTACATAGTATTATATACAGGATTTGAACATCTATTATTCGACCGATTCAAGTTGAGCCTCGTCAACGGATGGGTCTTCCCATGTTGCAATTGTTTTTTAGTTTGAGCTTTCGACATCACAGTTGATACCACTTCGCCGTAGTCGAGCGGCGCCAGCGACACGACCGTGGGCGCGGGCGGCGGGCGCTCGGCCGCGCCGCGCCCCGGCCCGCACTGCGGGCGCGCCTCGCCCTCCGCCGTCAGCTTGCACTTCTTGGAGCCCTCCGGCGCCCGGCCGCGCCGCGCCTCGCAGCCCGCGCGGCCCGGCCGGTCGTACCGGTCCACCAATACCTTCACCGACAGGTCTTCGCCGGAAGGGGGCGAGGCCGGCGGCCGGTCGCGACTATCGGCGGGCGCCGAGCGGCGCGAGTCGCTGCGGCGGAGCGAATCGCTCTCGGAGCGCGCCTCGAATTCCTTCTTGAGGTTGCTGACGAGGCCGGCGGCGGGCTCGGGCGCGGGCGCGGCGCGCGGCAGGTCGCCGTGCGAGGCGCAGGCGGCGCGGCGGCGGCGCAGGCCGGCGCGCAGCCACGTGTCGGCGGGCGCGGACGCGGACAGCCGGCCGCTCCACGTGGACGCGCCGCGTTCGCGCGCCCACGTGTCTGCGGGCGCGGACGCGGACAGCCGGCCGCTCCACGTGGACGCGCCGCGGTCGCGCGCCCGCTCCATGCGCGCGGCGGCGCTGGCGAGCTCCTTCAGTATGGCACACGTTTCATTGAACTTCCGCTCGTTATCCGCCCGCCGGCCGCCCGCGCGCGTCTCGCTGTGCTCGGTGATGATTCCGAGGTCGGAGGTCGGTTTCTGCGGCGCGGGCCCCGGCTCGGCGGCCTTGTCGTCCTCCTTGCGCGTACGCTCGTCGCGCGGCCCGGGCGCGGGCTTCGGCGCACGCGTATCATAAGAGCCCCAGGAGGAATGGCGCGACAGGTCCAGCACGACTGCGCTGTCGAACGAGCTCCACGAGCTTTGTCTACTCGGCGGCGGCGCGTCGTCATCGACGGCTCTTCTGTCGTCGCTATCTAAATTCGAACGTTCCACGGAATTCGCGAAAGTGTCACTAGTTGTCACTTTATTGTTCTTCACGTCTATAATTCCACTGTCACTTTTTACTATATTATCACTATTACCAACAGTCCTGTTCTCGTCGCCTCTCGGCCACGAAGGTTCCCCCGGGTCCCAAGTGTGTATTTTATCGACTTCGAAATTTGTTTGAGGATATTTGTGACTTAGATTTTTTGATGGAGACGCTTGCAATGGCTTGTTCGGTACCTCCGATTGCAATGGCTTGTTCGGTACCTCCGATTGCAATGGCTTGTTCGGTACCTCCGATTGATTTATCAAACTAGCAGGTGTCTCTAAAGTTTTGCTGTTTTGGGTTTCATTTAGATTACCAAAAATTAACCTTTGGTATCTCCTAGTAAAATCTTTCCGATCAGTGGAGCCAGCATTCTCTATCTCGTTGACGATGTGCTTGACGGAGGGGCCCTCCTCCTTGAGGCGCATGATCTGGTTGGGCGACACGCTGTAGCTGCCGCCGGCGCACGGCATGAGCATGTGCCTGGTCTCGCGCGACTCGCACAGCTGCTCCAGCGACACGGACGTGGGCGGCGAGGCGCGAGGCGGCGCGGCGCGCGCGCAGTCGGGCGACCAGGAGCGCGGCCGGCCCGAGTACGAGCCCGTCAGCGCCAACACTAGCGGCGTCGGCTCTAACACTTTGCTTTCAGCTTTTGATGTATTTTTTGGAGATTTCAGATTAGTTTCAGATTTGGACCGCTGTAACTTCTCCTTGTTTTTCATTGCATCGAGTATACCTTGGTATGTCTCGAGTTGGTTCAAAAAATTCATATTTGGTTTAATACAGCTCCGTTTTGCTTTAACGTGTTTGAGAGCCTTTTCGAAATTCCAGTTGAATGCTTTCATGGCATACGCGATCACTACTGAAGCTGATCTACTGATGCCCATTTTGCAATGAACGAGAACTTTCGACCCTTCGTGTCTTGCTTTGTTTATATATTTGTAAGTGTTATCCCAGTGCTTCAACAGGTCAGTCTTCTCATCGTCATAAACTCTGATGTTAAGATAGTCGAACATACCAGGAAAAAAGTTGTCAATCTCTCTCGTCACGTTCAATATGTGACGTACCCTAAAATTAACAACTATTTATTAGTTACATACTGGTAATGCTGACTTGTATATTATTTGCTTATTACATATTGAAAGATAATAAATTATAATAAATTTTGTCATAGTGTCCTTCTGCTTGGTACGAGGGCGACACTGAAAGTTTTTAGAACTGGCCACTTGTAAACGATATAATAAAAAAATAAGTTCAAATTTTGAAAATGGAACCTTTGCCTATATTATTGTGTATGTATTTTATTCATTTGTCATTTGTTTACGATTTGGCGGCCAATTGAAAATTGTCTGTGCCACGTCAGCATGAATTTGACGCGAGAAAATTTTCGTACAACGATTTTTTTTATGACTTTCGATGTCATTTAAGTCAACAAGAAAGTTATGATAGACTTCGGTTGGCCTTTCACGATGAAGCCCCATCTCGTGCCACTGTTTACAACTGGTTTAATGAGTTTAAATGTGGTCGCACTAATCTCACCGATGATCTGCGTGAGGGACGGCCTTCTACGGCGACGACTGAAGATAACATTAGTGTTATGATAGAGACTGACAAAAGAGTGACTTATCAGCAGATTCGGACAAGCTTAGGTATCGGTATGAGTCAAGTGCACAAAATCCTCATGAACATTTAGCGGTCAGGAAGCTTTGTGCCCGGTGGATACCTCATAATTCGACAGAGGCCCAAAAACTCCGTCGTGTTGATTGGTGACGTGAAATGGTTCAAAGAGCTGGTGACTCAAATGCTGTGTTTCGACATACTTACGCGTAACGAAAGCTGGATTTATTATTATGATCCTGAAACTAAGAGACAGTCTGCTGTCTGGGTGTTTCCTTCCGAAGAGTTGCCAACTAAAGTGAAGAGAGGTCGAAGCGTGGGAAAAAAGATCCTGGGTTCGGAGGGACAGGTCATTACGCAACAATTGTTTTAGAGGATCAAAAACAGTTACTGCAGTGGTACACTAACGATTGTTTGCCACTTTTCTTGGAAAAAGTTCGGGAGAAACGACCTCGCAGTAGGATCCTCCTTCACCACGACAACGCCTCGTCGCACACCGCCAAGCAAACCATCGACTACTTGGAGACTTCAGACATGGAATTACTGGGTCACGCGCCCTCTAGCCCCGACCTCGCACCTTGCGATTTTTATTTATTTCCGAAAATAAAAGAAACACTTCGAGGAAAACGTTTTATGGACGCCGAGGAAGCAGTGGCTGCGTTTCAAAATGCCGTCAAAGAGACCCCTAAGGACGAGTGGGCAAAGTGCTTTTCTCAGTGGTTCCATCGGATGCAGCGATGTATTGATGTAAATGGACACTATTTTGAAAAGATATAATAAAACTAATAACTTGCTAGTTTGTTCAGTTTTTGATTTTCTACGAACTTTCAGTGTCACCCTCGTAAAGACTTGCTTTCTGCCATCTGTCGCTTCTTCTTGCCAATGTACTTAAGCTAAAAGATTTAACTGATCGTGATGATAACATACCCATTGCGTTGCAATTCCTCAAGATTACTCGCGTTCCATTCGGAGCCGAGGTAGACATGGTCGAATATCTCGGTGGGCGCGTCCATCTGGCCCAGTATGGTGAGCATCTCTTGGTCGATGAACGACTTGTACTCTGCGAGGTCCATGTCAAGTTCCTCCTCCAGCCGCCCTCGGATAGCTTTGCTAGTCACCTCGTCCAAATCCACACTCATCATGATCTCCTTCAATGTGCAGCGTATTACGCGTTCAGTTTCATCCCTTTCTCGAGGTCTATAAAATCAAAAATAAGTAATATATATGATGAAAAAAACTAAGTTATTTTTTTTTAATCAGATACAGTGATCCATATTATGTTAGTATACCTATTTAAATATGTTAGTAATCTCGCCACAATCTAAGAAGCCCGATTTGACACGTATCAAAATAATTGGTGTAGTGATGGGAAAAGAAAAAAATCGATTGTTTTAAAAACCGATTCTCGAGACATTTCGATTTATCATACTTAGAGTTGGTAATTGACAATTTATCTACATTGCTCAAAACTGGTTCTCGAGCGATCTTCGCTGGGTGGCTGGTAACGGCTGGATGACAGTTGCCGAGAATCGGGCTGAATGGCGTGCAAATATGTCCAGCAGTGGACTGCTATAGGCTGATGATCATTATCATGATGATGATTCTCGAAGGTTGAAATGTATAATACATTGATATGAATCTAATATATAATAGAGAAATCTCGATGTTTTATCAAGTCGTTTAAACAATACAAACACGGAGATGGCAGCCCTCTAGCGGTTCATCTTTGCATGCCAATAACGTGTTTTAATTAACGCATTGGCGTGCATTCGATCCTTTTCTAGGTCAATAAACTAGGTCTAGGTAGAACGCGCTTCATCATTATTATATAAAGGTTGGTTTAGATCCAAAGAACATAGAACCAGAACAAGAGCAAGAGCATTTTTCTGTTGATATTCTTGACATTTTAATAGGAATAGACCAACAAAGGCATGTTCCGTCCCTGTTCACATAATAATAAGTAGTTGGAGTGGGGTTATAATGTGCATTCGCTCGGTTAGTCTAGATCGAGCTTTACACACGAACAAACTTATTTTGGGTAGGATTTTCAAGTGATTCAAAGACCATTTTTCTGAATGCTATGCAAGGACGATATTTTGTTAGGTTTGAAAATTACTAACATATGAATCTAATTACATACATACGTATACAAACTCACGCCCTTTCTTCATGGGGTGGGCAGAAGAAGCTACTTAACGGGACATGTCATTCTTACATACTTCTTTTGGTTAGTAGGTAAAAAAGTTGCAAACACACTTGAGTCTCAGTGAATCGGGAGAGGGTGGGCGGCGGGACTCGATGCAGTCCATGGCATGCCACTCGTTGAGACAAGAGCGGTCCGAGTCCACGTGACTCTCGTAGAAAGAACACCACGCGTGCGAAGCGCCGCCCGCGAAGTGATTCATCTGCCGCGCCTGCGCACTCGCGCGGTGGAGAGTCTGTAGTGCCGACCTGCAAACAATAACATTATCCATCAACGCCGCAATAAATATTCTATTAGCAATATGCAACACTTTAAAGCGATGGACATTATGATCATCGATTTAGTACTGTCATGAAATCAATCCCATTGTTATAGATTTAAACAAGTACTAGGCGTATAGTAATATAATGGCGTACCTATAAGCTAACGAAGTAGCATACTATGAATTATTCTGTTATAGAAATGTAACTGTAGCTCAGCTCATACTCACCACATGGCCTGTACGGATACCGGCTTGAATATGTGTTGTTGATTGCACACACATACACTGAATCCTCTGTGGACAATGAATCCCTAATTAGTTATTGTTCTGAGCTTAGTAAAAGTATTCAGCGAGGAAAACTGCTGCGTGCGATTTCGGTCAGTGAATTGAGTAGTAAGACTCACTTGACTTTAATTACGGATGGTATGAGAAATGTATATTAATATGATACATGCTACTGATAGTAGTTATGAGGATGTCGATGAAATTAATGTGAAAAGCAACGTACCCATCGCCATCCAACTTAATGGAGGTGTCAGCGAGGACGCGCAGGACGAGGCCGACGGAGGTGCGCTCATTGCAGTCGATGCCGAGCAACGCCGCCTCGTTGCTGCGACACACCACTACCAGGTACCGGGTGCGACCTGCGTGAGCGCTCTCCAGTTTCACCGCCTAACGATAAATAAACTATGTTTACTTACTTATTAATTCCATTAATATAGCCTAGCTTCAATAATTCTACGCGTTTAAGACTACTTACGCACTGAACGTGGGTAACTCAGTGCCCAGATATCTTAGTGTAATGCCTAGGTCTTCAATAAAATGTCAAATGTTATCGAATTCTCAGGACTTGTAGACAACACTTGGTTACATGCTTCCAAGCGTTCAGCAAGCATCGTATGAGTGCGAACGTAGCCTTGTAACTTTGCTGTGCTAGTACCATTTTGAGCGTTTCCTCGGGACGCAGCAAGTAGAACATGGACTGCAGGTGATGTTGTATGTCGGGCTGAGGAAGCACGCGCGCCGGCGATCGCCACGGGTTCGTACAGCCGCGTTCTGCACTGCCCAGCACCACTGCTGCACCCTTGTTTGCGAAGTAGCACTCATTGAGACTGAAACAATACATAACATTCATTTTATAAAGATATATGCAACACGCGTCTTTTTTATTATAGCTCGAGTTAGTAATCAGAGATAGGCACACCCAAAGTTTGGCGATGATAGTATTTCACCTCTATCTGATAATAAGCGAAAGACTAATCCTTATAAGGACACTGACTGAACCCCAACACCGGAAACAAATAATATGTATACAACACGAAACACCTGAAACCACTAGTTGAAGCCGTACGGCAAGTCGAGATTTAGTTTAGTTTAGAACTGCTGAAGTTACTGAACAGTGAACATCATACCTAAAAACCATTCAATCAAAACCCTTGAGCAAATTGAATTTCCGCGTGACTCAACTTCAACCGAGGCCTTGAATTTCTAATTCTAACAATTTCAAGTTCCTAAAAATAAATTTAAAACAATAACCTAAATACATAGGTACATAACTAACATTGTACATTGTTTTCGATTAAATTAAAATTTGTTTATCTTGTAATAAAACCGCGTACCTTGATGATAATTACTTTTAAAACATAATGCAACCGTGAAATGTATGAATGACGCCATTTTTAGTAAAGTTGTTGCAATTCGTTTTGCGGGCGGCGCACTTAACCTCCCTTTCACTGGCGCGGGCGCAAGCAGAACACGGCACCTCGCGGGCCGGGCGCTGCCATCGCCGCGCTGGCTGGCTGGCGGGCTTGCCTCGACGCCTTCATTCTCATATACTTGATTACTCATGTCATATATTTACTTTATTTCATTTACTAAAGCTTTATCTGCGTGGATAATACTATTGTGCATATAAACACTCGTAAGGAAAACTGATTGGTAATAAATATAACTAGGACGCATTTATGCATTATTTTCATTTCAGGATAGTTATTTAACGGTATTTTTTATTACATTGTACGTATCTCTTTTGTTTATGTTTAGTTTACAGTTCTCTAACTTAGGCCGATAAAAATAACTCATTGTTACAAATAGCACAATCACAGCACTGACATTTTACCTTCATACGGGTCGAGTGCCTTTCAAAAAAGGTAAGTGTTTATACCAAGCGTAAATTTATTATGATGAGGTCAACCGTAAATAGCTCCACGGGAAACACCGTCTATATTACTAAACATGGGAAGATGAACTTTGTAACGCTAATAATAGAGAGAAAAATAGTTTCACGATGGATAGTAAGCAACAAACTGAATGTCGACTTGCATTAAGGCGGCAAGGGCGGTTTCTCTCAAGGTTCATTAAAAATAGCGCCCGCGTCGGAGCGTTGCCAAAACGTTGCGCTGCCCGCCCATACTATACGTAGACATGAGCGTGAACGCTGCGGTCGCCCATCGCGCTCCGTCAACCTCGCCCAATTCGGAACACGCCACACCGCGACTTTTGTTAGTAACCGCATCCACAAAGACCGGAAATACTTCAGTTCCTATCACACCACCTACCGGCTGCCTTCTCTTTTCAGTTTAACTCTTTTCCTTAAATAACGTTATTAAGTTAATTGCGCATTTGGACTAACTTACAAGATGTAGAGGTTTAGTCTGTGTGAATAACTCTTCAATAATTATTTCTAAGCCTGCATAAGGTTATTAGAGCACAGGTTATCTCTGTATTAAAACATTTTTAACAACGAAGTTTACCTAATTGCTCCAAGTAGTTTATAAGATTGTCTATTTGCCTATCTTGCATTACAAAAAAAAATGTTTTTTTACTGGAATTAGACGGTGGTAGGGACTTGTTGGAATTGTTAAACGACTATTCAATGACAAACTTAGCGAGACACTATTCTGTGGCGAGACGTAGGGAACAGTCGATGTTCCCGGCATCAGTCAGGGTGGCGTGGCGCACAGACCGGGCGACCGTACAGTCACGGACTTTAATTGATGAGCCACTTGCCACTGTTTGTATTTTAGCCGTGTAATGCAAATCGGGTTTAGTCGGTTATACTCGTACATCCGTCCGGTAAATCATACGTCTTCGTATTACAGAAGAAGAAAATTATATGTATTTGATATCTTTGTCATTGAGTGTTTGACAGGCGCGTCATTTGGGTTAGGATCGCTTGATAATATGTAATAATTACAGTTTCATGCAATATTAACGGTTGGCTAACCTGACAGCCAGAACTACAAACTTGACAGCAGAGTGACTAACCAAAGTCAACCAATTGCAGGTCTAGCAACCGTAACCTAGCGACAATTGTTTTAGCGTAGCGATAGTAACGTAAGCGTACGGAGAAGTTATGATTGGTCATTTAGACATCGGAAAAACTCGGACCCACGATTTTATCCGAACGCGTAGCGTCCAACATGATGTTCATGACAATTTATTATAACTGTTTCACATAAACATAGATTACCCGATATATACTCTTTGCTGTCCCTGTCTTCGGATAGGTTTTCTGAAATAACGAGTAATTAGTGAGCTCTATTTCAAAGGAGGTCAGTAGCAAATAGATTGGATTAAATCAACCTTCAACCTCTATGGAAACGACTATTTCCGATTAAAAGGTTTGAGTTCGTGTTTAATCGTGTAATCTCGTGAATGTATAAAACTGAAAAATTGGAAAGTTTGAAAGTGGCTCATCAATTAAAGTCCGTGACTGTACAATGATATATCCAATACCTTCAAGCCCTCATTTTTCTGTTGCTAAAAAGTAATTGTGCTATTCGTTCTGAATAGCTCCATCTCTCTCTGTTACTCTGAAAACATGATGGCTCTAACTAACGTCATAGTAAGGCCCCCAAAGGGTGGAAAGTTCAAACAGGCCCTGGAGAAAAAGTAGGTAACCTAGGTAGTAAATATTGAAGTTGGCAATATTTACTAGAAGGAAACATTAATAATTTTTTTAAAGTACCTATACGTGTTACGCCATTTGGTGTTATTTAGGATCAATTTTTTTTTTTGGGCAATTACTGTTACCCGCTCAGAAAAATTGTTACAATGTACTACACTTTTCTGCTTAATCACGAACACACAGTCTTATTACAACTTGTCATAGCACCAAGTTTTTAATAAAACACCATTTATTAAACTGCAACAGGTTTACTGTTAAATATCCTTTTATATGCATAAAAAAATATCACTCTGGCTAATCTACTGATTAGCTCTTTCATGTGTAAGTACGTGTTTAAATGATTTTTGCAAATTAACGATACCATATCTAAGTTTGAGATTATTTTAAACATTCAATGAGGTTTTGGCCATAAAAGTTGTATTAGCGCTGGTTTCGGTAAGACCATGACGATAATGATATGAATGTGTACAGAAAGACGTTGATGAAATGTATGGGGCCTTATTAGGGTTCAATAGCCAAATGACAAAACCTGAATCCTTATAATTTCAAGTCCGCCTCGCCTGCCCGGAACTCCGGATGTCATACAGTCATTTTATTTGGAGACTATTTACAGTATATCAATGAATATTGGAAAGAAGGAGTATTCGGTGCACCGCTAAACAATGTGTAGTGAAATTACGAAAAAAAAATATTAGGGGTGGCACTCGCCATAACCCACCCCCCCTCACAACCGAGAGGTATCAAAAAAACGAAACGGAAATAAGCGTGTGGGGTATAGTTGGATCCCATAATTAAAAAGATTATGATGTTTCTTAGTGACTTTTCTCAAAAACGATTAATTTAAAATAATTTAAATCAATAGTTTTTGAGACAACTATCATGAAGTACAAACTTATTTTTGCAGTCGATAAAATCAATACTGTGCATGCATAGGTAAATATTCATCCTAAAATCAAGATTTTTTTATTTCACATAAACCTACAATGGCAGTTATGAAACGTCAGAAGCTAGGTGCACGGAGCACGGACCCAAGTCGTCCCAACTACGGAACCTGTTACAATGTGTGGTACGACACGCACTTAGCAGGTTTTTTGTATTATGTTATGGTGTGTTTTGCAAGTCAGTGTCAAGTTGTATGTTGATCAAAATATGATTTGCGACCGTAACAAATATCTATTTACATAATTATTATTAATCAAAATAATCATCAATGAAATTCAGTTAAAACTAGCAAAATAGCTTAGCTCAAAAATATTAAATAAGTAATATTTACTTGTTAAACTACTACTAGAGTTATTCACTACGATAATAATTATTCTTGTTCTAACGTATTAGTATGAGCTATACGAAAAAAAGTTAATGCTGTGTGGTGAAAAGATAAGCAAGTTAGTTAGATTGGTATCGAGGGCTGACCGCCCAGATATTAAACTGATAACGATGTCAATGCTTTGGGAACATTAAAGTGATAAAGACAGAATCGCTGCTGGAGCTAAGCACCATAACCTATAACCGATTTCTCTTTGCTATTTGTGACACCCTCTATGAAAAATCAAAGTTAGAATAAGTGCCTCAGTTAAACGGTAGGCCTGTAATTGATTTCTGCAATTTGTAGAACTTTCTATAACATATATCCATAAAAAAATTCGGACAAGTAAAAAGGGCGATAAAGATGCGAAACTTATTTGTAAAATCTCTTTCTAGTTCACTCAAATATACGTATGCCCTAAGCTCTAACGGCCATAGGTGTAACGGCGGATTTTGTTCTATACTAACAAATTCATTCCTACACACAGAACAGACCTTTGGGTTTATAGACATTATGGAAAAACGACTGCATGTATTGCTCAAAATAAAATTATTTGAACTTTTGAATAAATTATCTATCCCTGTGCGGTTTCTATTTTGCTATTTTTTTTATTATATAAGTAATTTATTTACGCCCAAAGACGAGTTCAAATTTGTGTTGAACTATGGAAGTTTCGACGCTCATAACTTCCAAACCAATCTTCTTTTTCCAATTCTGCTTCCAGGGTTAGATAATGACAAGACTAATTGATATAATTTTTCGTTTTGAATGTACACCGTCAAACAGACGAGTAATCACCATACTACGTTTGTATGGAAGAATGACCGATTAGACCCTTAAGAGAAACACCGAACTAAAAGATTTTCAATGACCACATCTCATGTCCGTAAGACATAACAGGCAGGAAGTACTGATCGATAATCTTAGATTATTCTAACTGCGGCCCAGCGTAGCTGTAGGCTCGTATTAGACTAGAAATTATTTTGTCTAAATGCAAGGTTTGTCCAAGGTAAACATAATATTCTGAAACAATTTCGAGAACACTGTCATTGACGACAACCGGTTTTTTTTTTTTTTTTTTTTTTTTTTTTAAACTTTGCCCCACACTAGGAATTTCTCCTGTGTCGTGGGTGCGTTTACAAACATTTAAACTCACATACACAAACAGCCAGACCCGGAACAACTAATTGTAGGTCATACAAATATTTGTTCCGTGCGGGAATCGAACCCGCGAAACGCAGCGCAGCAGTCAATCGCTTAACCACTGCGCCAACCGTGCCGTTTGCAACCATAATGTCTTGTACAGCACCTTAGTTTGCCAAAGTTCATACGGGAACTGATGCAAAGGGAAGAATCAGCCAGGCTGAAAAACATCTGTTGTAAGCCTTTGAATTATCTAGCCAAATGACAGTATATTATATGAAAATCGGAGGTGTGGGATATACACACATGTACAGGTAGAGATAGTATAATATGTAGAATGTAAATATAAGTATAATGTAAAATAGTATATGCACAGGTAGAGAAAGTTCTAAGGAACCATGTCGTCGACTTAAAGAAAAACTTCATTCAATTCAAATCTCAACGGATCACCTGTTTATTAATGTCGCTTCTTTTCTGTTCCAGTAACTTAAACATATCGTCCAGTGCGTTGGAGACCCATTTACAGGATATCGTATGCACTGTTTTCACCTCTAGACATGCTTAGGATTAGGATTAACAGGGTCATTGCCGTGACCGTCAGATCCCTCAATAACTGAGTTTAGGCTTTTCTAGGCGCCGTAATTACGAGTATATTATTTATGTGAAACCAGCATGCTCCGATGGCTGAAATTCATCGAATCTTATGTAAAAAGAGCTACCCTTATTACATATTACTGCGCAAATTCTATAACTACTTCTGAATTCTATAACTCTACCTTAGAAATTTGGGCGAGAGAACATGTCAAAATCCAAAATTGAAATTAAAAATAAACAAAATAACGCGAATTCGTCTCACTACTAATACTTCACCAGTAGTATTTTTACCTGATGATATAATTTTGCCGAGAGCCAGGTTAATAATGAAACAATTCACTCTTAACTAAATTATTATGAAACGACGTCTTCGTTTTCCTGTTTACTTCCATGCATGGTTATAATGACATAAAAGCTATTATAAGTATCAAATATTCCACACACAAAGGACGAAATTATTGTTTATGCTTCTTTTATATGTGTAGACCATAGAAATATACTTATATCTATGGTGTAGGCCAATGCAATGATCCCGGTGGGTACATAATCTAAACGAATTTAAATCTTCAAATTTTCATATTTTAAGAGCACCATCGTAACATCCAAACATTTTGATAATTACCTGAACGCAACCATTTCTACATAAATCCAAATATTAAATAAAATCATATAATGGAACACAACTCTTTAGTCACTCAAGATAGCACCGGCACGCAAACTACATTTTTTTTAAATTATTGCTATGTTAGGAAATTAAGAATAATTCGTCTGCGTATTTTAGCCAACCATGGCCAGGATCCCGGTACACGGTGCACCATGCAACACATCCCGTAAGACAATAACGTGCGAGCGCGACGCAACAACGAGTCGACTCCACGGACGACGTCACAACACTCATAGCTTCCTTCTGAACTGAGCACAAACTACCGCTTAAATATAGAAACACGGCGCAGAACAGGAACACGAGGCGATCGGGAAAGAAACACGCAGTGCTTTATACTACGCGAACCATATTGTTATGTTGCATTAGCAAGGAAGATCTTCATCGAATGCAGTAAAGGATAAAATACACACAGTGACTAAACAGTATTTTTTTTCTATGGATATATAAATGATCAGTAACTACACGTAGAAACAAAACAAGGTTCTAACAACCAAACGTGCACTCAACAATTTTAATAAGGTCAAACTCAAACACTAAGATCTGCTTTCAGATTTTTGTCCTTGATATTTAATTATGTAAAGGTGAGTTCAAGCACTCGCGAAATTACAAACCCAGTCCCTTCTCTCAACCTTTAAGGATATCCGTTGAAGTTTTCATCTAAAATAAATGCTTACATACCGAGAAAATATGTAAATCAGTTCAGGTTACGTCTTAATCATGGCATATTGCTGTATACTACCGAATGTATGTGGTACATTGTAACTCGCACTTTACCTTGGAAGTAAAAAGTGTGTGCCAAGACTGGCAGCAGAGCTCGTCTAAAAAGGAAATTCGCTCAGTGAGACATTATTTGAACGACAATAACAATAACGATTTTAGGTGTGAATAAAATCCAGAAATACATATAGATCAATGCCTAATAAGAAAAGTAATTTAAAGAACTAAAAACTCGACTGCAAAAAAACCATAACTGAAAAGGGAATAAAAAACAAGCATTATAATCTATAGAATGTTGGTACTGCAGGCGGGACAAACCAATAACCTGAAATAAGGTGTAACTTTTGTTTGACCTGCGATATAGTGCACTTCTATATCATAAAGTGCCACTGCCAAACTACCTCCTCCGCTTATACTGGGCTCTATCTGAAGGACATAGCCGTCATCTACTCGGGTTAAGAGAGATATCGTGCGGTGTTCAATAGGGATCGGTTTTGTGGCCGCTCCTGTGGAACATTGGTTACAACTGGATGCTGCGCGGTGTGCGTCTCCATAATGTCAGCGTCAGTTGATACGTCGACGACACGGCGGTCACCGCACGAGGGAAGACGTACAGGCAGTTGACCGTGTTGTGGACGGCTAGTGTCGCTCAAGTCGTAGGTATGCGGCAGTTTGGTCCCCAGGTGGCGTTGCACAAATATGAGGCCCTTTGTTTCTCCAGGCCCCGGCCCCAACACCCAGAAAACCCAACGACCCGCAACCCTCAATTCTGCGAAGACCGCAAAGAGTGATGGCCGTCAGGATGGTAGCGGATACCGTAGGGTGTCCTTCGCCACAGAAAGCTCTTTAAATAATATTGGGGGTTTCTAATGAGCATTTTTCGATTCAGGGATCCCTATGCGAAATATTAAGCTTTAAAGTGCTAATTTTTTATATGACTCGTTTCCCGGATTTATAACACAGCTGCACAGCTTTATTAAACTTAAGTTGTTAAAGGTCTAATGGAAGTCTTATAATAATTAAATAATATGTTAACGCCTACTAAGTAATTACAGAGGTAATTACATAAAATAAGAATACAATTAAACTCATAATGAAAATGTTTAACATAAAAATGTTGCCTTAAGGATGAAACGGACGCTTTCCTTTGCGGGGTAGGCAGCAAGGATCGAGCGGCACATTAGCTTGTGGGTATTGTTGGATTGGATACCATAATTAAAAAGATCATTATGTTTCCAAGTGATTTTGCTATTTAAGTCAATATATTGTGGATATATTTTTGGTTCCAACTGCAGAAATAAGCACTTTTCATAGTTTTTTCGAAAAATACTATGAAACTTATTTTTGTGGTTGATTAAAACACCATTGTGCAAATATTTATCCCAACTTCACTCTTCACTTAGGCAGTTTTTTTTTACTTCTAATACAGGCTGGCAATTAAGCAAAGCAGCTGGATGAGAGTTATTGAGTCGCCCTATGACCAGCAGTGGACTGCTAAAGAATTGAAAGATAAAATGCAACAAAAATAACTCAAAGGGTAGTTAGTAGAATTAGGCTCTTGAAAATAGAAATGCTACTAAAATGTAGACGTTGACATCCGTAGATGAGACGTTTATCATAGCCACATTAAATACAGCCTATGATATTTTTGAAAGTCCAAGGCAACTAATGAGATCAGTTGACCATTAGTTTCTGGGATTACTTACTAGAACATTTCCTGTCCTCCACATTCTTTTTGCATTATCTATATCATTATATATCACTGTCCATTTTTATTATGATTGGTGCAGCACAATGTGCTAAATAATCACTTTAATTTAACTGAGTAATAATTAATAATTTTATAATTTTAACTGAGTTAAGTTGGTTTATTAAAATTTTGATTATTTTATAGAACTTTAACAGACACACACACATTTTTATATTCACAAAGGCTATAGGATACTTCGCATAGTATTTGGTACCCCATAGGTTTTGAAAAGTGAGATAATCATCAAAATAAGTGACAAAAAATAATGAATCACTTCATTGCATTAACTTAAAAGTTTGAATAATTCTCCTGTCCAAGGGACCTCAGATACTAATTTCAATTTCATATGTCTACCAGTTCTTGAGACTAAGGATTTTGACATACAGACAAAAAAGTGATCCTATTTCTGCTTCTGGGTTCTGTTTTTACCTTTTGAGGTATGGAACTCCAAAAAGCAGGCAGTTTTAGTGTTTGCATCATAATGTAGTTAGGAAAAGCATGAGATAATGAAGGAAAGTACTTGGTAAGGAGCCACTATGAGCAATCGTTACTATGACTATTAAATCTTCCCAAAGCCTTATTACATTTTATCCCTGTACTAGCTAATGTCCTGGTGGCCCCATTTGGTTTTGAAGTAGTTCTACATTGACAGAGGGCAAAGTGAACATTGACTGGGCAGAGTTTTCAGCACATAGCCTCTAGGTATACTTAGCAAAGATCTTCTGGAATTATGGGAACCACAATAAAATACATACAACAAAAAAACTATAACTAACCTAGCTACTGATAATCAGTGCATCTTTTAGAAAAATAGATTGGGTATACACAAGTTGTTAAATAGTTCAGCCCGAAGGTTGTTTGGCAGTCAATACATAAGATATTCACTCACCCTAAAAAAAGTATGATTAAATGAGTACTAAGTATTATTACATTTATTATTCTATCTTTAATGGACAAACTGTTACAGTTGCCATTAATGAGAATTATGATAACATAACATTACCTACCTCTTGCTGATGCGGTTCCCAACATCGTCTTCACTATTATCACTTTTTTCTGTCTCATCCTTAAACAAAAGAAAATATAAATATGAAAACAAATTTCTTGAGAACACAAACTTAAGGCTCTTAAATCTAACACCAGTAATGACAGGGCTACATAACAAACCGTTCACATTACATACTACTAACTTTGAAACATGATAGGTCTATCAAGAGACTCAGCAATAGTATCATTGTGATAGATGAACTAACAAGACAAAGAGCTAAGCAGCACTTATGGTTAGTGGTAAATAGAAAGATGTATGAGTGTTAAATAAAAGTACTGAATCATTATATTCCTCGAGAAATACTCAATACGTCTGACCAATTTGACACAACATCATAACACTCAACGAAATTTACAAACCAGTACTCACCGTTTTCCTAGGTGTTTGCACACTCGGAGAACGTCGAATTGTAACAAGTGCCATACCACATTAGCGTTAACAAATCATTATAAGGTATGTAATACAATCACAAACATAAAGAGGAATACCTATTGACTTATCATAACACTAATCCTTAAATGATTCAATAAATGTAAGGTAAAACTTAGTAGCATACATCACTAGATACTTTAATACACTCATAACTGATTGCAACAAGTACAATCTATCACAACTTCGCCCATTTTTTATTTTACTTTATTCTATTCGTATTCAAAGAAAAGATGATGGATGAGTGAGTGAGTGCGTGCCACAGATTAAAAAAATGATGAGTGAAATCCATGGAATTAATAAGTACTATCATGTAAGGATAACAATCATGACACACGATAGTAATGCGAGTCCACTGCGCCAATGTTCGTAACAAAACACGTTAATGAAACATGTTAACCTTACATGTTTAGTTAACATGTTTCATTAACGTGTTTTGGCTGTTTAGCCAGTCCGCTGCGAAAAAAATTTATATTATATGTTTGTGTTTATTATTTAGGCAGCACTCCGAAATCGCTATTTTCAAAAAAATTGTTCCGACGATAAAGACGTGTCTGCTGTTCTACCAATAGGTAGTAGATTTAGTGCCACAAAGAAAAATTATATTCCATGTCAGACCGTACCTGCGACCACGTTCGTACAAACGCCAGCAGGTCAACCTACCCGAAACTGTCAAATTTTCCCAATCAAGTTTGAACCTTATGCTTTTATAATAAAGTTGAAAATCTTTTAAATAGATTTGACAGATTGTAATAGGTTGTTGTGCTGGCGTCTGTACAATATTTATCAAGAATTGATTTATGACAGGTTTGGTTTAAAAATGTATTACGGTGTTCAGAAATCGATTTTGAAGAGCATTATCAACCTATTAGATCTATGCAACCTATTTGTGTTTTGTTTTTTTTCAGTTATGCCGTTAATTAATTATGTATCCAATATAATTATAACCATGTTCTTTCTATCTGTAATAATTTATTAATGATCTAAGTCGTGTTGTTAATAACGCCAATATTTTTTACAAAGCAAGTCAATTGTAAATATAGTATTTACAATTGACTTGCTTTGTAAAAATTATTGGTGAAAAGTGGGTGTGCGTTCTATGGGTACACCTTGGCCTTAACTATTCGGGAAAACAAGGCGTAATGAAAAGTGGGTAATAGACGTGCGAACTTTAATGGGTATTTCTAGTCTAAAATCAAATTTTAACCTAATCATAATATAAAAAAATTCAATATAAATAATTGTAATCAATCAAATATCGAGATTATCAAATAATCTATAAAATTTATTGTAATAAATTTAGCTTTTAATAATTTATTTTTAACTTTTATCTAAACTATGATTGTATTACTTGTTTTAATTATTTAATTGTGTTATTATCTGCGCATAATGTAGTGCATGATGAGCTTTTCTTTAAGTAATGAGGCGCTTAGACGTACATTTGGAACTTACAAAATGTAAAGTAATACTAGTGTACTCATTGTTGAAGAGCCTAATAATAAATAAACTTAAAGTACGCGGTTATTAAGTTTGCGAACTTATTCGGTCTGCCGTTGGTGACACACGTAAAGCTTGCTCACACTGTATCGCGAAACTACGAACCAAGGCGGGCTACGAGCAAAATTTCAAACCTGTTGGATCACCGACGAACAATACTCAGCGGTTTAAGGTTTAAGGCCGCCTAGCCATATGTACGCATACTTGCTCGCACGTCTATTATTCCTTTATAAGTTAGTTTTCTTGGTAAATTAAAGATATTTTTTTCGCTTTTTACCTACTAAATAATACATACATTCCATCAGTAACGTAATATGCTTAACTTTTCAACCATGTCTTACCTTTCAAGTAAATTTATGTTCACTTTTTATTACACATTTATATTCACTATTCTCTTTGAAGACCGACTTTTCGGTGCTTGAAGTTGAAAGCATTCCAGTTGTATACACGGCTACACATCAAGTTATAGTTTAAGTAGGCTTCACATTGTACGGAAATCCTATACAATGCAAAATCATACATACGAATTCCATCACTATAGCAGCAGACCCTTTATTAAAAAGTACTCTGTGCAGCAGACACACAGTGTGTACTGAACTACGGTTTGCTAGAAAACCGGTTCGTCCTATTTTATCGACGTCATGAAAATCTGTCATTTTCACCAGTATTTGACAGTAAGAAGTCAAAGTCCCAATGATTTATATCGCTAGATTTGCCCTCACAGTACTCAGTCACAAGAAAAAATGTTCATACTGAGAAGTGTGAGCTCACACATTACTACATAGCGTTTTCATGACAAACAAGTGTAGTCACTGCGTCATTGTGTGTCAGTGTCAAAATGAAACAGAAAAGCGACTATCTTTTGACCCGGTAGAACGAATCTAACAATTTAAATATTTACCACTGTCATCATTATCATGACGCAGCGGCCGTAAGAGCCTGTGCACACGATGCGTTGCGGCGGCGGCGCGGAGCCGCCGGAGCGGTGTCGCTACGCATCCTACATCCATGGTATGCCACACGGTGCGTTCTAGCGTCACACCGCACATACATAGGACTTGCGCCCCGCAAGACGAGGCGGGGAGGGGTGTACGCGTTACGACATCGGAGTGGCACCGCTCAGTACCTAACTCAGTTGTTTGTGCGTTGTCAAAAGCACAGATGTTTGACAGATGACAATTAACACGCTTTGCGGCGCGGCGCCGCTGCGGCGTCACAACGTAACGGCGCCGCAGCGGTGGAATCTTTAGAATTTTTACAGTGCGGCACCGCAAGGCATCGTGTGCACTGGTGCACAGGCTCTTACCGCACTAGAAAACCGTAGCTTAATCTAGATGCACATACAGCGACTCTCTCACTCTCTCACGTTCACACAGATTTTGACAGCAGTTTCGTCGATTTCAATATGACCGTGAGATTTTGAAATAGCCAGCGAGTCACCGGCCACCATGAGGTATTGCCGACCACTAAATTCGGTGCGTGTTTAGTGATAGTGTATCTAGCATATGTCTGACATCTGTGGTCTGTGTCAAGCAGACGCAGACGCGAGCGGCGAGTGTTCGTATTCGTTTTCGTTCAAGTAAACGTCAAAATTACGTGATCGCGATCTAAACACGATCAAAAAGAATAATTCAAGCAAGTGTTAAATAAAGTAGTGGGTAAATGTTTAAACTTAAAAGGTGTTTTACTAATGACTCAAAAATTGTTATGACATCTTTGCAACTCTATAAACATTTATTGAGGCAGTGTGAAAAACTTCCCCCTGACGCTTGTAAACACTACAAATTCGCTGTTAAACAGGTAAGTTTCTTAAGTTTTGATAAAACCTTGAATAAAATTACTGTAGCTATTAGCATCTGATGAACCCGCATGTTCATATGTCATTATGCCAGAATGTCTTATCGATTTCCTTTAATTAGGTAGTTCTTCTAGTCCCAGTTTTTGAACTTTGTTGAATTTATTAAATTATTTGTAACAGAAGTATTAGTTTAATTAAATATGTGGACTCAGTTTTCCGCACATAGTATATCATTCAGAATGTTGTGGGTGGTGTGCCCAGGTTGTTAGCCAAGGCACACCACACACAACAAAGCAAGCTAGGCTGGCTAAACATAGCCAGCTTGCTTAGCCTAGTGTAAAACATATTCACGAAATGTTGCAATTTACATATTAACTACGTTAAATTAACATTTGTATAAAGTTTAAAAAAATAAAGCCCTGTTTCACAGTTTCACTGCATAGTATTTCAATATAGTTTGTATGGAATGACTGACATAATAATAAATGTTAATAGAAACCTATTCAGATTTGGTGCAATAGACCTTAAGTATACCAAATATAAAATTATGGGTATATAGGTACATTGTTAAATACTGACATTGTTGCTTCATGTACAACTCAAACTAGCCGATTTACAGAGAGAACAGATTTACTAGGTATTTTTGCCCGATTGCTCCAAACCATGTATAATTGAGTGTATTGTAATTTCCTAATGCATTCTTTTTCCAGAGCTACAAGCAACACAAGTTTGAACCTGATCCAGAGAGAGTTAAAGAAATTATTTCAAAGAGTCTTGAGGATGCTAAATGGATTGTAAATAAGGTAAACATAATTTATCTTATTATATAAATTTTGAAAACAGTCAGAAAATAGTAAGAGCAGTTTGAAAACGAATCATGCATAAATCTTGTAATGGAAAAAAGTAAATGATTAAATACTTAATAGGTTGTTAATTGATATTGAAAAACATTTAACTTCACAATTGACAAAATGTTCACTTTTTTTCAGTATACACAAAAATAATGGATACTATAAAGAAGATAGATATTAATGATACACATAGAAAAAATGGTTTTATTCATGATACCAGAATATTGTAATCGCTAAGGATGTTTGGTGAAAAAATAGAGGATTACGAAATATTAGAACATCTTGGTAAAGGAGGATTTGCACATGTTTATAGAGCAAAATGTCGACAAACAGGATTATTTGTTGCTATCAAAATGATAGACAAAGCACTTATGGCAAGTGCTGGTATGATAGGCAGAGTAAGACAAGAGGTCACCATTCACTCTCGTCTGAAGCATCCTGCTATCCTAGAATTGTATACATTTTTTGAAGATGTACATTATGTTTATTTGGTTTTGGAACTAGCACACAATGGTGAACTAGCAAAACACTTCAAGTTAGGAACTCGGGGGTTATCTGAGAAGGCAGCTGCTGATATATTTAGACAAGTGCTGAGTGGAGTTTTGTATCTTCATACACATAATATCATTCATAGAGATTTATCATTGAACAATTTATTGCTGACAAAGGATCTAAATGTTAAAATTGCTGATTTTGGTTTAGCTACGCAGTTGAATGGTCCAGATGAGAAACATGTAACAATGTGTGGCACACCAAACTATATATCTCCTGAGGTAGCTTCGAGAGACTTCCATGGGTTACCAGCTGATGTCTGGGGTTTGGGCTGTATGTTGTACACTTTATTAGTGGGAAGCCCACCCTTCCACACTCAGCATGTTAAGACTACTCTTAACAAAGTTATTAATGCTGATTACAAGCTACCTTTGGAACTATCCCTGCAAGCCCAGGACTTATTGCAGAAGCTATTATGTAAAGATCCCACAAAAAGAATAACATTAAAGGGTATATTGGAGCATCCCTTTTTATGTAATGTCCAAGGTTCATGCAAGCAAGATATATCACGAGATTCTGGGTTTCTTACAACACTGCACAGTACTCAACACAGCAATAAATTTAGACCTGATGATAGAACTGATCTTGAATGTCCCATAAAAGGGTACAATGCTGAAAAAAAAGATTTCAAACCTATGCCCTATAACATATTTACTCAAGAAGTCAGTTCTAATTCAACATGTTCTAACAATCGAAATTACAATTTGTGCACAGGAATTGATAAAGCATCTGGGGAAATGTTTGATTTAAAAAATCAGCATAATAATATATTCCAAAAAAGTGATATTCCATGCAACAGCAATTTATCTTTATTGGAAAATATGAGAAAAATTGACTTAAAATGTAAAATGCCTCAAGCAAACATAAATTTAGAAGAAAACAAAGAAAATATTCCTAAAACTTGTATGGTCAATTCTAATGTGTTGAGTGTTCCTCCACTGTGCGCTGAAAGATTGCCAACAATTTCACACAGGACTCGAAATGCAATACTGAAAATAGAATCTTCTGGAGTAATTGTAGAGTTCATTAAAAAGAAAGGCAAAGATAGAGAAGAACAAATAGCAGAAATATGTAAAATATCCAAAGATGGTATGAAAATTATAATATATACAGTTGATAATAAGACTAGGACTCTGAACGTTGACCATGATCCTAATCCTGATGAAGTATTTACTTATCATAATTTACCACAGAAGCATTGGAAAAAATATTTATATGCTTCGCGATTTGTTGAACTTGTCAAAGCCAAAACACCAAAGGTAACATTGTACACATCTTTAGCAAAATGTCAGCTAATGGAAAATGCCACCGACATTGATATATTCTTTTATAGTGGTGAAAAAGTTACATACACCAGTTCAGAAGGATTAAAAATCATTGATAAAAATCTAAAAACACACTATAATCTTACAATAGCACCTGAGCTGAAATATATAACTGACCATTTTGAGGAATGTTCTAACCGCATGAAGCGTGTACAAACAGCACTATCTGGCATTCCCGATGAATGTTTCCCTTTAATAATAGGAAAAAGACCTGTTCAGCCTGTGGGTAATTTACAATCACCTATTCAAGGCTCAGTTAATGCTAATTTTACTACACCACTCTTAAACATTGGATCATTTCATCGAACAGCTGCTAGCTCTAGTCATGCACCAAGTGATTATAATTAATGGACTTGGAATTTGTAATTCTCAACATGTCAGTATAATTTGACAAATTCAATTAGATGGCTTAATTAATTATTTTTGAAAATAGAATGTGTTTAAACTTTTATTATAAAGTATTAAACTACTTGTAGTAGAATAAGCGCAAGTTCTAAAATTTGCCTTAAAAGAAAAGTATACCCATAAATTCATTATTTTGATCGATCTTTGCGCTTATTTGATTAATCTACTTGTTGTATACAGGGTGGCAGGGACATCGACGCGAGAACTGTTACCATGGATTCAGTACATGATTCTGAAACCCCCTGCGTTGAAAAGATTCGTCGCTTATTTAAACAAAATCTGTGTTTCCATAGATGTTTGTTAAAAAATGCATGGAACAGCATTTTTTTTTTTAATAATCTACGAACAATTTCGACAAACGGGGGTTCAGAATCGTGTACTGAATCTGTATAGATTTAGTTAGTTAAAGTGCCTCTTACTTTGTATTATAATGTTAGCTTTATGGCATTATTGTGCTAAAAGATGTATGTAAGTAAATACATATAAAATAAAACTGCATTTTTCATTTGTAGATTTATTATATAAGTAGGTATAGGCAGATTCGTACATTCTTTTTTTTTTTTATTGGTTGGGATATTATTAAATTACTTCTACACTGAGATGACCAAGTCTTTTGACCATGTAGACCTTAAGATTCTGTTGCACAAATTAAATAGTTATGGTACAAGAGGGAATATCTTATAGTTAATAAAATCATACCTGAGTAATAGGCTTCAATGCACAGAAATTTCTAGGATATGTCCTAAAACTAAATTAGAAACGATATATATATCAAAACCAAGAAATGTAAAATATGGCGTCCCACAGGGGTATTGGGTCCGCCACTTTTTATATATATAAATGATCTCCCGAAAGCAACGACCAACAAAATTTTTCTTTTTGCAGATGACAGTACAGCTATAATAAAATGTACTAATTCAAATAGTTATAAGAATGACATTAATACTTGCTTAAGTGACATTATAGGATGGTTTGATAATAATAATTTGGTTATAAACCTGAGCAAAACCAAAGTCATGCATTTTTATCAACGCCGTGAAAACTCAAACCTTAGCATTTCCTACAAGGGCTGTGATATTGAAGAAGCTAATAAGGCTAAGTTCTTAGGTATTATAATTGATAGCCAACTTACATAGAAATCTCATGTTGAAGAACTATGTAAAAAACTTAGCAAATCCGCATGTCCGCATATCGACGCCTTAGAGTGAAAACCTCGTAAGTGTAAAAGAAGTAACTTTTCAGGAGGAAGAAAAAACTGCGTGCTGTAAAATTTTTGTACGGCGTCTTTTATGTTTTTTTATTAATTAATATGGAAATTTAACCCGCTTTTATATCCAGAACTGTTCGATACTATAAGATTGTCAGAAAACACATAAAATGCTACTTACGAGGTATTCGTACAAAAAAGTCGCCCTAAAGCATGCAAATACTAGGTTTTCACAGATAGGAAGAGAATTTAAATCGTTTATTTGATTAAATTATTTTTATTTTTAGGTAACATTCTAAGTTACAGTGTATGAACTATTATACTAGTTAAAATAGATATTACAAATAATACGTTCTCAATAATAAACTAAATGTGACTGGAATTGGGATGCCAATGCGGGCATCCCAGTTCCAGTCAGCCTTAGAGTCAGGGTGCACCAGTTCCTGACGACAGGAATAACCCACCTGCTCCATAAATCAGGTAGTACAGCGGAACCCAAAAATAATAGACCGATCACTTGTCGTCCGACGGCCTATAAAGTTTTTACATCCATCTTGACATTTAAAATTAACAAACAAATAGACTCCAACTTCATTATGTCTGCCTCTCAAAATGTATGTAGGAACGGGTCCCGCGGTACTAAGGAGCTGCTCCTCATCGATATGGCCATTAGCCAGCAGGTTCGTCGTTCCCGAAAGGATCTGTCGACATGCTGGATAGATTATAAGAAGGCCTATGACTCGGTGTCACATACATGGCTCAGGAGGGTGCTGGAGTTGTATAAAGTAGATGCAACTCTACGCACCTTCCTGATGTCATGTATGGGGCAATGGAGGACGGTTCTTCGCTATCCAGGATGACGACATATCCAGAGGAATAGTGAGCCGATAAGGATCGAGCGAGGTATATTTCAGGGTGACAGTCTGAGTCCACTTTGATTCTGCCTGGCCTTGAATCCTCTAAGCACACTGCTGGAGAATTCAGGGCAGGTCAGGTTATATCTCACCTCCTTTACATGGATGACTTGAAACTCTTTGCCCCTAACAATTTGCAACTAATGGAGCTACTGAAGGTAACTGAAACTTTCGGTAGCGCCATCAGGATGGAATTTGGTGTGGACAAATGTGCGGTCATGCATGTAAAGCGAGGGGGGCTTGTGGAATCCGTGGGAACCCAACTCTCGGATTCCATATACCTTAGATCCCTCTCCTCAATCGAAACCTACAAGTATTTGGGTATGTCGGAAGCGTTAGGTATCAACACTACTGACATGAAGCAATCGCTGAGGGAGCGCTTCTTTGGCCGCCTGAATAATTTAAATTAAATTCAAATAGTCTTTTATCAGGCGTAAGCAAGCCCTTCAACGGTTGGTTCATGCCAATTTTGATGAACTCTTTCGGCATACTCAAATGGACTCAGACGGAACTTGATACCCTGGATAGGAGGGTCCGCACACTGCTGACCACAAATCGGATGCATCACCCACGTGCATCGGTGATGAGATTGTATATCCCGCGGAAATGCGGAGGTCGAGGCTTCTTAAATGCTATGATCCTGCACAACCGTGAGGTATGTAGTCTCAGGAAATACTTCCTAGAAGTCGACGTAGGGATGCACTGAGATGTGGTCTCGGTGGACAATGGCTTTACCCCGCTATCCTTGACTAACGAGAACTGGTGTAAACCTATAGTATTAGATACTAATGACCGCAGGGAGGTATGGCAGAGTAAAGAGCTTCACGGACGCTTCGTTTTCGTTGACATCTGTCGGGCATGCCACCGTCCGGGGGAATCAATCTGACACATTATTTCTGGCTGTTCTCGTCTGGGTAACGGAGACTACCTGCATAGGCACAACCTTGTAGCCAGGATTATCCTCCAACTACCAGCAACTTGCTCTGAAATACAGTCTTGTGGAATTGGAAGTACCGTACTATAGGCATGTGCCCGACCCAGTTATCCTCGTAAGTGCTTAATGAACTAGAGAAATTACATAAAAACTATGTAATGAACTGGATTTTAGGTTTTAATACATTGCATAGTAACATAAATGCATTATATATGATTTATAATCTAGCTTACTGATCTATTTATTTGTACGAAGACCTCGTAATCATCCTTACGTACTTTTCCTTTTCGACGTAATACACATTTACAAATGAATACCTTGAAAAAGTACAAACGTGGTATTCTGTCTTAATTTAAGTTAAAGGAAAACCTCGTATTTGACTTTACGAGCTTTGAAAACTTATTTATGTGTCTTTATGAGGTAACTAATTAGAAAACTAGCCACAACTTTTAAATATTTAATTATATCTGTATAAAAATACGTTTCAAACATGAACAGTAATTACCTTCTTTGAAAAAACACGAAATTATACTGCTACAGCAGGATAAACTCAAGTAATCAATTTTAAAATAAGAAACGACACATTCGTTGCGACGTATTCACGCCAAACCAGGGTTGACAATCTTAAATCTTAATAGTAGCGAACGGGTAATCGTTCTTGTGTAATTATACAAAATAAGGTTGGACATCAAAAGTATTGCCGACCTATGCAAGCAATTGACATTTTAATTTGGTATCATTATATTGTGTTACTTTTCTGAAACTCTCCAAGAGATGGCAGTTTTTGTGATTTTGTTACTACGTAGTTCTACTACGGTACGCAAGATGGCATGAAAACAGTCATGCTTTTGGCTCTTCGGTGTGACCAGCTCTCCCTCAATTTCCATTAGCAGCATACCCTCGATATACCTCGATATATTTAATAAAAACAATACAACGAAAAAATATTTTCTAGATAAAAGCTCAAATGTTTTAAATCGAAATAAAAGGTACAGAAAAATAATTTCAACACATTTTAACTTGTTTTTGTATGTAACACTACAACGAATTTCAAACAAAACAAATGAAAACAAACTTGGCCGCCGGTTTGCTTGTGTGCATTTTCCGCGTCTTGCTTGTTTTTATCTGTTTTTCTAGATTTTAATAGTCTAAAATTGCTTTTTCCGCCTAAGTCCGTTGAGTAGAGCTTCTGCTCCTCCGGCCGTGTTGATTTTGTGCTTTTGTTGATTGTTAAAATCTAAGTATTGAGAAAGGACTCTTGACTACCCGTTTAGTTCGAACTTTTGGATTTGTGACAATATTGTTAACTATTTTACCGATTATCATGTCTAACAGAAAGTGTTGCGTCCCCGGATGTGTAAATAGCTTAGGTAAGTGTTTTATTCATAAACGGCCGCTGAGTAGTAGTAGTAGGGCTAAAATGTAAGCAATTCAGCACCCTTATGACAAAGCACTGTGGGCAGAGTCCGCCACCCGTAAATTTCAGGTTTCGACTTTCAACTGTTCAACAACCACTGATTACTTACTTAATTATTTCAGATACCAATGCGAATTTGCATAAGTTCCCTAACCCAGCTAAGGATAAGGAGTTATTTAATACATGGGTCTATTCCATTGGTGGTGACATATTGCAACTTGAAAATGAATACATTTTCAAATACCGCCGTGTATGTCGTGAACACTTCGAACAAAAGCATTGGTGCCGGAATAATCGACTCAGCAAAGAAGCTGTACCAACAACAAACATGCCAGGTAAGTTATAATACATATCTAATAAACACAAAGAATATAGATTTAGCTTAGTAGGTTTATGATTACTTTTAATCATGGGTGCCTAAAGATTTATATCCTCTTTTATATTCCTAACTATGGAAACCAAAATTAATGGTTCTGTGGGGAGGACTGGTTTAATGGATAGGTAAATAACTTCTTTATTCAGAAGAAAACGGCGTCTACCTACCATGACTATTCATGAAATATATTGGTTTGACCTTCTTTCATGCAACAACGGAGCTATGGATCAACGTTATTATTATGCTTTCACATAGGCGTTGTAATGTTTTGCTCATAACACACTATTCATAAAGTTTACCAAATAAACAAGCTAGTTATTAACCCATTTGTTGCCCTGTACCTATAATTAATAATATTATATTTATCAACCTATTTATGGCCAAATTGTTAAGAAAATTAAATTAGTTTTCAATAAGGTGTTACAGAACCAAAGTTAACCTACTAATTTTTCTAATGAAATTTTATTGTGATTACAGGATTATCTTTCTTAAAATTCAACTCAGAAAGAAGAGTGTTGAGACCTCTTCAGATGTCGGAAGCATCTACATCGAAAGGTAAATTGATATTCTTTTATCAAAACATAATTAAATGTCCCCATACAAGCTCTTATGCCTCCTCTGTTGGACACAAGTGTTTGGTGAAATACTCAATAACAAATTGCCCCAAGTTGAGAATGAAACCTAAATCCCAGTGGTGGTTTTTGCAAATGGTGACCACTGTAGCTTCACATAATAATATGGTAACAGTTCATACTTAACCTGTCAAGCAGCACTAATGAGACAATAGAAAATCTATTGAGTTTAGTCAGTCCTACGAGGGATATTGCCGCTTGCTGAAATAATCGATTAATTGTCATTCCAGAACCTGTTACTTCACATTTGGACTCTGTGGATATGCAGCCACACAATCAAAGTGCTATGGAAGATGTACAATTAAAAGAAAATCTTGGTAAGTGAAGATATAATCATTACACCATTTAGCAGAATGTTTTTTTTTTATTGTCCTCGATTCTATTTAGACATAATATTACCTACTTTTCATTGTGATACCAACCACGCAGGCAGAAGCTAATAAAATAATAAAAGTTTAGGTACCTAGGTACTATGTAGTGAAAATTTATTTATTTTATGCATCGTACATAAGATTAATATTGCATTATGCATTAATGATTAAACATACCTAAATACTTTCAATATTGGCTGAGGTATAATACATAGTTGCTAATGATTATCAATTTACATATGAATTTATAACTAAGTGATAAATTAATTGTCATTCCAGAACCTATTACTTCACACAGATTCAATACAGTATCCAGAGATACTGTGCCTATGCATCTACATGCTACAATAGCTGTGGAAGACGTACAAACTAAGAAAAATCTTGGTAAGTAAAGATAATTATCATCTTTAGTGTATTTTTCCTTACTTTTCTTATTTAGTAAACAATCGTGGCATGTGTCTTTTATGAATTTTGCCATTTGAATGCATTAAACGGCTTTATCTAAACTACTTAAAATACTTTTATTATAAGTCATTAGGTACCTATACAGGGTCCATATTGGCTCAACTAAAGTTCTTTACCCGAAATTGTTCTTCCTAACGATTTGTAATCCGAATGATCACTCTTCCTAAAATTTTTCATCCTAAAGTTTTCATTCATACTATTTGTAGTGCTACCGGCGATGTTCATAACACTCATGTTTCCGAAAATTGTAATTAATAATATCATTAATGTAAATATATTTAAACTCCTACTGTTTTTTATCATAACGCTTTTATCCCTAAACATAATTACCATAATATTTTCACTCATACTCAGAAAGAAACATTTACCAAGTGTTATAAAAAATATATGTGGGTAGAAGATGATATTTATAATTTTAATTTGAGGGTTCGATAATATAACATGGCATAATTTTGTTTATCCTAATTATATGTACGCATAACTTAATCAAATTCTAAAGCATAAATTTGTTTACGCATAATGATCATGACCATGCATGCAGCAGGCATGCAGCATGCAAGCATGCAA
Organism: Xanthia icteritia; assembly: GCA_949128155.2. NCBI lineage: Eukaryota > Metazoa > Arthropoda > Insecta > Lepidoptera > Noctuidae > Xanthia > Xanthia icteritia. The sequence goes on from OX421941.2 coordinate 11,901,687, forward strand.
GCAAGCATGCAGCATGCAACATGCAGCAGGCATGGTTTCTGTCACGGCTCCGGCGCTGTGGGGCTCCGGCGATCCCACGCGAGCTGCTCGTCGCAGATGTGTTTAACGCTCACCACCGTAGCTTCGGCTAGCCTCAGCCTCGGCGGCGGGCGTTAAAACCACCTGCTCCTCAGCTCGCGGGCCGCCTCGACCCTCCGCGCCTTCGCGATTTTAAATAACACTCTAGGGGTAGGGCAAACAAGACTACGTGGAGTCGATTTTGCAACGATTCGTTTCTTGGGGGCACTATGAAAAAAATACTTAGAAAAATTTCGCGACCAATTTCGATGTGGCGCTCGCCGGCCGCTGCCGCGGCACCGCTCGCTTCGCTCGCTCGGCTCGCGCGTAGTTGGTCACAGTTCTAACCTAACCTAACCTATGGATATCTTTGCAGGTTAAAAGCAATTTAAAAGCAAAATGCACCAATAAAAGTGATTATTTGAAAGCTATAGCCGCTAATATTAAACTAATTTAATTGAAATGAGTTTAAGACAAAATGTATTTAACAGTGGTGTAGCGTGGCTTGGAGGGGCCCTGTATCAAAATTAGTTTGGGGGCCCAAATGAAGGGTAAAGATTTCTCACAAAAGAAACAAAAATTCTTGCATTAAATTAAAATAAATAATTATTGATTATAAGTTAAGCGATAACTCCTAGAAATTGAGCTAGCCAAACAATTCAAATTAAATATACACTTTTCTAGCCTTTTTTTCGGCAAATTGATTCATTAAATCATCTATAGCTGAAGACGATTTCAGTTTTTCTAAAATTTCTGCCTCTATAGACAATAGTGACAAGTCTGATAGCCGTTCCTGCCCCATCGAAGTCCTTAGGTAATTTTTTATCAGTTTTAATTTTGAAAAACTTCTTTCAGCTGTTGCGGTTGTAACTGGAAGGGTCAAGAATAGAAAGCATGCTGTTATTACCTCCGGAAAACTGGATCTATTGAATTTTATCAGCAATAATTCGATGAGTTCCTTAATGGAATGAATTTTTTGAATTTCAGATTTAAAGCATGTTTTCAGAGCAATTAATTGTTCATAAAGACTAACTGAAATGTCTTTACTGTATTTAGCCGACAGTTTTCCGGAAGCATTTTTTATCACTTCGTTTGAAGAAGATAGGAGTTTCTCCGGATGTAATACTTCGAACATATTACTTAGATCACAAAGGCTCTGAAATCTTTGTTTAGTTTGAGAAATTAATATATCTAAACAGCACTGCAATAGTATACATTGACTTTGAAATATGATTCCGGGTCTGAAATTCTTTCATCTTGTGATAGCTCATCAAAAAAACGCCCCCCTCCTTTGTTACCCCCTCTTTTGCTAAATCTCTGGACTCATTTAGTAAACCATTGAATGAATTTTGATTTCTTATTTCGCTCAGTCTATTCAAAAGATTACTAATAAATTACTAGCTTTCTGTAAGTCATTATTTTCATGCTGTAGAGCTTTAGAAATAGGATTAATGATTTCAAATAGTAAAGAAAAAAATGTGACAAGCACTAAGAAATCATAACCCTCTAAAATATTAATTATATTTTTACATTCTTCACGTTCATCTTTTTTAGTGGAAATTAAATTTAGTTGGTACAAAGTTTTCATGATTAATAAATAATTTTTCTTTATCGCTAATAAAGCGTCGTTCTTTGAAGACCATCTAGTAGGACATACCTTTTTAAGGGTAATTTTATATTTTTCTGATGAATCGTTACTCAACATTGCCCAGCGTTTTATACTATTACCAAAAAAAGTATATATTTTTTCTAAATTATCGAAAAAAATCGACACTTCAATAACATGTTTCGCAGCATCGTTTAAAATTAAATTTAATGCGTGTGCAGCACAATGAACATAATCGGCATTCGGGGCCTGCTCTTTTATAAGGGCTTGTAATCCTCCATATACACCCGACATAACATTTGCTCCATCGTAACCCTGTCCTCTACATTTAGACAAATCAATTCCATATTCTTTAATCCTATTTAAAATTTCAGTTTTAAGTCCTTCTGCACTGCAATCGGATACTGCTATAAACCCCAAAAAGGACTCACAGATTTTTAATTCTTTAGGTACATTATCATCATTTTCTGTTATCGAGATGTATCGAAAAACTACAGAAAGTTGGTAAATTTTTGACAAGTCTTGTCAAAAATAATATTATTAATTAATTATCCAAAATAATTGCCAGAAATGGAACTTTTTTAATTTCTAAAATACTTAATATTATTCCTAACTGCGGTACCAAGCAAATTAATAATTTCATTTTGAATCGTAGGGCTATAATTTATTTCGCCTTTCGGTTTTAAAAGAAGTTCTTTTAAAATAGGATCATAATTAGATAGTAAACGTAAAATTGGCAGAAAATTTCCAGAATCAGAATCATGGCTTCTTAAAGGTAGATTACATGATGCTAAAGTAATTATAACATTAATTATACGATGCAATACATCTCTCCAGAATGTAATTTTACTATTGATTTCACTTCGCAATAAAGTATCGATGGTATTTCCTTGTAACCAATTATTCTGCTGTGAGTTTTCATGGTCAAATATACATTGCGTAAAATTGCTTCTAATGGAAACACCGTTAACCCATGCAGAGGAGTAGGATTTGCTTTGACGATCTGCTAATAACCAACAGAAGTGGCAATACGGCTTGTTTAAAACATTAGAATAACATAGCCACGGTCTTGGAATTTTTATGCCAGCCTTATTCAAATATTAGGTTGGGGAAAAAGTCTTTTCGCATTATAGTATGTATGAACTTGTAATAAAATCTCTTTGGCTATACTATGTGTATCTGGCTGGTTTTGGTATCATTGAAAGTTTAAATTTTAAATAACATAATTCCAAATTCAAATTAGGAAAATGTGTGATTTTTATTTGTTTTTCGTACTGTCAAGATGAGTGAATCTAATGAAGAAATTCGATACATTTTAAAATTTTACTACAAAAAAGGTAAAAATGCAACGCAAGCCGCGAAAAAAATTTGCGATGTTTATGGACCTAGTGCAGTGTCTGTGAGAGTAGCACAAATTTGGTTTAAGCGTTTTCAATCCGGAAATTTTGATGTCAAAGATGCACGTCGCTCTGGTCGCCCTATTACGGATAAAATGGATGCCATTTTTGAAAAAGTGGAGCATGATCGGCATATTAGTAGTTACGACGTAGCTGAAGAACTGGGAATTGACCACAAAACAGTTTTGGCGCATTTGAAAAAAACTGGGTACACAAAAAAGCTCGATATTTGGGTACCTCACGAGCTCACTGAAAGAAACCTAATGAACCGTGTACTCATTTGTGATTCTTTATTACGACGTAATGAAACCGAACCATTTTTGAAGAAGCTGATAACTGGTGATGAAAAGTGGATCACGTACGACAAGAACGTGCGAAAAAGGTCGTGGTCAAAGGCCGGTCAGGCTTCACAGACTGTGGCAAAACCCGGGTTAACTCGCAACAAGGTGATGCTGTGTGTGTGGTGGGATTGGAAGGGCATTATTCATTATGAGCTGTTACCACCAGGCAGGACCATCGATTCTGAACTCTACTGCGAACAACTGATGAGATTAAAGCAAGAAGTTGAGAGAAAGCGGCCGGAATTAATCAACAGAAGGGGTGTGGTTTTTCATCATGATAACGCTAGACCTCACACATCTTTAGCCACTCAGCAAAAATTAAGAGAGTTTGGCTGGGAGGTGTTAATGCATCCGCCGTATAGTCCTGACCTTGCACCTTCAGATTTCCACCTGTTTCGGTCTCTTCAGAATTCTTTAGGCAGTGTCAGGTTAACATCACGGGAGGACTGCCAAAACCACTTGTCGCGGTATTTTGATCAGAAGTCCCAAAATTTCTATAGCAATGGGATCATGTCCCTACCTACAAGATGGCAAAAAGTTATCGAACAAAATGGTACCTACATACTTTAGTTAAATGTAAACATACTATGTTAAAAAATGTTTTGAATTTTCTTAAAAAATGCGAAGAAACTTTTTCCCCAACCTATTATGAATAATAATAGGCCGAAAAACATCGCTTTGTTTCTGAATCTTTTGGAAACGGTCCTTTTTTTTTTTTTTTTTTTTTTTGGGTGGGAAATTATCAAATAACTTCTCCCGCTCTGGGTGGAGCGGGAGGGCGTGTCAGACTCTTACTGACTAAAACCCACCCGTGTTCCTTCCGTTGCCTTTACGTTGCCAGGGGCCACGGTATCCCTTTCGGACTTTCCCGCAACCCCGGCAGGCATCGGTCCTATCGGACCCCTTCACTTCTGCTGACATCTCTTTGAGGCGCGCGTGGAACACAACGCGCCGTCGACCCGGGCCTGGTCCTTATCGGACGGCGAGCTACCCATTGCTCACCGTCCGCAAGCCCGCGCCTACGGTGGCCGGGAATCGGCCTGCGATTCCCGACGCCCGGGGCGTCTCCTGCGGCGGCTAGGGGCGTGAGGGCGCGAAATTTGCCTCTCCCTCACGCGTTCTGCCTCCTCCTTCGCGAGCATTACTGCTTCGCAGAAGGAGGTGACGGCCTCCCATGCCCTCTCGCTCCGTACCATGGCCTGGACTAGGGCCGGACGCGAGAGATCCCTGCCGCCGATGGCCTCCACGAGGACACGGCGATGCTCTGCCCAAGCCGGACAGACCTCCACCGTATGCTCAACCGTGTCCTCCGGGCGATCCACGCAGTGATGACACCCGGGCGTTTCCTCCCGCCTGATACGAAATAGGAACCTCCCGAAACAACCATGTCCGGTGAGGACCTGCGTCAGGCGGAAGGTGAGGACGCCGTGGCGCCTCTCTAGCCACTCCTCAAAGAGGGGACTTATCGCCGCAATAGTGGCGTGCCCAGCACTGGGTTGCGACAATCGCACTCTCCATGACGCCATGAGATCCCGCCGGAGCTCTGTCCGCTGTGCCGCGATTTCTCGCGGAAACGGAGTTACGCCCCGGCGTTTCGACTCCTCGCGCCACTCCCAGATGTGCGCGAGGACTTTTCCCTCCAGATCCCATGGCGGTAATCCGGCAAGAAGGCTCGCCGCCTCACCGGAGATCGTGCGGTATCCCCGGACCAGCCGGGTGGCCATGACTCTCTGGGACGCGTTCAACTGGCGGGCTGGCCGCCGCCTCAATGAACGCGCCCAAACCGGAGCCCCGTAAAGGGCCATGGACCGCACGACCCCCGCGTATAGCCTCCGGCAGGAGGCGTTTGGACCCCCTAGATTGGGCAGGAGCCGCTTCAAAGCAGCCCCGGCCCGCTCCAGTCTGGGAGCCAAACGTCGGAAATGCTCCACGAAGTTCCACCGGCTGTCGAGGACGAGTCCAAGGTACTTCATCGTCGACTCGATGCCGATGTGAACTCCTCCTACCGTTATTTGGGACCCCAACGGTGGCGCGTTCCGAGGACCATGAAAACACATGGCCTCGGACTTGTGCAGGGCCACCTCGAGTCCCAATTGCCGGATTCTGTCTACGATTGTCGCAACCCCGTGTGTCACTAGTTCGGCCGCCGCCTGGTGCGACCTCCCCTGCGCCAGGACCAACGTGTCGTCAGCGTAGCACACGACGCTGACGCCGCTAGGGAGGTCGGCGCGCAGCACCCAGTCGTATCCGATGTCCCACAGATGGGGCCCCAGGACCGATCCCTGTGGGACACCGCACGACATCTCTTGCCGGTTCCATTCTCCCTGGTGACCGGGGTAGATGACGGCCCTGTCCGTCAAATAGGCCTCGACCACACGACAGAGGTAGGTCGGCATCCGGTGATACCGGAGTGCCTCCCTGATGCAACTCCAGGGCAGGGTATTGAAGGCATTGGCGATGTCTAGAGACACCGCCAAGACGACCCCACCCCGGGCCACAGCGTCCCCCGTCGTGAGGGCTCGCACGCGCATGATGGCGTCCACCGTAGAGCGCCCCCTGCGGAAACCAAACTGGCTCTCCGCCAAATCCGGCCCTACCCGCACCAGCCGCCCGACGAGGCGGTCTGCAATGACTCTTTCAAAGAGCTTGCCCACCTCATCGAGCAGCACTATGGGCCGGTAAGCGGACGGAGAGTCCGCGGGGCGCCCCGGCTTCTTGATGAGGACCAGTTTCCCCGTCTTCCAGCGAAGTGGGAACTGGCCCCTCTCCAAGCATGCGCTTAGGAGCCCTCTTAGTCGAGGCCCGAGAGCCTCCAAGGCCAGGACCCAGGCTTTCCCAGGTAAGCCGTCGGGTCCTGGGGCGGTATTTTTGGCATTCAGCCTACGTACCGCCACTCTCATCTCTACCTCGGTCACCTCCGGAGCCTCGTCGTCGTCGTCGGCGGTGTGATCCGCATCGGGCACCGCAGTAGGCGGAGCCATGGGCGGGGAGGCATGTTCCCCTCTCGAAGGGAACAGAGCGCTCACCACGTCCCCCACAAGCTGCGGCCGGAGACTCTGCGTCAGCGGGGGAGCCCATGGGCGGAGTTTCTCCCGCACCATCTTGTATGGGCGTCCCCACGGGTCCCTGTTCAGAGTCTCCAGCGACTCCTCGCGGGCCACTCCTCTGGCCCGCAGGATCTCCGCTTGGAGGGCGGTCTTCGCCGCTCTGTACCCCTCGTACAGCTCCGCCTGAATGGCTTCCGTATCCGGAGGACGAATACGGAGCCTGCGGTGCCTGGTGTACCGGCGTCGCGCAGCAACGCACGCATTGCGTAGTGTCGTCAGCTGTTGCGACCACCAGTACACCTGGCGCGAGGCACGTCCAGGCTGGACCCGGGGCATTGCCACGTCACATATCTCGGACATGGCCTCCCGGAACCACTCCGCCTCGTCGTTGATGTCAGCAGGCCTGTCCGGTGATGACACCCAGGCCTGCACGATCGAGGCTTCCAGGAGGAGCTCCCGGTCCAGCTGCTTCAACGCCCACCGCGGACCACTCGGGGCCTGTCGGACCGGCGCACTCGAGGTCTGGGCGGAGACGTCAAACCGGATGTACCGGTGATCGGAATAGGTCTCCACCCCCTCCATGACGCGCCAGTCAATTACACGCGGCGACAGAGCGGGGCTGGCGAACGAAATGTCCACCACTGATTCACCCCGCATCCGCACACACGTGGGGACAGAACCCCGGTTCAGGACGACTAGGCCTGTCTCGAGAGCCCAGTCCTCCACCATCCTGCCCCGTGTGTCCGTATAACGGGAACCCCAAGCCACATTTTTGGCATTGAAGTCCCCGAGGACGAGCACGGGAAGGGAACAGAACCCGACGACGACGACTCTCAACTCCGCAAGGGAGTTGTGGAACTCGGCAAGAGTTCGGCTCGGGGAGAAGTATACCCCTACCACAACAATCTCCCCGAACCGTGCTGCAACGCAACCCCGTCCTCTCTTAACAGCCTCGAGGGACGGAGTACCGGCGGCGGCCGACGAAATTAGGGTCACTGAGCCGCTCAGGTCCTCCACCCAGTCGTCCCTGGGCGGGACAAAGTACGGCTCAGCGACCACGGCGATGTTAATCGACCACTGCGCCATGCTCTGGAGCAACAGATCCTGAGCTGCGGCGCAGTGGTTGATGTTCGCCTGGAGGAGACGTAATGGGGCCATTATTGGCAGTCCATTTCAGCCCCCTCCCGTGCCCCCTGTGAGGGCCCTGCCGCGGCGGCTGCGGCGGCGACAACGACGGTAGTGGAGGCGGCAACGGCGGCGGTGGTGGCGGTTGCGGCCATGACGGCGGTGGCGGAGGGTTTGCCTTTGGCTTTGGCGGGTGGGGCGCAGGCCTTGCTCCCAATCCGGTGATTGGCCGGCTTGCCAGCTGCCGCACATACAGCGCAGTGCGGCGCGGCGTCACACGAGCCGGCCTTGTGACCGGCCTGACCACAGCGGTAGCAGTGACCGCTGCGGTCCACCTCCGAGGTGCATTTAGCTCCCACGTGATTACCCACATGGCAGCGGAAGCACCTCAGAGGTCTGGGTTCCAGCAGTTTGACCTGCGCGGAAACCCAGCCCACCAATAGCCTTTGGCCCTCCCCGGCTATTTTCTTGGCCGCCGACACAGGGCAGCTCACCGTAACGGCTCGCATCCCCGTGTGGTCAGGACGGATGGTGCCTGCCTTCACCTGCTCGGCAGAGCACCCCCCAGTCCTAACGACAGCGGCCACCACCTGTCCCTCCGTCACTGAGTCGTCCAAGCCCAGAATACGCACATCAGCGCATTTGGTGGGCCTGGACACTCGGGCCTCGTCCGCATTTAGGGACGCCCTAAGCCTTGCAGCCAGAGCGTCAGCGGCCGGATCGCTTGCCGCACCGGGGACCTCCAGCATCCGGGCCCCAGTCGCCGTGACCCTCACCCGGATGCCATCGGCGGCGCCTATCTCCTTAAGGTCCACCGCCGCTCCCACCTTGGCGAGCACGTCGCGGTAGGACACGCCCTTCTTTTCCGCCTCTGGCTGTAGTGTTATCACTACAGCTGCGGACTTCGGGGCGCGGAGCCTAGCCGCGACGCTTCGCTCCTTGCGCCGCTGCCGCCTCTCCTTCCTTTTGGCCGCCCTCTTTGCCTTACCCGCCGTCCTCTTTTCCCCGGCTACTTGCCATTCGGCATCAGCCGGAGTAGCTTTAGGAGGCGGGGGCGGCTGTTTCGCCGCTGGGTCCGTGCCTCTCGCCGCCAGGGCCGGGGCCTTCGCCGCCAGGGCCGGGGCCTTCGCCGCCTGACTAGCCGCCCCACCCTTGGTCTTCGTCTTGGTCTGCCCCGACGAACCTGGTTTGGCCGGGGCAGCTGCGGTGGCGGCATACGATGTCGCCTTCCGCTGGCCAGAGGCCGGCATGCTCGCCGCCAAGGGGGGGCGCAGAACGATGGCTTCGAGGGCGGAAAACTGGGACCGCAGGGAGGCCATCTCCTGCCGCACCAGGGTCAGGACCCGGTCCTCAGCAGGCATGGGCTGTACCTGCCCATGCTGCTCCTTCCCCTGCGGCGCCTCACGGGGGCCAGCTCCTCGGAGCCCAGCCAGGTCCGCTCGGAGCTCCTCGTTCTCCTTTCGGAGAAGCTCCATGGCGGCTGTCAAGCGGGCGACCTCCGCCCGCATCTCGGACATTCCGTCCGACGGAGGCCTGAGGACATAGGTCTCCGCTGCCGCCAAAATAGAGGCCATGGCCGCGGGTATGGCCTTGTCTTTGGAGGACTGGATCCTCTTCAAGGCCACACCCTTGATTGCCGCTGCCACGACCTCCGCAAACCTAGCCGCTCGCTCCGAATTGGAGCCGCCAGCGGCGTCCGGCTCACCACCTGCGGGTTCCGTAAGGGCCGCCCCAGTGCTGGTCCCTACAGGCTGGTGCTCCTCAGAGGATGGCCTCTCCAGCTCAACTGGGCTGGCCCGGCTCGACTTGCTGGCCTCCTTGGTGGTGGTGACCCCTCTCCCCACACCTTTTTTCCGGGCCGCACCCCGCCGACTAGAGTGGATCTTCGACCTATGGGCATTGCCCGCGACCCACTCGTCAGCGGACGACCCCTCTCCCGGTTTGGAGCGCTTCCGGAGGAACTTCCGGTTCCTCCCAGCAGCTCCCACCACTTCGCGCTCCGAGCTCTGACTCGAGCTCCTTGCGCCCGATGCAGCGTCGGACTCCGACCCCGCATCACTCCCCTCCTTCTGGTTTTTGTTTTTTTTGTCTGTATCCATATTTGTTCCCACGAGTAAAAACTTTATATTGTCTCAAAAAATAGTGGTTCGCACTAGCGACTAATTACATAGCTACCCATTAGTCAAGCTTTCAACCTCCCTCACGGTGCGCCGCCGCTTGGAGGTTTGGGGTAATTTTTTATAGAGGATTTCTTCCTCGCGGCCCGGGCGGTTAAGCCAAGACCCTCGACCCCCGTCAAGTGCCAGAGACATGACCTTGACACTCTTCGGGGCTACGAGACCAACGGTGGCAGAAGAAACGACTTCCTCCTGCCTGCCCGACGGCAGTGTTAGTGCACGCCGAGCCCGCACTCCAACGCTGCTTAACGTGTACTCTCTCTGAGTACACGTTAGAGCGTTCCTCCGACAGGATATTGGCATACGGGCAACGAGACCCCTTAGGCATAAAATACCTAATGGGGAGTCATTGCCCGTACCCCAGGGTGCACCGTCCCGGAGACTGGCCTTCCCCCCGGACGCATCCATAAGGGATTGGAAACGGTCCTTGTGGTTTAAATGGACCCAATTTAAAAATTATTTTTCGTTCGCATTCAGTTAGACTGTCACCAAAATTTCCTCTATCTGACGAAATTATAGTATGAAATTCTTCAGACTTCTCAGAATCATCGATTTGGGTTTCTTCTATTTCCGGCTGGACATCTAATGGAGAATGTGCTTCAGAAGAATCTAAAAATATAATTGAATAAAATTAATACAGTAAAGATTTTTTTTAATTATTCGAAACTAGAGGACTAAAACTAATGTTTAGATGAATTAAAAAAATATATGTTAAATAACGTATGATACGTAAGGTTACGAGTATTTGGTCAAAAATTCGGAATTTATATTTTTTTGTGGGCGACAGAACCTAAAAATCTTAAAGTGCTAAATTATCTATTCTCCCAGCATTATGAGAAAAATGGCTTTGAGAGTAATAATCAACTACTAATACAGAATATCGAAACAAAATTCTTATTATTGCTCGTTACAGTACGTGATCAGGTATTTTCATGTATTGAATGTTGCCATTGTTCTTTCAAAAAACAAAATTCACCCTTCGCTACTGGTAGATAAATAGGTAGTAGGTACTTACAATTGCAATCTAAATCACTCACAGAAGCTGATTGCTGAAAAAATGAAGAAATTTTGGGCATCTTTTTTATAACCTCCTCCCTTTTCTGTTTACTTCTTCTTTTCATAGCTCCACTGGGATAATCTCTTTTCCTTTCACTCATTCTTTTCACAAATCAAACTAATTAACCAGTAAATAATCAGAAGAACAAGATTGTATTGTATTATAATGTAATAACGTTTGAACCGGAATAAAATAAAACGCGTAAATATTGCTCTCTGTGGTTTGTCATTGTACATCGGTTATTGCGGGATTCCCCCGTTTAAGTTAATGACTTAAACGGGGGAATCCCGCAATAACTGATATAGGATGTTGCCAACTTTTGGGCGCACGCTTAACCCGGGAAAAAAAAAAGATTGCTTTTTTGACTTTTGTCATTTCTGAAGTGAAAACTCTATAGGCACGTATGACAGTTTTTTTTATATGTTTTTTTTTCCGGGAAGCACGAGATTAAGTGACATTGTGGATAACATTTTACTAACTTTTGCTTACACGCGTTAGGGGCCCCTGTAGCCCGGGGGCCCCGTATAATTGATACGGCTGATACGGCGGTAGCTACGCCTCTGGTATTTAACTATAACTTGTACCATGGTACTATTATTGTTAAACGTTATATATGTTATGTGAAAATAAAGTTCGCAAAATTAATGTATATAATACTGATTATTATGAATAAAAAGAAATCTAAACAAAAAAGATATGACTTTGAATAATAGTATAAAAGATGGTTATGTTGAGAAAATATAGGGAAACAAATAAAAGTATAATAGATGTTTATTGCTACTGACATTATGAAGTTGAATGCTTCGGAATTATGAACATTAGAGACAGAGTAGTTAGGAATTGTGATTGTTAGGATGAAAAATGTTAGGAAGAACATTTTCGGATTTCCAATTATCGGAGTTGAAAATTTAGGTGAACTTTGGCGCACCCACCTATACAGGGTGGAAACTTTCAGCGGGGCAGTAAGGGGAAGTACCTTATCCGTTGCAGCTACGCGAAAATGGTCTTAAGAGACTATCCATATTTTTTTATGAAATTTTGATCCCCATTCACAGATTTTCAAAAAAAATTACAGTTAGCAAGAAAATAGCCATTTTACACTAAATAATTTTTTGATGCCAATCGACCCTGTTTCTAATACTGATCAAAAACTTTTATGGGACCAACCATCGTTGGAGTACTCAAAAAGTCACAAATTGCAAAAAACCTTTCCCGTACATTTTGTATGAAAATTTTACGCAAAAGTTTTTTTAGTGACGGTTGAGATATTTTTGTTGAATGAATAAAAAGGTAAAGTTTAAAAACAATTCAAATTTTGAACTCGTTATTATTAAATAACAAACAATCTTGACAGTTTGTTGCGTCAGAAAAGCTCCGAGTGTGTTGTGGATTTTACATTAAGTGCATAATTGGACATCTATTGATAAGAGAAAAATGACCTCCAATTTAGAACGTTTAGACTTGCTAGAAGCATATTACGTGATCATTTGTCTTTTGTTTTATTATTTGTATTTCAGTCACACAAATTCTTTACAAAATGTAAGGGAAAAGTTTTTTGTAATTTGTGACTTTTTGAGTACTCCAACGATGGTTGGTCTCATAAAAGTTTTTGATCAGTATTAGAAACAGGATCGATTGGCATCAAAAAATGTTTTTGTGTAAAATGGCTATTTTCTTGCTAACTGTAATTTTTTTTGAAAATCTGTGAATGGGGATCAAAATTCCATAAAAAATTATGGATAGTCTCCTAAGAACATTTTCGAGTAGCTGCAACGGTTAAGGTACTTCCCCTTACTGCCCCGCTGAAAGTTTCCACCCTGTATACTGTATTTTTTAATAAATGTTTAATAAAATTGTTCTATGATAGGTAAATGTAGTAGACTACATGTAATGCATTTATTACTATTACTCCCTATTTTTATACTAAAAAACTTAATAATTCATCGAAACAACATGGTTACATAATTGTTTTCCAAATAATTTTCTATAACGTTTTATTTCATTACAGAGCAATGCCAAAAGCAACAACGAACCATCGTTACTAGAAGGCGGGTGAAACGCGTTGCTGTAACTGAATCTGAGCATAATCTATACAGAAAACTTGTGCGAGTTGGAGTAAAACTCAGTAAGTGCCGCAACAAGGTCAAAAATCAGGCAAAAAAGATCAAGGCACTGCAAAATTTAACGACGAATCCACAGTTTTTGAAAACTCTCGATGAATTACCTAGCACATCAAAAATTTTGACATTACTACAATTCAGAGAGCATAAGAAAGGTCACAAAGGCCGTCGATTTACATTAAAGGAAAAAATTATTGCTTTGTCCTTCCTCAAACAGAGCCCAAAAGGGTACAGATTTCTTAGGAAAATATTTATCTTGCCATCACGCCAAACTCTCCTGAAGTTGCTTAATATGGCAGATATAAATGCAGGAATCAACAAAAATATGATTCAGCAAATAAAGAAAGCTACTGAGAAAATGAAGTTAGAACATAAAATATGTATTGTTCTGTTTGACGAAATGTCACTCAAACCCAATGTGACATACAATGAGCGAAAGGACAAAGTTTGTGGGTTTGTCACGAATGGCCTGGAGACACAACCTGATTATGCAGATCATGCTCAGGTGTTTATGGTTAGAGGCTTGATAAAAAACTATAAACAACCTGTTGCATACACTTTTTCACAAGCTGCAACAAAGGGGCCGGAACTTGCGAAGCAGTTAAAATCTGTTATTACCGAGCTACAAAATGCCGGTCTTATTGTGGTAGCAACTGTGTGCGACCAAGGTACAAATAATGTGAACTGCATCAAATATCTTTTACAAGCAACAAGGGGCAACCTGTTGAGACAAGGAGAAGAGCCCCGAGATAACAGTTTCATGATAAACAACCAAGACATCATACCATTATATGACCCACCCCATCTGATAAAATGTATACGGAATAATTTAATTACAAAACATTTGAAATATATTAAAAATGGGGAAGAAAAAATGGCAAAATGGTCTCATATCATGGCTTTACATAGAGAAAACCCAGGGTACAAAGGAATTCGATTGGTGCCTAAATTGACAGATGCCCACTGTGACCCGAGCAAAATTCCCCGGATGAAGGTCAAAAATGCTACACAAGTTTTCAGCCAAACTGTGGCATCAAATATGGGCTATCTAGCAGGTAAATGTTATCACTACTTTATGTTGTCTTTACACATTCTTTTATCACTAGTTCTTTTCTGATCATTACAATGAAATACGAATATTAAATACTATAGTTTTACATGACGCAGATCAGACATAAAACATTATTTAACAAACTATATTTTTTTACAGATAAGGGTATACTTCCTGCAGAAGCCAAAGAAACTGCTGACATCCTCTTGTTCTTCGACAAGCTGTTTGATTCCCTAAACGGAAGCTTTGGAAAAAAAAAAAAATATGGGAAGCCTCTTCTAGGACCTGCAACGCCTACTTCTGTCCATCACAAAACATGGAAGGAGTGTATATTTATGATCAAAGAAATGAAATTTATTAATCCTAGAACATCAAACAAAGAATATGTTCCCACATTGAACAATTGGGTATGGACACCAGAGGGAATTGAGTTATTATTAAAAAAAATGCAAACAAAATATTCTGTAACATCAGTTTGGTTGCGGCATCTTAATCAAGACCCGATAGAAAACTTTTTTGGGTCCATAAGGAGCCACGGATGCCGCAACGTAAACCCTACGCCAGAACGATTTGAAGCAGCATTTACGACGTTACTTGTGAACAGCCTCTCTAGTGTCCACGCTCCTGGAGCCAACTGTGAAATAGACAATTGTGAAACTTTACATGAAGTACTCATCACAAGCGGGGGCAGCAAACAGCCAACAAATTGCGAACTTGGTAATATTCCCGATATAACATTCACACCCCTTGAAGATAAAAATGACCCACGCGTAATTGGCGGCTTACAGTACGTAAGTGGATATTTCGTAAAAAGCGCCAAGAAAAAGGTATTCAAGGGCTGTGTTGAATGTAAAAATGATCTAATATCAAACAGTGAGCACGAATATTTAAGATATCGGGAATACGCAAATAAAAAATGGCTTTGCAGTCCCAGCGACTCTCTCTTAAATTGTATCTCAAATCTGCAGGATATAAATTATATAATATTAAAAGAAAATTTTGCTAAGCAACATTTAAAGGAATTGATAACAACAATAATTTTTTTAGCTGTAGATTTTTCATTCGTAAAATGTTCAATGCATAGTGAAAAACTTATAGATTTTTTAATAAAAATATCTTGCAGATTTTTTATTTATAATTATTGTAAAGATATTAATAATATATTAATAAATAAGAGAGAGTGTGATGATGATACAGATTCCTATAAAGTTAAAGCTAAAAAACTTAATAAGAAATGTTTCAAAAGAAAGAAATAAATAATTATGTCGAAGACTACCTAACATTGTTTTATTGTTTAATAATGTGAATTACTTTTCGCTTATCTATATAACTGCAAGCGAATATGTAATTCACATTTATAATACCCTGAAAATATCTACGCTGTAAGTAGTAGGCGACAGAAGTATGTATGTGTGTGTGTGTGTGTACGTAAGCTTGTGTTGGCATTCGTTCCAAAACCCGTGTCCAGAGGGCGACACTTGACGTTTCTCATTTTAGTCGTTGAGATAGACCTCTATTCCAATATATAAAAAGTACTCTGTGTTCCAATATATAAAAAGTACTCTGTGCGCCAAACTGACAGATGCGAGTATTTACGAGGTTCTCATTTACTGTCATAGACGGCGCTACGAGTATAGAATGAACAAATTAGTCAGATCAGGATGTGCGTTACGAGGTTTTCTTCCTAAAAACGCAATAAAATAAATTTGAGCAAAAATGCATTCCCGAGGTTTTCACTCTAAGGTGACGATATGCTCTTTTTCAACTCTCAAAGAAAGTTAACAGTCAGGCTCTGTTAACTGCGTACCATGGATTGGTTGCCTCGGTTTTGCGGTATGGCATTATTTTCTGGGGGCAGTCTACTGATAGAGAGCTGGTATTTAGACTGCAGAAGCGATGCATCAGGTCAATATGCGGTCATATGACAACTGATAGCTGTATTCCCTATTTTAAATCGTTATTTTTTTTAACTTTGCCTTGGTTTATTTATAATGGAAACAGCTTTGCTTGTGAAATGTAACCCACATCTATTTAAAAAATTATCAGAGGACAGGAAAAATCCAATACGGACTCAATACATCAATTAATTATGTCAAGCAAAATTAAAACACATGGCCTCAGACTTGTGCAGGGCCACCTCGAGTCCCAATTGCCGGATCCTGTCGACGATTGTCGCAACCCCGCGTGTCGCTAGTTTGGCCGCCACCTGGTGCGACCTCCCCAGAGCGCCGGAACCAACGTGTCGTCGGCGTAACAAACGACGCTGACGCCGCTAGGGAGCTCGGCGCGCAGCACCCAGTCGTATCCGATATCCCACAAATGCGGCCCCAGGACCGATCCCTGTGGGACACCGCACGACATCTCTCGCCGGTTCCATTTTCCCAGGTGACCGGGGTAGAAGGGTCAAATAGGCCTCGACCACACGACAGAGGTATACCGGAGTGCCTCTCTGATGCAACCAGATGCAACTCCAGGGCAGGGTATTGAAGGCATTGGCGATGTCTAGAGACACCACCAATTGTGACGTCAGTGACATTTGGCTACTTTGCCGACAAGTGCTAAGGCATTGAGTCACCCACAAGCAGTATTTTTCACAATTTGTTTTTCATTTACTCATTTCCCATTCGAAATAATCTAAGTGCGATAGTGGTTATTTTGATTTGACTCTTTTTTGCCAAGCAGTAGTTGTATCACATAAAAATAATATATATTCGATTACCAAGTAAAACATACATTTTGCAGTTGGAAAATCGACTGTGACGTATTTAAAGATTTATCGGAGAATATTATTCTCAGCTACAAAGTTAAGTTCGGGATTGGAAATTCATGGGCCGCGTCACTTGAGTAAAGCCTCGGGCACCCGGGCAGGCACAGCTTTGTTTGAGACTGAACCCTGAGACCGTTTTCACAATGTCCGATACGATATCGGTGTCGGATGCCGATACGATATCGGGGCAAATAAAATGTATGAAATACATAGATCCGATATCCAATATCGGATCGGACAATCTGAAAGCCCGTCCAGTTTTTTTTAGATCTGTTAGACTAGTGTAATGCTAGAAACACACGCAGCGTAACACGCACTTGCGTTCTACTCGCAGTACTCGCACTAAAGTCCAGTTTTTTTAGATCTGTTTGACTAGCGTAATGCTAGAAACACACGCAGCGTAACACGCACTTGCACGCGACTTTGGTCGTCGGCGACTCGCTGGCGATTTTAAAATAATTCACACACAAATTGGCTGCTGCCTGGTCTGGCCATTGCATTGGATTGTCGTCAAGCCATTTTGCCTTTTGATTTTACTGGCTTAGTGGATTATCTTAGGGATTGGCCCCGTCTAAATGGTCGATTACCTTATTTATTAAACTCGGTATAGTATCTCTTTGTAGTCTGTACCTTGGTCTAATAATAGATACACACGCAGCGACTTTAGTCCTTGTTCTGTGCTTTAGTCGACGGGGACACGCTGGCGATTTCAAAATCTCACGTTCACACACAGATTTTGACAGCAGAATTGTCGCTAGCGATTTCAAAATCTGCGTGTGTTGCTATACATTTCTAGTTTATGCTGAACGGAAATCATACAATGCGAGGTCAACTGTAAATGTATCGCTTGATGTGTAGCTGTGTGTACATAACTAACATCAGCGTAATTTAAATTTTTGTCATGTGTAACCAGCGTTGGATTTCGTAATATACTATTTGTACCATATTTTCAAGAGTTCTAGTATAAATAGTATCGCAATGCTAGGATTTTATGCGAAAATATCATAATTTTTCTTCGAAATATCATAAAGCAAAGTCTTACGGACAAACTATGTTCACAAAGAAAACAATTGCCAGCGTGAAAATCAAAGGGTTCCAATTTAATGTAATCTGGCAACATAAACAGTGATCCTCCATCTTTTTTGTCACGATGCCTCCCAAGAAGCAACCCGAGAAATCCGGTAAGTAATTTTATTTTGTGGAAATAAAGCAGTGAATTGTGAATTATTTGATAATTAGAAGCAATTGATGCTTTTTTTTAATAAATTTCAAACTTATAACTTCAGTGTAGAAACATAATTCTTGTTCGATCATGGTGACATTTACTTGGCTGAGCCACGCGGTAATTGTTATGAATCTATAGCATATTGTGTTGCTGTTCGGTAACCTTTCTATACTATAAATAGGCTAAATCCTTATTTGTAATCTTGTTCTCATTAAATAATTCTTAATTGAACATTTGTGTATATTTTGACTTGGGAGGAAAGCATTTTACATTGAGGTTAAGTAGTCATGTTAATTTTTTATAGGGTCATCCGGACCCAAGCCTGCGGAAAAGAAGCCCGCCACGGCTAAAACTCCAGCAGCTGCACCTAAAGCTGCTTCTTCAACCACTGCGGCTGCTGCACCTAAGCCGGCGACAGCCAAGACGCCAGCGCCCGCTCCTAAGGCGGCTGCACCTAAAGCAGCTCCGGCGGCCAAACCCGCCGCTGCCAAGCCAGCATCGGCTCCGGCTGCGAAGCCAGCAGCAGCAGCTGCTGCGAAGCCCGCAGAGAAGAAGCCTGCATCGGCGCCCACTGCCAAACCAGGCTCTGCTAAAGCTGCTGCACTGAAAACGAAGTCCAGTGCAAAGCCTTCAGTGAAGAAAGCTGCAGCTGCTTCAAAACCTAAGCCTAAACCAGCAGCGGCTAAGTTGAAAATCGCACCCAAACCCAAGAAGACTGGCATCAAGGGACAAAAGAAACAGGTGGTGAAACCTGTTGCAAAGGCCTTGAAAGCACAGAGAAAGGTATGTTTTATGGCATTGCATTTTTAATGTATTTGAATCATCGTGAAATGTTTAATAACAACTGATGGTAGAATCTCATGAAATACATCGTAGCTATTAGTTTTGTACTTGTAACCCTAGGTTAATAACAAATCTTAGTCTTGTGTTTGTGACACATTAATCACAATTATTATTTACAGCTAAACTATCTGAAATTACAAACTAATATTATAGAGATGTGAATTTGTTAGTTTGCTTGTAAGTGGTAATCTCTCGAACTACTGATTTGATTTAAAAAAATATTTCACTGGTTAAAAGCCACACTAGTGCTGAGTGCCATGTTTTATGATATAGTTGACTTGCACATGAATGAAGTCACAAGCAGGAGCCAATGTTTTATTAAAATAAAATATTAAATAGATGATTTGTCTATCTACAGACAAAATTATTCAGTGATAATCCAGCATTATACCTTCTGGCAATAACATATTAAACTACTTCGTAATGCTCCTTCAAGAGATTTTAAGTCAGTGCTGTGCCTATAATAGTTCAAATAGGTTTGTAGTTTTATATGTGTCTGCTAAAAAGTGTCCTAAGTATTCATTTGGGCCTTATCCATGGCACAACAATTCCAAAATGACATATTAATTGGTTAGACCTAAATATTATTAATCTCCTAAACAACTGAATAGTAATAATTTTTTACATTTTAAATTAATTACTTAAATTCTCAAGCATTTACTCTGCCTGGGATTGTATATATCTAAACTAGAATGCTGCTCAAGATGTAATTTTTATTTTTGGTTTTCTAGGTTGTCAAAGGTGAACATGGCAAGCGAGTACGCAAGATCCGCACATCCGTGCATTTCCGCAGGCCCAAGACTTTTGAACCCCCAAGGCACCCAAAGTACCCCAGGAAATCTCTTCCCAAGAGGAATCGGTAAGTAACATACATGATGTAACACATATTGTTCTTTAGTAATTGGTGTGAGTGGTATTGATGTTATTTGAATTGCTTCACTTGGTTAAATTTTGTCATTTAAATGGCATTCAGCAAATTAGCTGCCTAAAAAGTAACCTAATCAGTAAGAAGAAAGGTTGTGATATGACCGACTGTGGCTCTGCAAACTCATTCAGTATTGTGTGTACAGAAGCTTTCTAAATATCCCCACTATTCTGAAAAACATGGATGACTTCCAACAACATTTTCATTCAGCCAAGCCACTTGGCTGAATGAAAATGTTGTTGGAACTGTAGCCCTATTATTTAAGTAATATTGTAGGTAAAAAGTAATAGTTTTATTTTATGCCATCACTTCTCATATTTTAATGTATGGTTTTTTTCATGTTACAGTATGGATGCTTATAATATCATAAAGTATCCGTTGACATCTGAAGCGGCTATGAAGAAGATTGAGGACAACAATACCTTGGTATTCATTGTTCACACTAGCTCTAACAAGCACCACATCAAGGCTGCCGTCAAGAAGCTGTATGATATCAATGTTGCGAAAGTTAACACCCTTATCAGGTAATACACACACCAAAACATGCTACTATTAATAATTCAAACATTTTTATGATGATATATTTGTGGGAATCTCATTGATAGAGAATGATATAAAAAAAACACACTTCTGATACCATCATGGTAACTTGGTTCAGACAAAATTATTTATTTGCAATACTTACCTCTTATTAATTTGTTGCAGGCCCGATGGCAAGAAGAAGGCGTACGTAAGGCTCGCCAGGGACTATGACGCATTAGATGTTGCCAACAAAATCGGCATCATATAAACTAATGCTGTACTTTATTTTGTAAGAATAAAAGACTAAAATATAATGTCGTGTTATCATTCACTGCTAGAGATACAAGTCAGTCCTTTCATAGCCAAAAAGTTTCTAACGCTGGCTTCCACACCTTTTGTATCTCTGAATGTGTGGGTATTGTAGTCTGCCCCGAATGAAATAACAATGCAGGTGCAGAATGTTTGCTTCAGAAGTATACAGTATAATTTTACAAGTGCGTGTCGGACCACGCACAATGAAGGGTTCCGTAGTTGGGCTTGGGGATGAATTTATCCCAACAACAAACTTAACATTGTAGTTGAAAAACATGTTGTGCTATATGGGATGTATGGGAGAAAAAGTTTTTGGAAATATAAGTTGGTCGATTATTACTCGTTACCTTGTAAGAGAGCCTACTTAGCTGTGATAGTTTTCCTTTTATTTTGGTTAAATACATTACCTGCTTCCCTGAATTTTTATTTTTTTTATTGAATACTAAAAAATGCTTTGATTTTAAAACCTACGCATATAGTAATAAATTTTATTTAAAATATACCTACATCAGATTTTATTTTCACGGTTTATAATGCTGTATTCGGTAAGGAAAACCTACATTTAAAATGAGGTCTCCCGGCATCCCATATGCGACTAGGTGAACCGTCCAGGAGGGCTCCCGGCACTGAACGTATAAAGCTTAATATTTCGCAATCGGATCCCTGAATCCAAAAATGGTTTGCAGACACAATAATTTACGACCTTTCCAACGACACCCCACACTGGGATAGATTAGAAAAAAAAACATCCCCACTGCGTGTAGGGGAGGAACCTTAAAAAAAATATTTTCTTGATTTTATTTTACCACTGTCGGCGTGATTCTGTTTTGCCAAGTTCATTTACAGCACGGAGACGCCACGGGGCGCGGCGTGGCGGCGCTTCCGTGTGGTGCGCTAAGAAAAAAAAGAAAGAAGAAAATACGTTTATATGCGGTAAATATGACGCAAAGAGAAAAAAAAAACATGAGAATAACAAATTGGGGGAAAATATGCGTCACATCCACGCAAAACGGCCATCGCTCAGCATAATGCTGCGACCCTAAGCGAGACAGAGCACCAGCGCTGGTTTTCAGCGACAGCCGCTGAAAACCAGCTGATTTAGATCCAAGTTGTATGCCGCCGGTCTGTAAGCGTACTACACTTCTAATCGTACTAGCTGTTTTCCGCGACTTCATTAGCGTGTACTTTATATATAAATATCCTCCAGGTCCCAGGCTACCTATCTCAAGTTTTATCACGATCGGTTCAGTGATCTAGGCGTTAAAAGGTAACAGACAGACATATTAATATGTTTGATTAAATTAAATCGATCGCGCTACGCAGTCTACTGGAGAATTACTTTGTCCTTGTTATTAGTAACCATCAAAAGATCAAATCTCTTCCCGTGTTGGGGTGGCCTATTTTTAACTGTGAACGCACGCAGATGCTATTATGGCGTTATGAAAAGATGCGCAAGGCAATCGCAATTAATAGAGGTAGGTAGTGGGGCATCTACTAGTATAGTAGGTAGCCCAAGTAAAAAGAGACCAAAATAAATTGAGTTAAAAAATTTAACGCCACATGGGCAATGTTTTCGGTTGGTTCTATTTTTTCTTTGCAATTGCATTATGTGTGGAAACTTATCCCGATAAGATAGAACATCCAGGTAGTTGAAGGAGAAACTAACAAATATAAATAAAAACAAAGACGTGCCAATTTTATTGGTGGAGTAACCGATTGCCGGCGACGGCAAGAAAATTCAAAATTCATTTATTCAAACTAGGGTGAGAATCAGCACTTTTCGAACATCAAGATTACATAAGACAGTCCCCCAAAGCGCCCACCCTTCACCGAGAGGTCGAGGTCGCGCGGTGGCGAACGGAGCTTCATCTTCGATGCCAGGGCGAGACGTTAGGCGTCTCCGGTGGACCCCGCAACTCGACTGAGGAGCCGAGAGGGGTCGCCGTCGCACTGGTTGGCATGAAGGCGCAGATCAACACCGCGAAGTGTGCTCAGGGTAGAGCTGTCACGGCTGACGAGGTCGCCGAAATTGCCCGTCAGGCCTGGAAGCGGCCCAGGGGAGCAGCATGGGCAGGGCCGGCTCGTGCTTGCTGAGGACCGGGTCCTGACCCTGGTGCGTCAGGAGATGGTTGCCTTGCGGACTCGATTTTGCGGACTAGAGGCCATTGTCTTGCGCCCCCCGTCAGCGGCGAGCCAGCCGGCCTCAGGCCAGGGACAGGTGGTGGCCGTCGTTAGGACTAGAGGGTGCTCTGCAAAGCAGGTGAGGGCAGGCACCATCCGTCCTGACTACACGGGGATGCGAGCTAGTTGTAGGGAGGGCCGAAGGTTGTTGGTGGGCGGGGTTTCCGCGCAGATCAAAAAAGGTCTTTCGCTGTCAGGTGGGCAACCACGTGGGAGCTAATGCACCTCGGAGGTGGACCGCAGCAGCCATTGCTACCGCTGTGATCAGCCCGGTCACAAGGCCAGCTCGTGCGACACCGGCGGCAAGCCGGCCGATAAGTGAATTGGGAGCAAGGCCTGCGCCCCATCCACCAAAGGCACAGGGGCAGGGGCAAGCCCTCTGCCACCGCCGCAGCCGCCGCCACTGCCGCCGCCGCTGTCGCCTCCACCGTCGAACGGTTCGCGTATTGCATTTTTATATTCGGGATAACTACAAAATTGTATGTCCGATTCCAAGCAATTACAAAGTATTTTACTGTTACATAAATACCCTTAATGATAAATTTATTTATTTGAATAGTAATTAATACTACGATACGAATGTAACTTTTGTTAATACACCGGTATTAACAAAAGTTAGTTCCAATTAAATTTTAGAACACAAAGGTTGGTGCCGATTGTCTTGTCACAAATGCCTCTAAACTAGACTAAAAATCACCAAAATTTAGTTTATTCCTGTCAAACGATGATTTCCCATTCTGAAATAGACTAAAGTGACACAACTTAACTATATTTTAGTTTGACAGCACTAAGATGGCACTGAGATTTTAATTTAGTCGTTATTACGGGACACAGTTTTGTCTTAGCGGGTGTTCCGTCCGACCTTTTTTATACGTCTATGTGTGGAATAAAATAAGTTGTCATGAACTAAAATTCACACCACCACCACCTCGACTTCAAAACAATACTGTACCTATCTTTTTTTTCTTTTCTTTTGCTGAATTCTCGAAAATGGTGTGTCCTATCGCAAAAATAATGAAAATTTCGACCCCCTTTTTAGAGCCCATAAACCCCTAAAACTCAACAAGTAGGTAATCATTTCCCATACAAAAGTGAAAAAATCCATATAAAACGCGTCGAGGCTGCTCCCCCTGCGCTCCTCCGGCTCTAAAAAAAATCACGAGGTAGGGCAGACAAGTACCACGTGGAGTCGCGATTGTCAAATTCGATTTTAGTTGTGTCAAAATTATTTTTAAATTTAGAGAGTTATTTATGCTGAATAACTTTAGCCAATACTAAGGAATTTTAGTGATAGTTTAGTTCGGTGTACAAGAGAATCGGCACCAATATGTGTTATATAATGTTAAATACGAATTACGCTTTCGGAAGTAGTCATTAGACGAAATCAAAGTGGTGTTAGTCTGTTTCGGTGATAGATAGTACGTGTATGCGAATATGCTAAGCAAGGGAGTGGTTCGCCTTGAGGATGAGCAGCAGCTGGCCATGATAGCCAGAGGCTGCCCCCAGGGATGGTTGCTGTCCCCCTTTTATGGAATCTGGTGATTAATGATCTCATCACCAGACTCAACGCCAATCGGTATTACACAATAGGGTATGCAGATGACCTCGCAATCCTGGTCTCGGGGTAGGTGACGGGAACGATCTGCAACCTCACTCAGCAAGCACTACGTATCGTTGAAAATTGGAAGAATTGAGAACTACTCCGACTGCAGCAATGGAAGTCTTGCTGGGACTACCACCGCTGCACCTGTTCATACAGTAGGAAGCGACGATGGCGGCAGTGGGTCTAAATCCAGTAAATCTCTGGGGTAAGAGAAACACACAACACACTTGTGCTGCTTGAGGGACTCAGCAAGGAGTTCCCCATCACGAAAGCCATAAATGACTGGGTACCCAAAAATTTTATCTTTGATAAAAATTCTCTTTGTCATAGGAGTCACAGACAGTCCGCTCTGCAGGGCTTATATGCTGTGCTGTTAAACTGCCCGGTGGTCGCCACTTACAGAGCAAAGTACTTCGGAAACCCAGGTACCCTACGCGAGATTGCCAGTAACACCAAGGCGTTGCTGGCAATCTTTGAGGAGCTGGGGTGGATCGAATAACCGATTTTTCCCACCCGTACGCAAAAATTAGATAAAAAATGTAATAGATTTTGTCCTATCAAGTGATCGTTTCCAAAGTGTAATGGGAAAAAATACTTTTGAAGAATTAGGATTGGTCAAGAGGGTTTATACGGTCAAAGTAGATAAATATAAATTTATTTCATGGAATTGGTAAATTACCAGGTAAATACATGATCATTTAGAAAAAAAAACAATTCCTTCAGTTTGTCCAGTCCGGAAAATACCCTTAGGGATTCGGGATAAATTAATGACGGAACTCGATAGTATGGAGCACATGGGGATAATTCGTAAAGTATCCCATCCGACACCGTGGGTGAATGCTATCGTGTTGCCGGCCAAGAGGGATGGTAGTCTGCGCGTGTGCCTCGACCCGCTGCCGTTGAACCGAGCGGTGCACCGCGCACACTACTCGCTACCTACACTTAAAGAGATTGCCGCAAAATTAACGAATGCCGCATAATTATGTGGGGGAGGACTAAGGAAGAACATAACGATAGATGGATAAAATTGCTAGATAATTTAATAGGGAGAAGTGCGAGTTTTGTGTAGATAGATAGATAGATAGAACGTGTAGAACAAGTTACGTATCTGGGGCATATTTTTACTAAGAAAGGTATGCAGATTGACACAAATAAGATAAAAGCAATTATGGATATGCCAGAACCGAAAGATAGGCCATCTTAGAGCGATTTCTTTGCATTATAAACTACTAAAACTACTTATCAAAGTTTATTCCATCCTTTATTTTATCCTTTTCATTATTCGCAAAAGGCAGGCCCCCTTAGAAACTTGTTGAAGAAAGGCAATGAATGGGTGTGGGACAGTGTACATGAGACTGCGGCTTACAAGTTGAAGCAGGAGGTGAGCAGCGCGCCGGTGTTGGCGCTGTACTCGAGTGACCGGCCGGTCTTGGTCACTGTGGATCTTAGCGCCACTGCTTTGGGTGCAGTGCTATTACAGGACGGCCGCTCGGTTGAGTTTTCTTCCCTACGATGACTGATCCACAAAAGCGATACGGGCAGATTGAAAAGGAAATGCTGGCGATCGTATTTGCCTTGGAAAAGTATCATCAATATGTGTATGGGAAGAAGGATGCGGTTGTGAAAACAGATCACAAGCTTCTGGAGGCTTTATTTAAAAAAGGTTTGGATGCAGTGCTGGTTCGCTTGTAAAGAATGATGCTGCGAGTGCAACGCTATGAGTTCACGGTGGTATACAAACCAGGAAAATGTATGTACGTAGCTGATACATTATCGAGATCAGCCTTACGAGAACTTATGTATGACATAGTAACATCTCAGGTGGAGGATCAAACGTGTTTCCTCATAGCAAACGTACCGTTCAGCAACAGTAAACTCAGTATGGTCAGAGTCAGAGAGGTAACACAAAGGGATCAAAAATGCAAATTATTAGAGTATTATATTCTAAATGGTTGATGGCCAAGGTAAAAAGGATTTAAATGAAATGATAAAAATACATTGGGCATATAGAGAAGGATTTCAGCTAGTCGATGGTGTGATCTTCAAAAACCACTTAATGTTTATAATACCACATGATCTGAGAGGTGAAACGATATCCCGCGTTGATGAGGGGCATCTAAAAGGGGCATTTAAATCAAAGGGAGTGCAACATACCTACTTTAAAATTATTTAATCAAAACATCCAAGGTTGCTCTTCCAAATTACTCGAAATAGAATTGTTTTTGGAAAATACCAAGTTTGATATCATTTGTTTAACAGAACATTGGTTAAAAGATCATCAAGTGATGTCAATTAATTATGAAAATTATTGTGTAGTCAGCCATTTCAGCCGAAAACGTTTGATACATGGCGGGTCATTAATATGAATTAAAAATTCTATTAAATCGAAAGAAAGAAAAGACATCAAAGTCAAAGTCAAAGTCAAATAATTTATTTCAATTAGGCACAAAAAAGGCACTTTTGAACGTCAACATTTAAATAATAATTGATTCTAGTTGCCCCTTCCAAAAGGTAGTTTTCGTATGGAGAAGAATGGGCAAGAAACTCCACCGTTACTCTTTTAAAATGTTTTCACAATATCTTGTATACATCAATTATATAATTATATGTGAAGACGATGCACCTAGAATAAGATTACTATACCACGTTAGGTAAAAATAATGAAAAATTAAGGAATTACAGATAAATTAATCATGTGATAGATGCATGGTGCTCACATATTTTACAAACATTGTAAAATTATACGATATTCCTAGCATTTTTACAACTAATATAACTCAGTGTGTGAGTTCGAGTAATCACAGAATGTAAAACCAATATAAAAAAAATCATCGAACTGCATGTCTGTTGAACACAACATTGAATTGTCCTGTGTTGAGCTCGATATGCATGTTGTAGTATGCGTATCAGAGGCGTAGCTACCGCCGTATCAGCCGTATCAATTATACGGGGCCCCCGGGCTACAGGGGCCCCTAACGCGTGTAAGCAAAAGTTAGTAAAATGTTATCCACAATGTCACTTAATCTCGTGCTTCCCGGAAAAAAAAACATATAAAAAAAACTGTCATACGTGCCTATAGAGTTTTCACTTCAGAAATGACAAAAGTCAAAAAAGCAATCTTTTTTTTTTCCCGGGTTAAGCGTGCGCCCAAAAGTTGGCAACATCCTATATCAGTTATTGCGGGATTCCCCCGTTTAAGTCATTAACTTAAACGGGGGAATCCCGCAATAACCGATGTACAATGACAAACCACAGAGAGCAATATTTACGCGTTTTATTTTATTCCGGTTCAAACGTTATTACATTATAATACAATACAATCTTGTTCTTCTGATTATTTACTGGTTAATTAGTTTGATTTGTGAAAAGAATGAGTGAAAGGAAAAGAGATTATCCCAGTGGAGCTATGAAAAGAAGAAGTAAACAGAAAAGGGAGGAGGTTATAAAAAAGATGCCCAAAATTTCTTCATTTTTTCAGCAATCAGCTTCTGTGAGTGATTTAGATTGCAATGGTAAGTACCTACTACCTATTTATCTACCAGTAGCGAAGGGTGAATTTTGTTTTTTGAAAGAACAATGGCAACATTCAATACATGAAAATACCTGATCACGTACTGTAACGAGCAATAATAAGAATTTTGTTTCGATATTCTGTATTAGTAGTTGATTATTACTCTCAAAGCCATTTTTCTCATAATGCTGGGAGAATAGATAATTTAGCACTTTAAGATTTTTAGGTTCTGTCGCCCACAAAAAAATATAAATTCCGAATTTTTGACCAAATACTCGTAACCTTACGTATCATACGTTATTTAACATATATTTTTTTAATTCATCTAAACATTAGTTTTAGTCCTCTAGTTTCGAATAATTAAAAAAAATCTTTACTGTATTAATTTTATTCAATTATATTTTTAGATTCTTCTGAAGCACATTCTCCATTAGATGTCCAGCCGGAAATAGAAGAAACCCAAATCGATGATTCTGAGAAGTCTGAAGAATTTCATACTATAATTTCGTCAGATAGAGGAAATTTTGGTGACAGTCTAACTGAATGCGAACGAAAAATAATTTTTAAATTGGGTCCATTTAAACCACAAGGACCGTTTCCAATCCCTTATGGATGCGTCCGGGGGGAAGGCCAGTCTCCGGGACGGTGCACCCTGGGGTACGGGCAATGACTCCCCATTAGGTATTTTATGCCTAAGGGGTCTCGTTGCCCGTATGCCAATATCCTGTCGGAGGAACGCTCTAACGTGTACTCAGAGAGAGTACACGTTAAGCAGCGTTGGAGTGCGGGCTCGGCGTGCACTAACACTGCCGTCGGGCAGGCAGGAGGAAGTCGTTTCTTCTGCCACCGTTGGTCTCGTAGCCCCGAAGAGTGTCAAGGTCATGTCTCTGGCACTTGACGGGGGTCGAGGGTCTTGGCTTAACCGCCCGGGCCGCGAGGAAGAAATCCTCTATAAAAAATTACCCCAAACCTCCAAGCGGCGGCGCACCGTGAGGGAGGTTGAAAGCTTGACTAATGGGTAGCTATGTAATTAGTCGCTAGTGCGAACCACTATTTTTTGAGACAATATAAAGTTTTTACTCGTGGGAACAAATATGGATACAGACAAAAAAAACAAAAACCAGAAGGAGGGGAGTGATGCGGGGTCGGAGTCCGACGCTGCATCGGGCGCAAGGAGCTCGAGTCAGAGCTCGGAGCGCGAAGTGGTGGGAGCTGCTGGGAGGAACCGGAAGTTCCTCCGGAAGCGCTCCAAACCGGGAGAGGGGTCGTCCGCTGACGAGTGGGTCGCGGGCAATGCCCATAGGTCGAAGATCCACTCTAGTCGGCGGGGTGCGGCCCGGAAAAAAGGTGTGGGGAGAGGGGTCACCACCACCAAGGAGGCCAGCAAGTCGAGCCGGGCCAGCCCAGTTGAGCTGGAGAGGCCATCCTCTGAGGAGCACCAGCCTGTAGGGACCAGCACTGGGGCGGCCCTTACGGAACCCGCAGGTGGTGAGCCGGACGCCGCTGGCGGCTCCAATTCGGAGCGAGCGGCTAGGTTTGCGGAGGTCGTGGCAGCGGCAATCAAGGGTGTGGCCTTGAAGAGGATCCAGTCCTCCAAAGACAAGGCCATACCCGCGGCCATGGCCTCTATTTTGGCGGCAGCGGAGACCTATGTCCTCAGGCCTCCGTCGGACGGAATGTCCGAGATGCGGGCGGAGGTCGCCCGCTTGACAGCCGCCATGGAGCTTCTCCGAAAGGAGAACGAGGAGCTCCGAGCGGACCTGGCTGGGCTCCGAGGAGCTGGCCCCCGTGAGGCGCCGCAGGGGAAGGAGCAGCATGGGCAGGTACAGCCCATGCCTGCTGAGGACCGGGTCCTGACCCTGGTGCGGCAGGAGATGGCCTCCCTGCGGTCCCAGTTTTCCGCCCTCGAAGCCATCGTTCTGCGCCCCCCCTTGGCGGCGAGCATGCCGGCCTCTGGCCAGCGGAAGGCGACATCGTATGCCGCCACCGCAGCTGCCCCGGCCAAACCAGGTTCGTCGGGGCAGACCAAGACGAAGACCAAGGGTGGGGCGGCTAGTCAGGCGGCGAAGGCCCCGGCCCTGGCGGCGAAGGCCCCGGCCCTGGCGGCGAGAGGCACGGACCCAGCGGCGAAACAGCCGCCCCCGCCTCCTAAAGCTACTCCGGCTGATGCCGAATGGCAAGTAGCCGGGGAAAAGAGGACGGCGGGTAAGGCAAAGAGGGCGGCCAAAAGGAAGGAGAGGCGGCAGCGGCGCAAGGAGCGAAGCGTCGCGGCTAGGCTCCGCGCCCCGAAGTCCGCAGCTGTAGTGATAACACTACAGCCAGAGGCGGAAAAGAAGGGCGTGTCCTACCGCGACGTGCTCGCCAAGGTGGGAGCGGCGGTGGACCTTAAGGAGATAGGCGCCGCCGATGGCATCCGGGTGAGGGTCACGGCGACTGGGGCCCGGATGCTGGAGGTCCCCGGTGCGGCAAGCGATCCGGCCGCTGACGCTCTGGCTGCAAGGCTTAGGGCGTCCCTAAATGCGGACGAGGCCCGAGTGTCCAGGCCCACCAAATGCGCTGATGTGCGTATTCTGGGCTTGGACGACTCAGTGACGGAGGGACAGGTGGTGGCCGCTGTCGTTAGGACTGGGGGGTGCTCTGCCGAGCAGGTGAAGGCAGGCACCATCCGTCCTGACCACACGGGGATGCGAGCCGTTACGGTGAGCTGCCCTGTGTCGGCGGCCAAGAAAATAGCCGGGGAGGGCCAAAGGCTATTGGTGGGCTGGGTTTCCGCGCAGGTCAAACTGCTGGAACCCAGACCTCTGAGGTGCTTCCGCTGCCATGTGGGTAATCACGTGGGAGCTAAATGCACCTCGGAGGTGGACCGCAGCGGTCACTGCTACCGCTGTGGTCAGGCCGGTCACAAGGCCGGCTCGTGTGACGCCGCGCCGCACTGCGCTGTATGTGCGGCAGCTGGCAAGCCGGCCAATCACCGGATTGGGAGCAAGGCCTGCGCCCCACCCGCCAAAGCCAAAGGCAAACCCTCCGCCACCGCCGTCATGGCCGCAACCGCCACCACCGCCGCCGTTGCCGCCTCCACTACCGTCGTTGTCGCCGCCGCAGCCGCCGCGGCAGGGCCCTCACAGGGGGCACGGGAGGGGGCTGAAATGGACTGCCAATAATGGCCCCATTACGTCTCCTCCAGGCGAACATCAACCACTGCGCCGCAGCTCAGGATCTGTTGCTCCAGAGCATGGCGCAGTGGTCGATTAACATCGCCGTGGTCGCTGAGCCGTACTTTGTCCCGCCCAGGGACGACTGGGTGGAGGACCTGAGCGGCTCAGTGACCCTAATTTCGTCGGCCGCCGCCGGTACTCCGTCCCTCGAGGCTGTTAAGAGAGGACGGGGTTGCGTTGCAGCACGGTTCGGGGAGATTGTTGTGGTAGGGGTATACTTCTCCCCGAGCCGAACTCTTGCCGAGTTCCACAACTCCCTTGCGGAGTTGAGAGTCGTCGTCGTCGGGTTCTGTTCCCTTCCCGTGCTCGTCCTCGGGGACTTCAATGCCAAAAATGTGGCTTGGGGTTCCCGTTATACGGACACACGGGGCAGGATGGTGGAGGACTGGGCTCTCGAGACAGGCCTAGTCGTCCTGAACCGGGGTTCTGTCCCCACGTGTGTGCGGATGCGGGGTGAATCAGTGGTGGACATTTCGTTCGCCAGCCCCGCTCTGTCGCCGCGTGTAATTGACTGGCGCGTCATGGAGGGGGTGGAGACCTATTCCGATCACCGGTACATCCGGTTTGACGTCTCCGCCCAGACCTCGAGTGCGCCGGTCCGACAGGCCCCGAGTGGTCCGCGGTGGGCGTTGAAGCAGCTGGACCGGGAGCTCCTCCTGGAAGCCTCGATCGTGCAGGCCTGGGTGTCATCACCGGACAGGCCTGCTGACATCAACGACGAGGCGGAGTGGTTCCGGGAGGCCATGTCCGAGATATGTGACGTGGCAATGCCCCGGGTCCAGCCTGGACGTGCCTCGCGCCAGGTGTACTGGTGGTCGCAACAGCTGACGACACTACGCAATGCGTGCGTTGCTGCGCGACGCCGGTACACCAGGCACCGCAGGCTCCGTATTCGTCCTCCGGATACGGAAGCCATTCAGGCGGAGCTGTACGAGGGGTACAGAGCGGCGAAGACCGCCCTCCAAGCGGAGATCCTGCGGGCCAGAGGAGTGGCCCGCGAGGAGTCGCTGGAGACTCTGAACAGGGACCCGTGGGGACGCCCATACAAGATGGTGCGGGAGAAACTCCGCCCATGGGCTCCCCCGCTGACGCAGAGTCTCCGGCCGCAGCTTGTGGGGGACGTGGTGAGCGCTCTGTTCCCTTCGAGAGGGGAACATGCCTCCCCGCCCATGGCTCCGCCTACTGCGGTGCCCGATGCGGATCACACCGCCGACGACGACGACGAGGCTCCGGAGGTGACCGAGGTAGAGATGAGAGTGGCGGTACGTAGGCTGAATGCCAAAAATACCGCCCCAGGACCCGACGGCTTACCTGGGAAAGCCTGGGTCCTGGCCTTGGAGGCTCTCGGGCCTCGACTAAGAGGGCTCCTAAGCGCATGCTTGGAGAGGGGCCAGTTCCCACTTCGCTGGAAGACGGGGAAACTGGTCCTCATCAAGAAGCCGGGGCGCCCCGCGGACTTTCCGTCCGCTTACCGGCCCATAGTGCTGCTCGATGAGGTGGGCAAGCTCTTTGAAAGAGTCATTGCAGACCGCCTCGTCGGGCGGCTGGTGCGGGTAGGGCCGGATTTGGCGGAGAGCCAGTTTGGTTTCCGCAGGGGGCGCTCTACGGTGGACGCCATCATGCGCGTGCGAGCCCTCACGACGGGGGACGCTGTGGCCCGGGGTGGGGTCGTCTTGGCGGTGTCTCTAGACATCGCCAATGCCTTCAATACCCTGCCCTGGAGTTGCATCAGGGAGGCACTCCGGTATCACCGGATGCCGACCTACCTCTGTCGTGTGGTCGAGGCCTATTTGACGGACAGGGCCGTCATCTACCCCGGTCACCAGGGAGAATGGAACCGGCAAGAGATGTCGTGCGGTGTCCCACAGGGATCGGTCCTGGGGCCCCATCTGTGGGACATCGGATACGACTGGGTGCTGCGCGCCGACCTCCCTAGCGGCGTCAGCGTCGTGTGCTACGCTGACGACACGTTGGTCCTGGCGCAGGGGAGGTCGCACCAGGCGGCGGCCGAACTAGTGACACACGGGGTTGCGACAATCGTAGACAGAATCCGGCAATTGGGACTCGAGGTGGCCCTGCACAAGTCCGAGGCCATGTGTTTTCATGGTCCTCGGAACGCGCCACCGTTGGGGTCCCAAATAACGGTAGGAGGAGTTCACATCGGCATCGAGTCGACGATGAAGTACCTTGGACTCGTCCTCGACAGCCGGTGGAACTTCGTGGAGCATTTCCGACGTTTGGCTCCCAGACTGGAGCGGGCCGGGGCTGCTTTGAAGCGGCTCCTGCCCAATCTAGGGGGTCCAAACGCCTCCTGCCGGAGGCTATACGCGGGGGTCGTGCGGTCCATGGCCCTTTACGGGGCTCCGGTTTGGGCGCGTTCATTGAGGCGGCGGCCAGCCCGCCAGTTGAACGCGTCCCAGAGAGTCATGGCCACCCGGCTGGTCCGGGGATACCGCACGATCTCCGGTGAGGCGGCGAGCCTTCTTGCCGGATTACCGCCATGGGATCTGGAGGGAAAAGTCCTCGCGCACATCTGGGAGTGGCGCGAGGAGTCGAAACGCCGGGGCGTAACTCCGTTTCCGCGAGAAATCGCGGCACAGCGGACAGAGCTCCGGCGGGATCTCATGGCGTCATGGAGAGTGCGATTGTCGCAACCCAGTGCTGGGCACGCCACTATTGCGGCGATAAGTCCCCTCTTTGAGGAGTGGCTAGAGAGGCGCCACGGCGTCCTCACCTTCCGCCTGACGCAGGTCCTCACCGGACATGGTTGTTTCGGGAGGTTCCTATTTCGTATCAGGCGGGAGGAAACGCCCGGGTGTCATCACTGCGTGGATCGCCCGGAGGACACGGTTGAGCATACGGTGGAGGTCTGTCCGGCTTGGGCAGAGCATCGCCGTGTCCTCGTGGAGGCCATCGGCGGCAGGGATCTCTCGCGTCCGGCCCTAGTCCAGGCCATGGTACGGAGCGAGAGGGCATGGGAGGCCGTCACCTCCTTCTGCGAAGCAGTAATGCTCGCGAAGGAGGAGGCAGAACGCGTGAGGGAGAGGCAAATTTCGCGCCCTCACGCCCCTAGCCGCCGCAGGAGACGCCCCGGGCGTCGGGAATCGCAGGCCGATTCCCGGCCACCGTAGGCGCGGGCTTGCGGACGGTGAGCAATGGGTAGCTCGCCGTCCGATAAGGACCAGGCCCGGGTCGACGGCGCGTTGTGTTCCACGCGCGCCTCAAAGAGATGTCAGCAGAAGTGAAGGGGTCCGATAGGACCGATGCCTGCCGGGGTTGCGGGAAAGTCCGAAAGGGATACCGTGGCCCCTGGCAACGTAAAGGCAACGGAAGGAACACGGGTGGGTTTTAGTCAGTAAGAGTCTGACACGCCCTCCCGCTCCACCCAGAGCGGGAGAAGTTATTTGATAATTTCCCACCCAAAAAAAAAAAAAAAAAAAAAAAGGACCGTTTCCAAAAGATTCAGAAACAAAGCGATGTTTTTCGGCCTATTATTATTCATATTTGAATAAGGCTGGCATAAAAATTCCAAGACCGTGGCTATGTTATTCTAATGTTTTAAACAAGCCGTATTGCCACTTCTGTTGGTTATTAGCAGATCGTCAAAGCAAATCCTACTCCTCTGCATGGGTTAACGGTGTTTCCATTAGAAGCAATTTTACGCAATGTATATTTGACCATGAAAACTCACAGCAGAATAATTGGTTACAAGGAAATACCATCGATACTTTATTGCGAAGTGAAATCAATAGTAAAATTACATTCTGGAGAGATGTATTGCATCGTATAATTAATGTTATAATTACTTTAGCATCATGTAATCTACCTTTAAGAAGCCATGATTCTGATTCTGGAAATTTTCTGCCAATTTTACGTTTACTATCTAATTATGATCCTATTTTAAAAGAACTTCTTTTAAAACCGAAAGGCGAAATAAATTATAGCCCTACGATTCAAAATGAAATTATTAATTTGCTTGGTACCGCAGTTAGGAATAATATTAAGTATTTTAGAAATTAAAAAAGTTCCATTTCTGGCAATTATTTTGGATAATTAATTAATAATATTATTTTTGACAAGACTTGTCAAAAATTGACCAACTTTCTGTAGTTTTTCGATACATCTCGATAACAGAAAATGATGATAATGTACCTAAAGAATTAAAAATCTGTGAGTCCTTTTTGGGGTTTATAGCAGTATCCGATTGCAGTGCAGAAGGACTTAAAACTGAAATTTTAAATAGGATTAAAGAATATGGAATTGATTTGTCTAAATGTAGAGGACAGGGTTACGATGGAGCAAATGTTATGTCGGGTGTATATGGAGGATTACAAGCCCTTATAAAAGAGCAGGCCCCGAATGCCGATTATGTTCATTGTGCTGCACACGCATTAAATTTAATTTTAAACGATGCTGCGAAACATGTTATTGAAGTGTCGATTTTTTTCGATAATTTAGAAAAAATATATACTTTTTTTGGTAATAGTATAAAACGCTGGGCAATGTTGAGTAACGATTCATCAGAAAAATATAAAATTACCCTTAAAAAGGTATGTCCTACTAGATGGTCTTCAAAGAACGACGCTTTATTAGCGATAAAGAAAAATTATTTATTAATCATGAAAACTTTGTACCAACTAAATTTAATTTCCACTAAAAAAGATGAACGTGAAGAATGTAAAAATATAATTAATATTTTAGAGGGTTATGATTTCTTAGTGCTTGTCACATTTTTTTCTTTACTATTTGAAATCATTAATCCTATTTCTAAAGCTCTACAGCATGAAAATAATGACTTACAGAAAGCTAGTAATTTATTAGTAATCTTTTGAATAGACTGAGCGAAATAAGAAATCAAAATTCATTCAATGGTTTACTAAATGAGTCCAGAGATTTAGCAAAAGAGGGGGTAACAAAGGAGGGGGGCGTTTTTTTGATGAGCTATCACAAGATGAAAGAATTTCAGACCCGGAATCATATTTCAAAGTCAATGTATACTATTGCAGTGCTGTTTAGATATATTAATTTCTCAAACTAAACAAAGATTTCAGAGCCTTTGTGATCTAAGTAATATGTTCGAAGTATTACATCCGGAGAAACTCCTATCTTCTTCAAACGAAGTGATAAAAAATGCTTCCGGAAAACTGTCGGCTAAATACAGTAAAGACATTTCAGTTAGTCTTTATGAACAATTAATTGCTCTGAAAACATGCTTTAAATCTGAAATTCAAAAAATTCATTCCATTAAGGAACTCATCGAATTATTGCTGATAAAATTCAATAGATCCAGTTTTCCGGAGGTAATAACAGCATGCTTTCTATTCTTGACCCTTCCAGTTACAACCGCAACAGCTGAAAGAAGTTTTTCAAAATTAAAACTGATAAAAAATTACCTAAGGACTTCGATGGGGCAGGAACGGCTATCAGACTTGTCACTATTGTCTATAGAGGCAGAAATTTTAGAAAAACTGAAATCGTCTTCAGCTATAGATGATTTAATGAATCAATTTGCCGAAAAAAAGGCTAGAAAAGTGTATATTTAATTTGAATTGTTTGGCTAGCTCAATTTCTAGGAGTTATCGCTTAACTTATAATCAATAATTATTTATTTTAATTTAATGCAAGAATTTTTGTTTCTTTTGTGAGAAATCTTTACCCTTCACTTGGGCCCCCAAACTAATTTTGATACAGGGCCCCTCCAAGCCACGCTACACCACTGATGCGTATATAGACCTTCAAGTTACCAGAATCTATCTGTGTTTGATTCTGTAATGGAAGATGTATTAAAGAAACTTAGGACTAAGTCAATAATCATATGTGGTGACTTTAATATTAACTTGTTAGAAAATAACTCGAATACTGTCAGATTATTAAGTCTTTTTAGGTCATTTGATTTGTCAAATGTTTTTATTGAACCAACCCGAGTGACAGCTTCTTCTGCCACCTGTATAGATAATATTTTTTGTAATTGTGATTACTTACACAAACAAATTGTAAACAAGTTGCCATCAGATCACAGTGGACAAACAATAACATTTTACTCCTACATACCTTTACAAAAAAATCAAATAAGGTTTAGGGCAATTACATGTAAAAGTTTAGAAAAATTAAATAATTCTTTGGCCAGTAGATTATGTGTTCAGAGTTTTAATAATATAGGTGACCCAAATGAGTTCTACGCCGAGTTCTTTTCACTATTAAACACGCAATTTAATGACACTTTTCCACTAAATACTAAAAATATTTACACAAAGTTCTTATTTAGTGATTGCGCGACTGCAGGTATTCGTAAAAGCAGGGAAAAACTATTTGAACTTTATGGCCTAAAGCAACATACGAATAATACAAGCTTTCATAAGTATGTTGCAAAATATTCAAAAACTTTTAAAAGTGTGTGCAAAATAGCAATAAAATAAAATCAGCTGATGATAAAATAAAAATTACCTGGCAAACAATAAATAATGAAACAGGTAGGAAAAAACAGCGAAATACTGAATTTAACTTAGAGACTGCACATGGCACTATCAACTCAGATGTAGAAATAGCTCAGGAATTTGAAAAATTTTGCTAATATTCCCCTTAAAACTATTGAAGCTTTAAATTCTTCACCAGCGCTTTCTGCTGCCTTACTTAAGACAGAATGTGATGGCATGCTCTTTGGAGTTCAGGTTTCAGCATACAAACCCCCAGGCTGTTATAAAAGCTTTTAAAGATCTTAAAATTAAATCAACAGAAGATATCTGGGGAATGTCTGTAAAAGTCTGTAGATCTATTATCGAAACCATTGCGCCCTATTTAGCTTTCATATTTAACACCAGTGTAGACCAAGGAGTCTTTCCGGATCTCATGAAACACAGTAAAGTAGTTCCATTGTTCAAATCCGGTGATAGTAAAGAACCCAACAATTATAGGCCTGTATCAATTCTACCAGTTCTCAGTAAGGTGTTTGAAAGGTTGATGCTCAATCAAATGTTACGTCACTTTAATAAAAATTCCATCTTTCATGAACATCAGTACGGTTTCACCAAAGGGCGTTGTACCACTGACGCCGGTGTCACCCTAATAAAGAACATTTTTAATGCCTGGGAAGAAGCACAAGATGCCATTGGTATCTTTTGCGACCTCTCGAAGGCGTTCGATTGCGTAGACCATGATACACTTCTGCTGAAACTGGAGCACTATGGGATTAGAAATACAGCTCTTGATTTACTAAGATCATACCTGAAAGATAGAGAGGTTAAAGTTCAAGTAAACGGCGTAAACTAATTGGGGTCTGAAATGGCAATGGCCGTTCCTCAAGGTTCAATATTGGGTCCATTCCTCTTTTTAGTTTACATTAATGATTTACCCCAATTACTTCAAAATCAACCGAAAATGGTGTTATTTGCAGATGACACATCATTGATCTTTAAAATCAATCGACGGTCACAAAGTCTTGACGACGTGAATAGCTCTATTCTTCAGGTCCAACATTGGTTTACGGTAAATAATTTAGTACTAAATAAAATAAAAACCAATTAGATTTAAATTCTAATCAATAACATCGATGAACTTTCTGTATCAGTGACGCATACATGCACTCCGGAACAAACTCAATCGTTTTTGATAAACCCAAATAAATATCTAAAAGTCTTCTCACAAAACATACGATCAATAAATTGTAACTTCATAAACTTACAAACTCTTATGCATCGTATCTCACTTGACTGTGACGTAATAGTCCTGACCGAATGTTGGCTGCCATGCTCCAGTAACTCAATTCTTCCAATTCTACCAAATTATACGGCATTTATAACAACCAAGCACATAAACCAAAGTGATGGCGTCGTGGTCTATATTAAGTCAGACATTCTAGCGGTATGTGAGGAACCAGACCTGTGCCAATCTGCCTCGGGATTAATAATAAAAATTAACCCTGACGTGGCCTTACTCTGTATCTATCGCTCACCGTCAACAGACAACATACAGAACTTCCTCTCAGCCCTCAATAACATACTCCCATCGCTCCGTGGCCCCCGAACGGTTGTGATAGCTGGTGACCTAAATCTCGACATCAAACCTTCTTCTCTTGATATACGGTCTTACGAGTATTTGAATTGTCTCGCTTTTCATGGTTTTCTCCCAGCGCATACCCTCCCAACCAGGGGCAAAAATTGCCTGGGCCATATTTTTCTGAGAACAAGGACGCCCGCACTCACATTTGTCTATGAGTCTTCGGTTACTGATCATGGTTCCTCACTACTTTGTCTGGATAGCAAACGTATCCCTGTCACCACTACGTCTACCATAACAAAAATTGATTATGAGGCACTAGGTGCATCAATCTCAAACATAGACTTTGACCCTATTCTCACTACAACAGACGCAAACACCGCTACCGACAAATTAATTGAGGCACTGACCTCAGCCATAGTGGAACACACTGTAATTAAAAAGGTGGTTGCAAAACGGAAGATTCTTAAGCCCTGGATAACTCCCGGTTTGTTACGGTGCATGAGAAACAGAGATGCCATGCACAGAATCCTCAAGCAGTCTCCAGATAACGAAACATTAAATATAACCTACAAACGATACAGAAACTTCTGTACAAAAGTCCTTAAAAAGGCGAAGAGGCTCTTCGATGCGGAAGAACTCAGCAAAGCAAGCAATAACCCAAAATCACTCTGGGATACCATAAAAAGAATAACAAACACCACAAAAACTACACACTCATCCTCGCAATTGCTATCCTCATCACCCACACAGTCATGCAACAATGTGAATTCCTTTTTTGTCAATATAGGCAAGAAA
Organism: Xanthia icteritia; assembly: GCA_949128155.2. Taxonomy (NCBI): domain Eukaryota; kingdom Metazoa; phylum Arthropoda; class Insecta; order Lepidoptera; family Noctuidae; genus Xanthia; species Xanthia icteritia. Next base: position 11,941,559 of record OX421941.2, read on the forward strand.
CTTGCAGATGACGTTATACAAACAAGGCCCTCACAACAACCACCTGTCCCACAAAACAGTTCTTTATCAACCTCATCCTTTGTCTTGGAAAAAAATGACCCAGAAGAAATTGTATCTATTATTAATTCACTGCGACCAAACGCTGCTACTGGTTGGGATGGTATCTCACCTACAATATTAAAGAAATTTTCCACCACTCTTGCGCCTATTTTATGCCATATATTCAATATTTGTTTTGAAACAGCTGTTTTTCCAACTTCTTTTAAAAAGGCAATAATTTATCCAATCTTCAAGGGGGGTGACGGAGCTCTGCCGAATAACTATCGCCCTATAGCTGTTTTAAGTTCTTTATCCAAAGTTCTTGAGCGCTTGATAAACAAAAGATTGGTTGGTTACCTGGAGCATTGTAAGATAATCTCAGAACTACAATATGGCTTTCGCAAAAATAAGTCAACCTGCGACGCAGTCCATGACCTTACCAATTTTGTCATAGATCATATGAATAAAAATAAAAAAGTCCTTACAAACTTCCTTGATCTCGCGAAAGCGTTCGACACTGTTCCCGTCTCCACACTCTTAATCAAACTTGAGAAAATAGGCGTCAGGGGGATACAACTGGATCTTTTCCAAAGTTACCTCTCAAATCGTTCGCAAAAATTCAGGATCGATGGCCATGACAGCGAGGAGCTTTCTATTCACCATGGGGTACCACAAGGAAGCATTTTGGGCCCCACTCTTTTCTTAATCTTTATTAATGACCTGTGTGATCTCAAAATCGATAATGCAAGGGTAATATCTTTTGCAGATGACACCGCAATAACCTTCACCGCAGATTCCTGGTCACAACTCGAGCATCTTGCTCAGCTTGGCTTTGACGTTGCGCTAAATTGGCTTAATTCCCACACTCTCAGCCTAAATACCTCCAAAACCAAATTTCTCACCTATTCTAACAGCTCGACCTCTCAACCAAACAATCCAATTTTAATCAAAGCTCACACTTGTCATCCACAAATACAGGGTTCAAATTGTAAATGTCCTCTTTTAACCGCTGTTGAAAGCATCAAATACCTGGGAATAGTCTTAGACAGGAATCTCAATTTTAAATCTCATATCGGTCTGCTAACTGGACGAGTTCGCAAACTGATGTACATCTTTAAAACTCTTCGGTATATTGCCAATCCCATGATAATACGCAATGTCTTTTTCGCACTTTGCCTATCCATAGTAACTTATTGTATTTCCTGTTGGGGCGGCGCAGCAAAAACCACTCTTAAGCCGCTAGAAGTAGCACATAGGGCCATTTTAAAAGTGGCCACTTTTCGTCCTATTCTTTTTCCAACCGACCAACTATACAATCACTGCAAAGTTCTTAATGTTCGGCAACACTTCATACTACAGACAGTCACTCTGCAACACCGCAAAACCCCATACCGAATTATAGAAAATAAAAAACGTAGTAAACGTCGAAAGGATGGGATATGCACCTTGCCGCGAGTACGCTCAGCTTTTGTAAAGAGATTTTTTCATTTTCTTGGACCGTTCCTATATAATAAAATAAACGAAGAGTGTCATATCTATGGACTACCGTATTACAAATGCAAAAAGATTGTGCAGTCTTACCTCCAAAATAAGTCATATGACGAAACAGAAAAATTCTTATCATAAACAACATGGACAAGCAAACACACACTACACACACATACACACACATACCCACGCGCACAATCTCACACACACACACACACACTCACACACACGCACACACATAAAATTACCTTATATTAAAAATATGTCATTATCACGTTTAATAAAATGTATCTTAAACTTAGCAGTAACATCAGAAGCACTATGTAACCTTTACGTCATTATACCTTAGGGGACCGGACTGCTTCTCCTTAACACAGGTTTTTATAACCTAGCTAGGAGAGCAGTGCTCACCCACACGTTTGTAGATATAGTAATTATTTTGTAAAACTGTTTTTAATTATTTTTTTTGTAACGTGTTGATGCTTTGTCTTTGAATAAATAAATAAATAAATAAATTACCTAATGTTAGAAGTAGCGAATGTGACATCATATTGAACGGAGAAAAACTGGAATTTATTAATCAAACTGTTTTCCTGGGAATCACATTAGACGAGAAATTACAATGGGGACCTCACATAACATCTCTTGCGGGGCGGCTAAGCTCAGCCGCTTATGCTGTTAGAAAGATAAGACAGTTAACAGACGTAGAAACCGCGCGATTGGTCTATTTTAGTTACTTCCACAGTATTATGTCGTATGGCATTTTACTGTGGGGTCGGGCTGCTGACATTGAATCCATCTTTATTTTGCAAAAGAGAGCTGTCAGAGCCATTTATAATCTACGTCACCGCGAATCTCTCAGGGAACTGTTCTACTATTTCTATACTTCTTCTTTCAGGTATGATTTTTAATTCTTAATTATTTTTACCTAATGTGGTATAATAATTTTATTCTAGGTGCATCGTCCTCACATGTAATTATATAACTAATTTACTTATACAAAATATTGAAAAACATTTTAAAAGAGTAACGGTGGAGTTTCTTGCCCATTCTTCTCCATACGAAAACTACCTTTTGGAAGGGGCGACTAGAATCAATTATTTTTTTTTGTAAATTTTTGACGTTCAAAAGTGCCTTATACGGGGCCTATTTGAAATAAATTATTTGACTTTGACTTTGACTTTCTAAGAATTGACCGATGCAAGGCAAGCGTTGAGCGCGTGATGTCATGTTTCGGAGCGAATGTCACGTGACGTGGAGCAGATAGAGCGCGCCTACGCCACATGCGCGGAGCACGCAGCGCGCAACTTGAAGGAGTCGATCATGCCGCATTCGATTCCAGATTTACCATGGAAAAAGGTAGGCGCTGATTTATTCTTATGCGACCGAAAAACCTCTTTTTAATAGTTGTTTATTTTTCAAATTACATCGAGATAGTGCCTTAACACATCTTGGATGGATCCAAGATGTGCTAAGGCACTATCTCATGGCGTAATTACTGCGATGAAAGATCGGTTTGCGAGACATGGAATTCCAACGGAACTACTAATTGACAATGGTCCGGCATTCAATTCCCGGGAATTCAGGAAATTCACTGAAGATTGGTGGTTCAAACATACAATATCATCGCCGAATTACCCACAGTCTAACGGACTGAGTGAGAGAGCTCTAAGGACAGTAAAAACTATAATAAAAAAAATCACTGAATACTGGCAAAGATTTTTATCTAGGGTTACAACACCGATGGACGGAATTAGTGCTCCTTCGCAATTATTCATGGGTCGTTTAGTCCCATGGGTTCATGGGACTAAATATTCATACATACGGAAAGATTGGTGAATGAACAATCTCGATGATTTTAAAAACATACTCTCAAAACGTGAACTGTCTAAAAAGTATTATGATATGCATTCACGAGAAATGCCTGTATAAAACCAGGAGAGAATGTAATTATAACAGATGGTGATAACCGTCGGAGACATAATGCAAGTGCAGGCACCAGGTCCGCAACCCCGATCGTAGGTACTGCCTCACTGATAACAGCGCCCGGAGATACCGCCGAAACAGACAGCACATCATGTAGGATACGAGCCCAGGAGATACCACGACACATTCTGCTTCCTTGCAGGGGAAGGAGGATAGTGACAGTGAAGAAAATGAGCGCATGAGCCCGTACAGCGATTCGGAGGTTATAGATGAAGGGCTGAGCGACAATGATAGGGCAATAACTAGATCGGCTAGTTCTTCTGATTCTGCCGATTCATCTTAGTGCTGACAGCACAAAGATGGCACTGAGCTTTTAAATTAGTGAAAATAACAATTTGACGTTTTTCCTAAAATTTTGATTGTCTAACTAAATCTGACTATTTTTAATCGCGATTAAAAATGGTGTGGAAAACAATTGGTTTTCATGAACTAAAATTCACACCAACACTTCGACTTCAGATGCAAAAACAGTACTGTATCTTTTTTTCTTTTCTTTTGCTTATATCTCCAAAATGGAGTGTCCTATCGCAGAAATAATGAAAATTTCGGCCCCCTGTAGGTGATCATTTTTCATATTTTCCATACAAAAAGTAAAAAATGCTGTATAAAACAAGCTACACCTAATGCGCGCCTCCCGCTCTAAAAAAAAATCACGTGGTAGGGCAAGTATGTACCACCACATGTACCACGTGGAGTCGCGATTGTCAAATTTGATTTTAATTGTGTCAAAATTATTTTTAAATTTAGAGATTTTGTTTTGCAGAATAGCTGTTTCTAATAGCCAAAAGTAAGCAATTTTAGTGATAGTTTCGTTCGGTGTACAGATGCCAGCACATCAACCTATCCGAAAATTTCAAATTTTCCTTATCAACTTTGAACCTTATGCTTTACTGATAAAGTTGAAAATCTATTAAAGAAATTGACATATTGTATATAGTTAAATAAAGGAGATAATAATATTTATTCAAAAAATTACAAGGCATCATTTTTTACAGATTTGCTTAAATGTAAATTATATTCCTAAGACCTGAACTACGTGCCTGAACTAGGTAATCCTGTGTTTCAGGCGGGAAGAGCTTAAATAGACTTATAAAATAAATAAATAATCAAAAGGTTGACAATAGATCACTAATTATATGTTGAGTAGCTTAACTTAGTTTCTAAATTTGATAAATACTTAACATAGGTGAAATTTGTACATAATATTCACTGTAGTACAGTTAGTAAATTCTCTGTATCTTCGTAAGACATACTTTGGAGAGCATCCTTGAGAATTCTCTTACAATTTGTGTAGTTCAGGGAATAAATGTTTGCTTTCGAGTTTAGTCTATTATAGAGAAGAGGACCGAGGTATAGATAAAATTTGGATACAAAAGCATGTTTTGTTGAATTTTGTGGACAAACTATATCTCTACGTCTTTTATTAGTATATGCAGTGCTGTATGGTAGCGCTGTGTGTTGTTTTAATACAATACCTATTATAAATAGCTGACGAACTGTTAATACTTCACAAGATTTATACAGGAGGTTAGTAGGAAAAAGAAAAGGGCGGAAAGTAGAGACTTTGAGAATCGCCCTTTGAGCTCTCTCGATGGTTAGTAACATTGTTTTACCCACTCCACCCCATGTGGTAATACAATAAGTTAATATTGATTGACACAGTGCAAAGTAAACTTGTCTAACTAGTTTTGGATCAGCAATGTATCTTAATTTTTTTAAAACAAATATTAATTTGCGAATTCTATTATTTAAAGCTTGAATATGTTGTTTAAACGAAAGTGTTTCATCTATTATAACACCAAGGTATTTTGTTGTATTTGCCATATTAATTTTGGGACAAACACATTGGTTATCCGTAGGAATTGTGCAATGATGAGCATATAATGTCGAGACAGTGCTTGTTGACGTTTGCTTGCGCATTGAAAACTTAATATAATTTGTCTTATCTGCATTTAGTGTTAGTAAATTATGTTGAAGCCATTTATTAACAATATCGAAGCCATTTTGCGCAAACTCGTAGACATTTTTTTCTGAGTCAGCCGAAAATAGAAGGGTAGTGTCGTCAGCATAAGAAACAATTTGGCCGTGATCTAGATTTAGGTTACAGAGTTCGTTTATGTATATTAAAAATAGTGTAGGCCCTAAAATACTTCCTTGGGGAACTCCGAAGGACGTGTTTTTTTTACTATCGCTGAGAACATTATCAATCCGTACACATTGGGTGCGGTCTTCTAAATAGCTCTTAAATAGTTTCAGCTGGGCGCCTCTGATACCTATGGCTTCAAGCTTGCGCAACAGAATCTGAACAGAAACCGTATCAAAAGCTTTGGCGAGGTCCAGGAAGATTCCTACTATGTGGTTACCATTATCAAGTTCTTGTGCTAGATAGTCAGTCAGATGGTGCACAGCATCGTCTGTTGACATTTTAGGCCTAAATCCAAACTGCCGTTTAGATAAAATTGATTTATCCTCCAAGTATTTGTAGAGCCTTTTATTCATAATTTTTTCTAATTATTTTAGAAATAGTAGGCAGTAAGGAAATAGGTCTATAATTTGTCACTTGATCTTTACTGCCTGATTTGTAAACGGGGACAACAACAGCTTTTTTTAGGCACTCAGGAAAAATACCTGTCGATAAACATTTTTGGAAAATATAAGTTAGTGGCGGTCCCAAAATGTGCCTGAACTGTTTAATAATTTTATTTGATATGTTATCCCAGCCAACTGCACAGTCGTCCTTCAAACTCATAATTATTATCGTTTCCACCTCAGTCTCGTCAGTGTCATGCAACACAAAGGATGATGGAATAGTGTTACATGTAAATGGTGTGCTTGTTAGATATTGTGATTGGCCCTGAACATTTTCAGCCAGACATTTACCAACATTGACAAAGAAACTATTCGCACTGTTGGCAGATGCTAACTTTGATGAGTGTGCTTGTAATAGACCTGAAGATGACTGATTTTCTTTAGAGGTATAGGTTACATTTTTAATAAAATTCCATATTTTTTTACTATTTGTACCAGCTTTTTCTAGTGCAATTTTATCGTAATTGCTTTTTACTTTTTTTAGAAGATTATTACAGAAGTTACGATATCGTTTATACGACAGTTGCAAAATTAAATTATCTGGATTAGATTTAGCTTTTATATGCAGTTTATCTCTATTTTTCATACAGCGAATGAGTCCTGGCGTGATCCATGGTTTTATGTTGTAGTTTTTGTTATTTCGCCGAGATATGACCGTGTTTTTCTGAATTGCATGTTGTACATTTTTGATTAGGTACAACATACAAAACTGCGGATCAGCGGAATCGTAGACTGGGTCAAAGTCGATATTGCGTAAGTCATCTTCAAGTTTACTTACAATTAACCTAGAAATTGTGCGATTGACTACTTTAGGAATTTTACAATTTAAAATGAGTAGGGTAGCATTGTGATCGGTTATTGTAGAATTAATTACAAGGGTAAGTGCAGGGAAGTTTGACTTGAGCATAATATGGTCCAAACAGGAGCCACTTTGATGTGTAGGAAACGTGTGAGCAGGAAGCAAACCATGGAAGGCGCATACGTTAAGGTATTCCTCAGCGAATGCGTCAGCGCTTTCTGGAAGAATATTGATATTAATATCTCCAATTAAAACAGTATTTTTGAAAGACGACAGGTTCTGCAAGGTGTTGTTTAGGGAGTCAGTGAAATTGTTTATATTTCTAAAAGAGGGGGGTCGATATAAGGCAAGTATCGCTAATTCTGACCCAATTGTAATTAACAATCTGTTACAGTCGTGCATATTTGGTTCCTCGACAGACACATTGAGATGATTTTTTGCATAAACTATCACCCCATCGTTCTGAATGTAGTTTATGTTACTTTTATACATATTATATCCCGGTATTAGTGGTATGTTATATTGTTTGGAAAGCCAACATTCGGTTAATACAATAACGTCACAGTTTATGTCTAGACGTTGTAGAAAAATGCTAAAATTGTCGAAATTTTTGAAAATACTGCGTATATTTTGGTTTAGTATGGTTAGTGGACTAGTGTGGGAGGAGAGATATTGTTTACAGTGTTCAACGTCACAAATGTGGGATTCAGATACAGAGAAATTATCGATGTCATTAATTAAATTATTAATCATAATTATAAAAACAAAAACAAGGGCTAAAAAAATACGTAATTAACGACGCTCTTAGGCGCCTCCATAATCAACAGAATTGATGTACCTTTTTTCAGCCATTATTTTCGCAGGGCAGTCAGAAGCGTTTGTCTTGTGATTGCTCGGCTTTTTGAAGTGCAAGCAAGTAGCACATTTTGGTTCCTCGGCCTTCTTTGTGCAATCTTTAATGGAGTGACCCAGATCACCACAGTGGCCACAGGTAATGGTGGTTTCACGACATGACTTGGCCGCATGTCCGTACTGCTGGCACTTAAAACAGCGTGTGACTAGGGTAAAGTCTCTCACAGGGCATGACGACCAATTTACAAACACTCTTGCTTTTGATATCAGGGCTTTACGTATGTCTGCAGATACTTCTATTATATAATTACAGGTTTCAGCGTCCTTCTTACCTGACTTATGGCTTAACTTAATGGAGGATAAAAAGGTCTCGAGGCTGCAATCCTGAAGGGTCTCTGCTAGATTCTGGTGGAATAAACAAGTAAAAACTTCCTTCTCTTGCATGGATGAGGGCACTCCGATAACCACTATTCTAGGCTTCCTTTTTGGGGGTTCGTCTACTGTTAGGCCTGAATTTGATAAATGCATCGATTTTTTCACCTTCTCAATATCTTCCTTTGTTTCAGTGCTGATAATGACACCGCCATTTTTCGTCTTACGTAGTCCTCTTACCTGAAGTTTCATTTGCTCGGGGCATATAATTTTTTGGACAAGTGTTTTTGTCTCCTCACTCGACTTCAGTTTGTCGTTAGGGTATATGGCCACTGAGCTTAAATTTATGGGCTGTATAAAATTGTTGGTACCTTTTTTAACCATCTCAGCAAAAGAAGTTCCCGTTACTGGTTTCATTGAAGCTCCGATTGACAGCTTAAGGTCTTGCAGTTGCTGCGACAAATCAATTTGGTCTTCGAGTGTATGGACGGTGGAGTGGGCCCGGACGGCTCTCATCTTAAGGGACTGATACTGAACGGCCATCTGCGATGTGCCGTGACTAACTTTTCGGCATAGGGCACTTATACGCAGTTTTTGCTCCATGTTTAATTTGCCCTCTGTTACAATAGAGCACACTTCACTTAGCAGTGCCTAAGTGAAGTGTGCTCTATTCTCAATGGATGACATCCAGTTCTGGATTTCCGGCGTAGGTATCACTTCCATCATGACATCTTCTCTTTGGCTGGGTGGTTGAGGGTGAGGTGCGGGCTCGGGTACAGGTGCAGTTGCAGGTGCTGGTGCAGGCACAGGTGTAGGAGGTGGACTCCGAGCACATCTGCCACCCCTGCTAAAGGGACTGGTTGCCATTGTGATACAAGTTATTTACTTGTTAATCACATACACATTTTCACAGAAACGATTTAAAATACATGTTATGCTTACGTATGACACAGTTTGCTTTAGTACCGGCTATTTGGTAAAACCAGGTCACGATTCGGCAAATAATTATTTAGTTATTTTAATAAATGTTCGACACGTCTGTTCACAACAAAAATTGCAATAAAGATTGTAGTAGGTTGACGTGTTGGCGTCTGTACAAGAGAATCGGCACCATTATCTAGCAAGATCGTGTTTTACTTCAGTTTAGGTAGGGTAGGTAAGCCTAGTATGCAAACTGAGGAATATTTTTTTACTGGTTGCGTGATATTTTTTCTGGCAGGTTGAATTGAATTGCCCATTAAAAATGACCTATGTGAAGTTAAGGTCATCCGTAGGGAAATCATGCAGTTTTCCAAAATCCGGCTTGTGAATTGTGATAATAGGTACCTATACCTCCTTACGATAACTAATGATTGTTCAAATGATACGTGATATCATCTATCATTTACCCTGATGGAGTGTTGTTGCGAATGTTGCGATTGTGGATAGGACCAGATTTAGATAGTTGGGTCATTATTTGAAAACAGAAAGATATGAGTACGTACTGGTATTAACATTCAGTCATAAACGCAACCACCCACACGTAAGCGGCTAAACAAATCGCAACCAAAGTTCAAATGGCTGCAAATAAGTACTTACATCATTCGCCCTTCACAGTTTACTGCCCGCCATTTTTACCAGTGTGATGTATACGGTTTGTGGCGGCAGATTTAAAACTAACCTACCTACTAGGGTAAGTGCTTAGGGTGGCAGTTATACCTAATGATGATGATACCTATATGAATAAATAATAGATACAGGGTGTTTTATAAAGATTGCACTGATGCACACCTCACGGTGGAGTGTTTAATTTAATGGTAGGTATTGTTTTCGAGTAGCCTTCAAATGGTAAGAAAACAATAAAATGACCCATCTTTGCAATTATGTAATATCACGCGATTCGATGTTTGTCATGAACCTGCTACTTCTTATAATATGTACCTACCTAATGTATAAAAAACCTAAACGAAACGATGCTGTGGTGAGCGCTTAACACCCGCACGGTTCAATCGGTTAGGGTAAACTTCGCTTGCCTAGGTCAGTCCGTGGATGGGTGACCATCTTTACATACCAAGACCCCTTCGTGCCTCGGAACGCACAATAAGCCGTTGGTCCCGTCTGTCATTCACGGATCATTGACAGTCGTTACGGCTCGTCGGAAGCCCGAAAGTCTGACAACCAGTCTTACCAAGAGGTATGCTGTTACACAGTATCTAGGTACATAGGTTGTGAAGGTCAGATAGGCAGTCATTCCATGTTAAATACAGCCATGTTGTATTCAGGGAAGCTGACCCCAACATACTTAGTTGTCCAGCCTGCGGAAAAGGCTAGGCAGATGATGATAAACCCACAAACCTGCGATTTTTAAATGACATGTGGGTAAGATTAGTATAACAACCACACCACACTACATTTATTTTTTCCTTGCCACCGACACGTGCGGTCGATATATAGGTATTCCCGTTCGTCCCACTGCCGTCGTCCCACTGGTGGGACGAACGGGAATTTAACAAATAATATTATATTTATTCCCGTTCGTCCCACTGATTTTGTTAGTAGGAAAATCAGTGGGACCCCCTAATTGAGTAATACACAATCAAACACTAGTTCTAAAAAAAAATCTGCTCAACAACGTAATTGACGCAATGAATGTTGTTGAACTGTCAAAATGAAACGGATTAGTCGTAAACGTTTACGAAAATGTGTTACGTAATTAGGTAGTAGGTCAAGGTGTACCCATGTGCCAAATTTCATATAGTCCGTGCAGCCGTTTTAGCGTGAAAGCGTAAGTACCTACAAATAAACTCACTTTCGCATTAATAGTATTATTAGTTAGAATAAATAAATGTTTTTTTTTTTAACATTGAACAACTAGACTCAAATTATTTAGTGGGACCAGTGGTACTTAAAAATAAAGGTACTTAATTATTCCCGTTCGTCCCACTAAGGAAATCAGTGGGACGAACGGGGATAAATTTAAATAAAATTATTTATTAATTTCCCGTTCGTCCGATCAGTGGGACGAACGGGAATACACGGATAGTCAGGGTTGTGCGTTTTTTTTAATGGTAGCAAAGATTTTTTTTTTTTTAATGTCCTCTCGCAAGTGACCACTAAGGTCGTGACTGCTTAACCGGACTTTCCTGTGGCTGCCTTTCGCTACTATACTAAGGGCCTCCAGCCAGGAGCATATGCAAACTATTCTAGGTTAAAACTAAGCGAATGCTCGCTAAGGGCACCACCTGTTAGGTACGGACCTCGGCTTAGGGCGTCACTGGGGGGAGGACAGCAAGATGGTACAGGCTGGATCAAGGATTCATTATTATTAATAGGGGAATTTAGAGCTACACGCTCAGCTGCGGCACGGGCTGGCGTTTCATCGGACAAGGCTTAGCAACGACTTCATGCCTTTTTATGCCTAATATGATTATACATACGGGTACACTCCCGGACTCGTAAATCGAGTCACGTGCATTTTTATTTTTATAAGGCCTAAGACATCAAAATAATGATAAGTCAGAGAAAAACTTTATATTTACGTTTGGTCACTCTTTAAGAAGCAACAAGCTTGATTAGAGTATCTTTATGTCAATAGATGCTCTAATCAAAGCTTGTTGCTTGTTTAAACTAATTGTTTTTTGTGTAAAATTATGGATAGGTAGGTACGGCACCAGCCGCGCAAGCTGTCACTTCTTCAGTCTGGGCTTTTCAGCGAAACGTAGATAAGTGCACGACATGTAAGTCGTTCTGCCGTTTAAAAGATTTACCATCGACGCCTGGAGACTGGCGGATTCGTGTGCCGTTGGAGGACCACGGGTCACTACAGTAAAACAAGATCGGTTAATCTTTACCACCAGCCTGCGTAATTGTCACCTGACCTCAGTACACACGATCAATCCACGATCAATGACGCGCCCACAGTTTGCATGCACACATTTCCATTGGACTCAACGTCAATGTAGCCAGATTATTACTACGGATGAAACTAAGATTATCCTGTATGGCAACGATGGACGTAGGAAAGTCTACCAAAGACCAGGAGAACGTTTTCAGCAATGTTGCATTGATGAGAAGGTGAGTTATGGCGGTGGGTCATGGACAGTCTGGGGCGGAATTTCTACCGAAGGAAAAAATGGCTTTGCAGTTGTGACGGAACCACGGGTGCCACCACTAACTAGCGACCGATACATTCGTCAATGCCTTGAGGCTCATATGCTGAGTTTGTGCGCCAGGATGTCATTTCAGAATAATGCAAGGGCGCACGCTGCAAGAATTGATCGGGAGTACCTACATGACGTTAGTATCGCAGTAATGGAATGGCCAGCAAGAAGCCCTGATATGAATCCCATAGAGCACTTATGGCATGAATTGAAGAGGCGTGTTCGGGCTAACCAACCAGCTGCAGAAACTTTGCAGGTGCTGAAAACTTTGCAGGTGAGAAAAAAACCATCTTGGAAGCATATGAGCACATTCCACAGCACGTCATAGTGGCATTAATTAGGGGTACACAAGTCGACAGCTCGAACTCGTTGGTGGGCGTAACTAATATCAAATTAATTATTTATTTATTTAGTATTTATTTATATAGTTTTATTTATTTATTTATTTTGTGAAATAGACGATGATTTATAACGAAAACGAGCGCGTAAAATTTTATGAACAGACCTTTGGGCATTATTGTGAAAATACTTACTACTAAATGTATTTACTCAAAACAAAATTATTTTGACTATTAAATAAATTATCTATCCCTGTACGGTTTCTATTTTGCCATTTTCTCACTAAATAAATTATTTATTTACGCCCAAAGACGAGTTAAAATTTGTGTTGAAATATGGAAATATGGTTTCGACGCTCATATCTTCCAAACCAATTTTTTTTTTCAATTCTGATTCCATACATGGCTAGATAATGACAAGACAAGTTGATATTTTTTTAGTTTTGAACGTACACCGTCACGATCGATTCCCGCACGGAACAAATATTTGTATGACCTACAATTAGTTGTTCCGGGTCTGGCCGTTTGTGTATGTGAGTTTAAATGTTTGTAAACGCACCCACGACACAGGAGAAATTCCTAGTGTGGGGCAACGTTTTTTATAAAGAAAAAAAAAAAAAAAAAAAAAAAAACAAACTAGTAATCACCATACTACATTTGTATGGAAGAATGACCGACTAGCGTACCCTTAATTCCATGCGGCCGTTGTAAAAATGCTTTTGGAGCTAACACAAGTTACTTAATAAAGGTTTTCTCTATGTAAATCGTTGTTTTCTTCAAAACATCCACGCTAATTTTGCCCCTGAGAAAATAAACTGTTTTTTATTTATTTATTTATTTTATTATTTATGTACACACAGAAAAATAGATACAGATAAGACATAATCATAATTATGAGTACAAAGGTACTGCTTATTTCTTAAGAAATTTCTTCCAGCAGACCTGCGATAGGAGAAATGAGAAAGAAATGTAGACAATAGTGTGTGAGAACAAGAAGAGAAAAAATATAAATATGCGAAGTCTTAAACTAAAATATTGAAATAAACCTACACGTATAAAGTAATAAATGAATATATACTTAAATAAATACATAGAGTTTAAATATATAATATATATATATTATAGCACTGAAACAAGTTCGAAAAGAGGTAGAAAGAACCTGATAACATCTAAACTTGTCACAGCTCCAGATCGATGCCAGCTAAGCATAAGAGACACCGTTTACATTCTCCATACGGTCGTAGAAGCGTCTGAGCAGCGATGATTTCCCATTAACAAATCCTCGATCCAGCGAATTCGTACTCAGACGAGAAAATCCAGGCTTATCCAGGACAGAAGCAATAAAAACTGACTTTCAGAACAATGTACCTAACGTAGTCACAGGAAATTGTGATGGAAAATTATTACCTGCTATCTAATTACGCAACACATTTTCGTAGACGATTATGACAAATTATATATACATACATACATACATACATACATACTATAGGTATATAAATACTCACAGTTGAGAGGAAAGGTAATGCTCTTTTACTCGAAATTTGAATTGTGAAACAGTTTTTAAATCACGAATGCTAGGTGGAAGTGAGTTCCACAACCTTACTGCATGGACAGAGAAGGAATAGGAATAGTAGCTTGTTTTATGAGGATGAGATTTAAGTAGGGATCTAACGTGTGATCTACATGGTGCGTCGCTAGGGCGAGCGTAAGAAAAACGCTCACGCAGGTAGGAAGGATAAGACGGGTTGTGTAAGACGTTGAAGAGGAGACATAAGATCCGAGTGTTCCTGCGAAGGCGGATTGGGAGCCACTTGAGTTCTTTGCGAAGATGAGAAACATGGTCATACTTTCTAAGTCCGAAAACAAAGCGAATGCACAAGTTTTGCAAGCGCTCAAGCTTGTTTAATAGCTCCTCAGTAGCATCCAGGTAGCAGGAGTCGGCATAATCTATAATCGGCTGAATAAGTGTTTGTGCCAAAGAAATTTTAGTTTTCAAGGGCAGGAGACTTTGAAGGCTTTTCAACGAATGAAAGGAGAAATGTACCTTTCGACTGACCTCATTGACCTGAGCACACCACGAAAGATTGGAGTCAATAATGACCCCCAAATCTTTGGCGGTTTCGGTATAGTCAATGTGAACACCATCGAGATATAAAGGCATCAGAGATGCGACATCAGCCGCATTGCGAACGAATCTGCTGCCTATGATCATAGCCTGGATTTAGTTGGATTAATTTGCAAACCAAATGACTTAGCCCAAACGCTGATGCAAGCCAGGTCATGGTTCATAGCAGCAATTGTAGAACCCGCGTCAGCTACAGTAAAATGTCGGTAGAGCTGCAAGTCATCTGCGTAAAGATGAAAACTAGAGGAGATTACTCTGGAAACAGAGTTGATGAAAATTGAAAAAAGAAGAGGAGAAAGAACGCTACCCTGAGGAACACCCTCACTGAGGCTACACCAATCAGAGAAGGACTCCTCCAGGCAAACACACTGAGAGCGTCCCCGAAGATAAGAACTGAACCAAGCTAAACCGGAAGAAGAGAAATTGATTGATTTGAGGATACCTAGTAAAATGTCAAAATCCA
Organism: Xanthia icteritia; assembly: GCA_949128155.2. NCBI lineage: Eukaryota > Metazoa > Arthropoda > Insecta > Lepidoptera > Noctuidae > Xanthia > Xanthia icteritia. The sequence goes on from OX421941.2 coordinate 11,956,752, forward strand.
CTGAGTTGAAGGCGCTACTAAAGTCAAGCAATACAAGAACAGTGAGGGACTTATTCTCCATTGCCCAACGGATGTCGTCAGTTACTTTCAAAAGCGCGGTTACAGTACTGTGTCCCGAGCGAAAACCGGATTGAAAAGGGGTAATTATCGAGTTTGATGCCAAGAAAAAAGATAACTGTCTATGAACTATGTGCTCAAAAACTTTAGAGAGAAATGGAAGAATAGAAATAGGTCTAAAGTGTGTTAATAAAGGATGAGTATTTTATGTAAGTATTCGATTTCAAAGTTACTGACAAACGGAAATGATAGTGAGTGACTGACTTCTACTAAACGATTATTTTTTTCTTTGCAGTAGCTACCATTATTTATAAAGATAGAGACTGAAACAAAAATATACAGGCTGGTTCTATAAATAAATAAATAAATAAACATTATATATTTCATAAAAATATTTATTTTTGTCAACCTTTTCACACTAATTACCCGACTACGGCGAAGCAAAAAAGAGGGTTATGAACGGTATGTATGTATGTATGTATGTATGTTCATCTGTTACCTCATAACTTATAAACTATTGATCATAATTTGACAAAAGAGGTATCGTTGGAAGCGTTTTGATCGTCCGCTGTTTATAGGCTATGTGGCCTCACGTTCAATTCAATATGGCTAGAGGAACTACAATCAAGCACTAAAAAAAAAATTACAACTATGTATAAATACCTATCATATTGTCTAAGTAAATAAATACTGAGACTGTGCTACTTACGGCGCGGCTGTAAAATTATTTATACAATAAAACCTAAAAGAAAAACATTATGCGGCTTTGTAAATACTTTATCACGAAATTATAGCCCCAAAATAATTTCAATAAACAGTAAGTAAAAAACTAAAACCCGACTACTGAAAAACCGACTCTAATAACTATGAAACAAGAAAATACACACATCAACACGGTCTAGGGATATTTTTAAAAAAGCGAATTACTATCAATGTGTTAATTATTTATATGACATGTATATATATAAAAGATACGTTATTTAATATTCTACCATTTTTTAATAATGGTTAAGGTACTTCGATTAAAATTTCAGGATTTTATGGAAAAAAAATGAAGCATAGACGGAAACCGTATATGAATTAACTTTTAATTTATGAGTAAAAACTGAAAAAAATAGAAAAATCATTTAATTTGTGTTTATAAACTTGAAGTTAGTAGTCTGAGAAAGCGCCCATGATGTTCATAACACATCGGCAACGATTCGGCATGCTCAGAACAAGGTTGTCAATGTCTTGCTGCGGAATATTGTCCCATGTCCTTCTGAGGTGCGCAAAAAGTTGATCTTCTGTAGCCAGATTTTCAGGAACTTCCTTCAGAGCTCTTCTTTGCAGCATATCCCACGCATGCTCAATGGGATTTAGATCTGCCGATTGAGCAGGCCAGTCTAAGGCCCTAACATTGTGTGTATGTAACCAAGCTGCTACCGTTCTCGCCGTGTGTGCCCGGGTATTGTCGTGCATGAGCAGGAAATCTTGCCCCATTTGTGTTCTGTGGGGCAAGATTACGGGCCCCAGCACCTGTTGGACGTATCGTTCTGCCGTCATATTGCCCCGCACCCAAACGAGATCCGTCCGTCCTCCAAGACGAATTCCTGCCCAAACCATAATTGTTCCTCCTTGGTATGGGTGAACTTCCTGAGGGTTCTGAAGACGGCTCCATCGTCCAGGAACTCGCCAAACACGCGTCCTTCGTGAATCTGGATGGAAGCCGAACCTGGATTCATCCGTGAACAGCACATTGGACCATTGCTCACGGCCCCAGTCCACGTGGTTCCGAACCCATTCTAATCGTCGTCCACGATTGCCTCTCCGTAAAGGTGGGACCCGGAGTGGTCTACGAGAGCGTAGATTGCTTTCATGCAGTCGCCTTCTTACAGTTTGGTCACTCACAAGCACTTGGTGTTCCACTCGCAGCCTTTGGACCAATTGAGTCGCCGTTGCATTTGGTTGAACTCGCGCAGTAATTTGCAAAAATCGATCTTGTCTGGGGGTAGTGATGCGACTTGGCCCCCGGTGCCTCTCCGCTACTTCACCTGTGGCACGATAGCGTGTCCACAATCTTGAAATTACATTTTGGTGGGTCCCTATGGCCTCAGCAACATTACGCTGAACAGACCCAGCTTCCAGCATTCCCACAGCTCGTAACATCTCCGCCCTCGTCAAATGTTGGCGTTGCATGGCTACAATACCTCAATTTTAACTTTATCTTTCGTTTAAAAATGAAAAAAAACTGTAACTAAACGTAATTCGTATTGTTTTCTAAATTTCGCACAAATGAAAATTCCCTCTCCTACACATCAAGACATTTTTATGCCACCGAAACAAAAGAATTTTCAAAAATTTGTATTTGGAATTAGTCTGAGATAAATTACAAACAAATCGGTGTATGAAAGATTACAATGCGGCCAGTACTTTTCGAGTTATTTAATTGAGTATGAAATATCCCTAGACCGTGTTGATGTGTGTATTTCAGACATAAGTCAAGACATAGGTACAAAAATGGTCAAGCTAAAGCCGTGATGGTCGCATGCCTGTACGTCTACAAAATTAGAATGTAGGCTTTTAGTATTTTAACTTACTTGTTTTGTTTTCTACAAATAAAAATATTTCACCATTATTTAGGTAAGTATTTGTTACTGTAGATATATTATTATGTTTAGGTTTTAATTTTTTCCTTGCTAGTAAGTTGAAAACCGTCGCAAAAAACGCTCGAAGTACAGCCGGTCTATTCTGTAATAATCTCACGGTGAAAACTCAGATGAAGTGAGCTATCATTCCACCTGCTGCTAGGGACAGACAGCTCACTCTGAGCTCACTTCACCTAAGTTTTCACGGTGAGATGGTTACAGAATAGCACTGCAGAACGCTGAATGAAATGCTCACGCGTTTTTCACATTTGCATCATGTTATTTTTTCTCTGGCTCATCATGAGTTAAAATTCCACGCCTGCTATCTACCGAACTGAATTTACGCTTTTCGCATAAATCGCTGTAAACCGCTCAAGACTGCGAATTATATTATCTACTTACCTGTTATATTTAGAAAAGATATACATGCCGACTTAAATGTGTTTATTTGTAGCGTCGTTTTCTTATTACCTACATGAAGAGGTAGGTACTTAGGTATATAGATTATACAGGTTCCGTTTAGAAAACGCGTTTGCTCGAAATTCATATACCTGAGTGTGGGTGGGTATTTAAGTAAAGACCTACATGTACACAGGGCTGTAGCCATTAATGAAGCCTGTTTCTCTTTTCCTGCCACTTTGCAATCCTGACCAAATGGGGCCGCTATGGAGAATAAAGGATGCAAGAGGGAGCGAAGCGAGCTCAAAATATTTAACATCTCGCTTCGTAATAAGTAAATTTATGACTCATACAGAAAACTTAGAGAATTAAGAGAATATGGGATGCAAGAACGAGCGAAGTGAGCTAGAAAATATTAGCACCCCGCCTGAGACAGGTTAGACTCTCACAGAATGCTAATGTTGCAGGAATTCAATTAATATAGTCAGAGTTGATAAAAATACAGTATAAAACTCCTAGTACTACTTTTGCAGATTATAAAGTCCGCCTATGCGAAAGAGTTTACAATTATCTGTATTAGAGTACGGAGGTACCCTAGGGGGGTCGAACTCTGGATTGAAATTGTGGTTTCTCACATTTCGGGGGGGTTTGAACCCACAAACCCCCCCCCCCCTGCCTACGGCCCTGTCTATACAGCAGTAAACTCATAATTAATCACTATCAGGTAGAGTTACTAACAGCACGCGTGGCATGACAATAGAAACGGTTTTGTCGGCGGAAGAATAGAAAAAATGACAGAAAAACAATCACAATCTGTCATTTTGTCTATTCTTTCGTCGACAAAACCCGTAGAAAACCCGTTTCTATGGTTGTCATGCTACGCGTTATTAGATCAATCAACGTGAAAACCTTTATATTCTTGGAGAAAACTTGCTCCGACATCGGGGTCTCTTTAGTAGCGACAACTCAAGATGTTTTGTGTGTGTGACTCTGCGAGCTAGGTACTTAGTTATAATAAATACAATATACCTACTAAGTAGTGGTGATTTATTTTATTTCCGTTATAGCTAGTTAAGTATACCTACCTAAAGCTTGTAAACATAACTCACCTGATGACGACTTCTTACCTACCTACGTATATTAACGAGTTTTATTAATAATCTCTAAAAGAAGTTAAAGAACGAGTTTCCCAGCATGTTTCAATAAATTAAGTTCCCTATCGATTGATGTAGCTTGAGAACACTAAACTAAAGTACATCTTAAGTGTTGCCTTTTTTATTTAAGAGTAGCTAATGCTATTTATATTTATTGCAGGCGTCGTCGTCGCGGTCACAGCACGCCGAGGCAGCCTGACTGGCCGTCACCTTGATTGTGGATCTGACCTGTTATTGCGTCACATAATCATACATATTAAAATGGAGGGCGACGTGTTTTTTCCGCAACATCATGTATTTTATTTAAATCTAAACGTATTAAACAGTATAAATTGCCTGTTCATTTTTTCAAGTTTTGCTTCGCAAATATTCCGCAGCCAAAACTGTTTTATTAGTAGACATAAGGCAAAATTACCCTCAGGCACCTTGAATGTTAGAATTAAATGGTATTGTAGGAATTGTTATTTTGATTGCAGCTACTTTAATAACTTTAGTACGGTCGACACATTAATCACAGCAAACGGTGCTTTTATTGTGTTATCAAAATACTGAATGTAAGTGTACATACCTAAATGATGCTACCTGCTTGGTTTAGTCTGTTGATATTCTGATTTGACAATTCAACTGAAAACAAAACTGTAAGTAGGTATGAGGGGTTTCTCTAGAGACGACTTGTCTGAGGTCGTACTCTGAAACATATTTTTATTTTCCTGTTAGGTACCTAACTACTTTTTTAAGTAGGTAGGTAAAATACGTAACCTAATTTTCTTTCAATTTTCTGTCCGTTCGCTAGGTACCTGCTATTTACCTACTATTAGTAGCTATGTTTAACTTATAATGTGTATTTGTGGAAGTATGTGCTGTAATTTTGTGATGTAATCGATAAAAATGCTAAAACATCATGACGATACATTTTTGCAGAAATCCTTATGAATTTTTTTGCTGAGTCACTATTACGAGTGTTAAACGACTTTAAAAACGGCTCGTTTATGGCACTTTTCAACGTCAATCATTTACAAGAAGATGGAATTGATTCTAGTTGCCCCTTCCAAAATCAACCCAGGATTCACCGATGATCAGCACGGTTATTATACCTACTAGAGAACTAGGTATGTGCATTCTTAATAATTCTTGTGGTTACCTTGTTGTGCAGAAGCTTCAAAAAGAGTTCATAATTATTACTTTCATAGTAGGTTGCCATATTTTCCCGAGACAGCGTCGCGTCGCACGATGGGCTGAAAATCGGCTTTCATAGACTTAGGGATTTCAATTTGCAAGTGCCGGATTTTTTGCCGGATATCGCTTCTTTTAGTATTACTATATTCAAAAATGACACCCGAGTAATTCTGCACAAAAACGAAGGAATAATAATTTTTTTACGAAAAATTTAAATAAAGCTAGTATCAAAGTCAAAGTCAAATAATTTATTTCAATTAGGCACAAAAAAGGCACTTTTGAACGTCAACATTTAAAAAATAATTGATACTAGTTGCCCCTTCCAAAAGGTAGTTTTCGTATGGAGAAGAATGGGCAAGAAACTCCACCGTTACTCTTTTAAAATGTTTTCACAATATCTTGTATACATCAATTATATGTGAAGACGATGCACCTAGAATAAGATTACTATACCACGTTAGGTAAAAATAATGAAAAATTAAGGAATGACAGATAAATTAATCATGTGATAGATGCATGGTGCTCGTATGAAAACATAAACATATTCATAAGGTTCATAACTCATTTGTTGGGCTTGGTATAACCTTTTATAACAAGCTACCTTATTCTTTGCTAGATTTGCCTTTTAATGCGTTCAAAACTAAAGTAAAATCCAACCTCTATTCAAAGGCATACTATTCTATCAATGACTACTTAAATTATAAGAATAGTTGGTCGCTGTGATTAACTCAAGACAATGTTTAAATAATCTTTCTCCAGAATTAGCTTACGTACTGACAGGTTATATGAGTTTATATAATTGTTTATAATTTTATTTTATAAGTCAATTTATTTTATTTTAATTTATTGTTGACATAATCTACTCATTACAATGTTTTTTTTTTTATGAGTTGTATTGCAATATGTGGTTAGCTAGAGATGCGATAATTTTTTATTTTACCTCGATGGTCCTAGTTTATCAATTATAACTTCCAGTTACACATATACAACTATTATTAACTATATGTAAGCGGGCACGCCCTTTATGCCTGGAGGCTTTTATTTAGATATTGTTTTCGTTTAGTTATTTTTATTTCTGCTTGAGTATAGTTCTCGATATTTTTGGTTTGTATATTGGCGTGTGCTAGCTGTCATATGGCTATTAATTTTATAATTTAAATTATGTTTAGTGTTGCGTAATCTAAATATCATTTTGCATACTATTATATAGAATCATTTTTTTCTAACTGAACAGACAGCTGTGCTGCTGGGGAGTTTGTTGCGCCACTTCTTCTTCCCAGCTAAAGCACTAGGAAGTGGTGAAGGGTGGGCGTTTTAGGGGACTGTCTTAAATAATTTTGACGTTCGAAAAATGCTGATTCTCAGCCTAGTTTGAATAAATGACTTTTGAATTTTGAAAAAGCTAATTATCTCTTAAACGACAAGGAAAACCGTAATATCCTTACAGGTAGTTATAGTTCTAATTATTTATGATTTTTTAACATACGTCACATAACGGTTATCGCAGCTAGTTTTTTTTTTAAATCATCAATTTTTTTATTATTTATTTTTACATATGAAACGGTTACTTTTAGTATTTAAGTTGAGGAACACAGACTTAACAACACGTTAAATAAAATAGTATCACCCCTATATTCCCGAAGGAGTAGTCAGAGGTTTATAGTACATCCACACTTAGACAACAAGTGATTAAGTAATTACAATGATTTAGTCTTCTAATAAGTCTGAATAGGTGATTAAATGATTGTTAATGATTTCTGATAAGTAAGCTAATTTGTTGTTTAGTTGTGTTATGAGTTCTAAGAAATGTTTTTGACGAATATAAATTTTCATTAGCACATCTTTTAAAACTCTAATGAGGGTAGTTAACTAATTATCGACGTTTTGCAATAAAACGGCTAAAATTTTGCTTTATAATTTAAATTATTCACAACTGTGTAACTGCTAACACAAAATTTTTGCTCTACGACTATGAAATCTTAAAATGGAAGCTTAATCACCAATTTAGACTTGTTTGTTCTTCTAAAAAGTGAGAGTACTTCATTTAATCATGAAGTATTGTTTGGTGCAGTTGTATCCCGCATAGGCGATTGCCTTTCTGCCGAAGATCGAGTAACTCTCAAAGAATTTTGTCGGAAATTCAAGCGAGCTGCTTTACAGAGGTGGCAGAAATCCAAACAATTCCTTGATCACTTCAGAAGACTGTACGGAAATAGGCTGCAAGCAAATATTGAGTGGCCAAGTTGTGTGCAAACTTTAGTTAATCAAGAACCAACTGTTGGTGAGATACCAAGAGCATAATCAGACTCAAGAACCGTCGACATCATCGTCCGACGTTGGAAAAATGACAAAAAGGTCCCGAATAGCATTGGAAGATCTGGGAAGTAGACAGAAAAAGAGAAGATCTGATGATCATACAGGCGAAGACACCAGTGAATTGCCATATATAATAATAATAATATTTTTTTTTATTTTTTTTTGTTATTTATAAAAATATTTAAAAATGTAAACGATGTGTATTAAAATGAAATTAAGAAGAAATAATAATAAAGATTTATTTTATATATGCAGCTGCAGCGCGTTTAAAAGAAGAAGGGCATGAGAATATCGCATCTGTGATCGAATACATGATGAAAAATCCTGAAGCAGCCATTAAAATTAATGAAACGCTTAAGAAACCAGTGAAAAAAGTCTTATTTACACCAGAGAAAGCGCTTGGATTGCTTCTTTCACTAAAACTGTCAAAGTGGCAATATATTACTTTGCGAGAGGCTGCCATTCGGGAAGGTGCTAAGGATATTTATTCATCCTTCTAAAAAGTGCAACAAACTAAGCTTGATTGCTACCCTCCGAAGCAATCAGTGACAGTTACGGATTCCTCGGCTAGGATTACAATTCAAGCTTTACTTAACATCACGCCACGAGGATTCTTCAAAGTCTTTCTGACTGTGCCGATGTGCAAAATAAGCAGCTAAAGCTGATATCCAAGTGGGGATTTGATGGTGCTTGCAACCAAAGCCGATACAAGCAGAAAATGGTGGGTGAGTAAGATGATTCAAGCATTTTCATGACCTCCTTGGTGCAACTAAAACTGACAGATGGAGATAATACTGTATGGACGAACCCAAAACCATGCTCAGCTTTGTATTGTCGTCCAGTTCAGTTTATTTTTGTAAAGGAGAGCGAAGCAGTTGTCATTGGTCTCAAAAGACAAATGGATGATGAAATTCAGGCCCTTATCCCCACAGAGTGCAGTAATAGTAACAGGGTGACTCATCAACTAATGATGAAAATGATCGACGCAAAAATCTGCACGTACCTTTCTGAGGCCCGATCAAATGTTTCGTGCTACTTGTGCTTAGCAAAACCTACGGAAATGAACTGCTTAGATGATGTAACATCAAAGACTGTGCGTGCTGACATATACAAATTTGGCTTGTCATCCCTACAAGCACGTATAAATTGTATGGAATGTCTGTTACACATTGCGTACAGGCTGGATTTCAAACGGTGAGCAGCGAAAAGTAATGAGCACAAAGATATATTGCAGAACAGAAAAAAAATATTCAAAATAAATTCAAAGATCAGCTCAATCTGTTGACTGATATTGTGAAACAAGGCTCGGGAACTACCAATGACGGAAATACTGCAAGATTTTTTTTTTAGTTTCCCACTAAAACTGCAGCTATTACCGGGTTGGACGAAGATCTTATTAAAAGATTTGCTATGATTTTGCAAGCGATAACATCTGGCGAGAAGATCGACGTAATAAGATTTAAAGATTTTGCCCGCAAAACAGCAGAAAAGTACGTGGAATTGTACGACTGGTACTGCATGTCGTCAACCGTACATAAATTATTAAGACACGGAGCTGACATAATCGAGAAAAATGATATTGTGCCGATTGGGACTCTCTCAGAAGAAGCCTCAGACTCTCGAAACAAAGATTTTAGGAGGTTCCGGGGACATCATTCGCGGAAAAGAAGCAGGCAAGATTCTAATCAAAATATCTTAAATATGCTTGTTATTTTTTCTGATCCTTTCCTAAGTGCACAAAGGCCTAAGTTAGATGATAATATTAATAATATTAAACATTTCCCTTATCCTTATTTTTTCTATTTTTTTTTAATATTTTTTTTGTTTTATATATTCTTAATATTTGGATCAATAACATTCTTCATAATTATTGATGTTCTTAACTTAGACACTAAAAGGAACCGTTTTATATGTAAAAATAAATAAAAATATTTTGATGATTTAAAAAAATAAATAGCAGCGATAATTTGTATGTGACGTATGTCAAAAAATAATAAATAATTAGTACTATAACCACCTGGAAGGATATTACGGTTTTCCTTGCCGTTTAAGAGATATTTATATAATAAATAAATAAATAATTCCCTTTTTCATACTAGCTTCATACAAATTTTTCGTAAAAAAAATATAATTCCTTCGTTTTTGTGCAGATTTAACTCGGGTGTCATTTTTGAATATAGTAATAACTAATAGAAGCGATATCTGGCAAAAATCCAGAACTTGTAAATTGAAATCCCTAAGTCTATGAAAGCCGATTTTCAGCCCACCGTGCGATGCGCGACGGTGACTCGAGAAAATAATTATGGCAACCCTACTAAGACAGTAGGTAAGAATTAGGAACTCTGAACTTTCCTTCTGCTCGGTTTTATATCCATGTGAAATGAGAGCCTAGATCAGGGGTCGGCAACCTGCGGCTTGCGAGCCGCATGCGGCTCTTTCATGTAAAGTTGTGGCTCTCCAGTTCCATACGCAAAAATAGCGCAAGCGACAGGAACAAACTTTATTGGTTGGCGCTCTCGATGGCCGCTCGTTCCAGTGTTGGATATTTTTTACCGCCAGTTTCGTGCGCCCATAGACTAATATAATGTACACATAAAGAGCCAACGTCGCGCCGCGCGCCGCTCCGCTGTCGCCATCACTCGGCCGCCGCTAATTTCGTGCCCGCAGACTTATGACGGCTGTACACACTCGTCGAGGCACGGGCGCTCGGCCCGCTTCGGTGTGTCACGGCCGGCGTTCCTCACTCGCTCTCCGTCCCGTGTCGGTTTTTTGTGCCCGAGTTAAAGGATCTCATGGTAGTCGCGAGTGCGTCGCTGTACACTCGTGTCTCTAGTGTTTCTTGCGCCGCGCGATTGACAGAGACGACCACAGAACATACATACTAGAGAAGACATTTAATGTCGGCGTCCACCCTCTCGGGGTTAACAACTTCAACTGAACTAGGCGAGAGTGTACATTACTGTACATGGCTACACTCGGGTTGAAGCCCCTCGCTCGAGACTCTTTCGCGAGACCTAGCGAGAGCAGTCGGACAGGAGTGTACTTACAGCCGCCATAAACAAAGCGGCGAGTTGAGGCACTTATATTCGGCGCATGTAATAGTCTTCTAGAATGCTACAGTGAGGTGAAGAAGCTGGCATTTGGAGTGCTGACGATCTTCAGGTCGACAAACTCTGCGAACAAGCATTCACTTGTATGAATATAATAAAAAGTAAAGTAAGAAGCCAACTAACAAATAAAAATCTGGAGTCGTATTTGAAACTTTTAACAAGATATGAGATTTAACCACTTTCAAAAGGTATGCAAAGCCAATGCTGCCTTGATGTAACTCTATTATTTAATAACTGTACTTACAATAATATTGGATGAATTATTTATTTATTCTAGCAGCTAGCTAGAATACTTTAATTTGTTTTGTGCTAAAAAACATTTGTATGTTTTTATATGAATACTTATATGACGCGAGAGATCACAGCCACCGATCGCCTCCACAAGGAGATGGCGGTGCCCCGCCCAAGCCGGGCAGATCTCCACCGTATGCTCCACCGTGTCCTCCGGGCGATCCACACAATGGTGACACCCGGACGTTTCCTCCCGCCTTTTCCGGAACAGGAACCTCCCGAAACAACAACCGAACAATTAGTTCAACCGGGTTTCAGACTGGCTAAAGTAGACTCATCTTTCATGGGGTACTGTTTAAAATGTAACATTAAAATACCTCCCCAGCCCACATACTACAACTGAATAAAACTAAATTTAAATCTTGTATAAAACGCACACTATGCTGCCAAGCATATTATAAGCTGGGGGATTATATCGGTGACAAAAATGCTTGGCTCAACGCTGGTCCAGCTCCACAAGGGCGCATAAACGAATTAAATTTTAGCATTCGAAAATATTGTTGGAGCTGCTGAAGATTGCATAAATTATCTTTGAATTGTATAACTTCAATCTCGTAGTATTGTATAATTGCATAGCACATGTGTGTGTACTGTGACCATGTACCTTCTATGAAGCTACCATTTACTGGGTACGTCTTTCATTGACTTGAATGTGCCCTGGCGGCTAAGAGTATGTAATGCTCACTCAAATGTCTCGCTGGTGGTGGCGTGTGTGTTGGATCGTTAAGTTCCCTTCAAAATGGTTGAGCTAAACGGTGCTGATCCATGCGTCATGTTCATGAACGGGCGCCGTCAGTAGGGACTGGTCATCCGTTATCTGGCACGGCTTATTTTAATTTTTGAATTGTTTTTATCTTTTTATTACGGACGCTTTTTACGTGCACGTCTTTCTACATTGTTGTCACATGTATAATTTCAACATGAATGATGTTTTGTAACAATATTATGAATTAAAAGAGTGTCCGTGGAGTTTCTTGCCCGTTCTTCTCCATAGGAACCTACGCTTTGGAATGGGCAACTACTTAGCTTCATATTTCTGACTGACTGACCCCTTGCCAATTCAAAAGTGCCTGTAAATGGTTTACTTGAAATAAATGCTTTGAGTTTGAGTCAACCGTGTCCGGCGAAGACCTGCGTCAGGCGGAAGGTGAGGTCGCCGTGGCGCCTTTCTAGCCACCAAAGAGGGGACTTAGCGCCGCAATTGTGGCGTGCCCAGCACTGGATTGTGATGATCGCACTCTTCATGACGCCATGAGATCCCGCCGGAGCTCTGTCCGCTGTGCCGTGATTTCTCGCGGCAGCGGAGTTACGCCCCGGCGTTTCCCTTCCTCGCACCAGTCCCAAATGTGCGCGACGACTTTTGCCTCCAGATCCCATGGCGGCAAGGAGGCTCGCCGCCTCACCGGAGATCGTGCTGTATCCCCGGACTAGCCGGATGGCCATGACCCTTTGGGACGCGTTCAACCGGCGGGATGGCTGCTGCCTCAAAGAACGCGCCCACACCGGACCACACGGCCCCCGCGTAGGGCCTCCGGCAGGAGGCGTTTGGGCCCCCTAGATTAGCCAGTTCTGGCCTGCTCCAGTCTGGGACCCAAACGTCAGAAATGCTCCCCGGAGTTCCACCAGCTGTCGAGGATAAGTCCCAAATATTTCATCGTCGACTCACCACCGTTGTGAACCCCTCCTACCGTCATCTGGGAACCCGACTTGGTGCGTTCCGAGGACCATTCTTCAGGAACGTGATGAGGCCAGACATTACTTGCATCTTTGCGAAACGCAATCCTGAAAAACAGAATTTTTTAATGTTTATAATCAAAAAAAAAAAATACAGAGATAGCAGATCTGATGATTCTCATGTATAAAGGTGTCGTTCATTTGTAAGAGCCGATGATATTACCGATAAGCACAAATGATTTTTTTTTTTGTGACTTATTTAAAAATGATTGCTAGATCAATGTTGGTAAAATGACAATTACAAAGATATGCTGCATTTTAGACTTAGGACAGGGCCATGACATTGGGCGGTGCGTCTTGCGGCGCGGGGCGGGCGAACGACGTGGGTACATTCGAGCGCCGCGGCGTTCTCCTCACTGCAAGTCGCACCGCGGCGACTCATGGCACGCTCTATATAACTTCGTCGCAGACGCGAGAAGTCGCTGGAGACTCTGAACAGGGACCCGTGGGGACGCCCATAAAAGATGGTGCGGGAGAAACTCCGCTCATGGGCTCCCCCGCTGACGCAGAGTCTCCAGCCGCAGCTTGTGAGGGACGTGGTGAGCGCTCTGTTCCCTTCGAGAGGGGAACATGCCTCCCCGCCTATGGCTCCGCCTACTAAGGTGCCCGATGCGGACCACACCGCCGACGACGATGACGATGCTCCGGAGGTGACCGAGGTAGAGGTGAGGGTGGTGGTTGCCACTGGCTGAATGCCAAAAATACCGCCCCAGGACCCGAGGGCTTACCTGGGAAAGCCTGGGTCCTGGCCTTGGAGGCTCCCGGGCCTCGACTAAGGGGGCTCCTAAGTGCATGCTTGGAGAGGGGCCGGTTCCCACTTCGTTGGAAGACGGCGAAACTGGTCTTCATAAAGAAGCCGGGGCGCCCTGCGGACTCTCCGTCCGCTTATCGGCCCATCGTGCTGCTCGACGAGGTGGGTAAGCTCTTTGAAAGAGTCATTGCAGACCGCCTCGTTGGGCGGCTGGTACGGGTGGGGCCGGATTTGGTGGAGAGCCAGTTTGGTTTCCGCAGGGGGCGCTCTACGGTTGACGCCATCATGCGCGTGCGAGCCCTCACGACGGGGGATGCTGTGGCCCGGGGTGGGGTTGTCTTGGCGGTGTCTCTAGATATCGCCAATGACTTCAATACCCTGAAATACTATAATATTAAATTTAGTGGCTCTTTAATAACTAGAAAATTTTGTAAATTGTAACTTTTGGCGTTTCCGCCTCAAAAGGTTGCCGACCCTTGGCCTAGATCAAATCGTTCTCACAATATTATCACAGTATAAATAAGTAACAGCATTAAATCTCGGCAGTGACCTTGAAATGGTAGGTCGGTAATCTTCCGCGTCCGTGCGTAACTGCCGCGCACTCAATACTGTTGCGTATATACACTGAGATTTCTGAAGATATAATACTGTTACTTTATTATACTGTGACATTAGGTAAGTATGTCATTACTGACAGCTGTTGTGCAAATAAGGACTACCTAAACAGTCACTATAATTTGTCTTAGCCATGTCAGGTTGTCCTTGCTTTGCAATTGCAAGAAATAGATTCTGTGCAAATTCATACTTGGATTCTGTCATGCCATTAATCAAAGTAATAATACCTACCTCAATGATAATTAGGTAAATGAGAAGGTACCTACTTGATCAGAAACGTGCTATAGATCTCTTATCTTAGAACACAGGGTCGTATTTCGTCCGGTGGAGAAGGAGGGCGTGTCAGACTCTTACTGACTAAAACCCACCCGTGTTCCTTCAGTTGCCTGTACTTTGCCAAGGGCCACGGTATCCCTTTCGGACTTTCCCGCAAGTATTTCGTCCCCTTAGTATCTATCACAAAAACGTATCTCGATTCTGTCCAATTTGAGAAAACGGATAAAACAGATAAAAAATCGCGTGACACGATTCAATAATGAGAATATAATGACTACCTTTCAAAGCTAATACGTTTAAAGCATAGAATTATGTTTACAGTCTTATTTAGGGCCGCAAAGCAATTAACTGATTATTTTTAAAGGTTGTTTAAAAATCAATTGTTTCGAATAAGGTATACCTCCGATGTTTTTCCGTTGCTAACTTTTTTGTTAAATATTATATTAATTTAAAATTACATACCTACATTAGGTTTTATTCTTCAAATATATTTATGTAATTATGGGTTTTATTCTTCATTATGGCAATTAAGAGGATACAATATAACAAAACACAACAAAGAAAGAAAGAAATTTTATTTACTTGAACATGTCTATAAAAACTTACAGAATTAAAATAATACATGCATGCAAGATCTTAAATAAGAGTGGCTCACGACATGTTTGCCATTTCTCATGGCGTGCAAATTTATTATTCAATCAATGATTTTTAACTCCAAGTGTACATAGAAGATACAAAATACTACTACACTACACTACTCCATGCCTACCTAAATCACGTTGTTTCTTCTTTTTAAAATACCAGAAACTAAAATAGCATGTATTCTTCTTGTAAGTACTTTGGTTTTTACCTCATTTTCTTTGGTTTTTATCCCGTAATCATGCATGCAACTTAAAACCTGCAATGACCTCGGGTAAAACGTTTAGAGATACGTTTTTGTTACACTAAATAATTTTGAAGATAATTTAGATACGTTATTGTTTTACTCAATACGTAAAAAGGTGTAGATAAGTTACTTAAACAACATTCGATATTCAAAAACGGCAACCTAACACATAAATAACGTATTGTTATTGAAAATGGCAGTGACGCGTCAAACAACAAACACGTACCTACACTTTGTTTATGTGTGCATTCATCGTTTAACACTAAGTAACAAACAAACGTATCTTTAGATAAGTTTCTGTTTTATGCATAATTGTTAGTAATACACATACGTATCTTAACATCAGTTTCTGTGTTTGTTTCTGTTTTACCCATTAATATAGATACGTCAACTACCTACCATTTTAGAAATAAAGTAGGTACTATCATCGAGATACGTGTCTCTCTGACAAAATAAATAGAACCTTGAAATTTTGAGACTGGTGGTATACTTAAGTCAAAATTCATCAAAATCGAGATATGTTTTTGTGTTACTAAGGGGACGATTTCTGTGGCTTCTTGTATTATTATAACTTCCTGTATGAAAATTGATTAAGTAGGTATTATGACGTAGGAAGTCTGTACTCTGTACTCTGGAGTCTGTACTAGGTACATAATATCCTGACCGAATTTCAGTCGCGGGGGGAGGCCATGCCGATGACGAGACCAATGAGGCATCAGTCCTTCAGAACATATATTCCCCCAGAAGAGGTCCATTTACCCGCTTGTTTGAATAATTCACTAGTTGATTATTCACTAGGGGGATAAAGCAGTGTTATGTGTCGAGGGCGCTATTTTAAATCCCAAACACCATGAAGGATTCTAGGGCTCCCGAGTACATCCAGACTAGGGAATGTAAAACCGGCCAAAAATAAAAGCCGGTTTATTTTCGGGTTTCGGATTTTAAAAAAACGGTTTTCGGTGAACCCGTTTTTTTTCATTTTCTAAGAGATATTTTTAGACTGCTTGTGAAATTCAGGCCGCCTACATCTTGCATTCTTTCAATAATTAAATAGAAACGTATCTATTAAAAAGAAATACATATTTAAAATTTCAATGAAAACGCAGCAATATGCTTAAGTAAAAGGTTTATTTGCTTTTTGTGCTTCAGCTAAGTAGACCGTACAATATTACTCAACAGTATTAAAAATATCAACGAAACATAATTAATTAATTGTAACTATCACGCATGAAGTTTGAAGTTTTTAGTTTTTGAATAAATTTTATTATTATTATTTTTTATGTCTTTGACATTTCTCGGAACCCTAGGGTCCCGGACCTTTGAAAGGCGTACGAGGGGCCGAAGCCAACTCGCAGAGGCCCGTTAGACGTGTTTAATGAAACGAGGCACCAACCGACGATTATCCCTGTACGCACTATGCTAGTGCACCCAAGGACAACCCCCGGTTGGTGCAGGACTATAGCAAGATATGGAAACAAAGATATTGGATTATGGGTTTGGGTGGCTAAGTGAACTGGTTATCTAGAACTATGGAAAGACTATGGCCCCTGCCTGACCAATATTTTATATAAAATACACAGGTAAAATGGCAGAGGGTGACTTGCACATTCAATAATGGGCCCCCGAAAACGTCCGCTAGCACAAAGTGTCGTAGCGACAAGGAGGCAACATGTCCTGAGGTGCTTATAAGGAGTGGATCGGTATTCCACGGCTATCAGGACAATCCCGGAAGTACGGTCAAGATCCTTACCAGCATCTTACTGGAAAACTTCCTTCCTCCGAGCTCGTTTGCTCTTGCGAATCTCCACTCAAGCCGGCCAATAAAGGCAAGAAAGAGGTGAGAAACAAGACTTCTCCCGGGAGATAGGGTCCGTGGGGTCGCTACTGCCCAACAGCTCGCCACATGCTGCCCTGCGGGTTTCTGTATCTCTCTTGGTCTGGCTCCTCATCCTAGACCTGTTCCGGCAAAGTAAACTCTACCGGCACAGATCTAGAGTTTGGAGCGCGCAAGCCCCATCACGACGACAACGTAGAGATACGGCGGTGGGGTTATTATTTTATTGTTATGAACAGAAAGTATTATAAAATACAAAACTAACATTTAACCATATTATAAACTCTATAAATATAAACTCTTTAACTTTAAAATGAAACCATAATAACAGTCTCTATAGCGTCCGTCCTTTAATTGACATATAATATAACGTAGAAATAAGTCTTTTAAATAATCAATAATAATTTCAATCAGGTTACTACTTACTTTGTTCTAATTAATCACTAGAAATAATCATTTAAAAAATAAAAATCTAAACAGTCATCTCTTAAACATAGATTAATAAATCAACCGATATTCTTTATAAACAATTAACTAAATCTTTTTTGGCAAGAAAGTGAGGTCTTAAGAAAAGCAAAGAATTGAATCGTTAAGACGAGACCGTATTTTGCTGCAGAAATAACCAGCAGTCGAAAATGCTCCTTCTCATTCGACACTTGTTGGCTTGATAGTGATGAGGGTTTTGTATGCCTTTGTTAAAACATTTCCACATTAACAATAAGCAACACGTCTTTTCACTAGCAACCGTTGGCAACTTTTGGTAAAACAAAATGTCTGACACCAAATTCATAGTATTGACTGACACGTAGTGTTGGGTGTTGCCATTTGATAATAATAAAAAAACTCGAAAAACGAAAAAAGAAGAAAAAAAGAAACGTGAAAAAACCCGTATTTTTTTAATAATTTCAAAAATGCCGAAAATTCAAATGCCGAAAATCCGGATTTTCAGCCGTTTTCTGTGAAACCGGTTTGCATTCCCTAATCCAGACAGCTGCGAGCCTGAGCAAAACGAGGGAGGGAGAATCCCGAGTGAAGCGAGGGATTCAAGCTCACCCAAGACGAAGATACCTTTATCCCCGAGGAGAATACTCTACTTTTCGCACCTAATAACACTACACAAACACACTCTTCTAAGAATACAGGATCGTATTTCGACGTAAATAACGCTATGAACGTTGATGAACAGTCAAAATAAAAAAAAAAATGTCGTAATCGTCTACGAAAATGTGTTGCGTAATTAGATAGCGGGTCTGGATTAGTAGATAGGCTTTTTGTATTATTTTAACTTCCCGTAAGAAAATCCACTTTGGGTACGCGTATTTCAATAGAAATAAAGATTTTTTTATGGTAAAAGTTTTCACAGGAATTAGTTAGTTAGTGTAGTTGAAGTTCCTATTCAAATCACATTATGCACCAGCGGGTAATAATGAAATTCAGTACCTACTACATTATTGCCCGGCTAGCGCCTGGGTCTTTAATTACTTGCTTTAGGGTAGGTTTGCATTTGCGGGAAAGTCTGAAAGGGATACCGTGGCCCCTGGCAACGTAAAGGCAACGGAAGGAACACGGGTGGGTTTTAGTCAGTAAGAGTCTGACACGCCCTCCCGCTCCACCCAGAGCGGGAGAAGTTATTTGATAATTTCCCACTCAAAAAAAAAAAAAAAAAAAGGGTAGGTTTGCATGACATTTGTGTAAAAATAATATTATTATATTAAATTAGTAACATGATGACTACACCCAACGAGTTTGACAACGTTTGTAGGTAGGTGGTTACCTGCATGTGCTAGCTTAACAAATTTGGCATCATCGTTCAACGTTCATAGATTAAATTCAATAAAAACTGCACCTATAGTTAATAACTATATTTACATACATTGTATTACTGAGTCCGTCTTTTTTTTTCGGGTGGGGAATTGTCAAATAATTCCTCCCGCTCTGGGCGGAACGTGAGGGCGTGTCAGACTCTTACTGACTAAAACCCACCCGTGTTCCTTCAGTTGCCGGTACGTTGCCAGGGGCCACGGTATCCCTTTCGGACTTTCCCGCAACCTCACGTTCTCATTTCGTTTTCGTTCCGAACAAAATGTTGAACACACGGCTACACACCAAGCTATACTTTTCCAGTATAAGCTGACCTCGCATTGTACGGAAATTGTATACAAAGCGAGATCAGCATAAACTGGAAATGTAAAGCTTGATGTGTAGCCGTGTGTACTGTTAGAAACGTTTTAAAAACGTTATTTTAAATAACGTTTCTGAGCCCTGATAAATGTTCGTTTTTTTCCTAAAGGTCATAAACTTAATTTTACCTATGATTATTTCCTCTCATCTATGATTATGTCCTCACCTTTTTTATATAGGTACTTCATACGGCTACACATCAAGCTATACATTTCCAGTTTATGCTGGGGCCTTATTATGAAGTATTAATGCCATCATTATTCCACTGCGAAAAAAGGATGGTGCTAGCCAGTGCCGGATTAACCACGTAGCAAGAGTAGCAAATGAGTAGCAAAAGGGGGCCCCGCGTGTCTAAACCCGCTCACCTCCGTCTGAGCGTAATTTTTTGAGTGAAACTTATTAAGACGTGGTAGGTATATTGAATTTATCAAGTAAATTCACAAAAGCGTGAAACGTTTGGATAGAAGGTCCAATGAAATATTATGTAAGAACGGTCAAAACAAATTGAACCTCAGAGGCGCGGTATGCAAAAAAATTTCGAGCTCGTTTCGTTCGTTCTTGATCCTAGTTTCTCTTAATTCTACAGCTTTTCTACATAACTCAACAAAGCAACTCCTATTTATGTATGTATTGTCAAATGAACCTCTCAGAAAATAAAAACAAAAAAGAAAATAAATTGCCGAAAAATTGCTGAAAAATTTCGAGCAAGTTTCTCTTCATTCATAAAGTTTTTGTGAATAGCTCACTTAACCAATCGGAGGTTCAAAAAAAATCGACATCGCTTCGCTCGCTCTTGCATCTTAGTTTCTCTTCCTTCATAAACATTTCTACATTAGTCAACAAAATAACTCCTATTTCAGTATAAATGCACCGGGGTGCAAAAAAAAACGATCTTTGATGCCCCTAAGTAGAATTTGCTACAGGCCCCGCGCTGGCTTAATCCGGCACTGGTGCTAGCGGCCTTGTATAGCTCCGTCTCTCACTCACACTGGAATAATGGGCATTAATACGTCATAATACGGCCCCTGATCTCGTATTGTTTAGGATTTCCGTACAATGCGAGGTCAGCCTATACTGGAAATGTATATAGCTTGATGTGTAGCCATGTGTACATATTATTATTATTAATTTATTATACATAGTAAGTTTTTCAATTTTGCGGAAGTTTTTAGACATTAAATTGAAGGAAACTGCTTGAATTTTTATATACTTCCTGTGAGATTCTGTCCTCTAAACAATCACAAGCTTATATCAGTCAAAAGGTAATTCAATAGTTAACAGTTTTAAGGAAGGACAAACAAAATACCTACCTGCCTATTAGTCTCTAATTTTCATTTCTGGAGTTGTCGATTCGTGTACCATCGACATAAAAGAGTGACGTGGTGGGCTTTAGAACTACGTTTTACTTATGTAATGCAGACCTATGGCGATGGCACTACTTTGCCGACAAGTGCTAGTAGGTTTTGAGTTACCCATAAGCAGTGTTTTTAACAATTTGTTTAAATTCTTTTACTCATTTCCCATTCGAAGTGACTTAAGTGCGATAGTGGCGCCCTCATTTTCATTATACTTTTTTTGCCAAGCTGTACAAATAAGTTTCCTTCGTACGAATGGCCCCAAGAAAAAAAAATATTATTTAAAAGTGTCGATTCGGCCGTTTCGGGCAAGCAAATTCGGGCGAATCTGAGCGGCGAATCAACAATAAACCTTTGCTGCAATCGGGAATTCGGGACACTTCTTGCTACAAAAGAAACAATATTCGATTGCAGACTGCAATTACTTATCAAGATTTCACCAAGATTTTTTTTCGCGTAGGTATCTACTGTAATTTGCAGTAGGTACATACGCGAAACAAAAATCTGCTGTTCCCTACATTTATGTTCGCATAACTCAGCAGATTTTTTTTCACGATTTCTCTTTAAGTCCCATAGTAAAAGTTGTTCATAATAATGAGTACAATGACCCCAAGAGGTCGTTAGTGTTTTACCAATATCCCTTTAGAGAAGAGTTTTAATCGATTTTATTTAGCTATGTCAGCTATAGATATATAAGCTTTACAGAAATCATGAATACAACAACTCTACTCTTCTATTATTAAAAGTTTTTATACATATCATAGTGAAATAAAATAATATTTAAGATTTTAAAGAAAATTACGAGAATACATATTTAAGACAAAGCCAAGGATTGGATAAAAAATCAGTCCTTCAGTCGCACAGCTTAGTTATGTAGGTACTATACAAAGTAAGTTCAAAAGCTAAAACCCGATTACTGAAAAATCACGTTCTAAAAAGTATGAAACATCAAACAAGAATTTCTGACAGAAATCAAGACATAATTGGTAAAACTGCGGTGGCACACGGTGGGCTGAGAATCGGCTTTCATAGACTTAGGGATTTTAATTTGCAAGTGCCAGATTTGTTCTATTAGTTATCCGGATATCGCTTCTATTAGTTATTACTATATTCAAAAATGACACCAGAGTTAATTCTGCACAAAAACGAAGGATTTTACTATAAACTATTATTTTGTCATTGTTCCAACGTCGGGCGATGATATCAACGGTTCTTGAGTCTGATTGTGCTCTTGGTATCTTACCAACAGTTGGTTCTTGATTAACTAAAGTTTGCACACAACTTGGCCACTCAATATTTGCTTGCAGCCAATTTCCGTACAGTCTTCTGAAGTGATCAAGGAATTGGTTGGATTTCCGCCACCTCTGTAAAGCAGCTCGCGTGAATTTCCGACAAAATTCTTCAAAGTCAAATAATTTATTTCGATTAGGCACAAATAAGGCACTTTTTAACGTCAACATTTACAGAAAAATTATAATTGATTATATTCGCCCCTTCCAAAAGGTAGTTTTCGTATGGAGAAGAATGGGCAAGAAACTCCACCGTTACTCTTTTAAAATGTTTTCACAATATCTTGTATACATCAATTATATAATTATATGTGAAGACGATGCACCTAGAATAAGATTACTATACCACGTTAGGTAAAAATAATGAAAGATTAAGGAATGACAGATAAATTAATCATGTGATAGATGCATGGTGCTCGCATACTTCTTTGAGAGTTACTCGATCTTCGGCAGAAAGGCAATCGCCTGTGCGGGATACAACTGCACCAAACAATACTTCATGATTAAATCTCACTTTTTAGAAGAACAAACAAGTCTAAATTAGTGATTAAACTTTCCATTTTAAGATTTTATAGTCACAGAACAATAATTTAGTGTTCCTTAACTTAAACACCAAAAGGAACCGTTTCATATGTATTTTTTTTTTTAAATTGTCTATTAACAAAAAAAATTGCAGCGATAACCGTTATGTGACGTATGTCAAAAAATCATAAATAATTAGTACTATAACCACCTGTAAGGATATTACGGTTTTCCTTGCCGTTTAAGAGATAATTAGCTTTTTCACACTAGCTTCATACAAATTTTTCGTAAAAAAATTATAATTCCTTCGTTTTTGCAGAATTAACTTGGGTGTCATTTTTGAATATACTAATAGAAGCGATATCTAGCAAAAAATCCGGCACTTGCAAATTGAAATCCCCAAATCTATGAAAGCCGATTTTCGGCCCACCGTGTGGCATGCCATTATAATTTTGTAGGTGTACAGGCATGTGACCACTTCTTTACCTTGACCATTTTTGTACCTGTCTTGATTTCTTGTTTCACACTTTTTAGAACGTGATTTTTCAGTAGTCGGGTTTTAGTTTGTGAGCTTACTTTTTATTTAAATTATTTTGGGGATAATATCATTTCGTGATGAAGGAGCCGAGCTCGAGGTAAAAAGGAGAAGAGCTCTCAAATCATCAGGGTAGCAGATAAGTAGGTGTAAGTCATTAATTATTGATTACAAGCACATTTTAATATTTCTAAGGAGTATCTATGGAATCACTTGAAAAAGTATTTTTATAATGTTACAAATTTACAATAGTTTAACAAACGCCACAGTTTATAAAATGTATAAGGTTAATTCTTTATTCGTATTCGCATTTAAGCTGTCGGAAAATTAATACATAAAGCAGTCAATTTCATATTTTGAGTACCTATGCTCAAGTATTTTTTTTTTCAGAGCTTTTATTACTACCATATAAGAAATACGTAAGAAGTACCTACCTACTTACTTATTTAGGTTAGTAAAGGATAGTAGGTAAGATAGGAATAAGGATAGAAAATACAAAAGACTGTTATTATTTAACTCATATAAGTTTATCTAACAAAACGGAACAATGCACAGTCACAGACAAATATATTCGAACTGTAATTATTAGGGTGAATATAATACTTAAATTGTCACTTGTAGGAATGCAATTTGAGATAAGACTGCAAGCATTACTTATTTTGAATTGCAAAGCAAATGGTGCAACCAGCGCTAGTCGAAGCAACGGCAAACTCGGTCGGTCGTCGTTAATCGTTCGGGCCGCTCCGCACTCGTGTGGGTCCACGTCACCACGGTCGCGACGCGGTGGATACGGCGCGCGACGCCCGGCGTGTTATTATTCACAGTAATTCATACTGGCAGCTTATGTATCGTTTCATTCGGAAGCATGTGTGGAGCGAAGTGAGTACGTACTACTAACATACCAGGCAGGCGTCAGGCAGCTACAGTTTCGCAGTTTCGCTTGTAACTAGCGCCACAGCTCACGTACGACGCTGTTCACTTCGGATATATTCGGCAATACTCGCTTTATCTGTCGTGTCGACAGACCGTGTCGACTATCGTTCTCGTTCACTCGTTGAGTTCTATCACATTAAACTAGAAACTAGCCATCACGTCACTTCAGTCAGTGTCAGTGCAGTGTTCATAGTGTTGTGGGACGTGTTGTTGCCGGATGTGCCGATTATAAAGTCCTCTCGAAAAATAAAGTCTGACAAGTGACCTTGTACCTTATTGAACAAAGTGACTATTACGATACTACGTAATATAGAGAAACATAACCTGCAAAATGTCAGACAGCGCACAGGACGTTCTGAAGGATGCGGCGGCCGGCGCCGCTGCTGCTGCTGCCGCTGGGGGATCACTATTCAGCACGTTTGATATTATTGTGCTCATTATCTTACTGGGAGGCACCATTTGGTGGCTGTATAACTCGAAAAAGGAAAACAAAAAAGATGAAATACTGCTTAGTAAATATTCAATTCAGTAAGTGTACCTATTGTTGTGCAAGTTTTTGTTTAGTACCTAATTTAATAAATACCACCCCCTTTAAATTCTGATTAACTAAATTTATATTACCTATCTAATTAGGTAAATATAAAAAATAAAAGATATTAAGTATATGAAAATCGACACATACCTACTCGTATCTAGTACTTAATAGTATAACTTTACAAAATACTTACGGCAACGGCAATTCAATTGTTATTTGCGACTAAACTTTTACCCTTGCTTACTACTTCCATTATCAGTCTTCTTTAATAAGCATGTGTATGTAATTATGTACATTTGAAGCATGACTTTACATGTTTTTATTGTGCTATCATTAAAATTTAAACGTAGCTCGTGTAGATAACTTCCAAAGTACCAGGATGTAATATTCAATGGCTTCTGGCATCTTGATGTCCGTACGTATTTTTCGGGTGACCATTGAAAATCAGCGCTGTGCTGTGGGTCCCTCATAGCACAGAATTATGCTGAGTGGAAGCCTTCTTGTCACAGTCATGACGTGCAGCTGCCGAATATTTGTGTTGTTTATATTGTTGTTTTTTTGTATGCACGTGTTTCTGTGACAAATAAACCTATTTTTCTTTCTTTCTTTCTATCTCTATAAAGCTGCAATAGAAAAATGAAAATGTGTGGAGAGAAACAAAACCACTGCATCCGTTAATAATGTTGGAGCCACTGTAGCCATAGAGCCACAGGTTGTAGTAGGATAGGTAGGTAGCCAATAGCCGTGTTTACTGACGTCATTGGAAAAGACACGAGTCAGTTGTTTTTTTTTTCTCAACAGGATAATAGGTCCTTTAGTAAGAGGAATCCGAATGACGAAGGTTGGAAGTCTTCCTTTTTATTGTGTTCAGTATTTGCAATACAAGTTTGCGTACCGTACCTTTTTTTTTTTTTTTTTTTGGGTGGGATATTATCAAATAACTTCTCCCGCTCTCGGTGGAGCGGGAGGGCGTGTCAGACTCTTTACTGACTAAAACCCACCCGTGTTCCTTCCGTTGCCTGTACGTTGCCAGGGGCCACGGTATCCCTTTCGGACTGCGTACCGTACCTACCTATGCGCGTAAGTAAGGCAAGGAAAGGGCAATTGAACAGATGCACGATATTTTTAAATAAAATAAAAACTTATAGTTTATTTATAAATCATGTAACTTCGATCAAGATTGAAAAAAAGTTGTCAAGTGCGAGTCGGACTCGGACACGAAGGGTTCCGTATTCCGTACTACCGTATAATATTTAAGGTTTTTTATAATAATTACTTAAAATTTTGTAAAAGAAACACGTTTCTTGTATAAATCCCTCTTTTTTATTATTTGTTGTCATAGCGGCCACAGTAATACCTACATACTCTGTGAAAATTTCAAGTGTCTACCTATTACGGTTCAAAAGATACAGCCCTGTGACAGACGGGACGCACGGACGGAGGACGTCCCGCTGGTGGTTGTCTATTGTTTGCCCGAAGATTATATGCCATAATCATCATTTTCCCGAATTTCATTTACCCGAATTTCATTTGCCCGAATGTTTCATTTGCCCTAAAAGACATATGACATACTTTTAATTACCCGAATTTTAGATACCATAAGATACGAATGCCATAAGTATTGTTTGCCTTATTTTTATGTGCCATAATAATTATTAGACATAATATTTAAATGGCATAACAAGTATTAGACAAATATTTAAGGGTTGTCTATTGTTTGCCCGAAGATTATATGCCATAATCATCATTTTCCCGAATTTCATTTACCCGAATTTCATTTGCCCGATTGTTTCATTTGCCCTAAAAGACATATGACATACTTTTAATTATCCGAATTTTAGATACCATAAGATACGAATGCCATAAGTATTGTTTGCCTTTATTTTTATGTGCCATAATAATTATTAGACATAATATTTAAATGGCATAATATTTAAATGGCATAACAAGTATTAGACAGGTTTTTTTTTCTGTGCATGGTTGATGGTGGGCTAGGTCGACGGAGCCCCGCTCCGCGGGGCTCCTACTTCTGTGTGGTTTATAAAAAAATAACCACGAAGGGGATGGCGGGGTCTATTCGCTCGCTTCGCTCGCTCACACGACCCCGCCATCCCCTTCTAACCTAACCTGTCCGAGTCGGGGTGCCCTAAAGTCCCAATTGCATCCAATTTCTCTTGATATAAACAACCGTTACACACCCGATGTCGATGGCAAATTATGTTATGGCATATCATAATTATGGCATGTGATAATTAGGGCATGTGATAATTAGGGCATGTGATAATTAGGGCATGTGATAATTAGGGCATGTGATAATTAGGGCTTACAATGATTATGACAAATGATGTTATGGTAAGTGACTTTATGGGAAACAATGATTCTGGCACGTGACTAATATGGCAAATGAGAGTACGGCAAATGAGTATTATATCGTATGATATTATGGCTGTTGACTATTATGGCAAATGATATTAGGGCAAATAAAATTCGGGTAAACGGCGGTATACCATATTTAAGCCCCGTAATAATCATTAGAATCATTACACATGATGACATTATATTTAAGCGCCGCAATAAATTGTTTTCGAATCTTTTTATAAACTTATTTATTCTGTGCATGGTTGATGGGGGGGCTAGGTCGACGGAGCCCCGCCTCGCGGGGCTCCGTCGACCTAGCCTACTTCTGTGTGGTTTATAAAAAAATAACCACGAAGGGGATGGCGGGGTCTATTCGCTCGCTTCGCTCGCTCACACGACCCCGCCATCCCCTTCTAACCTAACCTGTCCGAGTCGGGGTGCCCTAAAGTCCCAATTGCATCCAATTTCTCTTGATATAAACAACCGTTACACACCCGATGTCGATGGCAAATTATGTTATGGCATATCATAATTATGGCATGTGATAATTAGGGCTTACAATGATTATGACAAATGATGTTATGGTAAGTGACTTTATGGGAAACAATGATTCTGGCACGTGACTAATATGGCAAATGAGAGTAGGGCAAATGAGTATTATGTCGTATGATATTATGGCTGTTGACTATTATGGCAAATGATATTAGGGCAAATAAAATTCGGGTAAAGGGCGGTATACCCTTATTTTTATGTGCCATAATAATTTATTATTAGACATAATATTTAAATGGCATAACAAATACTTACCTACTTATTACTTTCTGGCTGTCGATGTCGATTTTTTTTTCTGTGCATGGTTGATGGTGGGCTAGGTCGACGGAGCCCCGCTTCGCGGGGCTCCTACTTCTGTGTGGTTTATAAAAAAATAACCACGAAGGGGATGGCGGGGTCTATTCGCTCGCTTCGCTCGCTCACACGACCCCGCCATCCCCTTCTAACCTAACCTGTCCGAGTCGGGGTGCCCTAAAGTCCCAATTGCATCCAATTTCTCTTGATATAAACAACCGTTACACACCCGATGTCGATGGCAAATTATGTTATGGCATATCATAATTATGGCATGTGATAATTAGGGCTTACAATGATTATGATAAATGATGTTATGGTAAGTGACTTTATGGGAAACAATGATTCTGGCACGTGACTATAATGGCAAATGAGAGTAGGGCAAATGAGTATTATGTCGTATGATATTATGGCTGTTGACTATTATGGCAAATGATATTAGGGCAAATAAAATTCGGGTAAACGGCGGTATACCCCCGCTGGTACCCTTTGGGTACGAACCCTAAAAATGTCTGTAGGTAGGTAGGTAATGTACCTACATCAAAATAATAATATTACCTTAATCATTTAGGTTCTAACCCTCGACTACTCAAGTATACGAAGTCGGGTAAAAACACATAAGTACCTATATAAGTTAAAAATCTTGAGGAATATTTTTGGCGTCGATTTTTTCTATCACGGAAAAAACATGAAAAAAAAAATTATAATCCAAGATTGTTTCCATACAAGCTGCATACCTACTAGATGTTGACACGAAGTCCTATGGATGTCGACAAAAAAATTGCACCGAGTATACTTCGGTTACCTACTGTCATTATTGCATAATTCTGTACCTTCAGTGAAAAGTGATATAAGTGAAAAATCATAGTTTTGAGTAATTTAAGGTTAAAGATTTAAAAAAATCTCGTTATTTTTCTAACGTTCTAAAATATAAAACGATATGTGGTACGTGTAGATAATATTATAAAGATTATAAAGAGCTTGGTTTGAATATATTATTTTGCACGGAATTTAAGTAATTAGTAAAAATAGCCAGTTATATCACCGTACACTATAGTTTTCTTTGCTTATTTTTGTGTATTTAAATCTATAATGAAATGAATTATTTTACACATTTAGTTACCGTTTTGTGTGAAATGTTATAAGGTTTGTGTTTTGGCATGTTTTGCCTGCAAATAGTTGTTGTGAGAAAAAGTCGTAAAACGAATATGATCATTTTGATTATCAGCAACCTTTTTTCATTGTTTTATTTAAAATTCCTACGTAAATATTCAATTGTACCCCTAAACACCAATGTATTTTTCAAACTAGTAAGCGATTAATGCTACAAGCTAGAGTTTATTGTGATACATTTTGTTTACATCGAAGTGTTTATTGATACAAGTAATAAGTATTTTCCAACGTTTTTGTCACAGAAAGGGTAAAACTATGTTAATATTATAATAAAATAATAACTAAATAAAAAAAGCGTTTATTTAATAAAGAATTCTTGAATAATCACTTTTTTTATGAATTACAAGTAGTAGCAAAACAATAAAACATTTTTATAAATCAAACTTAAAACATAACTTTTAGACCTTAGTAGGTATTTATCGTTAATCTGATTATCAGAGTAGGTATCGTTAGTCTTTAAACATATTAAAACAGGCTCAATAAATCAAACAACAGATTTGTTGTAGCACTTCAACTATTCGCTATTTATAACAATATTTAACATCCTTATAAAAAAACATAACTTTTAAACCTCTTTATTATTAATCTTGAACAGTCTTAAAGCGTATTTAATCAGTCTCAAAAAATCAAATAACAGATGTGTTGTACATGTAGCACTTCAACTATTCGCTATACATTACAATAATAACATCCTTTTAAAAAAACACAACTTTTAAACCTACTTATCGTTAATCTTGAACAGAGATCGAATTAGTCTTAAAATAATCGTATGAAATCAGTCTCCAAAAATCAAACAACAGATAACAATATAATTTTCTTATAAAAAAACATAACTGTTCATCCTTTTTATCATTAATCTTGAACAGTCTTAAATTGTATTAAATCAGTCTCCAAAAATTGAACAACAGATATGTTGTAGCACTGCAACTATTCATTATCCGAAACAATATTATCAGGATCTACGTCACGCAAATTTGAGTTTGTTATCAAATTATGATAAAAATCGTGAACACTTGGATCAATTTATTCTAACAGTGATATTAAATCCCTTTTCTTTAAAACACTTATAGGAATCGGTCCATTGTAACATTTTGGAACAGCATTAATACTAACTAAACTGTAGTCTTTATTCCTTTTGTCGTAAGACATCACCTACGTAGCTTTCTTTATATTCAAAAACCGGAAATTTTTCTTTACTAAATTTAATAACTCTTACATTCAACCATATAAACTTTTCACCCGTAGAATTAGTTTTTTTAACTGTAAAATTATTTTTAGCAAACATGGCAAAATCGTAAAAATCTTTCCCCGCCATTTCAATTACTGAAAATTTATTAGTTCTAGTTGATGCACTCCTTACTAATTGACACCAATTTCGTGGGTGGTGAATATTCATTGATGTTCGTTTTTTTGCTTTTTCAATGAGCGCATGGTCACTATCAACTTCCATATATGTGTATGGCCGGGTACGAGAAATTTATGTTCTATGTTCAAAAGTTGAGGCGAGTCTTTTAGTGCAAATAATAAAGCTGTGCAAATAATAGAATTTTTGTTTTGTCCCGAACATGAATCTGAATACATGATTAAGGTTTTAGCATTTGGGTGAAGCAACGGAAGTCTCACAGTGATAAATTCGTACAAGCACGAAGCTATTTGATTGGCGCCCCTACCACCACTACATTCTGGCCACATGTAGCAATATGCGTAATCAGTCGTAAAATCGTGGATTGTCAGATTAAAGACCCAAAGTTGTCTTTTATAAAATGCTGATTGAGTATTCAGCATAGGAGTAGGTAGACATTGTTGTAAATCGAATGCAATAACACAAAATAATATCCGAGTTAGTTTTAGCCAAAGCCTTATCTTTGCGTTTTTCAGTGTAAGCACTTTCGTAGCTTTCCTGATGTAGTCTCAGTTGCTCCCGTACTTGTACAATTTGTTCAGCATCTTGTAAATATTGAAGTTTATTTTGTAACAAGTTACATTTATTGCATGTATCTATGTTATAGGCAAACTCCGAAGCTCCGGCGCTCCTAGGTTGGACTGGTCAATCCTCAGGTCAGACTGAATGACTTAGTCAAAGCCCAAACAAATGTAAATTTTCGGCCTTTGACTAAACAATTTTCGTCAAACCTGGGAGAGACTAATTTGGTCAGGCAAACGTCAAAACACAATTTTATTAAATCGGGGTTTGACGAGTCAAACTCCGATATAGGTATGAAGTGTCTTATCTTCGTATATTTGGAAGCATTTTATCATTTAAGCAGCTTTCAAGTCTTAAGAACCGCTTAACTCTGCCAGTTCTGACACCTGATTGGTCAGCTTACGTGATTTTCACTTTTATATTTGAGATGCTTTGAGAGAATGCCGTGTGGCATTCGCGGATTCTACCTCACTGATAATCTGCTCATACAACTGTTTGTTTTTTATGTGAAATGAACACTTATTTTTATTCAAATTAGAAATTTTCTCTTTAAACTTTACTTTTAAAGCTTCTTTATCCACGTTTTTAGTAACAACAACACCGTTTGATTCACTCATCTTCAATTTTACACAATTACACGCCCGCACGCTCAATGAACGAACATGAAATGACAAAACAATCGGTCGGAACACCGCGAGAGACATTATGAACCTGTTTAAACATGTTCAGATCAACGTTTGACCGAGTTTTGCAGTCGCTTCTAGGATTGACTAGGCCAAAACCGAAACAGAATAATTTACTTTCGACGTTTGACTGAAAAGTTAGGAGCTCCTGGGTTTGACTAAAAATACTTCAGGCAAAGGGCGAAATTGAAATGTATTTCGGGGATTGCCTGATGGCTTTGGCCAAACCTAGGATAAACCAGTCCTTCCGCGAAGAGACTGTGTATCGGACTTTGACTATAACATCTATACTAGGTTTCTTAAATGATAAGTTCATATCTTTAAAAACTTTGCCATATACAGTTTTGCAGACGGAAGTAGGGAGTGGGGTGCGTAAGAGCTGCGCGACTTGTATCACTGTGTACTACGTATTTTTTTGCTAATTTAGTTCTAAAACGCAATGCAGTTTTGATTCTACTATATTAGTATCATTATTCACGTAATCATATGTCCTATTTCCCTTATGTTCTTACTAATAGAATTAATATTAAATTTGTAATCACATCAAAAATTGGCTACATAAATTACGTGTAAATTGTTTGATTAGCAGTTGTATCATTAGTCACATATTTTTATGAAAATAAATTTGTGTTTGTATGGTTCATGTACAAATGTAACACTTTTCACTAGAATGTATTGTTTCAATTTTTTAAAGTTTTGTGATAGGATTTCATTTGTATCACTTTGGATTAATTGAAGTAAAAGCTTTCGGTTCGCGTAAGATGTGGTAACTCAAGTCGTATTAAAATACATTTTAGAAATATAAAGATCGGTTCGGAGCACTTTGGTATGAATCAAAAAGCATTATTTTACACAATAATTTCAATAAAAAATTGCTTACTTATATCAATGTACACAAAAAAATCTCATTCATTTTTAATCTTATAACAACGGGGATAAGATAGAAAATTAAGTAATTTTTTTTTTAATATGTTTAATCAGAGAATATAAAAACCGATCTGGGTCGACATGTATCACTTTTCACTGAAGGTACAGAATTGTGATCAGGCTTCTGAGCACGACCGCCGATAAAACTCATGGCAATAGTAGTCATTGGCCTTAGACAGTTTCGACATTAGAACCGCAATTATTTTTTGCGGGGCTATATTCGCCTTATCTGAACTTTTCTTGAAAAATATTTACCTACTCAGAGTTTTCACTTTTCAACACAGCTTGATATCATTTATTACAGGACAATGTGTGAGGTCTGTCCTATACATCACTATTAGTTAATTAAAATTCCAAGTCGATTTGGCGATCTAGCGGTCAGGGTCAATGCCAATTAAGTCAGTGGATAATGTTCGAACAATACGACCGTGTTGACTGACCTTTAATTAATTCGTCAAACGGTTTAGTATGGAATAAACTTATTCAATATATATATATTAGGTCTACAAAGTACGTATTGGATAAACTTAATTTGCTTAATTAATTAGGAGTTAAGTCACAATTCATTAGATGTTGATTGACGACTAAAAGGAGTTCGGAAACTTTTGCTTGTCACCTTGAATCATATCTTGAATCTACTACATACCTAAACACGGAACCCCTAAAGAACGTTGTCTCTGTATAGTCTTCTAACTGCAGCTCTAAATAACGATCACCCAAATCACGTCCAAGTACCCATACCCAACTCCGAAATTATGTGATAGTCTAATCAATTTGAAATTCATCATCGCTTCACAGACTTTTTTTTTTACTTACTTTATTTCTGAATCAAGGATCGACTTCAACAATTATTCGTTATCCACAATTACAGAATTGGTCCACAATTTCTAGATCAGCGATCAAGCCATGCTCGGAGTTTCCTTGGAGCATAAGATCCAGAATTAAATTATTCGAAAAAGAACTTGAGTGACCGACACAGCTTGCAGATGACTCTTGAGGGGAGGCCCGAAATCAGCAAACTAGTGTGGGACGCCTCCCAGCTAGATGGGCCGAGGACCTAAAAAGGCGTCTTGGATAGACTGGATTCGGAACCGGGTGTTATGATTCACTGGATTCACAACACCTGGTGGTCCTCCGTATCAGTTCTCATCACAACTTGTGATGCAACTTCCGAGAGGTCATAATTAAGCAGCGAACAATAGGCTGAGTTGATTTTTTTGTTGTGTTTTAGGGGTTTTTTTTGTTGAAAGAACTTCTTTCTCTCTTCCGTGGGTAATCGACCTTTTTGGCTGGAGTTATTTCATAGTATAGTTATTTGGAACATGGAATGTAAGTGCCTATCGTCACACACTTCATGTGTAAATAAAATTAGAAAGTTAACACATCTTCGTTATCATCTTTAAAAATCGTTAAATATAGTATTGCAAAGTCAATTTTGGATACGTAGTGCTAGTGAGGTACTTTAATAAAACTTAAAGGTGTGGAGACGATTTTGCTGTTGGTTATTATCGGACGGACGTTTTAAGTATGTCGTCAGCGTATTCTACAAATGAATCGTCCATAAACAGACGGTTTGGGAAATGTCGAAGGAAAATTGTAAAATGCCTCGGTGTTTGTAAAAGTTTATGCATCCCAAATGGCGATTTGAACGCCGTTTACAAAATGCTGCGGCACATTTAAATAACTAGGTAGTTCTTTTTTTCATTAGCAGATGTCATCTGCGAATGCGTCCACCGCCGACGTGTAGTCGGGGAAATTAGCTCGTCTGTGCTAGCTATTTAACGTTGGCAGATGCGTCTGCCACCAATCCGTTCGTTGTCGGTTTTTGTGGCACGTAACAAAGGGTTTCAGCGCGAGCGTCCGGAGTCTGTCCACACGTCTGACGACTCATCAGTATTGTCGGATTTTTTACTTTACTTACTTTGGACTTGATTATTACATTTCTTTTTAATAGCTTTACTGCGATGCCACACTCAAGTAGTAGTTAAAAGTACTAAATAAATAAATAGCTGCGACAGCTACGATCTCAACATCCATTTTGTAATGTTGCGTGCGTGCGAGTTGAGTTGCCTCTGTCGAGAATTAACACAGCCTGAACGACCTATAGACGTGTGGTCGGCTATTGGTGATCCATCTGCTGATGCATCTGTCGACGTCCGCGGACGCGTCTGTCGACGTGTAGAGGAGGCTTAACCCAAAAAAACAAGTGGCCGTGAAGACATTTATTATTGTGAATTGAGACATTCAGCTGACCCTGCAACTTTGTCATTAGTCTACCAGAGTATTATGTGCATCAATAATCACCTACTGTGTAACAGTATGGGGAGGCACTTACAAAAATCTTCTAATTCAAATAGAACGTGCTAAAAAGGTGATTCTAAAGGTTATGCATTTTAAGCGTAAAGATTATCCAACGGCCCTGCTGTACTCTGAAACCCAAGTCTTCACTGTGCGACAAGTCTTCATTTTGCGTGTAGTCTTACGCCGGCACTCCATCCTACCTGTCGACTCAAACATCCTTCTAAGACGTCGAGGTCGTCCGGTCTGTGACTCCGTCCAATGTCGTTCCGCATTTGCTAGCCGCTATTTCTCAGTCCTAAGCGCTCGTCTTTATAATAGGGTACATCGGTCAATTGATATTTACACCCCAGGTAACACATAAGCGAGAACAGTACACATTTAGAAAATTTTACAGTTAAAATATGAATGTAGTCTGTATAAGAGCTTTGGGAATAGCCAAATGCTGAATTAGGTTGAGTTCGGGCCCTTATAATTCTAAACGCTTAATAAATTCTGTATTTCTGTCCTTCCCTTTACGCTTAATTACCAATCACCGTAAGATTATTGTACAGACGTTATTTAGCATTACGCATTCCAGGTGGCTTAAAGCTGAAAAACAGTCCCGTCGTCGGTAGCATTTATCTCAACAACCATAATCTGTATTGCTATTATTAACCTTTTGAACGCCAGAGTATAAACGTAACGCCGCCGTACCCCTGACGCCAGGCCACTTTTTCTGTCAAATGACCTTCATAAAAAATAGGGATTCCAAAACTTGTATCGATATACAACTGAGTTTTTATTTTCGTCTTTAATTTTCTAATAAACCGTACTCACGACACTGAAATTTTATTTAACCTGCCAATAAATTCCATTATAGTAATCTTTACACAGCATTTAACAGAGACTATCAATGAAAAATCAGATATTAGAAAACTAAAAAAAAATATTTATTACAATATGGTTACAACACTATTCAACATGACTTGTCTTGGTATTGTGACAATGGCGTTGCTTGCCAGTCAATTTTATGACATTCTCGCATCTGAATTAGGGATGTATCAGTGTACACGTTGGTTATCGATTCTAACAAGTATTCTTATCTAATATAATACCTATCCATATCAAATACGTAAGTATTTTATGTAGTAATAAAAGAAAATTGTATTTTAATAATTGTTTTTTTTTACATGTAAAAAATACGCAGAAATAATTTAAAAATCAACAGTCATAGTTTTTAAAATAACTCACCTCTAAATCATCTTCTCGTATTGATTCCCCTTCCGAGAACTCTTCGTCATTTCCAATTCCTTCCAATATTCGAAGAAGTTCTTCGGTAGTCATTACACTCATGATCGGTTTATAATATAAGTAACTGTTACACGATATTTTAATAATAATAAATACCAAAAAATACTACTACTACTATTAAAGCACTTCACTAGACTTAATCGCCTGCGCTTACGACGTCACCGTTGTGTCACAGATTTATGACTATGGCGTACAAGGGACGGACAATATTGGTTTGCGCTAGGGATGCGCAAGAGATGAGTTTAACAAGTGTCGATATTAGACATTTGCATATTTTATTTTTGATTGTGTAGCTAGAGGCATGGTTCTATAAGGCTGAGTTGTTTTAAAAATACGTTTTATTTCTCCTGATACCAACTTATACACATATAATATACTCTGGACTAAAATTTAATATTCATCTTCTTAAGTTTTCATTGATTTTACAATCATACGTCACAACACTAGCTGTCACATATAGCAGACTACGGCGTGTGAGGCACTCCTTTTATACGCGTTTAACATCTACTTTTAAAACAGCAAATTTCTCGATATTGGTGGTTTATTTATATTTGTTTCATGCAATACAATATAGACGGAAGCTTAAACTTTTAAATTATATAAATAAAAACACACAAAAGTAATGATTAAATTGTTTATTTCATAATATGGTGCGACGTGTATTTTGTCATATATTTGTGACGTTGGCGTTCAGGGTAAGATTTCGTTTGTCACATATATGTGACAATGGCGTTCAAAAGGTTAAAGCAGTACTAAGCTAGTAGCGTTTGCAACAGCTAATTGCTGCATAAAGTATCACCTTATGAATAATATTGTTACATAATTCTATTATACAGCTTGATACTGAATAATTGTGTTTATTTTATCTTTAAACAGGATAAGATTCTATGTTTTACTAATTATTCAGCTGCTGAAGAAACAATATTATTTATGTTTTTATTAAGCTTTTTTCAGTATAATAGAGAGTTTCAAACTAACTTATTCAAATTAAAGACCATATTTGTATTGTTATAGCGCCCATAGCTTAATACCGGCTTAATTAAAATCCCCTCCAATTTGGTTATCATCTTTTTGATGGTTATTTTCATTCATGTTTTGCGGTGCTGCCAAATTTTCTTGACCATTCCCATTATTTTTCTCATTGTTATTGTCAATCTTAATTTGACAGTTTCGGATGGCTTGATGTACTAGCGTCTGTACATAAAACAAATAACAAAACGTGTGAGAATAAACTAGGGCCCAGTGCACACGAAATCTGCTATTTTCTAAATCATAAATAAGATTATTTTTTTTCACCAAAAAAGTTCAAACAAAGACGCTATAATTTTAAATGTAATTTAGTGAAAGCCGGGCGGGAAAATTCCACACTGTAAAATGTTTTTGGTCGTTCGATTAGAGAACCTGAGTAAAGTAGAAATGTGATCAACTATATAATTGTTATTCAGAAGTTAGTGTAATGAGACTACTCTTTTTCAAGTTATAGCTTAGTAACAAGACATGTGTGCACTTTTATTCAGCATTATAAAGCAAAACAATCAATCGCCATTAAAAATCTTTGTAATTTATACTTACAAGAAATTTACGAGATCACCAAAATGCTTAATCTTACAACTACAACATTTTCAACTCGATTCATGTTATTTTGTTGGATTAAAATTGCTAGTATTAGCTATTTCGTCACAAGTACTTTTGTCAGACTATGAATTTTGTGAGAATATGTATGTATGAACTTACTACTTAAATACTATTTACTATCTGTTATCTTGATTGTTCACGCGGCGCGTCATAAGTAATGAAAAAAAAACATACTATTCACGACAAATACTTGCTTACTAACAATTAACATATAGCAGGCCTCTTACTTGTAAATTAAAATTTGCTTACAGATTTTATAAGTTTACCATGTCAAATCAACATTTAAATTCGACATCGACATTCAAATATTTAATCCAATTGAATTCTTTTCACAATTTGTATATTGTTTGCAAAAATGTAAACAATAATGTAAATGCTTAATAAATTCTGAATAAAATTACCAATTTGACTAAGCTGAATAACTAAGTTGTAAGCTTAATTAAAACATTGTGAGCTGTTATTCAAAAGTTATTAAGCTAATAGAAACGTTATTAAGCTCCTACTCGAATGTTATTCAGCGTTAAGCATTCAAAATTGGGGCCCTTTTTGCTTGAATAACAGCTGAATAGATGGTACTCAGACGTTATTCAGCTTAGTATTCAGCTTATGCTCTTGATGATTGCTTATTCAATCTTTATTCAGCACGTCTGTGTTACTTGAGACGTTGACCAAGTTTGTGCTGAAAGCAAAGCTAACTAATTGGTTGCAGAATTTGTCTTAGGACGTTACAGAATATATTCTAATTATTACCTCATGAATACCTTTCTCAATACTGATATCTGTAATTATTACTGTGTCACTTTAACCTGATTGCATTTAAGTTCTCTTAATCAATGTTTATGAGGAACTTTGCCTCCTGGTCCTGAGATACAAGTATATTTTTACTTAGTTCAGGAGCCAGCTGTTTTACCTGATTTTGACTACCGCTTGTACAATCATGTTTAGTATATAACTAACTTTATGTGTTTCTCTTTGTACAATAAACCTATAATTTTTTATTTTATTTTATTGTATGGAATGAAAAATCCATTGACAAAAATGTGTTTTGAGGATAAACGCGAGTAAAAAATATTCATGGAAACTGACGTTCGACGTAGGAAGTTACTCCAGCGGCTAACTAAAATTACTGATATTAAAATTCTTAAACTATAATTTCATTTTTTTACGTAAGTATGTTCCTTTTTGTGAATTAGTATTTTTTTGTAAATAAAAAATGGAAACTGGGATCGATTAAATATTCCCTCTTTTATAATTTATCCATAAACATGATTACATGACTATTGGCGAAATGAATACGATTAGAAGCATCATGAATTTACTTTCGGCATTTTACAAACCAGTGTGTTTGCAAACGGGTGGCGCCGCCCGGCCTTTGTACAATAATGGACGAAAGGTGTACAAAAGCATGCTTAGAAGTACGCAGTCAGTCTTTTTGACGTATCAAAGTGTGCTGCATAAATAGGATTTCAATGTAAAAGGGGCCAAAAACTCAATTACGACTGTAGAAACGAGTTCGCTAGTGATTTTTTTATTCTCTGTTATTGCATCAGATTATAGATTCGCTTTTTTTTTGTATATTACGCAAACCTAATGGCGGCTGTACTTAAAATTAAACCTTTGATTGTGGTCTAGTCATTAGTTGTTATATTCAAAATTGAATTACGAGAACCTAATTTTAATGAAAGTACAAAATTAGTAAAATAATCAACATTTAGAAGTATGATGAAGTATGTTAACATAAAAAACTCAATCAAATTATTGAGTAGGTACGATTTATCGCGTGTATAAAGGAGTTTCACGTAATTCCTACGTTACTTAGACCTTCGTTTTTCGCTTTCTTGATGTAGGAATGATGAAGAACTTGAGGCGACTGCGAAACTCTCTATTGTGTGATCATTCAATTGAAATTCTACGACTGGAAGAGATTAAAAAACGTCTGACATTCTTTAACATTCCTTGATGCTAAATACGAGTATATTAACCACCAAATACCTACCTAAATTATTTTGTGTTATCAGTTGTGATTGTAGCTGTTGTATAATATAAGAAGTCGCTTACGATAACGTTGCTACTTACCTATCGATCTACTTATCTACCTACAGATTTTAATATATAATACTTGTACACACGGCTGCACATCAAACTATACATTTCCAGTTTATACTGATCGCGCATTGCATAGGATTTCCGTACAATCCAAGGAAATGTATAGCTTGATGTGTAGCCGTGTGTACAGTACAACTATTTTCTTAGTGTCCCTCGGCAAACTTCGTATTTCGTCAGTTATCAGTTGCCCTTTGCAGACCCGACGCTCTCAATCGACTTGGAAGTATACAGAGTTGTTAATACTCTTTTAACTTAATGTAATTTATTTTAAAAATAGGAAGAAAACTGTTTGTATTCGAAAATGCAATGATTTCCGAGGGACATTAAGAAAATAGTTGTACTGGTGGTACCAACCTACAGTATAACTATAACCTAATACTAAACAGAACATGTTTGGATGGTGGAACAAGTATCGAACTTTTTAGTAGCTAGATTCGCTAAACAAATGATAGGTAGTTTAACCAATTAGCTAAAATAAGCGTCTGTCTGGGACTATACATAACATGATCTAAGTAGAGTTAGGGTGCGTTTCCACAGACGGTGGTTAACGGTCATACTGAAGCAGAACCGCAATAACGGTCTTACAGAAGCAGTTTCAGCCTTTCAATTTTCCAGACTGTTGTCAAATAATGATTTACTTTTATTTTGTTAATGTTAAATGCAGTCGAGCAAGATGAAATGAGTACAACAATCCTTGCCCTCTTGGAGGTTGTGTCGGTACCCTGCATATTATTATTATAATTTGGATATTCTTTGCTATTGAATGTAAAATACATGAATAGTAATTTAAAACTCAAATCGTATGACGTTTACGGAAGTTCGTTTTTTTTTCTTTCTTAGAATAGAAACGAAGAACCCGTACTTTAATTACGTAATACACGATCAATCGGAATTTGAATCGTTTTGAAACAAATTGCTAATCCATTGCTTCATAAGTTCGAAAAAAATATCTGCTCAACAACGTAAATACCGCAATGAATGTTGTTGAACTGTCAAAATGAAACAAATTTGTCGTAATCCTTTAAGAAAATGTGTTGCGTAATTAGATAGCTGGATATAACTTAGGTTGTTTCTAAGCTTCACTATAGGTAATCTTACTTTTCATGTCAGTCAGACAGGCCTTGACTAATATATTAATGTGTATTTTTTAAACAAATCTTGGGATATATTTATACGACTCAACTGAAGCTCAACACTGGATTTCTACGTCTTCGTATATGTAGCAAGCAGATTTCGCACCTTTACCTACCTCATATAATATATTCTCTTTGACTTTTGACTGACTGTGTTTTAGGTCAACCACAGGCTTTAGAGTTAGATAATTGTTTTAAATTGGTTTTAAGAATCGTAATTATGATTGGTGATGATAGGTATGACGCGACACGCGTAGATCTATTAACAAATGTATTATCTTCTAAATCACTCGCACACGGCATGGTATCACCGAGTCCGAAACTCCAAATATAAATATAATTCTTGGTTCATGAACATAACCACATAGTTATAACGCCAAATGATAGTAAAGTTCTTATAATAGTCAGCTTTTTACAGGGCAGGTATGACAGCTACTCTGTGGTATACACTAGAAATAGGTTCCAACAGATTTATAATAATTGGAATAAAATTTTCCACCTCCTTGAATAGATTGCTTGAATGAAGTGGTTTGACTGACGTAGGGGTTTATCCAGAACTCAATTATATGCCAATAAGATTTATATGTAAAATTAAGCGCACTTACTGGTGGTGGACAAAATCAGCAACCAAAATGTATCTTAGAGGAGTAGGTTTTTAAACGGAGCTAGTAATTTCGTTGTTTTCTGAATAAAGAAAGTTAAGCTACTGCATGTTATGAAGTAGTTAGGTAGTTGAGGACTTAGGTATTGATTGAGATAAAAATCCGGAGTCACACGTGTTATAAATCCAACAGATTACGTGTAACTCCGGATTTTTAATTTGTGTCTGTGATGTCTTGTTTTAGCTTAAAAAAAACTAAAACTCAACTACGACAAAAAAGTCAACTAAAAAGGTATAAACAAGACATCACAAAGAAATTAAAAAAGCGGAGTCACACGTGTTAGGGCCATAAATCGAACAGATTACGTGTGACTCCGGATTTTATTATTTTAAGGGTTATAATTGTATAGGTATATGTTTTTGAAATGTGCTAATTAAGCCCTTTGATTTTATACACAAAATAGAAGCATGAAAAAAAAAATTTTTTTTTCTAGTTTTTTACTTTTTGTACTCTAGCTAGAGGGTGCCATATTCAATTTAATGTGACGTCACATAGCCTATAACCAGCAGACGATCAAGACGCTTTCAATTCCAACGATACCTCATTTGTCAAACTATGTTGAACACTAGAAGTTACAAGAGAACAGATGAACATACATACATACCGGTTAAAATCATAACCCTTCTTTTTGCGACGCCAAAGAGCTAACTCAAGGTCCCGTCACCTTAAATGAACGCTGGCCTTTTACCGGCGCACTGAGCGTTTTATCGATTCCAGCCTATTCCATAGTACTAAGTAGCTAATAAAGAACCTATTATGATTCTACAATAAAACAATTCGACCGTAGCAATTAACATTGTGCTACGGTCGAATTACACTTATAATTGTAAAACAATAGCGTAGTACTTTAGGATGCGACTGTACTCGTGCGCAGATACATCCCCTGCACTGTCGCTCAGCGTTCTTTATAAGTGACGACAACTGTAACTACCCAAGCAAAGTTAATAAAATTTATATGGGTCGACTGCGCAAGCTTACTCAATCAAATGAAAAAATAATTTTCAAAATAAATATCGATAAAAAACATACAAACTAACATAGAACCCCTCCTTTTTTAAAGATGGTAAAAAAAAACATACATCCGAACAATAAGGACTACATTATTTTATAAGTTATTTATAACCTCAATTTTTTAAGTCGGTTGAATATAATTATGAAATCACACATTATTCACAATGTGACCAGATAAAAATGCTAGGCACGTAGCACGTACACACACCTTACGATAATGTTAATGATACTTATATACGAAATACCGTGTTTACGTAAAGGTTGAATGAATTACATCCTACTTTTAATTTGGTTTGCATACAATAGAATCTGTAATAATAAGTAGTATTAGGTACCTATAATGATATTCGCTAATCTCACAAATGTGGTCACGTAACGTGACAATGCAAATTCTTGTAAAAATATTGTAGGTAGGTAGTTAACATTTTTTTACTTGTTTTAACCTCGACAAAATATCACTAAGTATGTATTTTTTTGTTTCATTGGTCGACGCAAATAGGGGCGTAAGGGCGTTAAACAGATGTGGTCATCGTGTTCACGGGATTTTGTTTTCAAACTGCTTAGATATGAAGTTCTTCTATAGTACCTACCTAGTATTTTTATTTAGAATGAAAGCTATGTTAGGTCATTCGGTGATTATCAGCATTTATACTATACTCATAGGTTAAGTAGTTAATAAAGGTAAACAAAAAAAAAACACGTGACGAGACAGCTGTCAAGTAACCGACTAAACGTAATACTTGTAACTTCAGTTGTCATTCTACGTCACAGTTGTACTCTTCAATTTAGCAACGCTATAATAAGTTGACGTTTATAGTTTGGGCTCTTTACAATAGATAGATTACAAAATATTATATTATTATTATAACTATAAACAATTATAAATCTAGAGTATTTTATGAATAAATGATAAGTTTAACATACATTAATAAATGAGGAAACTATTGTAAAAATCTAAAATGAATTTAATTTGGTTTTATCGTATTTTTAAACAAGAAAGTGTCATCTATAAAAAAGCGTTTTTACGATTTGTTTACCTTTATTTAATTACCTAAACCAATGCAGTATAGGTACCTAAACAAACCTCATCCA
The DNA here is from genome assembly GCA_949128155.2 of Xanthia icteritia. NCBI lineage: Eukaryota > Metazoa > Arthropoda > Insecta > Lepidoptera > Noctuidae > Xanthia > Xanthia icteritia. The sequence goes on from OX421941.2 coordinate 12,000,469, forward strand.
AAGCACAGCAAAGGTTCAAACCGTAGGTAGGTACCTAATCAAATCTTCTGAATGGTCTGAAGTCCGAATAAAGCGTCGTGCAGACCGGCGTGACGCAACAAAGAAATCTTCTAAGGTAGAGTCGACTTATTTTAGGTTCCGTACGTTTTTTATTTTATTTTATTTATTCGGGACAATAAACAGTTATACATTAAAATCTTATACTAAGTTATAAATACTCAAGAATTACAAATGTATAACCTACGACATTTTCCACAACATATTAAAGTTATATCTAACAGTGCGCTATTCTAAGCTGATAAAAACAGAAAAGTAGTTAGTAATGAACTTAAACATCGACAGGCATGCAAACAACATAGAAAGAGAGAGGGAGAGAGAATGAGTTAATATTTAACTAAACCATCCATTAAAAACTAAATGATTTTGTGGATAAGACTCCTAAATTTTTGAGCAGAGACAGAAAACAAGTCGATGTCTTCAAAGATGTTGTATTGATTCGTAAGGCGGCGTAGTGGTGCTCGCAAGCCTGCATTTGTACGGCAAGAACTTACTGCAAATAATGGTTTTGCGCGCACCCCACGGCATATCGTTGACCTGGGTACTACATAGCTAATTTTATTGCGAATATCGATACAATCATAAGTATTGCACAGATCAAACAAGCACATCGTTTCCAACATAATTCGTCTAGACTTTAAACTTTGCAGATTATATTTCTTCAAAAGGTCATTGTAGGAAGCATAAGTACGATAGCAACGAAAATGCATGGCCTTTAAAAATTTTCTTTGTACTTTTTCGATCATATCAGAATATTTACCATAGTGGGGACTCCATACCGAAACAGCATACTCCAGCTGACAGCGAACCAACGATTTATACAGATACATGTAGGTAAAAGAACGGGTAAATACTGTAGCCGTCCTCATAATAAAGCCGAACATACGGAAGGCAAGGCATTATTAACAATTTTTTAATATGGGAATCTAAATGGAGTTTATCATCGAACAGAATTCCAAGACTAGGGTTTCTCTTTTTAGGTGTATGTTTTTTAAGGTATAGGGATATAGTATGATGTTTTTATTTTTGATAAAACTAATGACATGACACTTGGATACACTAAGTTGAAGTTTATTGCGTGTACAGTATGCTGAGAATGCATCTAAATCTTCCTGCAAGAGAGAACAATCACGGTGACTTTTAATAGACCTAAATATTTTAATGTTGTCAGCGTACAACAATAATTTTGAATTTTTAAAACATGTATCAACGTCATTGATGAATAAAATGAATAAGAGAGGTCCCAAAATGGAACCCTGCGGTACTCCGGAAGTAACATCTACTGTGGCAGAGCAAAAACCATTTATTACAACTCTCTGTGTTCTATTGCAAACATATGAATAGAACCATCTCAAAAGGTCTCCACGTATCCCATTAAACGCAATTTTCTGCAAAAGCAGTTCATGGTCAACTTTGTCAAAGGCTTTCTTGAAAACAGTATTTATGGTATCAATTTGAACACGAGCGTCTAAGTTGTTAAACAAATAATCTGCAAAAGTCACCAGGTTGGTCGCGGTTGATCTCTTTTTGACAAAACCATGTTGCTGTGGCAAAACGTTGTGAAGTAGAGGGTATACTTTATCGTGCACTAATCTCTCAAAAACCTTTGACAAAGCTGGCAATATTGATATTGGTCGATAGTTCTCGACGTCATGCTTAGGTCCTGACTTGTAGACTGGGGTTATACGTTCGAATGAAAAAACGGCACCCTTATAGGATCACTCGTGTGTCTGTCTATCCGTCTGTCACAGTCACAGCCAATTTGCTCAGAATCCAATGGACTGATTAAGTTGAAAGGTACACATATACATTTCTGTGACCCAAACACGGACGTGTAACGTAAATAAATGAATTTTGAATATGGGGCTCACTTTAAGAGGGCAAACCAGAAAAAAAAATGCAAACTGTACCGTATGACATATCGAATAAAAGTGCTTATTGTATAATTTATTAATCTATTTTAAAATAAAAAGTTTTAAAGTTATTTAATAAAATAGATAAATATAGACCGTTCCCCCCGTTATCTCTCAAAGCTACTGAGCCTAAAATTTTGAAAAAAAAGGAGAACAGTTCTATACTTAGAGATTATAGGAAAACCTATTAGAAATCTATGGTTTTAAAATAACATGGCAAATCTCTCAATATTGTGCTTGCCAACTTACATTTGCAGTTGGAATGTATGGGAGAACATGTTTTCAACTACAATGTTAAGCTTGTTCTTGGGATAAATTCATCCCAACTACGGAACCCTTCATTGTGTTTCCCGGTTTTTTAATCATAAAATAAAATGCATTCTAAATTAAATTTTCTTTAGTCACATTCCTTATCACGATGTTTGATTTCTTATCAGAGCCAAGTAATTGCATAGTGTTTGAAACTTTGTACTTTGTTGCACAAGTGGGTACAATGTACATGGGCTTACCAGTTTTATCAGCTAGACTTGCTGGTCAAATTGTGAATCTTAATAAAAAAATAATTTCTCAGAAACTTAGTTTATTTAGGGTTCCGTACCAAACCGGATTGTAAAACTGTACTATTACCAAGCCTACGTGCACCGCACACAAATAAAGTGACAAAAATAAAGTGTAGGTTTTTATTTACTTTTCGACTTGATGATTTGTGATACAAGGTAGAAATAAAATTTTGGGACGGAACAGAAAAAAGAAAACAACCTTTATTTAAAGTATTATGTAAAAAGGTCTTTAAATTAGATTCTATGCTACCTACTATCGTCATCCACATAAATATCGGAATCTTCATTATCTCTGTTTTCAGACTCTTCGCTTACTTCCTTTTGTTGTGAAGTTGTTGATTGTATCTCCGGGAGCTTAAATTCTTCACTGAGCAAATTGGCATGTTAACTTTAAAATGGTCGAACATATATTTACATTCACGCTATTTAGCTAAAAGCTTTGCCACAACCACTTTAACGACATCTTCTAACTGTTTTATAAAAGTTTCAGGCGGGACCACTATGCTTAACTGGTTCATTATGCATTGTAATAAATAATAATCGTTCATTACACTTGGATGACGAAAAACTAAAAAAACATTCATCTCTTAAAAATAAAAACACTTCATATACAACTTCCTCTGCTGTGAAACGGCATCAACGCGACTACCTGGAAATATAGGGCTCTATTTATCAAAGGGGGCGTTGGGGACGAGTTCTTTGCTTGATTGGAATCCTTTCGAGCTGTAGTTTCTAAGGAATTATGAAATATAATGGAACTATGTGGAACATTTTTTAAATGTCTATAAACTCAAGTGGATTTTAAAGATTTATGTATAAGATTAGTCTTCCACGTAAAGTTATATTACTGCTCGATTTATGAAAAAAACTACAACTAAAAGGTAGTAATTAGAGTACCATCGAAGAAGTTCATATCTATACACCGTAAGGACCATTTCTGCTTGCAGCGCTCGACAGCTATAATAGAACCGGGGCGGTAACAGATGTGACCATCGAGTTCACGGGATTTTGTTTTCAAACTGCTTAGATATGAAGTTCTTCGCTAGTACACACCTGACACTTCAATCTCCATCTTAGAAACTCACAATTTTTAAATACTGCGGCATAAAACAAACTTGTTTACTCCGTCAAAATTTCGGGCGGAACTTACTTTAGCCGGAGTTTATTTCGTTTTTTTTTTTTAAAGACCTGCAGGAATTGGATGTTGATGATAAGTAATCATTTATTTTCAGTCAACTCTGGTACAGGTACAATATAATAACGCCTTTAGAGCTTTATTAAATCTGCCCTGGCGGTGTAGTGCGACTGACATGTTCGTTGAGAACAGAGTTACTGATTTTTACGGTCTCTTGAGGAGGCTCAAGGCATCTTTCCTGACTCGATTATGTGCATGTACTAATCAGATAGTGCCTGTAATATTTCGCTGAGTATACCTGCTAAGACGCTAATTTTCAGAAATGATGTACTTAATCTGAATTTAATTTCAAATTTAATAATGTAATTTAATTTATTATGATGTAATAATTTAACAACAATGCATTATATTTATAATATTGCTATGGGTAAATACCTGAACATTGAGAAATGTGATAATAATAAACAATAAAATTTAGCAGAATTAAAATTTCAATACCAAACTAAACATGTAATGTAGGTAAGTATGTCAAGTTGATACTTACTTCTTACCTCAAGAAATCACCGGTATCCAGAAATATAATCAATTTTGCATACATAGAACAAGACAGTTGAAGAAATAAATAAGGCATTTGCCGACATAGAGTTAATGGCTACCTTAAAAGTTACTACTTACACAACTACATCAAATCTAAATAAATGTGAGATTTGTGTGCCTACATACATAATTATCATTTAGGTATCAGAGACCACTAATATAGGTAGGTATATCAGCAACTGGAAATAGATTGGTTCAATATTGATTATGTATTTCTCTTATACATGTCTACAGTCAACTTCGTCAAATAGTACTTACTTATCTGTAAACTGTCGCTGCGTCGCGCTATCACGAGCCATAGGTAAGGTACCTATACCTACTTTATTTTTTCATATCGTTATTATACCTATCTTATGCAGGTAGTGTACCGTATTCACAAAGAAAAGTTTTAATCAATAATATAGGTGTGTAAGTTATGTGAATCAGATTTAGTTTTAACATTATATTATTTCATCTCTAGTATAAAGGTTCGTGCAGACTAACGTGACTTGTCCTTGTCGCGCGACGCGACACCGGTAATTGTTCTAACGTGAAGTTTTCTTAGAAAATGTTTTGTTAGATTCGCGTCGCGTCGGTGTGCATGACGTTACCTGCCGTAGAAAATAATAAAGGAAGTAGATGTATTACTTTACAATACTTAATATTAGGTAGGATAGGATAGCAGCCGGCCGCGGTTGCGCCGTGGACTCAATTCTTTTTCTAAAATAAAAGTAGCCTTAGTTACTCCTTATAACATCAGCTATCTGCTAGTGAAAGTCGCGTCAAAGTCGGTCCAAAATCATTTCGGAGATCAGCCGGAACAAATAGTCAGACCAACAGAAAAAAAAAAGTTTTATGTACTTACCGTATATACGTCCATATGCATTTCGTAAAAAGCTATTATTTTAAAATAACATTACAAACAGACACTTATATTTTATTTTATATCTATTATTTGTATATATTGTATTATATCTATGTACCTATAGATTAATTAAACAGGTTACCTACTCCTACAGACCTACGTCACATTAAAAGATGTTGGTATTTAATAGAACATAGATGTGAATAAAATTGTGGGTTATGATTATATTATGTCTACATTGTCTAATACTTATATCCCCGTTTTCATCGACAACTAAGTGACACTTAAATAAATCCTTAAATAAACGTGCACTGTTGGTTTTTAACTTTCAGCGCTGAACCTGGCGTTGAAAATACAACAGTGTATTTTTATTTAGGGATTCATTATATGCCAGTAACCTTGAGATATCTTGCGTGTTCTGAACTGAGCTCATAAATGAAATGAAATGAAATGAAATGAAATGAAATGAAATTGTTTATTCTGTAAATAGGATATTGGAATCACTTTTACACGTCATCTTAAAAAAATAATTAAAAATTAGCTAGATGAGTTCGGCGTTTCCTATCTGACTACTCTGAGAAGAAAGGCCGAAACAAACTCAGAGGTCATAGTCTCTTTTAAAGTCCAGACATAATCTTGGTCAGGCCATATGAGGACCATGTAGATTAGTGTCTGAAATGGTCTTTTGAGAAAAGAACCACACAGATTTGAGTGGACCTGTCCTGTCAGTGCAAGCATTTGTCAGTAATCGTGGAGCTCAACCCAGAACTTAAGGAGCTCAACTCGACGAACAATACCAAAGAAAGGACATTTGGGTAGGCCTCATAAACTACTCAAACTGCCAGACCATCATTAAAACTAAATAAGAAAGAAAAAATAATAATAATTAAAAAATCCACATAGTCCTCACATTCACAAAAATTTAAAAAATAAAATTTAAAAAAAAAATACTTTACAAAGTAATAATGTCATTTTGTATGTAATTTTTATATAATACTGGTATTGATTTTATGATTTTAGCACAAGGCTTAGCAGAGCGAGCAGCTCAATCCCAAGCTTTTTTATCATCTAAATAATCTGTTTAAGGCTGTTTGTGTATGTGAGTTTAAATGTTTGTAAACGCACCCACGACACAGGAGAAATTCCTAGTGTGGGGCAACGTTTTTTTTTTTTTTTAAAAAAAAAAAAAAAAAAAAAAAAAAAAAAAAAAAAAAAAAAAAAAAAAAAAAAAAAAAAAAAAAAAAAAAAAAAATCTAAAATTTTATAGTACCCTTTTTTGCAAAGTTTGGTTTTAATACAGTTTTTAAATCGTTTAATGGGTAAGTTTCGAATGTCGATGGGAAGTTTGTTGTAAAAGCGTATACATTGACCCATGAACGAGTTGCCTACTCTGTGGAGACGAGTCCGGTGTACAGCGAGGTTGTGTTTATTCCTCGTATTTAAACTATGAATATCGGAAATCTTTTTAAAATTAGATATATTTTTGTGTACATACAATAGGTTTTCAAAAATATATTGTGACGCTACAGTCAGAATATTTATTTCTTTGAATTTTTCTCGAAGGGAATCTCTCGGACCTAGGTTGTAAATGGCTCGAACAGCCCTTTTCTGTAGAACAAAGATAGTATTAATTTCCGAACAAGTTCCCCAGAGAAGAATTCCATATGACATAAGACTATGAAAATAACTAAAATAAACAATTCGGGCTGTATCTACGTCAGTTATCTGCCTAATTTTTTTAACAGCGTACGCGGCCGAACTTAGCCTTCCTGACAATTTTTCTATGTGTGGGCCCCACTGTAATTTACTGTCAATAGTGATTCCAAGAAAAACTGTCGACTCAACAGGGTCCAGCTCTATTCCATTAACTTGAACATTGGTATTTAGCTGCCTGACATTTGGCGTTGCAAATTTAATGAGTTTAGTCTTTTTTTCATTCAGGAGAAGATTATTTACATTAAACCAATGCACAACTTTAGAGAGCGCATCGTTCACTTGTTCAAAGTTGACTAACTGACGTTTGATTTTAAAAATAAGGGAAGTATCATCTGCGAATAATACGATCTTATGATTATCCCTTATGTGATAAGGTAAGTCATTTATATAAATTAAAAACAAGAAAGGACCTAGAATTGAACCCTGCGGAACGCCCATGGTGACCGCAGATCCTGCAGATCTCTTGCCATTAACATCGACCCTCTGAATTCTGTTGTTCAGATAAGAAGTCAGAAGGTCGAGAGCCCTGTCCCTCAAACCATAGTGGAAAAGTTTCCTGATGAGAGTATCATGATGTACGCAATCGAAGGCCTTGGACAAGTCGCAGAAAATGCCAAGAGCATCTTGCGACTCCTCCCAGGCCTCGAATATGCTCTTCAGTAATTCCACGCCCGCGTCTGTGGTTGAACGACCCTTTGTAAAACCAAACTGTTTCAGATGTAGTAAATGATGAGAATTAAAATGTCCTAACATTTGTTTCAAAATTAATTTTTCAAAGATTTTGCTCAATGTAGGTAATATCGAAATAGGCCGAAAATTCGTAGGATCAGTTGTGCTGCCAGACTTGAACAGTGGAATCACTTTGCTTAGTTTCATCAGATCAGGAAATACACCAGATGCAATACAAGAGTTAAAAACAATTGCTAAAAAGGGTGAAATAACATCAATTATTGAAGACATGGTATGTACTGACAATCCCCAAAGGTCAGCAGTTTTTTTTACGTCAAGGTCTTTAAAAGATTCTATTATGTCTTTAGCAGTAGCAATTGTAAATTCAAAAAGTTTTTCACATTCTGGTACACATTCTTTTAATATTGAGTAAGCAGAAGTTGAGGACGACGATGACAGAGTTTTGGTTGTTAAAATGGGAATATTAGTGAAGAAATTTTCAAACTCTGTTGCCACCTCTACGTCTGCCTTAATATCTACATCATTGATTTTTAGATGGAAGTCACGATTCCGTACTATCGTTCTTCCCGTTTCAGAATTAATAATATTCCAAGTTGTTTTAATTTTATTCCCAGAAGATATTATTTTATTTTTAATGTGTATGGCTTTTGCTGAGGAACAGGCTCTTTTAAAAGTTTTAGAATATTTCTTAAGAAATTCTTTAAAAGTTTCATCATGGTTATATGTTTTTTCATGGTACAATTCAAATAACCTTTGCCTACTTTTGTAAATACCTGGTGTTGCCCAATCACTAAATATGACGCGGTCACAAACAGGCAATGTTTTTGAGGTGAAAACCTTCCTAAACTGACAATTGATGAGGTTAAATAGTGAAGTATAAGCTCGATCCGGGTCGTTGTGATAAGGCAAACCCGGTAGTTTTTCCATTACATTATTTTTAAATTGCCCTAAGCGACTTTTATTTACAGGAACAAAACTCACTAGTTTTCTTTGAGCTCTGACTGTGTTCTGAGGGAAAGTGACCAACTGGCCACAGTGATCAGAGTCCAACTCATTTATTATTAAATGGCTAGAAGGAGTTAAGTTCGTAAAAATATTGTCAATACAGGTAGCACTAGTGGCAGTTATTCTAGTCGGCTCAAAGAATGTATTGTACAAATTATATGACTTTAATAAAGTTATAAATCTATTTACTATAGCAGATTTTTCCAGTATATTAACGTTGAAATCTCCACAGACAACAACTGTTTTATTACTGTTACTAGTCTTTAATAATACTTCTTCCAAATATTTCTCAAAAATATCATATGAAGCACATGGGGGCCTATACACGCTCATTACAATGAACTGCTCAAGCTCAATGCAAGCTATTTCAATAACTCGCTCAACAGAGAGGCTCACAATGTCCTTACGTTCTTTAAATTTCATATTGTTACGAACAATTATTAGAGAGCCACCACGTATCATTTTAACTCTGCTGAATGAGCTGGCAACCTGGTGGTTGTTAAAGCTGAACATGAACTGGTGGACTTTTAACCAATGTTCAGTTAAACATAGAATATCAATATAACTACAGTTCATGAACAGCTCCAATTCTAATTCTTTACCTGTCACACCCTGAATATTTTGATGAACTATTTTTAGATTATTATTATTACATTTATTTAAGATACTACAATTTGATGGGTGTGATATTAAACCAGTATTAAAATTTTCTTCATTTATGAAGCAAGAGGTTTCCTCTATTGTCCTAATTTCTAATTTAAATAATCAATGTCATTAGTTGTTGCCAAATTATTGGCAGAATTGTTTAAAATGTCTTTGCATTGCTCAAAAGGAGCAAGTTGTTTAGCCAAGTTTTTGGCTGAAATACAAAAAAAATATGATAGTGACTCAGCTATCTGTCTCTTGTAATAGTTGGAAAGATAGTACATAAAAATATTATATCTATCTTTTGTCAAATACAAATTGTCACCAACATAATTGTTGGTATCAACTAAATGAAATAAATTATTATTAAATGTCAAGTTATGTAATGTCATATTCATTGAAAATCTTAAGTTATTTTCTTCCTGTGGCAAACTGTTACTGTAAGGGAATGTAAACAACACAATTTTTCTTAAACTAAGATTACACAATGTTCTATAGTATTGGAGCAATTCTCCTTTGTTCACATTTCCCCTGTTACCCATAAAAATTAATAATATAGTGTCCGGGTTAAAGTTACATTTAATAATTTCTTTCATAATATGAAATAAAGAACAACCAGGCATACAGTAATTTATTATGGAGTGTCCTGGATATTCATTTGTCAACAAGTGGCCTAAGTCCTTTCCAATCTCATCGCAAAACAATACTATATCACTCCTTACAATTTGTTTAGATTGTTTATTGGAACCAATAATAGCAGGAAATTTCAAATTAACACAGGGCTGCGGTAAGGTGGTATTGCATGTTGTCAATGAATAGTCCGGTGTAAGTACATTGGATGGTGTTTGACACTGCTCACAGTTCTTTGTTTGTGAGTTTACCAGCTCATTCATTGCCAACACATATTCCCTCATCAGATCTTCAGAGGTATTATATTTGCTAGTCATTGAACTAAGTTTTTCCTGTAAATGGTCTAGTTCAGATTGCAAGTACTCCGTGTCAATGTTGTATCTCCTAGTACTTTGCTCCAAATTAAAAGAATACATATCTAATTGTTTTAGTAAATTCAGTCTTTCTCTATTAAGTTTAACATTTTTAATAAAGAACTTTTGTCTTTTAACCATCTTTTGTGTTTTAGTAATGTATTTATTAATTTTAATATACTTTTTGAGTTTATTTTTACTGGTGACTACCCTCAATGAATTACATGACTTTGAATCATCATTACCTGTTAAATCTATTGTGTATGAGGGGTTTATGGCAGAAACCATTGATGGGGCAATAGGCATCAACTCATTGAACAGACTTTGATTCAGCGAGGCAGTGATGTTATGATTTGTGGTCTGAAGTTCTGATATTTGACTTTGAGCCTCATGTAGCCGCTGTTGTAGTAAATGTTTGTGACTAAGAGCTTGTTCATACTCTATGCTACACTGGCTGAACCCGTCCACAACAAGTTGAAGTCTGTCCCGTTCTTCTATGGCATCAGTGTATTGAGTATATATCTGAGCCATTTCAATTTTTAACTTCCTATTCTTTTCATGGGCATCAAAGAGCACTCTTTCATTGTCATCTATTTCCTTATTCAGTTGGTCACAGGACTCCCTTGACGCCTTTAATTCGCTCAAGGCCTGATTGAGTTTGGACTCTTCGAGGCGAGCACGGGCGCTGCGAGTCATAGTCATGATTATATGTTTAAGGAAGCGACAAGAAATTGAAAGAGAGAAAGAAGGTAGTTGTAGCAGCAGATTAATTAAGAGACGATTAGTTTACAAGGAAAAATGAAATTTAAAGGAGTTCTGTCACCAAACCAAACTAAGGTTATGTTTACGTTTAAAGGTCATTGGCATCAATAAGTAGCCGTATTAAAAGTGAACAATATTATTGAACGTAAATTTTAGTACGTAAACAAACAAATCGCAAGTAAAATATAAAGAATTGTACCTGATACCGAGATGACAATGCAAAATTCACTTGTGCCGGCAACTGTCACCGATTCACATTGAAATATTTACACTTATTTTGCAATTGGTATGTGAATCTAATACAAAATACACATTATTATCCTATTTACTTGATGAGTAATTGGAAATAGGCCTTAAAAACAAAGAAAAAATAATATTTAAGATTAAAATTACAAGAACTAATTTAAATCAGCTGTTAGCTGTAGTGTTGCCACAGAAAAAGATATACAACGCGTCGTACGACCAGCCAGTAATCGGATTCGCCCATCAAAGAGCGCTGTCCCAATTTAGACGGATTATTAATTTATTATACACAAACAAAAGTCATTTTAATAAAACACTAAAAGATAAATAATTAAACTATCTTTAAAATGGTGAAGGTTTCAGAAAAATACGCTTGATAGATTTTGTGTGAATCTCAGTTTTTTATCCGCGTTAGTATGTCTAACGCGGATAAAAAACTGAGAATCACGCACAAATTCATTTCACATGATATATAAAGGTAATCTAAAATATTCATATATTAAGTTATTAAGAAAATGCTCTAATTTAACATAAATGTTTTTTCCCAAATCATTAACACTACTCGTTTAGTACTCTTCAGTAAAAATCATTAAAAGTCGGCTATCGTCGCCTTAAGTGTCACTTATTGTTAGTGAAAACGGGCATTAGAATCAGATATGTACCTGCTTATTCTTTTATAGTAAAGGATCCCTAGAGGTACGACGTGCACCCATACGTTTAATGGATGAAAACAATTTTAAATCAAATTTAGTATGTTAAAAAATATTTCGCGAGTGGGTTGGCAAAAATTTTCCTGGACTATGATTAATTAAAAATGCAAAATTGCCTTTTTTTTTTAATTGCACTCATTCTTTTAACGCATAAATTTAATACCAATCGAAAGTATGATACATATGAAAATAAACGCTATTTCATGGCGAACACGATGGTATAGGGTTGTCTGCGAAAATTCTGGTTTGGATAACGGTTGGCGAGCTTTGAAAAGTGAAATTTAAAAATATTTGTTCTATAAATCCTATACCTACTACAATATAAATGTTCTTTTAAATAAAAATATGATAGCGATATAAATACTTATCTTGATTATTTTTTTGTGTTCTATCAGGAAAGGAAATAAAAATAAACAAAGCAAACAATCAAAAACTGAAAAAACATACAATAAGGATCTTGCGTTGCGTGCTAAAATTTAAATCCTGCTCATCTTTTATTTTTATTTGTAAACCTTTGCATGCCCACGTGACGGTAAAATGTGGAGAACTTTGTTATAAAAACACCTACTTATGTACTATACCCATGTTTGCAAAGAAATAAATGATTTGATTTGATTTGAATAATCAGCCTAATAAAATAAAAAATATCTAACAATGTACCATTAACATTTTTTAATTATTAAAATATGATTAAATACAAGTCTTGTTCATCATCTTCGTCTTTGTCAGGTTCGGGCAAACAATCTGACACTGACAGGTTCTCGTAATACTGGTGATAGCTCATTGGAATTAGGAGATCGTTACATAATTTTAGTAGATCTGTCTTTTTCGCCTTTGAAATAGGCAATCAGCCACTATAAACAGACTTAGGTATTATAGTTGTACTATTCCCTTTCTTCGGTTTTAATTTGAACACAATGAAGCTATAATCTGTTTGCTATCTCTTTTCTGTCTGTGTATTATAATATGTTTTGATGAAACTGGATTTTGGACTTTGCAATATTGCACCCAGACAGAATGTAGAAACTTTGGAACATTTTCAGTAAGGATTTGTTGCCTTTTCTTTGGTTTTTTGCTTCTACTGCGGACTGAAGTACTTTAGTACACGATTGTTGGAGAGTTTTTGTAATGAAAATGTCGATTGGAAACATCAGTTTGATTTACCTTTTTTACAGTGGTATCCGAAATATCCATATTATCCGGATTGTCGTCTTGAAGTATCCGAAATCCGGATAGTAAAATGGAACGGATAATTGCATGCCCTCTAGGTGTAAGGCCGTGTACGCAACCTCACATACTTATCGGTGATTACTTGATTCCAGTAGTTACCGGTGTCGCGTCAGAATATGTGTTGATCATGTGTTGATGATGTCGCGTTGGACGTTTCAATAGGCATTAGTAATTCATCAATAATACGTAACGCCTCATTCATCCAGGCTCCAAATAGGTACCTATATCTTAAGATGAATGGTGAAAAATATTATGTTATGTTTAAGTCATACATAACATAATAGGTACCAAGGTCAAGTTCAGTCATGCTATGCTGTTTAGGTTCTTATCCTTGTTTTTTTTATTATTATGTTGATTATTTGGTTCCGTGTTGAATTCAACCAATGGCAGTAATTTCCTGATGAATGACGTAGTTCAATGTAGATTTGATAAGTTGGTTAATTATGCATTAAAACAGTGTTGGACAACTAACTTTTTATTGTTTTTCAGCATCTTATCTGTCCATTTCGGATGATTGTGTGGTTGGTTATCTCAGTTTATCAGTGCATGACCCTGAAACCGTGATCCATAACTGTATGCCGCATTCGCTTTCATTTTCAGGTTGCCAGACGAGTGCGAGTGAATTATTTTATTTATTTATTAAAACTTGATGCACAAGTAAAAAAATATTGTACAAAGGCGGACTTAATGCCTGAGGCATTTTCTACCAGTCAAATTATCGTATCATATGAAAAATTATCGTACAACAACTGCAAGAGCCGCGCGAAATGCACGAATTTTAGGAACTTGTGAAAGAAATTAAAAAAGTAACATAATTTTTTCATGTGCTTTAAAACCATTACATCATTCTTTTGATTGAGTTTTTACGCATTGCGCTGAAAGGATTAACAATTTTTGTTGCAAGATTGTTTCTTATTCTGGTTTTCGTCACATTATTTTTGCGGAATAGACGTTTCATCCCACTTCGGAGGAGGGTTGAAAATTATCGTACTTTTGCGTACGATAATACATATTGTATCGTACATCGTACCGGTGTCGAAATTATCGTACATGCATATGTACGATAATTATCGTACTTCTGGCATTCCTGCGGTTTCTGGAAAGAAAATCAACTTTGCTAACAAATTGTCAAGCACGCTTACACTACTGTGATTGGTTGAATGCATTATCAACGACCAATTGCATTACCTACTTGATTTGCATTTAATTTGGGCGCGCACCCGAAACGCGGCGTACTGTGTGCGCTCCTCGGGCGCTTGTTATAACTAGTCTCTAAATGAAAAGTCGGAAATTAAGGGATATGTTTTTAGCTATAGATTATTAAGTTAAGCTTCGTGCAGACTAGCGCGACGCGACACCGGCTATTGTTATACCGTGAAGTTTTTTTAGAAATTGTATTGTTCGAGTCGCGTCGCGCCGTCGCGTCGCGCTGGTCTGTACGAGACTTTATGAGGTTTTTATAATAAACGATCACTCGTGTAGAAGATTGTGTTACTTAGAATAAAAATAACAAACATTATTATTGGATCAAGCTAATAAATCATGTTTAAGGATGGATGGACATACCGATGTTTAATTTTTAATAGGGAAACGTTTGAAAAAATTCATTGTTAATGGAAATGGCAGCCATCTTGGACGTCATACTTTACGCTGATTGGTCATCGCGGACGTGATTGACTTTTATAAATACATGCCAATGGACATACTGGGATAACTTATGAGATCATCGATAGTAACCGTTATTTCAAGGAGTGCCGTAGTGTTTTTAGTGACTGGCCTTTATTTGGAAAAAACAAACATGCATTTTCGAATTTGAGCCAAATATCTCCCGGGCACGTACTACCGGCATTAAAGTGAAGCGAAGTGATGATCGCAGCCCTAATAGCCGAGGAAAGTGCTGCGCTGCGCGCCGCTTGTTCCGCGTAATTTCGAATCTAAGATATCTTTTAAAGTATTAATTTTAATGTTATGTTAAAAAACATATAGGTATAGGCATATTTTAATCTAAATTAAATGCCCAATTTAAATAATATATTTTATTGGATAAGGTTAAATATAATACCGGTCAAAATAGCTTCGGAAATAATAATGATTTTTTTATCAAATTCTGAAATATAAAAATGGTTATTGTGGATCATTCTTAGAAGATATGTCATCGTGGACTTTTTTGTTGAACTTTTAAGGTTTACAATCCTGTAGAACATAAATTTTATGTATCTCTCACGGTTTACGCGGCGCACGCCAGTAAAGCTCCCAGTCGACATGATTTTTTCCGACATCTTCACATCCGATATGTAAGGAGCAGAAAGTACTAATATAGTACCTACCTAATTTTTAAAGGTTTAATTAAGTGCCGCCAAGAAACAATTTATGGCACTACTGTTCCACACATTCTAGTCATTAGCTTCATAAGGATCGGTTTAGTAGTTTAGGCGTGAAAAGGTAACGATATTACTATAAATATGGATACTATGGTATATGATACACAAACCTAATGGTAATGATAGGTTTGTGTACCCGATAGAATGACAAATGACTAAGATCAATTTGTATGTATTGCGTCTATTCTGTATCATGTATGTACAGTATACGGGTATACCACAAGTCACCACTGGCATGTCAGCTTTTATAAATACGCTACCTAGCACAGGTGTGCACCCACAGAGTGCAACCCTTCCCCGTCTCTCATGCCCGTTTTTAATAGTGAAAACGGGATCATTTTGCTTTCTACATTTGACAAAAAAAAGTTTGGTACTTCTAGGGTTTTTTAAAAATAAATCAGTGAAAGGCAGAAATTGGAATCTATTTCCGAGTTTGCCGAAAGGCGTTGGTCAAACCTAGGATAAACCAGTCATTCTGCGAAGAGACCACAAATCGACATTTGACTAGGTATAACATTATATTATAATTACCAAATGATAAATATTAGTCAGTTCAGTTCACTTACATAAGTACCTACCTATAATTAATCGTTAATAATTTAATGATAGTGTTATACGCGTGTGAGTAAATCAGTGTTTACGTCACAGATGACTGAATAGTTAGGTACCTACCTTCTACTGAGTAATTTACCTTCTAGTAAAAATGTATAAATATGCCTACTACAACTACACACATACAATCAGGGAAACGATTACCAAAGAACTATTAAGCTTTGTAGTTTTGTTAATAAATTAAATCCTCAATCATGTCTCTGGTTGTCACTGTTGTCTGGGAGAACGCGGAACCGCCGATTTTAACACCGCCCTTCGACAAACAATAATTATACTTTTGTATTTTCGCAGAGCTGCGGGATCCATCCAAGTTACAGAAAATTCTTTCATTAACAAATTAAAGTCATCTGGAAGAAGTTTAGTTGTATTCTATGGATCCCAAACGGGTACTGGAGAGGAGTTTGCTGGTCGTCTGGCCAAAGAGGGCCTACGATACAAGATGAAGGGCATGGTTGCTGATCCCGAAGAATGCGATATGGTAATTTTTTTTTTTATAACTCAGTTGCCTGTTGAGCTGATGTTGTTAACAGTCTTCAAATGTTTGTAAATAATTATCATGTCTTTTTTAGGAAGAACTCATGAAACTCCAAGACATACCGAATTCTTTAGCTGTGTTCTGTATGGCAACATATGGTGAAGGAGATCCCACAGATAATTCTATGGAGTTTTATGACTGGCTAAAGAATGGAGAACCCGATTTAACTGGTTTGAATTATGCTGTAAGTAAAGGATATTGTTTAAACTATAAAATATACTAATCACACGCACACATACATATATACATACACACACACACACACACACACACACGGAAGAAGTACCGCTTTCTGGATCAAGCCCTTGATCCAGCTGCCTAACGAGAGCCTCCTCAGGTATTGATCGAGGCTCTTCGCTATTATGCCATTGGCCGTCACGACTATCGGCACAATGACTGGTTTTCACATCCCCCATGTCAACAATCTCGCGAGCCAGGTCAAGATACTTAATCTGCTTATCTTTTCCAGCTTTCACGAGGTTCTCGTCATGCGGGACCGCTTTATCAATAATCATTGTGCGACGCTCTAATCGATCTATCACCACTATGTCTGGCTTATTGGCAACAATAGTCCTGTCAGTGATGATATTCCAATCCCAGTACAACGTGATATTGCCATTTTCGAGAACTGAGTCGGGCACATGCCTATAGTACGGTACTTCAGATTCCACAAGACTGTATTTCAGAGCAAGTTGCTGGTGGATAATCCTGGCTACAAGGTTGTGCTTATGCAAGTAGCCTTCGTTAGCCAGACGAGAACAGCCAGAAATAATCTGTCGGATTGATTCCCCTGGACGGTGGCATGCCCGACAGATGTCAACCGTACCGTCCTTCACATTATATTTCCGGTAGTTGTTCGTCATCATAACTTCGTCCATATTCGCAAAGACAAAACCTTCGGTTTCCCCAAAGAGATCACTGAATCGCAACCAGGATACGGACGCTAACAGGTCTACATCGGGCCCATGTAAGGCCCGGTAAAAGCGTCCGTGAAGCTCTTTGCTCTGTCAAACCTCCCTGCGGTCATTAGTATTTAATACTATAGTTTTGCGCCAGTTCCCGTTAGCCAAGGATAGCGGGGTAAGGCCCTTGTCCACTGAGACCACATCTCGGTGCATCGCCACGTCGACTTCTAGGAAGTATTCCCTAAGAATGCATACCTCACTCGATATACAGTCTCATCACCGATGTACGTGGGTGATGCATCCGATTTGCGGTCAGCAGTGTGCGGACCCTTCTATCCAGGGCGTCAAGTTCCGTCTGAGTCCATTTGAGTATGCCGAAAGAGTACATCAAATCTGGCATGACCCAACCGTTGAAGGCGCGCACCTTGTTTCCGCCTGATAAAAGACTATTTAATACTTTATTCAAGCGGCCAAAGAAGCGCTCCCTCAGCGATTGCTTCATGTCAGTAGTGTTGATACCTAACGGTTCCGACATACAAAAATACTTGTAGGTTTCGATTGAGGAGAGGGATCTTAGATGTATGGAATCCGAGAGTTGGGTTCCTGTGGATTCCACTATCCCCCCCCCCCCCTCGCTTTACATACATGACCGCGCATTTGTCCACACCAAATTCCATCCTGATGGCGCTACTGAATGTTTCAGTTACCTTCAGTAGCTCCATTAGTTGCAAATTGTTGGGGGCAAAGAGTTTCAAGTTATCCATGTAAAGGAGGTGAGATATAACCTGACCACTTCTTATCAATTGATAGCCTAGCCCTGTATTCTCCAGCAGTGTGCTTAGAGGATTCAAGGCCAGGCAGAACCAAAGTGGACTTAGAATGTCGCCCTGAAATATACCTCGCTCGATCCTTATCAGCTCACTATTCCTCTGGATATGTCGGCATCCTGGATAGCGAAGAACCGTCCTCCATTGCCCCATACATGACATCAGGAAGGTACGTAGAGTTGCATCTACTTTATATAACTCCAGCACCCCATGAGCCATGTATGTGGCACCGAGTCAAAGGCCTTCTTATAATTCTTCGGGAACAACCAACCTGCTAGCTAATGGCCATATCGATGAGGAGCAGCTCCTTAGTACCGCGGGATCCGTTCTTACATCCATTTTAAGAGGTAGACATGATGGAGTTAGTGTTTATATATTTTTTAATTTTAACTCTCAAAATGGATGTAAAAACTTTATAGACCGTCGGTAGACACGTGATCGGTCTATAGTTTTTGGGTTCCACAGTACTACCTGATTTATGGAGCAGGTGGGTTATTCCTGTCATTAGGAACTGGGGCAGCGACCTTGACTCTAAGGCTGACTGGAACTGGGATGCCAATTATTATTATTATACTAAATAAAATAAAACACATTTTATCTCACAAATTAAGTGAGGAGTTACATGAGAAAAGCGATTTCCGCATAAAAAGTTCGCACTGTAGGGTAGGGTAGGTAGATACATAATAAATATATTCGCAACATCCATATTATTACATAAGTTGTAATCATATAGTACAGTAGAACAGCTAGTAAATCCTTTAGAGGGAAGCCGAAGAAATTTTTTTTCAGTTGCCATATACTCAAGATAACATCGAAATTATTACCTCAAAAATTGAAGTAATTCACTTTTTTAATTTAACTCCATCTATGGTCAAGTAGTAGAACCAAAGAGGTACGTCTCTTTGGTTCTACTACTTGACCATAGACATACATACACAAACAAAATTATCAATGTTTTACAGAAATAAAACTATAATAGGTATTATCGATTATGGTTTTATTTTTGAAAAACAGTCTAGTACAAATAGATTATGTTATATTTTTATACGTCTATGGTTATAAATAAGTTATAACGAATAAAAGGCGAGGGAACAGGTTAGAACTAAATACTCGTGAATTTATCTGACAAGAAATCAATGACAACAAATTGAAATGGAACATCGTTTTAATAAAACCGCTTTATACACAAACTCTCGTAAATCAATATATTATATGTCTTCGAAAACACAGCAATGATATGAAGAAGCAGTCCTTATGATTCTGTGAAAATATGAGAATATCCTCCTAAATCAGTAGGAGTATCGAGCATACCTTCTTTTTTCTGGCACCTGAGGGCGCCGTAAACACTTTACCGCCAATTTAGCTGTCAAGCGTCATTGCATTCTTGTGATTCTTTCTAGACGAATACGAAATTTTTATCTAATAAGAAAAAAGTATTTTAAAGTGTCTTTTAACCATTGTTAACGAAGTTATATGAGCGTTAAAAGTGTTAAAAAGTGTGTTTTAAGTGGTTTTTGGAAACACAGCAGTGTATTTCACCAATAAATGGAGCCGGTAGGTAGTGGTAGTGCTAATGAGAACCACGAGCGAGCCGGTATTGTTGCTCCGGATGGAGAACATTTATCGTCAACAAGCTCTGGGGCATCGGAAAGCAGCTCCTCATCCTCGGAGTTTGAGGAGGGCACGGCGTCACCCCTGCCCAACAAGCGTTCTCGTACCTCGGCGCGAAACCGTAAGTACAAGTCGAAACCAATTCGAACCGATCCTCGCATTGATACTTTGATGTCGCAAATGTCGTATATTTCGAATTATTTAAGCTATTATCCCGTTTGTTATAATAGGTCAGACCCACGAAATAGTGGTAAGGTAATACCTAGTACTACTACAAATATTGATTCGCCACAACTTGCTAACAATGAGAGTATTTCGGAACCGTTCATTACATTGCCTTCTCAGCCCGAGTCGCTGTCTCTCAATTGGGGTTCTTTAAACACTGATTATGACGATAAGAAGATTATCCCAGCTAGTGATAAGGATAGATTTTTAGAATTAAATAAGTTACAACAGTTTGACTCCCAGGCATGGAAAGGAATTAGGTATAAGCAGGTCCTACAGGGCTGCTTGGCGACTCCAGGATTTACTGGCCTTCATATAAATGATGAATTATGTCACTTCAATAAAAGCAAGGACTATCTAGCTTCAACCGAGTTGATGTTAGCTGGCTTATCCAATAAGGTTTTGGAACAGAGGCAGATATTAAGAACAGGATTACAGTCTATTGTTGACTGGGCTAGTACTAATCCACAGGAATTAAATACAAGTACTTTATTTGAGAAAATTTCTGTTATTTTTGGACCGGGATCATTATGTCATAAAAACTCGGAAACTACCATGCAAATTATATGTGGAAAACGTTCCGAGTGTATTGAGGTTAGGCGTGAACGTATTTTAAAGGAAATTTCTAATGAAAATCTTAAAAACACGTTAAGAAATGTCCCACCAAGCTCTGAGTTCTTATTCAGTAGAGAGGCTCTGCAACCTATAATACAGTCCCTCGGAGGGTCTCAGGTCTGGTTGAATACTCCAACCTATTTAAAAGAGAAGAAGGTTCCAGAGCGTGGGGATCATACATTCTATAACAGGAAGAGCTTCCATAAAAATAAGACTAGGAAGTCGGATAAAAAGTTCAAACATAATATGGTTCGAAAGACTCGGCCCTTTCGTCAGCGTCGTTCCAACGTGGAGAGGTCGAACTCTAAGTCCAAAGATAATTGACTCGCAACGGGATTTCAGAGGGGGATGCCTGAAATATGCCACAGAAAAGTGGGCTCAATTAGGGGCAAACCAGTTTATTATAAATTCAATAGCGAGTTACCGCTTGCCCTTCAAGAAGAAACCTCCTTTGAAATACCCAACCAAAAATTTTTTAGAATGCCTAGCCACCAAAGTTTCCCCGGAAATGACACAAATTGTCAAAGAGTTGAAAAGCAAGGGTATTTTAGAAAAACCAATGACTCTAGACCCGGGCTTCTTCTCAAAAATGTTCCTGATAAAGAAATCAGATGGGGGATTGCGCCCAATTTTCAACCTCAAAGCTTTAAATATATATGTAACAACAAAGCATTTTCATCTCATATCACAGATAGATGTAGCAGACTTTCTTCAGGCCAACGACTGGTTAGTGAAGATCGATCTTCACCAGGCTTATTTCCATCTGAGTGTCGCGGAGACTCACAGAAGGTTTTTACGAGTTGTTTACGATGGAGAAATCCTTCAGTTAACAGCGCTTCCGTTCGGCCTGTCCTCGGCACCCCGTGCGTTTGCAGCAGTTTCAAACTGGGTGGCCGAAATCCTCCGGGATCGGGGTATACGCCTCCTAGTATACCTAGACGACTATCTCCTGGCTTTTCAGGACAAATCCAAGCTTACGGTCCAGGTTGCGGAAACGCTGGCCATCTTGGAATCTTTGGGTTGGCATGTAAATCACCAGAAGTCCGTAACCGAGCCCACACACAAATTGGAATACTTGGGGCTAGTCTGGGACACTCAGAGCCGGACAGTAGCTTTGCCCACCTGGAAAGTTCTGGGTATAAAAAGGTCTCTGACAAACATGTTGAGCCGAGACAGCTGCTCATTAAGAGAGCTTCAAAGTTTGTTGGGCATGCTAAATTTCGCCAACCATGCGGTCCCTCGGGGCCGGCTTTACTGTCGCAGGGCACAGCTCTTTCTGAGAAAATTTACTCGAAGAGGCCAGAAAAGAGCACTGTGCCCCAGAGTGCGAGAGGACTTGCGGTGGTGGTTGGATGCGATAGAGGGCAGTCCAACCCCACTACACAAGAGAGAAATAACACATTTCTTAACTACAGACGCAGCGGATGCGGGCTGGGGAGCGAACTTAAACAGTCAATACCTCTCAGGCAAATGGGCTACAAACCAAAGAGCCTGGCACTCCAATATGAAGGAGATGTATGCCGTTTTTGCAGTCATCAGGTGCCAGGGTGCACTGTTACGAAATGCCCACATTCTAATACAGTCAGACAACAGGACTCTGGTGGCATACATCCGGAATCAGGGCGGAACTCGTTCGTTAAACTTACTGGGGCTAACAACCAGGTTATTGGAATTGACCTTTCGGTTCAACATAACGATGACAGCATTCCACTTACCAGGGAACCTGAACGGCATCGCAGATTGCCTATCAAGGGGAAGATCAGTACCCGAGTGGCATCTGCTACCACCAGCCACGGAGGCAATATTCAGACATTGGGGCGTTCCCGAAGTCGATCTCTTCGCAACAAGAGAAACCGCTGTCGTCCCAAGGTATGTGACGTTAGACTCAAGAGATGGCTCCGCGCTTTTCTGCGACGCTTTCAGTCAAAAATGGGTGTTTCAAATAGCGTGGGTATTCCCACCTCCGAGCATGATACCCAGGGTCCTGGCACACCTAAACAGGGCAGTTGGGACATACTACGTGATAGCGCCACGGTGGACCCAGTGCTTCTGGTTCCCGGATCTGCAGGCACGCGCGCTAGCCCCCCCTCTGCCGATAGAGAACCTGAGGGAGGTTCTGTTAGACTGGACGACGAGGTTGAGCCCTCCTCAAGTAGACAAGCTAAGGCTTCAGGCTTGGAAAGTTGGGGGTGGGAAGATCAAGTAACTGATTGGAGTCGGGATGAGCAGCTGTTACTGAAAAAGAGCTGGCGTCCCTCTACCTTGAGCACCTATAATGCTCCATTGAAAAGATGGTTGCACTGGAGTAAGTCTCATAATGTAAACAGTAAGTGTCCAGAGGGTAAGGACGTAGCTAGGTTTTTGGCCAATCTATATTTACAAAATAAGTTTGCATATAGTACCATTCTTTTACACAAATCCGTTATTTCGACATATTGTGCAACAACGGTAGAGAACCTATCAAAGAACTTTTTTATTCAACAAGTTTTAAAAGCCATCTCTTTTTCTAAACCACACCCAGCTAAACTCCCTATATGGGATGTAAATATTTTGTTTGACTGGTTGAAGTCATCTGCTTGTTCAGTTTCTCTTTTTGACCAAAGCAGAAGGACTGCATTGATTCTTTTACTAGCTTCTGGTCGAAGGTTGCATGACCTTACCCTCTTGGAACTAGGTGAGCAGGACTTTACAGAGTCTGAAGACACCTTGACATTTTGGCCAAGGTTTGGCTCAAAAACTGACACAGGTTCGCACAGGCAATCAGGCTGGCTTCTTACACGGCATCAGGATCCTAAAATTTGCCCAGTAACTCACGTTAAGGCGTTGATTAAGAACTCAGAAGCCAGACGCTGTCAGGATAGTAAAATAAAATCTCTTTTTATCTCCATCACAGGAGTGGTCAGGCCTGCATCCAAAACAATGATTGCAGGTTGGGTGCGGTCAGCTTTTAAGCTTGCTAAAATTGATGCCTCCCCAGGTAGTATAAGATCAGCGGTAGCTTCTCAGGGATGGCTGGACAACAGACCAATACAGGAAATATTAGAGAGGGGAAATTGGAAGTGTGTAGAAACATTTTCAAGATATTACTGCAAAGAAGTAAATAGATCGGTCAGCGATGATGCTACAGTGGGTTTACTTTATAATAATTTTAAAACTGTTTAATTAATTAAACTTATCTCCTAATATCTATTTCATGGTGTGATCTCAATGTTGAAACTAAGAATTATTTTTATTATTTCATGATTTAAAGACAGACTTGTTGGTTCTGTTTTTGTTTGTTAATTACTTTAATTAACTTGGAAATGTTATCCTTAGTTGTTGTTTTATGCATATTTTAGCAGTAGATGTGGCTGCAAAATTTCTTGAGTTTATTGAGAAGATTTTTATTTTTGTTTTGTTTACTTACAAAGTCAGTTAAATTAATGACTTTAGATGACTGAATAATTGTTAAATTTGATTTATTTAGTTTTTCCCAATATTAGAGCCTATGCTTTGGTTTAATACATGAAAGTTCAACAAAGAAAAAATGGTTTTAATCCTTTTGGGTTATTCTAACAAATTGCATTCACATTGCATTCTTGTGTTTTATTTTTCTGGTCACCAGCAGATATCAAACAGGTCTTCATATCATTGCTGTGTTTTCGAAGACATATAATATGACTGTTTTGCATTAAGACAAAACAGGTATTATATGTTGGAGAAAACACAGCAATGAGACAAGGAGCTTGCTGTTGATGAAGACTGCAATGACGCTTGACAGCTAAATTGGCGGTAAAGTGTTTACGGCGCCCTCAGGTGCCAGAAAAAAGAAGGTATGCTCGATACTCCTACTGATTTAGGAGGATATTCTCATATTTTCACAGAATCATAAGGACTGCTTCTTCATATCATTGCTGTGTTTTCTCCAACATATAATACCTGTTTTGTCTTAATGCAAAACAGTCATATTAGGTCTTTACCTATGAAATTGCCGTTCTGCAGTACTGGCCATTTCAAATCAAAATAATTTTTGTTTGGCTAAGAATTCTAATTTCAAATTAATTTTATTTTAAAAACATGGTTTTTTTTTCCAAAAGTAGTCATTTGTTTATTGATTAGTGTTACATTTTCATCGCATTTCAATCTTTTTCATCATCATGGATACGTTAAAAATTATTTCCTTTGGATTAACGAAGGATACAATTTTATATTATTTCAGCAATAGCTTCCATTACTGATGATTCAGTAATGGAAGCTATTGCCTCTTCACCCGCGTCGTTTGCAGTTCCGTAAATTTTTTCTGAATTAAATCTGTTTAGCATCTTTGAACCGGGTTTAAAATGAATACATCCTTCTTACAAGCATTTTGTTTTCGTGTGTGTGCACACGTAAGTTGTTTCATAGATTAGTTGTGGTTTGATCGCGTTCACACATCGATCTATTAGTGATCGATGCATTCAGATAATATATTTTTTAATCATCACTGCTAGCCCTGGCTTTGCCCAGACTACAGTTATGTTAATAAAAATCCCAAAATTCCCTCCACACCTAGTTTTCTCACTCCAAATATCCCCCCTAAAATATTTCCCCCCAATTCTCCCCCCATGACTATAAAAAACCCCGAAATTTGGGGGAATTCCCCCCAATCTGGACCATCACTGCACGACACGTCGTGTCGCGACGTGCGGCTTATTGGCGCTAGTGTCGTCGGAATTTTTAGCTGAGGCAAAAATGCGAACTACGTTCTGCGTACTGCTTACGCGTTTTTGTAATGTTTTTTATCATAGGATGTATTATATGCCTGTAATGCGACTATTTATGTACTATATTATATTTAGTAATAGTAAACTCAAGTAGAGTTGTTCCGAAGGGAAGCCGGTAGGAATCGCGTTTTTTGAACCCGTCGCTCTTGAGTAATATCATAGTTACCGTTGTCTCGTTTTGTTATGAATTATGGAAGAAAAGTTGGCAACCCTAGCGCAGGGCTGCCAACTTTTTGTACAAGAAATAAAGTATAATTATGGTAATAAGATATAATGGTCAAAGTGGGAAAAATATCTCGAAAAAAGAAACCATTTTACAACAAAAAAACTACTGTTTTCCAAAAAAACACTACAAAGTGAAAAATAGTCAACTTAAATTTCGGAAATTGGCGTCTGGTTTCGTATTTAATATTTTTGCCATCGAGTTCTCTTTTATTTAGGTATAGCTCTGGATATCAATGAAAACAGTATATTCATAAAACTTTATTTTTGTTGAACAGTAAACAGTATTTTAGAGTGAAAAACAGTATAATATTGCTTTTAACAGTATGGTTGGCATCCCTATGTTGCGCCGACCCCAAATAAATTGGAATAAGGGCAGGAGAATGATGTCCGCTGTCTCGTTTCTTTGCGACTTTCTACATCTCAAAGAAATCAAGGAAATTATAAATAAAACACCTACATGATATTAGTTTGTACAGACGCCAGCACGTCAATCTACTACAAATTGTCAAATTTCTTTAATCGATTTTCAACTTTATCACTAGCTTAAGGTTCAAAGATAATTGGGAAAATTTTACAGTTTCGGGTAGGTTGATGTGCTGGCGTCTGTACATACTTAGAAGCCTCACACGCTACCCGATTTATGTTTACTGGGAAACGTCATGTTTTCATAAAATAGTCTAGTCTATACCGATGATTTCTGAGTAAAGAAATTATTACTGAAACCTGTGCCGCGTATCACAGATCTGCAATTTACTTATTATTTGGATTTTGCGAGCTAGATAAGTGAGCTAAATCGAGTCGCTTTTGTGTGAGTCTAGCATTAAGAGGCCAGTAAAAAATCTGTCGATAGTCTGAGCGTTATGCTAGATACACACACAGTGACTAGTCGACGCGACGCACGCACGCTGCCACTCACTGCGCAGATTAAAAGACGCGTACCCGAACCGTAGTTGAAAAAAAAAACTATTTTTCTCTATGGCCGAAGTCCGTCGCCCATCGTGTTTGAATGAAAATGTCAAAGTCCGACTGTTTCATGTTCGTAAACATTGTAGGATTTTGAAGAAATATCTTTTAAAAAGAAGAAAGAAACGCTTTACAGTTTTTCAAAACTGTGTGTTTCTGTGATTTACATGTTTGTGAAAAGTCTAGATTCTCCGCGCTAACCTAATTTTCAAGGTTATCGTTTTGAATATAGTTTTTTACAAAATGGGATACACCTGCAATCTTGGTACAATCATTTTCGAGTTTATTATAAATTCATTTAAATATATTTAAATTATTGGAAGATGTGCCCCACCTATGTGAAGAAATGAGTTAAAGAATCGCAAGAGTTTAGCGATATGTTCGAAAAAAAACAAAGATAATCCCGTTTGCAAGCACTGTAAAATTCAGAAAATAATGTTCATGAAATTATCATTAATTATCATTATTTAATTATTATTATTTAATTATTATTATATCATAGTAATAGTAACTATGAATGCGATAGTAAATTTACCTCGTCTTTTCGGTTATAGAAGACTGTTAGGTTCAACAATGCGGAAATTGCGTAGTGTGGTATGATATTGAGATACTTGATGCAATACATACTCTATGTAATTTATTATGTCATGATTTTAGAGTATTAATACATTTTCAGGTGTTTGGTCTTGGCAACAAAACATATGAACATTACAATGCAGTTGCTATTTATCTAGACAAGCGTCTCGAAGATCTTGGCGCTACTCGAGTGTATGAACTTGGTCTTGGGGATGATGATGCAAAGTATGTATTACATTTGAGTGTATGTGCTTGCATTAACACTGATAAACAAAATTCAACTTTGTTTTTGTTTTATGAAGTTTTTAAACTGGTTCTTAGTAATTTGAGTTAGCTGATTTCATATTTACCCTCAGTTTTTTTCTAGCAGCTCTGGTTTTTGTGATACAGGTACTTCTTAAAATTTCTTTACGCTGCTTACTTGTATTTTTTTTAGTGCAAAAAATTATTAAATTTCATAAATAAATCAATATGTCTAGAAGAAACAATTCAAATAGTTTTTGTGCTGTTTGTGGTGAAATATACGTATATGGCTTCAAGAATGTCGTTTAAGTGCATCTGACTTAAAAAAGCCTACTTGGACTTCTTTGGGAAGCCATTACAAGTGTTTCGTAAGCCATGGATCCCAAATTTTGTATGTGGTAGTTGGGCAAAATTTCTTAGGAAATAAAAGTCTCCAGACTACATTCAACACATTGAGCAGCTCAAGTTGCACTTTCAAACACTAGGATGTAACATGAGCATCAAGATGCACTTCCTCTTCAGCCATTTATAACGCTTCCCAGATAATTTAAGCGAAGAACAAGGAGAATGCTTTCATCAGGACATTCGCACGATGAAAGAGCGATACTAGGGTCTTTGGAATGCAAATATGATGGCTGATTACTGCTGGAGCATTCAAAACAAGGCTGAAGTTTGATTCATGCAAGAAAATTTATAAAGTTTTTTCATGTTAGATTAGAGAAACAATTTTTTCCATTTTATAATTCGAGTATTTTTTGCTTAAAATGTTACATGTTAATATTAAAAAAAACTAGAGCTACTAGAGAAAAACTGACAACAGATTTGGAATCAGCGTGGCAGAATCATACAAAATCAGATATGAAACTTCATAAAACAAAATTACTGCTTACCAGTGTAATTGGACACTCTTTTTATTACAGAATAAAGAATACTAAGATGCATATTTTAATAATTTTAAATTCGGAGTTTTTGTTGTTTATTTAATCTAAATAAAATACAGAAACATTTGGAAAAAAAAATGGATTTACAAAATTTACTCTTTATATAATGAGAGTATTTATTTACATAATGTCTTCTTAGTTGTAAATATTTGGACAATTTTGTCAATTTTCCTTTATTATGGAGTTACAAACTACATACCATACATTTACTGGAACTAGTTAAATTACTATAGAGACTTAAAGTATTTGATTTGAAGTTATAACTGATTCCAGCATTGAAGATGACTTCATTACATGGAAAGATAAATTTTGGCCATCAGTGTGTGAGAAATTCAACATTGAGAGCACAGGAGAAGAAGAATTGATACGTCAATTCCGACTTGTGACACATGGTCCTGAGGACATACAGCCAAATAATGTGTTCACTGGTGAAATTGCAAGACTGCATTCTTTGCAAGTTCAAAGACCGTAAGTATCAGCAGAGAAAAATTGATTTATTACTTTTTTGAGCAAAAACACAGTAGATACAACTTAAATTTCTTTTTACAGGCCTTATGATGCTAAGAACCCATTCTTAGCCCAAATTACAGTAAATAGAGAATTGCACAAAGGAGGAGATAGATCCTGTATTCATGTGGAACTGGATATTTCTGACTCAAAAATGAGATATGAAGCAGGTGAGTCAAAGTTTGTCTACTGATTGTGCATAATACTTATGCTGCAACGTGATTAAGTGCTGGAGTCGTGAAAAAGGACCATAGTTGGGCACTTGAGTTCATGGCTACACATAACATTCTATGAAATTATGTTAAAATATAATCCATACTCTATTATTATATTTTATAAAAACTTTTTTACAAAAAAAACAACCGACTTCCAAAAAAAACACTAAAATAACTTTTTTACAAAACAAAAGTACACTTAAAAGAGAAAAATAACTTGAATTTCGGAAGTCGGTGGCAAAAACAATAGTATTTTATTAGATACGTATGTATATAGTAAAATATACCTACCGTAATATATATGAAAGCAATTCATAACTATTTCCCTAGGGATATAACTATATCACAGCTTCAACTATGCGAACTGCGAACCATTTTAAAATATAACTATATGGATCTGTATTTTCGTTTTTGCCACCGACTTCCGAAATTCAAGTTATTTTTCTCTTTTAAGTGTACTTTTGTTTTGTAAAAAAGTTATTTTAGTGTTTTTTTTGGAAGTCGGTTGTTTTTTTTGTAAAAAAGTTTTTATTTTTCACTTTTTAGTTGTGTTTATACCTACCCCGCACAAATTCGTATACCAGTCGAATAATGGAAACATAACAAAAGATTTTTCAAAAATTAACGAATCATTCCACTTTGCCCCATCGGGCCGCCCACGCGCCCCGCTGATGGGGCAAAGAGGAATGCCTAAAATTTTTCAGAGGAATTTGCTCCACTAGTTCGACCTGGTGGGGCAGATTCCACTAGTCTAAAATCTTTATGGATTCTGCCCCACTAGGGTTGGTACCTTAGAAATGTGTAGGTAGGTATGCTCGTATTTTATATTTGTTTGAAAAAGAAAGAAATCTTATAGTTAAATAAAATATATATTTTTTGGTAATTTAATATGTTATGATGGCCCAGAGGTTAAGGCCTCGCCTCTCATGCATGAGGTTGTGGGTTCAAATCAGAGCAAGTACTAATGTGACTTTTTCAATTCATATGTACTTTCTGAGTTTTTCTTGGACATTATTGACATCAGTGAAGGAAAACATCGTGAGGAAACATGGACTTATAGTTAATATTAGTCTGAAATCACCAACCCGTTTTGAGCAAACGTGATGATCAGTGCTCGTGCCTTCTCTGTATGAGAAGAGGCCTTTGCCCTGCAGTGGGACAGTAATAGGCTGCTAATATTATTTTATTATGAAATTTTATTTACTAGTCATTTCTGGAAGGAATCGGGTTGTAAATCATACGTTAATTACACGATTTGTTATAAATAAAATAAAATCTTAGTAAATACAAGTCCTAGTTACATTTTACTTAGATATCAATTTCTTTCTTTTCCAATCAAATATAAAATACGAGCATACCTACCTACACAAATTCTAAGGTGCCAACCCTAGTGGGGAAGAATCCATGCCATGGGGCAGAATGCATTTGCCCCAGCAGTGGGGTGACTTGGTGGGGCAAAGTGGAATGATTTAAATTAACCCCTTTGTGGGTGAAAAGGGGGGATACGGTTTGTAAAAAAAGATCTTATTCATTTGGTTTAGAAAACGTGGTATAAACTTATCTAGGTTATAATAAAGATGGAATCATACATTTTTCAAAACTGGCTACAAGTGTAGAAAGGGGGTTACAATTTTTTTTGCATCTCAATGACATCTATTGGCCCAAAATGGTACACATTTTGGAATACATTTTTCTACATTCAATTTAACAGAAATAACATGTTTGCAATTTAATTACAGTCCTATTAAAATTTTAAATAGAATATAATCACGATGTAACATTTAGTTTTTGTTTCATTGCAATCGTCTCATACAATAAAAAGATATGTTAATTTAAAGTTTTCAAAGTGATACCCATACCACCAACAAGCACTACGTTCCAGGTGGCAAGGGGTAACGGAGATGTGGAGCGTATGCTGCCTCTAATATTAAGCTGGGCGGTCACAGTCCATAAATTACAGGCTACCACCCTCGAAAGAGCTGTGATCGACTTTGGTAAAAAAAACTTTGCAAAAGAGCAAATATACGTCGCGCTTGTCGTGTCAGAAGTTTGGAAGGCATAGTTTTATCAGAGTTGGACGCCAACAAATTATTAAAGCGACCACACGGCCACAGATCATTGACGGAAATAACGAGGCTACAAAATCTATCTTCTGACAATCAAGGCCACACATAACGTACGACTCAAGTAGCGCAATTTGAAGCCGGGATATTACCATTAAAATCATTTATAGCCAGAGTACATCTCATAGCAATTCGAATAAGCCCAAACACGGCTAGGATACATTGTTTTATGACGGAGTTCTGGTACCGTCCTTCCGGCTTCATCTTCAGATCAGTTCGAAGGTCATCAGAATTATTTATTTAAACGTGCTTCATTGTCGCTTAACTATCTTAATCGAGATATCTTATCGCCACCCGTGAAATACTTATCATTGAGTAGTTCCGGTGGCCATCTGTCTTCTTCATCAGTTCCACTTCACCAAATGATACTTTCTGAATGCAAATGCTTAACTTGTTGCTGAAAATACCTAAATCGCTATGTGTGTGCCTATAATATTTGAGGAGTTCCCTCAATTCGTCATGGATTCCATCATCAGAACTGATGTTTTTTTTTAATGGGACCAATCTGGGCGTATATCCTTTCAAATCAGAAAATAATTTTCCAAATCTGTTCATAAATGGCGCCACCCGTGAAATACCTATCATTGAGGAATTCCGGTGGCAATCTGTGGTCTTCTTCATCAGTTCCACTTCACTAAATGATACTTTCTGAATGCAAATGCTTAACTTGTTGCTGAAAATACCTAAATCGCTATGTGTGTGCCTATAATATTTGAGGAGTTCCCTCAATTCCTCATGGATTCCATCATCAGAACTAAATTTTGATAAAAATGGGACCAATCGGGAAGTGTATCCTTTCAAATAAAAAAATAATTTTCGAAATCGGTTCATAAATGACGGAGATATGAGGTAACATACATTAAAAAAAAAAAAAAAAAAAAAAAAAAAAAAAAAAAAAAAAAAATACAACCGAATTGATAACCTCCTCCTTTTTGGGAAGTCGGTTAAAAACACTGAGCTAGTTTATACAATTTTTTTTTTTCCAACCCTTGTCGATATTGACTGGGCTATGGTCACATAGACATACTTTTAATCCTGGTAGTACGTTCCCGTGGGATATTTTCCGACCTCCATGCGTGTACACAGCAAAAACTAGTCATTTACTTGCACACATTCTGACAATAATATTTTATATTCACAGGTGACCATGTAGCAGTATACCCAATAAATGATCCCAATTTTGTGGACCGTCTGGGCCAGTTAACCGGAGCTAATCTTGATGAAATATTCTCACTTATCAACACTGATCAAGACAGCAGCAAGAAACATCCATTCCCATGCCCAACTTCCTACCGCACCGCTCTTTCACATTATGTGGAGATCACAGCATTACCTCGTACTCACATATTACGAGAGCTCGTTGAATATTGCTCAGATGAAGAAGTAAGCACATGATTCATATGACTTTTTTATGATCAAAAGTAAAGTTACAAAAATAACAATTATAATTTAACTTCTATTTCAGGATAAAAAGAAATTAATGCTTATGGCAACTAATTCACAAGAGGGCAAGGCTTTGTATCAGTCGTTCATAGCAGAGGCCTGTAGAAATATTGTACACATTTTAGAAGACCTACCATCTTGTAAACCTCCTCTGGACCATTTGTGTGAACTGTTACCACGCCTGCAACCAAGATATTATTCAATTTCATCCAGTCCTAAGGTAAACTAATCTGCTCTATTGTAAATTCGCTAATTATAACTTTGATTTTAAAATGTTTAAATGATTTGTTAAAATATTTTATTATTTCAGATGTATCCAGAGACAGTTCATATTACTGCAGTAGTTGTTCAATATAAAACCCCTACTGGTCGCGTGAATAAAGGTGTAACTACTACATGGCTAGCAGATAACAAACCTGAGCCTGGCAAGCCCCTCCCTCGTGTACCCGTGTATATAAGAAAGTCTCAATTTAGGTAAGAAACAGCTAGTCACTAGTGCTCAGGTACCATTAAGAAAATTGAGTTTATATAATTGCAATATTATATGTATCACTTTTTAGATTACCTCTGCAAACCCAAACGCCGATAATAATGGTCGGCCCGGGTACGGGTTTGGCTCCATTCCGTGGTTTCATACAAGAACGCGCTTATGCGCGTGCTAATGGCAAGGAAGTTGGAGACAGTATTCTCTACTTTGGATGCAGACATCGCGATCAGGACTTCATTTATCAGGAGGTGTGTTTAACGTTTGTAAACCCTCCATTAACTAAGGCTCAATTCACACCGAGATGATAACGGCCACGGCGAGCAGTTTCAGTTCCAAAATGTATGAAGAATACATAGTAGCTCGAGAGGCTTGAAAGCAACATAGCTTACAGCGACCACTCGCAGGCAATCCAACAGGCGGCCTGGCGCGCGTCTGCTCGCGGCACCTCCGTGGCCGTCCGCTTCCATCTCGATGTCAATTGATCTTTAGTGTATCTTATAGACATTAATAATAAACTACGTTTTGTAAATTATTTCAGGAACTCGAAAGATATCATGAAAATGGTGATGTTAAATTGAACCTTGCATTCTCTCGTGACCAAAAAGAAAAAGTTTACGTAACGCATTTGATAGAAAAGGACATGGACCTCCTATGGGACATCATCGGTAATCGTAATGGACATTTCTACATTTGCGGGTAATTATTTAAATCTACTACTTATGATCAATTAATATGATATTAGTATAAGTCAATGTCGCATGTATCATAAAGGGCTTATTTTAATAATTGATAAGTTTAAAATGCATCCCAAATTATGCCTTTTTTTTTTTTTGGTTGGGAAATTATCAAATAACTTCTCCCGCTCTGGGTGGAGCGGGAGGGCGTGTCAGACTCTTACTGACTAAAACCCACCCGTGTTCCTTCCGTTGCCTGTACGTTGCCAGGGGCCACAGTATCCCTTTCGGACTTTCCCGCAACCCCGACAGGCATCGGTCCTATCGGACCCCTTCACTTGCTGACATCTCTTTGAAGCGCGCGTGGAACACAACGCGCCGTTGACCCGGGCCTGGTCCTTATCGGACGGCGAGCTACCCATTGCTCACCGTCCGCAAGCCCGCGCCTACGGTGGCCGGGAATCGGCCTGTGATTCCCGACGCCCAGGGCGTCTCCTGCGGCGGCTAGGGGCGTGAGGGCGCGAAATTTGCCTCTCCCTCACGCGTTCTGCCTCCTCCTTCGCGAGCATTACTGCTTCGCAGAAGGAGGTGACGGCCTCCCATGCCCTCTCGCTCCGTACCATGGCCTGGACTAGGGCCGGACGCGAGAGATCCCCGCCGCCGATCGCCTCCGCGAGGACACGGCGATGCTCTGCCCAAGCCGGACAGACCTCCACCGTATGCTCAACCGTGTCCTCCGGGCGATCCACGCAGTGATGACACCCGGGCGTTTCCTCCCGCCTGATACGAAACAGGAACCTCCCGAAACAACCATGTCCGGTGAGGACCTGCGTCAGGCGGAAGGTGAGGACGCCGTGGCGCCTCTCTAGCCACTCCTCAAAGAGGGAACTTATCGCCGCAATAGTGGCGTGCCCAGCACTGGGTTGCAACAATCGCACTCTCCATGACGCCATGAGATCCCGCCAGAGCTCTGTCCGCTGTGCCGCGATTTCTCGCGGCAGCGGAGTTACGCCCCGGCGTTTCGCCTCCTCGCGCCACTCCCAAATGTGCGCGAGGACTTTTGCCTCCAGATCCCATGGCGGTAATCCGGCAAGGAGGCTCGCCGCCTCACCGGAGATCGTGCGGTATTCCCGGACCAGCCGGGTGGCCATGACCCTCTGGGACGCGTTCAACCGGCGGGCTGACCGCCGCCTCAATGAACGCGCCCAAACCGGTGCTCCGTAAAGGGCCATGGACCGCACGACCCCCGCGTATAGCCTCCGGCAGGAGGCGTTTGGACCCCCTAGATTGGGCAGGAGCCGCTTCAAAGCAGTCTCGGCCCGCTCCAGTCTGGGAGCCAAACGTCGGAAGTGCTCCACGAATTTCCACCGGCTGTCGAGGACGAGTCCTAGATACTTCATTGTCGACTCGACGCCGATGTGAACTCCTCCTACCGTTATTTGGGAACCCGACGGTGGCGCGTTCCGAGGACCATGAAAACACACGGCCTCGGACTTGTGCAGGGCCACCTCGAGTCCCAATTGCCGGATTCTGTCCACGATTGTCGCAACCCCGTGTGTCCCTAGTTCGGCCGCCGCCTGGTGCGACCTCCCCTGCGCCAGGACCAACGTGTCGTCAGCGTAACAAACGACGCTGACGCCGCTAGGGAGGTCGGCGCGCAGCACCCAGTCGTATCCGATGTCCCACAGATGCGGCCTCAGGACCGATCTCTGTGGGACACCGCACGACATCCCTTGCCGGTTCCATTCTCCCTGGTGACCGGGGCAGATGACGGCCCTGTCCGTCAAATAGGCCTCGACCACACGACAGAGGTAGGTCGGCATCCGGTGATACCGGAGTGCCTCCCTGATGCAACTCCAGGGCAGGGTATTGAAGGCATTGGCGATGTCTAGAGACACCGCCAAGACGACCCCACCCCGGGCCACAGCGTCCCCCGTCGTGAGAGCTCGCACGCGCATGATGGCGTCCACCGTAGAGCGCCCCCTGCGGAAACCAAACTGGCTCTCCGCCAAATCCGGCCCCACCTGCACCAGCCGCCCGACGAGGCGGTCTGCAATGACTCTTTCAAAGAGCTTGCCCACCTCATCGAGCAGCACGATGGGCCGGTAAGCGGACGGAGAGTCCGCAGGGCGTCCCGGCTTCTTGATGAGGACCAGTTTCCCCGTCTTCCAGCGAAGTGGGAACTGGCCCCTCCAAGCATGCGCTTAGGAGCCCCCTTAGTCGAGGCCCGAGAGCCTCCAAGGCCAGGACCCAGGCTTTCCCAGGTAAGCCGTCGGGTCCTGGGGCGGTATTTTTGGCATTCAGCCTACGTACCGCCACTCTCATCTCTACCTCGGTCACCTCCGGAGCATCTTCGTCGTCGTCGGCGGCGGTGTGATCCGCATCGGGCACCGCAGTAGGCGGAGCCATGGGCGGGGAGGCATGTTCCCCTCTGGAAGGGAACAGAGCGCTCACCACGTCCCCCACAAGCTGCGGCCGGAGACTCTGCGTCAGCGGGGGAGCCCATGGGCGGAGTTTCTCCCGCACCATCTTGTATGGGCGTCCCCACGGGTCCCTGTTCAGTCTCCAGCGACTCCTCGCGGGCCACTTCCCTGGCCCGCAGGAATCCCAAATTATGCCTGTGCTAGTAATAATAGTTGGTGAGATGTGTTTCAAAAGTCAGAAAATTCTCAAGAAAATTAATTAGGTCAAACTTTAAAAACACAATGTTTGTTTAGTAATGTTTTACAGGGTTTTGATATATTTTTGTCCTTTTCAGTGATGCAAAGAATATGGCTGTTGATGTAAGGAATCTTATTTTAAAAGCCATCCAGGAAAAGGGCGGGCGCACGGAATCTGAAGCTTTGCAATTTATCAAGAAGCTCGAGTCTATGAAGAAATATTCTGCAGATGTATGGAGTTAAAGCATCCACATGCTTATTAATAGGCGAATTTGTGAAACTGTAGATAATTTTTCAGTTATGAACTTATGAGTAATGGTGATTATTTTATGTTATGTAATTATTATTTTATAAATATTGTGGCTCTGTTAGACACAAGTGGTTAAGTTAATTGCTGTTATTATTAATATTGCAGCATGAGAGAAATAACATTTATTAGAAAAATGCCAGGTCTTAAGACAGCCTGTGCAGATAATAATGTTTAAGGAAAAACATATATTTTTTAGTCAAGCGCTATTAGGTAACTCTATTCCTGGAAGTTATAGAAAAAGTTATTAGATATTCTAATTAACATGACCAGAGAAAATTTAAGAAAAACATTGTAAAATGATAAATAAATATTTGTACCACTATAATTATAAAAAAACATTAGGGTGGATTTACAATCGGAATATTTTTTTTATATTTTGACCGTTTTTCTATACAAAAACAG
Organism: Xanthia icteritia; assembly: GCA_949128155.2. Classification (NCBI taxonomy): domain Eukaryota; kingdom Metazoa; phylum Arthropoda; class Insecta; order Lepidoptera; family Noctuidae; genus Xanthia; species Xanthia icteritia. The sequence goes on from OX421941.2 coordinate 12,037,781, forward strand.
TCAAATGTCTATTATTTTTCAGTTATAAGATACCTGACGATAGAAAAGTCGACTCCAAATCCAGTATATATCAGTATAAAGTACAAATGTGCATATTTCTTTAGAGTTTGAATGCGACATTCACATCTCATCATTTCTCTACTATGAGACAAACACAACATTGACTAGAAAAGTTTACTTACTTTAAATAAAGAACAAAGTAGAACATTGTGACTTTTGGACATGTTTGTCCATGTTGTGAATATAAACTATTAACCCTTAAATGCATGATTTTTTTTATAAAAATGAAAAAATTATATTACATTTGAGATAATGTGTAGATTCATGGAAAAATAGTAAAAAAAATCCGTATAAATATTTTAATATATTTTTTATTAAAAAAAGGTATGTTTCAAAAATGAAACACTATGCATTAGGGATCTAAAATATAGTAAGTTTAAAAGTATAATATTTTCGGTGTGTTTATGTCGTATATACACATCAATTATTGTGAAATAAGGAAAAACAGTTAGAATTTTTTTTTGAGCATAGGTACACATTGCATTTGTTGCATTTTATAAAGCTCAAAAGTTTACATCCAGGAAATTGACAACGTCTTCTTGAATCTGTTCTTACAAGCTCGTGGCCAACTCTATCAAGTCGAACGTCTTTGGTAGGCATAGAAGGTAAGTTAACTGTCCTTTTCTTTTTACAAATAGCTTCTTCCAGACTTGAGCTTGGTCTTCCTCTCTTACTCTCTCTGTGTGTTCCATATTTTGTCAACGTTTCAGCCAAGTCACTGCGAAACTCTCCCAAATCCATAAGGCTTTTAGGGTTCACTCCCTTTTGTTTGTTTACTTTTAGATATAGTACCCAGGCGTTTATAATAGTTATATCCAAGAGATGATAAAAAATTCTGAGGTACCACTTTCTTGTCTTCATATGGACGCGGTAACGACCTAAAAAACTGTCCATAAGATCGACCCCACCCATATGAGCGTTATATTCTAGTATTACCTTAGGACAGGAAATAGGCAGCCTTCTTTTTTCTTTTTTGTCATACCTCTCTATAGTCTCCGACGGTTCAGCTCCAACATACGTGGACAGAAGAATAACTGGTTTATTGTCTTTCCAGCTAACCGCAGCTACTTCTGTCCCTTCGTAATTGGACACATTTTCCTCGTAGTGACCTCTAGGTACGGATTGTTTCATTACCTCAGATTTTGTTGGTAATTTGCAATTCTTGCCTAACCTATTTCTTTGCACTGTTCCTAGGCAGTAAATTCCTTGCTGTGCAAAATAGTGCATCAGGGGCAAGTTTGTGTAATAATTATCGAAATAGATTATGTGGTTCCGATTTCTCGGCACCCCACGTGTAAGTCTAATAACTGTATCTGAAACAACACCAAGCTCTGGTTCTGCTGGGAGACGCTCGTGTGTCATTTTACCAGAGTAAATTTCAAACTGGTAAGCAAAGCCTTGCAAGCAGCACATAACGAATAACTTGAAGCCCCATTTATGTGGCTTATTTGGTAAATATTGTTTTAAAAAATGCCCTATTTTCGTGGCACACATTTGCTCGTCCACTGATAACCTCTGCTCATATGGAAACGAACCAAATCTGTTATTTAGATGATCGATTATTGGTCTTAGTTTATGGAGCCTATCATGGTTGATATGGCTTGTAGGCAAATGTTTGTCATTGTCATTGAAATGAATGAAACTTCTTATCTTTTCAAATCTGTTTAGTGACATGGTTTCAGAAATAGGGGCAAATCCAAATTTTGTTGACCAATATGATCGTATATTGGGATATCGAAAAACGGACATAAATGTGAGTATTCCTAAATACTGACGCAATTCTGTGGTCGTAATTGATTCCGGTCGAGCTGGATTTTTTTGTATGCTGTACCTATTGCTTTCTTGCACTATGTGTTCAAAAATTTGATCGGTAAAAAAGTAGGAAAAAAATTGATACGGTGTCTCTAGGCTTGTTACTTCGGAAAGATAAGCAGTATTGCCGTCAAACAATATTTTATTCTCGTCAAACTGAAAGCTTTGCTTTTTCCAAATAAGTTGTCGGTTGCTGATAGGTGTACTCGCCGGAATGTGCTGGTTTGATCCAGAAACAGTTGATTGATTGTCATTACTGGTACTATTATTATTCGAATTAGGAGAATCTGAGTTATTTACGTCATCCGTCGGCTCATCTTCTAGCACCTGCAGCAGATCTTCTCTCGACGGATAGAAGTCTAAGTCGTCTCCATCGGACTCGCATTCATCCTCCGATAATTCACCAGCTTCCAATCTTCGAAGTATATCCTCTATATCATCGTCCTTGCAATTTCTAGCAGCCATCTCTGTAAAAAACATATAAAGCCATGCACAAATACCCATCCGCCACCAAATTACCGCTAAGACTATAATGCAATTTATTTTGTCGTTACTGCATACCGTATCATTTTTGAAACACATGAATTTTGGGACAAAAACTATCGAATTCATGCAAAATGAGAAAATAAACCAGAAAAAGCAAAAAATAGAACTACTTACCAATACAATACACTTTTTCTTATAGAGTAAACTTCACTCTAACTAATTTTTATTGTTTTTCAAAAGTTGTAAGTATGTACCAGTCGCGCCAAAGTCGTACGTTGGTTATAAAATGACAGTTTTGTTCGCGCGTATTTTGAATACCGTTATTTTTTTTTTAATTCGTCATGTGCACTAGTAAAGGAAACTATACATTCAGCCAAGTTTGACGTCGGGTAAAATTTGTAGCTGACAGTTGGCTATGAAGTTAGTGTTTCAGTTTTGATACGCCATGCATTTAAGGGTTAAATAATATTATAAATATTTTCAGGGTCAGATTGTAATGTAAGAAAATATTGTTACTGGAAAGCTCCAAAAGCTTATTTGTTACTGTTTCGAACATCCTGCTCGTAATGATTTTAACTGTCCTACCTACCTACATTATACGTATTCTAAACTGCCTGTGGAGGATCCGTTTATTTACGAGACTATCTAAATACTAAAGCCAAATTTTTGTATGAATAGGGCCTATTAAGAAAATAAGATAGTTCATAGTGGCCGTACAAATACGACGGAGGCCTTAAGAAAGTTGTTACATAGCGCACGCTGACGTGACGAGTAATTGAAGCTTGGTCGCTCAAACAGCGTTACCTACAAAATATTCTGTTACGTTTAACACCATATACATATTATTACGATAGCATTTTGTTTCATACTTTATTTTGTGACAGTTTAGATTTCGACTGACGTAACAGTAACCAGTAATTATTCTACAATTTAACATTTCGTCTTTTCCTCCCGAACCTTGAGCAGAGTGTACTATACTATATTTTATGTATACCTCTGCCGCAGCTTGTTTAACTATTCTTTTAAAACTGAATCGATCAGCTATGGAATTTTAAATCCTAATGATAAGGGCCAACAATTGAGTAGACATACGAAAAGATTAGCATTAAAGCCATGGAAAACGAGGGTTGGGAAATTGAATTTGCATCAGTTATTAGTTGAATAGCATTTATGGTTATCATTATAGTATTCTCATACGAATTATTTACTTTTGTAAGTATATGGGTCCTCTTAGACTAACACAATCGGCAGTCGGTTGTAGGTATTGTTATTTTAGTTAAAAAATACGAAACATTAGATTTTAACATAAATCTATGTATATATATTAACATTTTAACAGCTGTTGTGTAATTTTCAGATATTTAAATATTATTGTTGAAGTTTTTATAAATTGTGGAATGGGCAATTAGATATAAGTAAATGATTAATTTTTATATTACATCTTGTAATAAATGCAGTTTTATAAGAAGTGTTCATTTTTTTACCCATAATTACTAAGGAGATAAAAATAATTACGCATTCACTCAAGGTTTTGTCCGCCATCTACATGGCGAGCGCGTCCAACGTCGGCATAGAGTACCTAGTTTGTAAAGCGTCGGCACTCGGCAAAAGCGATCGTCGCGTGCATTATATCACTTTTTACCCGACTGCGGCGAAGCCAAATAAAACCGGCCAATTGCCTGCCAGACATGCACAATGGAGGGTTCCGTAGTTGGGATGAAAAACATGTTCTCCCGTACAGAACGTATGGGAGAACATGTCTTTGCAACCGCAAATGTAAGTTGGTCGGTTATTACTCGTTATCTTATAAAGCCTGCTTAGCTGTGATAGTTTTCCTTTTAATTTCGTTATACGAGGGTGACACTGAAAGTTCTTAGAAAATATCAAAAACGGAACAAACTAGCAAGTTATTCGTTTTATATCTTTTAAAAATAGTGTCCATTTACATCAATACATTACTGCATCCGATGGAACCACAGAAAAGCACTGCCCACTCGTCCTTAGGGGTCTCTTCGACGGCATTTTGAAACGCAGCCACTAAGCAGTGGCTTGCACCTCGGCGTCCATAAAACGTTTTCCTCGAAGTATTTGTTTTATTTTCCGAAATAAATAAAAATCGCAAGGTGCGAGGTCGTGGCTATAGGGTGGGTGTGAGTCACCCACCCTATAGTAGGGTCATTTTCAGATAAAGTGTACACTATTAAAAATGTGCCGAAATTTTATTTTTTATTGTTATTCGTTTTTTTTTATGAAATTTACGATTGATATTCTTTTCACTATATGAAAATTATAATATAACCTCTTAATCAGGATTATTTACTGAAATATAACTAATTTATTACCCCTGGGGAACAAAATTTATTCCATTCCGAAACGAATGGTTTTTGGTTTATAGAAATAAAAAAAAACTCGTTTGGATTTAATCAAATAGTATAATTGGTTAGCGATTTTTTGTACTTCAATACAAAGTATAAATCATAAAAATCAACAACAGCAAACATAAATAATCATCATTTTAATTTCCATTACGTTACTCTTTGGACCAAAGAAGTTCAATACTTTTTGGTATGTTTCTCAATTAGGATACAACTTAGGAACTCTTTTTTTAATTACATTAATCAAATGATTACACTCTAAATTATCAAAATCTAATAAAAATTTAATAGCGTTTCTCTCTAAAAATATTATTTAAAATAAAATTTAAAATAGGACAGTCACGGAATAGACCATGCCTATAACGGAATAGAATTCTTAAGACTATTGCACATTATCAAGAAAATGAGAACAAATTATTACAAATATTCTAATGAACACAAATCAAATGCGGTTTGAAAGATATGTTTTTTTTTTATTGACAGCCATTTAGTTATCATTTTTTTTCAAAATCCTTTTTCTTTAGGAAGTGTATAGAGAGCCGCTAGCGGCACTTTATCCTATCGTATAAAATGCCGCTATTTGCGGCATTTTATTACAAGCAGCATTACATTTTGTAACGTCTACCGACGGGAATTTAACATTTTTTTTACATGCGTGGCACACCAAACTTCGAGATATTATTTTCTTAATGGAAGGATAGGGGTATTTTGAGGGTTGTTTTCTTTACCATCAGAATGAATTTTTTCGCAATTTTTTTTTAGACATTGTAGAAGCCAGTCTCTTACGAGAATGATGTGTATTGTACACGTTACTATGAGATGCGTTCGTCGTATGATTTTGGCTGTCATGAACTATTATTTCATTATGGTTTTGTGTTTCATTTAGAGGTATTATTATTACAGGAGCATAAATCTTTTCAGATTTTTGTTCCTCAGGGATCATGTATCTTTGGTCATCTGTAACTCGTAAGCTGAACTTTTTTTCTGTCACGCCAGATATGGTAGATTCGATTAAATTTTCCGTGAAATTCATACCCCAACTGTCATTTTCAATAAAAGTTATGTCTGGACTGGAACATTGCGCTAGCTGATACATTATTGTCGGTATCTAAGAAGTCTTCTAAATTATGTCTCGAATCAAGTTCAAGTAATATACTCATAAAAAAGCAAACACTTAATGTCACATAACTATTTAGTAAATAGTTGTGTGACAATAAGTGTTTGTTTGTTTTTTTTACAAAGTTGACCCATTATGAACGTTACGAATTAGTTTTGGAAGTCGTCACTTTTTTATTATAAATAGATCGATACTACAAATATAATGTATCACCTTCCTAAGAATTCCGTTCCGAAACTTTTCAATTCCATTTCTACGTTACCTGCGTTTTGGTTACGGAACGGAAGTATCGGAAGTCTGACTTTACACACTTTTGTTTTAATTATTTTGAACTAACACATCAGATCAACAAGCTTGGTATCAATTTAAGTTCACTGAAAGCTAATAAAGATGTCAAAATATTTTGCAAGAATTAAACTTGTAAACTTACTTTGAAATTAGTTGCGGCTCTGGAAAATTAAAACTGGACCGTTACTGAGGTGTAGTAGTACGTCCGCCGGCCGCCGTCAAAATGACCGAAATACTTGTTGGAACCCGTTGACAGCATTAAATATGTTGCCGATCGAAAGAAAATACGCATAAATGGTAGTCTTGATTGCACCATCTCGCAAAAATTGCGGTTTCGGAAGGGAATTTTCCATTTGAACTAGTTTATGTCCTCACAAAGATTTAATTATTTGAATATTTTGTGCGACATTAGATTATTACTGCAATTGTATAACAAATCGTGCATAACTATACTTTCCAAAATATCAAACACATTATTATATTTAAGTTAACAAAATACATTAAGGTTACGTTATTTTACTGAAAATGGTAGTGGGACAGTGCTAAAACAGATACAGCTACCTTCTATTTTTGAAAATTAAGGTAATATGACTGTGTTTATAAGCAGCAAAATTATACAATATTATTAAAAACTGATCACAGATCCAAATATTTTGTGTTGTTTTTCTTAAACGTAGAAATTTTTCTTTAAAAAAATTACTAAAGTTGTGGGACACACCCGAAACACGAATGTACACTTTTTGTGAAAATGACCCAGTAACTCCACGTCTGACGTCGCCAAGTAGTCGATTATTTGCTTGGCGGTGTGCGACGAGGCATTGTCGTGGTGAAGGAGGATCCTACTGCGAGGTCGTTTCTCCCGAACTTTTTCCAAGACAAGTGGCAAACAATAAAATTGTTAGTGTACCACTCTGCAGTAACTGTTTTTCGATCTTCTAAAACAATTTTTGCGTAATGACCTGTCCTTCCGAAGAACGAGGCCACCATCTTTTTTCCCACGCTTCGACCTCTCGCTCTTCACTTTAGTTGGCAGCTCCTCGGAAGGAAACACCCAGACAACAGACTGTCTCTTAGTTTCAGGATCATAACAATAAATCCAGCTTTCGTCACCCGTAAGTATGTCGAACACAGCATTTGAGTCACCTCCGTTAAATCTTTGAACCATTTCACGACACCAGTCAACACGACGGAGTTTTTGGGCCTCTGCCAAATTATGAGGTATCCACCGGGCACAAAGCTTCCTGACCGCTAAATGTTCATGAGGATTTTGTGCACTTGACTCATACCGACGCCTAAGCTTCTCCGAATCTGCTGATAAGTCACTCTTGTCATGTTCTATCATACGCCGCACAATACTGATGTTATCTTCAGTCGTCGCCGTAGAAAGCCGTCCCTCAGATCATCGGTGAGATTAGTGCCACCACGTTTAAACTCATTAAACCAGTTGTAAACAGTGGCACGAGATGTGGCTTCATCGTGAAAGGCCAACATAACTTTCTTGTTGACTTAAATGACATCGAAAGTCATAAAAAATCATTGTACGAAAATTCTCTTGCTTTAAATTCATGCTGACGTGAAAGACAATTTTCAATTTGCCGCTAAATCGTAAACAAATGACATAAATAAAATACATACACAATAATATTGGCAGAGTTCCATTTTAAAATCCGTGTTATAGGCAAGAGAAGTCTATAATACCTCAAATTGCTTGCAAATTGAAAAAACAAAATTATAAACAAAACAGATTTGACGTAAGAAAGATCTGTTTTGTTTTTCTTTTTAATTACCTACCATTGTTAATTTTATATAGGTAATTTACGAAGGTTGCTTTGTTTTATGCGAAATAGGTATATTTATGTTGCAGCCATCTGGTTAACTTAGCCAGCTAATTGGACTCCTAGGCCGTTCGTTAAATGCCGGCATCCAATTGGATGCCTAGGCCGATAGTTAATTGAACTAGAATTATTCAACGTTTAACGACTTGGCGAATTGAGAGTCAGCCCTTTGAAGATGACTGACCAAGACTCAGGTGATTCAAATAGTGAAAAAATGTCTGCGAGCAACTTGGCAATAGCGCTCGCCGGACGCTGCCGCGGCACCGCTCACTCCGCTCGCTCGTGGTTTGATCACAGTTCTAACCTAACCCATTTCACCCATTTTAACTAAATGACTATACGAAATTTAGCCATCTGGTTAAACGTTCCGCTCAATGACTTAGGTAGTTGTCCTTCAGCTATTTAATTGGATGAACGGCCTAGGCATCCAATTAGCTGGCTAATTTAACCAGATGGTTGCATATGCAACCAGTATGTATGTAGGGTATGGGTGTTTATATATATATATAAGAACCCATACCTGTTAACTTTTACTATTTTATACAATGCTGTTGTTAGAGTACCTATTTTAAATAAATAAATGGGAAATCACACCGGGCACACGGCTTATAGTACAATAAAACTGCTTTTATATTTTTAAAACAATGTATTAAATTAACCGCTTTATATTAGTTATATACACAGTGACGTTAACAAAATGCAAATCATCCGTTTGTATAACCAGTAAGTACTTACACAGACTGATTATTATCATCGATCATCATAACTATGGTAATAGATGGAAGATATTAATCTAATTTCAGCAGATTCGCAGCTGTAAAATGGAGACAAAATTAACATACTAATCTTCCCAGAAAAGCTTAAAAAAATAGAGCCAGACGAAAGCCGTGATGTTTCCGTTTCTAAAATAATTTTAACGATTATAACTTTGATTTTAAGGTTTTAAGTTCACAAAGATTCTAAAGATCAACTATTAAATAGAATTTTTAATAAACCATGTAAATAAGTTATTTTGGGAAACAGTTTAAATCTTGTGCATACAAATTAGTTAAAATCTGAAACTAAGTAATGAAATTTAACATGTTTTCACTCGAGCTCTATATAAAATTTTACTACATAATACGCATACTCATACAAGACATCACTAAAAAACCAACACTATTTCTCAACATATGTATTAAAATACTGGATTCACTACAACAATGAAATATCAAATTGCTTTTATCACACTAAATCTATTATGTACACTGATAAAACTATATATTATACGTCAGGATGATCAATGTGCTCATTATAAGTCAACGATTTTAAAGAGTTACCACAAAGCTTCATTAGCGTTAGTCCTCGGTTTAACATGAATGCTAATGCCGATTCTTTAGTGCCTTCTGAAAGAAAAGAAACACAAGTACTGATTGCAAAAGCTCATCTTATTTTTAACAAGCTGTTTAGAACATGCGGTGTAATTTATGTAATGTTTTTCATAAACTGATAGTGATTCAGTTGTGGCAAAGATAGTTTACCTTTAATAAGTTGACTGCACAATTCTAGTCATCTTGTCAAAGAATTGAATGAAAAATAAGTAAACTCAAATCCATCATACCAGTAGTCGGGCACACAATATTGTACTTTTTTTACACATATTTTACACATAGCATTAACTGTACATAACTATACATTTTCAGTCTTCCGCAAATAGTAAACAATTGGGAGTTGGATTCACCATTTTATGAAATATTCATAAAATACTATTTTGTCACAACCATTTTTGTATTTAAAAGAATCTAAAGCAATAAACCAATATACTTGTGACAAATAATATTTCATGTAAGTACATTCATTGCAAGTTGGAAGTTATATAGCTGCAGAAATTTAAAGGCACATTTTATTTGGCTTATAGCCGAATTATCATTGAAATAGTTAACACCAAGCATATACCAAGCTTTAATATGAAATGCTGCTATTTATTACTGCACAAGGCAAAGTAAATGGTCTTGGTTATAATGAGCATCCTGAACTTTTCATCGTCAACCTCGCTATTTTTATTATCTTTAAAAACATAGGATCATTTACCCTTTTAAAAGGTACATACTAATCCAATAAGAATGTTCTTAAAATTATCTACGTAACATTTGTAGCATATACTCTACGATTTATATAGTTCTTTTATAAGCGTATTGTATTTTATGTTTCTGTTGTGGAGTTTAGACAATCTATTGATTAGAGATCGGATATTAGATTAATCGTTTTACACATAGGCTGGATGATAATCACAATATAAACATTGAACGCGTCAATATCGTATCTATTATTAAAACTTATACATAACTAAGAACTGAAATAAGTAGTAGAAAGGAAACATTTATTAATTTATAAGCTACGTGTCACAAGTCATATAAATAAAATGTGAGACTAAAAGTGAAAACTCACAATAAGAGGCCTAGCTTCTTTCTCTTAGTAGCCAGCAAAGATTATTTAGTCTCAAATGTAAAACTTATGTACATTGTGTCAAACAAAATGCAACACCATAAAACTAATCAGCGTCATTACAGTATTTAACACGTAAGTAGTGATGCCGGCCGGCGCGGCATTCTCTGCCGGCCTTGTGCGCCGCGCTCACGAATCAGGCGGAATATCCCATTCCGCCAGGCCGCGGTCGACTAACTCTCTATTCAGGAATATTACTTGCTGAAATATAAAACAAAACTATTGAATACAAGCCAACTTTTTACAAACGAAATATGTCATCAACGCTTCATTTATTTTACAGAAGAATACATTTTAAAAATATTGGCTCACCTGGGGATGTAGTGTGAGGTAAAGATGTACGAGTGGGAGGCCAGCCTCGTCGTAGCCGGCTACTTGGGCGTGTAACAGCTGTCCCGCCGTCAGTCCGGCCATAATACGGAGAGCTTCGCCGCTCCACTCTGTTTCTAGTAATATTATGCAACAAAAATGCTATATTAGCCACTTTTTAAGAATAAGTTTTTCTTTTTGGAACATGATTTTTTCTATTTTTAACAGACTTTAAAAAAGAGGACGTTATCAATTCAACTGAATGTTTTTATATGTATATTTAGTGATTTCTTCCGAGATGGTACCGTTTCAATTTTTAATGAAGATCTGACGAAGACCTTCGGAGAAAGACATTGGAGATCTTTTCACAAACTCATTAACAAACAGTACATGTATTGTGATTTGATTTTTGCACTGAAGATTACAGAATATTGCTGGTTAGCTATTTAACAGTAGACAAAGGATCATGGAATGGACTTCGAAAATACCCTCCTACGGAACTCCTCAATGACGACCAGTATACATATTGAGAGTGTCATGTACCTAGTGGTACACGAATTTGTGAAACCACATGAAAACAAAGAAAAATAAAAAGAAGTTTTTAACCGACTTTCAAAATGAAAACACTACTGCAAAATAACTTTAGTTTTAGAAGTCGGTGTCATACAGTCATTATCAAGTTCTAAGCAAATATTCTCCTAAGCTCCTATTTCACTTATACAACACACAATATTTTTTTCCAGATGCTACAAAAAAGGCATCCAGTATATTCGAACTCAAGATGGAACCACCAATTTTGTTTATAGCTTGTCCATTTTGAAATGACGCGCCCCACTACCACATGTGTGGTTGACTGTACATTACGTGTTTTCGAAACATAACTAGATAACCTTGTTTTGGTCGTAGGGTGTTTAGAACATTAAGTATTTGGCCTGTGAGCCTGGTTGGAACAAATGTATACCTCGTTTTGGTAAAATTAATTGGTTACTATGTTTTGTAGCTATATGTGAGATACAGTATTATGCAACAAAGGTTGTAGACAAAATAATGTATACATCTTTTTGAACCTGACTGATGTTGTTGGACAATTGGCTGCATTACTTAAACTTAATGACTATCTATAGGTAATAGGCTGTCTGGCCTAAAGTAACATTGATACAGTATTTAAAATAGGTAAAGCCCAAAATTGTTTGGAACATAAAATAAACAACACAAACACAAAAGAACTCACCATTATTTGCTGGTTTTACAAAGGCAAGAACAGCTTCTGTTGCCTGGAAAGGTAATGTCATGAAGTCTGAGCGGATCTGTTTCAGTTGATCATTGTCCACTGTCAGATAGCCGCCGAAGTCCACCAGTTTTACAACAGATGTGTCATTCTCTTCTGATGTAGATATCACTTGTGCGCGATACCAGTTGTTTTCAGTTGGTGCAGCACATATTGAACCATCTAAAAATAGATATATATATATATACATTTTAATAGTTTCACATTTCTCTGAAATACATAAAACCATATACAGCATGTTATATCTCGGCTTTCAATTATGTAAATTATTGTATGTGTGTTTAATATAAATGATTGATGTTTTAATTTAATAGTTTTAATACTGATAGAACATAAATCAATTAACTTTCAAATTTTTCAATGTCAACAAGGAACTTCATCTGTATCAAATCAACCAGTTACCTTTGACGGGACGTGGCAGGGATGGCACGTCTGGGTTCTGATACGTTGCTGCCATGAGACGGTGCAGTGCGTGCAGAGACGGGAAAGTCGGGTGAAGTGGTTGTTGTAGGAAGAAGTGTCCTGCACTTACCAGACACGTCATTATAGTGTCATTGTTTACAGACTCCACAAGCTGAAAGTGAAATTAGCATCTAGAGTCATAAACAAGTTTTTAATGTAGTATAGGTATATTTCATTGTTTTTCACTTAATGCTGTAAATTGTTTATTATCTTAGTAACATAGATATTGTTGACTTAATTTATCTGTTATTTTTTTAGTTTATGTATTACAGATAAGGCATAGAAATTATGATTGCAAAATGTAATCATAAATTGTTTAAGTACAATGAAATAAACAACACCTTTCTGCTATAACTTACTTGTAGAAATTCTGGTACAAGAGGCACCAATCTTTGATATAGTTCTGCACTAATTTCTTGTAAGGAAAAGTTGGGGAATTTCTTTTCAGGAAACTTTTCCTTTATCATTTCTAAAGCTGCTTCTATTTCACTCTGAGTTCCTAAAATGGAATGTCAGTATTAATAATGTTCAAAACCAGTATTCAATAAATATTTGATAAGGATGTAATATTACCTTCAACTGCACAAATTTTTTGTTTTACAGAATCAGGATGTCTTCTAACATACACACTTGCACCAGTTTTGGTTTTTATTTGGGTTACAAAAGACCCATGTTTTCCTATAAGGAGCCCTACAAGGCTCTGTGGTATAACAAATTGATGTATTCTAAGTGCTGTTTCGGAAGAAACTATTTCATTGTTCAAATTGGCTGGGGGAGGACTGGCAGCTTCCGAGCATCCCTTACCACTGTCACTTGAACCCTAAAATAAAAATTGCATGGTTATATTCTTTTTATTAACTAATTTAAAAAATGGTTGTGTAAATGATGTTTTGTCCTTTACATTATAAATAAAGAAAATCATTTAAATAGCTTATTTCTACTTTGCTTTATTCCAAATGAAAGTTAAATCAACTGCCTTATTGGTGTAGTGGTCACAAGCATTACTGCTGACCATGAGGTCCTGGGTCATGAAAAGTGTTGTTGTGGTTTTCCATCTGAAATTTCTCAGTACCAGCCCGGAGTTCATTCATGCCCGGTCAATGGCTAGCCTCCTATTACATAGGAATCAAACATAAGTGGCGAAATATGGGTGTACTATAGGTGCACCTCTGCATAACCCTTTAGGGAATAAAGGAGTGATGTTATGTTATGTAAAAGAGTAAACTTTGACTACAATATGTAAAGGTCCTGAAATGATTAGGTCTTACCTCACTGTGGTTATCAGAGAAGTGGCACATTGATGGACTAGCTAGCATAGGGTCCACAGGACTATGATTAGCAGAATCTCTTTCTGAGATATGTCTACTTTGTGATGTGGAAAATCTGTTATCAGTGTCATTACTATCACTAGGTTCATCAACTACATTAACATTATTATTATTAACATTAGCATCTTCAGGGTCACCCGCAGTGCTTTCTTCAATTGTATTAACCTCAGATTCAATTTCTTCCAATTTTGTACACTCCTGCTGTACAAAATTCTCTCCTGATTTCTCAGGTTTTTCCTGTAGATGTACAATATTTGTATCGCTTGCCCTAATTATTATTGGGGAATGGTCAACAATATTTTTATGACAATTGGCTACATTTGGGAGTGTAGAGCACATGTTCAGTGACTTCTGTTTTCCTTTAAATGATGGTTCTTTAGAGCATAGGCTCATAGAGTTAAGCTTTTCAAAGCCAGCTGACATTTGTTTATCCTTTTCAATTGATTTTTTCCTAATAATTTTTTCTATTTCTATATCAACTTCTTCATCTGTCAATTCTAATGGGGAAGACCTTTGGGAATTGCTTCCATTTGGTTTGATGTCAATTGGAGTTGATTTAATAACAGAACGGTCCGCTTTGCCCAAGGGAGATGTTCGTTGAGCTTCAGCCTGAGCATTCAGCGCCTCTGCAAGCTCCTCTTTCAAGCTTTTTATCCTCTCTCTTCCACCAGGGTCAGATTTTGCATATTCCCTTTTTTTTTTGAACCAAAAGATTCCCAATAAAACTGCAATGGATGGGACTGACCACATCAGTAATTGACGACAAGGGGCCATTGTAATAAGCCACTTTTGTAAACAATCTAAAACAAAGAGAGTTGTTACTGATAAAAATCAAGTAAAAGTTAGTACATAGTACTTTTAAAAGGCATGCAATTTCTAATGAACACAAAGAGATTATTCAGTGCAATGATTCTATTAGAATTAGTTTGGATTTAATAAAACATTGATAGGTTACACATAATTTGCACCATTGCATACATACATATAGATTGATGGTCACTCGATTTTATACATAAACAACATTCAGTTTAAGTGGGTCAATGACCTTGATTATGTCAAAATATACATAGTTTTAATAAAATAAGTATATTGAAGTTAAAAGGAGTAAGATTATTATTTAGACAATGAAATTAGAATGAAATGTTTATCATCAAGCACATTATCATTAGGAAATATTTTAATCACAGCTGACATACTTTTTGTTTACTTTGTTTGCAGCACTCAACATAATATAGCCCTAATTAACTTAATTTTAAAATATTTTTTAATATTAATGACCTAGAGCCTATAAGTATTCTAGAGTGTATTCATAAAAATAAACAAAGAACAAAATATGTGATTTAAATCATGAATTACATACTTTTAAATCGTTTTAGTACATACGTATTGAAATATTATTTATTTATTTTTATCATTGGCATTTTTTTCTGCTGGTGCTTGTAGAATAGGCAAAACTGTTTTGTATGTGAATAAATAGGTTATTGCTCGCGTGTTTATTTATTATCTGAAGTGGATTCCGGAACTATAAATAGTGTGTACTCAATTCAATTTTATTTATGAAAATGGAGAGCTATATATTCGGGAATACATACACTATTTGCAACTAAAAGACCGGGTCCGGAGATAGTGAAATTAGAGCAAGGCATGGGCATTTTATTTTCACATTTTGATAACTCCGCTATAAATTACAGTTACTGTGATACAAACTACTTTCAGGGTAATGCTAATAATACCTACACAACCATGTGCCACTGATCTTTTTCGGAACACAAGATAAAAATGTTGTCCGGTGAGGGTCACGAGCAATATGTAAAAACCTTCACAAGCAACACGTAAGCAAATTCGGAACCATAAATGAAAGGTTACGCAATTATAATCGTGTCAACACCTTAAAAATTCTGAGACGCCAAATATCATTTTTGCGTTAGGTTTCCAATAATATTACGGAAACATTTTGTATGATAAATCTCAACCTATGAACTTGGGTAGGTACAGTCCCCGTGATCCTAATGTGGAATCATGCTGCCGGCTACAAAAACTAAACGATACTTACTTAAATTTCCAAGAAAGAAAGTACCCACTTTTTAAATAATAAAATGAAAACAAGTCGAAAAGATAAGTTAACCGATATTACTACCAAATTTCACTAAATTTTATCCAACAATCCACGTGCTCACAATGTTTTCGAAGCACAACAAAATTCAATATGGCTGACTGAAGTAATGCAAATGATTGGCAACATCAAAAAATCTATGGTTCATTCTGTTCTACGTTGAGCATGTGCTCTTTGGAAAATGGCACTGCGAACTTTCTAAGCAATGTAGCCCGCGAAATACAAAAAAATGTCATTAACTAAAAGGTCGCTCTTGCGATGGCAGCACTGTTGAGTGTACTTTGACTATCATTCATTATTGTGTTTCAGCTAAGGACTAGTTATAACAAGCGCCCGAGGCGCGCGCTCAGTACGCTACATTTTGGGCATGCGCCGAGTTCGCGGTCTCGGTGCGTTGGTAGCTCGTCAAACGCAACAAGATTTCAAAATTTTGTAGTCACCTTTGAATCCTCAAAATACTCAGTATAACTGTGGTTCTTGTTTATATATAACTGATGCAGAGAAAACGACAAGGAAAAATGGTATAAAAGGAACATGCGTCCACGCGTCGAGGACGCGCTAAGGGCACCCGGGAGAGGCGCGCGTCATATATGCTTTCGACGCGCGTATGACGCACCGCCCTTGATGTAATTCGTTACATAGAAATTCATACAATTTTAATAAGCGCATAAATGTTTAGTATTCACCATAAAAATTGAACGATAAAATGTATGCGACTTGAAGAGTGACCCTTTAAATTTTTAGTTTACAAATCTATCCAGATTTAGTGAAGAATTTCCGACTTTCAGTTTTTTTCTTTGCAAAGCTTTCTCCCAAAATTTGAGTTGAACTCGCGTGGTAATGGTTCCGTGCAAAATATGTTATCTATCATGTTTTTTATCCCAAGAACAAACTTGAACTTTTACAAAAATAAATATTAGTAAATCTAACTATCAGAGATCGGAATAGGTACCTATATTTACTTAAATTGCGAGGGAGTAAGTAACATAGAGTGGATAATACCTCCTCTAAAATCACAAAGATGACGATTAAGTCCCGGGATTTAAGCAATTGCCAGTCTTTGGTCTTAAAATAACATAGTAAATCTCTCAATATTGTGGGAACAAACTTACATTTGCAGTTGGAATGTATGGGATAACATGTTTTTCAACTACAACGTTAACCGGCTAAGCCCCTACAAGCTACAAGGTTATTTTGGCGCGTGGCCAAAATTGTAACTATGTCGCCATCTTGATATGCCAATTTCACAAAATTATTGTCGTTTAACAACAACGCCCCCCTGTTAATGTCATTCAGGCGCCGTAAGATCTTTGATCCTCCATTTTAGTGAAAACTTGCGTTACAGTCCGGGCGTCGCGTCGAGAGAATGCGTTCTTGACATCTATCCGTTTCTTAATAAGGAATATATACATTGGGAATTTGATCCATAGTACTACTAGAAATTGTCCAACTGACAGGTCTCAGGAAGGCATTCTGTCGATGGCCGGTCTATAGTAAGCTGTATCATCTCACACCACCATCATGAGGGACCATCCACCCTTAAAACAGTAGTAAATTTCGTACTACTGGCGCCATCTCGTTGATTAATTTTGTACAATTTATATATAATAGGTTGGGGAAAAAGTTTCTTCGTATTTTTTAAGAAAATTCAAAACATTTTTTAACATAGTATGTTTACATTTAACTAAAGTATGTAGGTACCATTTTGTTCGATAACTTTTTGCCATCTTGTAGGTAGGGACATGATCCCATTGCTATAGAAATTTTGGGACTTCTGATCAAAATACCGCGACAAGTGGTTTTGGCAGTCCTCCCGTGATGTTAACCTGACACTGCCTAAAGAATTCTGAAGAGACCGAAACAGGTGGAAATCTGAAGGTGCAAGGTCAGGACTATACGGCGGATGCATTAACACCTCCCAGCCAAACTCTCTTAATTTTTGCTGAGTGGCTAAAGATGTGTGAGGTCTAGCGTTATCATGATGAAAAACCACACCCCTTCTGTTGATTAATTCCGGCCGCTTTCTCTCAACTTCTTGCTTTAATCTCATCAGTTGTTCGCAGTAGAGTTCAGAATCGATGGTCCTGCCTGGTGGTAACAGCTCATAATGAATAATGCCCTTCCAATCCCACCACACACACAGCATCACCTTGTTGCGAGTTAACCCGGGTTTTGCCACAGTCTGTGAAGCCTGACCGGCCTTTGACCACGACCTTTTTCGCACGTTCTTGTCGTACGTGATCCACTTTTCATCACCAGTTATCAGCTTCTTCAAAAATGGTTCGGTTTCATTACGTCGTAATAAAGAATCACAAATGAGTACACGGTTCATTAGGTTTCTTTCAGTGAGCTCGTGAGGTACCCAAATATCGAGCTTTTTTGTGTACCCAGTTTTTTTCAAATGCGCCAAAACTGTTTTGTGGTCAATTCCCAGTTCTTCAGCTACGTCGTAACTACTAATATGCCGATCTTGCTCCACTTTTTCAAAAATGGCATCCATTTTATCCGTAATAGGGCGACCAGAGCGACGTGCATCTTTGACATCAAAATTTCCGGATTGAAAACGCTTAAACCAAATTTGTGCTACTCTCACAGACACTGCACTAGGTCCATAAACATCGCAAATTTTTTTCGCGGCTTGCGTTGCATTTTTACCTTTTTTGTAGTAAAATTTTAAAATGTATCGAATTTCTTCATTAGATTCACTCATCTTGACAGTACGAAAAACAAATAAAAATCACACATTTTCCTAATTTGAATTTGGAATTATGTTCTTTAAAATTTAAACTTTCAATGATACCAAAACCAGCCAGATACACATAGTATAGCCAAAGAGATTTTATTACAAGTTCATACATACTATAATGCGAAAAGACTTTTTCCCCAACCTAATATAAATAAATAATTTGCGTTTTAGTTAAGGTGGGTGGGGGGAAGACAAAATACGGGGTAACACAAAAAGTCGTCTGTAAGGCCAGATTCAGTACAATTTTTGCAGTGATGCAGTTACGTCGCGCACTTCAGTCACACACACACACCTGCAGTGAGTGGTGTGTGTGAAAAATACAAATGTCTGTACAGCGATTTTTAAGCAAGTTAATCGAGTGGTTTAATCTTACCCCGTGTCCTGTAACTTTACTTGCGTGGTAGGTCCGAGTGTTTTATTGGAATATCTACTCATTATTTTTAATTCTTATTTGTGTTATTCCATCTAAATATGGCTATTTTTCGTATTTTAGGATTTATTACAACTTTCTGCCTTTGCCATATTTGACGGGGTAAGATGAACATGAAGAAGACGAAGATGAAAGAAAGATGCAAAATCTTGTTTTGTAATGTCTCGTTATTAGAATAAAGTAAAGGTAAAGGATTTATATGATTGATAGATCATTATCAATCAAAGAAAGAAAGTTTGAGAACTAAAGGTATTTTGACACTACAGGCAGTTCTGAATTTTCAGGACACTTCAAACTATAGACTAGGGGCCATGAACAAAGGTTGATATTCATTTGAACTATTTTAGAAACTATATAGATCCTTCCCCATCGCCTTTTCGTCTTCCCCCTGTTTCATTTTTGTGATAAAAACATTATATTGAATTTTATTTTCTGTGTTGGAGCAGATTTAACAGGATGTTATCAATATGATAGAAAGATATAATTTTTGCTCTTTACTCTCTACAAATATAAATTAAGCATAAACTAATTTGTACAGACGCCAGTACATCAACCTACTACAATCTTTCAAATGTATTTAATAGATTTTCAATTTTAACACTAAAGTATAAGGTTCAAAGTTGATTGGGAAAATTTGACAGTTTCGGGTGGGTTGAGCTGCTGGCGTCTGTACTGTTCTACAAGACTTCAAATACAACAGAGCAGTGTTGTATTTATATCTCATCAAAAACCCGTTCGATCTTCCCGATTCACCTTACAGGATCACGAATGGAGATAAAAACTACCACTTGCTCACTTCAGGCAGGGTAACTGGCAGATGTCGCTACTACTGCGTGTCTAATTTGATAGCTGTCACTATTCATATTTTTTTTGTAAACAAGTGACTTCTTTTTACGCATTATTAATTATTATGTCCCTTTGCGCTTTGCGCAGCTGTTGACTGCAAAAATACGGGTAAACACAAAATAACCTATAAATGATTCATATTTTATTTACTTTCCTTTTTTACCGGCAGTAGAAGCTTCTGTTTTCCTTAGCTCATTTTGTTATAAGTACTACACTCCAAGATACATTTCTCTAGTTTTCATTTAATTTGTGATCGACACAAAAATATAAACAACACAAGGGCGGTTTGTGGGCAGCAGTGCTGCCACCTATGACGAGCTTTCATTTTTTAATCCCATTGCAACAAACTCAAGAAAATTTGAATTTCGCGGGTTACCAGCGTATCCCGCTATTATTGAGTAAATTCTTCGCCGCGGGGGCTTACGACCAGCTCTTCCTGTTGATTATGGACGCTCTGACGTCGGCCATACAGGGAGAGGCACCCTGTTGCATGCTGTTTACCGATAACATTGTTCTTGTCGGTAATGATGGACCTGAGCTCCAGAGTAGATTGGACAAATGGCAACAGAATCTGAAGAATGTTGGCTTGAAAATCAGTAGAACATAATATTCAGATTTGGCGCTTGATGGCGCGATTCTCCCAGTCTGCTCTGACTTTCGGTATTTCGGTTCACTCACCGTGCAAAGCGATGGTGAAGTAAATAGGATTAATTAACACTGGATGGATGAAATAGCGGCAGGTCACGGGAACAATTTTAGAACTCTCGCATTCCCCTTAAATTTAAGGGCAAGATTTATAAAATAATGGTTAAACGCTGCTGTCTTGTATGGATCAGAATGTTGGGCCACAAAACGGATGAAATGAAAGGCAATTGCATGCACCTGAGTTGAGAATGCTACCTATGCGTTTGCACTGGCGAAACATTCACAAGATAGATGTGATATCTTTATTTTTTTTCAAAGTTCCATACAATATTTGACGTGAAAAAACAAAAAAACCGGCCATGTGCGTGTCGGACCACGCAAAACTAAGGGTTCCGTAGTAGGGATGAATTTATTTCAAGAACAAACTTTATAAGCTTCAATGTTGAAGTTTAAAAACATGTTCTCCCATACATTCCCACTGCAAATGTAAGTTTGTACGCACAATAATGGGAGTTTGACCATGTTATTTTAAGACCATAGATTTCTTATAGGTTTTCCTGTAATCTATAAATAAATAACAATTTTCTGTATTTTTTATTTTAGGCTCAGTATTTTCGGGCGATGGTCAATTTTCTTTCTTTCGTGAAAACAAGTGATCGAAAGAATGTGGTTGTCTATTGTTTGCCCGAAGATTATATGCCATAATCATCATTTTCCCGAATTTCATTTGCCCTAAAAGACATATGACATACTTTTAATTACCCGAATTTTAGATACCATAAGATACGAATGCCATAAGTATTGTTTGCCTTATTTTTATGTGCCATAATAATTATTAGACATAACAAGTATGTGCATGGTTGTTGGTGGGCTAGGCTCCTACTTCTGTGTGGTTTATAAAAAAATAACCACGAAGGGGATGGCGGGGTCTATTCGCTCGCTTCGCTCGCTCACACGACCCCGCCATCCCCTTCTAACCTAACCTGTCCGAGTCGGGGTGCCCTAAAGTCCCAATTGCATCCAATTTCTCTTGATATAAACAACCGTTACACACCCGATGTCGATGGCAAATTATGTTATGGCATATCATAATTAGGGCATGTGATAATTAGGGCATGTGATAATTAGGGCATGTGATAATTAGGGCTTACAATGATTATGACAAATGATGTTATGGTATGTGACTTTATGGGAAACAATGATTCTGGCACGTGACTAATATGGCAGAGTAGGGCAAATGAGTATTATGTCGTATGATATTATGGCTGTTGACTATTATGGCAAATGATATTAGGACAAATAAAATTCGGGTAAACGGCGGCGGTATACCAAAGAATGTATTTCAATCCAATGAATATTTCGCACAGGCGAGCGGTGGTGCTGGTGACACAGGTATTCCCCTAGCTGTAGGTACTGTACGTAAAACTATCGTAAGGTAGGTATTGCAGGAAGGAGAATTCTGCCATGTCTGGGGGATGTGAGAATCGGCATATAATCACATTCATTGACTATGACAACGCTTTTATTTGGTACCAGCAAGGGCGGTTTTCATTGTTGAACTGGAACTACCTACAGGCAGTGCTAAATACCTCAGGGTCTGGTATTTGAAATACAAACACATATTTGGTAAATGTATTTCAATTACCTACTTCCTAGAAATGTAATTTTATTTCAAATACCACACCCTGAGGTATTTTATTTTGTAATTAGTATTTCAAATAGGAACATACATATTATAGCTTAAATATGTTTTTTTAAATGTGCCTCGTTATAGTCTGAATAATGTTTTTAGGGAAAGAAACATTCCCGTGAATAACTGAAAGTGCTTTTCCCGTACGGTATTTATTTCAAACACACAAAATGTTGTATTTCATATTTTAAATACAGGTGAAAAAGTATTTTGAAATTTGTATTTTAATTAAAGCAAAGCATGTATTTTTGCGTAGCCCTGACAACGGGAGTACAATTGTATGTACACGGGTGACCGTAAATACCTTAGACAACCATAGTTTTTTAAGTAAAATTATTCAATACTGACAGAACAATTTCTAACAGTTGAAGTTTATTTATCGAGGGTTCTACCCTGGCACAAAGCAAACGCACCTTTTGTACTTACGTGATTGGGTTAGGTATCTATTTATCTTGTTTGTAAATGCACTTATGTAAATAAAATAAATTCTTAGTGAGGAAATAACATTAAAAAAAAAAACATTGGTCATAAAGACAGTACAACACTGTCTTGGTCTTATTAATCTACCTACACTAGGTCATGGGTAAAAGACTAGATTTATTAAAATTACAATGTTGATAGTTAGGTCCCAACTACCTACTTGCCAGTGATACCATGTTTTTCTCTTTGACATTATAAATATTCTTGAAATCTCCATATTGGCCGAAACAGCATTCCATTCTGTCTCAGCTAAGTCTAAAGGAGCTAGTTCAATCTGACCTTCCTTGTGTCAACTTCCACCAATCTGGAATAAATTATGATAATGGGGCAGGTATGAAGAAATGAGAAGACTTACTTATGAAACATTCAAAATTGTTAAAAAGGTTCAAAACTATACACATTCTTTTTATTTTATGCTTTTTAATTAAATAAACCTAGATTCTAAACATGGGTACTATAGTAAAATTTATGTCATTGTTATTGTTAAATTAATAGCATACCTTAATGTTACTTTGCCATTGCTGGCGTTGAACATGACATGTGTAAAACGGTTTTTATGCTTTGGAAGCAATGTGATACCACATTACTTCCAAAGCATAAAAATCGACTGGATCAATAAATATTAAGTTTATGAGTTGTAAAATGGAATGGAACTTATTCAATACAATAATTAAACATTCACTCAACATAATAGTAGATGTAAGGACAGACTAGAGAGAGGACAGTCAAGTTCAAATTATAATATTGGTCTTGTCAACAAGCCTGATAGATGCATACTGTGCCAAAAATTCAATACATTACAAACAAATCATGTTTGTTTTCCGTTTTTGAGTACCTACTTACAAGTCAGTGTGAACATTATTAATCAATATTATTTTAAAATCGTTGCTATGTTAGAATTATGGTGTCAATGATATTAGTTATAGACCAGGAGAGTGGAAAATAATAGAAGTTAAGTCTTGTTGATATAATTATTTAATAGGTAGGTATATGTACATTCCTTATTTTTTATCATTTCTCATCTCGGACAAATGGGATTAATTCAAGGAATGTTGCACAATAATTTGACTATAATTTCATGTAACTGTAAATATTAACAACTGAATAATTGTATGAAGTTATCATTTTATGCTAATGTGTTACAAACACTTACAAGTACATGTTATTTATGGAGAAATACTGTTCGTCTATGAAGATATATAGACATAATTTAACAATGTAGGTATGTATATGAAATAATTTTGAGAACTAAATTATAAAATCACAAAGTCATGTTTATTCATAACAGCAAAACAATTTACATAGACTTACTGTAGACATAATTAGTGCTAATTTTTATATAGCATCTACCGCATCTGCTTCATCTTCTGAACTAACTTCATCTCCAAATTCAATATCCTCATCCAGGCCATCCACGGAATAGACCACTGTCTCATTGATTCGTACTGTCTCTGGGAATTCTCCGTACGTCTTCAGATTCCTTGCCTCGTCAGGAGTGTATTTCAGGATAACATCAGCTTTCGCGTCTTGGTAATCTCGCAAACCTATTAGTATAATGTCACCTTGGTTTATCCAAACTTTTTTCCGTAGTTTACCTCGGATATGACAAAGACGTTTTATGCCATCAAAGCACATGGCCTCCAAGCGGCCATTACCGAGCATCTTTGTGACTTGGGCGTACTCCTGACCGTCTTCTTTGAAAACCAACTCACGTTTTTCTGTTTCGTTCTCATTCTTTCCTCTCCTCCTGTTTTTACCACCTTTTCCTTTATTCTTCGGCATAATTTATATAATTTTGAGTACAAACATACAGTAAGACTACGAAAATCTCATAAATTTGCTCTATGGGCTCGTTTGACAGATAGTTTTTTTTTAACCTGGCTGGTTCGTTTCGTGCTGCGTTGTTACCACAGACTATGTAGTACTGTTGCTACCACAGAATACTATTATCTAAAGAAATGCACAGTTAAAAAATGTGAAGATTACATTCTGCGTAGCCTAGCGAAAGCCATTTTAGTGAAAATAAAACAAATAAATCGGAGAATTTTCAATATTTGTCCTTTAATTTTTTGAAAAACAAAATTGTTTTACAAAACCTTGTTTGTATGCCTTTCACAGCACTTCACAGGTCACTGACGAGACAGAGCAGAAGTGGCTCTGTGGTAACGGCCTCGACTTACGAGTAGATCGTGTGTTCGAACTCAGACAGGCGCTTTACTTTGTGTAAATTATTTCATCATCACTACTTTCAAAACGGTGATGAAAAACATCATGAGGAAACCGGCATGTCCTAGAACCAAAAAATCGAAGACATGTGACATCTAACAACCCGCACTGGGCCCGCGCGTGGTAGATTACAGCCCACTCCTTCTCACAGAGAGGAGGCCTGTGTATCAGCAGTGGGAACGTTATAGGCTGATTCTGCTATGTTATGCTAACGAGTCACTATATAATTTTTAATAATTATGTTTTGGCAGGCGGACTTTTTGTATTGCGATGCGGCGTGGCTAAGCCTCCTCGTGGTCGCCTAGATTAACTATCCGCACTCATCACCACCACATTACATTACCGAACGCCTACTATGTGTTTGCACTAGGAATCATTAAACATGTACAGACGCCAGTACATCAACCTACTACAATCTGTCAAATTTCTTTAATCGATTTTCAACGTTTTCACTTAATTATAAGGTTCAAAGTTGATTGGGAAAATTTTATAGTTTCGGGTAGGTTGACCTGCTGGCGACCTGTTTCGAAACTTATTACATGAAACAAATCTCATCACTTGTTTTGTTGAATTTGCGTTCGTACTGCACGAAACACGAGAAAGTTTTAGACAGATCTCAAGATTTGTTGTTGGCTGCGTTCCACTATCTAGCTAAAAACATATTCGAAGACGTGTTCTGTATAGAGATTTGTCACGTTTGCGTTCGCACTATTGTTTGTTTGTGTCTCTTGTCAATAACTAGTGTTTAGTGGAAGGTTTAGTGTTTTCCAAATGACTATGCGTTTGCACCAGAAAATATCAACGTGTACCTAGATGTTTTGAAACTTATCACATGAAACAAATCTCACAACTTGTTTTGTTGAATTTGCGTTTGCACTGTACGCAACATGAGTAAATTTTAACACTATTTTCAAGTTAGTGTTTTCCAAACACCAAAACATGGTAGTGGACAACATGTTGCAAGATTCATACAGAAACATTTAGGCAATTTGTCTGTCAAGTGATATGAAACGTTAAACAGATTTCGCGTCAACAAGTTGCCTGAAAATGCGAACGCGAGCCGATACATTGACAGAAAACAGAGATTTCAACATTGCACAGCACTGGCAAATCATTCACGTGTAACAAACATACGTGAATGATTCACACTAATTCCACGAAAATGTAATAGTAGTATTGGAGGCGTTGCACTAGGGTTGCTGTTATTGAAAAATCCAGTGCTGCCAGATCAAAATACTCATTCAGCGCTAATAGCTATTTAAAAAGAGCTAGATTTTATAAAATCAGTGTATCCTAAAAGCGCTAGATTTCGCGCTTTGGTTCCTAAAAAATGTTATTTCGCAGCCGTCTCCGCTAAGTTCGGAACTGCCAAGTAATATCGACCGTATTTGAAACTTATTGTGCGTTTGCACTGGCGAAACTTTCACAACAAAACATGTAGAAATCTCTGTTTTCTGTCAATGTTCTCTAAAATGTCGGACAGAGACTAGAGATTTCAACATGTTTTGTTGTGAATGTTTCGCCAGATTTAGTGCTATCAATCGCGTCAGGGGACAAGTTATACTTAACGTAAAGTTACATGCTCTGTGAATGAACGTACTGTAAGTGAACCCGCAGTTGTAGCCCGCGAAATTCAAATTTTCTTACGTTTTTTGCAAGTTGAAGGTCAGTGTCAGGGTGTATCTTGATCAAAATATGATGCGCGACTTTATCAGATATGTATTTACATAATTATTATAATTGGAATCATTAATACATCTCTCTAAGTTAGATTTGTTCCTTATGAACAAATTTCTTATGGAAAAGTTTTTATGGAAATGAAATGAAATGAAATTGTTTATTCTGTAAATAGGATATTGCAATCACTTTTACACGTCATATTAAAAAAAAAATAAGAAGAAAATGCTAGATGAGTTCGGCGTTTCCTATCTGACTACTCTGAGAAGAAAGACCGAAACAAACTCAGAGGTCACAGTCTCTTTTAAAGTCCAGACATAATCTTGGTCAGGCCATATGAGGACCATGTAGATTAGTGTCTGAAATGGTCTTTTGAGGAAAGAACCACACAGATTTGAGTGGACCTGTCCAGTCAGTGCAAGCATTTGTCAGTAATCGTAGAGCTCAACTCAGAACTTAAGGAGCTCAACTCGACGAACAATACCAAAGAAAGGACATTTGGGTAGGTCGCATAAAGTACTCAAACTGCCAGACCATCATTTAAACTAACTGAGAAAGAAAAAATTAAAGAAAGGAAAAACAATAAAAATAAAATATCCACATAGTCCTCACATTCACAATAATTAAAACAATATAATACTTTACAAAGTAATCATGTTATTTTGTATATAAATTTCAACAATGTCAATATGTATATAAAAAACTGGTATTTTTAATGATTTACATAATAATTAAAATGTCAAATTTTATAGTTTTATCACAAAGCTTAGCAGAGCGAGCAGCTCAATCCCACGCTTTTTTATCTTCTAAATAATCTGAAATTTTATAGTACCCTTTTTTACAAAGTTTGGTTTTAATACAGCTTTTAAATCGTTTAATGGGTAAGTTTCGAATATCAATGGGAAGTTTGTTGTAAAAGCGTATACATTGACCCATGAACGAGTTGCCTACTCTGTGGAGACGTGTGCGATGTACAGCAAGGTTGTGTTTATTCCTGGTATTTAAACTATGAATATCGGTCATTTTCTTAAAATTTGATATATTTTTGTGTACATGTAATAGGTTTTCAAAAATATATTGTGAGGCTACAGTCAGGATGTTTATTTCTCTGAATTTTTCTCGAAGGGAATCCCTTGGACCTAGGTTGTAAATGGCTCGAACAGCCCTTTTCTGTAGAACAAAGATAGTATGAATGTCCGCACAGGTTCCCCAGAGAAGAATCCCATAAGACATAAGACTATGAAAATAACTAAAATAAACAATTCTGGCTGTATCTACGTCAGTTATCTGTCTAATTTTTTTAACAGCATAAGCGGCCGAACTAAGCCTTCCTGACAATTTTTCTATGTGTGGGCCCCATTGTAATTTACCGTCAATAGTTATTCCAAGAAAAACTGTTGACTCTACAGGGTCCAACTCTATTCCATTAACTTGAACATTAGTAGTTAGCTGCCTGACATTTGGCGTTGAAAATCTAAGGAGTTTAGTTTTTTTTTCGTTCAGGAGAAGATTATTTACATTAAACCAATGCACAACTTTAGAGAGTGCATCGTTAACTTGTTCATAGTTGACTAACTGACGTTTGATTTTAAAAATGAGGGAAGTGTCATCTGCGAATAAGACGATCTTGTGATTATCCCTTATGTGGTAAGGTAAGTCATTTATATAAATTAGAAATAAGAAAGGACCTAGAATTGAACCCTGCGGAACGCCCATAGTGACCGCAGATCCTGCAGATCTCTTGCCATTAATATCGACCCTCTGAATTCTGTTGTTCAGATAAGAAGTCAGAAGGTCAAGAGCCTTGTCCCTCATACCATAGTGGTACAGTTTCCTGATGAGTGTGTCATGATGTACGCAATCGAAGGCCCTGGACAAGTCGCAGAAAATGCCAAGAGCATCTTGCGACTCCTCCCAGGCCTCGAATATGCTCTTCAGTAATTCCACGCCCGCGTCTGTAGTTGAACGACCCTTTGTGAAACCAAACTGTTTCAGATGAAGTAAATTATGTGCATTGAAATGTCCTAACATTTGTTTTAAAATTATTTTTTCAAAAATTTTGCTCAATGATGGTAAAATCGAAATAGGCCGAAAATTTGTGGGATCAGTTGTGCTGCCAGATTTGAACAGTGGAATCACTTTGCTAAGTTTCATCAGATCAGGAAAAACACCAGATGCAACACAAGAGTTAAAAACGATTGCTAAAAAGGGTGAAATAACATCAATTATTGAAGACAAGGTATGTACTGATAATCCCCAAAGGTCAGCAGTTTTCTTTACATCAAGATTTCTAAAAGATTCTATAATGTCTTTAGCAGTAATAATTGTGAATTCAAAAAGTTTGTCACATTCTGGTACACATTCTTTAAGTATTGAGTAAGCAGAAGTGGAGGATGACGATGACAGAGTTTTGGTTGTTAAAATGGGAATATTAGTGAAAAATTTTTCAAACTCAGTGGCCACCTCCACGTCTGCCTTAATATCTACATCATTGATTTTTAGATGGAAGTCACGATTCCGTACTGTCGTTCTTCCCGTTTCTGAATTAATAATATTCCAAGTTGTTTTAATTTTATTTCCAGAAGATTTTATTTTATTTTTAATGTGTATGGCTTTTGCTGAGGAACAGGCTCTTTTAAAAGTTTTTGAATATTTCTTAACAAATTCTTTAAAAGTTTCATCATGGTTATATGATTTTTCATGATACAATTCAAATAACCTCTGCCTACTTTTATAAATACCTGGTGTTGCCCAATCACTTAATATAATGCGGTCACTAACAGGCAATGTTTTTGAGGTGAAAACCTTCCTAAACTCACAATTGATGAGTTTAAATAGTGAAGCATAAGCTTGATCCGGGTCATCATGATAAGGCAAACCCGGTAGCTTTTCCATTAAATTATTTTTAAATTGTCCTAAGCGACTTTTATTTACAGGAACAAAACTCACTAGTTTTCTTTGAGCTCTGACTGTTTTCTGAGGGAAAGTGACTAACTGGCCACAGTGATCAGAGTCCAGCTCATTTATAATTAAATGGCTAGAAGGTCTTAAGTTTGTAAAAATATTGTCAATACAGGTAGCACTAGTGGCAGTTATTCTAGTCGGCTCAAAGAAAGTATTGTACAAATTATACGACTTTAATAAAGTTATAAATTTATTTACTACAGCAGATTTATCCAGTATATTAATATTGAAATCTCCACAGACTACAACTGTTTTATTATTGTTACAAGTCTTTAACAATACTTCTTCCATATATTTCTCAAAAATATCATATGAAGCACATGGGGCCTGTACACGCTCATTACAATGAACTGCTCAAGCTCAATGCAAGCTATTTCAATAACTCGCTCAACAGAGAGGCTCACAATATCCTTACGTTCTTTAAATTTCATATTATTACGAACAATTATTAAAGAGCCACCACGTATCATATTAACTCTGCTGAATGAGCTGGCAACCTGGTGGTTGTTAAAGCTGAACATGAACTGGTGGGCTTTTAGCCAATGTTCAGTTACACATAGGATATCAATATAACTACAGTTCATGAACAGCTCCAATTCTAATTCCTTACCTATCACACCCTGTATATTTTGATGAACAATTTTAAGAGTATTATTATTACATTTATTTAGATTACTACTATTTGACGGGTGAGATATTAAAGAAGATTTTTTTTTTACATTTTGATGATTTAAACCAGTATTTAATTTTTTTGCATTTATTAAGCAAGAGGTTTCCTCTATTGTCCTAATTTCTAATTTAAATGATAATTTAAATTAGAAATTAGGACAATATGTAATGGAACCAATCTAACAACAACAGATGTATTAATGATTCTAATAATTATAATTCTGTAAATACATATCTGTTGTTGATCTCAGCCTCAGCCATGTCGCGTCTGAGTGTACTGAATGACCATTCAATTGTAGTCGTAGAATAAGGCATTGCTAATAAAACTTACAATGGTCGCGCAGCGCGGTTTTTTCATTTATATTGTAATTGCAAATTAAGTCAACGACAACAGTAGGTACATAATCCAGGGGGGCAGCTGCCCCCCCCTGGGTACGAACATGGTCATAGACGCATGAAATTAGTAAGTACTACTTTTTATAAACCACGGGCAGTTTTCCACTTGCCGACACCGGCCTAGCACTGGCACGGCAACAACGGTCCTCGTTTTTCCACGACTTTGCTAATATGAGCCTTTTTGGTATTGGTAACAGATTTTTAGTTGTTTTTGTGTAAGTCATTTCTGTGCTAGTCTAAATAATTATATACTTAGTTATAGTCAATCTCAATTTCATTATTTAGTTTGCCATTGACTCACTAAGAACGGGCTTTTTGCAAGATATCTACAGGGTAGAAAGTTGAAGCGGGCCTTGGAGGGGGAAGTGCCTAAAATATTGAAGACAAGGGGATAAAAAAAATAGAAACGTTTTTTTGCAATTTGCAGGTTCGTTTCAGGTTGTATGTTGATTAAATTATAATTCGCGACCGTAACATACTAGGCTGTCCAAAGTCCAAAATCCAAGTAATGATGAACGGTTTATATTTTTTGAAAAATAACCGATTATCATTACTTTTTGAACAGCCTAGTATATGTCAAAGTCAAAGTCAAATTATTTATTTCAATTAGGCACAAAAAAGGCACTTTGAACGTCAACATTTACAGAAAAAATTATAATTGATTCTAGTTGCCCCTTCCAAAAGGTACTTTTTCGTATGGAGAAGAATGGGCAAGAAATTCCGCCGTTAGGTACTTACTCTTTTAAAATGTTTTCACAATATCTTGTATACATCAATTATATAATTATATGTGAAGACAATGCACCTAGAATAAGATTAATATACCACGTTAGGTAAAAATAATGAAAAATTAAGGAATGACAGATAAATTAATCATGTGATAGATGCATGGTGCTCACATATTTACAAACATGATAAAATTATACGATATTCCAAACATTTTTACAAGTAATAGGTACTAATAACTCAGTGTGTGAGTTCAAGTAATCACAGAAAATAAAATCAATATTAAAAAAAAAATATATATAATACAATTAAATTAGCAATCAGTTAGATTTTGTCTAGATTCTAAATTGTCCTATGGAGCAGGACCAGCATGTTTCCAAGCATTTTTATCTTGGATATAATCCTCTAATTTGTAATACCTATGCTTGATTGCAAAGTGTATTTTTTATATGAGTTTTAAATTTTCTTTCATTTAATTCTAATATATCACAAGGTATTCTGTTGTAACATTTAACATAGTACCCCATAAAAGATGTATGTACTTTAGATAGTCTGAAAAATTGTTGATTTATTTTATCTTTATTTCTACTTAGTATTAAAATTATGTCTATCACTTATTTTGTTAAAAAGATGTAGATTTTTTCTCACATGAATTGGCAAGGTACCGTCATAATATTAATCTTTTTAAATAGTTCCCTGAGAGATGTACAGTGGCGGATCATTAGGATTATCAATACAACTCTCTAAGTTCTAGTTGACCTCAAATGTCATGATTTCATGAAATAGTCATTCAATAGTATAATTTAAACTTTATTGATGATTTTAACGATTTTAATTAAACACCAGCTGTATTTTATGGCACTTTTTTAAAGAAATTTTTTGGAAACATATATCTCTGTAATAAACATGTCACTACTATTTTTTTTTTAACTTTCCGGCCTGTTTATTGCAACAAGCCCATCTGTTCCTTTTGCTACGAAAGACGGACATCCTCTTTTGTTAGTTGAAAGCTGACTTGGGCGCGTGAGTTATATTGTTTTGTAAATATTAGGTCTTTACCTTTTATATACGTCTATGGTCTTTACCTATGAAATTGCCGTTCTGCAGTACTGGCCATTTCAAATCAAAATAATTTTTGTTTGGCTAAGAATTCTAATTTCAAATTAATTTTATTTTAAAAACATGGATTTTTTTTTCCAAAAGTAGTCATTTGTTTATTGATTAGTGTTACATTTTCATCGCATTTCAATCTTTTTCGTCATCATGGATACGTTAAAAATTCGAGTAATTATGGAATATGAGTACCGTCGTGGCAGCAAAGTGGCACAAGCGGCACGCAACATCAACGACGTTTACGGAGCTAACACTACAAACCAACGCACCACCTGTTATTGGTTTGCTCGCTTCCGTTCTGGAAATTTCGACCTGAAAAATGAACCTCGCGGTCGTCCGAAGACTTTGGTCGACAATGACGAATTAAAGGCGATTGTGGAAGCTGATGATACACAATCTACGGCTGAATTAGCAGCAGATTTCGACGTTAGCGTCAAAACAATATTGGTCCATTTGCGTCAAATTGGTAAGGTAAAAAAGCTTGACAAATGGGTGCCCCACGAACTCAATGATCGCCAGCGCGAAGTACGCGTCGAGACGTGCCTTGCACTGCTCAACAGACACACAAATGAAGGAATTTTGAACCGCATTGTTACCTGCGATGAAAAATGGATTCTGTTTGATAACCGCAAGCGCTCAGCAAGTTGGTTGGATCCTGGTTCAGCACCTAAACAATGCCCTAAACGAAAACTTACCCCTAGAAAAGTGATGGTCATTGTTTGGTGGTCTAGCGCCGGTGTGATTCATCACAGCTTCTTACCAAACGGGGTGAGCATTACTGCAGATGTGTACTGTGAAGAACTGAACACAATGATGGAGAAGCTGGCACATCTCCAACCGGCATTGGTCAATCGTCTGCGCTGCTCCTGCACGACAACGCGCGACCTCATACTGCACAGCAGACGGTCTCCAAGTTGCAAGAACTGGGGTTGGAAGCTCTCCGTCATCCGCCCTACTCACCAGACCTTGCGCCTACAGACTACTACTTTTTCCAGAATTTGGATAACTTCTTGGCGGGAAAAAAATTCAATACCCGAGAAGCAGTACAAAATGCCTTTGAAGAATTTGTTGCCTCCCGTCCAGCTGATTTCTTTAAGAAGGGCATCAATAAACTGCCACTGCGTTGGCAAAGATGCATTGATTGCATGGGTGATTACTTCGATTAATACAAATAAAAAATACATTAAAAAAATTCGTTTAAATTTTTTCATACAAAACGGCAATTTCATAGGTAAAGACCTATTATATTTGTTACGTATATAATTTTTATAAATATACTACTGAGCTGCAAAGTGCAAAAAAAACGTAAGTAAATTTGAATTTCACGGGCTATCCTGGCGCGAAAACTTGTTTTGTTAAAAAAACGTAAAAAAAAGTTTTAAAAAGCAAAGATCACAATGACGGAAAGCTGAGAACGTGACTCCCGGCTTTCACCCGTTATATGCAGCGTAGCCGCCAACTCGGTTTTTAATATAAAGGTTTGTTGTAGTAACCAAATATCTAGTTTTTAGGGTTCCGTAACCGAATGGCAAAAACGAACCCTTATAATTCGTCTTATCCGTCCGTCCGTCCTTCTCCCCCTTTGTCTGTTCGTTTGTTTCTAAGTTTGTATGTAAGGGTAATCTACGGAATCGCCCGGAGGACACGCTCGGAGATCTGCCCTGCTTGGGCAGAGCATCGCCGTGTCCTCGTGGAGGCGATCGGTGGCGGGGATCTCTCGCGTCCGGCCCTGGTCCAGGCCATGGTACGGAGCGAGAGGGCATGGGAGGCCGTCACCTCCTTCTGCGAAGCAGTAATGCTCGCGAAGGAGGAGGCAGAACGTGTGAGGGAGAGGCAAATTTCGCGCCCTCAAGCCCCTAGCCGCCGCAGGAGACGCCCTGGGCGTCGGGAATCGCAGGCCGATTCCCGGCCACCGTAGGCGCGGGCTTGCGGACGGTGAGCAATGGGTAGCTCGCCGTCCGATAAGGACCAGGCCCGGGTCGACGGCGCATTGTGTTCCACGCGCGCCTCAAAGAGATGTCAACAAGTGAAGGGGTCCGACAGGACCGATGCCTGCCGGGGTTGCGGGAAAGTCCGAAAGGGATACCGTGGCCCCTGGCAACGTACAGGCAACGGAAGGAACACGGGTGGGTTTTAGTCAGTAAGAGTCTGACACGCCCTCCCGCTTCACCCAGAGCGGGAGAAGTTATTTGATAATTTCCCATCCAAAAAAAAAAGGGTAATCTACGGAACTACAAGTCAGATTTGAAAAATCTTTTTGCATTAGATAGCCCAATTCTTGAGGAAGTTTATATAACATCACGCTACGACCAAAAAGTCAGGAAAAACGCCAAGCGTGTATACTATATCTTAACTAATAATAATAAAACGAAAAGATTTCAGAAGTTAATTAAAATCAGTCACTAAATAATAATAAAAATTAACCAATTTCCAAAAAAACACTACAAAGTTGGTGTCTTTGGTTTTGAATTTTCGTTTTATGCCACCCACTTCCGAAATTTAAAGATATTATTCACTTTGTAGTGTTGTTTTTGGAAGTCGGTTATTTATTTTGTACAAAAATTCGAATAGAACTACCTGCTATGTAAATAACAGTAACAGGAACATAATATAACACCATCCACATAGATTAAGTGGTATTATTGAAGCTAACTCAAAAACTACCCAAGCAAAGTTAATAAAAAAATACGGGACCACCTCTGAAGTATGACCTACTAAACAAAAAAAGAATAATCAAAATCAATTCATAATTGGAGGAGTAATCGCGGAACAAACAAAGAAAAAAGAACATACAGTCGAATTGAGAACCTCCTCCTATTTGAAGTCGGTTAAAAATGCAAAAAAAAAAAAAAAATTTGCGCTGGGAATTGTTTTTCGCATTTGGCTATTTGGCGCCCCTTGCCATCTGGCGCCTAGAGCGACCGCTCCACTTGCTCTATCCTAGGGCTGGCTAGCTCAGGACTTGGGGCACTCCGACTCAGACAGGTTAGGTTCGAAGGGGATGACGGGGGCTCAAGTGAAGTTTAAAGTGGGGCTCCTATTTCTGTCTGCAGGGCTTAAAGTTTAAACCTGAAGACAGAAATAGTCCGTCGACTACTCCTTACCTCAAAATTTTTATATTTGGTTAATATAAAAAAAATATAATATATACTCGTATTTTTTTAAGTTTACCTTACCTTCGAGACGTCTGACATTGACCATGAAAATGTGTCTCCTGTGAACGGGTGGGTAACTCTCCTCCCTTCCACCTCCCTCTTCATTTCATTTATCAACATTTTCTATGATATTTATAGCTTTATTAATAACATATTTTTTCATTTCTCATTCCAAATTACATTTAAACATATATTTTTATAATAACCTTTTAAAACCCTTCATTTTGATACCCCACTCAATAGGTTTGGAAGCTTTTTGTTACATTAAGATTTTTTAAATTTTAATATTCCCATGACACTCGCGCAATTAAGACGAATCTAACGACATATCATCATAAAATCGGTTCAGCCGTTTAGTAGTTATGAGGGAAAATAGAGACGGACTTACATACATACACACATATACAGGTCAACAAAGCAGGGAAAAACTAGAATTTAATTATATATATATATATTTTTTTTTTGAATTTATATCTAAAAGTTGCACAGTTTTCCTAGGTATTCAAATAAAAGATTGTTTAAAAAAAATACTTTTAATTAAAAAAAAAGGTAATTTGTTTAGTAATAATTAGTACAAGATTAGTAATTAAGTACCTAGAGTCTAGGTAGTAGATAACAGGTTATGCACTAGGGTCTAGGTCTAGCGTGGTAGCGTGTATTACTGGCATTCGGGGCAAACCCGAAATCCCCCCCATTTTTTTTGCAACTAAGCATTATCAATGTTAAGTTAGGGCTTCAAACTTCAAGTTTGAATTAAAAATAAACTTAATTAAAACCAATTGGAACGGGCCGGAATCAATAAGCTCTCTTTTGCAGTCTGTTGTAGACGCGCGCATTCAACCTCAAAAATCTTCTCTATGTTCTCTTGACGAGCTTGGTCGAGGTTACCAATAATTATTATTGCAGGCCTTAGGAAGTCATATTTTTCTGTCCAACTTTGGAGCTGCTAGAACCTATCTCGATTTTCAGCAATTACTTTGTCAAACTTACTTACTTTATAAACTGTCTTCGTACGATACGCGAACATACCTACTTTCCTCGCCGTCTTATTTGTGTTGGAGGTACGATATCAGTTTCTGCTCGTAAAATGAACTTACTTTCATAATTTGAATTAAATACTTTACACGTTTATTTAACTTCACATGATATATATATGGAATACAGCGGCGAAGTGTCAGTCTTTATGAGAGGGAAGCCGAAGCAGAGTCGGATCCGGTCTAACTTTGCTTACTTATGAATAAAGTAAACATTGATTATTTATTTTAAAATAATTCTTTCGTTAACTGAATTTAACACCATCTATCGCCAAATGGCAGAACTAAAAATCACTACACAAACATAACTTCTTATTTCGTTTATAATTCAAGTAATAATAATTGATCTAGAGAAAAAATATCTCATATCTGGATAATAAACTATATTTTCTTACTGTCAATAATTATTTTAGACATAAAAGCCGAGGAATCTTGTTTTTTTTTCAAATAGTCTTTAAAAAAGACATGATTGTCGAATAAAAAATAAATCGAACGAAAATTTTCCAATTACGTCTAGAGAGACCAGAAAAGACATGGTTCTGAACTGAAGAACATAGTTCTAAATGCGAGTCCATTACTGTATCATACTTGCTCAGATATAACAAAGTTTCGATATAGTTACTTTGGACTTGAATTTGGACCTTCATCGTGCCCGCGAATAGCTACTTCTTGTTTACCTAACAAAATAACGGTGTCAATAAACCGTTTCATAAAATTCCTATTTCGATCTACTTTTCTATTATGAGCTTCATGAGAATTAGCGAAAAATGATTCTATCCTACTAGTCCCAAACTCATGTAACTCTAAACAGCTACGAATATGTTTTTCAGTCTGAACATGTTTTTTGGTTGAATTCGTCAGATTATTAATATCTGTAAAACCCCTTTATTCCATAAACTACTAGAATCTGAGAAAAGTAAACATGGAAAACAATACATTTTATTTAATTTACAACTGCCAGTCAGCCATGGATATTTATCGTAAAGGGAAACATTAAAATGTTTGAAAAAAACCATCACGTTGTTTGTAATTTATAATCATATCTGGACGAGCACGGCCTAACTTAATGATGTGTTTCTTATTTTCAAAGCTCAACCTTGAAAAGCATAAAGATTATTTACTTTGTGAGGCAACAGCCTCACGAAGTAAATAATCTGTCAAGCAACAATATAAAACTATTAATGCCGCCATCCTAATTCTACTGATCGTACTAATTACTTTTCAAAACTACTCTAAATAAATAATTTCAACTTATTAAACTATCTACTTACCCAAAATACCCAATTACAACGATCTTTTCTTTCACTAAACTCAAAACACATAAACACTATCTCAATCACTATTCTATACCTACAATAATAAACTAATGAATTCAATTCATACGGAGCGAACAAAATGCAAATTAACTACTTAATTTGTACAAATTATATGGTTCTAATGCGATTACATCAAAAAACAACCACACATAATGTCAATCGAATGATGAATGTATCACAGGAATGTATGAATGATGTCCGAACTCCGAGCCGAACGCATTACGAAATTCAACGACAACAAACGAACAACTGAGCGAACTGACCGAACAATAGCTCATTCATTTTCGTTTCACGACGCGCATGCGTATTACATCGTAACTCGGCGCAGACCGGCTTACCCGGCTACTAAGAAACAGCGGTGTCACGTGACCGAAGTGACGTCAAGTGGACTTTATTTTCTATAGAAATTGAATTCACAATAAGCCGGACGCGCCTACGAGTTATTTTAGAGCAAAATGTTTTGTTGTTGGGACATAAAGACAAAAAAAATTGTGTAGGCGTTTTGTAATGTTTTAATTTTATGGTGTATGATTATTCAATGACGATAGAGTGGTAGTGTTCCCGAATTTCTGAAGGGAAGCCGGCAGGAATCGAGTTGTTTGAAGTCATCGCCCCTGATGGAATACTAATGTATAAGTAAAGTACAGTCAACTGCCCTAACTAAGCCTGGCGTCCTGTTTTCCTATAAAGAAAAAGCTATAATACCTTTGTCATTTTACTTGTATGGCTATGGAAACTTTTAGTTTTCATAGAGAGCTTTAAGTTTCAATTACCATACAAGTAAAATGAAAAAGATATTACATCTTTTTGATTATAGGCAAACATAGGACGCCAGGCGAATTCAGGGCAGTTGACGGTACCTATTTTTTGACGTCATATCTTGCAATTCTATTTTGAACAACTTCCCCTTGTCCCACTGCATTGTCTTGAAATTTTTCGTAAATAAGTACCTATGTAGTCCCAATGACAATACAGTTGTATCTGATCTGATGATGACCTGACGCCGCATAAGTTATTATTTTTATCTGACACTTTATTTTATTTAAGTATGCATACGTTGCAGTATAAAACTGATTTACAACTTCACCTCATACTTCACAGTGGCGTAGCTAGTAGAAAAGGGGCCCTGAACCAAATATGTTGCTTTTATCTGACTGTAGCGAACTTCAAAAGGAGGGTATTATTTATTTTACATAATAAATAAAGTAGCATCCTGCATGAATCGACAGTTAGAGCTGTCATTGTGACCTTGCTGAGAATGTAAGAACGAGCGAAGCGAGCTCGAAAATTGGAGCATCCTGACACGTAGGTTAGATTTTCTGTGTGATTTTACTCAATAAATGGAAGAGCTTGAGAGTTGGAACGTGCCTTTAGCTTGAAAAACCTTAGTAAGCCATAAACAAACTACATTCATTTTCATATTTTCATTAGGTATTCATTCATTACGGGCTCCTCATCAATAAGAATTTGAAGTTTTGGATAATATTGTACGAATTTTTGTTTAGTCTGTGTTAAATAAATGTATTTTCTTTCTTTCTTCTTCTTTTTAATTATAACATCATCCACATAGATAGCCTAAGTGCAAAAAATATGTATTATTAAACTAATTCAAAAACTACCGAAGCAAAGTTAATAAATATGAGACCACCGCGCAAGCTTTCTCTACCAAATGAAGTAATTTTCAAAATCGGTTCACAATTGACGATAATATCGATGACTAAACATAAACATTTAAAAAATAAACATACAGACGAACATAGAACCTCCTCCTTTTTGGGAATCGGTTAAAAAGTGGTGACAGATAAAGTAAAAATAATAACGCATCTTTATTTCGAAGGTTTCAACCTTCGAAATAAGGATGCGTTATTATTTATTAAGTGATTGCGTAAGAATTCAATCCTTTCTTTACACTTTCATCAAAAAAGTTTTGGATCAGGATGTATATAAAGATATATAAAGACATATAAAGTTAGCTATGACCGTGACGTAAACAAGCTTCGGATATTATGTTCCCATTCTACTGAAAGAAAGCAAGACTAGTCTGAATAAATAGTTCGTATTGTGAACACGTGGATTTTATTTTATTTTGACCCCTTCTGTCATTTATTTACTTTGTGTATTTTAGAATGACAGCTATCCGCGATATACTCGGGAGTGTTGCTCACCTCGTTATAAATAACTTTGCGATGATCAAGTACTGTTACATCAGGATCAGGACGTAGGTTTAATTTTCGTACATTTATGTAGCTATAGGTAGTAGGTAAAAAGCGTTGGCTTGCAGTATGGCAAGCGTGCAGTCGGGTCGGCGGCTAGGGCGGGCGGGAGGTCTGCTGGGGTGAGGCCAGACGGCGAATGAACTGCAGAAAGGGTTAACGTTCGCTTCCCCTGCAGCACCGCCACCCACGCTCGGTGCCACCGATACCTACCTATGCACATAGCACTGACTTTGCTGGAAAAATAACAATGACGTATAATATCTCCAAAGTCTTGGGAAAACGTCTAGGTGGTTTTAAGTGTTAAGATGAATTGAATTTGTAGTTTTTCATAATTTTTCAGCAGTTGATCGTTACTTGATTAAATGAATTCATAATCAATTATTTGGTATTACCGTTGATAGTTCTAATTATCTGTAGGTAACATGAATTTACCTAGTTAAGTATTCGATCTTTGTTTTGAACGAAAGTTAAACATGATGCCTGAGCATGAGGTGAGCAGATTAAGTAATTTGTAAACACATATCTTTTATAACTTTTAGTAATTTAAAAAATTAAGTACATACCCAACTAACAAATTAATGTTTTATAATAGTCAAGTTGACGTTTTAATATTAGTTGCAAGTATAGACGTAAATATTAACGTTTAAAAACAAACAAAAAAGAAGGCCCAAATTATACAACAATATCGTCGTTTAGTAGTTACGTAGAAGTCAGCCAATGACCGTTGCACGTTATATACAAAGTACAAAGAACGGCTTTTCGGTTCAATACTGGTTGTGATGAGACCCTTATTTGACCGCATAAGTCACATAGCAGTTATAATGACGTTTTCAAATGACTGAAATGTATTACTGTCAAACAACGACTTAATGACAACCGTTTTGACTCGCGTGTTAAATATTGTGCTCACCGGTGTGTGTATAAAAAAAATAAAAGAAAAAGCAAATGAAGTTAATTTCCATGATTATAAAATATCTATAGTATCCTGTATATCTTTAGTTGTGTTAATAGTTTTATGACAATGTATATGTGTATATGTTTTTAACGCCCTCCGCTATTACTTTGAATTTCAATGGTTTTAATTATTTATCCATATTACGTTTTCATATAATAAAGCTCCAACCATCTTGTTTACGTTATATAGCGACCTCTATATAACACTTAAGTAGGAATCAAATAATGCGCCTATTGAACCACAATTTTTTCAGGTGTACAACTTGTTCAGTTTTTAGTGTAGGTACGAGTACACTTTCCCGAGGACAAATGTGATTATTGCTATAACCAATTTTCCGCCTAAGTAAGTAATCAGTTTCAGAGTCATCTAAAAATAAATCATTAAATCAATTTGAAATAAATCTATAACATATAAAAATTAATGATGATGTTCGTATCTAAACTAACTGTATGTTTCAAGTACATTATTTTACTGTTCGTTACCACTTGAACTATTCAATTGTCTCTAATTTAAACTTCCTTATTAGTTTCATCTGAAATAGGTAGGTATTCAATAAACCAAACATTTTTTAAAACGCCAAACACTATTAGCAATAATCTTTAAAATTTAAAAACTATAATAATACACTGAACCATTTTTT
Source organism: Xanthia icteritia (assembly GCA_949128155.2). Lineage (NCBI taxonomy): Eukaryota > Metazoa > Arthropoda > Insecta > Lepidoptera > Noctuidae > Xanthia > Xanthia icteritia. Next base: position 12,079,662 of record OX421941.2, read on the forward strand.
GAATTAATCGTTAGATAGACAATTTGACAAAAGAAAATTGGAAGGGTTTAATAAAAGTGTCGATTCGACCTTTAAATGATTTAAAGTTGTGTAACCGTTGAAACACAACTTTTTAGTGGCATATAAGTCTTAGTTATTCTTCCATACGACCTTAATAGTTTAGTTATAGGTCATGTGTAAACACTTAGGGGACGTTTTAATTATATAAAAGCTATGTTAAGATTCTGCACACGACGACGGTTGCCTTACGAAAACTTTTATTTAACCGAAACGTTTATAATTATGATCAATGCATTGTCCATTAAAAGTCATAGCTAGTACCACTAACCGACGTCGTATAAGTTAGTCCTGAAAACGTTTACTTAACTAATATAATATGACATTACAGTCACGCGACTGAATCATCGTAAGATGAACGTCTACATATATAACGGCTTAGTTAGCTAAATACCATTATATAACCATTATATAACATGAAGTCTTATAAGACTAGAATTATACGACATTTTAGCTTGTGGGGTAATGTTGTTTACTGCTTTTGAAATTCATCTATTTGCCCATCTTTAAGCTTAAATTAATAATAACTTTGTTATTACCTAAGTACCCAAACTTATTTGAATAATCTATTTAATTTATTACTCGATTGCAATATTTTTATATTACAACTTTTAGTAGTTGTCCCAAACATGGAGTCTTGGCAAGGAAAAATAGGGCAATATCTAATAATATTATTCTTTTTATTCGTTTTAAATTTTTGTGGAATATTTAATACATAATTTAAAAATTATGTTACTAAATAATTTATACTTTAGTCACTGTCGTAAAATTATATATTTATACTTTCTTTAATTTTTTTCAACAGTGGAATGAAATTGTTCTTTTCGCGTCTGTGCTAGTGTGCTTGCACTCATGCCTCAGATTCAAAGGGTAATTGGGGTAGACACTGGAGGGATTTATATTTCTGCATACGTACGTAATATCACACGGCATTTAAAATTAGAAAATTATTTGTGGTGCTACGGCGTAGCACCGTAGCATTACCGGCGTAGCGCAGGGTTATTGTTTTTTTATTTATTTGTATCATGTGATGATAAATATACGAATGTTGGTTTGATTATCTTGTTGAGGTGAAGATAAGTAGCTGTTATAGATGAGAAATTAGGTAGGCAATATAGTTTCATGGCTCTATTTTGTAAGTCCTCAAGTTTGGGATAATTCTCGGGAAAAAGTAACGGGGCCACGGAGAATGTTAGTTCTTCCACTATATTATCTAAACTTACGTAGTTCTACGAAGTAATATGAGTCATAAATTATTGTAATTTTCTTTACATATTTGGCCTATTTGCGACAGTGATATATGTATAATCTATGTCTTTTTTATCGCTATTATTTTATTTTAGTCATAAATGTACATAAATGACAACTTATACCTATTTCATTAATAAATTAACAATATAATATTCCCAAAAAGACGGGATTTGATTTTTTATCCCTTGTCGGTATCATTTGATGTACTAAAAGTTTAGAAAAATCTAAGTGTGGAAAATACGTTAATTGGCCGTTGTTGAAAAAATAAAACTACCTTTAGGTTTTTTTATTTTTTAACTGCCTTTTCAATTGCAATAATTAATCAATAAAAAAAAACTCTACAAAGTAATGGTACAAAAACTGAAAGTTAAAGTTAAATTATTCTAAACATAAATACTCTTCAGAATTATTATTCTAAGTCGGCTTATTCTGACTTTTAATTTGACGAATTCCTTCCAGGGCTTGATAGTGTGACCCCTTTGCAGCATTTAAGCAGCTCATATAGCCTAGGCGAAAATCCATGGTATTCGAAAAAATCTAAGATCCCATCAAAAACATTACATGTAAAAAAATGTAAGTCTCGCAACGCTGTTCTTCTACCGTAAAAAGATATGAGATCTAATGTAAAACCAAGTCTATTCATTTATTCAATACCTATCTATTTGTCATCTTTATTTCTTTAATAAATAGAATTACTAGGCAACATAATCACATAAGAATAATATAAATAGAATTTCTTTAATAAATAGAATTACACGGCAACATATTACATAAGAATAATCTACTATTTTAAATAGTCCTAATTAAATAAAGCGCCGCGCTAATATTAGGTAGATTTTGTTGTATGTAGAATGTATTGCCGTGTGCGATGGCCAAGTAGTAGTTTGTGTAGGTAGTGTAAGTGACGAAAAATTGCATGAAATGCAAAAGTAAGCAAGTAAAAATTAAAATATATCGTAATTTCTTATATTTATGTAGAAAACGGCACTGAAATTGCGGTATATTTTATTTTTTCCTTGCTTTATAGGCTAGCTTGTGTATCTGCTAGAAGTACCTTAGAATTTTGATGATCGATGAGTGAGTCAGTGACAAAATTAAGGAACTTTGACCTGCAATACCTAGTTCTAACTACAGGTTCAAATTGAATGTAATTTGGGAATATATATAGTTATACTAAGCTCTCTTGGTCACTGAAAATTCAGGTTTCTGGCTTTATCCACAACGAAGTTAAAGGGCGTCGAAAATGTCCTGAATGGCCTAGAGAAAAGATGGTACGGCTGTGCCTTTGTGTTTGTTTTTCTGGACTTGGCGGGGGCACTGCCGTGGCCCCCTATTTGTGAATTTCAGAAGACCCAATTTTCGACATTGAGTTTTTCTCTAAACTCTCAAATTGAATGGCCATCAATGCTATTTCGTCGGGTAGTTAGTATTGTAACAAAGCTTTTGACATAACCAAGTTTTCAAAACATGAAATAGTTAAAAGATACAACAAGAAGTTAACTAACGATTTTCAAAAATCATCTACATACATGAACTTGGACACCATTTATCTCAAAATTAAGGATAAACTAGGACATTAAGCGTACAAATTGCAGGGAAGAAGTCTTTATTTAATCAGCTATATAGATACGAGGTGCAAAAGTTAAAAAAATATTTGGTGGTGCCCATAAAACAGTCGATAATGCTGGCAAATGAAAATATTATATTTTAAGTAAAAATTATACTCATTTTATGTTCAATAGATTTATATGATAGTGACAAAAGGATGACATGACATGACACAATGAAAAAGAAATAAATGTAAGTTGATACAAAGAAGGCCACATATACATCACCTCCGTCCCAAATCATCTTGATATTCCGACGGTTTTACTTTTCCTCTCTTTGTATTAGGGTACCCAATATCTGATCAACATGTCTTTTGCAAATCTGACCAGAATCAGTTTCTATTTGATAGTGTAATTGGCCTAATATCCTCAAAACGGTTCCGAATTCCCATTTAATTTGGTCGTTTGTGTAGCTGCGTATTTGCACTCTCTGCCCAACGGTAAATGAGCGTACCGTTGCCTCTTCAGTTGGTCGTCGTATTTCATCCCTCGCCTTTGTCTTGAAACACTTAGGGTGTTTCTTATCTCCCTGTCAAACATGAGTTCATATGGACTTTTATTTGTGCTGCTACTCGGCGTCCTCCGTAGGCGTTCCTTAATACCCAGTAGTTTATCCTGTAAAGAGCCTGGCTCTGCACTGATGCTATGTATTGCCTTTTTAATTGTTTGTGCGTATCGCTCCGCCTGTCCGTTCGTGGCTGGATGGTATGGGGCTGTGGTTTTGTGAACAACTCCGCTTTCTCTGAGGAATGATTCAAATTCATTTGAAACAAATTGTCGACCGTTGTCTGATACTAAAGTAAGCGGGAATCCGAATGTCACGAAAAGTTCTTTGAGTTGGCGAATACACCATGAGCTTGTGGTTGTTTTCGTTTCTATAATTTCCACCTATTTTGTAAATGCATCCACTATTATAAATAAGGAATAACCCTTAATCGGCCCAGCAAAATCCTAAGTAAGTCCCAATGATGTAGTACTGCGCATGCAGGTTGATTTTGCTTTAATCGACATTATCGACAGCTTTTAACTATGTCTTCTATGTCTTGATCCAAATTTCTCCAGAATACGTATCCGCGCGCCAGTGATTTCATTTTTACCATCCCAAGATGTCCTGTGTGTAGTTCTTCTAAAACCTGTTGTCTCAAGGTTGCCGGAATCATCACTCGTGTTCCTTTTATAATGCAACCGTCTTGTATGGTCAATTCGTTGTCATTGTAGCCGTATCTTTTCAGTGAGGTCCCATTTTCTAGCTTCCAATAGATGGTTATATTCATCATCGAGCTGGGTCTTTTCGGCGATTTTTATACGGTCGACGGCAATTGTGTTCATCTAATTTAATTGAAATGCGCATTGTACGTCAATTAAGTTATTTGCTACTGTATCTACAGGAAATCTTGATAGATAATCTAAATTGCTATGATCATTAGATGTTCTGTATTCAATAGTGTAGTCAAAACCAGATAGAAAATGTGCATAGTGAAAGAGCCTCATTGTGTTCATCGCCGGCATAGTTTTGTGTGGATTGAAGATCGTAGTTAATGGTTTATGATCTGTAATAAGTATGAATTTTCGTAGCAGTAGTGAAAAAAAATCTTTAATCCCCAGAATAAGGACGTCGCTTCTTTGTCTATCTGACTGTATTTTTGTTCACTACTTGTCAATGAACGTGATGCAAAAGCGATCAGATCCGTCCGATAATCGATGCGATAGAATTGCTCCAAGTCCAAAAGGTGAAGCATCTGTAGCGAGAACCAAGGGTTTCTCAGGGTCAAAATGCATTAAAACTCTCTCACTGAGAAATTCCTGTTTAATTTTCATGAAACTCTCATTACATTTGTGCGTCCATTCGTATTTAATATCCTTCTTCAGTAGCTTATTAAGAGGGCTGGATATTGAAGCTAAATTCGGTACAAACTTATTGTAATAATTTGCCATTCCTAGAAATGTCCGCAGTTTGTTGATGTCGCTGGGACGTTTTGTATCCAGAATAGCGTTTACCTTGTTTCTATTTTTGTGCAGTCCATTTTTATCAATGGTATGACCCAAGTATTCGATTTTCTCTAGAAAAAAATGACATTTATCCTTATTGAGTCTCAAATTTTTTTCTTGTAATTTTTGTAATACCAAGCGTAATCTTGAAATAAGTTGTTCTTCTGAATGTCCTTGAATTATCATATCATCGAAAAAACATTTCACTCCAGCTACCCCTTGAAGCAAACGATCCATAACTTTTTGCCATAGATTCGGGGCAACCTTGACGCCAAACATAAGTCGATTGACTTTAAATGTGCCCTTGTGTGTGCTTAATGTTTGCATCTTAGCGCTCTCCTCGTCCATCATCATGTTTAGATAAGCTTGACTGATATCAAGTGTGCAAAATATTTTACCTCCGTTCATCTCTACCAGAATATCCTCTATGATGGGAATAGGGTATTGTTCATCCCGTATCACTTTATTTAAGGTGACTTTATAATCCACGCATAAGCGTATACTACCATTTGGTTTGACAACAGGAACCACTGGTGTTCCCCACTCAGAGCTATCAACTTTTGTAATTACCCCTTGTTCGCAGAGTCGTACTGTTTCATCATCAACATTATTTTTAAGAGCATATGGTATACGTCTAGGTTTAACAAAAATTGGTGATACATCTTCCTTTAGGGTCAAATGAGCTTTGTAATCAGGTATGCACCCAAGGGAGCCATCCAATACCTTCGAGTATTCAGAAAGTAGCTTATCCAGTTTTGGGTGTTCTTTAGTATTAACTACGTTTATATTTGCTAGATGGATATATATATATATATATATATATATCTATATATATATATATATATATATATATATATGTTGAGGGCTCGTATCCATGCTCGACCGAAGATAGGGTCAACATCTTGTTTGATAATATATAATTTTCCCTCAAGTGTTTGGTCGTAAGCAAACGCGAGCAAGGTGTCCAACACGTTTTGCACTTGCTGCACGTATCTTTAATGCTGCGACACCTGCCAGCTCGATGGTAGGGTCAACATCTTGTTTGATAATATATAATTTTCCCTCAAGTGTTTGGTCATTGTATTTACACGTAACGTATGCCACTCCGAGTGGTGCGAAGATTTCTCCTGTATATGTTCTCATCGTGATATTAGTTTTGTAGATCTTGCATCTAGTGTTCAATGTTTTAAAATCTTTGTGAGAGATAGATGACAGAGCAGCGCCTGTATCTACTTCCATTTTCAGTTTCGAGTCATTGATGCGTACATTTATCATAAAGGAGATCACCCATTTAGTAGGGCGACTCGGGCTAAAAAAAAAAAGTTGGCGGCCAGGAATGAAATACATTTTATTTGAAAGGTTAAGTGAAAGGAGTAGAAAGAAAATTGTATGGTGACAACGTTATAATTAATTTAGGGACAAAGATATAGAACGGTCTTTAAAAAATAAAATCGGGTTTGTTCGAACACTTTAACTCGAGAACGGCTGGACCGATTTTCATGGTTTTTGGTATTCATAAAATAACAAAATGGAAAGAACATAATGCAACGGGCGGCCTTATTGCTTGGCAGTAATTTCTACCAGGCAACTTTTGGGTTAGGAAAAACAGCTAAAAAAATATACATTTTGAATTCGATCCCTATTTTTTAGAACAGGTTTTTACCTGAACGCGCAAAACGTATTACTTGTACCAAATATAATTCCTAATAATTATCCAAAACGAATTGTTGTTTTAATTTTTACATGCAACATAAATCTTCGAACCCAAATTGTTCTCGTCTTTGGTGCCATAGTAAAAAATAATGTATTCTATACATATTTTTAAAATATGTAAGAATTATCGAGGGCCACCCAAAAAAAAAAAAATAGCCCAGAATGGGTGATCTCCTTTGTCTGTGTTGTTCGACTTTAATTGAGGAGTTACCCGTGTCCTGCAGCTCCACGTGCTCAGGCTCCAGTTGGTTGAGTGTTGGTTGTAAGCAAACGCGAGCAAGGTGTCCAACACGTTTTGCACTTGCTGCACGTATCTTTAATGCTGCGACACCTGCCAGCTCGATGGTCTTTGCTGCCAAAACGAAAACACTTGCCTCGTAAGTCCCTTATCGTTAAAGGATTTTGCTCTTGCTTCTCTTGCTTTTGACCGTGGTTTTTGAGGTTAGCTTGAACAGTTTTCATATTATGTAGTAAGCCTTGGTTTGAGGAGTGAGCTGCTGATGACATATAGGTGCAGTCGGATTTTGCTAGTTCAATCGTGGTTGCTTTATTAATTAAGTCAGAAAAATCAGTCAACGTTGTTTCATGTAGTATGTTAGTTCGAATATCGGTGTCATTTATTCCTCTTATAAATTTTATTGTAAGGTAAGAAAATTATCACAGATCGACTTCTTACAATTATTGCACGGAAACTCGCAATCTTGAGCTAAATGTTTCAATTCTGACGAGTATGACATAACTGTCTCGTCAGAGCCTTGAAGTCGTGAAATAAATTCATGTTGACGAGCCCAAATGCTCGGTTTTGGATCTATATAGTGTTGTAATATTTGAACCAAGCTGCCGAATTCTAGTTCACAAGGATCGTTTGGTGCGCACAAGTCGTAAGCTTTCTGGTGTAATTCCGGTGGCAATAAACTAAGCAGCGTGAGGGTCTGGATTTGTGGATTGTGACAATTATTTAGCTTCATGTAGATTTTTAATCTCTGAACAAAGTTATTGAAACTTTCTCGTTCCTGTAACGTTGAAAGTTAATTCTTGGTGTAGTTTCCGGTGTGCTTCTAAGTGAAGCCGTGACGTAAGTCGACGGTTCCGGTCGGTGGTGTAGGGCGTAAGCCATGCAGCATTAGCTTTAATTGTAATATGTGCTCTTCTGTAGAATGCCGCTGCTCAATTTCTGCTTCCACGTCATGTTCGCAGTTCGCAGCAATTCGATTTCAGTTTGAAATTTTTCAAATTTTTGTTCATAATTTGTTAGACTTGTCAGACGTGAACTTACTTCGTGATCCGAAGGGTTTTGTAATTGTTCCAGTGTACGTTCGTACTTTGTAAGCTGGCCGCGTATAGTTGCGCGCAGGCGAGTAAGTCGCACCAGTTCTGCCTCCATCGTCGCCAATATTATGTACTTATCTTTTAAGTAAAAATTATACTCATTCATATATACATATACTCAGTCATATCATTAAATCTATTGAACTTAAGTTCAATAGATTTATTGATATGACAGTGACAAAAGGATGACATGACACAATGAAAAAGAAATAAATGTAAGTTGATACAAAGAAGGCCACATATACATCAGAAAAATTTACAAATTACTGAAATATTGAATTGTGTGATAGTCAAAATAATCGGTAAATATTTTCTCGTGGGCCTACTTTTTTGTCCTACCAGTAGGTCCACGAGGGTATGTTATTTCCGTTGGTCCTACTGAAGCAATTTTTCGAGTCATTTAGCCTGCAATCAGACAGACACAATCAGATATAGACGTGCATTAAATCTTAACAACGTAAATAACGCCCTACTGCAGGTCCGAAATTGGTTCACTGCTAATAATTTAGTATTAAATGGGAAAAAAAACTAAATGCATAAGATTTGCTTTACCGAATGTTAAAAGTAGTGATTGTGATATAGTACCTATTGAATAAGGAGAAACTAGAATTCATAGATAAAACTGTTTACCTGAGGATCACGCTTGACTCAAGGCTGCAATGGGGTCCTTATTTAACATCTCTTGCAGGACGGCTAAGTTCAGCAGCATATGCTGTAAGAAAAAACCGTCAATTTACTGATATAGATACCGCGAGGCTTGTGTATTTTAGTTACTTTCATAGTATATTTTATTATGGGGACGGGCTGCAGATATCGACTCTATTTTTATTCTGCAGAAAAGAGCCTTAAGTGCAATATATGGCCTCCACAGGCGCGATTCTCTAAGGGAACTGTTTAAAAACATTAACAGCATGACGGTACCTTGTCAATATATCTATGAAAACATTATGTACGTAAGGAAAAATCTTAATCTTTTCAGTAAAAGAGGTGAAAGACACAATTATAGTACTAGAAATAGGGATCAATTAGTTCAACATGGTTTCAGACTAGCTAAAGTATACTCATCCTTCATGGGGTACTGTTTAAAATGTTACAATAAAATACCTCCCCACATACTCCAACTAAATGAAACGAAATTTAAACCTTGTATAAAATGCACACTATACTGCCAAGCATATAAGCTGGGGGATTATATCACTGACAAAAATGCTTGGCTTAATACTGGTCCAGCTCCACAAGGCCGCATAAACTAGTTGATTAGCATTCGAAAATATTGTTGGAGTTGCTGAAGATTGCAAATACTATATTTGAATTGTATAAATTCAATGTCTTAGTATTGTATAATTGCATAGCACATGTGTGAGCACTGTGAGCATGTACCTTCTATAAACCTATCATTTACCGGGTATGTCTTTCATTGACTTGAATGTGCCCTGGCGGCTGAGAGTATGTCATGCTCACTCAAATGTCTCGCTGGTAGTGGCGTGTGTGTTGGATCGTTAAGGTCCCTTCAAAATGGTTGAGCTGAACGGTGCTGATCCATGCGTCATGTTCGTGAACGGGCGCTGTCAGTAGGGACTGGCCATCTCTTAGCTGCCACGGCTTATTTTAATTTTCGAATTGTTTTTATCTTTTTGTTAAGGGCGCTTTTTACGTGCACGTATTTCTATATTGTTCTCACATGTATAATTTCAACTTGAATGATGTAATCAATATTTTGTAACAATATTATGATTTAAAAGAGTCTCCGTGGAGTTTCTTGCCCGTTCTTCCCAGGAACCTACTAACTACGCTTTGGAATGGGCAAATAGCTTCATATTTATGACTAACCGACTCCTTGATAATTCAAAAGTGCCTGTAAATGGTGTAATTGAAATAAATGCTTTGAGTTTGTACTAAAAAAGTCAAGCGCCGTTTTTGTGGGAGTTAGTTCTTCCCCAAAACCTAAAGGGTCTTTCAAATAGGGCGGGTCGATGTTGACGGTTTGTGGCGGTCATTTTGTTTTGGCGGCATCTGTCAAATGCGTTGTTATTTCTTCAGTTACTGATGCCAAATCACCATGGCAAGTTACACGATTGAGCAGCACGTCCAAATGAAAATGAGTGTTCGTTAGTGCAAACGTTGCGCGCATTACGTCAATTTTACGGCAGACGCGGTGGCCCTTCAAAGTCGACTCTCCAACGTTTGGTGACCAAATTTGAGACGAGTGGTTCGGTAAACAACCAACCAACACCCTTACGTTAAAGGAACGCCAGATCGGCCGAGAACATCGCTGCTGTCCGTGAGAGTGTGCAGGAGACTCCGAGGCAGTCGATTTCTCGCCATGCACAAGAACTCGGCCTTTCACAGACTTCAACGTGGCGAATTTTGCGTTGGGACTTGGGCCTACACCCGTACAAGATCCAACTGACCCAGGAGCTCAAAGTGAATGACCATAGATAACGCCGTTTGTTCGCTGACTGGGCTACAGAACGTTTGGAAGAGGACTCCGATTTTGGCCGAAAAATCATCTTTAGCGAAGAGGCGCATTTTTGGATGAATGGTTTTGTTAATAAGCAAAATTGCCGTATATGGGCCGACCACAACCCACATGAGGTTCACTAGGTGGTAATGCATCCACAAAAAGTTACTGTTTGGTGCGGATTTTGGTCCGGCGGCGTCATTGATCCGTACTTCTTCGAAAACGATGATGGTGAGGCTATTACTGTCAACGACGAGCGCTACAGATCAATGATTAATAATTTATTTTGGCCTGAATTGAACGATATGGATGTGGACAACATGTGGTTCCAACAAGACGGCGCTACGTGCACCACAACGAGCGACACAATGGACTGCATGAACGGTTCGAGGGTAGGGTTATTTCTCGCAGAGGTGACGTGAATTGTCTACCAAGATCGTGCGATTTGACCCCGCTAGACTTTTTCTTGTGGGGTTTTCTCAAGTCACAGGTGAGATGCCAATAATCCACAATCAACCGATGCCCTGAAAGTCAACATAACGCAGGTCATCGCTCAGATTCAGCCAAATCTATGCAGTAGAGTAATTGAAAATTGGACCTCTCGGATCCGTGCCACCGTTCGAAGCCGCGGTGGACATTTAAACGATGACATAAATTTAATAAATAATGGCATAAATGAGCCTATCAAATAAAATAAAAAAATCTTTAATATCTCACATACAGCTTGTTTTATTTAATTTCAACATCGACCCGTCCTTGTTGAAAGACCCTTTATATATCTACTAATTACTATGGTTGTCGATTTCAGGCTTATAATATGAACAATAAGTCTAGGTTTACGCACGATCTTTTTCCTTCACCGATATCAGCAATGTCACATTGTAATAAACACCATTGAATTGCACCATTGAACTGTTCGTTCAATGGTGCACCAGTCTATTTGGATAAGACGTGAGTCTGAACTCCCACCGTCGTAAGAGGGGAGAGTCCCAACTTGTCCGGATTTAAAACCACACGCACAGGGCCGTAGCCAGGAATTCATTTCAATAAATTATTTCTGATTTCAGAGAGGGTAAATAAAGAGATTTATAAAAAAGAGTTTTATTTTATTTAACAGCATTTTTTGTTCTTATTGCAGAAAATCATAAATCAGAATTAAAATTGATGAAGGAAGAGCTTAGTTATTATCAATTTCAATAAAGCCTTGTTTCTCTCTTCCCGCCACTTTGCAATCATTACCAAAAACAGGGTCATTAAACTTTTAAGGCCACTTTAGCATAATGGGGCCGAATATAGGTTGCAAGATTTTTTTTGCATCCCGCTTCGAATAAGTTATGCTTTTTTTCTATATGACTTATGCAGAAAAGTTAGAGAATCAAGAGAATATAGAATGCAAGAGCGAGCGAAGCGAGCTCGAAAATGTTGGCACCCCGCCTGGGGTAGGTTAGACTTTTACAGAGAATGCTGAAGTTGCAGGAATTTATTCAATACAAAGTCAGAGTCTATAAAAATAGAATAAAATTCAAATTCAAATATTTATTGCATTTCACATGTGTTTACAAGGTCTTAATAATAATGGTAAAGTTTACATGGTCGGGCACAACAATTTCATAAGTATTTAAGCGAACTCTTCTAATACGCCTTTGCGAAATATATTACAGTTATCTGTTGTAGAGTACGGAGGTACCCTAGGGGGGGTCGAACTCTGGATTGAGATTCTGGTTTCTAATATTTCGCGGGGTATTTGAACCCCAAAACTGCCCCCCCCCTGCCACGGCCCTGCACACACCCCAGAACCTCGGATGAGTGGCGCGTCCTTAACCACTGGGCCATCACGTTCCATCTTCGTAACTATGATATTTGTTTATTAACGAAACTAAAACAGTGTAATGTTATCTGAGCTAAAACTTAACTTGTCCATAGTAGACACAGTACAACAACACAAAGTAAAAACAATGCGTTTTTTAGTTCGGACCTCCCTGACAACCTTATCCCTGAAAATGAAAACTCGTAGAAAACAGCTCAAACCATTTTCCATTACGACAACGTGCATTATATATTGAAACTTTCCATTGCGCACATGAAGATATCAATCACGGCAGAAAATAAATGGATAAAACATTTTGGTGTGAAAATTTTATTTATTTGCGCCAGAGTATCGTCCGTGAAACAAAGGCGCCATCTATGAAATCAATACGTCAACGCTTTATACATGGGGTTTGTGGTTATCGCTGTTATATTCGACAAAGTAAACAGATGTCGTAACCTGTAATTTATTTATAGCTGATCTGTGAAAATAATAATATAGGTATTATAAATAACTACCTCGTTGGTGTGGCTTGTTGGCGTAGCTTGGGGTTCTGGATTCAATCCCCAGGAGGATATCCACAAGGACTTCTCCGAAAAAAAAAAAGTCGAGAAAAGTGCAACTCGGTTTTTCCATATGGAATTTATCAGTAGCAGCTCGGAGACTGGATTTGCCCGGTTGATGGCAATAGGCTCGCCTCCTATTACATGGGACTTTAAAAAATTGGTGAAAGCTGGGCGTACTATGTACACCATCTACCTACTCCTTCGGGAAATACAGGTGTGTTATGTTTATTAATATTAATATTGACAATTACGGTGTTGACATATTGCGCTGCAGCCAATATTAATCACCTTTTATAAGTTTAAGTCACCTTGTATAACGTCAGTGCCGGGAACCCTCCTGGAAGGCTCATTTTAAATGTAAGTTTTTCTTAGCGAATGGTGATGTATATTTTAACAAGATTTATTAGTATATGTGTTGGTTTTAAAATCCAAGCATTTTAATTTGTTTGTTCATTGTTACAAATATTCACTAAAATTTTAATAGGTTGGAAACAAAACCCCCTGAAAACACTATTTTAATTTGTTTATACAGTGTTTTATAACACGGTTTTAAATCTAATGCCGTTGACCGTCCGCGATGGTTAACTTTAGCGCAAACGTAATGCCGGCAACCCTCCCAGAGGGTTTACTTCCAATATGTATGGCGGCATGGCGCATGAGTTCTATGAAAATGGGTGGGGTCGAAAGTATTAATGCTCTCTTTCCATTGTAACCAGATTATGAGATGTCACCAAATATTATGAAATAAGAATAATACAAGAATTGCTGCTAGAACTCGGAAAGGACGAATAACGTGCAACCCCCCGTAGATATCGTAATGTGATTTATAGCGCGAAACGTCGTGTAAGTGCAAGGGCGCCTTAGGAGCCTTACATTGGTACAAACAAACACACCAGATATACAATACAACACCTGAAATCACCTCTCAAGTCTCCACTCTAGAATTCGAACCCCGAGCCCCTAGATACAGACTAAATGTCTAGTTTGGGGTTCACTGGCTAATAATATTTTGTAACATAGCTATAGGTAATATTTTAAGCTACTCATGTCGTCTCAATTTGGTGTTAACTTGTAAACCTGCTTACTGTAGTACCTGGACAATAAACTACTTCTATTTCTATTGGTCAGTGGAACGAATACGTGTAGGCTGTGCTAGGTGAGAAACATTGTCCACTTGCTAATTAAACAGTCAGCAACTTATGTATCCTTAAAAAAATTGCAGAGAACTATGAAACGAAAAACAAAAGAAAAAACGATTTTTATTGATGTTTTTTTATTATTGGCATTATCAGTAGGTGTATTCTACTACGATGGCAGGCGACACAAGTACGTAGACTAATAATTGAATTTGTTCTTCAATATCTTACTGTTATCTTCCAAGTTGGTCGCAGCTACTAGGTTAGGCACGTGACAAAGACGTTGGTTGTATAAAAAGACGATCTATTGGTATTTACGACATCAAAATGGGAATTATTTGAAGATCGATTAAATACATGTCATTTTAATGCACTAAGCCTTCTGGTAATTATAGTCTCTTACGGAACATATGAGAACTGGTAAAAATAAAATGAGTGTTCTTCATCATCATCTTGTAAACAGCTACTGCTTAACATGGCCGCCCAAAGGGTTTATTGATTTTCTAACTATAAATCAAGGTGAGAGTTCAAACCTTGATTCAAAGTTCGTAGTAGTAATCTATGACAATTATCAGTTTATTAATATCTACATACTTCATGATAGTTCAGTTGGTTGGGGTACCAAGGAAAGTTATAAAGAGTACACAACTGAGAGAGTAGAGAGGATTAGTAAATTGGATAGTTTTCAGGATTTCATCGTAGCAATAACACTGGTGGCTGTCAGAGCCATTTAGTCACGAAATCGATTAATATTATGACTATTTATGACGGTAACTTGCCAATTCATTTATGAAAATATTGTGTATTTGAGACAAAAATTACGTCTTTTTAATCAAATAAGTGATAGACATCTAGAAATATGTAAAGATAAAAAAGATCAGCCATTTTTTAGATTATCTAAAAGTTACAACAAAACTACTGTGTTAAATGTTACAACAAAATACCTTGTGATATATTACAATTAAATGAAAGAAAATTTAAAACTCATATTAAAAGTACACTTTGTAAACAAGCATATTACAAATTAGAGGATAAGAATGCTTGGAAACATACTGGTCCTGCTCCATAGGACAATTTAGAGTCTAGACAAAACCAAATTGGTTGCTAATTTAATTGTATAATATTATTTTGTATAACATTGCTTTACATTCTGTGATTACTTGAACTCACACAGGCTGCTGGACATAGGCCTCCCCCAAGCACTGCGACTTCGACCGATTCTGTGCCTTCCGCATCCAGCGGATTCCTGCGGCCTTTGCAAGGTCATCTTGTCTTGCCTTCCAACGCTACGTCTTCCAGTACGCGGTTGTCACTGCAGAAACTTTCGGCCCCATCGGCCATCTGTTCTGCGAGCCAAAACAATTGCCAAACTTGTCCAGTGTTTTAAACTATGTACAGTCACGAGCTTTAATTTGGGACCCATTTCCGTTAAATGTTGTTAGAACAATCATAATGCAATAAGGTCGAAACTTTGAAACTTTGCTTTAAGGTTGAAATGTTGAATGTCAAGTTAAGACATAAAATGTCTTATCTAATCGACCTATGAAATGATAACCTCGTTGCAAAAAGCTATCATTACGATTTTCTAATTACGAACATGTGTCGTGTCAGTGTCATTTAAGAAAATAGTTTAATGTGATATTTTCACAAAATATAATTTACCAATTAATAAAATGCTCGCGGCTAATCGTGACCAAATAAGGCTCCAAATTATTGATTTGCACGAACAAGGTGTAGGCATTCACGAGATATCGCGACGAATAAATGTGACAAGAAACACAGTTCGCCGCTGGGTTCGACGCCACGGGAACGAGGAAAATATTATTGACTTACGACGAAACAACCATCACCCGCAAGTTATAACACAAGAGCAGAGCCGCTTGATGCAAAGGCAATACCTGATGAATGGATTTACGCCAACGAGGCATTTTGCGGAAGCGTTTGAAGTCCACCCTTCAACAGTTAGAAGGCATCTTAAAGCTATGGGACTGCATCACAGGCGGCCTGCAAAAAAAATTGCGTTGACGGATACCCATAAAGCTGCTCGACTTATTTTCGCACGTCAGTATCTAAATTTTGATTGGACGACGACGGCTTTCATCGATGAAAAGACTTTTCAATCTTCCCAAACGGGCAGACTACATTTGTGGCGAATTGACAGGACGCGATACACGGAAGACCACGTCATAGCTAACAACGCGTCTGGTCGCATTACAGTTAACATGTCTGGCTGGATTAGTTCAGCCGGCATTGGAGAACTAATAAATTTACCACCCAGGGCCACTGCTCAAGATTATGTCGATTTATTAGACGAGAGTGTCCTTCCAACATTGCAACTATATTATCCACAAGAAGATGTTGCTCCAATAAACTTTGTTCAAGATAACGCAACAATTCATACGGCAAGAATCGTTAGAACTTGGTTCGATAATAATAGAGCAAATTTAAATCGTATTCCGTGGCCTGCAAAGTGTGCCGATTTAAATCCTATAGAAAATTTATGGGGCTTAATGGTTCAAAAATGGTCAAATAGAAACGAAAGAACTAGAGAAGCACTTATGGATCACTGCCTCACAGTCTGGGAAAGTTTAAGGGGTACTGACATATGTGACAAATTGATTGGATCCATGCGTAACCGGCTCCAGGCTGTGATTGACAATGAAGGTGGATATACGCGGTTTTGAATATTTATGATAAAAAAATTACTGGAGAGATTTAAATTAATTTAGTCGTAGCCTTCGGTGATAAGTGTTTATTTTGTGCACCGCTAACCATGCTTTCTATATAATTGTGTTAAGATTGAGGTTTGTGTCATAAATGTCTTAATAAATATAAAGAATAAAAAACTTTGTTTTTCTAAAGATTTTATTAATCAATATTTTAGCTGAAATCTTCTAAGCCCCCATAATCATAAACGGCCTTTAAACCTATTTTATTTTAAATATGTTGTTTTGGTCCGTCACTTTGATATTTATGTTTGAGAAAGAGACAAAACTTTTTAACTAATATAGGTTTGAAGAATAAGCGGGTTAGTTGACTAGCTATTCATATATTGACAATATAATTTTGTTCTTTTTTATTTGTTTCTTTTTTCTTATGGGACCACAGGACCAAAAAGTAATTATTACTCGGAAATCGGTAATGATCGTTTGCCCTCGCTCCAGTTGACGTTAGCCCCTAGAAACGTAAAGTTGTCGATGGTAAACATTATGACGTTTATTGTTTGTGCAGTGACAGCGTTAACATAATAGCTCTAAATGGCGAAAGTTTGCTACACGATATTCAACCTTAGGTGGGTCCCAAATTAAAGCTCGTGACTGTACTAACTGAATTCACCCGAGGCGCACGTGGAACTGATTAAAAAACAAGTGAATAATTTAGCAGATTCCCATATTTCCTACTATCAATTGGGAAGATTACGGCCTCGATAAAATCAACCAAGAGGAGATAAAGACAAAATTTATGTATGGATTCTACTTGGTGGCCGTAGCTGTGTGGTTGAATGATTTTATACCGGCTGCATCTGGAGCCTTATACTTTGTTTGGCGTTTCAGGCACGAAAACTTATGAAATTCTCTTTACTCTAGATCGCACACATAAACTTGAGACTTTCTATAATCTCCCTCGATTCGACCGAAGCACTATTTTCAGCCTATTGTCAAGTAGGGCGTGACCGCGTGGATCTCAGCTGCGATAAACTTTCTAGATACTAATTAGTTACCACTAAATATCTATCTCAGATTCAGCATGATGACATATCGAAAATCAATTTAAGGGGCTTGTCGCTAAACAAATGCCTCTCACACTGCGCTAACGAATATAAGCAAAGTCAAAGTCAAAAAAAGATCTCCTGCGGATCTCTTCATTTCTGATTGGATCACGTAGGGAAACTCCAAGCATAGCCCTGTCTATTGCCCTTTGGGTGACTTTTAGTCTTCTGATAAGGCCCATTGTGACTGACCACGTTTCCAGCCAGCCAGTGCCAGCACAGTTAAAGGTCATCACTGGCAACACGCACTGGTCAAAGACTTTAGTCTTGAGACACTGTGGTATGTCGGACGAGAAGATATTGCGTAGCTTCCCGAACGCTGCCCAGCCGAGTCGGATTGACCTCTTTCGCGAAGTTGGACCTATCTAGCTGGACAGTTTGTCCTAGGTAAACATACTCGTTCACAACTTCGAGTTCGGGAGGCTGGAAGTCGTCAAACCTGCGCGAGAGACGGTTCGTGTTGACTCTTGAAAACAGCTTGTAGACATGGCTCAGAAGTGTGATGGGCCTATAGTTCTTAAGCAGGGCATTGTCACCCTTTTTAAAGAACAGTACCACCACACCTCTGTCCCATGACTGTGGCGTTTTACCCTCGACTATGACCGAATCGAACAGCTTTTGGAGAGCCTTAAGAACGGGTGTTCCACCGGCCTTTAGGAGTTCGGCCGTAATTCCGTCATCGCCCGGCGCCTTGTTGTTTTTAAGCTGCTTTAGAGTCATCCTAATCCATCGTACAATCTGACGTCCGAGATATTTTCGGTATAGTGTCGGGTTAATCTAGCTCTTAGGTCGTTTGCCAGATTCGTAATGGAGTTATTGGTTGACGTGTATAACTGTCCATAGAATCTTTCGATCTCTCTCAATAGTTCAGGTTTGGCGGATACGATCCTGCCATCATCGATCTTCAGTTTCGCTAGCTAGCTCTGACCAATAGACAGATCTCTTGAAAAGACCTTGGAGCCCTTATTCCGCACTATCGCGTCCTTAATGCATCATCTGGAGACTGCAGGATCTGTATGGACAGTTTTCCACGAGTCCATCGTTAAAATTGTCCACGGAGTTCCCTAGGCACTCAAAACGATTCTGAAGTTCGAGCTGAAAGCTCTCGGGGTTTTGGACTTGAGTCGGTGCTGGGCGGAGCGTAGACTTCATCAGTCGAGATCTTTCCAGCTTGATATTTAAGTTCAATGTGCCTCTTACCATGCGGTGATCGATTCCGGTTTTCAACGCGTTGATCACAGAGACATCATTGTATATTTGCTTCTTCGTCAACATAATGATGTCAATCACATTTTTTGTTGCACCATCAGGGCTCTGCCAGGTCCACCTTCTGTGATCATGTTTTCTGAAGAAGGAGTTCATCATAAAGAGGCCTTCCTTCTCCATAAAACTGCCCAGTAGGTGACCCCGGTGGTGCCGACGTCCAACTCCAAATTGCCCCACTCGCAGCTCATCAACGCTTCGTTTGCCCAGTTTCGCGTTGAAGTCCCCCATGACAACGGTGAAGTGAGTTTTAGAGCCATTCATGGCTCTAAAACTCACAAGGGACTTATGGACGATAAACCCGACACCACTTTGGGACTGCTGGTCGCCCTCCCGGAAATAGAGCAAGTTCCCGGATTATTAGTATTATTTGTTAAAATGTTAGGAATACGTATAATTTTACAATGTTTGTAAATATGTGAGCACCATGTATCTATCACATAATTAATTTATCTGTCATAGCTTCATTTTTCATTCTTTTTACTCATCGTGGTATAGTAATCTTATTTTAGGTGCATCGTCTTCACATATAATTATGTAATTAATGTACACAAGATATTGTGAAAACATTTTAAAAGAGTCACGGTGGAGTTTCTTGTCCATTCTTCTCCATACGAAAACTACCTTTTGGAAGGGGCGACTACAATCAATTCTGTATTTTAAATTTTGACGTTCAAAAGTGCCTGTTATGTGCCTAATTGAAATAAATTATTTGACTTTGACTTTGCTTATATTCGTTAGCGCAGTGTGAGAGGCATTTGTTTAGCGACAAGCCCCTTAAATTGATTTTCAATATGTCATAATGCTGAATCTGAAATAGATATGTAGTGGTAATTAGTATCTAGAAAGTTAGTTATGAGAATATCATAAGTTTACGTGCCTGAAACGCATTCTGTATAAGGCTCCAGATGCAGCCGGTATAAAATCATTCAACCCTGTGTGGTTGGTTGATTTTATCGAGGCCGTAATCTTCCCAATTGATAGTAGGAAATATGGGAATCTGCTAAATTATTCACTTGTTTTTGAATCAGTTCCACGTGCGCCTCAGGTGAATTCAGTTTGTACATAGTTTAAAACACTGGACAAGTTAAAAATAACTCTAAATTTGTTGCTCAGTCTTACCTAAGGTCACATTGTATAGTACGGCGTCATCAAACGTTTTATGACAGCTCGAGGCAAATGTAATTACAACTCTCTGCAAAGCTTGTTTTAGTAAAATGTACTGTCGGGATCACCAATAATTTCCATGAAATATGACGTAATCTATAATATTTTGAAGTAGTTTTTTTAGCGTGGCTTAAAGGGTTAGGTAAGTGGTTTTCATTATCACCATCAGATTATTGTAGCAGTCTTCTGCTGGACATAGGCTTCTTCAATCGCAGCATAAACTTGATCCCCAGCTGCTTTAATTCGCATCCAGCTGATACCAAGCAGTTTGCGAAGATCCTAAAAGGTTGCATTCGATTTGGCATTATTGACAATTTGATAAATAATTTTTCAGATATTGTAATCTTATTCCATGTGTTCGTAAAAAGCATTTGGATAGAAATGAACATGCGCCATGACGAGAGTGCGCGCGCTTGCAAATTATTTTCAGCCTCGATAAAAACTTGATTGAAAAAAACATCAAACAACACCAGAGCTGAAAGTTTTTAGAGCTGTAAAATCAAAATTGTAAGGTAGTTTACCAACATCATTAGACTAACAGTATTTTGTTGTCGAGTAAACAGGAAGTATTGAACAAAGGCCGCGTCTTCACACCCCAGTGAATATATACCCACAACATAGCTGGTGCGTAGTACATAAGAAGATCCTTTCGTAACAGGGTCAGGGCACTATGTGACGGTGACAGCGCGTGCGCGTGGAAAGGTCAAGGTCAGGTGCCCTGGAAGATTTCCTCGGGGTCGTCGGCCGAGGCGCTTATTTTCAGAGGCCTGGTCCGGGACTCGCGACCTTCACCGCGATATGACCCTAACGCGGCACGTGTATTAGAGTGCGTAGGCGTTTACTTTATGGGCCTGTGTTATCGTTACCGATACCTATTTGATAATGTACTAATCATTTGTTGGATTTACTTTGATCTACGTCGAAGTTAGTTTCAATTTGACTATCAAAGTGGCTTGTAGATTCTCTATTCTGTCTTCGCCGAGATTTCGAAATAATGATAGGTTCTGGGTTCATATTTTAAGGCCTCCATTTCAACTAAGACTCGGGCCCTAATTATAGGTTTCAAAACGCAATTTTTTTAGTACTTTTAAGATGGAGTGCAGGTGTTTGGTCTGCGGTCTAGATTTTAGCAAGCATTCGCTAGGTCAATTGAGCACCCTTAAGTGAATTCTCAGATCACAGCCTTGAAGAGCGAGTATTAGGAAGGACCTTTATTGAAATTTTTAATTTTTCTGGCACCGCATGTGTTGTCGTTTAGAAAGCTTACAGGCCTGAAGCCAAGAAAGACTTTCTCCAAATAATTTTTCATAGAAGCAGTAACTGAAAACGTTAAAAGACGTCATGATCGATAACAACGGCAATGGTAGCGGTATAGATTGCGACGCAATTAACTGAACTCATTCAAGTTCTCAAACAGATTACGTATTAAATATGTAGTTTCAATCAAGCGTTTAGGTTATCAGTAATCGTAATTAAAGGACACGGTCGTTGTATATAATAGACATACTTAATATGTATATAATATGTAACTATGATTGATAATTTCGATTAGCTAAATATTATCAAATGTCGCACGTTGTTTCTCACGTGCGATTCGGTTCAGAGACTAAATAAAGTGTAAAACATTTTTGTTATTGCTATTAACCTACCAGATGATAACTTTTACGGTCATGTTTTCGAGATGAGCATTAATTGTGTCACATGCGTATATCAGCTGTGCAATGACAAGGTTTTTTATAGTTTCGCTGTTGATTGTTTTCTTCATCTACAGGTAAAACAGGCGTGACAAATTGACAACTCACATGATTAAAAGATTAAGAGTAGATAGTACATTAAGATGACAGATTGGCTCGATTATTGACGATCATTATTGTCACTCGATGTACAAGGTGTTAAAAAATTAACTTTGGAACTTTAAGAGGTGCTTTAGACCATAGAACTGAATCTGGGGGCACAGTAGTGCCTCCGCCAAGACGAGCCAAGCGAAGCGCAGGGGCACTACTTACCTTTTCTCGAAGCGCTTCGTCGTTTTTATGAACTCTCATAACTTAGGTTTGGATTATACCGGATAAACAAAATTCTCGGGATATGATGTCAATACTAGATTTATTAAACATATAAAGTTTAAATTGCATAGCTCTTTAGATTTTATTGATATCAAAAAAACTCCAATTTCGTCACTGACTCACTCACTGATGATCATCAAAATTCTTACGGTACTTTCTGAAATCCTAGAAAGCTGAAATTTGGTATGTAAGCTAGTATTAGTAAACAAACAAAAAAAAAAAATCTAAATCTTGGAGCTTTTACCCCCCAACCCCTTAAACTAGGGGATGGAAGTTTGTATGAGAATTTGGTTCACGGTGAACGAATGCTCTATTGATAAAAACCCATACAAACTCCCATCCCCTAATTTAAAGGGTGGGGGGTGATTTACAAAAATCCTGATAATATATGTATTCTATTATTTATAACAAGTAGTCCCCATATCAATTTTCAGACATCTATGTCTATGTCTGAAAAAGACATCTTTGTCTGAAAATTAAATAAATTAATAAATCTTTATTGAACTAAAGCCTAAAAAATCTATTACAATGGTATAGTAGAAGTACATACATTGAGAGGCTTATTGCTAGGTATATAGTGAAACCCTGACCTCTAAACTAGGTTAGTACCTGTATCTTAGAAGATCAATGTCCCTCCGCAACAATGTTACAAGCCAGACATTGTTACAGCTCTAGGACAGCTACCAAACATCGCAAAAATAAAAATGAAGGTTATAGTTTTACTTAGGTGTTCACCTTATAAATATCGACTTTAGTAGTATAAAGCACAACAGTCGCCTATAATCGAATATAATCGCCTAGAGCCAAGATCGCCCTGATCTATCGCTTATTATAAACAGAATACCAACAAAGAAAAAAGGCAAAGATAGAGAGTCGGCTATGAGAAAAAGGCACCTCTGATGTGCAAGAAATACACCCCAAAAAAGAAAGAAAAAATTAACAAAAAAAAAAAATTGTCTTAAGCAACATACAGAAAGAAGTGAAATCCCACCAAAAACGTTTTCTTGTAAAATGTTGCCAAGACAAGACCATATGGCTCGCACTTTCAAAAAGTTGTCAGATCTCATGTAGAGCCAAGCGTCGGCCGTTTCGCTAGTTTCGCGTGGTGAAAAATGTATTCACTGTTCATTACTTTTCTGTTATACAGTTAATTAGTCATTCATTTAATTAATTATTTCTCACGTAGAACCAAGCTTCTAACTCTACACGCCCCACCAATAAATCGATGGCGATTGCTCTACATGAGATCTGATAACTTTTTGAGAGTGCGAGTCATTGGTCTCGTCTTGGCAACAATTTACATGAAAATGTTTTTGGTGAGATAACTTTTACTATGAGATCAACTTTGAAATCGCGGAAAAAAATTAGCTGTTCCATAGTAAAGTTTAATACCTGGTCTACTGTTCTAAATGTATACGTTACAGTCAGTTGTTAACGATCGATAAATAATAAATGTTAAAAACGAGCATCACTTGTTGATTTATCGATCGAAAAAGCGGTGGCGATCGACAAAAAAGCGATGTACGTTGCTGACATGTTATTTGATCACACGTGTCGATGGTCAAAAATCGAGCAAACCTGTAGGCCTGTGCCTGTGTACCTTTACACATATGTTGATCGTCAAAAGTGATGTAATGATGATTTGACAAGCAATGATTATCGAAAGATGGCGTTATTGTTCATCAGGTTACCTGACTTGACCTGCGCGACACCCATCCTTCTGAAAATCAGTTGCGCAGAAGAAATCGTAATATTACGTAATCTCCATGGAGACAGTCTCTGTTTCTACGTGGGTGACATACAAAACAGCCAGTATTTCGGTAAACAAGATACTTATTTTGGTTTGTCGAATAGTTGCTTCAAGCCACAAGTTATTTCTGTTTTGATGTAATTTTGTTAGTTTTTATTTATTTAAATATACTGCCACTGCTTAAATTTACTAACCAGCCCATAATTATATCGCGCGTGATGATTTGACAATCGTATGACACTTTACTGTCTAACCGATTTGCTCGCCCATAGTGATGATTACGAGTTCTGTGTTCAGATTTGTTAAGTGAGTCATGTACTGGGACTCGCCATTTTAGAAATAACTGACAAATGATGACTCACGGTAATGTAACTCACTGGAAAATCTACGGTTGACTACGTTCGAAAGTTAAGATATGCAAAATTCTATAATGAGTTTATACAAACTTAAAAGCTCACTTGTAAGTCCTGTGAATACAGGGTCAATAAATTTATAATTAATTGTGTAGAAATACTTGTGCGGCAGCAAGTATTGGTACGCGCGGGTGTGAACCGGGGGCGCGGGCGGCGGACGGGGGCGGTCACGGTCGAGGACGCGGCCTTGACACGCGCCGCGCAGCCTCCGCGCGCTCCCCCCTCTCTCCCCGACAAAGTATCTTGGCAGTCGGTGTAATGGGGAACTAAATTGAAATGTACTGAATTTGACATTACTATTGACATTTGCCTTAGAATACAGCGCCACCTTGAAACGCACATATAATGAAATGAAATGAAATTGTTTATTCTGTAAATAGGATATTGCAATCACTTTTACACGTCATATTAAAAAAAAAATAAGAAGAAAATGCTAGATGAGTTCGGCGTTTCCTATCTGACTACTCTGAGAAGAAAGACCGAAACAAACTCAGAGGTCACAGTCTCTTTTAAAGTCCAGACATAATCTTGGTCAGGCCATATGAGGACCATGTAGATTAGTGTCTGAAATGGTCTTTTGAGGAAAGAACCACACAGATTTGAGTGGACCTGTCCAGTCAGTGCAAGCATTTGTCAGTAATCGTAGAGCTCAACTCAGAACTTAAGGAGCTCAACTCGACGAACAATACCAAAGAAAGGACATTTGGGTAGGTCGCATAAAGTACTCAAACTGCCAGACCATCATTTAAACTAACTGAGAAAGAAAAAATTAAAGAAAGGAAAAACAATAAAAATAAAATATCCACATAGTCCTCACATTCACAATAATTAAAACAATATAATACTTTACAAAGTAATCATGTTATTTTGTATATAAATTTCAACAATGTCAATATGTATATAAAAAAAACTGGTATTTTTAATGATTTACATAATAATTAAAATGTCAAATTTTATAGTTTTATCACAAAGCTTAGCAGAGCGAGCAGCTCAATCCCACGCTTTTTTATCTTCTAAATAATCTGAAATTTTATAGTACCCTTTTTTACAAAGTTTGGTTTTTATACAGCTTTTAAATCGTTTAATGGGTAAGTTTCGAATATCAATGGGAAGTTTGTTGTAAAAGCGTATACATTGACCCATGAACGAGTTGCCTACTCTGTGGAGACGTGTGCGATGTACAGCAAGGTTGTGTTTATTCCTGGTATTTAAACTATGAATATCGGTCATTTTCTTAAAATTTGATATATTTTTGTGTACATGTAATAGGTTTTCAAAAATATATTGTGAGGCTACAGTCAGAATGTTTATTTCTCTGAATTTTTCTCGAAGGGAATCCCTTGGACCTAGGTTGTAAATGGCTCGAACAGCCCTTTTCTGTAGAACAAAGATAGTATGAATGTCCGCACAGGTTCCCCAGAGAAGAATCCCATAAGACATAAGACTATGAAAATAACTAAAATAAACAATTCTGGCTGTATCTACGTCAGTTATCTGTCTAATTTTTTTAACAGCATAAGCGGCCGAACTAAGCCTTCCTGACAATTTTTCTATGTGTGGGCCCCATTGTAATTTACCGTCAATAGTGATTCCAAGAAAAACTGTTGACTCTACAGGGTCCAACTCTATTCCATTAACTTGAACATTAGTAGTTAGCTGCCTGACATTTGGCGTTGAAAATCTAAGGAGTTTAGTTTTTTTTTCGTTCAGGAGAAGATTATTTACATTAAACCAATGCACAACTTTAGAGAGTGCATCGTTAACTTGTTCATAGTTGACTAACTGACGTTTGATTTTAAAAATGAGGGAAGTGTCATCTGCGAATAAGACGATCTTGTGATTATCCCTTATGTGGTAAGGTAAGTCATTTATATAAATTAGAAATAAGAAAGGACCTAGAATTGAACCCTGCGGAACGCCCATAGTGACCGCAGATCCTGCAGATCTCTTGCCATTAATATCGACCCTCTGAATTCTGTTGTTCAGATAAGAAGTCAGAAGGTCAAGAGCTTTGTCCCTCATACCATAGTGGTACAGTTTCCTGATGAGTGTGTCATGATGTACGCAATCGAAGGCCTTGGACAAGTCGCAGAAAATGCCAAGAGCATCTTGCGACTCCTCCCAGGCCTCGAATATGCTCTTCAGTAATTCCACGCCCGCGTCTGTATATGTTGGCCATTTAAACAAACTCAATTTCTGAGGATATAAATGTAGGAAATACTATTGTTGTATACCTATAGCGACACTTCCTACATAAATATATTGTAAGCTTTTGCCATTACAGAGTAAACTTTTTTAGCGCTTTCCTAACCTTATAAAAATCTTTTTAGAATAAGTTTTAGGATAAGGATGTTTTCATAACAACAGTAAAGAATTAGTTTTCATGTTTAATTGTTTATGAAGTAGCCATATTTTTAACTTCAGCCTCAGTACAATAATGAAAAAAAAAGCAGCTTCCGTGATGGCCCGTATACGGGGTAGCAACAACGGCATTCTGAACGCAATAGCTGTACGTTTTGACTGTCCCTTTCAGAATCAGTGGGTCATGTCTTGTGTGGGTGTGGCGAGTCATTTAAAAATGTAAAGTAAGGAAATATGTACTAGGTTAAGGTTTGGGTCTATGCCACCTGAAATAAAGTTTAATGTTATTATTATTTTGTTTAAAGAAGCAGCTTTTGTTCATTATTTTATAATAAGAAAGGGTTTTGTGGTTAACTGCCTGAAGAATATACGTATGAAGCGATATAACTTATACAATATTATGATATGTTTCATGCTATTATTCTTGGGTATTACCGTATTGTGAAAGCCTACACTTTTGTGTCGTAACGAACATGACAATATATTATCGAAGGCTGTAATAACTACTCGATTCTGGACAAATCAGATGTGCTCCTACCAGAGTTTTAATTGTTTTTGTACTTATGCCATTTCATCCATTGCGTGATATGATAAGCCAAGTTTTCCAGACGCGCCATCACAGCATGTTTTTCTTGAAAAAAGTTGGTACTTAATATTTTATATAAAATTAATATTCTAAAGTTTATATTGGTGTAATTATATGTTCTAGTCTATAATAATATGTAACAGAATATGAATTTAGGTATGATAATTGATACAAGTCGATGTGTGATATTTTCCATAAAACTTGTAGGTTACTTGCCAACAAGTTTTATGTAAAATAGACGCCAATTGCTGTGATAAGAAAGACAGGAACGCTGGACAGGGCGTTCTGGGGGTCTTATAAAGCTTGCGACGAAAATGAGAGCATTATTATTTGAGTCTATTTCAACAAAAATATTATTTCTGTGAAATATACGAATGCAAATTAACTTGCTAAATAACAGCTCGTATCATTTTTTTAATCTTGAATTCTAAAATCACCTACTTATAACTAGTTGGAATGTTATCAAATATCGATCATAAGGCATACATTCATTAAAGCAACGGCCTTGTGGCTAGAAATGTTAAATCAATTGCTGGATTTTTAGTAGAAAAGGTCGACCGACTGCTGAGCTTTCTAATTTCTGAAGCAAAATCGATTAAAACCGTTATTCTTAAAATCCTCTCTCCTCTGAACATATATAACAGCTAAGTTTTCTTTCTTAAAATGTTCTTCTTTGACTCTCTTCCTAAATTTCGTCGTTTTCTCCTTGTACCATCGAACCTCATAAATGTATACATCGTAAGGACTATTTCTGCTTGCAGCGATCGGCAGCTATAGAACCGGGGCGGTATCAAATGTGGTCATCGTGTTCACGGGATTTTGTTTTCAAACTGCTTAGATATGAAGTTCTTCGATTATATTATTATATATTAGTATTTGGATATTAACAAATGACTCCTAGGTGACACGTTCATAAAATTAACTCATTTTCATCATCAATGTATTACAATTACTAACCGGGTGACAATTAAACCTTTGTTATTTTAAACCGTCCCGATAACCTTGACAGTGCTTACGAAGTTCAAGGTTGATATCGTCAGGTCACGTAATTGCTATAGATCGTAGTTAGCAGACGACAAAGCAAGTTTTGGTGTAGAATGGAACTAAAATAGCTAGAATTCTTCCAAGATTTTATTATTATTTTAGTTTTCTGTAGTTTTAAGCTTTCTGTCTGTAAGATTTTAGGTAATTGAAAATTAAGAAACCATATTGGTAGCTATATTTTGGAGCCGTTTGGGGTTGAAACACTAGGGGTCCGAGTGCTCATCGAGTATTCCGGGACATCGCCAAGTGTTTGCTCGACTCTTCACGTGACTCTCTATGTTTTGGTGAAAGAACCAGCATTGCCATACAACGTGGCACTGCTGCCAGCCTTTTGGGCACTTTTCCTGTTGACAGCGATGTGGACATTATATAATTGTCCATTTTTTTTTTTATGTTTGGCACATTCCTCGGGACCAACTGCCAACTCGCACAGACCAGTTAGAGGCACCAACCGACGATTATCCCTGTTCCCACTATGCCTCAGTTGGTGTAGGACTATTGCAGGATATTGAAATAAAGATATTGGATTATGGGTTGAGTGGCTAAGCGAACTCGTTATCTTGAATTATTGAAAGACTATGGCCCCTGCCTGACCAATGTTTTATATAAAACACACAGATAAATTGGCAGGGGGTTGACGTGCACACTCAATAATGGGCCCCCTAAAACGGTCGCTAGCACAAAGTGTCGTAGCGACGAGGGGGCAACATGTCCTGAGGTACTTATGACGAGTGGAGAGGTATTCCACGGGTATCAGGACAATCCCGGAAGTACGCTCAAGATCCCCTATCGGCATCTTTCTGGAATACTTCCTTCCTCCGAGCACGTTTGCTCTTGCGAATCTCCACTCAAGCCGGCCAATAAAGGCAAGAAAGAGGTAGGAGTTCTATTCCTCGTCAGTGTTCACTCCAGCCGGCCAAGAAAGGCAAGCTCGAGGTGAGGAACAAGACTTCTCCCGAGAAATAGAGTCCGTGGGGTCGCTACTGCCCAGCTCATGCTGCCCTGCGGGTTTCTGTATCTCTCTTGGTCTGGCTCCTCATCCTTGACCTTTCCGGTAAAGTAAACTCTACCAGCACAGACCTAGAGTTCGGAGCACGCAAGCCCCACCACGACGTCAACGTAGAGAAAGTCTGTAAGTCTGTGACTGCCTCGTTGGTCTATTGGTCAGAAGCGCTACTGATGAACGATGAGGTCCTGGGTTCGATTCCAAGGTCGGGCAAAGTATTATTTATTTATTTAAGCATTAATGTACACACACATATAAACAGACAAGAAGAAAAGAACAGAAAAAAAACGTACAAAGGTGATGCTTATTTCTAAAGAAATCTCTTCCAGCATACGTGCTATAGGACAGAGGGTAAAAAGAGATGTAGACACCGTGTTTAAGAGTAGAGAGAAAGTAAAATACATAAAATCAAAACAATTCACTTAATAAAATAAAACAAATTATTTGAGAATATACTTACATACAATACATAATACATGCAATCATACATACTTCGAAAATAAATAAAATACAAAATAAATTCGATGACGAAGTGGAAAGATAGTGTTCTTTCACTCTTCTTTTAAATACTGCAACAGTTTGGCAGTCCCTAATGTCGGGCGGAAGTGAAATCCACAACCGCACCGCGTGCACAGTGAAAGAGTAGGAGTAGAAGTCAGTGGAGTGGGGAGGGGACTTAAGCAGGTTTCTAAGATGCGACCTTCAAGGCACATGAGAAGGACGGACGTAAGAAAAGTGCTCCCGCAGATAAGATGGAGTTTTAGGTTTTTGGGTTTTCCAACAGGAATTTCTCAGTAGTAGCTCGGAGTCTGGAATTGTGTCCGGTTGATGGCAATAGGCTCGCCCCCTATTAAATGGGACTTAAAAACATAACTGGTGAAATGTGCGTGTACTACAGGTACACCTCTACCTAACCCTTCGGGGAAACAAGGCGTGTGGTTATGTTATGTAAGTCTGTAAGTATTTAAATTATGTAAATATATTATTATCTTGAAAAAAGTAAATAAAGTATTATAAGAAAAACAGAAATATAATACACAAGCTTTTGCCTGCGGCTTCGCTCGCGTGGATGTCGGAAAATATCCCACGTAAACTTACTACCGGAATTAAAAGGAAGCGATTGCTTCGCTTCCGATCGCATACCTAATAGAGGAAAAGGTCATTGACTCTTGTAGCACTGCGCCCGCGTTGCCGTCAACCATAATATTTTTTTTAAGCGTAATTTTGAATCTGTGATATCTTTTAAAGTATCAGTAATAAATATCAGTAATCTAAATTAAATGCCCAATTTAAATAACATTAATTGGGCATTTAATTTAGATTTTATTGCATAAGGATAAATACCTGTCAAAATAGCTTCGGAAATAACAATGAAATTTTTATCAAATTCTGAAAAATAAAAATAGCTATTGTGGGTAATCCTTATACATATGCCATCGCAGACTTTTTTGTTGAAATTTTTAAGATGTATAATTTTATAGAACATATATTTTATTTATCTCTCACGGTTTATGCGGCGCACGCCAGTAAAGCTCCAGGATTTTTTAAAAAAGTCGTAAAGTCGGCAGGATTTTTTCCGATACCTTCAACAATAATCGTCATATTTCAGCTAATTTATACAAAACCTAATGAATTATACACCTAAACCTTTCTTATGAATCACTCCGTCCATTGGTCAAAACCGTTTGAAAATCCGCTTGGTAGTTTTTGAGTTTATCGCGATCAGACAGACAGACAGACAGACGCGGGGGACTTTGTTTTATAATATTATGTAAGGATAAGGATAAAGTTGGTTGAATAATTAAGTGTTTAAAACCAAACATAAATAGTGAGAGGTCACATAACACATACGATCATCAATCAATCGATCGAAACGTAAAATATGAAATTGTGCCTAATAATAATCTCAATTCTGGTAATACCATCTTGAAAACAATGAGATTTTTTAAAAGAATAGCATGTACGATATGATAATATTTATGATACCTATGTATCAGTATAATTATTACATATATTCTGTTCACTGTTATTAATTTAGTTTAAAGTACTTATTTACTTAATAACATCAGTATGTTCAGTAATAATTTATATACAATAGTAATTACTTATAGTTTGTAAAGACTTGACATTAGGCATTGTTAGTAGAAGTTTAAAAATACTGCAAATGTAACTGATCAACTAAGGATCATTAATATCATCATTGGCAGCTTTGTTCCACCCACCTGCTGAGTACTCCTAGGCCTCCTCGCTTTTGTGCCACGTGTGCCCTGGCCTGTACGAGTCTCATCCACGTCTTCCCCACGATCTTCTGTAGGTCATCCACCCACCTAGCTATTGGTCTGCCAACGCTCCTTCTACCGTTTCTTGTATAAAGGATCACAGTAAGTAAAAATAAAATAAACAACATACAATTAAAAAGGCTTCACATACGCATATTATAAACTTTGATTGCTCGGTATGTGAACCATTCAACAATGGTTCAGGTACTGACAATCGAACTTCTGCGCGAATGCCCTCAGGGTGCCGCTGGAGCTAGCCCGAATCCTGCGCAACAGGGATGTTTATGGTTTTCGCATAGATTTACTCATAGAAACAATTGAATAATACCTACCTGATTGCGTGTTATTCAGAATTTTCTTCCAAAGTTTTCAGACTGACCTGAAACTCTTCATACATTAAGTCGGTTAAAAGAGTTAATCGTGTTGACGACGACGACGCTTCGGCTCTACGCTGACCTACTCACTCACTCTGACAAGTTCACGGTTTTAAATTCCAGATTTCTTTCATAAAATTCTTCCATGGTTAGTGGTGCCTTGAATTTGTTATGAAAAAACAAATTACTTAAGTGAGATTGAAATGGTCACCTTATATCACACTAGCTGTTGCCCGCTATTTCGACTGCGTGTATTATTTTTAAATAATATTTTCTAGGATGAAAAATTGCATATGTTCTTCTCCAGGTCACAGGCGACGTATTTGTAAAACATTTAATGATCGGTTTAGTGATTTAGGCGTGAAAATATAACAGACAGACAAAGTTGCTATCGCATTTATAATATTAGTATGGATATGGATTGGACACACCATAAATTATGTCTGACGTTCAAGCGGTTAAGGAGCAAATTCGATAGTTTTTTATTACCGTTACATGCTACGTCCTCCCAGTGTTGTGCCCAAGCATTTTTATTTGGTCGTGCATTTTATTAGCACTGACGCTATAGACGTTCTGTACCTTTATTTTGGGAAAACTTTGCATATGTTAAGGCTCATATGTGTGAGCAGACTTGGAATTCTATTGCCGTTCCCGAATATTACAATTCTTAGGTTTTGCGGAAGAATTAATTCAGATTAGCAGACGAGACAAAGGCTTCATTTGTCGAAAATAATTTAATGTTATGGCGGCGTCATCGCCACATGCGAACTACGCATCAAAGACCTGACGTCACACAAAATCCTGACGTCATACAAAATCCTGACGTCATACAAATCCTGCATTGCGCAATCAGAGTTTACCGCGCGAACGACATATATATGACTATTCGACATCAAGTGTTGGGCAGTTGCCCGCCAGACACGATACCCGTCTGGTCGGAAGATCCTCCCTTTTCTAAAGAGGATGAGTGAACTTTACACCCTGTTCCTCATACCTCTGAACTATATTGACTGGCGGCACTTTCGGATTCAAAATGTAACTTTGGGGGTAGTGTGAAAATACATTTAAGTAGGTACATTAAGAAGGTTCCTACCGTGTTTTTCATGGAACTTCTGAAAGTACAAATTATGAGTTGAACAAAGCTCTGTGGTACCTTTTGCCATTGCGTAATATATTATCTATTTGTTGATCCTCCATTCCCCATCTGAAAGTTAAGCTAACTACTTGCTCTAATCTGCTGCTGCTTTTAAATCTTTTGTCAACTGTTGTGTTTGATCGATTTAAACTAACAATTAACGAACGATTAAATGCCATAACATAATATGATTTGATAGCCGATTTACCGTAACTGAAAGTCTTCTCTGATTGCGAAATAACTTCCCATTGTTATTTCGCCTTGTCGTCTTGTCTTACTCCTCTAAGAATAGGAAAATATTCTTCCAAAGTTTCGAGTTTTATCTGAGCTGTAGAATCCTAACTATTAACATTATAAATGCGAAAGTAAGCTTGCTTGTTTATTCATTTATTTGTTTGTTTGTAACGCTTTCACGCAAAAACGGCGCATGAGTAGATCATACTTTTATGCCCGATATTCCCACGGAATTGAGACTTATACCCAGTTTGTGTATATATATTTTGTAGTTGGAGTTTCTTGCCCGTTCTTCTCCATAGGTACCTACTACGCTTTGGAATGGGCAACTAGCTTCATATTTCTGACTGACCGACTTCTAGACAATTCAAAAGTGCCTGTAAATGGTTTAATTGAAATAAATGCTTTGAGTTTGAGTTTGAGTTTGTAATGATTCGGATTCTTGTGTTTTTTCTATTAGTTTTTTAATTGTATGTATGTGGTCCGTCGTGGAAAACATGAAAAACCGCTCTGAAGCCTGCCTGTTCCTCGGGTTGCTGTTCGTCGAGTTTTACTGTTACTCTATTAAGAATGATTTTTGAAAACATTTTGTACAGTTACGACATTAAACTTATAGATCAGTAGTAGTTAGTTTCAGTTTTCATTTTTGTCGCCTTTTTTGTGTATTAGTACTCACTATTACAGACTTGGTCCCTTGGGTAGGAATATTTATTGAAAAGGTACCACATTTCTTGTAGGTTTTCAGGTAAGATTGTTTTAAGAGCTTTACTAGTGACGTAATCAGGGCCTGGCGCTGAAAAAATCCCACATTTATTTAAATCAGAAATTGAGTTTGCCATCCATAATAAAAAGATGGCATGGGCCGCTATGCCATCTTTTTATTATGGATGGCAAACTCAATTTCTGATTTAAATAAATGTGGGATTTTTTTCGTTATATTGAGTAGATTGAGTTTTTTAGATCGACTTCTTTCTTTTGTAGTAATCGGTTGCTGCTGGATGTTCTAGCAGTTTCAATTCTTCTAAATTTGTCTTAGTGTAAAGGATCCAGTCTATTTTATTACCTAGTTCTTTTAGGGCTTTTCTGATCCCTCCTGTTTTTGCTATGTGGTCGTTTATGCATTGTATTCTTTTAATAGTTCCTTCCTTTTAAATTTGATGACTTATTTTTTTGCTCATTTTAGTTATTTCTACTCTTACATCTTTGTCCTTCTTCTTGAGGAGTTCGTGACTAAGTAATAAGTGCCGCATGGGTCGATTCGTAAGGTTAATCATCAGGTTGGTCAGTGGATCTTTACATACCGATACTCCTCCATGCCTCGGAAAGCATGTTAAGCTGTTGGTCCCGTCTGTCATTCGTGGATCTTTGACAATCGTTACGGGTCGTCAGAAGCCCGAAAGTCTGACAACCAGTCTTACCAAGCGGTATCGTATTACCCAGTTACTGGTTTGTGGAGGTCAGATAGGCAGTCGCTCCATGTAAAATACTTCAGCTAATAATACTTTCAGCTGCATCCGGTTAGACAGGAAGCCAACCCCAATATTGTGTTTATTGTATTGGTAAAGGCTAGGCAGATTGATTGATATTTGTCCTTCTTCCGTTTTTCTTTAGGTCTCCTTGAAAGAGCATTTTTTATATTTCGCTATATTCCTTCCCTCTGTTTGTTTATGTTTTCTTTTTGAGAAGGCTTTATCGAGGAATAAATCGTACAAATATTGTATTTCGCTTTTGGCTTGACTAGACTTTTGCGTTGGCGTGCTAAAGTTTATTTGTAGGTTTCTTGATATTCCTTTAAATTGTGTTCTAGTTTTAGGAGGATCTTTAACGTCCAGTGTTGCTCTCACCATTCTATACGTTAGTATTGAAATTTAGGCAGTTGGTTACATCATAGAATGGTTTCGGGTAGTTTGTTGCTATGTACTCTATTTCATTTTCGTACTTGTTATCAGGGGAAGAGCAAGTCCATTTGTGTTTAAGATTCTTAAAAAAAAACTGTTCATATAACGAAGGTTATTTTCCAGTGCCTATCATTCTCTGCCCATTGTTATTTCTGTTCCCTATAACAAACTTGCCAATGACCTATCCTCATTAAGTTTCTGTGTTTATATTTTTCTATAAGTCTTCCATGATTATAACGTTTTTGTGTGTGTTTTGAAATTTTTTTGCTTATTCGTTGTAGAATATATCTTTGTCTTGTTTTTTTGCCATCTCTGTTGGGGCGTATATATTTTTATAATTGTCCATTTGTTCTTGTACCTGGTAGTTTATTCTTAGAAAAGCAATAGGATATTTGTTGTTACCGATTTTGTTATTCTAACGGTTTGCTTTTCCATCTCAACCTGAAGTTTTCGAATAAGGTTTCCATTTCACTGAATAACCCATTACTTATTGCAAACAATTTGAAATTGACACTTTTCTGAAGTTTGTACAATGTTTTTGTGTTATGCTGTGCCAATCGATTTCAAATGAAAGCATTTTTTTTAGGGAGCAATCGGGAGCAACTTTTAAATCAAACAAATCGACAAAAACACTAAAAGGGTGAGTGTTTCATTGTCTCAAGTATGCGAGTAATCGTTTTCATTAGCTCAACGAACTGACGAGAGTGGAGAGAGACCGCCGATGGGAGCGTTGCAAAAAGCGTGGTGCGTGGCGCGCCGGATACGGGTTCCCGTTGGAGCGCGCGGCGCGGGCGCGGGCGACAAGGGGGCGCGGGGCACGGGAATGCATCGGGACGTTGACTGTCTGGGCCCTGCCTGCGTTATCTGCAGTTGCCCTTTCGTACGATGCACCGTAACCCTCCTTCCACCCTTACTGTGGGGGCCAGCAGACTACTGCAGCCCCCTTTATTCTAGAATTTGCTATTGACCTGAAATAAGAAAGTAAACATGTTTTTGTGGGGTCGACGAACTTTATTCGATTAGACACAAGTTAATCTTGTTAGCGATATTATGAGCTTAATTATATTTGTGCTTCTTTTGTAATTATTATTACTAACTAATCATGAAAATAGGTAAATAATATACTTACACGAGCTATCTATAAATATTTTTGCTTTCAAAGAAAATAATCGATTGAACCATGAATTTCGCCATAAAGCAGTGTATAATTTGATAACACATTATACTAATTAAGAGTAGGTAGTAAAAGTTAACATTGGAAGTTATAATTACTGTAAGTTGTAAGTATCACGAGCTAGGCAGTGGTCGTTCGCAGGAGTCGAGGCCGCCTGATAACGATAGCAGTAAGTAATGGCCGACAAGCCTTGAACCTGCAGTGTAAGGACCTTCACAATGTCTCGTTCATTGTTTATTGAGCATTGTTATATGACCAGTTTATTTAAATACAGTTGTATTGATTGTTCTTAGATGTACTAGTTGCACTAGTTAGTACTTCACATTGGTCATCGATTTGTGCTTTAATTTGCACTGATTTATAAGGCTCTACATGGAACTTAAACATAACTTGCGAAATGTGGGTGTACTATAGGTACAACCTCTGCTTAAGGAAAATTGACGTGATGTTATGTTAATTATGACTATGAGTTATAAAATTCACTGACGGGACATTCATATTTTTGCAATAAATGTAGTTAGCAGGACTTTTCAAATAATTTAAATTTAATTAAAACAAAAATTGTTCATTAATTAATTCTATTAATTGTTAATTATTTGTTCTTTATTAGTTCTTAACTACGTATATTAGTAAGTTATATAACATACATATGTACATAAACTCACGCCTTCTTCTTACCCTCATGGGGGTAGGCAGAAACTACAGAACGGCATCTGCTACGACCCTTTCATACTCCTTTTGCCTTAGTTGCGTTCATACTCGTACATTTGATCATACAAGTACGCTGGTTGCGAGTACTACGAACCTGGCTTTTCTGAAGACCATCACTAATAAGATCACTATATGTCCTTCTAGAGTGCCCCTCCTGGCGTTCCCACTCATATCTGCCTTGTACATACCTTTTGTTAGTCGCCTTTCATTCATCCTCTCAACATGACCGAACCATGTAAACATACTCTTTTACATATTTGTCACTACACATCTTCTTTTAAACCGCACCCTTACCTTATCACATAATATAATTACAGATGCTTCGCAAGGAACGCATTTCCACAGCATTTATTCTACTTTAATGCTTCTTTTGCCACACCCAACATTTACTTCCATATATATGCGTAGGCACCGGCGCACCATTCTAACAGCTAGTGGAGCCATTTTGGGTATCAACTGGTTGGTCACAATCGCATGTGTAGCAACATTCACTTTATTTCCCGCATTTACTTCATCAATATTTCCATCCCTTTAAACAGATTCTCCAAATATGTGAACTCACTAACTTGCTCCAAACTCTTATCATTTATTTTCACATCACACACCTATACATCCTCTTCTCTTTCAAACATCATGAGTAAGTATATAAATAGATGGATAAATAGAACACTCTTTATTGCATACCATGTAAAGGAGAAAAAAATATGGCATCCTTACAGGAAACTAGTGACAGCCGTACTCAAGCATGCATTACGTCGTTATCGAAATTAATAATGTATCTCTCTCAATAATGAATTAAACAAGCATCAGTTGCAACAATGACTGACAGCACAAGTGTCTTAAAAAAAGATACAAAAGTTGCAAATATCAATAATTTTTTGATAAGCAAAGCCAGCAAAAAACGTGTTGGCAATTAGACTGGGTCAAAATATTTATCACAGAAGTATCAGAAGTGCCTCAGAACCGCTTTATCAACAAGTTATTTCTAACAAGTAAAAATACGTTTTAGATTTACTGTTCTATACACAAATTTTAGGAATCTTTCTGTAATAAGACGGACTTGAATACAACTGTTAGCTAACTTTTCATGGTTTTACCAATTATAATCAAATTAAATATTAAATTAATAGTTACGATCGATAAAAAATAGATACAGAATTGCAAATTATCCACCCTAAGGGCTGCGTTCAATTGGCCCACGCTGCCAACTTTAACGTTCATTGCTCCGTTTGAATCCAAGACGTCCTTCAAAGTAGTTCGAAATTAGAAAATATATGAAAATTCATCGAAATCGCCCAATCATTAGCAATTTTTACAAGAGCTCTTAAGGCATGAAGAGGTCTCAAGGTTGTCATGGCGGTAAAACCTTTATTGTGGTTTTCACGCAATAAACTTTCATTTAGTAGAAAGTAAATGCCGTAAATATAGATATTATACTCTAGAAAAGTTAGCTTCGACTTTGGTTGACTATAGCTAATGAACACATTTCAAGGACTTCGGATTTTTGCCCCTAAACTGAGGTGGCGAGTGTGGCGACACGCAAACCAACTTTATTTAGGCGACTATTTAACGCAACCAGTAAATCTAGAAATCAAGTAGTTCTTTTATGTTATGATACAAGAAGGTCAGGAAGTTTAATATACTTACACGAGCCATCTGTCGGACCATCTATTAGGAGTAGCTACTTTGATAAGTTGTCCATTTCATATAC
This sequence comes from Xanthia icteritia, assembly GCA_949128155.2. Taxonomy (NCBI): domain Eukaryota; kingdom Metazoa; phylum Arthropoda; class Insecta; order Lepidoptera; family Noctuidae; genus Xanthia; species Xanthia icteritia. Next base: position 12,118,519 of record OX421941.2, read on the forward strand.
CTAAGCATGTATTAGCCCAAGAAGACCACATCCTCCTAAACACGCCCTAGATTTTGACAAACTTTTTGCGTAGATTGTTTATTCGATAACCTAACACGGTTTTAAAGTGCCCAAAGCTCGTTTTATTCAATTTTATGTGCGGTTGCATCCATTCCTGGCGATGGGCTAACTTTTGTAAAGGGATTACTGAGGGCCGAGCGACCTTGGGCACCGTGTCCTCGGTCCGTGTCAACGACAGCGAAGACTTCGGCCTCGGCGAGTGCTGAATACCACCCCCTCGTCCCTTCACCACACCCCCTGCCTGCCCACAACCGATTTCCAAAAATTTCATGAACTCTAAGTAAATACCTTTAAGTCCATTCTTTTATTACAGTCAAACTAGCTACAGTTCTTAAAATAATTAGATCTAGTTCTATAAAAGGATGCTAAAAGTGCCTGAAACCATAAGTAATAGAACATTATATTTGTCAACCCAGGCGCAATTGATTTTGAAATATTCGTTTTATTTTTGAGGATAGTTTTCCTTTGATTTTAATTTTCCATTATTTTAGATAATATCGCAATTAACCCTTCTCGCTACACATTTAGGCTTCACCAAAAGCGTGCCACATAGCCTATATATTCGAGATTTGTGCGTGAGATATGGCATTTTACGAAATAATAGAGCAATGTTTATTTACAAAGTGGTAATATAGTTAAGGTAGTGGTGCAGGGTTGAGTGCGATGGCGGGGGGTAGTGGATCCGAGGGCGTCGACTGGCACCCAGAGCCCGACATTGAGGTACCCTCACGAGGGCATTCCACCGCTGCACTCCTCAAGGTTCCAAGCTTTAAATATCAAATTATATGAACAGTTCAACCAAAAATAACTGAACTGAACAACATTGATGCATTACAATAAATTGTTTGTCATCGCGTAAGGTAATCTTGTGTTTTAAATCTTTTCTCAAGAAATTGTCGTGAAGATATTTTGAGTGCCAGACAAATATAGCGTTGATTGCAACGCATTCGCCAATTTATTCTAACTGGAACAGCCCGTCTGCAAAAATATATATGAAAATGTGAAGGGGTGGAGTCGAGTAAATTAGTGCAATGGACCTGTTATGTCTGGGAGAAGAAATACATGTCCCGACGTTGCATATTGATCGGGGTCCGCGACGCCGCCGGCTGCCGATGCAGGCTGCATTCACACCGACGCTATGCATGCCATGCTCAACGGGAATTAATGGGAGCACTAATCATTATCGTGCTATAACTTTTATTTATAGCTAAATAAGTGAAGCAGCCTGTGTGAATAGTTTGTTAATAATTAAACTCTCTCATTTTGATCCATATCAAAGATAAGATGTATTACGGCAATTTTCTTTATTACTTCGTTTTTTGAATATCAGCAAACACTATATAGAATAAGATAGTTAATTTTAATTACACAGTAATTCTACAACATACTACTTTTGTACTACTACCATTCATTAATTCTTTTACAGTTACAGTAAGCGCAGCAAATAAATAGTGACTACTTGTAGAAAGTTTCGACTTTGACTATGGGTAATTAATATATTGTCGCAGTCAGCATACTAAATAACATCAAAATAAAAAGATAAATTCTTTTTTCTTGCAAGTTATGGTACCTAAAGTACAAAATAGTATACAATTTAAAAAATAAATAAATTTTAATAATTATGTTCCAGCAATTAAGTAATATTAAAAAAATACATAAGTAATGTTTATTAACCTACTAACTGTGTTATCTGTACCAAGTGATTATTATGGAATTGTAGCGAATATAAAGAGAAAATAAATATATCAAAAATAATTCAACGGCACTTCCTCCTTTAACAATGTTATCTTTAATTGACACGTTGTTCTACACGAGGGTTCTACACGTGGGTTCTAGCGTCTCGGCGATGCACCTAGCCTTGATATTGCTTTGTCATTGACACAAAACAGCGTAAAGATAAGATATATTTTTTCTGGTTATCTACATAACTCAATCGTTTTTAGTAATACCTCGACCCAGCCGTAGAGTCAGCATGGGCCCAGGCGTAGAGGCAGCGTAGATAAAGCGTAGATCCCGCCGTAGAGGTAGCTTAGCAGTAGACCCGCCGTTAAGGCGGCGTAGTAACAGCGTAGACCGCAACAAACGGGCGGCGTAGCAGCGACGTAGAACCTACTACCGTACAAGCGGCGCGGAAACTGCGCAGGAGCCCCGTTAAGGCGGCGTAGAGGCGTTGTCGACGCCATATAAATGAACGTATGGCGTTCATTTATATGCAGGCATCCTATAGACACCAATATTGACCCGCTTCCGGTTAGGTTGAAAGTTTCTTTTTCAACGGAAACATAGTTTCTTGGAAAATCGTGAAAGTTTTTATTAGAAGTAATTAAGCCCGTTTCAACTAAATATTCTTGCACCGTTGGATTTTAAAGTGTGTGCGCTTCTATTTAGGCATTACATTTAGGTGTTTAGGTTAGTGAAAATGGGCATTACGGATACAAAATATACCTACACAAAATCGACAAGTGCAAAAGTCGAAAGTTGTTAAATAAATGAATATTATTCAACTATGAATAGTTGAATAATATTCATTTATTTATTTATTTAATACTTCAAGGACACCAATGTAAAGAGGCGAACTTAATACCGTAGGCGTTTTCTACCAGTCAACCTTAGGGTGATGCAGAGACAAACAGTGGTAGGTGCAATAGCGAGAATTGAGGATTAAATATCATATATATATACAATACATATTATACCTATTAAAAACAAAAAAAAAATAAGAGCATAAAAAGATACACATAAATATACTAAAATAAATAAGACAAACATTGTTAAAACATTACCGTTGTGATGATACTGCCAGTGCCAGCTGTTCTTTCGAATGTGCTCGCGAACTTTAACTTTAAAGGATAATGGGTTGGTTGCCATTCTGATTACCTGGGGCAGCGCATTCCACAGAGAGACTGAATGAAGAAGGAACAGTGAATGAAATTTGTGCTGTGAGTGGGACATTAAAGAAGACGATTGTGAGATAAACGTAGATTTCTATTGTGGTTGGCGCAAATGTACTGAAAGTGGGGGGCTAGGTAACTAGGGCAAGAGGGAGAGTCAAGAAATGTAAATAAGGTGTTTAGCGCCCTTTGCTCCCTACGCTGGCGTACGGGCAACAACTTGCCGAAGATATTAATGGTGCCCAAGATACAGGCTGTGCCTAGTTTGGGACCAGCGATACCTCCAGTCTCAAACTGTAATGTTGAATGTGAAATAAACAATTTTACTTTACATTACTTAAGAAGCGTCCGATGCTTAGAGCCATGATCATATTTAAGCAGATTGAAAACGAATCAAATGATATGTGCTGACCGTCTTCTCAATAACATTGATGCATTGTTGCATTGTTTGTCTAGGAAATCTTCATTCAGGTCATAGCAGCACATATCACCTTAATCGATGATAGGGCAAATTAAGGACTGCACAAGCATTGTCTTCGTAGTATTCATATCACAACAATGATAGATTGAAAGCGATAGATTGGTGATGCTTTGCAATAAGAACAGCAGTTTTTTACCTTTTTTCGTCTTTCTGACCGACCGTCTTCTTGACAATTCAAAAGTAATCGAAATAAATGCTTTAAATTTGAAACTATTTGATTTGTTTATGTCGGATTGGTCGGTGTGAGCGCAGGTCGGGGGCTCGCGGCTGTGAGCTCTCCATGGCGTCACACGCGCATGCGTGAGCCGCTGCCGTCGCTGCCACCCGCATGTGCCCCAACGCGCCGTGTCCTGGTGCCCTTCCATGCCATCCAACTTTCACTCCCCAACACACTAAGCCATAAAAAGTTGTCGATAAATCAGGGGATTTATTTTTATTAAATGTATATATTAAAAATATGTGGTACAAACTGGTCAGCTGAAATAAAATATACAAGCTAGCACAAATATAATAATGTACAAGTATATAAGAAAACGGAAAGGAAACATTAGCCATCAAAAAAATCGTCCGCATCGGGAAATGAGCCCAATTGTTTTATTCTTCGATGGGAAAACAAAGCAATGTAACCAGCAGGCAGAAATTCACTTACATAATAGCTTAACAATAGTTGGCGTATTAAAAAATAATCAACCTCATCCTAAAGTCAACCACGAAAACCTATAAATGAATATTACACCTTCGCCCTAGGTCGATTAATATTTTGAACCGATCCAATCGTTCAAATACATTATAATATTCGTACGTGCTCATGGCTGCGAAAGTAATCTAAAATCTACTTAAGTATTACGAAATCTAATTAAGGTGATAGGTGTATTGAATATCATCAATTTAATGTCAGTAATAAAAAAAAAGAAAACTCGATAAAAATAATAATATCGTACTATAATTTTCAACATAATTAATTACTGCAGCTCTACAAAATTAACAAACATATCTTATCATAAATTAATCCTAGCTTCATTAAATTGTATGTACATCAGAAAGTAATTATAATGTGGAGTCAAAAAGTTTACAATGCGTGACAGTATCTAGAGTTCAGTGAGACTGTCGCCAAAATAGTCGTGAACGCTGAATCCGGCCGTGAGCCGCCGGTGGCAGTGACCTCGGCGCACCCTGCGACTGCACCGCACCCCCACCGCCGCGCGCCGCGCCGCCCCCGCACTACGCCGCACGCCTAATGCCGCTACAACCCCAGCCACCCCCTGCCGCCCTCTCATGTTTATGTTTCAAAATGCTGTGTTAAATTGCAGAAAATTGAAATGTTTCATGCATTTGTTTTCTTTGTATAGCGAATGTCTGTGTCCTAGTTCACGTGGATTAATTTCAGTTCTGGGTTTTCATATGATTTTCCTATTGAATACTGATTTGCAAAGAACAAAGGCGAGTCTATGTTAGAAATTACTGTGTGTGCTACAACTATATTTATTTCTTTTGAAGATAGCTATTTACTTATTTATAGTGAATCCCATCATCACTATATTAAACCCAAAAATACCAGAGATTAGTTCAATCGTGATAAGAGTATGTAAGACACAACATGCATGGCTTTTATTTGTTAACGTATTGGTATAATATATGTTCTTATTAGAGTGCATGGGTCCACGTGGCTATACTTCCTTGGACACTTTTTACTAAACCTCCAGATGGAGAGACTGTGCTATAATCTTTTGCAAGAAACACACTAAAACCGTCGTAGCGTGGCTGCGACCTTTCTACGACACAGGTTCATTCATGTTTGTTGCCGCGCATTTTACGGGTTTTTAAATATCCATACATCCCTTGCCATTGACAACGTGCTAAGCCATGAGCCTCACAACTGAATATTAATAAGTTTATAGGTTAGTCCTTTCATACCATATGTACAACGATATAATTTGAGAGCATGAAGAATAATGATAATTATATAATGCACTCATTGTAGTACTTATCTGCAAGATTATTCGAATGATACTAATTTAAGAACGAAGTATGAAAGTATAGTACAAACCCATCCGAAGCAAATTGAGCAAGTTCAATAAATTCTACGTGGACAAGTTATTATAGCCATTGGGTTGGTTGTATACATGAAATTAGTGTAAAAAAATGTGCAGATGTCAAAATGTTAAGTTAAACAACAACTTTAATAAAGATTTTGAAATAACAACTATAAAGATGTTGTTCAATTTGAAGGATTGAATTAGAATACTAAGAAATGAGGAAAGTTTTAGAAACTTCAACTGATACAAGAGACATTAAAAAGAAAATTCCATTGAAAGAAAACGTTGACGAGAGATCTGGATAACACAACGTAGAAGATAAGGAAAGTTCTCGATAAAATATTCTTAGAAAGTAATAGATGCATACTTGAAGGAACTAGTGTACAATCGGCAGAGCATCATGCTGTATCAGTCTCACAAACGCCCAATCGTGCACGTCATGAAGATGATAAATAAAATCGTGTATTATCTTAAATCGGCGATAAAAAACTGTTCTATAAAGCACATAACAGTTTTACTCGTGTCCAGTTGGTGTGCTATCTACTAGATGATTATCAGTCGTTATCAACGAGCGTGCTCGTTTGTCCAGTGAGCGTCGATCGAGCACGATGTATCACTCCTTGCCTTCGCGGAAGTGATAATAGCTGTTACGTCTTATCTCTCGACATTAACACTGACCGGGTTAATTTAAGATACCGATTGAAATTCGGAATTTTTTAATGAAAGAATGGTGAAAGGACAGATTATACCTAAAATATATAAAATATTTCAGACCTGAATCAGACCTATTTTGTTAATATAAAGTCGTAGTATTATCTACGACAGCAAAAATTAGTCGTTTCATTCAAAGACGATATAAAAACTGAAAGACACCAATTTTTTATAAAATTCTTGATAATTATTCTACACCTATGAGATTTCTGGATTTTTATTTACCTATCTTATTTTTACTTGTTACAAAACTGGGTCTATTAGGTAAAAAATGGTTTTAAATGGTACCAAAATAGCCTTATGTCCTTACGTACGAATATTGTGTATAGAAAAATTTACAAACATGTTCAGGTTTTCGAGAGGGGAAAAGTGAGCGTTTCTTGATTTTGTAATAAAAAAGCTATTTTTAAAATGTCAAGCAAAAAAAAGAATAAAATAAGTATTTTGTTGTTTTTAAATAAATCTACTTTAAGAACGGAGGTCAACTACATTCAAATAATGTTTATTTTTGTAGTGGGCTACAACACAATTTCACTAATTTCGTTGACAAATAGCCGATTAGTCAATAATCGCCTTCACATATAATTATATAATTGATGTATACAAGATATTATGAAAACATTTTAAAAGAGTAACGGTAATGGAGGTTCTTGCCCATTCTTCTCCATACAAAAATTCCCTTTTGGAAGGGGCGACTAGAATCAATTATTATTTTTCAAAAGTGCCTTTTTTGTGCCTAATTGAAATAAATTATTTGACTTTGAATCTATAATTCCATACATAATTAACTACATAGATACTGGAACGATAAACACGTTGAATAATTGAATGTTAGCCTCGTAGGTACTCACGTCACCATCTTCAAGTTCAAGGGCGACATGCACCGTAATTTATTCGTAAGTCACAAAAAGTTGAATAATTCCATGCTCTCTGATTTTTGGTGCCACCGTTCACGTACGTATTAAGTGTAATTTTACGGCTGGTTATTTGGTTATTAAATAATGAAATTGGCTGCAATGGCTCGATATTTTTTTTGTGAGTTTTATTACGATGAATTATTTGTAATTCAGTAAGGTGTATCGTGAGTGCAGTGCACTCTCGTAAAGGTCACAGTTAAGGTTAAAGTTGATGTCGGATGGGCGTTGCAGCGGCGGTGGCGGCGGCGCTGGGCGGGCGGTGCAGGACACCTGAGGGCGGGAGGGCGAGGGGCGCTCGCTGCAGATTCACTTTCGTCCGGCTGCGACCGCCCGCCACGCCAGTGAGAGAAAGTTGGCCGCGGCGAGCGAACGAGTCTCGCGTCGAGCGGCGCGCCGCGCACGCACGTAACCGCGCTCGAACTACGGCGCCCGGCCGATACATTTGCCCTTCAACTTCGTACGCGATCCACGTAAACAATGCGCTGAAATGTCCCATCTCTAAGAAGATTTCCGTATTGCATGTGAATTTACTTTCGATACTTTTGTGGAGTAATTGATAGTTTCATAGTCGCCGGTATTTATCGAGACTATAATAGACAATTTAATAGACGTAGTGACTTATCAGTATTTAAGGAACGATGCAGTGTTATCCTAAGTTATCCCCTAAGCGCGAGCCGATGGACATAGTATACGAGTCAGAAATGCTTCCTGGAGCGCGGAGGCTGGAGCTGCCGGCGCCCCCGGGCAAGGAGTTCCGCGCGCCCGTGCTGCTGGCGGCGCCCAGCATGGCGCCCGCGCACTCGGTGATCCAGTGCATGCGCCCGCCGCCGCCGCCGCCACCACCGCCGCCACCACGTCTCCACAAGCCACCGTCCTTCGAGGAACCATCCAGCTCCATTCCAGATTTAGGTAAGTCATCCAATCATTAACATAAACTGTCAGTGTTACCATTAATTCTTATGAGCAAGAACTACGCCGCGTAGAAGTGCTACGAGGCTACGAGCAACAAGAAGTCAGATAGTTCAGTCAAAGCAAACATATTTTGACTCGATGCGTAAGTATTTATTTTATAGTATCTATTACTAGACCCAGTAGTGTGTCAATTCACGTGACAGCATAATTTTATTTTGACGTAAGTACGCGTAACGTAAACGTAATACAAATAGACTCGAATTAAAATGAACTTATTTTGTTTATGCGTCAAAAACATATTATTAGAGTAACCTTCACTTACGAATATATAAATAAATATCATAAACGCTGCTATAATGTTTTGTTTTTGGAATTACGGAAGTTTATATACTTTTTCATTCACCTTTGACCTTGACAAAAACAAATCCGTAGCGAAGATACACGTAAAAAGTTTATGTATTTTTTTCAAGTTTAGTTTTTATAGAATCTACATAGTTTTTGCTACTATATGAAATTAATACGAATTACTATGTGTATAACTTAAAAACCCTTTTTCAAAGGGTCTTCGTTGTATCTATTTAACGTGTTGGTATGCCATAGATAAGATGCAACATAATATATGAAGAATTTTTTTCACTTTTTTAAATTCTGTAATTATCGAAAAGATGACTGACCGAACTTACCAGCATATTGTTTTGAAGAAATAACAAAAAATAATGCTGAAGTTGTGAGAAATGTTCATTTACTCGTACAAACGCGTTTATAAATAAAACGCTCCAATTTGAAAACAGCTCTTCTGAACATCGTTAAAATAAACTGGACCATCAAGATCACAATCATAGATAGGTCGGTATTATTTCACCTACACGAAGATCATAATATTAATTAATTTTTCGCCCTTCGTACAATTAATTAAAATAAGAGAATATTTATTTTAAAAAAGACAATGAGATTAGACAATGATTTTTAAGTTGGGATTATTCTGTGTCGAATGATTATGTACAAAAAGTACAACAAAAAGAGCTATTTCTTGAAATAAACAAAAATAAAGTTAATCTTAAAATGTTGAATATGTCATTCAGGGACCATTGTCGAAACCCAAACTTACCTTTATCTCCAGATTATTATCTAGGCATCAAAATAATGCATAGATTACGACAAAATCATTTAATTGAATGACCTTTTTGTCCATGAAGCTCTAAAAGATATGCATTGTGAAGGTCAGTTCCTACTAAAGGCATTTGTCAAGGATTGTTGAAGTGCATTTTGATATTATCTTAGTCTATATTTCCGTTATCCTATTATCTCAGTCTTGAGAAATGATACCACCGCACACATAAAACACGTAATTTTTTACGTCTTTGTTACATTTGCAGTAGATATATGTTAGCATAAAACACACACAACGTTATTTTTGGGTTAGAAATAAAACACTCTTAAATATTTCCAGTACACAAATCTGTATAAATGTTGTGGCCTGATCTTAGAATTGATTATTTTATGAAGTGTTCGACCATTTCATGAAATGGTTGTATTTCATGAAATAGAACAACGACCGCTGGTCACATCATGATGAGGTCTGGCCAGATCATTGAATACTCAACGTTTTGACGATATGAATAAATAAACGCACGACTAATTCTACTACTACTATCGTAAAATAGTCAGATTATCCACCGGTACAGGCGTTGATGTCGCTTTGTTTTTGTTGTGCATCATGGCGGCGGCATACAACAAATCAAACAAAGTAGGGTGACCTCTCAAAAAATGTCGAAGGACTTTTAATGGATTTTCAAATATGATATTATGGAAACCGACCAACTTGGAAGTAAAGCTACAACATATCAAAATGACAACAAAAAAAAAAACACGCCGCTTATGGCACCCCGATCAACCACGCTACTTCCAAGTTGGTCGCAGTTACTTGACAATTTTTACTACACCTTAAGCCATGGATACCCTACATTAATGATATGGCCAAACGTCGACTGACAATTCATTAAACGTTGACGTTTTAACGATAATATGGTCAATTTTACCTGGCCATTTCATGAAACACAACCATTTCATGAAATAATCAATCCTAAGATCTGGCTGCAACATAAATAATTTAAAGAGACATTATGAAAAATTACAAAGTTATGTTAATTTCAGTAGTCAACAATAATTACCCAAATAAATTCTATTATTGATTCTGTACGAACTAAATTAAATACTTAATTTACATACAGCACTATTTAAAAAATAGTGTTGTATTTATTTCAAACACACGCAGAATATGTAAGAATCCGGCCAAGTTCGAGTCGGAATTGCGCACCAAGGGTTTGGTACCGACATACAGATAGACTAGGGTTCTGTTGGTTGCTACCGTTTCTTCCGACTTGTAATTTAAACAGACATTCTAATCTATTACATATTATAAAATCGCAGCGAATTCAAAATTGCACATTGAATATTTTTGAAAATAAGTAATTGCTACGAGGTCTGGGAACGATTCTAATGCCAAAAATATGGTTTTTAGATTTTTGTCTGTTTATCTGTTTGTCTGAGTGTATGTTCCAGTACCACGCAAATACTACTGGAAACAGTTTGTTCCAATTTTGCATAGATATTTCATAGAAGTCTGATCAGTAAATAGGCCATAAATTATCACGCTATTTGCTATGGGGGATAAGCAATATTGCGATTTGATCGTATTCTTCTATCTTTTTCTGAATAGAGAACGAATGTTACAGATGTAACCCTTGAAATGATTAAGATCACGCTATGTCTTTACGGATCTAAGCAGTCAATCATGACATATACAGGGTGGATTTTTGTAATGGGCAATAAGGGCAGGAACCTACCTTAACCATTGTCGCTATAAGAAAACGATCTTAGGAGACTGGCCTTAACTTTTTGAAACATTTGATCTGCGTTCACAGAATTTTCAAAAAAACTATTTTGATGCCAGTCGATGCTGTTTGTTATAAGGATCTAAAAGTTTTAGAAGACCAACTGAGGATTGAGTACTAGAAAAACCAGAAATCTCAAAAAAGTTTCCCATACATTTCATAGGAAATGAAACTGAGGTGACAGAGAACACATTATACAAGTGTATGACAACAATCGAACTTTTCCTTTACTTCACTGGGCTGAATAGAGAACGAATATGTATGATAGTTACAGATTTAACCTTTTAAATTAATACCATCCCGCTATACCTTTAAGGAGCTAAGCAGACAATTATGACATAATATAAGAACCGCTATTTTATTTAGTCACCTTTCACCAAAAAGCCTAAGTTCGATTCCCAACTAATTTTAGTGATAGCTGTTCGTCAGGAATAATCTTTAAGAATGCATCAGTGTATCAGTGTTGTGCCATTAGGTAGGTAGTATATGAACGCAGGCGTTCATTAATTGACAAAAAACGAAAAACTTCGTAAGTAATGGGAAATTGCTACTTAAATCTGCGGGCATCTCAGGACGAGCTGCTTCTCACTTCTCACACGGGCAAGCTGTACGTCGCTTGCTCTCGCGTCACCGGACCTGACTCTCTGTACAACGGATGTAACCCTGAGTAAGACGAAACTACAAACATAGTATACAGGGAAGTTTTATAAAAATATGGCTGTTTTTTAGTGTATTGTGGTGTCTTACGACTACCACGCGAACGAAGTTGCGGGCAGGAGCTAGTACAAAAATGAAACATAACATTTAGTATGTTATGCTACCTATCCTATTAATACCTACCCTAATAATCATAGTAAAATAAAACAATTTATTTAATAGGTAATGGATTTTCATGGGCATGCAACAACTCACTATAACATTTCCTAAACTATCAACGATTATACAAGGTGTAACGTAAATAACGCAAGACCTATCAGCTGTTCAGTACATTTTGACGAATTATACGAACACAACAGCAGTTTTAATGTTTAGTTTTAGTATTAAGAGTTTCCCGTTTGCTTTTTAGGTCACTTTTGAGATGACAAACAAATTTATTAATCGTTGTTAATAATTATGTATAAGACGAGTGTTGAAAAAATAACTGGCAGTTTCTCTGATTTTCTGAGGTTCCGAAGAAAACGTAATAATTAACCTTTATAACATCACATTTTTGTATACAGAGTGTAACGTAAATATAACTCTTAAGGGGTCATTGTACTCATCATTATGAACAACTTTTACTATGGGACCAACCCTGAAATCGCGAAAAAAAAATCAGCTGTTCAGTACATTTGTGTTCGTATAATTCGTCAAAATGTACTGAACAGCTGATTTTTTTTCCCTAAAAATACGTACCTACGACAATGTATCCTTTTAACCAAGAAACTAATATCCACGCAGTAGGTACCATAATGTAATACATTAATTAAACTAGAATCAACTAAAAAAAAGACAAAATCAGTTTTTTTTTACACGTTATGTAAAGAAGGTCTAGTGGTATTTAGGTAGCATTTGCGGTAACCTTCAGAACATCAGGTAATACCTATAACTAAATGATTGCGTAAAATAATTTAACATCGCCTTGGCCGCTGTGAATTCATACTTCCTGCTTCGGAAAATTGTAACAGCGTACTTGCCACACAGCAATTTCCGGGTGATGACGACACATCATGAAGGTCACACTTATTAAATAAACGACACATATATTTTTGCATTGATTAATTATAACGTATGGTTATCTAAACAAACACAACCAAGGATGTGATTTATTTTTAACTTTTCCTCGATTCCTAGCGGGTTTACTACGTTGTTTTTATAAATAGCGTTATGTTTAAGCGATATCTTTTTGTACACCGAGCACTTTGTTAATTAATATTTAGCCATGATTTCCAAATGTTGATTTGTTGTGGAGGCACGCAGATAATATTAAAACGAATAACGTCACTTTTGAATACTGCGCTTACTTGTTTTTCAGTAGGTATGTAACGTACCTTCGTGAGAAAATTGCAAATAATCTTCCATAAAGATTTTCAATTTTTTTAAACGGAACAATTTTATATTTTTTTAAAGATGCGCTAACAATGTAAAAAATTCATAGACACTTCTGCTGACCAACTTCATGAGAAAAAACCTGCTGCAGCACGTGCCTTTTCAGATGGAAAACGCACGTGCCTCTTCAGTAAAGATCCGTCATCTAAAAATATTTTACTCTGCATCACTTTCTCACGTTTTACAAAGATTCATACCCATAGGTATGAACGACTACTATATGACTTTATTAGCATTTATGATTTTTTTTCGTGGTTATTACCGAGTAACCACTTCTTGTACCTATACACCTAGGTACAAGAAGTGGTTACTCGGTAATAACCACGAAAAAAAATCATAAATGCTAATAAAGTAGAACAAATTCGTATTCTGTTTATTACAAAAGTAAATAAAAAAATATTAAAGAAAATAAGGAAATCCACCTGATGATTTTATAATATCAATTTGGTATTATATTTGGTATAAAAATAGATCTTACATCAACACGTAACTCGAAAATAATATCTACTAAAATCTAGAGAAAGTTAAACTAATTGTATCTTTAATTATAATATAAAAGAATATATTATAATAAAGTTACAAGCTTGGAGTTATTAGGTAATTGTACCATTAATCAATTATGGTTTTCTACTAATTTGTCGTTTAGCGAGGTGGTCTACTTATCCGGAAAATATAATCAAATATGAAATCACGACTCATTAACATATGCTTGCACTTGAACATATTCTTAAAAGTACTCCTTTGTTCTATATATACGTTTTATGTAAACACTGACATATATGGAAAATAATCATGCTAACTATATTTTCGCGAATAAGATTAGATAAATATCGCAAGGTCACAGCGACGAACGTGTGCGACGAGTCATTTGGTGTCATTAAGGTCACTGTGACATTGGACCGATAGCAGTGACAAAATAATAGCCGTATCTTATCTGGCAATGTCAGCGTCGCGGGCGCAGCAGGTGCGCGCGACCCCTGCACCCTACTTGTTTGCGAACCCTCTCTCGGACGCGCACTAAACGGTGTGACAGCAATCCGTCAGATGAGTCACACGATAGGCTTCGGCTCCTTCAATGATTTAGCCAGCAGCACCTATGAGTGCCAAAGTGGAAATAATAATTTAGATGGTTTCTAATTAAATGTTAATGAAATCCTGAGAAAAAGGAGGAATGGAATTGAAAAGTATCTTGCATAAAAATAGAATAATCAGACAAATTGCCAATGCTGCAGGTACTCATGATTTCCCGGTTTTCAGGGTTAGCTGAACTATAATTATACGTATGTGAATAATGTGAGTCCAAAGATTCAGCCATATAGCGCAAATGATGTGTTATCATAACGCCATAACCTTCTGAGTGAGCAAATTACTTCCTGCTGATTCTAGTAGCAGATATATATATTTCATTATTTATCGAGCATTATTCTAATATTAATACAGGATTTCTACTCGACAGCAGTCATTTTTAGCGACCCTGTTATTGGATTGATAACATTTCTTGAAGGACAGTTTATATATTCTGCGACACAAGCACTTGTTTAAAATCTTTCTGAATCGTTATTCAAAGTACCATATAAAGTTATTTCTAATGAACCGGACACGTCAGCGGAAACTGAATATATAATAGTGAAAAATAATCCAGGATCTTACTAGTTTATAAAATATATCCCGGAAAACAATAAACTGGGCATGTGATTTGATTGCTCTGCGCTATTATACCTACCATGTATAGATTTACATAAGTATGTACGCTATAAACGACTGAGTACACAGGGAAGTGTTGGCTCGCAACCTTGGCCGAGGTCGCGAAACGTCACTCGCAACACTTATAAATTGTTTCATAACAACTCATTCGAGAATCCACTAATTGCTCAGTGCGGCGTTTTCCTGAAAGGCTTTTAGCAGTTGGTATGGAAACGGCTGAAATTGTGAAAGGTGTATTAATGTTTGGTGGTCTACGCCCCCTGGGTCCCGCCCGGCGCGGGCGCGGGGTGCTAGCCTTCGCTTTGAACTTGCCCCGCGCCCGCTCCACCCTCGCTGCTGTGACCGAGCACAGGTCATGGCCACACATATTTTCAAAGTACGTGCTCCATCAATTTTCGATTACAAGTTCATGGAAGGTGTCGTGTCGCCTGTACACAATAGCTATTTCAGCTTACTTCATAAAAACATGTTCGATAATCCTGACTTTGACCTACAAATTATTATAGATTTGGAATCAATAAAGAAATACTAGTACTAGTATAACCACGTGCCAACAAATTTTCCTAATTTCTCGTTTCCTGTTTTGATTTGTACATAAATTATACATGTTTCAAACATTGATATATACGTCATGTTACGTATTTAATTCCAACTTTGGCACACATTCACCCACAAAAACAAAGTTAAGTAGACAGTATCAGAAAATGAAAATATATTATACTTTTGTATTTGTTTGATTGTGCAAGTCCGAGAGTTGTATGAAGGTCATTGATAAGAAATCTGCAATGTTACAAACGTTGTTTGAGGTGCCTGCCATAACATAATAAAAATATGCGTAATCATAATAGGTACACATCGTTCTTTGATTAAATAATATTTTTTTAAATTTAAATCACGTTTTTACGGTTTCAAGGTGAAGTGACGCTAATCCTTCACTACCAACACAAGTAGTCAAGTACCTATAATGTTAGCATGACTAAACGTACACAGGTACAGTAGTAAACAATGAAAGTATAATAGCAGTACCTACTTATCATTATTATATTCAATCGTATATTATCTACGATACGTACAAATATCCTTGACACTCGATATTGACAGATATTGCATTTGGAGAATGATCACGTTTTAGCACACACGAATTTACATACGAGCATGTTTCATAGATTGAATTACATATTGCAATAGGTACACGAGTACCTACCGAACCTAATAGTACCTAATACTCGTAGTATCTAATAGTTAAACGAATGTGAATATAGTTGCTCTACATTTATGACGTAAGGTACGAACCTTACGTCACTAATAATAATAATAATATATTTGAAATAAAGGAAATAATAATAATAATAAAAATCTTTATTTCCAGTTTTACAATTTAAAATATAACACTAGGTATTTAAACATGATAAATTTTTGTCACATAAACTGTAGGTTAATACAGAGCTATAAACCTCTGACACCCAAGCTAAGATTAAACTTGTGTTATGGGTGACAGGGCTCTCAAGTTAACACTGATAGACAAATTTAATGATAGTTCGGAATTTCACAAAGTAGGTAACAACAGAAAATAAAGAAAAGAAAATAAACATTTTACACGGTAACAAAATAAACTAATTCAAGATAAAAACTATTTGTATAGTGTGTGTTGTGTGTGTGTGCGCGTTTTGTGTAGTTTGTGTGTGTGTGTGTGTGTGGTGTGTGTAATGTAGACCAACTATATTCACATTCGTTTTCCATGACATTCCGGAGTCTGGATTGTGCCCGGTTGATGGCAATGGCTCGCCCCCTATTATATGGGACTTTAACATAACTGGCGAACTGTGGGAGTACTATAGGTTAACCTCTGCGTAATTCTTCGGGGAAAACAGGCGTGTTTTTATGTTATGTTATGTGACATTACGATTTCCCTAAAGTAAAAGAAAATTCGTACCAACTGTTTATCAAGGTGCCTATGAAGTAGGTCCTCACTTGGCACTCGACCAGGGGTGTACTCAGCCTTGTCCGTCCACATAATAGTGGTGAAGTCAAAGCTAATTTACGTCTATTGTGATAACATCTTTCCTAATAAATCATTTAAAAAAAGATGCTTGAAAACGAAAATCTTACGAACTATGGTACATCGGTTTCTCGACTTCCTACAAGAGTTACAAATTATAATTAAGTATTTTAAACCATGTTTGTTCAATGAAAACTAAGACCAAAAGTATTTTTTTGTATTTTCATTTATCAAGTAAAGTAATAAAATACACTTTAAACATTTACATTAAATTAGATAGGATCACCTTCATCTAAAGTTTTATTTTCAGAATCTGGTGTTAAAGCTCTCCTTTTTTGTCGGTGTAGAATTTTCTCACTTTTCTCGCCGTTTTGGACAATATTTTCGTTGTAAGTTGCCTATTAAAGTTTAGATGATGGAAATGGTTTACACACTGGCAGTAAAAGTTGGTAGTCATTTGAGCGGGCATGTAGTTTTCTTATACAGAAAGATGTACTTCATCGAATTTTAAATTTTTAACTGCCGCAGATGATTAGAAAATATTTGAAAAACAGTTTTTAGTAAATGTTCACGGTAATGTGACGATTTGGTTTCGCAAGTTCTGCACAAGCACAGATTGTTAGTGTTACAATTAATCCTGGAAACTACGATGGTAAACATGCTCTCAAAGATGATTCTGAAACACGTGATATACAGATTTTTCTACATTTAAAGCAATCGCATTACCTACGATACAAATAATTTGGAACATAATTATTAGGTAGGTATATATTTACTAAGTAGGTATTCGTGTGATATATTATGCTCTTATTTTTAGCTTGCGTATTTTGTTGAATAAATTTGCAATTTTAAAAGATGACATCATTTAAAAAGTGGTGCGTCTCTTTTTTCTTTAAAACAATTTGGCGCAGATACTAATCCGTTATTAAACTTCAGTGGAGAATGAGTCGATTAAACTGCATCGTTTCATTTAAACCCATTACGGAGAGTCAGACAGAAAATAACAATGTCTGAAAGAAAAAAGTATACAATTTGGTTGATTTTCATTGCCACCCCGGAGCGGATTTTATGGCAAACAAACAACAATTATATTTCGTAGCACCCACCGATTTACGGTCTGAAAAATTCTTTATAAATAAATTCTACTCTATAAATAGTTTTCAGACAAGAGTTGCACAATTTGTTGAAAATTATTTCACACTATGAACAAACGAATGTATAAAATCTAAACAGTCCAGTGCTGTGATCCTCAAGCCGACGAAGCCGGGAGGAGGAACTAGTATTAAGTGTGTTAGACGAGCAAACAGCGGGCGGGTGCGGCGCCCCTGACCCACGCACTCCGCTCCGCGTTGCCATGGTCACGGCCGATCGATTCGAGCTGGGATGCACCCGGAATTGAATTGAATATCCGTACTCAAGGTTTCTTACCACTACTAACAAGTGCAGCTACATTTATACGTAACATTGTGTTAAATGTTACATCACCTATATTGCTTGCTCTTTATTGGTGCTATATTTCTGTATACCGAGGGTATTTTAACTTCAACGCGCTATTTTAAGAGTTTGCGGGCCGTTTTAACTAAACTTAGGTGGTTTAACGTATCGTCAAGGATACTAAAAATAAAGCCTGCTAATTTTGTAGTTGGTTGATTTTGACTCAGTAATCACAAGTAAAAGCACCAAAGGTTCGTTCTAAATGCCGGTAATTACTTTCAAAGCTCGTGTTTATTGGCGCAAATGAAATAACATAGGTACGTCGTAACAAGGTTGTTCACAGACAAAAGCCTCGATGTAGTCGGAGGCCCCCCCTGCCACACGGCACACCGTCCTTGGGCAACTCCAAGGACAGTGTAGCTGGCAGTGGGAGCTTTTTCCAGGGACTACGGTATATCTACTTAGGCGGAAAATGTGAAAATATTGGCTCTGGAACTGAAATACTGGTGTTAGTGTAAGTATACTTAATTTCGCTACTGGCTTAAAAAGCAGAACGAACAAGAAAAGTTTTTATATTTGAAATGTTTCTACAACTAATGTACGACAATACATTGCAAACGCCTGGTTTTCGAACATAATATACAACTATCTTAGTATGTGTAACAAAATAGTTTTAGTCCCCAAATTCATTCTATTCCGGACAAATGACGAGACGAGATGTTTCTGTAACGACACGTTTGTTGAGGACTGGGTCAACGAACGGGCGGATAAAAATAAAGAGCTCCCTAAACAAGCCACGTACATTCAAAATCGGGCTGCCATTGAAGAATGCTTATACAACCGGATAAAACTATTAGCATTTAGGTATACCAAACTTTTTATTTTTAACCGAATTTAAAAAAGGATGAGGCTATATTTTCGACTGTATGTTATGTATTTTTTTACTTATGTTCATCGATATTTTCGTCAAGGTAGAGGAAGATTGCGCGGTAGTCCCATATAATTTTTATTACTACTACTTTGCTTGGGTATTTTTTGAGATAACTTCGGTAATACGTATTTAATCCACTTTGTGTATAAAAAGTGTCGAAGTATTATAACATCATCAAGGATGTTACAATACTTCCTGTGACTTTTTTTTACATAGCAAGTAGTTATACAAGTTGGTGCGGGTAATGGACAATAAACAAAATTGTGAAAAAGAAAAAAAAATACTACAAATTGAAAAAGAACTTTAACGGCAGGTAATCTAAAAAGCTCAACGCAGATGGCGCTGGCTGTCATACGAACTGTCAAACATTGGTTATTTCTTTGGAGCAACTAAGTTTTCACCAAAGGTAGTTATTTTTCTTGAAATAATAATGTGTCAGTGTTGTGTATAGATGCGCAATCCACCCATCGGGTTTAAACCCGGTGGGTTTTTTGGGTGTAATTGGGTTTAAACCCGATTTCTAACCTTTCGGGTGTAAGAATGATTTTTGTTTAAAAAATGTACCTAACTTGTTGTAGGTACAAGAACCGAACGGACGAAGCGTACATTTCCCTAAAAATTTGGTGAGATAGACGTACTTTTTGTGAGTAACTGTATATGTTAAAAAAAATAAAACAAGTTTAAAGATCCATGACATTTTTTTTTAAATTATTATTATGCTTTTTAATGAATTATAATAAAGCAAGATAAGACCTTTATTTGCTGATGCTAATCAAAAACAAATTAAGTACTACATTGTTATTGTTACAGACGACAGCTATGTTTTCTGGCTTCTCGCGATGTTGAAGGTGAAGGTTCGTTGTTGTCGTCCGATATCGTCTGGTCTACAAAACTCTCTATTCTGATGACTATATATATTAAGCTATTCTAGAAGGCACTGTAGAAGTGACTTGAATACTCGTGAATGTGTCATCAGATGCACCTATCACGAAACTTTCTTCAACAGAGCTGAGAGCCCTCGAAGTTGTTATTTCTGTCACACGCTGCCAATCTGAAATAAAACATAATGTGTTACTTATAACATAGATATTTATTCAAACAGAGATACTTATCTTATTATATAAGTTTAGTTACATTTTGAAGGCTATTTTGTGGGAAAAAACATAATTTGGAGTAGTTACTTAGCTCTCTACCAAGTGTTTCTTTTCCAAATGCAAAATTTTTTTTCATTCGAAGTTCATTCTTCAATTCTTTCGCATTCCAACCACCGTATCTATAAGTCATTTTTTCATCAGTAAATCTCGAAATTCCCGGAAATAATATCAACACACGAAAAAAAAAAACAAATTCCCTTCGAGAAACTGAACCGTCATGACCGCCAAACACACCAGCGCCACCAAGCGGGAGCAATGGCGAACATCCCTGCCATTTCAGAAGTCGGTAGCATAAAATACAGAATCCAAAGACACCAACTTCCGAAATTAAAGATTTTTTAACTTCGTATTGTTTTTTTGGAAGTCGGTTGTTTGATACGTAAAAAAGTTTTTTTAATAAATAAATCGAACTTGTTTTGTGTATCGAGTTCTCTGTTAATTAATATTTTGCCATGATTTCCTAATGTTGATTTGTTGTGGTTGTGGTGATCGCTGTTAATATCGGACAACCGGACACTGAACGAGACACGATAGAAGTTTTATTGTTATAACGCCTATGAATGTCCCACAAAGTGTTAAAAGTTTAACATCATTTTTTAATACTGTTTACTTGTTTTTCAGTATATAACGTACCTAACTTCGTGAGAAAATTGCAAACAATATTCTATAATCATTTCCTGTTTTTTTTTACGGAATGATAAAATACTGTTTTATCAAAAATAATGGAGATTTGGGAGTGTCCTTTTGGGGTTTGTGTGAAAGTTGCTCAAACAGAATAATTTAGTGATATACCTAAACGTTGAATCATTGGATCAGTTCAGACATTAATAATAATAATAATGTTGTTACCCTAACGTCCCTAACCCAAGCCCACGGTATACCCACGGCGCGTCACTCGGTAATGTGACATGACAGTCTTCGTCTAAAAACGTTGCCCAACAGGTTCCATTGACTTCATCGGGTACGGAACCCTAAAAGTGAAAATTACCGACAGTTAGTTGATGATTATTAACATAATTTTCAAGGAATGGGTGTCAACATGTCTCTGAAAGTTCATTTCCTTCACTCGCACGTCGTTTTCTTTCCTGAAAGCCTCGGTCACGTTAGCGACGAACAATCAGACCGTTTCACTAGGATTTGAAATTTTTCTTTAAAAATTATCAAGGATACTGGGACCAGGCCATGTTAACTGACTATTACAGGTCATCATATAGGAGACACATACAAATAAATACAAGAAAAAACTAAGGCTACTACTAAACTAAACTAATTTTATTTAAATATTTTCCATTCTCATTGCACACCATATTAAAATCATTTCATAAAAAGTATTTAAATGGATATTTTAACAAAAGTCACCAAAAGTCACGTTTTTTAGTAAATCAAATACAAGAAATAGTAGTGAGTTACTAAACCACCTAAACATCTCGTGCCTTCTCTTGTTACTTTTACGCAGAAAATAATAGGTTTTCTATTTATATTATGGTTTTAAATATGTAATTAATTTACTCTTCTTTCCATTTAGCTTTAAATTGTAACACGTATCCACACCTTCAAAACAATAAAGTGAAAGTGCTTACAAATAATTAATACATTGATTGATCATGTGTCGTTTGAATGTAGGCATACAAAATTTGGTGAAAAATACACTACAGAATGAGAATTTGTGGTATGGTCTGCAGGAAAACCAAAAGCTAAGATTTATTCGTCTCAAAATATGCGCGACACGATTTAAAAACCATACACATTGAACAAGTCCGTTTCTGATACTTTTAGGACCAGAAAAGGGTTGTATAGTATGAGAACCTTCGCCACCAGGAGAGTATAACTCGCGAGACGATCGCTTGTCCACGTCGCCCTATCGTCGTCACAACGACGTCAGTTGCGTCGAGCTACTTGCACAAGTACATAACGCGCATGCATTTCATACGTGAACGATCTAAATAGAAGCAGTTTGTATAATTCTACTTTATATATTTGTTTTTACTGAAGACAAAATCTTATTCATTTAATTGTTGTTACAAATTAATCACATAGATTTATCTTGCCTTGTAAGAAAAGATCGAAAACTGCATTCATTTATTATGACAATGCTTTCGCTGTTTTATTTTTAATAACATAACATCACGCCATTAATCCCCGAAGGGTTGAGTAGAGGTGTACTTATAGTACACCCACATTTCGCCAGTTATGTTTAAGTCCCATGTAATAGGGGCGAGCCTATTGCCATCAACCGGGCACAAATCCAAACTCCGGGCTGCTACTGGGAAATTCCAGATGGAAAACCCAATAACACTTTGCCTGACCTGGGAATCGAACCCAAGAAAGAGCTTGCGACCACTAGACCAATGAGGCAGCTAATTTTAATTTAGTTTATAAGACGGCAGACGTCATTTTGTTATTTACAATGTACAAATTGGGCAATGGACACTTGTTTTTTTTTAACTTTATTTGCATTTGCACATGATCTATCACAATATGTTTTGCACTGAATGCCGACTAACGTTTGACATATTCAAAAACAAATTAATTCAACATGATACTCATAATACTTATATACAGTTTTTCTTTGTTCTTCGTTCAGAATATATATTTAGATCCATGTAAACACGTTTTATGACATTGAATAACCAACAAATCACATGCACTACAACAAAGTTCACAGCCAATCGAATCTGTGAACGTATCGAATCGCATACAGACGTACATTCATGCAATTTACACATGATTATCGCATCGGCAGTAGCTGCACACATGTGCATTATTATGGCTGTCCTTTTTACACTCGCAGGCGGCGATACCTCTTTCGAACTGCATGTGAATGCATTGCGCCATTTTCTTGGCACGTGCAAACTCTTCGCTTGTTCAGTTGCCCTAGTAGATAGTAGTGAAACTTAACAGTTCACGATGATGTTAGTGACTTTTCCAACAAATGCACGCATCGGTGAAATAAAACGTATGAAAAGATAAGTTTGAAAATTCTAAAAACAAACAAAAGAAAAGTAGTAATCAATCATGAAATTCAGAATTACCTATTTATTTTAATAAAATACAATTTAAACTAAATAATTATAGATTTGCCTGCATGATTTTGAACTTGATCTTTCAATCTGGGTCGAAATGGAATGTTATGTTAATAATGTTACTTAAGTTTTTGTTGTCCTTTTGTGAAAGTTCTACTTTCTTAATATCTGCCAGTAACCATAATCATGGATTATGTTTGTATTACATAGCATTCTAATATATTTATTTCGGAATATTTATTACCATAATCATTATCATAGACGTCTAAAACATAATTACGAGTTGGATTACTAAGGATTACTAAGAACACAATGTAGAGCGATGAATTTAAATAAAAGTGAAGTCGCAATACCGCCGCGCGGCGGTCGACCGAGAATGCAGTTCAGTGCAACCGAGTACCAGGGCAACACAGCGCTACAAGAGATCTGAATGCACTTTTCTCTCGCTAACTATATATATGCATACTGCATAATGCTCGCATGTATTATAGTAACCTATAAATAATATCTATATATACACGTGCCGAATATATTAATAGCTTATAAGCATATGTTTATGTGGCTATTAGATATAGGTGAAATATAGCAGTGACCAAATAAGTGATAGTAAAAAAAAAGCATCATACTTATGATCTATAGCCAAAATGTGTTTTATATGTTATTATTTTATTCTGCATTAAAAATAGTGAGAATAAATCCTTCGAGATAAGCATACGGTCTATGAAACTTACAACGACGACATGGTCATGTCAAGACAAAATGTCGTTTTTCATTCAGATGAGTTGTTTTGAAAAACACTCACTGGATTGTAACGTCCAGGTTGCAGGTGCAGCCTAATTTGATTGGCATATCATAACACTCTCTTATACAAATATTTTTCTTTATTGTCATTGAGACACTTAATTATTGTTATTGGGACGAGTTTGAATATGGGAAAGCGTGGGAACAAATTGCACTACACTATCAACAATGCACGGACATCACCTGCACCGACCGGATGATGATTCAGTATGGAATCTTAGCAAAACTTCTTATTGAATAACATATAATATTGAAATGAGTAGTGCTCTCGCTTTTACTTGTTTCCAAGTCGGTTATTACGCGAGACTGTAGTAGTGAGCGTTAGACGTAATAGGCGTTGCTTTCTAAGCAGTGAAGGTGAGGTGCACGCTCGGCGCATTGCTCGCAGTTCAAGTTTAGAGTTGCGCGGGCGCACCGATAATTGCAGAGATCGTTGCACTTCTAACGCCCTGCGCAGGGGCAACGAACGCACGCAGCTGCCCGGGAAATAGATCCCGTCCCGACTATTTCAGAGCATGCTTGCTTAGTTAGATAGCGAGCGCTCCCGTGCCTTGCCTTAACTAACGACTTACCTGTAATGTGAGAAGCAGCCATGAAAAAACCATGACTGAGCTTCAATGAATAAGAAGGGTCCACGGAATATAGTTTATCCTTGCAACTTAGTTCGTTTAATGTGGTTCTAATACGGTTTAATTGAAATAGTGAGTTTTTTAATAATCTCGAATAATCCGCATTTTGAATTAATAGCCAGCTCTACCCAGCTCAAAATATGTGGTGAGATCTACAAAGAATAAGCAAAGCTCGTAACTTAATTCTATGAGTCCTCCTCCATATAAATCTAAAACACATGATCGACTCATAATATGTGAAACAATTAAATGGTTCACAATTGATTGCCAATACTTTTTGTATAAGCTCGGCCCACTTAGTAGCGCGAAGTTCATCGGGGCGTTGCACTTTCTGTACGATTCCTCGGCGCGCGCGCAGCCCGGCCGCGAAAGTGATTCATTATGTGATCTGTGCGGTGCAGCGTGCACTTCTATTGTTTGCATTTACCATTCATAATATAAGTTCTCTAGCGCATTTATTTCTTTTCTTAATGATGTCTTGCACATAAGTCATGCAAGGCTTTTAAATGTTTAATTAATTGGGCAACAGTGCATTTAAGTGCTTATTTTAGTATTATGATGGATTCATTATTTTATGATGGTTAGTTGGTTTGATCGAATACGTAGAGTACGAATTTAAGAAAGTGACGACAGAATAATAAAAATGGTATCAATACCTCTACAGTGTATTTTAATTTTCACGTGGTTTTAAACTTTAAAAATTCATAATTTATTATGCTCCTGACGTGCCCACTTTTAAGTGTATGTTGACGTAAATAACTGATCGACGAAGCAGTTTGTTATTCCTTGTGCCAGCATATAAATCCAAAATTAATGTAACAACGAAAGTCAACGACCTTCACCCAAGTACCTGGTTTAGTTAGTGTAGCTACACTAGCTAGCACAGTATATACGATATAAAAGTGGTTTGAGCGCAGCGGGTTGGGAATGTTAGCAATAGAAAAAAACCTGCAATGTTAGAAGTATCTAAGCAAGTCGGGTGCAGTGGCCGAGCAGTGCCAGTGACCTGCTGGTGAACGCGACGACGGCGATGAATGCTCTAGAGAACTCGTAGCCAACCGCTACGAAACTGCTACGAGCGTAGATCACATCTTGAAAAGTTCATTTTTTAGGTGAAAATGATTAATGATTAGCTTAAATAATTTTTCTTTCTTGCATATTGTCATGATTCAATAAATCGGGGTTGACTGATGTTGACCCTCGTGTTTTTACGACATACATTATATGTGGACGATATTGCTATCTAAGAAAATACAAATAATTTTGGGGAAATGAGATGTGTCATCTTGTTTTTCTGTAGGGAGAGGGAGAAAACATGACGTGTCTTGATCAATATTGGAAATCCCTGTTAAGCCTGAGACTACGATGAATCACCGCAACTAACTGAAAAGGTTAGGTTTTTGGGACTTAGTACGAAGTGTTATCGAAATAATTATAGTATCTTTGCTACAGTTGAATAAACGCAATTATAATACTGTTATTAAAACTAATACTACTATCTACTTTATTAGGTTTCAAATTGCCTTTTTGTGAAAACATTTTGGAAAACCGACGATTGAGAGTCCCATCGTAAAATAATGACCACATTGTTGAATATGGTGTCATACGCCTTATAAAAATGTATGGAATTATGGATTCAGCAAACGGATGTATGGATTCAGAATGTTTTGCGATACGGTGAGCGAAGGGTATCGGGGCTCGCGGTGTCATCGTACGCCGCTGACCGACACCTCACACCTTACATTAAAACTCGTTTAAATCGATTATTGATTCGACTCATACGATTCGAAGCTTAGTTCATTAAATAATTTGATATTTAGTGATGATTCGTCTCATAGTATCGGATTTGAATTATTTTTATTAGACCAAACCTATTCGTCCACCATTATTCGTCGTTTATTTCACAAATTATACTTTTCAAAATAACTGTCTAGAATTAACTTCTAGACAGTTATTTTGAAAACTATAATTTGTGAGTAAGATAATTATAAAAGCTGTGAAATAAAATAAATCTTGCTTAGAATGTATAAGACGTGAGCCGTAAGTAATGGAATGCGGCGAGTGGTGTAATAAGCATGAGTAAGTTAGGGGTGCATCGACTCCGAGTGGAAAGTGCGAGTGAAAATGTGCAGCTAACCGCGCTGCCTCCGCTGTCCACTGGCCAGGTACTGCCCAGGTAGTATTACCAACAGGTGGCTAATTATTTATCCGGAAAACCTGTCCTAAGCCATGCCTAGCCGCCGCTCGTAGTTACTAGCTTCCTAGCCCACAGCAACACACCTCAGTGTATTACACACATTTCCACTTCTCTGTAAGCGTCGTCGTCGGTCATTACGTATAGTAGTACCTACGCCTTTCATTCATAGCTGATTGAGCGAAATGGATTCGTGGCAAATGTTTTATATTTGTATTTGCTGCTTTAACGGACACGATGAAATATTAGTTAAGTTTGACTTTGAAAATGTAAGCTTGTTTGTGTACTGGAATGTTTATGAGTTAATTTCAAAGAGTCACGCCGCAAAGACAATCTTGGTTCACAAGAGATTCAGTTTATTTTTGTTATTTTTCTTTGAACACTACAATGTCAATCGGGTTTTAAATTGTAGCATTGTGACTTTTATTTTCACTTGTGATCCAGTTTAAATATTTGAGGCACGTAGATAGGTGGCAGTAAAGATGATAATGGAACGATGTAGGATGAATTTAGTGGTGCGCGGGCGCGGTCAGTTTTTGCAGTGTGTTGCGTTTGCGCATACTGATGCGCGACCCGCGGCCCGCGGCCCCGCGGCCGACGACCCGCCCCTCGCGCTCCCCTGACGCCCCGCGAGTCCGGCGCTTGACCCCGCTTCCCCGCTGCACGCCGCCCTGTGAAAAACTACACCAAAGCTTTACTTACACAGTTTCCTTAGGGGTGCTTAACAAAACCCAACCGCAATGTATAAAAAAAAATGTTGTGTTGTTGTTCTGTTATGCAATCAATAATAACAGGGCTTCTGCCATAAAGTTGGAACTGCGGGAAAACAGAATTTATCTCTCGCCCACGTGGCGAGGAAATTCTAGAAACATAAGAGATAGAAAGTTTTTACCTTGTGTAATTCCAGCAGTAAATCTTTTTCTTTCGTTGTAAGTAATCTTTTATTTTTACTCTGAAACTGAAAGCGTAGTTTCAAGGGCTTAAATTTCAAAAGATCCACTACATAAAGTAGATTATATAATGATGATACTATAAGCTCCGCTTTCAATTGATTTTATAATAATCACAAAGCTACGCATTGGGGATACAAATCAGAACAATATCTATTTATTTTAATCAGTGAGTCATAAGAGCGGTAGAATTTTCTACGGAGTTAGGAGCGATCAATGGCAAGAGAAAGATCATCAGAATCCTAACGCTACTATGTGTCGAAGTCGATTTCAGGTCACGTAGACTTCGGTTTCGCCAAATCTACTGCAAGATGTAGATTATATGCAGTCAGTGCTAAAGGCATAGTGAATGTACAACAACTACAAGTCCACGTGCAGTGTTGGTGAGACTGCACCAAACTGCAAGACAACTTTCATGTAGTTTCTTCAATGAAATGTCGGTATACGACAATAAATTATTTGAAAGTCATATATCAACTGGTACCTATTAAAGACTTCTTAAAATAGCAGTTGACACGCTATTTGGGAATTGCGTTTAAATGCTGTTTCAGCTGTGAACAGAGATGTGCATGATTACTAGCCGATTGATTATTGCCAAAGACAACCGTTCCGTGTGTTAACTAGATAGAGCTACTGATTCAGATCAATGTGTCATATCAATATGTCTCGTATGTCTATAAAGTTTAAAGCGAGAATAGAAAGAGTTTTGATTTTAAAGAGTGTCCATGGAGTTTGGACTACCTAACCTATTACGCTTTGGAATGGACTGCAGCTTCATCTTTCTGTGTGACCTACTCCTTGACAATTTATTCAAAAGTGCCATGTTATGGGTTTAATTGAAATAAATGCTTTAAGTTTGAGTTTGAAGTGAGATGTGATAGTAGGGCTGCGACACGGGCGCCCGAGTCGACGTCCGCGGCCAAGGCCCGTCGGTCAGGGACACTCCATCTAACTCGATTATATACTAACTCGGCGTATTAGAGATAGCACTACAAGTATTAGAACTCTTAGCGATACAAATCCGTGTTTCATTATTTCTTGTGATTTTCTTTCAATTTTGTTATATAAAGACTGTTATTTTTGCGATAAATAGAATTCACGTTCAAAAGAGTAATATAATAACACAATATCATTTGTTCCTGGTTAAGAATAGCACATTTTGCAACACTCGAGGTCAGAAGAGGTAGGGGCTCTTCCCTTTGTAAGCGAAAATGTGATTAAAGGATTATGCCAAGCGGGTGGGTTGCAACACCTGTGAGTTAACAACGACATGAACTATGATCAACGATCTTCAACTCTTCTGGCAAGAGTCGTGATTATCGTTATTATGTTCATTAGTTTCCAGTAGTATAATTACGACGAACTCGTGTCGAAGTGACATAATCCAGTAAAATCGTATCGTTTCTATCTTTGTATTTACTCCGTGGTTTCTATTCATAGACTTTTTAAACAATAAATTAATTGTGTGGATTTCAGGTTTTACCCCCAGTTTCGCTTTTGCCCGCTAGTTTTTTTTTTGTTCGCTAGTTCCAAGAACACAGGGTTATTATATAATTCCTATAAGTAGGCGCTTTACGGAGATGAAAGTACATACTGATAACAAAATAATGAAGTCTACCACTGAAAACAAGGAGGCGGGAGCGGTACAGAATTAGAATATTTACTAGAACGAGATCTTCTTGGAAAATATTATTTTATTTGCACTCTGCAATCGGTTCTGAACTGACGTTTTCCCGCAAAATATTTCGTTCCTTGATTCTAATACTTATTGGTTATGGTTACGCACGGTAATAAACTTATAAGTTTATTTGAGCCAGTTCACATGACAATAGTAATTAACAAATAAACCGATGTTTAAGGTGGGGTCTGCTTTGTTACTGTAAACCTTACATTGTAACTAACTGGCGGATACAGACAATTAAAATTGCCCCAACTGTAACTTCGATGTGTACTTGTGGGGTGTCAAAGAGGATAACCTTGCTACTCCCAACCGTGAAGGCGAAAAGGCAAGTAACGAATGATGGCAGAACAGTAATCTTCGACCTTATTAATAGCGAATATGATCACCAAATATAAGTAGAGCAGCAGAGTAAATACTCTGCAATATAATAGGTATGACGACATTAAACATTAAAGTACTCATTAAAAAAATACATCGAAACAAATCCGTTGATTTCAGGGAACTATGCTGAAACTCACCCTTGAGCTCAACAAGTCACACCACACAAGATCGTTGTACGAGTTATTACTATCCGTACAATTCTCAAATTCATTATTTCATGACTGAAGTGAAGACAATGCTCATCGCTGGGTCTAGCTAGGAGCATGAAATTTTGCGCATAAAATCCTTGTATCGCACACCGGGAGCTACAACGTCATAAGTAACAAATGACGTTTTTTACAGATTGAAATAAAGAAAGAAAATTTAGTCATCATCCCTATTATTTTATTATAATATATTGTATAGTACTAACAATAGTTTCTTTTGTATAACTAACCCTTGGATCTTGGTAGTTATATATAGTATATACATAGTTGTCCCAAAATAAATATATTTGAATTTGAATATTAGGACGTTCTCGCACTAGCGCTTACAAAAACCCTCAGTTGGTCATTTTGAGAGTTACATTTATGATATTTCTGCACCGGATGTAGATGCATGTTTGACATCATTTGTGATCAAGAACTCATTTTACCAATTTTAGCATTTATGACGTTATTGCACCCGGTGTGCGAATAGTGAGCACTCAGGCAAGATTTTTGTAAATCACTCCCTAAAGTGTTAAGTAGGGGATGAACGTCTGTATGGAAGTTTGTAATTTTTGCCGATGGTAATATAAATCCCATCGGGCACACAACTTGTAACATACAACACTCATATAAGGGCCTTTTCACACTGGCGATTTTCGAGCGTGTGTCCAGCGAGGCGATTGTTTAACGCGCTTGCGCATGTGCGTAGAGAACACGCCGAATGTGCGCAGCGTGCTCGCTCCGTTTGCATAACTAGAGTTGATGACGTGAGTGTACAAGAGAGAGTGAGTCAAGTGAGTGCACAATATCGTAAAAACGCGGAGAACACGTCGCGTGGTCGTGGCTAGCTCGCTTCACACCCGCGGAGAGCACGTTCACAAATCGTCTCGATAGAAACACGCTGGCGAATCGTCAATGTGATAACGGTCTAAGTAACTAACTATTACGGTTACGCTGCTATTATATTACCTACCATAATGGATTATGCGTAGAAATAGACTACCACGTCTACTACAAAATATTTAAGTTTAGAGTTAAAGTTTTAGGTCAATACCCACACACAATAAATTACAGGGCTAGTTCTAGCTTCTAATTTAGAATTAAGTATGTGACTATTCCTCCTTTTTGGATTAGAAATCTATTAAAAACATTTTTACTACTAAAATTATTTCGTATGTGAACGTATCGCTAGAAAGGATAATTATGCTCTAAATCACTATAATCGAGCACATTTAGCAATTCCTCTTTCAAATATCGCTGAGAAAAGCCTTTGAAACGTGGTAAAAGCGTGTTCCTTTGGCTTGCAAAGTTGCAGTCTGTATCGTAGCCGCGATTACCCTCGGTAAGTCGGTACGTGCAGGCGTATATTTGTGTATGTTCGGTTACACTACACTTTGGTGCGGAAACGAGGTGCGTCGGGCTTCTCCCGTCTGGCCCCACACTACGGAGCCACCCTGTCTGCAAGCACCCCCCCGCCCACGCTACATCCACTGTGCACCAGCTCCCACCCCCCTTTCGGATGTAATTCACTCTCACTAACCCACTGCAGCACAGTCAATCATGCATATTGTGCTGTCTACCTAATTCAGGATAGTTATCAAGCTATGGTGTATGTAAATACGTAATTCCAGTATGTTTGTCTCACTCCGAAGCTATTGTTCACATGATAATAGACTACTGTCGATACAAAAAATGGGTATCACAATCACAAAAACAAAATAAAATGCTCGTAAAAAGCAGAGAATAAATCAAAAGAATTTAAGAAAAGGTTTTACTTTCTGTCAATGACTTACTATTACCTACTTAACAAGCCAGTAAAGAACGCAAAGATGAAAATTAATTACAATAGCTATCGTCGTGAGTAAAAACCAGATTACAATGTAACAGTAATTCGATAAGTGCACGTAAATTACTGAACATGTGAAAACGTTGCACGTAAAACACTACTCGACAGCAAGCTACAATGTTTTTGTTCCAACTTGCGACAGTAGAGCACATTATACCGAGGTATAACGCGCTCATTTCAAATGCTACGTGAAAACACCTTTTATAATTTTTCTTCTCCATTTCCCCAAGTTTTTTGTCCGCATGTCACACACCGCGTCACTCAAAAGCTTCAGTGTGTTCTCTTTTTATAATGTCTGCAAGTCGGTGGTGAAAGCGCCAGGGTAGCGGGCGGGGTGAAGGGGCGCGGGGCGGCGGGGGGGGCACGAGGGGAAGTGCCCCCATGTCTAGACTGGGTCGGTAGTTTTCCGGGATTCAGTTGGCTTTGCCTGCAGTCTGCTCACCCACTCACTGCAATGAACCTATATCCATAGATATGTATAGAGCATGTCTGAGGACCCTCGCCGCGTCAGACGCAGTTTTTGTATTATTTGTCTATAACGTAGTTATACTGTGTCGGGGTGGCGGAATGTGCGAGTGAGCTTGTCTGCAGGGGATGCTTGTCATACAACAATCGATATCGTTCGTTTTGAAAAATTATGTTGCGTAACATGATTAGCTGTCTCGAATTTCCTCAAAGTTACCTCATTTTCTATACTTATTTAAACTAAATTCGTTTATCATCAAAGATTTTTCGAGAATATTTATTAAAAATGCATATTAGAGCTTTGCAACGGTTAAATAATTCGTGAGCTGTTCTGAATGCTACGTCAGGCCTATTGGACCCTTGTAATCTTAATTTACGGTGAAATAAAATGTTCTTGACCTTTTTAAATCAAGTAAGACTTTCTTCATTGGCTTATATTTGAAGATAAGAATAAAATAACACACGAGGTACAATTTGAATTCAAATAGGTACTTTAAGGAAGCTAGTTTTATCTATGTGCAATGTGGGCAGTTTCAAAACATAACAATAATAAAATTTCTCCTGGTAGGTCATTTCCAGTATAAGCTGACCACTCATTGTACGGAAATCCTATATAATGCGAGATCAGTTTATACTGGAAATATATAGCTTGATATGTAGCCGAGTGTACGAGCAGAGCCCCATCAGTAATGGTATCTACGGAAAATTGCTATTTCTTTCACCAAAGGTTTTTGGAAGAAAAACTTTGTGTTTAGTTATTAAATACAAAGGACATTGACCATCTATATAATGGGAGTTGAACCAAATGCTGTCCAGAAAAGACACACAGCGCATAGTGCAGTGCGTATAATAGTCTGTAGACCAAAGCTCTTCAAAATCTATCCGAGGAGTTTTGAGATAAAATATTTTTTGTTTTTTTTTTTTTAATTGATTAACAATGACAACCAGTGACAATGAATCCTAGTTATTATTTTAAACAATGACACACATTATTATTTCCTTTATTTTATTTATATACATATCACATAATTTTTATTTTTTTTACTTTTTCGCTTCATTATTTCCTTGGTGAAAAATCACTTGTTCCGCTGTGACCCTATTTGGGGGAACGTAGGTAAGTAGATAGGTAATACGTCGGCACCGTAATTTTATATTTGTTCTTAGAAAAAATATTATATTAATAGTTGTTTAACTTCTTTTTTAGTCATATAACTTATTCAGCTTCCAAATAGGATACTTATCGTATCGATGCTTCGACTGATCAGAATGACCTATTTTGTTAAATAAGAATATAAACGCCACATTCAAAGCAAAAGTTGTTAGTTTTACGTATGGTTTCCAGAACCATACGTAAAACTAACAAGTAAAGACTAAGATCGTATCTCTGTACGTTTCAGTAACAGCGGATAAAGCCATAAACTCAACGAAGTATAAAACCTTAACACAACAATCTACCTACGCATAGTCAACAATACATCCATGGTAACAATTTGACTTTGACTTGCGTCTTTATTTCATAGCAGTGGAGGGTGGTTTTTGTAGTACAAAGTGTGGTTCACCGTTCTATGTAGGATCTATTGAGTGTCTTCTACTAACCTGATGATATGTATACAACTCCTGTTCCATGGAAGTGGTATCGATAGTCAAGTAACATGGCGTTCGCTGCGGTTCTCGGGAGGCGCAGCCACAGGTCCTATTCCAACCTAAACAAGTCATTGACGGTTCGTCTATGAATTAACAACAATAGGCAGTTTCCTTGTAACAGGCCTTTGTGATATTGAACTATATGCGTATAAATAAGCGTAGATCGAGCTTGTAATAAAAGTGTAAAATGCGTAAACGTTATATAGGCTAAGGGAGCGGTCACAGCAGCAATGTTGAATTTAGTTCGGAGGAATAAAAGTATTTATATTCAGTTTCAGGCCGGAAAACCACATGTTCCAACTTCGCCCAAAATGCGCTATCACTTTACAAGTGATAACAAAAAAATGATATTTTATGGATGGGCCACTCCTTGAATATATTTTTTTTTTTTTTTTTTAAACGTTGCCCCACACTAGGAATTTCTCCTGTATCGTGGGTGCGTTTACAAACATTTAAAGTCACATACACAAACAGCCAGACCCGGAACAACTACTTGTAGGTCATACAAATATTTGTTCCGTGCGAGAATCGAACCCGCGACACGCAGTGCAGCAGTCAATCGCTTAACCACTGCGCCAACCGTGCCGTCATTGATTTGACAATATCGGTGTTGAATGAGGTAATAGTTATTATTCTTATTCCTCTTACAATAATTCAATTTATCTGTGATTCTTAGAAATTCGCCAATGTAAACGGAGCCTTAGTATTAAAGTTACTACTCAAACACAATAAGGTCTTAAAATGGTTCTCTAGACTTGTTTACAAAAAGCTCAATAAACACCGTAGTAAAAAGCGAAGTACACAAAGAGAAGAAAACGAATTGTTAAGTAATCGGTGTTCAACTTGTACAGTCAACAATACGAATAGTGGAGTAACAAAGAATAATCCGAGTGCATACTAACCTAATTATAGATTCCAAGTTGTGTTGCAAGTGGAGACGAAATGCCACTCTCTCTCGAAATAGTGAAGCTAATTACATTTCGTAACTGCGGCCTGAAGGGTCGTGTAGATCGAGGTGCCTATATTTAGCGTGGCGTGCAGGGGGCGCGGGGGCGCGGAGGCGCGGAAGGGCGCGCGGTGGCGCTGGTGACGCGGAAGCGTAGGGCGGGCGGAGGGCGTTGACCGTGAACGTGGGGCGGCATCGATCCGGGCGGCCATACCCTCGCGCAACGGAAAGTGTGTGCCAAGCACTGCCACAACTACGACACCGTTGCATTATTTAAGTAATCGACAAATTATTTTGGAAAGCTTTAATATATTAGACTAGTTTCTGCCTGTGGCTTCGCCCATGTGCAGGTCGGAAAATATCCTACGGGGACATACTACCGGAATAAAAAATGTCCTAAGTCCTAAGTCGAGTCTACCTGCGTGCCAAATTTCATCGAAATCTGTTCAACCGTTAAGGCGTGAAAGGGTATCAGACAGACAGACAGTGTTACTTTCGCATTTATTAATTATAGTATGGATTTTTGTTTGCGAAAATCCATCGTAGCGAACTCGTGTATTTAAAATATACGACTCGCACTGTCTGGCAATGTTCATGTGCAACAAAACTCCAAACTACGTAGATCCTAAGTGCATCAGTACCCGGACACCAAACACTTGTATTATTTATAAAATTTGGATTGTAAAGTAGTCCATTCTAAATGTAGGTAGAGCACGTGGTCGCCCAGTTCCCTCTAAAGAGCTTTCAGTGAATAATCTCGACGCACCGATTACGGAAGCTTTGCGGGCGATGATGTAGGCAACAACAAAAGGAGTATTTATAATTATTGGGTTATAACCATAATATCTGACCTTCAGTGGCTAAAGGAGAACCTTGCCTTTTCGATACTTTAATTATCTAAACCTTAGCTAGTTTACTCACGTCGTAATCTTTTTACTAAGTCAAGACGAGACTGACGAAATTTTCGGGTCTTTACTTTCTATTAATACGTTTTTATATTTGATTCTCAAAACAAAAAGCCGTAAGTAATATTATTATTACGTAACATTTACAACAGTCTAAGAAAATTTAACTAACCATATTGTGTGAGGGCTTATTACAAACGTATTTTATTATTCCGAACTATAACGACACAATATCCGTGTAGACGTGGAATAAACTTGAGCCCTCCTTGTGTCTATCCCTTCGATCTAATAACGAAATAAAAGTTAGTAGGGTGCCCTGGTCACGAGGGTAGGTTGCTTATAGCCAAGATACACGAAGATATGTATGAGAAGGGGGCTGGAGCGCTGCTTGTAGCGAGCAGTGTGCGTGCCGCGAGCAGTTTCCAGACGTACATGTAAACATTATCATCATAATATTCATGTTCAATTAATTTTGGAACAGAAATTGCATTTCCTTAAAACATGCTATACTATACTAAATCTTAATAGTTCGTAAGCATAATATTTATAATCCGTGTGGCGTGAGCTTTGGGGTGGGTTATTATTAACCACAAAATAATATTATACTCCAGTTACATCATATTTTTGTTTCCATAAAAATGGGGAACATTTTTATAAATAGATCAGCACAGTTATTAGGGGAAGGTTTTAATGAAATAATGTTAGCTACAACAGTAGGAAAAATAATAGCAACGGAAATTAACCTCCAGGAAATCCGACGGAAAACCCCACTGAGCAACAGCCAGCCTAAAAATACAGCGTATTTAAATATTTACGTTTATAGGTATCGCGTGGCAATAACGCGTGTGCAATGGGGGGTTGGGGTGGGGAGTTGAATGTCGGGCAAGGGCGGCATGAGTCACGTCATGGCCGATCAATACTGCACGGGAATGCGTGGCGGCCCCGCCGAGGCACCCCCCAAAGTGACTGCACCCCGGAATTAATTCGGTGCCATTACTTCCCCAATTCCGGCTAGTTCACTGTCACAATCACAGTGTGTGTAATTTTACGTAGTGACTTTAATATGTACAAAGCCTGCACGTGATATAATAATGGCTACATAAAAGAGGTAAATTAATTCTAATCAATTGCAGGCAGAACTCAAAAATACAATTCGTACATATTCGCCGCACTCAAAATAAAGTGCGTATTCAAAAGGTATTTGTCCAATTGTCTAAAATAAAGCCGTAGCGAGCTGTAAATTGAAAAGTAATAAAGTTTGTTCGGTTCTAAATTGGCTGAAACAATGTGACCGGAATGACTTTTAGATCGAATCATAAGTTATAGCGTCCTCTGCTGACACTACTTATCATTTATTCAACCCAATTTTGTTACAATCTAAAGCCGACTTAAAATAGCAAGTGTAAAATCCCAAAAAACAATTCAATGATGTTACCTACTAGTATTGTCTTTTATATGGAGACAGAGATAAAACGGGAAAAAAGAGAGGTCTTCGATTGACGTCATGACCATGACGCTCATGATAATATGAATTTTACAGGAAATTAATATTTGCTACGTTCCGTAAATCTTTACTTTAGAATAGACATCAGTGTTCTTTCACAAACTACTAGGGCATGAAATATGAAAACAAATACGCTTATGTAATTATAAACAATTAGCCCACGTCCGCACGGACGTAAAAATATCGCAGCGGGATTTTATCGCGCACTAGATTTTCAACTCTCGGTGTTGAGCCGAGCATTGAGAATCCAACAGGGTACATTCTAGCGCTTCGAACAAACACACTGTTGTATATTCAACTCTCGGCGCTAAGCAGAGCCTTGAAAATACAGTGCACGAAAAAATCGCCGCAGGAAAAAATCACTCGTGCGTACCTGGGCTTGACAGTTTTCTTTCAAACTTAGCTCGTGGCTCGTTGAAAAATTCTAAATGTTGAAAAATTTTAAGGACTGCTTATTACTAAAATGACTGGTTGATCATTAAACAAACTATCACGCAGTATTACGTGATTCCGAATTAAAATAGTTACTTTAGCTTCGAAATTTCAGCCCAT
Organism: Xanthia icteritia; assembly: GCA_949128155.2. Classification (NCBI taxonomy): domain Eukaryota; kingdom Metazoa; phylum Arthropoda; class Insecta; order Lepidoptera; family Noctuidae; genus Xanthia; species Xanthia icteritia. The sequence goes on from OX421941.2 coordinate 12,156,440, forward strand.
TTCAGGGAATACTATGTGGAGTTAGATTTTGGCGGAAGTTCGCTGGAAACTTGCCACTTGGCAATAAACACCATTGTAAATATAGGTAACAACATTATAAATATACTAAATAATATTCGCTTCCAAGTACTCGTTGAATTTATGTTTTTTTTTAAATTTATCTTAGTTTAATTACTAAGGCCCACTTGACTCATCAGTCACTGAATGCATTTAAAACACCTTGCTGTCTGTGTCAGATAACTTTGTTTAGCGCGAAATGCATTTAATGATTTGTGGTGGAAGAGGGTCGTAAAGAACGTAATAAATTTAAATACTTACAATGCTCCCTGATTTTTTTTCTTATAGCTCGTTACTTGGAAACAGTTGTAAAACAATCAAAATCGGATCGCAATCAACCTACATAAATACACAAGGTGTAACCTCATACGGTACTTCAACTGTTATTTACTTTGAAGTGTAAAAGAGGGTTCAAAAATATAAAATAAGTGCTCCTGGAACAGATCACCGTTTTTACTAAATTGAGTATTTTTTATAATGCTATACATATTTTGGTAAGTTTATGTAATTCTTACACTATGATCATATCGGCCGGCCATATATCAGTAATCTTTCACAAAATGAAAGTCAACATGAGGATGGACAGTAATTTTTAAAATCGGGGTTTGTCAACCATCTACTAGTAGAAAGTACACAAATCAGCGTAGTGTTTTTGTTTGTAAGAACGTTACAAAGATATATATTTATGTTTTTTTTACTTCACCTATAGAACTGCGTCATTGCCTTATAGGTACTTTGAAAGTAATTAGTTTGTGATAACTCCTAGATACCATTAGGTCATATCAACATAGACAGTAAGTACGTGAAGTTGACTGTACACAAGTGCGTGATTCTGATTATACTGATTATAATAACAACCAACAGCTACTACTTTATAACCGTGTCCTATCCCAATAGTTCACAATATTATTATATTGAATGGAAACCAGCAAGACACAGATGTTCAGGATATTCAGGTACCCATGCATATGTACCTTACCCCATTGTAAATGACCTAAACCTGAAAAATCAATATAGAATGTATATAGGGTCAAATTAAAATAGCTAGCGAAACTCCGCAGACGCAATGGGCATCAATATCTAAACATGATAAAACAAAAGAAATTAATATGATTAATTTTTTGATGGGTATCGACCACATTTTAGTGTAGTTACTTGAACTATAATTTAAAAAAAAAACTGTGTTTTTTGTAAACTTCACATACGTGATGTGCTTCGATATCTAAACACGATAAAACAAAGAAAAACAGATTTCCTCAACTTGTACTTCAAGTAACAATATTAACAGTGGTCGTTGACCCTAAAAAAAGCATCAAATCTTTTTTCTATCCTGTTTATATGACTAGACCTATCACGTCTGTAGTTTCGCTAGCTAATTGAATTTGACTGTACAGTGCAGTAACTAATTAAAATCGTCATCATTTAATTACACGTCCATTATATCATTCATTACACGCTCGTAAACTAAAATCGCAGCGCGTCGTCTCAAAAATTTCCATCATTTCTGGGAGTTCGTAACTGCAAACAATTAATTTTAAAACCAAAGTCATTCATTACAATAACAAGTTCTTACGGAAAATAATGTTGTAAGCTTTATTTTCTATTGTGAGCTATTGTAAGTAAATAAATATATAATCAAAGTAAATAAAGTTATCATGATATCCCGTTAGGGCCATTTCTTTAATATAGTTTAGTGAGCGTTGATTTGGTTCTCGTGAGCTCTGCTATGTGGAACATTTTTCGCGCCTAGTTACGTCGTTGCTCGTAATTATAGCATAGTTTAAAGAAAAATCACCTCTACAGTGTATACGTTCGTCCGGCGATCCGCCATAATGCTTGCGTGTGTTTTGTGGCATTGAGCACTAATAATAATCGGTGAACTTGACATTGAGAACGGAGGCTCGTCATCGTAACAAGATGCTCCATCTCTTCCGCACAATATTGAAATGCTGATGTTAAAAAAGGATGGCTAATATTATCTTCTGTGTTCGCGAGTGTTTGTAGGTCAGTCGTGTATTTGTTCCGGACGATAGTCCGAAAGTCGGCTGGAGGTTACATTACGTAGTTATTTAAGTTAGAACTCAGCACTCAATGTGTGCAATGTACCAACACAGCTGAAATCTGCCGAATCAGACCATTTAGCGCGACCTCTCATGATGGAAACGGTTCAGATTGTGTCATCACCTGGAGCCCTCTTTACCCGCTTTATACTTCAACATGTTTATGATACTAATAAACGTATTTTTGGAACATTGTACATTTAATTACATTGTACAACAAAAGAACACTGAGAATCTCTTTAAAAGACAGAAAGAAAGAATAATATTTATTTGGACACAGTTCGTGAAACACATAATATCAAAATAAAAAGTGAAAATAATCTAATACCTAGCAATAAGAGTGTGTGCCTCACGGCTTCGCCAAAAAGGTTCATTTCGGCTTAATGCCAGACAAATGCTGTCTGACGCTGGTTTACACACATCTAACTAATCATTCAATGTAATTGCATTCGTTTATGGAAAGGAGAAAGTATTTCATGATCTAAAAATATTATTAGTATTTCCACTCTCCTGATTTTCTTTCCAGTGAGTTCTATGGGAATTGCAAAACCATACATTTTTATTTAAGAACTCAAAACAGAAAAACTGAATGAATGAACTCAATAAGTAAATTAACTACATTCTGAAAACTTTTCGTGCTATCTAAATTGCAAAAGTTTTTCACTTCGCGCTAAAACGAAGCTCGCGTTTATTGTGAAAAGCGGTATCTAGTAGCGTTCCCAAGGCCTTCTTGCACACGTTAACCTTATACAGCCTACGTTGTTTCGGAAAATTCCGCTAGATGGCGTTGCTTGAAGGCTGCTCGCAACTTAAAGTTTCAAATGAATCTTCAAAGATGGCGCTACTTAACGCAACTGTAGACATTATAAAGCAAAAGAAAGCTGTGATAAAAAACGTAACGTTTTGGTAATAATAATCACATTGCTCATTTTTACTTTTTTTTTTTGAATATGATACCGAGGTAACGTTCAGGTGGGTTCGTATGGTTTTGTATTGGTGATTTGTCTATATATAGTATTCAGGTTGAAAATACATACCTACTTACTGAAAAATTTTATGTACAGTTCTGTTTAATTATTTATTCTTATTATTTTGTACATAGTAGGCATTATTTTATCAAATTTAATTTCCCGGAATTATTTAGAAATTTGGAATTCAGACCTTTATAGACGAAGAAAATTCAACGATAATCTTAAAAGACATCAGTTAGGTATTACTGCATTATTTTAACAACAATCTGACGTCCTACTCGACGCTCAACAAGTAACATCGATACTGCACTCTATCGGGCAACGCACTCTAAAGCAATTGTTATTAAATTATGTAGGTTATAAATCCGGATCGGTACCTATAAACAAATAAAACGGCTGGCTACGTCAGCGGTGCGATGTGTTGCGTGTTCGAACGGCACGTAGAAATGCGTCACTTACTCGCGGTCGTCGCTCCTCATACAACAAATGACGTTCTGACTCATATCCAACGTTATGGGTATTTTTGTATAATGATAAACAACCCTTTTATTTTTAGCCTTTGAATTTAAATATAAATGTGAAACGGGCAGAATTTTGTTGATAAAACAAGTGTCACACAATTACTTGCTTAAGTTCTTTTTACGCGGGTTTTCAACACTGGAACGCAGAGTAAAATAACAAAACAAAACTTATGATTACAGTTATATCAGAGTAATAACACCGTGCCGTACATGGCATGCAACGCACTGGTTTCCACGCTTATCTCGGATTAACATAGAAATGATCGGAATCTCCTCCCGTGTCGTAAGCTTATGTCTGTGACCGATTAACGGATAAACATAACACGTGGGCCACCTATCCCCAACGGCCAGCCAACTGAAGTTGTGTAATGTTCTAAAAGGAAGATAAGATACTTTCTTTCACTATTTAAAAAACTCGTGTTGCTTAGCTTACAAAGAAACAGTAGCAAGCCACAACTCTTATGTATTCAACTGTTTTAACTGCTTTTTCGTAGCACTGACATAATTATCATGATTGGTTTTATATTCGGCATTCTTCTAGTATTCGATTTATTTAGGTACCTTCAAAGGTCGTCTTCAAAGAAAATCTTATGTTTACGTTAATTGGTGAGAAAATGAATGAATTAGAAATTGCGTCTGAACCTAGACAAACTATGATGAATTGATGATAATATATCTGGGTAATACAAAGAACGAAAATATGACATACATACGTAAGTAAGTTTTATACCTACGCCTTACCTACGAATCAGTATTCCAGAACCTTCAGTTCTAAAGTTCTTAAGACGGAGTCAACGGAGACTGGTATAAGGTCACACAATCTAAGTTGCAAGCACAAACTATGCAGCCGCATAAAAGGTAGTTAAAGTACCTTGATAACCCCGTAAATTCTTGCGATCTCTTTTTCTTAATGGGTTCTTAATAGAATATAATGATGATGCCATATCGGTCTTTATTGTCGTGCACGAGCGCTTCAACTTTGATTTATTACACGCAAATTGCACGGCAAAGTAAACCATTCACTGGTTTTCTTTTATATTCATTCAAAGTTTCAATAAATTATCTTGGAGGAATTATTTTGTAAAATAAAATCACTAAAATAAATAAATAGGCATTGATTTCAATACCGTAGAGGCGTAGACCATTGTTAAAACCTTTTAAGGTTTGCTGAAATGCATATACTTATTTTATTCATTAGTGTTACATTTATCTAACTATACGAACAAAAATGTAAAAAAAAAAACTAGCTACAACGGTCCTACGTCTGCTACGCCATTAGTTCCGCTACTCGCCCACAGATGGCACTACTTGTTGTTTTCGCTTGAAGAGTTAAACCATGGATGCGTCGAGAACAATTCCAAATATTGTGTTAGTCAGAAAAAATAGGTACGTGTCTTCTGAATATATTTCCGCTTCAAATTGACTATGCTGACAATTTCAGTCTCATATTGAGCAGTTAGCCAGTTATTATCTTACTATCCGTAAGTAGATTTAGAATCTCGTGTGTAGTTCTTTAACTGGACAGTTTTTAGTCAGTTGGTGATTAATTCTTAATGGGTTTAATTCTTAGTTTGATAATTAAATATAGAACAGAATAAAGAAATATACAAAATATTTGAGCCTACTTAGCTAACCCTAGTTAATAACTGCAAAACTAGATGAGCTCTTTTAATTTCATGTAGATACCATACCGTTCATTTAAAGCCGTACAAACAAAGGTGTAATAATCCTTAAGACCTTCAAACATAATATCGATATGACAGCAATGTAATAAAATAAAGTAGTTTGTCGGAGAAGGGCGGGCGATATCGTAACTGTAGCCAGCGATAGCGGAGTCGGTCGCAGCGCAACCTTGCAGAGTTTGTTGCTCCTGCAAGGCGACGCAGGGGAGGGGCGCGAGCGGCGTGGGGGGGCGAGGTGACCATCTAACCTCCAGTGACACGGTCTAACTAAACCACAGATAAACAACAACAGTATGACAATCTAATTTACCAACTCTTACTCATACTTAAGCTAAATTAAACTTACGCAATATTACTATTCGCGACATGAATTTTTATAGTATATAGTTACCAAATTCTCGTTGAAATCTTTTGTTCTACTGTATTTTTAAAACTGTGACACTAGACTTTAGACTAGGTTCTCTAACATTTTATAGCTAAAGATGCATTACATAATATGACGAGCGTATATAGTATCTCATTAATAATTAAGCCAGCGCAAATATTGATAGACCCATTGTAGGGCTTGCATTTTTATTAAGAACGTTGTTTTTGAGGATACACAGTACGTTATATGTTCATGATAAGCATGTTTACTATATTGCTACATACTCGGGCCGATCGTCAGCTTATGTCCTTTATCTATGTGTGCTTATGTAGGTACTGAGTATCCTTCACACCATATCGAAAGTAACAACAAGGTTTACAGCAACACTAACATTAGAAACAGTTTTTTGTTCTTGTAGGCAATGCAAATGCGTGCTTCATTACGCTAATTCAATATAAATGCTGTTCTAAAACATAATGAGATAATAACTTAACTATCGACCAGAATTAACGTTTGTTCTTGATAAAGTTTATTGTCCCAAATACAGGTTGTTTACTTTTCTACACAACATTGTATTGATGAATTATCCTTCACAATATATGCACATTGTTTATAAGAGAAGAATGTTTGTGCACCATACACGACCGCTCGCGGATATTAGTTACCAAGCCTAGTTTTCTATTCATTGTTGTGCAGGTAAAGTTTTGTTCGTGTTATTAATATTTATGAAAACAAAACGTTTCCACCTGTTGAGTTGAATATTTTCGACTTTAACATAACAATACTTTTCGATCAGAAACCGTGTGCTAGTCCACGCTGAGCTCGATCTAACAACGTTCTTTCTTCATAAAAGTTTGTCCACCCGCGGCCGTCACGGTTGCGTCTCCATTGCTAAGATTACTCCACTGCCCCACAAGCTGTGACTACAGCTGTTTACGTATCCGACGACGGCTTGACCTATATACCAATACAATTGTATTATTCATGAGCCTGTCACTCGATTGCCTTTGTGGCACATAATCACACAGTCCTGTATAAATATACTTGTTTTACAGCACCATAACAATATTGTGACCTATAAAAGTGAGCACTTGACGAAGTCGGAAGAGCTTAAGAATCCGAACTGACGGAGCGTATTTTGGACGAACTTATTGTCGTGTATTCGTTGGAGTAAATAGGTTGACAGGAAAGCTTCCTTTATGTCATTTCGGGGTTAGCTCTATGATGAGACTGGAGCGTGCTAATTATTTTCGACTCTTTTGTTTTAAACGATTAATTCTAAATCATTGAGCAACTGAACTTGTAAACTCAATAAAGATTAAAATAAAGTAAATATTCAATATAATATAGACGTTTTTGTCAATCATATTATGATTGACAAAAAACGTCACAGTATTAAAATATAACAGAGGTAGGAATATTTTGTTGAGATCTATTTTAGGACAGCGAGTGTTGATGCGCAAATATCGCCGTGTGCAGCGTCTCCCGATGACCTACATGTATACGAAGCTGTGTCTACGTGGCCCGACTCATGTCGATAGTACTAATCACTTTGACTTTATTATTTCTACGCAAATGAATTAATGTTCACGCGTTAAAGCATCTATCTATACTTAAGCCCACAATACTTTAGCAGGCGACGAGATAAAATGACATTGACGCGTTTACTTCATATATCTTACGTCATTCCCCCATCATTTGCTGTAAAAATCCCCGACTCTAAAATTTTATACATGTATATTAACTGAAAAAGGCGGTCAAACGATAAATATCAAACTTAGTAATGTTGATATTAATGATAAGTATTTAATTAGGGTTTATTGCAATTAAAATTCAATAACAATAGTGACTGGTACAACGAAGGCATTAAAAGGCTAATACCAGTAAGTATGTATTAGCAACGCAGTGCAAATTCGGTCAATGCTATTCAAATTCATATTGCTGTAGGTACAACGTGAATTATGTCCTTCTCTACGGAAATAAGAATTAAAAGGATTTATCTTAACTTGAGATTAGAATGGCCGTTCTGTCAATCATAGAAGCTGTAACTCGAACGTTCCAGAATGAAAACTCTGATTTAGAACTCAAATTGTTTCACAGATTAGCCAACTTTGTTCTAAAAGCTTCGGTTTATTATATTTTAGAGTGGTCCATTATGATGTTGGATGTATAAAGTGGCAATACAGTGCAGGAGCGTGTCGTATCTCGTGAGGGCGATAATTGCGAAGGTCGCGTCGCAGCTGGATGTAGCATCACACGCCCGACTCCTCCATGTGGTATTACTAGATAGGTACTTCATTACGATGTATCGAGAAACACGCAGTTTAAGCTAAAACGTAACGTAAAGCGACAAGCGAAAGGTAGTATTTACATTAACGCTCGCTTCGGTCGGTGGCCTTACCTCGTTAGAGTTCATGCACCCGCGCGAAACTAGGGCACGTACCGCGTGCTCCCCCCTCCACTCTCACCGCCTCCCCCCTGCCGTCCCGTTACCTACCACTAACTTTTCATTGAATTGTTTATATTGCTTGCTTCAGAAATAATATACTATGATAAATGCAAAAACACTACTAATATTTACTTGTGCACATAGCTCACAGTATTTAGCTAAATGCTCCATCTTTGTTTCTGTTGAAACCATGTTAATAATAAGTTTAAGGTCATATGCTCAAGTAATAAAGTGCTTGTTAACTGTCGCTACGTAAATTCTTCAGCGATTAAATCACTGTGGTTACTTTAATGTAGAGAAAGATTAATACTATGTGGAAATATCTAGTAGAGTGATGAGTAGACGTAAGTAAGTGGAAGAGAAATGCTGTCACCGCGCCGAGGCGAGTGAACTAGTATTGCGCGGTACAAGAGTTGCGCAAGCGCAGCTCGAGAAAGTGCGAGTAAAAGTTGACGCAACCCACGTCACACGCCGCTCGCCTCGCCACGTCACACATATACATCGCTCATGTATAGGAGCTGTATGTGTGAGTGTAGTTATGTATACGTACATAAGTGTCATGCACTGACGACACTTGATTACAATCGAACATGTTATACAATGCCTTTAATAATAAACTTTGTTACGAAGACTTTGCCACACGTAAGAACATCGAGGGTACGTTTTCATAACACTTATTGAGATAAATGACAAGCTAATGTGTCTCGCACTGTGATCACTTTAAGTTCTAGTAATTATTCAAAAACAATGAAACAATTCTATTACACGATATATAAGCTGCAAGTACATTATGTACATACGCATAGACACTTGCAATATAATAATTATGTGTGGCTTGCATGCATTCATTGATGCAATTATATTTGTTTGAGGAATGATTATGACGCCTTTTAACTAGCCAAAATCTTAATATTGGTAACCAACATTGCAAAACCTTATAGTATTTTTAAATAACAGAATAATTATCTATAATCTACTAAAATATTTTTTTATTACCAATAACTAATATAATATGCATTGACGAACCTCGAATGTATCTTGACATTATGGCACTTGATAGCATAGTTATGTATGACTAATCAAATAACCTTTAGCTAGGCTGGTATATCAAGTGCCTTAAAATGCATACAAACTATTTATTGAAAAGATTTTTATAAACAGATTTGCTGTAGCTCTTAAAAAATTACATGAATTGTAGGTAAATTGGAGTAATTTCCAACGTTGAGGATCTCTATAGAGAGGTGAGGGGGAAGGAGCGGTGCGCGCGAGGGGAGCGCACCGTGGCGACAGAAATAGGGCGCGGAGGACAGAGCAAGGCTGCCCCGGTTGTCGGCCGTCGACCCGCGCCCGTACCTACGAGTACGTAGACGACGTAGCACTGTGTGCGTAGCGCTACGAGCTACTACGGACTACGAGCCGTGTGCGCCGCCTGACGTGCCGACGTACTATCGCCCCGACAGGGATGCACCGCTTAATCTACGTTACGTACACCACTTGTTTGTTGCGATCTATTAATGCGTTACGTCGATTTCATAGGGTTGCGTTCAGATATGACTGCATCTTTCTTTAATATAATAAAGAAAAAAAGTATATTTATATTAAAAACGGTATAAAAGTCATTTAAAAATGAATAAATAAACTAAAATGTTCTACTATATTTTTGTAGCGCCATCTATCGTAGAATAGAATAACTTTGGTTTAAAACGAGAGTCGTGAAGCCATTCGTACCGCGCGCCCCGCGCCTCCCCCCGCGATAAGGGCACGAGTTCGTTGCCCCGATAGAGACTGACCTCAAAAACGAGGACACTGCAAAATTAGGACGATGACAACGTAATGACTCGAACACCAGCTCACTTTATACGAGTTTCAACCTAAAAATCATTGTAATAAGAAACAAGTTTGTTCAATCTGACATATTGAACAACATGTATTTGATCAATTAGGCAAATACGCTGACTTCAACAGCAGCGAGCTAGCTCAAAGTGTTTTACTGTACGATAATAATAGGTTCAGGTTATTCCGGGAATTCAAGTATAGGTAACTGGTGTTTAGTTGACCTGTAGAGTGTTGGTTCTTCTTCTGATTCATGTAGTGAAAAAGTTGATTAAGGAAAATGGTATTATAATTCAATGTATGAAACATAATAATATTAACGAGGACAAGAACGGGTACAAATTTACGCATTTAGAACATATAGGCTCGTGTTTTATTTAGTTTCATAAATTCAGAACGTGACCCAAATTGTGTGCCGTAGGCTGTAGCGCCCGTGCCGTCACTCACTTCTGCCTCTCTTGTCTGTCACAATACTTTTACTAATAGACAACTTTTCTTTTGTTACAGGTAAGTGGCAGGTCATTCCTCCGCGCGATGCTTCTAGTCTAGCTCTCGATACGTTAAGGGGCATCTAGAAAGGTAAGTCGTATATTTGTGACGAACGTATCGAATGACATCACAAGAACTTTTTATTTTGTGTTGAAAATCTTTCAGTTGATATTCGTTTTAAAAACATTATGTTGGGAATTCCGAAAGCATTTAGCGACATTTCTGTTTTTTTCCGATCCGATCATGATGCTGTTCTTGAAAAAATTAACATAATCTTCATTCAGTTTGTGATTGCAACACGCTCATAAACTTTAAACAGCCATTGTTTATATTTACTAGCCTTGTAAAAGTATTATCTATTACAGTTAATAAACGGCGTAAAACGAATGTTTACACGATAAATTGACACGACCACGTTTGAAAGTAAATATAAGAATGTGAAGGGGATTATTCTGAAAACGTGAGCCGTATGTGAATTGCGATAACGATTGCAATGGAAAATAAGTGCAGGATGCATCGCGCGGGCCGGAGCCGCTGCTAAATATAGGTAGTCCGGCCGACGACCCGCAAATAGGTCGCTCCCTGCGCGCCACTCCACCGCCACACCACCGCCACACCACAGCTGCGCCACCCTCTAATCATAACCCGCTTCAAATGCTACCTATTAATTTGTCCGCTCGATTCCATTGCACTTACATTCATTACATGAAGTCGGCTATCTTTGGGCGGTTGTTGACGTTATGTAACAACAATATTTACAACAACCACTTTCTCCACGGCGCGGTGGATACATCAAATGAGCAATGAAGTTATAAGAGAAATTTACATAAACATGTTGCTCACCCACTTGAAGCATTTTTATCAGACTTATATTGAAATTCCAACAATTTCTTAACTTAGCATTGAAACAAATCAAGTTATGTTTTTGTTTATTACTCGCGGTAAGTTATGAAAAACTCATGTAAACGACCGAAGGTGCATGAACTGTAAGTGCTTAACCGTTGTAAGGGAAGAATACGTAAACAACATAAATTCCGTGTGAGCAGCTGTAGGTTCTGATGTAGGTACTGCTGTAGTTACCGGAGTGGTTTCTACTTTTTTCAGCAGTTAACCGGACGTAAAAAGGTTAAAAACAAACGTTGATCGTATGTTTATAACCTTTTCACGTCCGGTTTGATTGTAAACATAGTTTGCATTGTTATCAATCAATCACGTAATTCGTAAACGTGGTTAAAGCGACCAATTAGCTGAGAGTTTGTTCACGTAGAGACGAAACGCTCGCAATAAATTGCAACAGCATTTTGGAACTGGCGCACTACAAGCATTCATAATAAATTAGTAAGGACACGTCAGCAGTGTGGCGTGGGTGTTGTTGTTTTCCCCATGGTTTATGTTGGCTGAGCTCGGCCGGTGCTGGCGGCGAGGGGCGCGGGACGCGGAGCGCGGGGCGGTGTCGCAAGCCGCGGGTGCATGGCCGGCCGTCGGCACCGCGCCGACCCTGACTGACTTATCTTGCGAACGTGCGGCGCGCGCAAATTCTAACGCTGGCAAATTTAACAGCCCGTGGATTATTGCTGCACGTTGCTTCTCAGCGTTATACACATGGTACTATCGAATTCCGCGTCTACCTTTATAAACATTTGTACCTTGTTATGCCATTTACCAATACCTACAACGACAACAACATTGAGTCGAAACAGTCGGTCGTTCTCGTTGTGTGTTCTTAAGCAAGCTAGCACAAATACAATCACAAACCAATGCCACTCAAATCATGTTTACTGAAGTTGATTCAAAACGTTTACGAATTACGTTCGTAGCTCGTTTAATTACAGTGTATTACGTACCGGAAATGTGTTGATTATAAAATGTTCTTAGTAAGGGTCTAACCGATCCGTATATTTATGATTTTCGGTCCGTGTACGTTCCTGATGGCGCATAATAATGTCCCGTCGTCGTTGAAAGTAAAACCATTAAAGTCGTTGAACTGCAAGCTTATTATAATTTATGTTGTGACCTGTTTTACAACTACGTTACACCCACCCTTTACAAAACAACAACATTTCCATTTACGGCAACAAATTGTGCGTGAACTTTACAGTGACGGGCCGCGATCCTGTTTTGTTAGGTACATTTTCTTGTTTCATTTTCGACTTCCCGTCACATTTGTCATGTAATTCATTGTTCACATATTTCAGCAAATACTAGACAACAAAGGTAACACTACGTTGGCGCTCATATCTTAACGCTCAATTTAAATGAGCTCACTGAAAATTTTAAATTTGGTGAGTAGAAGATTCTAGAATGATTAAACATTGTTAACTTTGTAAAATGTAGTTATCTCTAGATAGACATTCATGGTTATCTTAATCGTTACATTCCCTTTCTCTTTATCTCAGGTCTTTGGCAAAAGATTCTGCAGTTCAAGATCAGAATATGTTTCTAGAAAACCTATTATAATGACTAAATTGATTGGCGCCAATAACAATGCACTACGCCACTAAAAGCTAGTTATTAAAGCACAAGGTACAGGCTGTTTATTTCACCTTGATGTACGATTAATGAGTAACAGACAACAGACATAGGTTGTAGGTATTGGCGTGCGGTAAGAGGCGAGCCTAGGCTGGATCTCAAAGGCAGAGAGGCAGGGAGCGGCCGCGGCCGACTCGGACTTTGTAATACATTCGGCCTAGTCAGCGATCGTTGCCCCGAGTCGCTCGAGGTCGCTGCAGAGCTGCGAGATACGCCAGCCGAGCGCGCCCGAACACCCACGGAAATAACCGAACGATAAATTGGCGGGGAATTTAAATTCATGACGTTTGATTTTGATAACATCATACTATATTGATTATTCCAAATACTCGAAATTATTATAAATGAGTAGGTAGCTTAGTCGTGAGTTAGTAATATGTTGTTGCTGGCTATAAATCCCAATTAAAGGTATGATTCCGATCCCCGCTGCACGCGGCAGTGCTGCAGCGGCATTCGGAATCATACATTTAGTTGTACTCGTATGCAGCTTTGTACCCAGTAGCAGGTCTTACGATGCAAGCATGCAGATCAGCATAGTAAGATACCTGAAGATACCAATCAAATTAACGACTTCAGGAACAGTTACACGGGTATATTTTACGTTCCAATTCGCATCGATATTGATTATAGTGGATCTTAATGAGGTAATAATAAGTCGTAAACAGGCCGTTCACGTAATCAGTACTGGAAGTTTGAAAACAAACAACGAGACTGTTCGTGCGTATTGTTTGTAATTTCCCTATTCAAAAGCAAAAGTTATAAGTTATGTAAGTGGTCGGAAAGTCGTGTGACACTTCAACCCAGTGCTGCATATTCCGGAGTGAGTCCAACGCACCCGTTTCGCGCTCATTAGTATGGAGACAGCGGCTCACCACTTTCACTCTCGCCAATAACAAGTGTTACGCAAGCCGCCGCCGTCACCGCCAGCTCTCTACTCTCGTCGACTATCTCCGACGCAGGCGCATCGCTCCCGCCACGCCATCGATAGATTAGCGAGCGCAAAAAATGAACATAAATTCTCGCAATAATGCTGCAACAGTGACGAGGCAGCATAAGACGCATCCTCGGGCCTAATGATAGTCTCGGCAGAAATGAAAGTGAATAGTGTTTCGGTTAGTTCATAGTGGGTCAGCGGAGTAGGGCAACGGGGGTCGACGCCCGCGCAGCCTCGCCGGGTGAAAGTGGCCCTCCTCGTCCCCGCGCCCTCCCGCCAACCCGCTCCTCCAATGCAAAAGGCGCGTCGACGACTTACCTGCGCACGCGCTGCTTTTTGCAACTTGGCCATGGAACCTATTACGATAACTGCGAAATAACGCTCAGGCAGCAAATGTAAATGCATGGCCTTTATTTGTGCTCGATCACACGACATACCTAACAACCAACACGGCAAGGATTTGTAAAGCTAACTTTGTATTTTGTGCAAACTATTCAGAGTTTCTACCAAAATCCAAATATAAAGAAGAGTACTAACTTTAAATGCACAAATTCAATTACGAAAAGCTTCTTTAAATTACAACACATGCACTGCCCAGACCCCATTCTTACTCAGAACGATCAAGGAAAATCCTCTTCGCAGTAGATTTAATTCCCACATTCGTAGGTCATACATGTGCAAGCGATAGAGCTTTATCGCTGCCAGTAATAATAAGCTATATTAAGATTATTCATATTTCAGTCCTAATCGGGTCATACGTTTTCCTCAAAGTGACATCATCAGCTCAAGCCTCATAAAGTAGTTCAGTGGAAACAATGAAAGCGTTTATCGTTGTTCGCGAAGAGCCGTGAGCAATACGCGCGGTTTATGTAACCCGCAGACGGTAGTAACTAGTGATTGAATAGGCCCCATCTTACGTAAATGTAACGTACTTGCCTACATATCAAGTGCTGCTTACGTAAGTGTTTAGAAATATTTCGCTATGCTATATTTATTGACCCCACAAAGGGAACGATTCGATATAAAGCGCGAGCCCGTGGGACTTCTAATTGTTCAGTTACAAAAGCTGTTCAAACAGATGAAAACTCACACCTGAAACTAATTAAATGAATAGCTACCATTTTGAATACCAAAAGCTTTGACTGACTTCAAAATAGCGATTCTATACTCGTGTTTACTTTTTTTGGGAAATACTGAAAAACTAGTAGGCCGATTTTCCTTGGTTTAATTATAAAAACAATTTGGCATTTTATAGAGTGCTCGCAACAACCACAGAGAACTTTCAAATGAGGCCATCGGGAATAGTACTACACTACGGGACTAGTACACAATAATATGAACGATTATAATTTAGATGACTGAAGGCTTAATAAAGTGATCCGAGGCTGTGGCTGGAGCCCGGGTTGCGACACCACGAACAAAGAAAGCGGCAACGGGCCGGCCTTGCCGAGTTCATCGACCGACTTTTGCAGGTCGCAAGGTTTCGCCAATCGGGCTTCTCGTAGCTCCAGGATATTGCCAATTCAGTGCGATCAAGGCTGCGCACAACCGCCTGGCCTGGCCGAACCTCTTACTTTTCGTTGCAAAGAAAAACGTCCACCATATTGCACTGCACATCAGAGGTGACAAATACTATTGGATTCTAAACGAAAGAATTGTTTAGTTAATTAAATCTATTTAGATAAATCTGCTGTGGGTTTTAGGCCAGTAGGTGCTGTAGTAGAGCCAAACTCTAAACGATTTTTTTTATTATCAGTCAAAAGCTTATTTAAACAACATGACTGCAATGATTTGAGTTTTTGCTTATGAATATTAGGTACTATTACCTACGTTGATTAATTGAATAAAAGTGTAAAGAACTAACGTTTTTTATAACACAATATACTAATAAACTTTATATTGTAATAAAACAATGCCGTAACCGTTTTCAGGAGCAACATTGTAAGACACATCAAAATTTTGCGCTGAAAATTCTGTTACTACCACCTATAAATAACACTGTATGCAGTATTAACGTATTTTCTAGTAAAAATCATGTTTTTTTTAGTTACATGCATGTAAGTTTTGCAAAAATCGAATTCCCTGTAAAATAAAATAAAACGGGTTCACATACATTCACAAGTCGATTGGTTTCGAGGCCAGCTACTGCCCTGATACTTGTTCAATACATCTGGCGCTACTTTCAGTTCATAAGTGCATACTTACATACATATACTGTTCAGTATTTTTCATGCAAGGTTACGATATGGGATCGAATGGCCGTGATTGTTTACAATTGGCCATAAAACTTATCGCTTCACTTCATTCAGCGCATACTTATGTACTTGGATACATAAATGGCCTTCTCAATCACCCAGTTATAAATAGTTCATACTAGTCGTTACGAAATATACGTAAAACTGTATTTAGCCGTTACGCTGCGGCTGTGTACATAATTTATTTTATTTTAATTGCCACTCAAATTTTCTTTCTCATTTTCTTATGGTTTGCCCTTAAAGACTTCTGTCTTGTCCCTTTGGCAAAGGGTTTTGAGGAATCAGTTTTAAAGATTACAATGAATAAATTCTGAAGTATGCAAATGTATGAAGTATTCCTTATAATTGCGCTATAAGCACTAGAACTGTAGAGTTAGCACTTTCCTCTTCATTTAACTGACATAAAGCTTTTTGGCAGTTTTCCACATTCAGGTAACAAGATCCACCCCTCTAAGCTTTCATATTTCAGGATCTAACGATAAAAAACTATACGAGTGGGTCGTGCTGTCGCCCTCTTTACGTTTTGACACACATACATTTCTGCCAACATTCATACAGATCAACAAAGTTACGTGCTCAAAACCTAGATCGTCGGTGCGACACGGTTAGCTTTATCTGACACAATCGAATTCATGCCTAGGGGCGTATGAATACGTAACGCACATATAGACAAAAATGGTGCGTCATAAAAAAATATGGATGGAAAAAGAAACGAAAAGTTTAATATGGATGTACGCGAGCTTTTTGTTGAAAACCGTTTTTGTGACGGCCACTGGTCTGTGGTGCGTAGGACTGTAACGATCTTTATTATTTGAGTTGTAGTGATTCTATTCATATACAGCACACAAAAATAAATGTTAATGATGTCGTGGCCTTCTGGACGACGGTAGGTATATGAAAATGATATAATGTTTTTATATTACAATAGGGATGATGCCTGGGTCAATACAAAAGAAATTCTATTTAGTCCACCAGTTAGATAATAAAAAAATGTTAGACTCGTATTTTTTGCTTTATCATATTAATAAAAAATTACTTGGATAAAACACATTAAAGTTGGGGAGTGGGGGTTGATACGTCACAAGTACTCGTAAGTATAAAACCTACATACTCGTGACGTCATGGCACATTTTAACTCAATGTATCACCGTAATCTTTTGATAACGTAAAAAAAGAAAAAAATACGTTCACGTAATATTTTTATAATCTACAAGACGGACAAAAATGATTTTTTAAGTCATCATCCTTATTAACGCCAGTGTATATAACTTCAGAGAAGATTGCATAATATACTGTACATAAAAATTTGATAGGTAAACAATATGCTCCTGGGCAGACTGCAAGGCGCGTCCGTTGTAAAAAAACAGCTGATTTACGAATAAAAAAAAATTGATAGTTAAACTAAATTGTAGTTATGTCCAGCGCAGGCCTTCAGCTATTTTATTTTATGACTAAGTAAATGAGTCGCGCGACCCTGAATGATAAACACCGAGTCCCGTTACCCGAGACAAAAGCGACTCGTATGTAGTTCAGTTGTAAAGTCACTTCCTGTGACACGTAAACAATGTATGCAAGAGTGAAACCCACAAGAAAATAGTTCATTTACATTGAATACCGGCCTCCAACCGTATGGAGGACGCGGTGGACGGTGGTATGACAGGAAACACGACCAAGTAACAAAATTAAACGAAATCTGTGAAACCACGGCGAGTGGTTGGCGCTGAGTGACCTTATTCGTTGTTTCGAAACTATTCACATAGTATGAAAAGTAAAACTTCTACATTCATGTAATGGTTCTCTAGACTACATATTTTTGTTAGTTTTACCAGCGATAATCTATAAGCACTTGGCAACTACATAATTTTGCATTTATTTTAAGTGCATAGGTTTTACTAAATCACGCTGTCAGTGCGTTACTCATGCCTGCCTCACTTATTGGATCAAGCTAACGTCATAATTTTATAATCTTGATGATTTAATCGGTTTGGGGTATAACGGTGTCAAGTCAACTGATGACTGTCCTAGTTATGGGCCCGCTAATCCGGGACGCGTACAATTTGTAGGCGAAATGTTAATGTTTCCATATTCATTAGCCGCCGAGCGTCACTGATTGGACCACATTCCGCTCTGCTTAGTTTGCAAAGTGTTACTGTTTGCATTTGTGAGGGTAACTCAATCAATAAATTGTATTGACATACTACTGCTAACAATGGACACAATGCAATGGTATCGAAAATATAGGATATAACCTGTCAGAATGGAAATTAGTAACTCTACCAGGCAGGAAATATGTTGTTACCTAAATAGGGAATGATCAAATATTAGAACGATTTTTTTTTTAATTCAAATTGAAAGGGCTTTGTCGCACATGCGATTATGCCGCCCTGGTTGGTTTAACAACATCATAACAATTCCTATTTAACAAAGCCTTAGCATAGCTAATTTGTAAGGTACTCTAGCTGCACCAGACAATGGCACAGCTAGAGCACTATTACAATAACCTATCTCTCTAATTCCACAATCCAAGCTATTTCTAAATTCCTCGTTGCGGACACACTCGGTTAATATGTGATAAACATCATCAACGGAATTAATACAAAAATTACAATTATTCGATGATATTAGAACGATAACGTTGTTAATTTTAAACCGGTATTACCATCAAATATGTTAACACAATTATGGATGTTGTAGATTTGTATCGCATAGAGATAGCGTTTCGAGCATCAATGAAATATTTTCGCTAACATACATAGTAAGTTTTCAATCTTTGTCCCAAAAACACAATTACAATGACCGTTAACATATAAACATATCATATTTGTTACAAACGTGTGTAAAAGAGTAAGTAGGCATGAAGTCATGTAAGAGTTCTATTGTCAGCAATTCAGCATACATACATACGTACACACGTTCTCGTATCCGTTTTGCGTCATGTGTTTTTATGGAAATATTGAAAATCCGTGTTCCTGTCCCACTTGTCTTAATTGTTTTATAACTGCGGTTGCATGTCAATGAACTCTGACACATCATATACTTACCAGTTTTATTATTTTAAATAAAATTTATGAATTTTACTTTCGATTTGTTAATAATTATTTTTAATAAAATAAATCAAGATAAAGCTTTCCAAAATCGAGAAAAGAAATATCTACACCGTCGATTTTACTTTCCATTTTACATTCGATTCGTTAATAATTAGGTATTTAGCTTAAAAGTCATGTTATAAGAATAATAGCATCAGTAAACAACGCCTCAGATAAAAAAGCTTTGATGTCACGTTCGTATTTCAAAATGCTTGCTTTGCACGCATGAACCACATCTAGTTTCTAAACAATTTCTTGAATTAAATGAGATGGATTAATGGCCGCACTCAATTATAATAGACAATATAGTCGCACAGGAAAGTGGGCCAGTGAGATGATGTTTAGCAGTCATCAGTCACACTGCAATCACAATGCAATTAGAAAGCGAATTGCACAAGTGCCGCTCGCGCAGCGTCGCTATCAGAAGAAAGCGCGTCCAACATAGGAAAGTTGAATCGAGCGCGGGGCGCGGGCGGCGGGGGGTAGATGCGCGCACGCAGCCACTAAAGTAGTACACTTTCGATCTCAACTCGCGTCGGTGAGAGTTGTGCGAAAATGAAAGTGGTGCTGTCATTATGGTCCACTTTCCACGCTGAGGTCAAGAACCCCGCGGGTCCAGTTCTAAGCCTGTTTCCAGTTAATTGTAGGAGTGCAGCACCGTCTAGAATGTACTGTAATGTACCTGTAGTCTGTACATACACATACCTGCCGCCTCGTACGGTTTGTTATGAAGCGATGTAAAAATAATGTTGCAAAGATAACACTTTTGCATAGTTGTAAATATGAGGTCGCGTTTATCACAGATTCTTTTTCGTCATAATCATAACAATGCGCACCTTTAGCTAATTAGAAACACAATATTTCCTTACTTTCAAATGTTGTTTGTTGTTAATTAACTGTCCTGCTCTAGAGACAGCAAGAATTTAATATCGTGGGAAATAGAAATCAAGTTTTGAAGCTGTTATTGAGATAGCGACATATCTGTCAGCTGACATTATTTATATGATTAAAGTTTAGAAATGTTAATTAATGGTTAATGTTATGGGGTACTTCATTATCGACATATGGAACGTTTGTTTGAAGCCTTCGTAGTGACACTATCGAACTTGCTAGAAGTCACTCCTTGTATTTATGTAACAATTGTTTACTAAACTTTCTGTTTACATAATAACTTGTACTCGTATTTCATTCACTTTTAAGTTTATTTAGCCGACGTTTTTGTATTCAATAAGATCTCACTTAACCTAGAAAGATCGCGAATCGGAGTGCTAAATAAAAGGGAGCATCTAGTTTAAAAAGTGGGACGCTATCAGACTATGAACATTACAAGTATAGCAAGAGATGAAAGTACTTATGAAGTCACAGACAAATTTCTCTTTGCTAAAAATGGGTGTCATTTGAATGCATAGATCGGTGATACCAGTGCAGCATGAATGTGGAACGAGGGTTGCAGGGGTGCGGGGTGAGGTCGTGCTCGGGGCGGTTGTCGGGGGTGTACCGAGGTAGATGACCGCTGCTGACGTCAGCGTGACCTGACGCTGCCCGGCTTCAGCTTAACCCGAACTCTGACCTCTTGCACTGATGTTTGCATATTTTACTTAAACGTGTATGTAGGGAGCAATGATTGCTGCTCCCGTTGTCGTTGTTCAACTATCACTCCTACTGCTATAGAAATAGACTTCAAAATCGTAACAAGAAGAACATATTAATTGAAGCTGTATTTGCTGAGCTTTGATTACAAGCTGTTCAATTTGATGTTGATATGGAATAAGATAAACTTTATTATAGTTTGACTAAATAGTAAGCTTACACAAATGTTACCTGCGTAGAATGTAATGGGTAAAATAGATTTGGCACGTTAGGCACATAAACAAGGACCACTAAACACATACTTAAAATTTGTTCAATTGAGTATGGATCATTTTGATCATTTTGATCATTAAGTGCAGTATAAAAAATCAACACTTCTTGATTTTGAATTCGTTTCTATAACGGCTTTTGCATTACTCAACCTTAATGATGAACACTTTTTAGGCTAGGAGATAATTTGTAATCCAAATGCTACAAAAAAAAAACTAACACTTTATCGTCTCATCACTATCAAGCTGTTTAAAAGTTTTACTTTCTATAAGCTTACAAAGTTTACGAGGCACCACATGAGGCGTCTTCAAATTCCTATAGTTATCCAAGTATTTCAGTAGTGCGCTTCATACGCCCGGACTAAAGATAAAAATAGATTGAAGGTATATTTAGTCATAAATTAAAAGTTTAAAAGAGTCCGTTCATTATTGAAAGTCGTAAAACCGTAATATTTACAGCTGGTAATAATGCTCAGTCAGAGCCGGCTCCTAGAGTATAATTGGTCGCCTTGGCCCATAAACGCCACTCTGCTCACGAATCATTCGCCAATTCTAGATTTAGGTTTTCAGTTCACTGGGTTGTTGGCATTTCCGATCTTCACGTATTACGATTTTAAGCATTTTTGTACAGTCAGAAATTCTTTTTATATAACGTAACATCGTCTGCATTCGCGAAGGGTTCGAGTACGTTCTACTATACTGAAGGTGTATCGAAAAAACGGACAAATATTAACATAATTAGGAAAAACTGAAATTTTCTCAGCCTAGGGTAGTTTAGGAACAGTTAAATGTGGTGTGTAGCACACCCACATTTCGCCAGTTATGTTTAAGTCCCATGTGCTAGGGCGAGCCTATTGCCATCAGACGGGCACAAATCCGGTCTCCGAGTTACTACTGAGAATTTATTAATGGAAAACCCCAATAACCCTTTGCCCGACCTGGGTATCGAACCCAGGACTACAAGCACTTCATGCTCAGCGCTTGCGACCACTTGACCACGCCCACGTGTTTATAGGATTCCGTTCCCGAAGGGTACGAAACGGAACCCTTTTACTAAGCCTCCGCTGTCCGTCTGTCTGTCAGCGATCTGTATCTCACGAACCGTAATAGGTAACTAGTTGAAAATTTCACAGATTATGTATTTCTATTACCGCTATAACAACAAATAATAAAAAATAAATAAAATATAAATTAATGAAGCTCCATACAATAAACTTTTGATTTAGAAAAAAAAATCTAAGCCATTTTCTAAAGCTCACCGAGTAGAGAACAAACATCTTTTTTTTTATCTTTAAAAATGAAGAAATAGGGCGCCGTAAACGTTGTCAGTTTTAGACCATTTTTGTACGAGCTCTATCTCAACAACTAAACAAGTTAGGAATTTAAAATATCTGTATATCATGTACCATATTTATACTGTATATAATCAACAAATACTAAAAACGCCGATTCATAAGGTATTTTATTTAAATATGGGTGCTTTTCTGCAACTGCAAAAATAACTTTGTAATTCATAGTATCATTATGAAATATGTACAAATTTATCCTTAGGGTATATAAAATTGAAGATGAAATATAATAATATTCTTCGTTTAGTATTTTCATTTATTTGCTAAATATTGTACGGTGGTATGGAACCCTTCGTGTGCGAATCCGACTCGCACTTGGCCGGTTTTTTGTTTTCAGTTTGAAATCAGTTTGGTTGTTTGGTCAGTACTGATTTGTAGGCAAATGACATGTCTTTTGATAACACTAAACTTATAAAATTCCTACATTAGTTTGCTCGCTAAAGCTATTAGGTACATTAATATGACAAAAGCTCAAGCCGGATAATAGAAGTAACTAATTATAAATTGAACATTCTGTAATGAATAGAATCAGCGTAACAAAATGCTGGAAATAGTGATTGTCTAATATAACAATCTTAGTGCAAGAAACTAAACTACAGTAAACCAAGAAAAAACATCAATATCGAATGTGGAATAGGCATGAAAAACTTTAACGTCTAATATGACATCAACGATAATATTTGATGTCTTCGTCTCATTCGCTACTGGAAAAACCCTGGAAGCATACCTACCAAAGACAGATACCGATACCGCTACCGGTGTAGTAAGGGTTGTGTTCCGCTACCGGTACCGAGACCGGTGTAGTAAGGGTTGTTAGGGGCGGGCGGCGCGTAGCGGGTGCTACGAGCGCGGCGTAGCGGCAAGCGCCGCGCGCCATTCGCGCTGACGCCGCCGCCGGCCGCACGCGCCCCATTCGCGCGGTTCATGCGTCTCCCGCTTCCCGACATGACTGTGACCGAGTGCCATCACCACCAGCGGCCGCAGGAGCCTGCGCCCCCTGCGCCCCCCACCGACTCCGAGGTGCTTCTCGGCCGAGTCCTAGCAGGTGAGCGCTCATCAGCTGATCTCCACCTGTCAACCAAAACGTGTGCTCATGTTACCGTGCTGTGAATGTTTAGATGATCCTCACGTTTCTGTGTACCTTCATCGCTTTTTGGCTTTGCCAATTCATAATTTGATAACAGTGATTTACACAAACGTTTCTATTATCGAAGTCATTTAGCATTATGTGTTGTAGTATTTATTTTGTGTTATGTTATGTATTATTAAATAATAGTAGGTTAAAAGGATAAAATAATGTCCTTTTCACTTTCCCGCGGGTGAGGGCGACCGCGCGGGCCGTGCGGGGCGCGCGGCGCGGCTCGCGGATCTAGGTCAAGCGGAGTTCGTTGCCCTCGGCCTTCCCGGCTATATTCGACGCTAATCACCGCCCCCCCCCCACCGCCGCGCCGCCGCTTTGTATCCTCGCTCCTACTGGCAATATAATCACAGAGTGGGACTTAACTATCTTTCGGGACTTGTACTTTAGATGCATGTAACCTAACCTACCTATTAACCAGTATGGATGCACTGTACATACAAGTATTGGTATTCTACATGCCTATTTCACTGCCGTTGATTTAAAATTATCAAATAATTTTAATACGATGCGATCTTCTTACATTGAAAATTAAGCCGAAAGTAATTCCCGTGACCTATTTAACCAAAACTTGAAATAAATAAATCTACAATGGTCAAATTTACTTCTGCAAAGTTTAATTACGTGGATAACGTAATTATTTGCAAAGGCAGTTCACGTTCAAATAATACATTGTATTAGTCAATCAATAGTGATTGCATTATTCGTAAAGACGAGCGAGTGTATATCTGCGCTCGACATCATGGTCGAGCCGAGTTTCGTAAGTGGAGCTCATCGCATGAATGCCATTTTATTTTGGAGGCCGCGCGCAGTCGGAGGGCCCGCGGTCAACGGCCCCGCGCGTTATCTAGGTCGCCTCAGAATAACCTAGCGCCGATACTCTAATAATAATCTACATGAAGCCTTGAAATACTGTTGTCCCACTCTCACTCACGACACCTCCATAGCCGCGAATAGCGACAATCCGTATTTCGTAAGACATGCTCTATTCCGTGTGCGCAGCCGCTAACTAGATTCGACTGTCTCTTTTACTCGTGCCTGCGACCTTAACAGAATAAGCAAGTAGAATATAAGTTTCTAGATTTCTTCCTATCTCAATAGGCATTTTACGTTTACATAATATTACCTAACTAATATTCTCGGAGTAACTTTGCAATTTGGACTAAATAATAATTAAAGTAAAAGTAAAATGTTCTATCAAGAATAAATTATTACAGTAGAGGTATACTCCTAATCACAATATGAACCTACAATTTAATTCAATATGGTATGATTAATAGGGATAATGACAAAATTTTTTTTTTGTCCGTAAGTTGTATTATTATAAAATATTGGACACGTATTTTTTCTTTTTTTACTTTATCAAAAGATTACGGCGATACATTGCGTTAAAATGTGCCATGACGTCACGAGTATGTAGATTTTATACTTACTTGTGACGTAGCGACCCCCACTCCCCAACTTTAAAGCGTTTTATCTAAGTCATTTTTTATTTATATGAAAAAGCAAAAAACACGTGTCTAATAGTTTTTTATTATCTGACTGACGGACTAAATAGAATTGCTTTTTTTTTACCCAGTCATCATCCCTATTGGAAATTCGCTAAAATCTACCTAATCGCATCAAACAATAGCATGTGTAAAACTAATAAATCATAACAATATTAATTATTGTCTACATTGTTAGTAACACGTAGTTACAAATATAGTGTGACCGTAAAAATGTAATATTTTTATGAGCCGTGAATTTTAAACAAATAATGTGAAACAAAGTGTTGCGTGTGGCGCGCGGAGTGACGTAGAGAGCACGCGGCGCGCGGGTAGCGGAGCGCGGGGCGCGGGGTGCGCGGGCGCGCGGACTCGGTATTGCGATCAAGGCCTCGAGTTCGTTCACCCGGCTGCAATTGGGTCACGCTCGCCGCCCCGCGCCGCGCTCCCCACACACAAATAACTGTTTAAATCACACTAAATCCGTACCTGTAACGTCACACTAAGTATGTAGGTAACCTTAATTGTTTAATTTGAAACGTTAAAAACATCAAACGTATTGCAATCACTCGATCATTCATAATATACGACTGCATACTTTTGAGTGACTTGTAATTAATTCATCGTTCAATTTGATACGTGGTTTGAATGTAAAAGAAGTAAAGTAAATCTCTTATTACGTATTATTTTGAAAGTATCTGATAGGAAAGAGTGAGTTCGATTAACTCAAATCGATTGGCAACATAAAGAAAGTCGTTATGCAGGTACCCATAACTTTTGCATATCGTATACATAACATTTCATTAATTAATACGTCATCTCATCTTCATTCAGTTGTAAACTCAACACGTAACAATTAAATAAATAGGTTTTGTGCATTTAACTACTTAAGTAATTAGGCAGTCTATTTGATAGTCTGCAATTTATTACGGTAATGCACGCAATCCAATACACAATTTAAATAAATTTGTTATAAACTTATAACTAATGATCACTCTTCGGAGTCTTCGTGTAGTAAAAAAAGATCAAAACATTTTAAAATCATACTTCTATATCGCACATTTTTGTTGTATAACAATATAAGAAAACAAATAAAAGTAAATACTTACTCGTAATAATTATGAAGCACATAAATATACAACGGTCATCAACTCATCAACTCCATGAAAGCTTCATGGAAAAATCGCGAATGAGCTGAAGACATAATGTAGGGGTAGTGGGGTGGTAGAAGGTTGCGGCGGCGGGGGCGCGCGGCGGGCGCGTGTAGGCAGCCACGAGAGGCTGCGGGTCGACGCCCGCGCCGCCCTGACCCCAATTTGATCTGCGTTCGCGTCATATCGCGCGGACCTCTCGTCCAGGCACACTCAGCGGAAAATACCCATCGTTTCAACATAACAGCTTTATGAAATGACTAACTAAAACGGCGCTTTACAACGTTTTGGATACAGGATAATTTACATCATTATACCTATGTTGCATTCACAATTGCACTTGCCTATAGCGTCAAGCCATTTGTACAGTTGCTGTGGCAGCCACTGTTAGAAGGTCCGAACCATCGCAACCAACTGTATCTTATGTCCACGTCGCTCTAGACATAATGATTAATTAATAACTAACTGTATATCGAAGCGATCATATTGTATGGGTAAGGAGCCCCGTGTTCTATAATCCGCGTTATATTTCTCCGGTAACCCGCTAACCCGCCGCTCACCGAACCTAAACTTTGAGAAGAGTGCCGAACGTTGTGTTCATTACCTCATTTTTTATACGCGACCCGTTCATGTACTTAAACATTGTCCGTAATTTCAACTAACTGATTTTTTTAATAAAAATTCTGGGTCACGACTTAGTTCGATGTAACTTTTTACTGACTACCAAGAATAGTTAGTTGATTGTATATCTATTTGTAATCTTGTACGTAGGTCAGTCTTCAATCATTTTGGGCCACAAACATTTTCTAGCATCTGCTAGAAAACGGACTATATAGTAATTCAATGTAAGCGGTAAATGTAAGACTTGTGTGTTTGTACAAATTTAGGACAAAACACTGAAAAGTTGTTTCACTTTTTAGCACATTCTTATGGCTAGCAGGCGAACGAGGGAAACGCCAGTAGTTAGTAACTGTTACATAACAAATTACGCTAAACGACAATTGGTACATAGAATACATACATTAAACGTACGGCGTACCACATGATTTGTTTTAACGGATACCATACCATTGGATACATACGATTTGGCATTTTACTAGAGTACATAACATACGAACATAGATATTTAAACCACAGACATTTATTTGAATGTGTGCCATCTATCAATTGAATTATTTTGCCTTGGTGATATAAAGGCACCTTGAATCTCCCACTCATTGACTTTATATCAATGTTACAAGTTACTACGTCATCGAAATTTCTGTGTATTTTTTATTTTCAATTCATCGTTCAATAATCTGGTCTAGAACAACGTTCATTGCTTCTATTATTGATATTACGGATTTCATTCACTGAAATTAAATTTCATAGTTTTTAAAGCCGCAATGATAAACATGGAGTTAATAATGGATAGATATCGTGATTATCGCTACTAATAACAGATATTTTGTAAAACGTGGGAATTTAGTGAAGGTTCATCTGAAACGGTCATTGCCACATACGTATCTAAAGATTAGTCATTTCTTGGCAAGTATTGCATCTTGTCTAACTATGTACAGCTACGGCAATATTTAGTAACTGTTTAATTTAATTCAGAATTCACACTTTAATATTACCGAGACTACCACGAAGCCTTTTCTTATTAAAATAAATCTGCATGTACGTTAGCAATCGTTACGCTTACTCTAGCCGCTGATGATTAAGTATAGTGGGTCATACCATGAGTCAGTGGTGACCTAGATGCGGCAGGCTGTATCGACGGTGAGCGGGAGCGCGGCCTACGTGCTCTAAATACTGCCAGAGTAGGTTAGGGAGCGAGGTCGATGACCTCAGCCCTACCTACCCGCAGAACTTTCCGGGCCATCCGAATTGTGTGCCCTACTGTGTCGAAATCGGCTCACGGGAGCCCAATGTTTATCCAGACAAATTACTTTAATATACTTAACTCTTAAGTAGGACAATATTATTAACGTATACAGAATTAACGAACACTTCAATATGTGTAGTAGATAGCTAAGTTTGCTTTTATGTCAATGATTTTAATGTAACGTAAACATATTTTATTAAATCAATCTTAAAAATATCGAACGTGATCTCTCTCGTATTAAGAGAATTTATATACGTAGGTACGTGTATATACAGTATTTGACTCTATATACAGCTGTGCACAATTGTGTAGAAATAATGTATTAAATGTAAAAAGAACCGTTAGACTAGCTGCACACAATGCCAGTCCAATGCCAATGACCGGAGCTGGCTTTGTTGTAACCAATATAATTGTCAAATATTTATTTGGTATTTTAGATTTACTAAACCACCTACACCGCCAAATAGATTATGCTAATAATGGAATGCTACGCAGCTATGTATCTCTTTTGAGATCTGGGACCATTCGATTTGTTTTTTATTATTATTTATTAATATATTATACTAGCCGTCATCATATGCTATTTCAACTATTGGCATCATCTAACGAAGGGTTAACAGAACTATAACAGGAATTAGCTTTAAAAAAATACGAGGAACATAAACTGTCCACAACGCCATCTAGCGTCGAGTAGAACGTTTGAAATAGTTTAGATAGATGTCGCTAGCTTCCCGCGTAAAAGAAAACATCGCCGTCATAATAACAGCAGATCATGATTTTTTCTTCTTTGTAGTTATAAAATCACGAAATGTTATAAAAGAAAGCCCCCCCGCCGCCGTGTGAATGCAATAATCTACCGAACGGATTTTTATACGGTTTTCACCAATTGACGGATAGACGGAGTTATTCATGAGGAAGGTTTAGGTGTATAGTTAATTAATTAAGGTTTTATGTACAATGCTTAATCAAGCGCTAAAAATCATGCGAAGCAGAGTCGCTAGTTTTATACATATAAGACCGTCTGTTGTTTGTCGGTATATTAGAAGTTACGTAACAGAGTTGTTTACCAGCAAACGTTTCGTTTATTCACAGTTCATTATTGTGCAAAGCTCTATTTGGAAATAAGTACATACATACCTAGGTATTTTTAAGATCATTAATATTATATCAATAATATTTACTGTATCATAATAGTTGGATAATAAATCAGGTATGAACAAGCATAGGCATATAGAATCGTAGGTTACATACATTACAACAATAAATTGAACAAAAAACTAAATATTATTGGCACCGTAGTTTTATACAATCGGTCTGTGAATTCTATAAAACGTACATCTAAGCCCAAACATAAGCTGAGACCTAAAAATAGCAGTCGCTGGTTAGGCCGCGTGGTCACAGCCGTAGGGTGGCAGGGTGGTGGGTGATGGTGGGTGGTGGCGCCGCTTGGCCGTGAACTGCGCCGACCCCTCGCGCCCACATCAAGCCGCTTCCTCCGCGGTCCGCAAATAAAATTACCTGCTAGCATTTAAATTACTTCAAGTGGTTTTTAGATAAGATTAGATCTTATAAATTCTTGATACAGTATTTATTTATAAGAGAGAATATTTAAATGCATCTATATATTAATGATTCTCTTTGAAAGTTAATAACAGCTAGTCAGTGCCATAAGCTGAAAAACAAGTTCAACGACCTTTTGTATTTATCCGATAAATGGACAATTCAGCCAAAATAAATATTATTATCGATACAATTATCTTAATATTTAATTAAAGTGAACAATCTTAGAAAGGTTACATTTAAGAATGATTTCACAATTTAATAATACCGTAGGCTTTAAATTATCGTTTGTCGGAGGGTGTAGAAGGGGGTTGTTCATTGACGTCACGGGAGCGCATGCGCGCGACTCGCCCACGCGTTCACCCTACGTTCGCCGCTCGCTTTCGCGCCAAACCGTTGTTGGATCTCGCGCTGGTTATAACCTAAATACACGAACTAGACCAAATATTTTATTTTAAACATTAATCAAATCACCGATGTTGTATCATCATGGAATCTAATAGTGACAATATACAGCTGCAGCAGCAACCAACAGGTGAGCAATTCAAGTATTATTGTATACTTTAATGATATTTTGAACTTGAAATATATATAAGTAAGCGGTCATTGAACTTTGCTCTTTGTATATACGTTATCGAATTCTTCACTGTGATCTGGAATTGTGTAACTTCTTCGTTACAGTTAGGTAATTATAAATAAAAAAACGTAACGTTTTAACTTAATAACATTTGTACGTGATATCAACAAATAACCTGCAAACTAAAATAGATAAGTACCTACTTCTCCCAAACAATTACATAACACAACCGATTTTTTTAACAGATTAGATTACACAACTAAAATATATTAAGTTTTGTTTTTATTTTGTTTTTGACGAATAAATCTATTTGTATGAGAACGATCTAGCCACATCTAGACACATCTGTTTGTGAAGTAGGATCTAAAAACACACTGGCAGTATTAAATTCCAAGGTTTGAGGAAGCTTTCCGAGATTTGTTTAATATAGCATGTTGCCTAGAATGTGTATAGCTATAGCGCGTCATGGTCATAAACGTCAATTTGATGGTAAATTGGTCTAGGATGGTTACATGTAAGAAAAACACGCGATTAATATATGTATAGTGCCCGCAGTTTGGATGTTATTGATGTTAAAAATTAACATTTAACGTGTAATAGTAAAGAATTGGAAAAGGTGCAAAGTGCAAAACAATAACTATACACTTGCTGAAATTAGGATCGGTAGTTTCTTACTCAGAATTTCTTGTCAGAAAAACCCTGAAAGTGCCTGACGCGATCGCATGTCAGCCGCACTTCCATCAGGGACTAATGATCAGTTTAATTAAAGGCAGTGTGCACATAGGTGGGTTGTGCGTGCATGAGTCAGCCGCATCCAGACCGGAACACGGCACGTCAGCGCACCCTGCGCACGGTCACCCCGCTCCATTGCACACATGCATATTCCATTGTAATGCACCAATATCCGTTCCACTTTTACGGTTATCTGCCGCCACTTGCATGCGTAAAGTGCAGTGTCACTTGTTATGGTTAAAACTTTCATACTTGCCGACTGCCGTACTTGGCGAGATTTCCGGTCATGAAATCGTTCAGTTTTGGTTTTCCGGCATACTTTGTATCAAAAGTGTTAAAAGCTGTTGGTACTTTTATCGTTCGTAACAAATAACTGAAATAACATTGTAAATTCGGCAATTATGAACTTAATAGAGACTAATAAAAAACAATGGAAGACAGGGACATGAACCAAATAACTTGGGATAAGGGCAAGTGAATTATGTTGATGATGACTAACTTGGCTCTTGTTGTAATTAGTCCAACCAATGCAAGCTGTCAATAGAGCAGGTCGTTAGGTAATAAAGAATTGCATGTAGGTAGTCGCTCGTTACATAAATTCTACGCAGGCATGAAGACTTTCTTGCGTATCATTTTCTGCGCAAGGATCTATTCCTTGTCATGTAAAACTCTCCTTTGACGATAGTCTGTGCAGTGATATAGAATACGTGTGTTTGTGCTGCGTGTACATCAGCATTTCAATCTTCTTCAGCTTTGTAAGTCTTCTTTTCAAGTAAACTTTTTATGTAAAGAGAGACTCGACGGCGCCCTACAGAACTGCACATAGAAAAAATAGGTGTGTGCCTTAGTGTGCGTCGAGTACGCGGCACTACGAGTATGTACTTAGAGAGTGCATCGCTCCCGGGCGCCGGTGTCGTCGCACTGCATATAGGCCAGTGCACGCGAATGCCCGGACCCCCCCTCCCCGCCCCGCCCTGAGCCGTCGCCGCCCCAACTCCCCGCTGCACTTCGCGATTTTCCATTTCCATCGTATTGCCCGTTCGCTAATTCCAGCGGTTGACTCGGCGCTATGTCGTAACGCGGGGAAATTTCTCAGGCCTTTCTCCGAGCATGACTCTGCAGCAATGACGTCTTCCGGTAAAGGGCATTCACTGCTCACAACTTTGACATTAATAAACTTGATCTGTAACATTATATAACTGTTTGGAATTTTGTTAGCTGCACCCAGCACGTCTTTGACGTAATGTGTCGTGACGCTGTGTTCATTTATACATATTTAAACTTTTTATTTTATGTGCAATTGGAACGAGAAATGGGCCACAATACATTTTAATTTTTCCATTAATCTTGTTCTAAAAACTTATTAAGTAGTTTTGTTTAACAAAATAAAAGTAGAGTGCGCAAGTGGAACAACAAAACAAATTCTTTCCGGGCATGATTGGTGGAATGAACGATGTGTAATATTTTTACAAAACAAAATAATTCAAGGGCAATAATTTCATAATGGAAATGAGTCAATTTACCTAATAGATGACATG
Organism: Xanthia icteritia; assembly: GCA_949128155.2. NCBI lineage: Eukaryota > Metazoa > Arthropoda > Insecta > Lepidoptera > Noctuidae > Xanthia > Xanthia icteritia. Next base: position 12,188,931 of record OX421941.2, read on the forward strand.
CCGTAGGTAATAATGACGTTGCAGTATTTATTTTGACATAATAAGTAACAAATAAAGAACTGGGACTGGAATATATACAGTGAGCTGTCAATCAATTTATATTAGGCACGTTATAATGCGGAAGGTCTATCGGTATTGCGAAGAACGTGCAGTGTGCCCTGTCGAGTGTGGGTTCAAAGCGCTCGCTAAGGCGCGCGGGTAAACAACGTCGTAAGCGCGCCGGTCCTGAGGCGCAGTTACGTCTGTACGGTTCTGAGCCCCCGGATGTAGTTACAAGTTCCCGCGGTCGTTGCCCGCCCGATGCGTGCACGATTCCCCTATATCGGCTAACTGTGGCGCGAAAACTAAAAGCGTGCGCTGCGACACATATAATGTGCTTTCATGCCTTACACACTTCTTGTTAGTTATGCGTTTCAGACATTTACAGAGTTTTCAGTGGTTTTCCTACTTCGGGGAAACCAACAAGACTCTTGTCCAATTGTCTTGATTATGAATTATTATTTTCCACTTAGACCGAATCTTATAAGAAAGGTATCATCTGACTTTTTTTAAAGTAGGTTTTCAGTTTACAGGATAGCCTGGCTACGATTTCCATATTAGTGTGACAGTACCAGTAGATCAATTAAAATATTTTGACGGCTCGGTTGGCGCAGTGGTTAAGCGATTGACTGCTGCGCTGCGTGTCGCGGGTTCGATTCCCGCACGGAAAAAATATTTGTATGACCTACAAGTAGTTGTTCCGGGTCTGGCTGTTTGTGTATGTGAGTATAAATGTTTGTAAACGCACCCACGATACAGGAGAAATTCCTAGAGTAGGGCAACGTTTTATAAAAGAAAAATTGTGTTTTTTCATCAACACATCACGTTGATGACTCATTAAAAAACCGCGTAAATAAATGATTGTGACAAGCACAAGCATTTTCTGTTAAATAATTAACTTTGATATACCGAAATAAGTAAGATAAATCGAAATAATGCCTGAAACCAAGGAATTGTTTCATATTTTTTTTAAATCTGGCTGAAAATTATTTTCCTGCAAATAACAAAGTTTTAACATTGAAATATTAAATACTTACAAGTGTAGATGGTATTGCGTGAACACGGAAACGGTTGGGTGCCGTTAGCTAGTAACTGTATGAGTGTAGTCTAGAACAATCCTGTGCAGGCATGCCTAGGTTCCAGTGACATGTCCTGAATTGATGAGCAGCCTTCGATTCAGCCATATTTCGACCGTAATCACCATTCAACTAACTGTGCATTTTATTACAACATTGACTATCCTTATTTTAGTTGCATAATATTTGCAGTAAGCTGCGGCAATAACCTATTCATCAGACAATCCAGTTACGGGCACGTGTGATGAGCTGTGTGCAGGTGTTAACCCCACAAAACGAACATGTCGCATCTCCTATTTACGTAACACCATAAATACTTCGGCGTTAATGCGTTACGCAACGTTTTTTGTTGAGTCTTTTGGATATAACTATACGTTACATCGTAGGCGTTACTTAAATCTAACGTTATGCATTTTTGTGCCAACTTAGGAACTTTGAATACTCGTTCTGCTGCGAATTGAAATCGGGGTCAGTGGTGGAACTCACCATGTTTACAAAAGTAGTATTTGGAAAACATTGGCAGGAGGAGGGTTGTGTGTGCGTTAGGGTGCACGCCGGCGGCGGGTGCGAAGGGTTAATGACCGGCTGTCGGCGCATTGTCGCGCGGGTGTTGTGCCCGTACCCGCCGCGCGACACTCGGTGACTCCACTTCAGCTACGAGCACTGCACGCGATCTAATCTACAATATCTATAACAAGTTTATCACCACATAAATAGATCGTTAACATTTTGAAGCTAGTCCCTCCCTGGACGATCATACATATTTATAGAACGACGCAATGTGATGTGGTTATTGATTTCATCCGGTATTATTGACCTCTAGAATATCATCTCTCCAAATTAACAAATCCATATTTCTAGCTCCAGCGGTAGTTATCTCCCACCTTTTTGCATAACCAACTTTAGTACAACGAAATAAAGATAAAATTCGTGTGATACTATCTCTATCATACCATGATAGTCGATTATCCCGGGTGACGTAAACGGCGTCCTTGGAGCGAAACTACAAACACAATTGTACAAATATCTGCCATGAGTGGGTCAGTGACCCTCGACGTCGGCTCCATCGCGATACATTACTACCTACAATACAATGAAGGTAATATACGTACGCTATCAGACACAGTTGATGTTGAACTGCAATGACTGTTATTTCTTAAGCCTATAGCGTAGCGTAGTCAGTCACGCGTAGGTGACAACCAAATTAATGACAAAAATAACTCATAAAAACAATGCGTCAGTCACACAATCTGCTATTAACGGTGTTGGTAATTTAGCAACAATGGATTATTTTCCTACGAGACTGTGATTATAAAAATATTCTACATAAATTGTTTTAAGCAATTTGAAAGTTTTTTCCACGTAGTCTGTTCAAGTGTTCATACAAATGTAAATGCACCTGTGTGTCGTCATGTTCACTACTTCATATTGTCTCCCTTAAAGTGCTCCGCTTTTCAGTCATTCATTTATACAGTTCCATTTCACCGGTGCATCATCACTCTTACGCTCCGATTTACATACTCATGCATTCGTACACGCTCATTAGGACATGGAACATAATAAATTATTTTCAGTTCGGTGTGCTTGAAAATCTTGCCTCGTTGTTGTTTGAGAACATTGGTTCAAGTCCGTTGTCACAGTAGATGCCGCTACACGGTGATGGTACTGACGGTACTTGGCACTGACTCATGACAGTTCACTAAGAAGTCCATTGACACGGACCTTTTGAAAAATATGTGTTAGTTATAGACACGTCGACGAAATAAATCCTGTATGCTTCGGTTACAGGCGAACTCGACCATTGTAGGCTGTAGAGAAATCTACTTTGAAAATAATTGCTACAATGAAACTACATAGGTATTTGGTTAGTAACACGAACGTGAGTAAACACGATATGCATGACTTTAATACGTAGCCTATTTAGTATTTTGGTAGAATTAAACTGATGGTAACAATAAGGATCTAATAACCTTCACCTTAGATGACACGACAGGCTCCACAGAGTATCTACATATAGTTGTAGTCAAAGTAGTTTGGTTGAAACAAACAAAGGAACAGGCTACACTGTATTATCAGTGACATACATTGCTACCTCGATAGCATAGCAGCGATAAGCTGAACAAAACATCGCTTCGGTACAATGACCCAGAATTATATAAAAATGTCCTCGATTTTGATAACGCTGTGACAATGACATTTTATAACGGCCTCGAGCTATTATTATTTTTGCTTATATGTGCTTATAGTGATGTATATGTAACATCCAACGTCAACAAAACACATTTTTGTAAATTTAAATTATGTTATTCAGGAAGTAGTTGATCCAAAGACACGTCACGTTGTCAGCCATACAACTAACATTTATACAAGTACCTAAGTAATGATAACAGATTTTAGTTATCCAAATTGACCGATAAATAGCGTATTAACGTAATTGATTATCGCACTTATGTTAGCATTAAAACGATTAGAGTGTGCTTAAACACAACAGGACAAACATTGTTGTACCTATTGTTATGTAGAATGTCACGGCATTACTTATAATATGTGAGTTGCATCGCCTAGCGCTCGGTGCTAATTGGGGTACATCGCGGTGCATTGACTCTGAGCTGAAAATGTTGGCCGAACGTTCCACGAGCGGATGTCAACTTTCTCGCGGTTACGTAACGCGAAGAGATGTGGGCACTAGAACGTTCGGAGTCATCGACCACGGCCGCCACTCCGCCAGTTACGAAACACTGCGCAGCACACCACAACAACACTGCACCTAATATATTGAACTCATATTAACACGTGGACAACATTCGAGTCCTGTAAACTAACGTATTGCAATAAACGCAACAGCAGCTAATAAGTTAATAACTAAATAACACAATCATGTTGTTGTTGTGTATGAAATAAAAATAAAAAGTTTAATTATTGCAAGCCATAAATCGTATCAGTGTAGGTAATTGTATTACATGCAACATAAACTGCCCCCACGTAATGGTCCTTACTTAGTTGCGGACGGGGTGGCTGTAACGAGGCAGCGTGCAGTTATTAATGAGTGTTTTAACAGGTGCGACGATTAGCTAGACTATTTGAAGTATAAATTGGTTGTATCGTGTGTAGTTAGTACGAGGCGGTGGGTCGTCGTTCGCGGCGCGAGGTCAACGCCGCGGCGCCGCGCCGCCAACCGTTCAACTTACAGCTTTCACGACGAACTATTTGAACATATTTTACTTACTCAAAATTCTTGAAAACTAACTAGACTAGGGAGTACTTATTCGATATTTTAAAGTTTAATAAAAACATTCGTGGTCTGGTAGATTAGATTCGTAAAGTAACTAACTTAGTTAAGAGGTCAATATCAAAACAATGTTACTATTTATTCTGTATAAGAATTAATTATTGTTACTGTTTACTTTCTTCCTTATCGCTTTTGTAGGTCAGTATGTATAGGCATATCATTATTTGGGTGTTTGTGCGCCCTTCCCTATCACGGTTATCTCGTGACAACAATTGGAAGTTATGGACTTGAGTACGTCATGATGTCGACAACCAATCCAGAAACTTCAAACTTTACTTAGAACGTATTATAATAGCACAATACAACAGGAAAGGAATTTAAATTGTAGTAGCTAGTTAATAAAACTTTTTATAATCTATTTGATTTTTTCTATGTTCTTAATTCAAAGAATTATTTTACAAATTCTTAAGTGGGTTGTCAACAATGTTATCAATGAGCGACTATTTAGTTGTATTGGTATCTAGTTCAGTGGTTACAGTTGGTTTGGCACGATCGACAAGACTAGGTAAGCTATTCCTTTTTCTCCTATAGCGTATGTAGAGCGTGTCAGTTTACGTGATCATCAGCGGGTTGAGATTTTTCAGGGCCGGTACACACGGCACAGAAGTGAAGGGGTCGAGTGCACGTTCATGACACGCCAGCAATTATAAGTACGGAGGCGTCATTGAACCCGCGTTATTGCGAAACAACGGAAACCAGTCCAGTGTCGCCCCTCCCGTCCTCCGCACGTCGCGATCCCCTCCTACACACCTGCTGCGAATTTTTAAAATCCTAGATTATAGTTGATATGCGACTAACTCCTATCCGACGTGATTGGCATGCCCAGTTGGTTACATCACTAGCCCCTGCAGTCTGCAAAAACCACACTAGTATTATTTTCCTAGTTTATATTAACAATAACCATGATAGCCAAATATAAAATCAATTTTTGATAATTTGCTATGAATAGTTTTCTAATTGCTTTGGTTGAATAGAAATCTTACATAATCCACGAATATGCAGAGAAAGAAGCTAGGATTTCTAAACAATAAATGTGAATGTAATTCCATAAAGGTAATATTTTAGAATGCAACTTTCAAAAACAAAAAATTCTAGCTTCACTATGTATAACAACAAACAGCAGCCTGAGTTAGGCACTACCCAAATAATTTCAATTCCTCACCGCACAACAGACACAGCACAGCAGCAACAGCAGTAGTAATATGCTGTCGGTACCGCGCCTAGCAGCGACCTATAAAGATACGTGCTTGATAGTAGTGCAGTCAGGGACAACGGCCGGACTGCCTCATTCGCAAGAATCGCAGGTAGGCTAAGGGGTTAAAGAACTCCATTGCACTATATCAAATACCATTGAACTCGCTCCGTCCCGCTCCCACGTTGCACCCCGCGATGCATCGCTTGCAGTCGCCACCGTGCGAATCCTGTCTGATTACGCGACACGCATGCGTATGACATTATCTACGAGTAACTATGGTACACGTAAACCGGTATATGGACGTTACCTATGTGCTGCCTACATGCAGGAAAATGAATACCTATATACTGGTCAGTTTTAGAGTATGCGCAACAGCACGAGACGGGAAAATAGCCTCAGAACAGATTAACAGGACAATGCGGAAAACTTTAGAGTGGGAAAGTTTATAGCCAGATCAACGTGCATTCTTCTATGTAGCATCGATTCGGTTTAAAATCTAATTATAATCATTATCGCAAACATAACGTTTTGTACATAAATATAAAAAGTTGTTTTGTTCAAAACACTTTTTATGACTATGAGTGCATCGTAAAATATTTAAAGAATTCATAAAACATTAAAATGATGGATTTTCAAAGTCGATGTTATGACTTTTAGAAACTTGAGCCACCTGTTACATAATCGGTTTAAACTCGGCTTACTCTGATCGTGTGTCGATAATCAAGTTTAACGAGTGGAAAGTTCAAAGAGGGCAACGACATCAGACGACAGTGTCGGCGCTTTGCCGCGCAATCGCCTGAAAATCGCGCTAATTTGTATGACACTCGATCGCGTGTTACCGCAGGTGACGTACCCGTGAACCAGGAACAACTAGCCGAAGATCAAGTTCCACGGGCATTGACTGCGACATGTGTGCGCCGCCGTCGGTAGTTACTTCTTATTTTCTACTAGAATGTATTACACACCTATAACGTCATACTCGCAAGAACACATGCCACGTAAATAAAAATTTCAAATATGTATTCAACTCGAAAGTTCAAAAAGTGGTAAAATAAAATATTGTATAAATAGTATATTACTGTCGCGGCCTGCAACAAGGGATGATGACTGATGGGCGATCGTGAAAATGTGGGCCGAGACGGAGTCGAAGCACACACTTGAGTCCATCGATGCCTGGTTGCGACAAAGGCTTGTATAGTACTTTTCTCAAATAATGCGCGGAAATTCAAACTAAGTAAATTAATTATAAATTCCAGAATCAATGACAACACGACAGATACCTATGAGTTTTCATAGTAATTTATTCGGACGCTCGCATGTATTCGACCAGTACGGCATTTTCGATTTATCTCGAAGAAGGTTGTCAAAATAATGCTTGAATTTCGAAGCATGTTTGAGAAAATGGTATTCGATGAATATGTACTACCCAAAAACAAAACAGATTTGTTTTTTTTTTCACGTCAATTATTTGGCAGACAATAGCGATAAATTCAAGGCGAAATGATAAAATGTCATTGAACTTGATAAAAATAATTGAATTCTACACGTACGCTGTACATTGTACGTAGGTAATTGGTGTTTGTTAGAAAGAAAGTACCTAGATGTTGCATTGTTAACATATTTTTTGGAACATCGGACGATAAAAGACATTAAATCTTCAAGTCATATAATCCGTTTGCAAGCCGGATTATGTCGAGAAAAAATTGAATCATTCTCAAGGCATTTGTAAAACGTTTTTAGTTTAATATAAAAAAATCGTGCCATGGCCCTCGTGTAGCACGGCCCCGTAACCGATGGACCATTTCCCCAAATTGTAGCGGTCGCTTTTCCCAGAGACCTCGACTCGAAAATGACCGTCGCGTCGTCCATAATACTGGCTCAGTGAACACTCTCTCCGGCTCCACTTCATTTCGCCCCGCGCCCGGCCTATGGAAGCGTAGCACTGGCGTAGCAGTCGCGTAGCACCTTCGTAGCACTGGCTTATGTCGTAGTAATGCCTACGTTACATAAAAGATCAGGATCCCTTGAATTGATTCTAAAGTTCAAGACTAACGTGACCACACATTAATTCATCTTTGACAAGATTGCTTCACAAACAATGAGTAGCGACCGACAGAATGTAAAAATGTTCGCTTCCATTATTTTCAAGCAATCAATGGGTAAGTAAGTGACATGATATACGAGTATGTACCTACAAAATTAATTATTTGAAATATATGTCACGACATCATGACAAAAATGACGTATAATGAACATTCATCAGTGCGTGACCCTTATGTATAAAGATAGCACTAGATTTACATGCGATATTGAACTTTTGGCAGTTTACGAGTCTATTTCTGAATTCAAGGCTATTTCAAATTTTGCATATATTGCGTTCTTACAATGTTTTCAGGAAAAACAATATTTTGAATACTATTCTGGTAAACTCCAAACCACATAAACAAGTTCCTGGAAACAATAAGTACACGTATTGACGTTTGCATAGGTATAAAGTAGGCTGATCCAAAGATTAGAGTTCAAAGACAGGTCTTTTATCAGTGAAATACCGAATGTGGAATCGGTAACTCTGTTATTAGATCACGTGGAGCGGTGAAGTAGGTAAAGTCGATAATATAAGTCATGCTACACGCTGCGTGTAGATAGGCGGCGAGGTATATACGTCGGCACTTGTTTACCGCGCGATGCTCGCAGACCTTGAGATTTGGCAGCGGTCAGTGGCCCGAGGCCTCGCACACAAAATATAAATCTTATTATTACCCGCCGACCTCGGTGGCTCGGTTCCTCACCGGTTGTTCTATTACTAATCGCAAAATTTATCCGGAAATTAGTCATTCTGCATTTGAGTTGAGTTTTGCCTGTTTAAATACTTGAAATATGTAACCTCAAAGACGTCTTGGTTTTGCGCATATGATTGAATAATTACAATAATATATTAATAATTCAATGTCAAACTAACAATGTGAAGGATGAATGTTTTTAGATGATTAATATGTAAGTAATTCTTGCCAATGGGCAAATATTATGAATCAGACGCGCCTAAGGGTCTGACTTCTTTGAAATGATCAGAGGCACATTCGTGTTACACGCGCGATTTCATTGTTAATAATACGTGATTTAATAGATTTTGTAATTCCCTTCCTACATGGCAACCTTCGTCACCTGAAACGATACTAAATTAATTGAGCATGAGTTGACGTGATTAAATTAGATCAGTGTCACATGTTTCCGGAACGCTAAAAACGTGACCAAAGGACTATTATGTCATATGCGGATAGTTGATGTAACTTTTTAATTTTCTCCAACAACATAGTTGATAAGTGTGACTCGCTATTTTCACATACGATTCATTTTTCACATTACGGTTCGTTGACTTGGTGTTCGCTTCTGCTGGTAGCCGAATTGAGTGTATGATCAGGTTACGTCGGTGTGGGTGAACATTCTTGTGCTATATAGCGGCGCTCGTGTGTGCTCGTTACAGCACGGCGAGATATGAAGTAACCATGTCTGTGTTGGGTATTGGCAATTTCGGAGGCGGCTCAAGGACGCCCGGCTCAAGTTCAGTAGCCACCTTCAGTGAACGACATCATTTCGTGCGTTGACCCTACCGCTTCCTGTGCCAACCGAGGAAAATACTAAAATCACTCAAAATGTCTATTTAATAGTAATATATGCGCACCATTTAATTGACTTTGACTTAGAAACAATACCTTTATTAGCATATAAAGTGATACGTAGAGAGTGAATGGCCTCGTTGTTAGCCTCGACAAGTCGACACAGACCATCAAAATAACGATCACTGTTTAATCCATTGTACTTTTTCCTGACTATCAGTTGAAGCCATTGTGAGCAGTTTATTTTAATTTAGATCTAGACTTGGGTTAAATCTGTACAACTTAATGCAAAGTAGCTACAATGTTTGATTTTCCTTGTTACAGGTAAGTGTCACCGACCGACGCACCGTCCTCAAGTTTGTTCGAAAGGAGGTAAAGTTAGCTCGCTTGATATGATTGCACATAATGGTGTGTTCTCGTTAGAGCACAATGCACCAGGTTGCAGTGCTGGAGTCAGTCACCCCGTCCTAACGGGGCTCGCCCTATGCCCGCTCGGCTCGCGGCTCGCGGCTGCCGTCATCACGCCGCGATTGTCGTGCAATCGTGCTTACTAATGCCAACTGGACTCCATACGCATACATAATATTATGGACATTCGCATCGCCCCTGCGCCACGCCTATTCAGAATGCACATTGAGGAAAGAATAGAAATTCTGTCGTAAGAATGAGTCGCCAACTACTTATTGTGTTACTAGCAATGTCCAAGGATCCCGCCGAGCTATTGACAACAAATCACCAACACAAAACACCACAGAAATAATTATTTGGGTGCTGATTACTTTAGGTTACCACATACAAAATTGTCGTTAAGTACCGGAATGCCAAGGGACTGGGCTATTGTTGTCATCCTTATGCCAAAGTGGTTTTTTATTCCATTTACATACACTTCTGTAAAAACGCTGTTGGCTTTGCTCGATAAAAGATTAAAATATCGCATGTTTGAGAAAATCAATATAAACGATATATCAAACGTGTTAATATCAGTTTTTTAGAGAATCGCAAAATAAAACCTAAATTATGAGAATACAATATTGTGAAAATATTGCACGGTATCCCGCTGATATTTTATCATTAAGACGAATATTTGTAAGGGCATCCCTCGGTTGCGATATCGTTTAGCGCCGACACAATACATCAACGATCTGGGAATGTCGGTTACTAGCCGATCTAATCTAACAAAAAGAAGTTAAAAAACTTTTGTAAATGATTAAATCCTCGCATTTTTTGTCGTCAAAAAGGTTTCGATAAACAATCATTTTAATTTTTTCACCATCTCAGAAGAGTTAGATATCGCGAAATTTGCACAATAACGTATCCCGGCAAAAAGTTGGACTTTACCTGTTCGTGAAATCCGAGATGAAAAGAAAGGGTAGGTTGAATCGCATCGAGATTTTTTTGACAATAGGAGAACACCATTCTGCTTGCATTTTTTACGCGGATTGTAAAAATGTTCAACCTTTGAAATTGAAGTTGAAAGGAAGTTGGGAGTAAGGGTTAGTAGATTTCTATTGATCTATTGTTTACTCAGCAGATGGTATACAATTCGCTCGTTGCTCCTTGATCCATTGATAATAAGTATGGGTCATGATACTTACGTCCAACCAGCGACAATATCCCTTAACCTAAATCTATCTCAGCCTCAGACCATTCAAAATATAGGCGATATCAAAACAATAGCCATCTTTTGCTACAGAAAAGAAAATACCATTGAGACAATGTAACGACACAAAAACTAAATGTCCCGTACAAAGACTTTTCTACGAAATTGTCATCACCTGTAAATCTTTAACACTGTTTTATTGTTCATAAAGTATTGGTTCCTTTTTGTTGTGGTCAAAGACTTGCATGCCATTAATGCTGGCATAATTACTTGTTTATTTTTTTAAACTACAGCGTAGCTTGTAGAATGTTTTATAGTTATTTCGTGAATTGTGTGATTATTATTCTTCTTCTTGTAGTGTGGTTAGTGACCAACCTGGTGTCAGAGATTTAAAGCCGCCCATGGGCCTCTGACTTAGCTTCACATGCCGTCGAGAAATATCTCTCAGGCTTGCATGTTATTATTAGTCTTTCTATATTAAAAATAATATCAATGGTTGTCTCCATGCAAATCGTTATAACACATTTTTTCGAGAAGGTTTCTTTCCTAGTTATCAATGTGATAGTGGAGTGGCACAGCAAGAACGTGGTGCACCGTTACACGCACTTGCGGAGTTGAGTGCACGCGCGCGCGGTCGCCGACTTCACTAGTCCCACAGTCCCACGTGCCAGTGCTCTTCCTGGCGCCTATTTACTGCCCCGTAAACCTTAATCTTACCTTGTAAAGTAAACCAAAAGTTTATTAAATCATACGATTACGTCACTGTTGTTGCCAGAAAACAACCAAGAAACATGTGTCGGGTGGCACGCGGCGCACATGCGTATGGCATGCGTTGGCTGTACATCACTATAATATACTCACTGAAAAAAACACACAAAAGACCCAAAATATTTAAATACCGATGTTTGTGCGGATCCACTTTTTACTAATAACAAGGTGCTGGCCGCTGCCGCTGCTGTTTCTCCGCCAGCTGGGAGACGAGGAAGTGCGCGCACAATGCCAACCACGCAAATTATTGATTGCCGAAAATCGAAACTGCTCCAATAATAACCATTGTGTTCTTTTCGGTGAATAAAAGAAAACTTTGCATCGCCTCCAACCTTTAATAATACTTATGCCAAGTTGAATGACTGCTTTATTGTTATTTTTTTGTTGACAAGGAGGTCACTGTGCGTGATATTACACTTGAATCCCGCTACCAAAGACTAAATTAGAAGGCATCTTGTATAGACAGCCGATTATTCTCTGCTGTAGTGTAATTACAGCAATTCCAATAATGGTTATGGCATCCTACACAAAATAGTCGTAGTAAATGATTTTAATCAGTGTAATAGAACGGAGTACAGCTTACTAAAGCCCCAGTGCTTAGTGCGCTTACCTACATAATTTGTTTTAGTATGCGTATAAAATTAATTAGGCTTATTGACAGAACTTTAGACTTTATATTTCCAGTACTACATAGCGTAAAACTAAAGTCACACTAATTATTCCAATAGCAAAAATAACAATACATTGCAGAAAATAACAATTATGTACTCATTTAATCGCATACCATGTGGAGCGTGGGGGCACTCTAAAGAAAAAAGTTATTGGAACCGGTCGCTTATAAAATGAAAGTTGGTTATAGGTAATGCGCAGCACTTTCTCCGCGAACTACGTTCGTACTTCGATTCTGCTTCCCTTCGTCGAACAAACAAAACAACAACATTGAAGTATAATTATCAGAATTGAATTACAAACTAAATGCACACATAGGTAGGTATACGTTTTCCCGGGTACTACATAATTATATTTTCCCGGCTTCAGAGTGAGAATATTATACAGTAATTGTTTACCATGTGCGTTTCTTTTGACTAATAATAGGTTATGTTTATTACATAACTGTTTTAAATTCGAATATGTTATAATAATTATGGGTACCTACGCTGCCATCACGCCTAAGCATCAGGCACATTTGATAAAAAGGTAACATCTTATAGGTATCTTTTTTAGCCAGCTGGCAGAAGTGGAATTCATTTTATTATACATGGTTTTTTAACAATGCCTAATGGCATCGTTTTTTTTTTCCAAATTAGTGACATTTAAATATTTATTTACTATCTATTTGAACGGTTGACGGAGTGGGTGATTTAAATAAACTCAAGGGGATCATTTGCGTCGCAAACAACGACGACGGGGTCAGTAGACTCGTGCGCGCAACTGCCGAAATTATCGCGGCCGGTACACGCGCCGCGCGCCGTCGTCGTGGCCAACGAACGAGCCAAGGCCACGATGCCTCCCCGGCCCCTACCCGCCGCCCACTCTAATCTCACAGCTCCTGCTGACAGCCTAGATAATTATGTTATGAGCAAATCGATCACCCTTCATACACATAAATATAACCCTCGCCTATCGGCCGACTCGAGGCCTTGAACCTCGATAGCGAACCGATAAAACCTTAGGATTTCGATTTAGCGATACCTATAATTAATAATAATGCATTGCACCATATTTATATATTGTAAATTAATTTTAAATGGATACGGATACTAAGTTGTCCTTAGCTAGAGTTACGGTACGATATATCCCTGAATGTAACTGTAATGGAGGTTATTTATCTAGGAAGCAATAAACGTGGATCAGGTAGCCCCAGCCAGGCATCAGTGGTGCGAGGCAGAGCGCGGGAGGCTGGCGGGTGGCGGAAGCGCCGCGCGAGGAGCGGGCGCGGGCGCGGGCGCGGGGCGCGGCAGGTGGTAACGTCAACGCGCGGCCGTGAACTTTCTTCGGACACGTTTTCAGGAGTTAATGCTGCGCAATATTTCGCGGCTTACCCCCGATGGCCCCCGGGCCGCAGCTTCTTGCCGCGTGCCACTTTTCTCGCGCCTTTTTCCTTAAAAATATAATTCAGAGGTTTCCTTACAAATCTTCACTTCCTAGTTGCAGTATAAATGCCTAAAAATTAGTACAGTGCCCAAGTTAAATTGAAAATAAATAAAATAACATGATTTTTGCACCCAAATAGGCGCGCAGTGGTCATGCAAATCTTATTTATTAAAGGAAATAGATCTGGACTGATTTTAATCTGTTTACAATTTAGTAGCCCGTAGCCGACACTCTCATCAAAATGTAAATTTTACGTATTTAGTTCGAGTTCACGTCGGTGTTCATCGATTATGTACAAAATTCAAAGTGATCCAGAATAACATGTTGTATTTCGTTGTCATCGATTGGTAACACAAAACTTTAGCATCCTCGCTGCTTACATAACGTAAATCCAGGCATATGAAAAACTGGGTTTTCGTCTTTAAAACTGTTACATTTTCATATCTTATTCGTTTAAATTCATAGAAAATGATCAGAACTCACACAAGGCACTATAATATGGCATTAATGAGGGCGAGTAAATGTAACACTAGGAAATGTTCGGCATACACTTCCTCATTGTTGCGCACAGTGTTGTAGAGTATAGGTGAGTAGTGCAAAGCTGCGAGCTGCAGCGGCGGCGGGCGGCGCGGGCGCAGCGCGCACGGGCCCGACCAGCAACATTATACAACGAGGCGCATCATCGCCGCGCGGGGGACGCTGCGATGCTCTGATTACGCAAACCCACTGCGCAACACCTCTTCTATACTTCACTACGTTACGTTATTGCAACGTATAATTAGACAAGCTCAAAGCTCTAGAGTCTTGGACCAATAGCCGATTTCAATGCTCTACTTGGCGCGTTCGCATTTCGCTCGTTATGCTACGATAGAGAACATGCTTTATCCTATTTCCATATGTTTCAGTTGTAAAAGGTATCAGAGCTGAAGCGGGAAATATGTATTATAATTCCAAGTTGCTTAGTAGGATGTGTACATAACGTACAGACGTCCTCTGACGGAGCAGGAAGTCTCGACTTGATGCAAATATCAAGGTGAGGTGACCGAAAGGAGAAAGGCTCCTTCATCACCACAATTCATGTACTTGCATAAATATTTTATTTACTTCACTTGATTATCATATGTTTATATACAGGCTCTTGCCCTAGCCTTGAGAAGTATTTAATAAACATGAAAGCATTTAAACGCCGTCACTAAAGTCTAGCCAAATAAATACGATTAATTAAAAAAAAAACAAAAAGTCATTTATTCAAACTAGTGTGAGAATCAGCACTATTCGAACGGCAAAATTACAAGACAGTCCTCCAAAAACGCCTGCCAACATTTATGTTGATAGGATAGATAGATGAATGCTATTTATTAGTAGAATAATGATGTGGTCCACTGGTGTTAAATGGTTGCGCGAGCTCTATGTTTAGCACAATTCGATTTAGGAAACCGTCAAATTTCCTCATGTCGGGCGTTGCCTTGAGGTTGACATTGCGGCTAAATCAGCACAGTGCGACATTGACATGTTCCGATATTCGAATGAGGAAGTGCTCCTAGTTTATTCGGCGGGGCCGTTCGCATGTTTTGAGGTTTGCGATATTAGACAACCCACATAGACAACGATCGGTATTGTTCACATTTTAATATCGCACCGCCAGAACACAAAAATAATGGAAATACCAGATATACATACAATTAGTGTAAGAATACTGATGACTACACATTATTTTTCTGAGATCTAAGTATGTACTGAATCACGTCGGGGTCGTTGTAGCCTCTCATTTGCGTGTTTTATATTATTTTTTGCCAAGTTTCGAAGGTTACATTGCGTCATCCAGTTTGCCGTTTACGCATTAAACATTCGACTTCAAATGGAAGTCAACATTGAAATACCTATCTAAAGAACGATTAATGCCTCTATTGGATTACATCCATAAATAATTAATAAAGTAACCTTAAGATCACGTTAAAATTTAAATTGGAACAAGTCTTCGGCTAAGTTCAGTGCAGCTACGAAGCAATATCCTGTGTCGCGGATCGTCTCCGCCGAATTAATTGTCGTAAACGGATCCACACAAAGTGATGCGTTCGGCGGACGCTGCCGCTGTGTGGGGCTCCCGGCGTCACCGCACTGAGCTATTAATTGAACACGCCCGACAAATTGACCTTGGCCTTGGCACGGGTTGCCGAATCAGCCGAGGTCAACCACGATTGAGAGCGTCCGGATCACACGGCCTGTATGTCATGCTTGCTTATTCATGGCAATAATACATTCTGCCGCACAAATACTGATGTACGGCAGCTATAGAATGACACTAAATAAATAAAATAATAAACGATTAACTTATTATCTTTCGCTGAATATCTACAACATTATTATTAAGAAACATTATACAAAATTGGAAAATCATAAAATATTGTTAGGTTGCAGGACTTGTTAGTCATAATTTTGACATATACTCGTACATTTGTTCAAACTTCATGATTGTTTTCAACTTGTACAGACGCCAGCACATCAACCTACTACAAGCTGTCAAATTTCTTTAATAGATTATCAACTTTATCTCTAAAATATAAGGTTCAAAGTTGATTGGGAAAATTTGACAGTTTCGGGTAGGTTGACCTGCTGGCGTCTGTACCAAGAAATGAAAAATAAACAAGGTAAATTTCTATTAAAACTAAAATACGTGTTATCAATTCGTACCTAAAAGCCATGTGGGGTGGTGAAGGCGCGGCGCGGGCTTAGTGTCGTCGACGACGGCGTCGCCGCTACAGCCCGCCCGGGGTAATTGACTCATACTGACCTCGCACTGCTTCGGAAAAACTCGCTACAGCTCGGCACTCTTCGCCACTCGACACCGCTACCTACCTTTTGATTTATAAAATACTTTTAGTTGGTTGGTACAAATCGTACACAAAATTAGAATTTCTGAGATTTTTTACAAGTATCAGAATAATTCGGAATATTTTTTGGGCAGGTATTCATTTTTCGTGACAGATTCCTCTGGAGATGAGGTAGTTAATTACAAAGAAAAACTTATCTACTTTTCCAAATCTGAATTCATTTTCTTCAGAAAAAAACATAGCTCGATTTATTGCAAACATGACATGACATGACAGAGCGATGGTTTTGGCAACACTACAGGCTCAAAACAATAAAAAGTAACTACCTAGGAACTAGCTGAAATTCAAGTTAACTGTTAACGATTTTTATAAGCAACTAAGTCGATGATCAAATACGGCTACAATAACAATCAGTCTGGCAGGCGGGTCGAGTTTCCGATGTGCATCGGGTGTAATCGCTGTCACAGCGAGGCCTTGACCGCGCGCTGTCCGCTGCAAACATTCGGACTCCATTCCGAACGGCCGAATTGCCAACGAGGCTCCTCGTGACTTCGCAGAACTTTCCAGCGAATCCAGGCCGCAGGCATCCGATTACAATAATAGTCCGACGTAACTTTTTCTATATTAAAAAAATAACATATATTGCTATCGATAATTAGAACTTTTGGACAACTATCCTCATGAAGTTTTTTAAACCATTAGCAAATTACAAAATTATTACAATATTATACATTAGCAAATTAGCAAACAATTAGGCAAATCAAGTAATCTTTTAAAATTTTACGATTATATACAGAACTAGGGCTGAATAGTTGAATGATTCGTTGAAAAAGTCTGGTGTACGGGGACATCAGTCGACTACTGTACCAAGAGAATTCTTGGGTGCGTGAACGGGCCATTTTAGCTCCCAAAAATGATCAAGCTGCAGCAATCAACCACAGTAATCACTTGCAAATTGAAGGGAGCGATATACACCTCCATGGGTTCACACTGTTGTGGAGCAAGATGATGCCACACATTACCCCGTAGAATTTCTGAATTTGCTAACGGCAAGTGGACTTCCGGCTTCATCCAGCTGAAGGTCGGTGTCCCGATTATGCTCCTTCGGAATTTAACTCCGCCGAAGCCGGCTCAAAGTCGTGTCTTTGCAGAAAAACGTCATCGAGGCGAAAATTCTATCAGGTTGCAGCGTTGGCGATACAGTGTTTAAACCGCGTATACCACTAATTCCCCACAGCTACCCCTTCCAGTTTAAGCGCCTGCAGTTCCCTGTGAGCGTATGCTTTGCGATGATTATCATCCAGTCACAGGGGCAGACACTGAAGGCTGCGGGTGTCGACCTCAGGATAAGCTGCTTCTCACACGGACAACTCGCTTGCTCAAGCCCGCGCTACCTCTCTTGACTATTTTGGCTGTTCAGAATAAAACTACAAACATACGTACCTACTATACAAGGAAGTTTTATAAAAATCTGGCTGTTATTGTAGTATATTGTGGTAGTATATTGTCTTACGACTTTACACGTGAACGAAGTCGCGGGCAGAAGCTAGTTTAGAATAAAAATAACCCATAAAATCGACATTAAACTTGACCAACCAATGCACCAGGCACTTTCTGATTCAAATGCATATTATGTTAATGGATCATATTTCAACGCCTGCCCCACCCTTGCGGTTGTCAGTTGTGAAAAGGGATCACTGATCACATTCTTTGAAAAGTTGTTAAGCTAATTTATGAGTGGGATAATGGATGCGAAGTAAATAAAGTGCTAAGTCCCGTTTGTCCGGAGGCTGGGCAGGCACAGGCACGCTCGCTTTTGTCCCAGCGTCCTTCGGCCGGCGAGGGAAGGCCGACCGGCCCCTCGGTTATTGTTGCCTTTTATTTTGTTAAACGACTTTTCAAATACTGGTCGTGTAGTGTACAGTAATGTTAATTTATAATCAACTTTTTCTTCTATTTTTGCATGAAAATATTGCTTAATGACGCTATTGATGTTGATTATGCCTTTGTTACCATATTTGCCAAGAGTAGGTAATCCGGAAAAACAAAAAATAGAAACCATAAATTGCAAACAATATGGCATACGGTCTACTTTTTTTATTATTTCGTTAAAAAATGGCCGATCAATCGAGATCATCAAGTTCCACCGACTGTGGTCACAATGAACAATACAAAACTATACATGTGGCTACCGACTGACGATGCCGGCTTCGAGTTTTTTGGCTGAGGACGACATAGGAGTATGAACTCTATTTCAGAAGCCATTAAATTCAGTATAGTGATTTTATAAAGTTTTTAATAAAAGCAGACTACGAAATTTGATATTCGCACCCCGATATTAAAAGTGAGGGCAGCGGAAGGAAGTAAAAAACTGGGTTCCTATACACTTTCACGTTTTAATCGACACACATGTCGCCATTCGATATTTTTTTTCGTATTTGCTTTTGGTGTCAGAGATCAAGGGACAGAAATAAAAGTAATTTATGTAGGCAATGTTCTCTATACATTCCAGTAACAAATGGAGCAATAATCTTATGTCATATATTTATTCTAATTATAGATAATGTAAATAAATTAGCTATACATATATTTTTATCATCATCAGCATTTCAGCCGAAAGACGTCCACTGCTGGGCATACCTCCCCAAGCTTTAATTGTTTTAATTGGAACAAGGGGTATCGTGTTACCCAATAACTGGGTTGTGGAGGTCAGATCAGGCAGTCGCTCCATGAAAACTTAACTACGAAGGTGCTTAAAAAAAACAAAATATGGTTCCTACATGTATACCTATAGATAAGTATTGCAAAGCCACGTGTAATTTCACAAAAAATGCACGTGTGGGAGGATATTTGCGAAACCCTTTAAAAAGTTTCCTTTTGTGCAAAAGGGAAAGTATTGGAGCGAAATAATCTTCACAAAAAATTTAAAAAAACATTGACGTACTTACACCTTTCAGTAACACGTTTAGGGGAACCAACGAACTCTTTGCTTAGTTCTTATTCTTAGACAACGTGTTTAAAGGTGGTTTATTGAAGAGACTGATTTCTCAAAATTCACCATCTTTCTTATTGATGGAAAAAGTAAAAATATGTACATCTACGGAATTAATTTCATTCTATTCAGTCTGATTCTTATGTCAAAAATACATAAACGCAGGGATTGCAGAGACATGGCTCCTCAGTCCATACGAACGGCAGTTTGTGTGAATTTGAGGCAAACATTTGTTTACATCATAAAATAACAAACAATACCACATAACTTGATAAATAAGTACCAAATACCTAGTTAAAAAGACATTATGTGACGTTGTGTAACTATTTATATCGGTTCCGCTTTTTGTTGAATACTTAGCTACCTAGGTACACATAGCTGTGCCAATTTTTTTGATTAGTTCAACAGAAATATCTGTTTAAAAACAGATTTCAGAGCTGTTTCATTATAGTGCTTGCAGCATAGCGGCGTAATAAAATAAAATAAATATAGTTAATTGTGTTGATGTGTCGAATTTCGAGAAAAAGAAGTGCCTAGTAGTGGAGTGTCAGTCAGTAGGCTGTGTCGGAGCGCCTGCGCGCAGCGTGCCGGTGGCCTTGACCGGCCTGCGCCAAAATTTCCAGGTCGTTCACCCGCCGCGACGCCCACCGCCACTCGTTTTATCTCGCGTAAATAACTGCTCGTGCAAGCGAATAAACACCTAATGGGGCTTATAATAAGAACGACTCTTCCACTTTCACAACTATTGTAACGCCAGTGTTATATAAAGTCGTGTTTATGTACCTATTGTTAAAAGAAACTTGTTTATCAATTACAAGACGGTAGGTAATACGTATTATGCAGAGTTACACAAAGTTTCTTATTATGTAGGTAGTTTTAATAGCAGTCACGTTATAGCAATCGGTGCTTTACAAGCTTTATAGTCTGTTGCTTTTAATTATCTTACATATCTACCAGGTCACATGTTTTATGCATACGACATTTTGTATACAAATATATATTTTATCACGTTTTGACGACTTGGTACTGAAAGATTATTGTTTTAATAATACCTAAGTTGACACAGTCACGCGCGTGTTTATGTTTCCAGTGTCTACGTATATTCATACATGGGCAATGTGAAGGTTGTAAGTTGTAGGTCGTTCCAGAAGTATTACTAGGGGATTATGGCCATAAAATCCCGGAAATGTGTGCTCAGAGGGAAGCAGGCAAGCAGGGCGCTCCGGCAGCGGGTCAGTCCGTCACGCGGCGACCTACACCGCGCTCACCATCCATTAGCTCGATTTCGTGTTCAAGTTCACTCGCGTTCCATCACCAAAAATATTTTTGTAGTGTGACGCAACCGGCAACGGCTACGTCCCACTCGAACACTCGGCTAGTCTCTCTGTTGGTGCCGCTCTCGCGCGACCTTGGCCGCGGTGAGCCGCAAGGTTCGGGTCTTCGAACTCGCGCTGGAGCGCGGGCGCGGGGCGCGGAGCCGGGAGTCCTCCAATCGCTCGCCGCGCACGCCTGAGCGTGCTCGTGATTGGTCCACCGTTGGCGCGGCAATGACCTCGGAGACCGGAGTTCGAAGCGCGCCGATCCTCGCTCCGAAGCGCAGAACGTCAGGCTTAGCCGACCGATAGAGGCGAATTTCGCTTAGCCAGCTTCGCTTCGTCGTCGAAGCGATTGTATCGCACCGAGCGCTGATCTTTTTGCAGACTTTCACTCTTAAAGGGAGACTCGCGCGGCTTCGAGCAGGAGCGCGCGCGGCACTCGCTCAGTTCGTCGATCGAGCTCGAGTGAGACGCACGCGGCGCGTGCAGCGGCTCTATCTCACGGGACGAGCGACCTTCATCCCTCGACGTGCCGGCCGCGCGCCCCGGCCTATGCACTCCTGTCCTATATTCAGTGTCACACGCGCAGGACGTTTCTTGTCTAAAGCCAGCGGGCTCCATGTGGTTTACGTGTAGTGCAGTGCGGGGGAGGACAAAATAATTAGATTTTAAGTACATAAATATAAATGACTTTAGTGATGTCTCCTGATAGCAGCTACGGGCGCTACGATGCGCCTACGCCGGCTGACCATAATATGATGAGCCCGGCACACAAGGAACGAGAACCCGAGTTGCATATAGGTAGTCCCTTTTATACAATAACTTTATTTGTTTATTTACATTACTTATTACAACATTATCACTGTGCTGTAATACCTATGTTGTCATAATAATATGTTGTCATTTCAATCTTTATTATTGTTGTTGACAGTTATTACTAAGTATAGAACGAAAATTCAATAATTATTTCGTAAGTCTACATTTTATTAAATAGACATTTTGTGACCGTGCACGACGCTGTATGCATATGTAGTAATTTACATTTTCCGATTTACTGCAACAACATATTATGAGAATCACCTAGCAATAAATATTTTAAAATCTCATTTCTTACCTACTTTCTGAGTTCTTCTTACGTAACGTCCATATTCCGTACTAAACCACAGATGAATAAATACAACAAAGTCCCGCCATAAATGTTAGTAAGCTAGATACTTAAATAATATCATTTATTGACATATTATTATAACAATTAGGTACCTAAAATCTATTTCAGCAAAACTATTCTTGTTGTCTTGCATAGGTACCTACTATTTTCTTTTAATATCTTACACCGTAATTAGCGTAAAAAATAGCTTGAGATAAGCCAAAATAAACTTGTTTTCAGGATAAACTGAAGGCGGATATTTGTTTTTTTTTTAAGTATGAGATTTTATTGGCCTTCTGGAATAATAATAAAATAACCAGTCGGACACAATAACATTTCATGCTAGATTAATTATAACGACATTGGTAAAATCTGATTAATGATTTATTTTTAATGATGAAAGGGTACAATGCTAACATAATATAGAATTATTTTCAATCGAATGTCAAATCGTCTGCAGAACGAATATTTGATGGATGGATTGTTGAACATTTCCGCTCGGAAGGGCTCAGCGAAAAACAATTAAAATGGCATTGTACAAAATAACGCACTGTACAACAATGTCAATAGTTTCTCAGTACAAATCAGTGGGGTTGGACTCGAACCGTGGCAGCGGGGAGCTCTTCAATATTTGCAATCGATTCCTAATGATCTTATCGTCTTTATCGATTTCTTTTGTGATTTTTTCCGTGAAAAATCAAGCTTCTTTAACAAAGAGTTAACCGTTACTCACATACAGGCACCACTGCCAACCCTTTCAATAACTAAATTAATGATTTAAACTATTGATAGTTTTCCCATGATGTAAGAAAAGTGTTATGTGTAGTAAGTAATAGGTGCTTAAAGCAGGTTCAACGTGGCGACAACTGCCTCACCGCGCCACTTTTACTTTTCTCTGCATGCGTGTAACATAGGATTGTTCGCCTGCACATAATTTATGATAAACAAGTCGCTGCAGCACGTAACACTGCACACTACGAAGTAAATTGACAATAATTGTCAATTATTGCCGATGAATTTCCAATCAAGATCAGCTGAAAATAATAAAACCGCTCTTGCTGTAATATGTTTAACAAACGTGTTCAATAACGAGGAAATAAGATTTGAAACGTGATTATGATCGTCGTCAAGTAGATACTTACTAATTATTTACAAACAAACATCGCCGTGACACAGATCCGCAGCGGTCGGAATGGCCGCGGCAGCATTTTGCACGCTCGGTCGGCATTCGCGTTACGTGGACGAGAGACTTTCTCGCACACTTTCCTCGCCTTTTAATTGACGTAACGAACGAGCGACTCTCACACACGCCACCCAGAAAAACGCGCGCGTTGCATCATACGAGGAGAAATGGCTGCACGCTACTGACTTTGTTGCAACTGCAACAGTTACGTCTCACGTTGCTTTCCCTGTTCTATTGTGTTCCCCACCCACCACCATGCAGTGTTGACACTGTAGCGAGAGATGAGACCGAAATTATTGCGTCGAGGGCGACCATAAACCGCCTCTAGAAAAAAGAAAGTAACAACTATAGAAAGCGACGGCGTCGAACGTCGACCCGCGGCGAGTGGTGTGCGCCAGAAATAGAAAGTTTCTTCCAAAAGGCGAGTCCGCTCCCTTAACAAATAAACAAACGGCTGGAAGAGGAAAGTGAGAGCAGTCCGGGGCGCCGCACGGTGGATCGAAAATCGGCTGTAGAAGACATAGGATCTCGATTTCTTAAATGTTATTTTTTTTGCTGGAAATGACTTCTGCTGATCATTACTGTTCTATAAAATGTCATATGAAGTAATTGTGTGCACAAATGGAAGAGTTATAATTTTTATAAGAAAAAAATGTATGGAGCTGACATGAAAAATGAGGATATCTCTGGAATCGAAAGGTTGGCCATTATATCCTTGCACACTGTTATAGTACTATTTATTTGTGAATTTTTGACATACTTAATATTGCGAAATCACTTGCGATTTTTTTTTTAAAAATCCTCAAAATTAAAAAATTAAAAATGTTTATGATATGTACATTTTAATGCTTAAATATGGCTATGCCAAGTGTAACTTACAATATTTTTTATGCTTAGACCAAAACATTCTAAGAAATCACAAAGTCGTATTACCTACTTTGTGATTTTCATTTGAAATGACATGGTAATTATGAATTACGTAATACGTAATCTTATCTAATGCCTCAAGTCCGCATTAGCTAATGATTAATAAAACTTAATACCTATATACCTGTTAAAAGGATACGTACCATAATGAGGGTAATTAGATAAACGTGATCATTAGTCAATAACAATAAATGGTAAACTATTGTATGATTAAAAATAAAAGCAAATTATTAAAAAAAAAAATAACTTAACCTAACCTAACATAAACAATAAAAGTTAACTTATTTTATACTTCGTCACCATCAGAATCCACTTGAGAATCAGGCTCTACAATAGATATAACTTCTAAGACTTCTGTCGGAGCTTCCTGATCCTGAAGTTTCAGTAGTTCTACTGTTTCCTTAAAGTATGTCTGCCTCTTGTGGGCATTTAATTTTGGTCTTGTGGACGAAATTAGAGGATCAGAAGAGACGATAAGCATATTGAGGATATCCTCGTTTGATGCTTGTCTATTCTTTTTCCTCGAATGGTGTTCTCTGAACCTCCTAAAGTCTTTGTTTCGGGCCTCTGAAGCTTCTTCCGAAAGACTTCCAATTGGTACAATAGCATTTTCTGCAATTATGTCCCCTCCGTGAATCAACAATTTGTGGACGGTTGATGACATGTAGTACCAATCGTACAGTTCCACGTATTTTTCAGCGGTTGTTCTAGCGTATTCTTTAAATTTCGGCACGTCTACAATCTCTCCAGATGTGATAGCTTGCAGAATCACAGCAAATCTGCGTATTAGTTCTTCATCTAATCCAGTGATCGCTGCAGTTTTATCAGGAAATTCAAAAAACCGCCTTGCTGTGTTCCCGTCGTTAGTTGTGCCTGATCCTTGCCAATCAAAAGG
Source organism: Xanthia icteritia (assembly GCA_949128155.2). Taxonomy (NCBI): domain Eukaryota; kingdom Metazoa; phylum Arthropoda; class Insecta; order Lepidoptera; family Noctuidae; genus Xanthia; species Xanthia icteritia. Next base: position 12,213,897 of record OX421941.2, read on the forward strand.
TTGAGATCATCTTTGAATCGATCTTGAATGAGTTTTTTTCGTGAATGCAATAACTCTTGATGACCTTCTCCTCTTGCAGACCACTTTTTGAAGTCGAGACGATACGCTATGTGTAGAAGACATTCCATCACATTAATGCGGGCATGAAGTGATGATAATCCGAACTCATACACACCAGAAGAAATGGTTTTTGACGCAATGACATCTAACTTATTCATTTCTGTAGGCTTAGCCAAACACAGGTAGCAGGCCGCATTTGACTTAGCTTCAGACAGATATGTACAAATTTTGCCGTCAATCATCGTCATCATTAATTTGTGACTAATTTCATGTCCTTGACATTTTGAGGGAACGAGAGCTTCAATTTCGTTATCCATTGCAGTTTTTTCATTTATGACAACGTCTTTGGTTTCTTTCACAAAACTAAACTGGACTGGACGGCAATACCTAGGTGAGCAGGGTTTTGGATTCACCCATACGGTATCACCGTCAGCTGTCAACTTTAATGGAACCAAAGAGGTCATAAATATGCTGGAATCATCTTGACCACTATGTTTTGCTTATATCTACTTTGGTTAGATGCACCGTCAAATCCCCACTTTGATATTAATATCAATTGTTTATCTTGTATCGCATCAGGACTACGAATAGTTTCAAAAATTCTGTTCACTGTTAAATCTAGTAACGCTTGTAGTGCAATCTTAGCAAATGAATCCGTTACAGTCACAAATGTCTTCGGAGGGTAGCACTGTAGCTTAGCTTTTTGCACTTTATAGTAAGACGGATATATCTCCTTTGAACCTTCTCGAATAGTCGTTTCCCTTAATGTGATATATTGCCATTTCGATAGTTTTAATGAAAGTAGCAAACCCAGTGCTTTTTCTGGTGAAACTATTATTGAAGGAGCTGGTTTGTTCAACATTTCCTTGATTTTTCCTGCTGCTTCTGGATTTTGGAGCATATGTACAATAACAGATGCAATATCCTCATGACCATCTCCTTTCAAAAGTGCTGCAGCTGAATAAGCTACTTCATTAGGGTCATTGCCTATAATTATGTTCATCAGATCGTCTCTTCTTCTGCTTGTTACTTAGATCTTCAAACGGCTTTCGAGATCTTTTTGTCATCGTTGAAGTTGATTTCATTGTTGAAGTTGATGGTACAGGTTCAGGTACAGGTTCTGTAGAAATATTTTCACTTGTTGATTCTTGAATGAGCAAATTGGTTTGCACGCAGTTTGGCCAGTCAATATTTGCCTCAAGCCAATTACTGTAATCACCTCTAAAAACTTCACTTTTCCTGTGAGATCGTAACCATCTCTTTTGAAATGCCCGTGTAAATCTTCGACAAATTTCTTTCACGGTAACACTGTCTTCATCTGAAAGGCTAGACCCCAGTCGAATAACAAGTGTGTTGAACAATATTTCATGATCGAAAGACGAAGCATCCTGATTGCTCAGAATAACAAACAAATAAAAATTTGTAACGATGCTTTCCATTATTCACGATCACTGAGTAAAAAGACACGGTAGGATTAGGATAGATGTTAGTATTAGAAATGCTCTAAATGAACTGAAGTTGTGAATCCAATGTTTGACTATTTATTGTTATTGACTAATGATGGTATCACATTTATCTAATTACTTTCATTAAGTTAATCCTGCACTAATTGCTAAATTAGCGAGTACCCCAAATTATTTTGGTACTTATCCTTTTAACTAGGTATATAGGTATTAAGTTTTATTAATCATTAGCTAATGTGGACTTGAGGCATTAGACAAGATTACGTATTACGTAATTCATAATTATCATGTCATTTCAAATGAAAATCACAAAGTAGGTAATACGACTTTGTGATTTCTTAGAATGTTTTGGTCTAAGCATAAAAAATATTGTAAGTTACACTTGGCATAGCCATATTTAAGCATTCAAATGTACATATCATAAACATTTAATTTTTTTTAAATTTGAGGATTTTTAAAAAAAAAATCGCAAGTGATTTCGCAATATTAAGTATGTCAAAAATTTACAAATAAATAGTACTATAACAGTGTGCAAGGATATAATGGCCAACCTTTCGATTCCAGAGATATCCTCATTTTTCATGTCAGCTCCATACATTTTTTTCTTATAAAAATTATAACTCTTCCATTTGTGCACACAATTACTTCATATGACATTTTATAGAACAGTAATGATCAGCAGAAGTCATTTCCAGCAAAAAAAATAACATTTAAGAAATCGAGATCCTATGTCTTCTACAGCCGATTTTCGATCCACTGTGCGCCGCCTGAACCAGTTCCTGGTCGCCAGTCGAGCCGCCGAGCGCGCCCGACCGCTGTTGTTGCCGAGGGACTGCCTATCACTAACCTATTAACCATTATTACTCACATCATTAAGGATTCTCAAATTTATATTTACTTCAAGATAACGCTTCCGTATTAATTATCTTCACAATTAACTGATTGGATAATAATGTTGCAGGAACACGTAACGTTTGACCTATTTAGGTTAATATTGTCAGAGAACATAATTTGAGGTAATGTTCATAATCACTATCTATTCTAAAGTCAGTCGTTTCTGTTAACATTGTTGTTTGTTACGAAGATGGGGTCATCGACTTGGCGTTGAGATACTTTCTAAAATGTCTATTGAATGTCTGTCACCTTGAGGCACGCAATATGAGCAATGCAATACGATACATCATAATATGACCATTCAGACAATCAATGCAGTTTTTTTACTTAGAATTGAATTATTCAATGTCTCATAGGTATGCTAACGACGTAAACCAATACACAGATCTTAATTTTATTTCTTACTCTATTAAAACAGTATTATGAATTTTTCACACAAATCAGAAGGCAGTAAAATGCTTGCAAAATCTCTTATCGTGAGGTAATGTTATGAGTTGAAATGAAAGCTAAGCTAGTAACACGCGATCACGCCTCACGTGTACTGCCACTGATAACAACAAACTGCACGTACCTACCTACACTCTGAGTCTGCATCTCAGAATTCACTATTTTTAATTGTCTTAAGATTATTCAGTTAAAAATAATAGTGTCCTTAACTCTATATCTAGGGTGTAACTGATTATTACTCATCTATTAGTCCAATAATTAGGTCTAAATAATATACACTAACTCATGAAATTATAAACTTTTTGGAACCAAAAGTAATATAAACACAAGGTATAGGTTTCAATCTGAAGTTTGTTCAACATGTCCAAACAAAAGATTTCACAACTTCCGTCTTATATTGTGACAGTCACCTTGACTGACGTCTTGGCGATAATGTAATGGACGTGAATAGGCTGAATTGCCGAAATGATCAGCTCATCACCAATCGGCAATCAGTGAGTAATGAGTAGTTTTGGACTGTTGCTGTTGGTGGCTCAAGGTCACGTGCAAGCACCGCTATGTTTGTTACACAGCTCAGGATGTTTGGCCCGAGCTAACTAACGCCGTAATCTTTCAAACGTCCATACAATTTATCGCGAACTACGTTATACGTATACAGGTCTTTTTAACCGATTTCTGTGTTTTGTTGCAGAGTTTGACGGTACTACGGTGCTGTGCCGCGTTTGCGGTGATAAAGCTAGTGGATTTCACTACGGCGTGCATTCCTGTGAAGGCTGCAAGGTAAATATCACACAGTAATACCAATAATATTATAGTAAATAAGTTGTCGTTATCCATATGCTCACCAGCACCGATGTTTCGTAATACCACTGCCACCACCACTACGTCGTCGTTATCGCCGAACAAACATACCGCTATAAGAAATGTCCGGAGCACGTCTTATTAAAAATGACAATAGTTAATTGAGTGTTGTACGCGGGTAGTCTGAGCATCTGAAGCAGGAAGTATGTGTACGGGTGACATGACGAGGACCCCTCCCCCCGTGCGAGTGGTGTCGCAGCAGGTGCGAGTTAGTTTGTACCAGCACCAAGGTCGCGACTCGCGGAACACAATCTCTGTGCACTCGCCGCACAAACAACCAGATGACCTTATTTACTTACTACCTAAATGTTAATTTGATTCACTACGACGTCGCCCGGAGATTCGTTTATTAACTAATCGGTAAAAAAGTATCGTGTGAACTTGTATTAGGAATGGTTTTTGGGTCAACGGGTAGGTACCTGCCGGCCTCGGTCGGGCGACGGTCAGACCCCTGCGCCCCAATTCTAAATATTTTATTTTCAATACCTGCGCCCGCCGGGACAATCACACGGGAACCGGCTGTCGCCTTTAAACTTTTGATCCATAAGTCAAACGTGCATTGGTAGAAAATAATGAGCATTGACCGGCTAGTAGTAATGTTACTGATGAGGTTAAAGTGACACTCCAATTCATGTCAATCATAATAGCTGTAAATATAAAGTAATAATATCCGTCGTACGTCCGCACCGTCGTTTATGTATGCAGCTCGTGGCTCCTCATTCGTTCAACTGACGATCCTTGAACGTGAACACTCAAGACGCATGGAAACATCCTTAAAGTGGACGTCCCATGCCCCACATGTTTCATTTTTTACTTTATTGTCTATTCTTCCACTTAACCGTATGTGTGGTTTGTTTTCCTTTTGATTTGTTTCGATAAAGCGATACGTAGCATAAAGACTTCTAATTAAAAAATAAGGAAATTAGAATAGCTATACCTCACGTATTATTGCAAATTATTGAAAACTTGACGAATTAAGAGAAACTTCATTATCACGTACTAACGTTAAAGGTTATTGTTAGTGAAAGTAGACATTACGTGAGCGTTCAAGAGCATTGGAGTCCGCTGTCATTACTTCCTCATATACGTATATTGTACAGTATTATTAACTCATAAAGTCATAACAAAGAATAAGTAGAATGTCCGTTGAATCTTAGTTCGTGGTATCTACAATTTTATTGTAAAGGTGTAAATAGAATCGTCGGTGAATATAGAGGTCGTTTACGAGTGTGAAAGCGAGGAAGCAGACGGGGATAGAAGTGCAAGTGTAGAGTAAACTGGTTTGTTCGTTACAAGTTCGGCCGGAGTAGGCTCGGGACAAAGCATGTCCTTCAACGCCGCGGATGTCTGCTGCATTGTGCAACGCACCAGACCACTTTCAGACTTATATACGATTAACGGCTATAGAACTTACCCCTTCAGACCGAGCTGTCTGATGCGATTCATTTAGGTAAAATGTTATTATTGTTAATACAATAATATATCGGTTTTTGTTACGCATCTCTTGAGATTATTAAACCGAAAATCTTAGTTGACGACTTTAAAAATCTTTGAATTACAATAATGACATTAATTTCATGACAAAATTGAAAATATAGGTAATTTTGGTTTGCCCATTTACATAACAACTCCGATTAAAGCGCTAGCTAGCGGCGTAAATATGAAACTGATAAAATAGTTCGGCTACTCGACACTAGATGTCGCGTCGAGCGTAACGCTGCGGTGCTGCTGTCGCTTTGAGTTGCGGCTACGAACGGAAACTACTTGAATGAATGACGACTGAGCGTGTAATTTTTATAACGATATGAGGTGCGGGGTGTTCGACCGTACGCACTGATGTCAACGAACCCTATGTTACTATTTACCTTTTTTTTAAATAAACATCAATAATTGATGATCCTTACGTGCATTCTTACTTAGTTTACTTTTAAATAAGAATTATTTTTATTAGTAGCAAATAGCACTATTTAATGTGAAGTACCTATAAACTATGAGGTTAAAATATCAGTTAAATTCATACTAGTACCTCGTAATCACCTAGTTATATTCATATAAGTTAATTAGGCTTCAAATTCCAACCAACAACAAATCTTATATTGAAATTAAGTCGTGAAATAAAATCGTCATTATAATCCGGAGCGTGTGGTTGCCACGTCGGAAGAGCTCGCGGACTTCTTTGTTCTCGTCGTTGGCCGACATAATTTCCGTGCGTTGTGGGTCGCTTATTTTTTCGGCACCAATTCTGCGGTGTAGGGCGAGCGGCCGTCGACCTCGCTAGCTAGCTTTGCGCGCCAGGCGCCGCGTACTGCGCTGCCTCTTCTCGCCGTAAACAACTTTTACGGGCATCGAATGTACGCGCTACGTGAACGTAACCCACATTATTTTTGAACTGTCAGCTCATAAGTTCGTTGATCCCCAAGCAGTCATATTATTTATTGAGAACATCGCGCGCTGACTGTTGCGTTTGCGTTTATTATTTCCTGTTCAACAAATCTATACATACTGTCGAACTTGACTCTAAAAAAGTGATGTATAAATAGGTACATAACTCATTGATTTTTTGGTATAATCAAGGTTCAAACACAAATGCAAATTGATTTTAGACAAGTCTTATCTAATACATATATTATCTGTTGCGACGATTAGCTTCAATAACAACTTGTTTTCATATTTCAAAATAATGATGTCAATCAATTTTGTTTACATATTATAAATTATAGTTTCGAAATATAAATACCTAATAATAATATCTAAGTACTCTCATAATGTAGATCAAATAAGTGGAACTTCTCCATTATTATATTACATTCATTACCTACTATTTATACATTTATAGTATGTATGTTGAGTTTTTCCTTATGAAATGAAATGAAATGAAATGAAATGAAATGAAATGAAATGAAATGAAATGAAATTGTTTATTCTGTAAATAGGATATTGGAATCACTTTTACACGTCATCTTAAAAAAATAAGTAATTAAAAATTAGCTAGATGAGTTCGGCGTTTCCTATCTGACTACTCTGAGAAGAAAGGCCGAAACAAACTCAATGCGTTCATGTGCATTAATTTTACAGTTTTTGCGGTAAAGCTGAATCACCTTTGCACCGCGCTCACATTTAGTGCTTTTAACACTGCTAGTATATCATATGGACATGTTGCAATGGGGACAGTGAATTACCTATAGGAGTTACGTTAGTTACTAAGAATAAAACCGCGATACGTGAACAGGAAATGAATCACAATGACGTGAGTCAGACGTGTGTTATCAAGTAAACATCTGTTACCCGCTGAGCGTCTCGAGCACGTAAGGCCTGCCAGCGGCCGGTTGGTGGTCGCTTCCTCGTAAATTTAGCGATGCAATGCGTCAGCATGTTTTGAGTTTGAGCCGGTGTTAGCGGAGTCGTTGTCCGCTGCACCGTTAGCCGTCGTCACAGCGCGCGGCAATACCTCGCCTCGCCCGCCCAGGCCGCTGAGCTTGTCACTGCCGCCAACTAACAACCATACACCGTCCTCTACATATTATGTATCGTATCGTATAGCATGTGCCCATGTATGTAAGTATTTTTATTGTTTTGATTGGCATAGCTACTTAAGTGAGTTTAACACGTAGAAATTGTAAAAATACTTAGTTGCGCGTAATTACAGCGATGCCAAATTTACTTTAAACAATTAGGTATATACAACAGATAAAGCCCGGAAGAATATCTGGTCATAAAGTACGACAGTGATGAGCATCTCGCTCGACCGATCCTTATATCGTGAAGCTTAATCACAAAGTCTTTTTGGCAAATGCACACCAACGACGCATCTAAGCAATGCTACTGCTAGTAAAGATAGTGACGGAGAAGTCGACCCACATAGTGTTGACGAAACCCTCGCTTTAACTCTATTTATTTATATCTAAGTGCCATTTATATACTCGTTCTCGTGACTCACTAAATAGCCGAGAGCGAGTAATGTGAATCCGTCACTTGTCAATACCGCGAGTATACAAATGCGCGAGTATACTCTTTCATTAAATAATGAAATACACAAAAGTAGCGCCAACTATACAAACTCGTCGTTTCAACATAATCCTTGCTCACTGCAATTGCCGTCGCGTTCTCATATAACTTTAAGTGCTTCTTCTAATAATATAAAACTATTTGCAAACGTTATGAACTATCGCGAATCGCGGAAGAAAATCTTCAACCGCTATATTAATAAATAATTATATTACATACATACATACATAAACTCATGCCTTCTTTCCATGGGGGTTTTCCATGGGGGTAGGCAGAAACTGCTACGATCCTTACATACCTCCTTTTGCCTCGTTTACGTTCATACATCTGGTCAGACACGCACGTCGGTTGCGAGTACTACGCACCTGTCCTTCATGATTAATAATTATAGTAATACCGTTTTATTATAAAGGTACACGTGCCAATAAATATTGATGCAAAAATATATAAATTTGAGTCAGGGCATCACGTTATTAAAATGACCTGAAATGATTGAACTACTTTCAGTATAATGGAATTTAGTGAGTACCGGACACATATAGAATATGTATTTTTTAGAACTCGAAAGGGAGTTACCGTGTTAATTGCTTAGAGGTCGTTGACATAATAAGATTATTCAATTTAAAAGAAAGACGTCCTGCTAAGATAGCAATGCTCACGAACGAAAGGTACTCGCCTATAGGTAACATAATTGCAGCGGTCATACTGATTCTGTAACTGGGTCAATGATATTGTTTACAAACTAAAAATGAATCCGTGTATTAGTTACAATACTTAATCTTGACTCTTAACACGATTCTTTAATTTTTTGCTCTGTATGTAAAGATGTGTAAGTACGTAATCGCTAAGTGTAGTTCAGTCAGTCAGACGGGCGGGGAAGGTTTTGTTTTCGCGGCAGCAGGTCAACGACCGCGCGGCCGGTCACTGCCCGCGCTGCGACCAATTATGGGCCACTCGCACAGCGCACAATGGATCGATGGCAGCGCGAAATTAGGCCACCGACCCGAACACCGCGCGGCCCGCCTGCGCCGCTCGCTTGCCCGCGCCAGCCTCCGCGCTCGCTTGTAGAACCTCATTATGAGGCAGTACCAAATGCCTATAGAATACTCTCTGCATTAACGTAATGAGTGTAGCTAATCCGTAATTTAACGCCAAATAGCATACATTTTTTTTTTTGTTAAACTGATTAGACCTAAAGATTTGAAAATGTTTTCTTTTACCGCGTAATGGTCTGACGGCTCATTGTATTTTAAAAGTTAAGTGATAACGTTCAAAACGTCAATGATATTGTTGTTTTAGGTATTGTTCTGTATGTATACATAAATAACAATCATACATTTTCAAAGTACTATGAACAATGCGAAAACTGTAGTTTAATGTCGTAATGAATACGGAAATACGTAAGATAATTTGCACAAGTGCATTGTCGTGTAATGATCCATTAATTAAATTGGATCAGTGCAGCCCCTAGGGGAGCGCGCGCGCATTGAGGTAGGCCGTGACGCATGCGTGACGTCACTGGGCGTAGAGCCGGTCGACGACCCGAGCGGGCTGCAGCCGGCTCCCGGGCGCGAGGGGCATGCGGGGGAGCCTCCGCGGTTGTGCAATCGAGCGGTCGACGACCCGGGGTGAACGGCCGCGCGCCGCGACGCCACCGGGATGCGCCCGGCCTATATCCGGCGCACCGGTGCAGCGGCGGCGACGCATTCTAGAGCGGCGTGGACCGTTAGGAGCGCGCGAGGGGGCCGGGGGCACTCTCACTTTCTCGGGTGGGTCGGCGGCCGGCAAGTAGGTCGCGCGGGTAACTGTGCGCCGCGCGACGCAGCGCCCGCACAGTCCGTTGTCGACCGCCATCCGCGTCGGTGCAGTGCGCGAAAGCCTTATTGTACGTACACGTCGCGTCACTGTTAGCGAGGAGAGTGGTGGTGCTTGTGGCAGGCAGTGGTAGTGAATGGTGCGTAACATGTCGTGTGGCGCGGGCGCTGAATTGCGCGAACGACACTCGGTGCTGGTGAGCATGCTGGAGGCGCGCCGTGAGTCCAGCGACTCTGGCTGCTCCAGCGACGACGGCTCGGAGAGCGAGCGTGACTCTAACTGCCGCTGTGATCCCCAGGGCTTCTTCAGGCGGTCCATCCAACAGAAGATCCAGTACAGACCCTGCACGAAAAATCAACAGTGCTCCATCCTTAGGATCAACAGAAATCGGTGCCAGTACTGCCGATTGAAAAAATGCATCGCAGTTGGCATGAGCAGAGATGGTGAGTTGATACATTTATTTGTTACTAATAATTAGAGAAAATATTTAAAATTCGAAAATTCTATTTAAAAAATACATTTATTTATTCCAATATCATATAAAAAAAAACTATAATACAATATTTTGATTCTTAAATTAGATATTACAACTTAATCATCCCGTAATATTGAGATAGGTCAAAAATTCATTTGAATAATATGATCATCCTTCTTATTTTTTGTAATAACTAATAAGTTATGTGATTATATTATGACTAGATGATTACGTTGTGATATGTCGGTCAGCATACACTGGGTTGCAATATGCATACGCAATTAGCAACGGGAAGGTCGGGCGCGCGCACGTCTTGTCGTCGCCAAGTGTGCCGCACGAGCATGCTGGCGTGCAGCGCACGTCATGCTGCTCTGCGAACAGATCCTATTTCGCGCATGGGAGGGGGGCGCGGGGCACGGGGTGCGGGGTTCGGGGCGCGAGGCACAGCTCGCGGTGTGGGAGGTCGGTTATGCAAGCGCGGGTGAGCGCACGCTAAGCGGGTCGACGCCCGCGCTATACAACGCCACCCCGCTCCGCTCGTTGCGACACTCGCTCGTAGCAGCGCAGCGACACAGCGAGCCCCGCTGAGCCGGTGAAAGCAGAGAAAGGCGCATTTCGTAAGCGCGAGAGTGAAATTTATATTTTCACTTTCGTAATGAAGTTCGATGACCTCGCTTAGTTTCCCCAGGTGTATAATAGATGATGATAACACACAACAATCCAATATGATACCCTATGAGTATCTTATTGTTATCGGACAATTATAGGTTTGATTGCTACTATCTTTTAGCATAAGAGGTTAATACCTCATTTACTGACGATTCAAATATTTTGTATACAAAATGAAGAAAAACGAAATAGTCCATGTGAATGAAAACGTTCATCTAAATTAATTAAATCTACCTGCTTAGATAGAACCATATCGTACCTATTTGATCTTAAAACTAAAACATACAACGAAATACTTGAAAAAAAAACGAGTTCTTAGGTGAATTTTATTTTTATAATGTGCATTTCTAAAATAATATCAATTGTACGATCAAAGTAATCAGACAAGATGTAAACGCAAGTAATTATTGTCGACATTGTACAATAAATTTAGTTCGGCTACTCGATAACAGATGGCGCCGTGAGTAGAGGTGCGATACTAGCGCCAGTATGTTTTTGTTGGAACTAATAGTGGTCTTAAATTCGTGAATCGTAATTGTAACAGGTTAATAAAATATTCAGTAGGAAACAAAACCAAATAATTATAAAATATTTTCGAATTAAAATATTTCATTACTTATTCTATCTATTCAATACTATTCAATCAAGTCAATATATTATTCATAAAGTAAATTATATTTTATTCTTTAATATCTACTTCTAAACTCTCTTTACGTACTTTACATACCAGTTGTTTCTTATTACAGAAATCTATACGAATCCTCACCTAAGTATCACGGTCAAATAAAATAATGATTGAACGCGGAAATAGTTTACAAGGCCTTGATTTTTGCATAAATATTCAGGAAACTGTACAATTTCCTTGCACTAAATATTATCTATTTCCGTTTTAGATTCAAAATATTTCTCTTACCTCCAACGTCTTACTGAATTATTCGATAATCAAGCGAAAAGTCGTATAAAATGTGTCATAAAATATTACATATTGTTTGCAATAAAACAGAAAAACGTGCGCAATGTAGACTATGATTTCGGCTTTATTAGCCAAGAGTTAGAATTTGGAAAGCGACCGTAATATTCCCATGTCACGTCAAATCGGCAAGGCTCAAGCGGTAGGTGGCGCAAGTGGTGGAGAGGGGCTGGCTGGCGCGGGGGCAGGGGCCTGCGCGGAGTTTATTGACGGCGGCCCCCTCCCGCGCGCCCGCGCTCCCCCCGCTTCAAGTTCAAGGTTGGCGCGGCGCGCGCCGCGGCGCAGTGCGAGGGAGTCCGGCCCGCGCACCGGTCGTCAGCCCTCATTGCTATCGCTATGTTATTAAGTCGCTCCGCAGTTCGGTACGAGAACGCGATACTTGCTCACGGTGACTGCTCCAGTATACGCCGCTGACTACATCGCGGTGGGCCGAACTTACACTATTGGATTATTACTGCTACACATTGGATTACAGTGATTGTGCAAATTATTAATATTATTCTTCATGTGACATGTGACACTTTACTTCGTGTATAAATTTAAATTAGTCATAAACTAACACAAAGTTACCAATTCATCTAAGTTATCAGTGGCCATTGGCTGTGAACTAGTAATAGTGAAAAACTGTAATGGTATCAGACATGGGAGAAGATTTACCAATCCTGAAAGGGATCCTCAACGGGGTTGTGAAATATCACAATGCACGTAGGTATTTTTTATATACAAATATTGATTAACTTTATCAATTATATTTTGATTTTGTAAAAATTTATGTTCACTAACGTTAGCGAAATCGTCGTAGTAGGCTGCTACGAGTACTACGCGTTGCGTAGCATTGAATTTACAGGATTTGGAAAATACCTGTTATTTCATAGAGTACTTTAGCATATCAATGGTGGTCTAATTTAACAATTTATGCACACTTATAGTTAATTTAAAACAATGTTTCCAGAACAAAAAAACATAAAAAATAAACGAATTCTTTGGCAATAGAATAATAAATACGTCGGTTCAAATAATATAATAATAATAACTGGTACAAATAATATAAGATAATAATTATATTATTATATATAAAAGTATTTTTTTTTTAAATCCTTTAATTTAAAAAAAAAAAAGTTGAATCGATCAACAGGTAGGTAGATAAATAACAAAAATACATAATCAAAGTAATACCATTTTCTGGTAATAATTATAACTTTTGCAAAAATATTTGATGTTAGGCAAATTATGCAGAAACTTTTATTTACAAAGCAAATATTTTGTTTGTAGGTAGATATTGTAAAGTACAACAAACGCCATCGTAACAAAAATATAACAATGTTGCCGGTTGTGAACAATGGGACCGTGCATCTGGCGCGGCCCACATTGCACAGCGAAAGTCAGGAGAAATGGCGAGAGGGCGCTCTCCGCTTTCGTTTTCAACCGCGCGGCGTGCACGCAAACACTTTCACCGACGTGCGCGCATGAACGCCGCAAGCGCCGCGCCCGCCCCCGGCGCTTACTACATTTTGGTCCACGGTGTGCCTAGCGCGAGAAAGTCGTAACACTTTTTAGCGTGACCTCGCATTTCGCGCTTTGTCACTCGTCATTCGAACTAGTTCACTTAACCGAGACGCATTCAGGGTTCCCCTCGAATTCTTCGTTATACGCGCCAGACAAGGGTGGGCCGCGCGATGCGACGGCCGATGAACTCTACCCTCGCGTCAGCTGCGCGTGCACATGGCCCGCAGCGCACCCGCACACGCGCGCACTTAGTGACAGCTGCAACCCAGTGTATGTTTAGTCACGACCTTGCGCAACATTCCCGTTGTTAGTTCATTGTGTGCCCGCTTTTTAATTCGAGCCCTGGAGGTCATTTTGACGGTTTGTACGTAAATTAAACTTTGTTTTCTTTGTTACAGCCGTGCGATTCGGACGTGTTCCAAAGCGCGAGAAAGCGCGCATCCTTGCAGCGATGCAACAATCGTCGACGTCGCGAGCAAATGAGCAGGCAGCGGCTGCAGAGCTAGACGATGCTCCGCGATTGCTGGCTCGCGTGGTGCGCGCTCACCTCGACACCTGCGAGTTCACGCGCGACCGCGTCGCTGCCATGCGCGCACGTGCTCGCGACTGTCCCACCTACTCGCAGCCTACTCTGGTGAGCATACTTTACTAAACTCCAATGTAAACGCTAACTAACTCAAGTAATTTTTTGAAACACTAAATATTGAAGATCGGATTGTAATTTTTTTTTTTTTTGTTTTAGGCGTGCCCCCTAAACCCTGCACCAGAGCTACAGTCTGAGAAGGAATTCTCGCAGCGATTTGCACACGTGATTCGTGGTGTAATAGACTTCGCTGGCCTCATTCCTGGCTTCCAGCTGCTCACCCAGGACGATAAGTTTACGCTGCTCAAAAGTGGACTATTTGATGCGTTATTTGTGCGGCTAATCTGTATGTTCGACGCGCCACTCAATAGTATAATTTGTCTAAACGGCCAAGTCATGAAACGGGACTCTATCCAAAGTGGCGCCAACGCAAGGTTCCTTGTGGACTCTACTTTCAAGTTTGCCGAGCGCATGAACTCTATGAACCTAACAGACGCGGAAATCGGCCTCTTCTGCGCTATAGTGCTCATCACGCCTGACAGGCCGGGACTTCGCAACGTAGAACTTGTGGAAAGAATGCACGCACGACTCAAGGCGTGTCTGCAAACGGTGGTCGCCCAGAACAGACCTGACCGACCAGGATTCCTTAGAGAATTAATGGACACCCTTCCTGACCTCCGCACTCTGAGCACACTACATACCGAGAAACTAGTGGTTTTCCGTACTGAACACAAAGAGTTACTACGGCAGCAGATGTGGACCGATGAAGAGGGTGTGATGTCATGGGGTGACTCCGGTGCTGATGAGTCGGCGCGCAGTCCCATCGGCTCCGTGTCCAGCAGCGAGTCCGGCGAGGCCGGCGGCGACTGCGGCACGCCCCTGCTGGCCGCCACGCTGGCCGGCCGCCGGCGACTCGACTCGCGCGGATCCGTAGACGAAGAAGCACTTGGCGTGGCACATCTCGCTCACAACGGGCTCACCGTAACGCCAGTCCGCCCGCCACCGCGCTACCGCAAACTGGATTCACCAACAGATTCTGGCATCGAGTCGGGAAACGAAAAGCACGAAAGAATAGTCGGCCCCGGATCCGGCTGCTCGAGCCCGAGATCCTCCTTAGAGGAGCATTCGGACGACAGGCGGCCACCTCCCTCAGCCGACGACATGCCTGTGCTCAAGCGCGTACTGGAAGCGCCACCGCTGTACCACACCACCTCGCTTATGGACGAGGCGTACAAACCGCACAAGAAGTTCCGTGCGATGCGCCGCGACACCGGCGAGGCCGAGGCCCGCGTGGTGCGGCCGGCGCCGCCCGCGCAGCACCCGCACCCCGCCAGCCCCGCGCACCCCGCGCACTCGCCGCGCCCGCTGCGCGCCTCGCTGTCCTCCACGCACTCCGTGCTGGCCAAGAGCCTGATGGAGGGGCCGCGCATGACGCCCGAGCAGCTGAAGCGCACCGACATCATCCAGCAGTACATGCGGCGCGGCGAGGCGGGCGCGGACGGCTGCCCCGTGCGCGCCGGGCTGCTGGCGTGCTACCGCGGCGCCTCGCCCGCGCCGGCGCCCGTCGTGGCGCTGCAGGTGGACGTGTCGGACGCCGACGCGCCGCTGAACCTCTCCAAGAAGTCGCCGTCGCCGCCGCGCTCCTTCATGCCGCAGATGTTGGAGGCGTGAGATCGGCCCGCGGAGCCGATTGTCTCCGCCACCCCACCCCGACCTACTTTAAATTAAATAATCTAGTTAATAGTAATCGTTCGCAGATCGTTTTAATATATTATATGTGATAATTTGATTAGGACGCGTGAGTGCGTGGCCGGCGCCGGACGAGGAGAGCGCAATAGACTGAAAAATAATTTAAGACTATATAAGTGTAATTTATAAATGCAATGCAGCGCCGGTCGCGGTGTGTTTGTTGTGTGTATTGTATGTGCGTATGTGAGCGTGCTCAGTCATTTGTTTGTTAATATAATGACAGGTTGTCGAACTAAAATAAAAGAATCTTGTAAAAATAACTTATGTTTTTTAATCCCAAATCCTGAAAAGAATATTCCTAGACAAAGAAATCTAAACACATACACAACAGCATTAAAAAAATAATGACAAATTCATGTAGGACTCTCCCTACACCATGTAACATGTTCACTATCACAGTGAAATACAAACACTTATTCATGAAGTAATTCTCAATAGTATCTCCTAAAGATTCTAAAGTCTTGAATAATTGCTTATGAATGAAGTTTGAATAATTGCTTTGTTTCAAATTTTAAAAAAAATCTATTCATACATTTTGAGACAGTTTTTTTAATAAAAGTGACGCTTGCGATTAGAAATCTGAAAAGTAACTAAGCCCTGCTCCACTATTAGACTATATAAATACTACGAAATAGAAGTCGAAGAATTTATCACAGATACTATCTCATTTAAGTCTAAGATTGAGCGCAGTGAAGAAGAATAAATGAGGAAGCTGACCATCGAGAACGAGTCAACCACCTGGCAAAGAGGATCACCAGTATTTACTATCTAAATACAGATTTTTGTACATAAAGGCCTATACATGTATCAATAATTGAATTACTTAAAATGGTCACGATAATAAAGAGGAAGGCCACGGAGCGGTCGTCGACCCACCTCGGTTCACTTCCGGACGGCTCTACCGCTTCCACTTCTGAAGGTTGTGCTGACCCTACCAAATCATTCCGTATTATATTTAAGGCTCACTAAGTCACCATTACCATCGCGTAAATCTACTCTTGTGACATAAATATTCAAGTAATTAATGAGTAGAAAAATATTCCACTTACACAATTCCGGTTCTTGGTCAGGTTAGTTCAGATGAGTCTGACTGATAGCACGGTCCGTCTATGATTTCCTTTTTACACGCGGAACTATAAAACGACCTAGATCATAGTTCCGCTTACCTAAAGTATTCAAGATCATATCTTAGTTTGAATGAACATAAAGAGTCGCATTACGTATTTCCTTTACATGATAGTGGGTGTCCTGGGGACGTTAACACACGGCACACGGTTTTTTATTTAATTATGTTTTTTAAGATTGCGTCAATCCTTATTCGCTGGTGAAGAAAATCATCTTGAGGACACTGACTTTTACGATAAGAAATTATGGTTCCATTTCTACATATGGGAGCAGTGGGACAGAGCAAACAACATCATGTTAACATAATATTGCTTTTTATTAAACTCGCTCTACTTTTCATGGTAGCACGTCATGACACCAGAAAAGCTTATTTAGAAAGTAAACATAAAAGTGTTCTAAATATGTCGTTCTAAAAATATCTTAATAAAACTGCGTCATTAACTAGGCTCATTAAATCTGTATTCGATTCCCATGTAATTACAGCCACGAGACATTCGATTTGAAATATAATTTGTTGATCATTGTTTCTTCAAGATTTTTGATAGAAAATATTTATACTCTTGAATTTTTCAGGTCATCAAGTGGAAACCCACAAATAATAATTGAGTTCCGTTCGTAATCTTTGGCTAGACGAGCTACTTTCCTTAGTAATGATAATGATTTCAATATGATAACAAACAATCAAATTGCCTTAGCCTCTTTAAGCGGAGATCGATAAAGCTATTATTATCCACGTTATTCATATGTTGTGATAAAGCATGCAACAATAAAAATACATGAAATGATAACTGCGTAGTACCTACTACAAGATGGATGTCATCGGGTTGGTTCCCGACTTCCTCTTAGGCATGAGATGTGGCAGGATATTCACAATATTGGATGTTATTGACCGGTCGGTGGTCGACGGGCGCATGACATTTGGCGCGGGTGCACGGCGCAATGCGCGGCCATGCACTTGACTCGGAAGGATGCAACGTCCGCCCGTGCCTCGCCACGCGTAACCCCGGCCTGCCTCACCCCAGACGCCAGCCGCCCGCCTCGCCTCGCCCAGCATCGCAACCTCCACTTCAACAGCTATCTATATAATCCTTTTACCGCCATCTTGTTCCTGGAAATTATTGCACCAGAAATTTCCATGCAGGCTTCTACCTGTTTTGATGTATCGATTTTGTAACGATGGACCGTACAATAAATTAATTAATGTAGTTTGTGTGTCTGGGAAGGAACCACAGACACCAGGGATCACAGTTTAGGTGAAGTAATTATGCAATGTTTGTGTGCTTATGAAATGTTTTTGTCCTGTTGTTGTCGGGTCAGATGAAAATAATGATCCGTTTTTCAGGAAGATCTTTAAATACTTTCATTCTTCTTACTAATTCTGTTATGGTTGCAAGCACACAATGATTAGAGTACCTACCTAATGGGTTTCAAATTAAAGAAGTCTAAAGCTCAATTCAATTGACTTTTATTCGATTTACTTACATAGTCCTTACCTAATAGATATCGGGTGTTATTATTGTTATTAAGACAGTTAGATTGGTGACTAGTAGTTTTTAAGTGTGGCTCAGAATCACGTTTTATTGCTGATTACAAACTTCATCATCCTGAAGCGACTGCATAGCTTGCACAACAATGTATGTAGGTGCTGGTTATCTTACTGCCTATAATCCTTGAAAATGTTGGCATTATGTCACTCTTACATTGAATGACGCAAATAAATGAGCTCGTTGTTCCTTTTATGTACATTGTTATACACAGTGTATTTGTTGTACTGTAAATAGTTAATGTCAGAGACCTTCGGACGATAGGTATACGGAAAACCCCGAATAAGGCTGCCCGCGACCTTGTGCCGCCGAGGTCGGGCCCGGGCTGGGCCTCGGTTCACGCGGAAACAGGACACTTACGTGTTTATTAACGTCCATAATATTAATATTGTCTAGACTTTTTGACACGCCGCGCAGCTAACAGTCAGTTCACAAAAGCCAATATTGTATGTAACTAAGTATGATAACTAGAATAAATATTTACTAAAATATCTTGAACTAATTCAGTTGGTGGTTTCGGGTAGGTAGGTACTGATTGTCACTTGTAGGATTATTATTTCCGCGATTACATGAGCCCTTGCAGTGATATGTAGGTAGGTATTAAATTTTGCACGAGGTGTAGAGCGTGGGCGGCCGGGAGATAGGGCAGGGGTGAGCGTGGGCGCGCGGGTGTCATGCCACCCCCAGGGGGGCGGGAAGGGCGCGCGGGGCTCAGGCGGTCGGCTCCAAGGTCGCAGAGTCACAGCCGGGCAAGGTCGGCGTGCCCGCGCGTGCCCGACCGCCCCGCACCTCAGCCCTCACACCCGATAACACCCTAGATTTGCGTGGGACGTGACCTTTATCCACGTTCCGGAGAAATAATTGTATAAATACTTAATGCTTTTTTTTCGGTTATGTATATATGTACATAATACCTATGTCGTATGTGCTTACTGATTTTTCAAAGGTTGAGTGATAAGAAGTTACGCCATAGTGCTATTCCTACCTGCGTACCAATAGCTACGTAACAGCCCGTAATGCGTAAATGTCAACTGTTGAACATGGCCTCCTCGTACTGGGGTGGCTAGTCTTGGTAGGTCTTGGTAGGACGTTTGGCAGGTAGATAGAAGTGCGCAGTTAGAGTATAATATGATGTTATAGCGTGCAGGGGCCGAGGGATGCTGCTGCTTGACCTTCTGGTAAACTCTGATGAAATCCATAAATCACCACTCATGGTTCTACGGGATGAGATTGGGTTGTTTAATTTCCGACTAACAGCGAAAGTGATCATTTTCGTCTTTTGTTACTAGCTTTTGCCCGCGGCTCCGCCCGCGTGGATGTCGGAAAATATCCCGCGGGAACGTACTTCCAGGATAACATACCGAGGAAAAGGTCATTGACTCTTAGCGCTGCGCCCACCGAAAAAAAACATATTATTTTGTAACGTGTAATTTTGAATCTGTGATATCTTTTAAAGTTGGTATTCATTTAAATGGTATGATGTCAAGGCATATTTTAATCTAAATTAAATGCTCAATTTAAGTAACATATTTTATTGTATAAGGATTACTATAATATCGGTCAAAATAGCTGTGGTTATAACAATTAAATTTTTACCAAATTGTGAAAGTTAAAACTGGTTACTGTGGGTCACCCTTTAAACCGAAGATTGACATATGCTGTCGCGGACTTTTTTATTGAACTTGTTATGATGTACAATCCTGTAGAACAATAAGTTTATGTATCCCTTACGGTTTCGCGGCGTACGCCAGTAAAACTCCCAGTCGGCATGATTTTTTCCGACATCTTCAAAAATAATCGTCATATTTCAGCCAATTTACACAAAACCTTAATTAATTATACACTTAAACCTTTCTCATGAATCACTTCGTCCATTGGTGAAAGCCGTTTGAAAAGCCGTTTGGTAGATTTGAGTTTATCGCGAACAGAAAGACAAACATACGCGGCGGAGGACTTTGTTTAATAATATAAAGATCTTTCGACCACAGTCTTTCGACTATCATAAGTACCTACCCAATTACTTTCTTTCGAAGAGAATCTTTATAATTTCCAAGAAAACACTCAATTTCGCTACTAGATAATGTTTATGAAGTGAAACAAGAATTTCCCATCAATGGTTCACCCGGGTTTCATCATAGGTCTCGCGAAAACATAAGCTTTCATCCTATTTATAGAATCCGTGGGCGGCTAGAGACTGAGCAAAGGGCAAATGACATAGAGATAGTTCTAGTAAGAACTGTAATACCTTCCGCATACCACCGACAACTTTAATGCATGCTAAATTCTGATGTTAACCTAATGGACACTGGTCACTTATAATAGGTATATTTAACAAGGATCGTGATTTGGAAACAATAAATAAAATGCAAGTCAAAATTCAAAAAGTCATTTATTCAAACTAGGCTGAGAATCAGCACTTTTCGAACGTCAAAATTACATAAGACAGTCCCCCAAAACGCCCACCCTTCACCACTTCCTAGTGCTTTAGCTGAGAAGAAGAAGTGGCGCAACAAACTCCCAGGAGCACAGCTGTCTGTTCAGTTAGAAAAAATTGATTCTATATAATAGTATGCAAAATGATATTTAGATTACGCAACACTAAACATAATTTTTAAATTATAAAATTAATAGCCATATGACAGCTAGCACACGCCAATATACAAACCAAAAATATCGAGAACTATACTCAAGCAGAAATAAAAATAACTAAACGAAAACAATATCTAAATAAAAGCCTCCAGGCATAAAAGGCGTGCCCGCTTACATATAGTTATATATAGCTGTAACTGGAAGTTATAATTGATAAACTAGGACCATCGAGGTAAAATAAAAAATTATCGCATCTCTAGCTAACCACATATTGCAATACAACTCATAAAAAAAACATTGTAATGAGTAGATTATGTCAACAATAAATAAAAATAAAATAAATGGACTTATAAAGTAAAATTATAAACAATTATATTAACTCAAATAACCTGTCAATAAGTAAGCTAATTCTGGAGAAAGAACATTTAAACATTGTCTTGAGTTAATCACAGCGACCAACTATTCTTATCATTTAAAAGTGATTTAAGTGATTAAAAGGATAAATGGAATATATTACCCATTTTTACACTAGAGGAAAATATATGCGTAGTATTTTAACGTAAATTCGTCGTAATTTCTTCGTCGTGTATTTTCTTACCGCATTCATAAATGAGTGGCGGTAGTACACGCCAATATTGTCGTGTACCATCGCGTACCCATGTTTAAGAACTACCCTTCTTTTTCACTCAGTAGGCACATATAATAGCTATTCTGCTGATCGGTTATATGGTCTTGTGTGATTACGCAACAGTCCTTGCTGATATATCTAAATAATTTGTATTAATTAAACACGAAGGATCTAAATTAGATTATTAGGTAAAATCGATCATGCACTAGGAAAATAAGCTAACGTGTTCTTTAAATTTTTATCTGATTTTTTTCGAGTTATTTTACTGTAATGAAATCTAATAACTGATGTAAAAAATAATTGCTAAGAATTGTGCCGGAATTAGACTCTCGCCTGTTTTAATTTTATTTTGGTATAGGTAGTAACGGCATAATTTTACAAAAATATATTATGACGCCCGGAGTCGCTGTCGAAATTACAGGAGTACAAGGTATCCTTGAAACACTATTGTATTCAAATACAAAAGAATAATGTTATATATGAATGCTAATAAACAAACATATTCTACGATTATCACAGACGAAATGAAAAAGTTGCTTTGAAATTATAAAGACAGATTTTGGTAGGAAATGTGTGCAAAAAAAATTCACAGTATTGATGTGCCCTACAGATATAACCGTGATCGTATGTTATTAAAAAATAAATTTGCTATAACAAATATACAAAGAGTGAAAACCTCGCATATACGAAAAATTCAACTTAACAGGAGGATGATAAATCTGTGCCTTTTAAATTTTAGGCGACGAAATGCAAAAATCAGGATGAACATAACAGGTGCCAAAATTTACTTTTAAACATTTTATTGTTAAGTTCGGAGCACTGTTCTCCATTCGAATATACATCCTTGTACGGAGCCACGCGTAGCGTTACTTGTGCGTAGCACTTCGTAGGCGCGTAGACGCGTAGGCTACTGGCCTACGCGTCTACGCGCGACAGTGCCTTCTCGCCCGTACTTGCATTGCGCTCAAAACTGTTACAACTTTTCCACTATAGAAGAATGCACAGTTTAATACGTTGGAACTATCAATTAAGAACCAGTATTTCCTGTTCTTAATAAAGATTGGAAAAATTATACGAGGTAATCATTATTTTACAGGCTCGACCTATTTGTTAACCACAACAAAGAAAAAAAACTACTACCCTTGTTATGGTTTCATTCTAAGAACGATTAAAACATCGTTGTGTACATCTACATTATGTTACTATACTACTTTTTTTTATTTGCTATTTTTTACGTAAGTTTTCTAGATAGTAAAACTTTATCAAACTTAATAAAAAAACAAATGTGGCTATTGATTTAAAGAGCAGACAGAAAGTTGCTGAAAAAATACTAAATCAATATCTACATCCTGTTAACCTCGCGACAATCTACGAAGCCTGTAGGTAATTTACCAGTTAGTAAAAAACACCAAATCTTGGAAACATCATTGTTAGTTTAGTTGTCAAAATTACGTAAAAAACAAAATATCAATAACTTTTACGTTGAAAAGAAAATAATCACATACAACACAAAAACGAACTCCAAAACAAAATTAATATTTTGTATTGCCTCCACGGGCTCATCTCACAGCTGCCAGGCGATTGGGCATGCTGTTTATTAAGTTTCTTATGCGATGTTGCGGAATATTGGTCCATACTGTTGAATTTTCACGTATATTAATTAAATATTAAATATAATGCTCATTAAGAATTTCTTCCACATGTCTCTTGCACTAGTTAGCGTACGATTTTCTATCAGCACTAACTCCGTGCGACTCTTTGAAGAGATTCCAGCCCAACCCAAAACAGATCCACCGCCGAACGGCACTTTTTCCTCAAAATAAGCTGGAATAAAACGTATCCCTGGCCGTCGGCAGACTCTTCGCCGCCCATCATGTGCATACAGCATAAATCTGGATTTGTCAGAAAACATTACTCTTACCGTAACGTAATCTTGCTACCCGATGTTCCCTTTCAAATTTTGGACCATTTGTGGGGTCAAATTAGCTTCAAGGAGCCGCCACGTTACAGTCCGCTCGCTTACGTCGTCTCTACGGGTCTCCCGAAGTTGATTTGTTACTTCAACTGCCATGAGGTGCCGATTTCGGAGCATGGACGACCATGCGGCGAAAATAAATCGATCCTCTCGAGCCGTAGTACATCTCGGTCTGCCGGTTCCTGGTCTTCTTATGTTCTGCCCAGTTTCTTGGAAACATTAGACAACTCGCTACACTGTAGAAAGTGACACGCCTATTGTTCTCGCTGTACTTCGCTGACTTCTACCTTCTTCTAACATGACGTAACGTGACGATACGTGTACATACAAAAAACAATTATAACGGAAGACTTCAGAAGAGACGTGAATTTTGACTTTACGATTGAAAATGAATTTATTATAAGGGTCACCGACGAAGACAGGTCAACAGATGATAATTTTGTGAATTTATTTATTTACCTGATGATGATAATAATGACGTGTAATAAAACGATATGCCTTGAGGATCAGTCTTAAGCAATGCAGATAAATTGTCGATTACAAACTCTAAGTATGATAAATCGATATGTCTCGAGAATAGGTTTTTAAAGCAACCGATTTTTTTCCCCATCACTATACAAAGTATTTATTTTATTTTATAGGTGTCAAATCGAGCTTCTTAGATTGTCGCGAATATAGTTACATGAGTAATGGAAAGTTTTCTGTCCTGCGTTTCCCTTTCACAAGAAATAGAGATATAGATATCGTCATGCGACCGAGAGGTCGAAGGCTAACACGATTGTCTCTCTTATTGTGAACCAAATCCACTAAAATTGAGGTGACCTCGACTTAAATAATCGATCCTTTGTCTGAGTCCTTAAAAGCCTATCCGACCCCCCGTAGCCTTGATATTTAGATAATTCAGGCGGGAATTTAGGTCGTATGGAGGCAATGAATTAGGGACAAGCTGAAGGCAACGCCGAATGACATTTATGACTTACCATATGTATTAGTTTCATTATACATATATATTACATATTTGACATTGACTTGTACATCATTCAGATACCGAACTGTACATGTGACACGTAAGATAATAGATGCTTGGATAATAAAATTTATGATTGTTGTGTATTTTATGATTTTTTATGTTAGACAGTAGGTTTATTTAAGAGAATTCTAACGTAGATCTTAAACACGGAAATTAAAGTTACAGTTAATTGCAGCATGAAGGAGCGGCAACAGTTAAGTTAAAAATATATCTATATACAGTAAAGTATAGCTAATATAAAACGCGTAGGTACAAAGGCGGATCCAGGAATAATTTCCGTTTCCATTGAAGTTTACGAGTTAAAGTAAAATTCAAAATATATTCCTTCATGAATTTCCCAACTCCATCCAAAGTGCGAAATCTAAACTGAGCCGCGAATTAGAAATTAAATCTATTCAAGAAGTTTCCCTGATTGTCCCAAGGTTGCGTAGCTAACACGGTGTCCTGGAAGGGCGGCGGGGGCGGGCGGGGGCGCGAGGGCGAGGAGGTACCGGGGGTAAGGTCGCGACAAGGTCACCGCGGGGTCGCTCCGACCAGCATTGTCTGCAAACATAATATTGTAATAAAAACTGCCTACGCGACCCAAATGTTAGGCATTACGCAATATCTAAGAGATCCCGTTCATATTGATTAAACATCGAGAACCAAACAATCTTCGTGTGGTTTCGAGACAGTTTTATTCCCAAAACCAAATTGATCTAAACAATATTGTACCTATATTTGCTTTCTCGGGTATTTTTATGTAGGTATGTAATGCGACACCTTTTTTGGTATCCAGAAACGCACTACTTTGCCAGTCCTTGTTAGTGAATTAATTGGCTGTCACATCTTTATCATATTGTAGTTAGGTAATTGCAATCACCGTCACATATAATTCATTGTATATGTGCTTAGATTCTATAATCATCTCTGCGACTTACTCTTTGCGCTTCAAACGTTGTGTAAACTCTTGTCGGCGACTCAAAGCAATATATTTGAAACATGCCTGAACGCAGAAACTGGACTTAATTTCTTTGGGTTCCCAACAAAGTAGCTGAAAATGGTGGTGTCATTGAAAGTTTTTCGTTAGGTCTACCCGGCTCTTAAGTTAAATGAAGGAGATCTACTTTTACAACGATGGAGGAAACTAAAATGTAAGACGTTAGTAGCTTTTGCTGAAAACTATGTGAATGTGAACTGATGATTATCGTGTAAGTAAAGGTAAATCCGCTTGTTAAAATATAATATTTTCCACGCAAATAAAAATCTATCTTTTAATAATAAAAATGTTAGTCATTTTACTGACAGACAACGCACAGCCTAAACCGCTGGGTCTAGAAGCATGAAATTTAAAATTGGGGATGAAAGTTTGTATTGAAGATACAAACGACACGAGATGACACGACACGAGATGACACGACACGAATGTTTGTTTTTGCCGATGGGAAATCCCATCGGCCAAACCGCTTGGTTTTATTAAATTCCCTATTCAATAGGAAATATGCATGAAATTTTTTTTTTCACTACATCAGTAAAAGACAATAATTAAACCCAAGAAAGGAATTAAAAGTAAAATTCAACTACTGCTTATTGCTTTTACACCATTGTCGAAGACAACGCTTTCTGAGTTTGCGTTTCGTTCCACCAAAAAAACGCAACATTAAAGAATGAAATTGTAAAATAAGTAAGGCAATAAAAAAAAATGGAATTTGTTTCACAATGTTTAAATAATGTATAAGTTTTGGCAACTCGGCTAAAGTAATTTTCATTTAAAAATGCAAAACATGTGAAGGTGACACGGTATGCAAACGTATGTCGTTCGTGTCAATATACAATGTCAATTTTTGCGACTGCATCTGTCCATGATGCGCTTAACTTCTCCAAGGAAAGTACATTATATTGATCTTTGTTTAATGTCATTTTTAAAATAACTAAATTATGATTGGATGAGCAATGGTTTCAAGATATGTTGCATGCGTAAACGTCAACTGCTTTGGCGTTATCGTTTAAATCGGACAAAGGAAAATAAAAAAGTTTCAAGTCTCTCTCAGGCCGATTAAAACACAATATATATTCCAGAAAAAAAGCCAAAAACAGTAATTTTATACAGACAGCTCACAATAAATGCAAAGCAACGTGGACAGTTATAAAAAAATCAACATTAACACTACCTTATTTTTTATTTATTTTTTGGGTTGGAAATTATCAAATAACTTCTCCCGCTCTGGGCGGAGCGGGAGGGCATGTCAGACTCTTACTGGCTAAAACCCACCCATGTTCCTTCAGTTGCCTGTACGTTGCCAGGGCCCACGGTATCCCTTTCGGACTTTCCCGCGACCCCGGCAGTCATCGGCCCTAGTGGACCCCACCAGATCTGCTCTCTCAACATCTCTTTGAAGCGCGCGTGGAACACAATGCGCCGTCGCGCGTCTCCCCGGGCCTGGTCCTTATCGGACGGCGAGCTACCCATTGCTCACCGTCTGCAAGCCCGCGCCTACGGTGGCCGGGAATCGGCCTGCGATTCCCGACGCTCAGGGCGTCTCCTGCGGCGGCTAGGAGCGTGAGGGCGCGAAACTTGCCTCTCTCTCACGTGTTCCGCCTCCTTCTTCGCGAGCATTACTGCTTCGCAGAAGGAGGTGACGGCCTCGGCATTATATTGATAATCCCTTAACTATAGCAAATTTATTTAACGACTTGAACATAAATATTGAAGCAGGTTTCTTTTGAATTTCTGACATACTATGTCATATTATAAACTTGTCAATATTTAACGGAGTGTTTCCGGATAAACTGAAAACTACATTAATAAAACCACTTTTCGGAAAAGACAATAAACTTTCAATGTCTTGTTACCGTCCTATAGCTTTAGTTCCAGTGTTATCTAAAGTTTTTGAAAAAGTAATTCACAACAAATTACATTTTTTTTTTTTGAATCGCATCATCTACTTACTACCTGAGGAGCAAACTGGATTCCATAAAAATAAAACCATGAACACAGCAGTTTATAACTTCCTCCAGAAAGTAATGATTAATATTGATAAAAAAACTCCAGTCTGTACACTCTACATGGATCTCAGCAAAGCATTTGATTGTGATAATCATAAAATACTTTTGCAGAAGTTGGCCATATGTATGGAGTTCGTGGTAATGTTCGAAAGCTTATTGAATCATATATTAGCAAATGGAAGCAATTTTATCCAAATCACTCGAATATGCCTATTATTATATATTTTTGGGCATATTTTACATCCGAAAACAGACATGTGAACTTGTCCCTCAAGGAAATATATTGGGACCATTGTTATGTATTATTTACATCAACTATTTACCAAATTTTTTAAAATAACCAACATTTATTTTTGCTGATGATTGTCCCATTGTATGTAACTGTAAAGACAGAATGACACTTGAAAAAGATATTAATGACGCCATCGACAAAATTATAGAATGGACTACATCTAACAATTTAAAATTAAATTTCGATAAAACGAACATATTATGATATTTCGCAATAGAGTTGTACAATTTAGTGACATAAACATTAAATATTCAAATAAAAAGTCACTCATGCACAAACTACAAAATTTTTGGGTTTAAATATTGATTGCAGTTTAAATTGGAAAACACGCTTTGAGAATTTCTGCTTAAAATTTAATCAACAATCGTAGTTATAGTATGTTTTACATATGCTTTTCAAAATAGCCGATATATCGACTATTCTGTTTGCATACCATGGTTATGTGGGATCCATAATAAGATATGGAATAATGTTCTAGGAACATTCTGTATATAAAGATGATGCTTTTACGATCTTATGCGATCAATATGTAAACTTAAAAAAGCAGATAGCCAAGAATATTTTAAAAATCTCAAACTGCTGAAATTATTAATTTTGTAAGATCAAACATTACTTCCTTTGAAAAATATAAAAGTAAACGACACTTTAATAAAATTTGTTGTCCTAATATTAAAACAATTCTTTTAAATAACAGTTATTTTGCGTGGCTCCCCGTGTATACAATCACCTACCTAAATATTTAATGGAGGCATGCATCATCAACAGTAATGTTAAAAAAAAAAAAGATTTTTCATTAATAAAGCATATGCAGAAAATATTCAGATACACTGTAGTGTATCTGAATATTTTCTGGATAAACTATAGACTTTTTTTTAAAACTAGTTTGACTGATCTCATTCTTAATATTATTCTGTTTAGTTTTTATTTATTTTGTGTTCTTTTTACGTAGGTACTTTGCATGCGGAAAGGTAAAATATGGTAATACTAAGACTGCAATATACAATTATTACATGTATGTAAAACATCTGCACATTGTTTACCCATATGAGCAACTAAATGGTTTTGAATTTTGAATTTCAAATTATTATGGTTTCATTAGCCAAAATATTTCTTTGAAATATATTTTTGTCAGAATCGAATTAAACATTCAGGCTTGAACAAACGTCGAATTCTAAGAAATCTGTATAAAACATAAAACGTAAGTAAAAGTAAAGTAAGTACCTATGTCATCATCATGATCATCATCTTTAATGGCCTTCTTCCACCCACTGCTCAGTAATTGAGTAGACTTCATCGCCTTCATCCCATAATTATATGCTTTGCTTCCCTGGTTAGTACGTCTCATCTAGATCTTACTTAGTTCATCGATACGATTATGTAAGCCTGTAAATTTGTATAAATATAAAAGTGCATAATATCATTAGACACACAACAGTGACGTCTCGTTTACGCAATCAATTTGGTCATTGATGCAACACGCGTTCGTTTTCTACGTAGGTACGTTATCAAAGCGAGACTCATTTTCTACACAGGTGATTTGGCACGAGGCAGATTGAATAGATTGGGTCGGTGGGTGACGTCATGACTAATTTTATCCTTTGTTAGAACTTTCGTGGTTCTGTCTGAGACCAATAATGGCGATGTTGTCCGAGTTTGGTGCCCAAATTAAATTAAAACTAGTGGAATTATTTGTGGTTGTGATTATTATGTTGAGGTTTGTGCTATTTATTGACCTGATACGTAGTTAATTATAACGTTGATATGAACTAAATCTTATAAACACAGAATTAAACGTGGAAAATGTATGATTTCGTAACTTTAGAAACTAATCTTAGAGAATTCTATTTCCTGTGCCGATAACGTAAAAAAAATTAAAAAAAACTTAGAGAAAATTACTTTGATATCAAATTAGTAAAGAATGCAATAAAAATGGGATGGATTTGGAAACAATAAATAGAATATAATACAATACAATATAATGGGTACATAAAGTAATGTGGAGCATCTATATTTAGAGATTCATCCACGTTGATCACGATGACAGTGTTGTGAACACATGTCAAACGGATGATTTATGGTTTGTTTGTAAACATTCACTGTCGCATGAACGTACAAAGGAGCTGCACATTACTGGCTCTGTTACAGATAGAGGTGAGGCGATCGAACGAAAGCTGAGATGGAAACAATTTAACGAATAGTTTAGTGTGCAGATTGTTGTGAGTTAACACGCGACCACAAAATGACGAAGAAATGTTTGCAGTGTCTGTAAAAGTAAAAGTAAAACTTGGATGATAATCAAACGCACAATGACGACTTAGTTCTATTTCAATGATTCTTCCATAGATAATATACGTACGCCATTTATATGACAAAATATGTACACGCTAGTTTTAAACTAGTGTAATTACATCGTAAATACTGTGTTACCTACTTATTTTTATTATTCAACTTTAGTCACATTTACGTAAATGTAAGGAGTACCTAATAATTTATTAATCACCCAATTTCCCCAAGCATACCTTGTTTAGGTATAGATATGTCATATTGTAAAGTTCTTTGTGTCGAAAGTAGTACCTACCTAATATTAAATCGGTTGACTAGACATATACGCCTGTTGGGCGGTGTGACCTTGTAAGGGCGTATTAGCGAGGATGTAGGTCAGTGAGGCCCATCGCCCTTGACCTAGGGCGGGTGCCCTTCACGGCGCCCTCTGCGACGCTCTGCCAAATATCGTGAGACAAGGGCATTTCAAGCCTAGTTTACAATATATTTTCGTATAATAAAACCGTGTTAACAATGTCTACGTAATTTTATTGTGTTATGGTAAAACCCGGAAAATCGCGATTGTAAATTTACGCCTGTCCACCCGTAGTCTGTTCCCAAAAATAATAATTACATAATATAATTATTGAAGTAATGGTTTATTAGTTGAATATTATTATAAACACATTATTAATATAGGTACACATAATGAACACATGAAAATAAGTAGTACAACCATTAGCGAAGTATGTATGATCAAGAAAATTCCGCGGATGCCGTGTTACGAATGATTTTTGTTCATAATGAGTGTTCAACCACATTTTCTGCCCCTGACAGTTTTCATTAGACTCAATATTTTATCATTTCGGTGGAAAATGGCCTCCGCCATACTGATACTGAGTAGAGTTATCATTGTAGGTATGTGTAATGGTAGCAGGGCTAACTGAAAACCATATTATTATAGACTAGCAACTCGCCCCTGTTTCGCACGGTTTTTACGACTTGACAAAACATCGAGATTTCTCATTATAGCCTAGTAGTGTGACCGTCGGACTGCCAAGTCATAGGTCTCGAGTTCGAACCCAAGGCCTCTCACTTTTCGGATTCATGTGCGTATTGTATAATTATCACTTGTTCTAAAACGGTGAAGGAAAATATCGTGAGGAAACCGATCAAGTCAAGTCAGATACCCATGGGCGGCTTTAAAACTCTGACACCAGGTTATTCACTCACCACACGACAAGAAGAAGATTATGTGTTGTTAAAACACAAAAAGCTTGCGGAATAAATTATCTAAATGATGGTGAAAACAGTTCAAAATCCGTTGCGGAGTTTAGAAGAACAATGCAGTTACACAGACAGACACGAGAGCCACTTCAGTTTATAATATGGATAGATACAGATGAAAGTATTGTCCCATCAATGTTATACCGGCCACCAGCTTGTTTTCCTTCGTATTATTTTTCAGACTTGTTA
Source organism: Xanthia icteritia (assembly GCA_949128155.2). Taxonomy (NCBI): domain Eukaryota; kingdom Metazoa; phylum Arthropoda; class Insecta; order Lepidoptera; family Noctuidae; genus Xanthia; species Xanthia icteritia. The sequence goes on from OX421941.2 coordinate 12,245,300, forward strand.
AACCGGAAAATGCTACGTGGGAAACTGTCAACGTTGGTGCACGTTGTAGGAAAATAAATTGACGTGTACAGTTAAATCTAACGTGGTTGTTCTGTGGTATAGGCGAAAATGAACGTGTTATGACCGATTAAAAATTGAAAGACACACAGACGTCTGTCTTTCAATTTTTCCTTCGTGGAATATTTAATTAGACCTTCACAGACTGTCGTTCAAATACCGTTTCGGATTAGTACACAGCTATATTTACATTGTGTCCTGATTGTTACCAATGTCCTCTAAGAAGAAAGTATATAGAAAGGTAGTTTCCAGTACCGATGTCAATTTATTTGTTGATGTCAATCACCTCCATCGACAAATCGTTATATTTTTTAATATTATTTTTGACTATAAGCTTTTATATAACCGCATGCTTCCAATTACAAGGTCCGTTAGTACTGATATTCGTATAATTTTTAGTGTAAGTTCATTTATGTAGTGAAATTGTTAGTTTTTAGGGTTCCGTACCACAATAAGAAAAAACGAAACCCTTATAGGATCACTTCGTTGTCCGTTTGTCTGTCTGCCTGTTAGTCTGTCACGACCCCCTGTTTCTCAAGAACGCGTGGAGGTATCAAGTTGAAATTAATATCAAATACGTAAGTCTACGGTCCCTTGGAGGTCTAAAAAAATTAAGCTAGAAGCATGTTTTTAGTCAACGCAATAAAAAACGGCCATTTATGTGACATATTTTGATACTCGCAAATAAATTAAAACCTATAGGGTACTTCCTGTTGACCTAGAATCATGAAATTTGGCAAGAAGCAAGGTTTCACAGCACAAGTAACGGAAAAATGTCCGAAAATCGTCAAGTAGTTTAAACACTTTTTTTTTATTTAGCGATTTCAAACTTACATTTGCAGTTGGAGAATTGACCGTGACGTATATGAGAGAATAACTAAGGTCTAAGATGTTAAGTTTGTATTTGGGATAAATTCATCCCCAGTCCCCACTACGGAACCCTTCATTGTGCGTAGTACGACACGCACTTGGCCGGTTTTTAAGACAAAAACACTCATTTTTGAGCGCTGCACAAGGGCATCTATAGATCGATGCAAAGCTTGTAGAACTGCGCCGATTGTCAAAGAATAACATCCAGAAAATAGCGATGTGACTTTACCATGACCTTGCACAAAGCTATATTTATCAGAATCAATGTTGCATCGAGCGCTAAGGAAAATCGTACTTTCGCGAATATATTCCGGGAAGTGCTGATAGAGGCGAGTAACGGGTTGGCTGTTGTTATTCACATATTACCGCACTCACACCACCTTAGGCTTTTATATCTAGTTCGCGTAGCGTACACGACGAATGTCAGCTTGTGTGCGCCTGCGACATTGAACTTCACACTTCACGCGGCGGCGCACGAGTTGCGTAACCGCGCCACACCGCAACTTCGAGCGACGAGTTCACATCTACCGACGCGAATAAACCAATATACTTTATATTTTCTAGATAGATTTGAGTGTTACGCAATGATTATACACACGCGCACCCTACGCGCTTTCACACAAGGTTAAATCAATACTAAAAATATATTATGTAGATACGATTTTATCAGAAACGCCATGCGCTACATGCCTATCTTAATCAAAATATTTTATCGCAGGAAAAGTGAAATTTATCGGAATATTTTGCACTTTCCTATAGCGAGAAAGTATTGAAACAATCCTTTTAATTAAATTTGCAATAGAACGGTAGGTACCTACAGAACATTTTTCGACATACATTTCAAACCAGCAACGCGTTGCAGTTGCAGCCCAGCCAAAGACATTCTTGATAAAAAACCGCAAATTTTATAGTAAATGTAGTTGGATGATGTAATAAAATTAAACTTGTTGACAAGTAGCAACAGCACGTGGCGGGGTTTCGACAATGACATTGACATTGGCCGCCGTCAGGGCTCCGGCGAGTGGTCACGACCGCGCGCCCGCAGCCAGGGAAATAAAACATGACGTATGTATGTAGCATATAAACGGACTTTTAAATAGGCAGGTTGGAAAGAAAGCATAACAATTTAACATATTTTTATTTATTCAAGAAAACTATGTTTGATCCTTTCTACGAGAAATGTACGCAAAAATAATGCATAAAATCACTACGGTACATACGGTTTTCCAGATGTCTTATTGACATCATCCACGTATGTGCTGGTTTCTTGTTCATGACAATGACTAATCCATATTCTGATAATCTAAACTAAACAATCATACACAATGATAACACATTACAATATTTTCCTGCTGCAGGAAGAAAACGTAGGTAATTTGTTAACTTATGCCTTGTGACGTGTCACTTATAACAATCGTTAATTGGATCTCATTGATGTCTGTGTTGTCCTTGAGTGTATACTAATTTGCAAGTGGACGCTTCCGCGACGTGTCGCGAGGTCACCCTTCTGTATTGTATTAATAATATTTATTACTGGCCCGCACGTGGAGCAGCATCTCGATGTTTCCGTGATTGAAAATAAACAGTTTTATCAAAAACACAGATAAAAAATTTTAGGTCATTATCACATATCGTTATACCTATCCACGACCCAAAAATGCGAGCTATAATTTTCACAAAGATGTCAAGGTTGGGACGACATTGACTATTAAAAATATTAGTGTCAAGAGCAAGTCCATTAATCAATATTAGTTAATTGAAGCGGACTGTTTATCTCGGCACTTTTTTACCTAAAGGCGTTAAACAGGCACATGGAAATGTCAAAAGTAACAAAATGTAGTTAAAGACCGAAGAATCGACCGGGTGGCCTCCGCAATCCGCAAATAATAGTCAATAAAGTGGCAAGTCCGGGTGACGCAGATGGTCGAGCGGCGGCGAGGCGGCGCGGGCGCGGGCGCGCGCTCGTCTATCTGACTGTACAAATAGCAGCGACCTTGAGATTCGGCGCGCGCGACAAGGTCACCGCGCAAATCGTTATCAGCGTGACGTTAGCGTGTGACCTCCACGGAGGTGCCCGCGAGATAACGCGGCCAGATACCGGTAGCGACCGATAGTGGCGAGTCGCGAGCGCACTCGCCGCGCCGCGCCACCTACCGGCACGTTACTTCCGCGTACGCACGCCTCTACTACAAACACCATGCCATCATACACTAGACTTACTGATGGTTACTGCAAACTGCCACATGTTATAAGTAGAAGCTGCGTTAGCAAATCATGAAAAAATGTAGCGATGTTCGCGGATTCCGTTTTTGTTACAGATTCCAACGAAAATTTGCTTATTTACAGGCATAAACCTAATTAATGATATGACAATGAGTCTATTGATCTTGCAACATTAATAAATGGGTACAGCTTTGCACTCGCCTCGTGGTTTACTTTGTAGGTATGTAGATAAAATGCTCGGTGGCGATACCTACCTACTAGATTCCTAGCAGTAATTGCGATTCTCTAATAAAATTAAAAACTCGCTTTTATTATGAATGTCGTTTGTTCATCAATCAATATGTTTACCTACAATAATATTTCATTTTATCGTTTTAGAGTGATTTAACATGAGGTAATCAGCGCACAGATTTGCGACCATCATTGAGTAAATGAAAGGTTTTTTTTTCAGCTTTTGTTTTATGTTAGTTTGGAATAAAGCCAAAACAACGTCGGTCGATCGGAATCACTTTCTACGCGCTTATCGTTGCCGTCCGCAAAATATTGTAGCGACCTTGGGTGTTCATGGTCGTGCAAAAATATCAACTTGACATTCTAACGATTTCCCGATCATTGAGTTGCTAACCAGGAAGCAGCGGTTAACATTAACCACGCCTCACGTCCCGAGGTCAAGCGCTAATTTTATGCTCGTATATACTATATATATATACATGCTAATATTTATATTGTAAGTACCTTTATACTTTGTAAGCACCATGTTTGCCAGACTTATAAATATACTTACTACAAAATGAAATAAACAATAATATAATAATTTTCATTATACCATTGGCTCGACTTCGCAAACAACCAAAAAATCCTTGGAAAATAAATGGTAACTAAACTCGGTACATAATGAAAGTATCTATACTAAATTAGTCAGCATAAAAAAATGCTTCACTTATTTTTAGGCTGGCTTAGTTTGAAACGGGCTTTTGTAGTCAACTTATTTTAATACAAATACAAAAATACACATTTCCATGGCGCGAGAAAGTAAGTGCAGTGTGGCAGTAACGTTTATTTGATAACAAAACTAAACAGCGTGCCCACTTCATGCTCGAACACGTGCTTTTGAACTAAAAGTAAAAAAATATGTACTGCACTTATGTACATGTGCCAACATGAGACGAAGAAATTCAACATTATGCTGAATTATTTATTCTTCAATGACATTCTTATTTAGCCATGTATTTGTTCTAAACCCGTTATATATTAAACAATCTCATTAACATTCCTTCTGCCGTTTGATGTTAACAAGCCAACAGATTACTGTTGCTAATTAATTGTGAAATCTATTTTCTAAAATACATTTTCCAACATTTCTTTCTAGTAGGTTTGTCTTGTATCATAAATAAACTAGAGTGTGTTTGGGTGAGTTGAACATGACCTGAATCCGAATACGGGCACGCGAGAGAAATCTCTCTTAGGCTACTAGCAGCCAGAGACGGCGCGTCTCACGCTGTGGGCGAACAGATATGAAGAGAAAGGACCTCTTCCTTTTTAATATGTATGACCTGATTTCCATGAACACTGACTTCTTAAAAACGTTTAAGGGAAATAGGGTCATTCAAATAAAACTATTGTTACATGTAAGTAAACTAGGCATGAGCGTCATCATCTTCTCGGCTACGTTATTCTCTATAAGGCCAAGTCGATAAGGTATTTAAATTTTAAAATCCTTGCAACGATATCCTGCCTTGTTTGTTAACAGGAAGCGATTTTCTGAAAAAGGTTAATTTGACGTAAAGTAGCAATAAACAGCAGAGAGTCAGGAAACTGGTTTATAGTTACCATCTTTGTTGGCCACTAGGGCAGAAAGTACATGTGGTCGTATTATAAGTGATATCGCCTCAATTTCTCTGAGTGCGGCGCGTGGCAGGGCGCGGCAAGTCCGCGTGCGCCTGCGCCGATCGTGGAGACACCGCCGTACAATGGGCGGAGAAAACGGATGGATGCTGTCATCGTACTCTCGCGGCTTGACTTATGACTTACAAAATCTACATACAATCATCAGCGATGTGGAGCAGGCCAGTGGGCCGCGCGGCCACGCGCCGCTGCTCGCGCCTTTAGCGCTCGTAAAGTGTCGCTTAATTGAAAATTAGTTTCCATACCTGTCTGAAAACTATAAACGTTTAGGAGAGCAATGCAAGTCTTTTAATATTCACTGAATTTCGATTGCAAGATAATTAAAAACATTATTTATATAAAGATACATGATAATATCGCAATTGGAAGAAATTTGGCTAGAATGTATGTACTTACCCACCTACAAAATTAGATAATAGTTTAAAATAAAATATGTAGGTATCTATCTAGTTAATCTCGAACAATATTCGGCATATTTTCACGTCTTGAAAATGTTTTCTCCACTAGGGATGTACCGCGTATTCGTCAAGAAGCAGGCCTGTAAAGCCGTTTGTTTGGCCTCATTTGAATCATTTGAATACTCGGTTGAATAAAACGACTGCGTCCATCGATGTCCGACTTTAAAATAAATTTTTCAAAAGTACTATATATTTTATTTTGTGTATAATGTTAAATGTTTCAAATGTAGTGATTTTAGTTTAGGTATTTTTCGGATATTAGTACAGGTGTGACTTTCTCGTCTTCTTTAATATTAATATTAGAATATGCTCCGCTAAATCCATAACCTTAACGGGGGGTTATCCGAATTTGCCTATTTTATAATCAATTTTAAATAGTCAAATTAGTGTCCTGAAAAAAAAATGTCATAGATACATCCTTGTTTTAGGGAAAATAACGATTCAAAACACGACAAACTGTAGTTAGCTGGATGAAAAAAAAAAGTCCTAAACAGGGTCGATTTAAAAACCATTTTTTGTTTAATTTATATTTTATAGTGAATTTAACGTTTGAATTTTTGGGCTATTTTGTTTTTTATATAAACACAAAATTTGTAAATCGGGCTAAATGAGAACAGCCGCCGCCGATGTTCAAAAAAAAATTAATAAAAGAAGAACATAATATGAAATTACAACAGCTCAGAAAAAAAATCTCGTAATTATATTATAGTTTTACATAATATTGTATATAGATTAATAAAAATAATAATATTATGATGACGTTTAATTGTCAACTTCATCAAGACTAAGATCGGCCGCCACGCTGTTGAAAAAATTAGACACGTAGGTAGCTGACGTAGCATACAGCGAGAATTGTTTATTTTAATTATTTTCAGTCTTATTTCTTATGGGATTCATCTCTGGGGAACCTGTGCGGACATTAATACTGTCTTTGTTCTACAGAAAAGGGCTGTTCGAGCCATTTACAACCTAGGTCCAAGAGATTCCCTTCGAGAAAAAATCAAAGAAATAAATATTTAGTCGGTTTTGTTTTTTTTTTTGGTTGGGAAATTATCAAATAACTTCTCCCGCTCTGGGCGGAATAGGAGGGAGTGTCAGACTCTTACTGACTAAAACCCACCCGAATTCCTTCAGTTGCCTGTACGTTGCCAGGGGCTACGGTATCCCTTTCGGACTTTCGCGCAACCCCGGCAGGCATCGGTCCTAACGGATCCCTTCAGTTCTGCTGACATCTCTTTGAGGCGCTCGTGGAACACAACGCGCCGTCGACCCGGGCCTGGTCCTTATCGGACGGCGAGGTACCTATTGCTCACCGTCCGCAAGCCCGCGCCTACGGAGGCCGGAAATAGGCCTGCGATTCCTGACGCCCAGGGCGTCTCCTGCCTGCGGCTAGAGGCGTAAAGGCGCGATATTTGCCTCTCCCTCACGCGTTCCGCCTCCTCCTTCGCGAGCATTACTGTTTCGCAGAAGGAGGTGACGGCCTCCCATGCCCTCCCGGACCCAAGAGATCCCCGACATCGATCGCTTCGAGGACACGGCGATGCTCTGCCTAAGCTGGGCAGACCTCCACCGTATGCTCCACCGTGTCCTCTGAGCGATCCACGCAGTGATGACACCGGGGCGTTTCCTCCCGCCTGATACGAAACAGGAACCTCCCGAAACAATCGTGTCCGGTGAGGACCTGCGTCAGGCGGAAGGTGAGGACGCCATGGCGCCTCTCTAGCCACTCCTCAAAGAGGGGACTTATCGCCGCAATTGTGGCATGCCCAGCACTGGATTGCGACAATCGCACTCTCCATGACGCCACGAGATCCCGCCGGAGCTCGCGCCACTCCCAGTTGTGCGTGAGGACTTTTGCTTCCAGATCCCATGGCGGCAATCCAGCAAGGAGGCTTGCCGCCTCACCGGAGACCATGCGGTATCCCCGGAACAGCCGGGTGGCCATGACCCTCTGGGACGCATTCAACCGGTGGGCTGGCCGCCGCCTCAACGAACGCGCCCAAACCAGTGCCCCGTAAAGGGCCATGGACCGCATGACCCCGCGTAGAGCCTCCGGCAGGAGGCGCTTCAAGGCAGCCCCGGCCCGCTCCAGTCTGGGAGTCAAACGTCGGAAATGCTCCACGAAGTCCCACCGGCTGTCGAGGACGAGTACTAAGTACTTCATCGTCGACTCGACGCCGATGTGATCTGACTGTAGCCTCACAATACATTTATGTACATTAAAAAAAATCTAATTTTAAGAAAATGTCCGATATTCGTAATTTAAATATTTACCAGGAATAAACACAACCTTACTGTACATCGCACACGTCTCCACAGACTAGGCAACTCGTTCATGGGGCAATGTATACGCTTTTACAACAAACTTCCCATTGAAATTCGAAACTTACCCATTAAACGATTTAAAAGCTGTATTAAAACCAAACTTTGTAAAAAAGGGTACTATAAAATTTCAGATTATTAAAAGATAAAGAAGCTTGGGATTGAGCTGCTCGCTCTGCTAATCCTTGTGATAAAATCATAAAACTTGACATTGTTAAAAATTATATACGAAATGACATGATTACTTTGTAAAGTTTAAGTTATTATATTATTGTAATTATTGTGAATGTGAGGACTATGTGGATATTTTGTAGTTATTTTTTCTTTCTCAGTTAGTTTTAATTATGGTCTGCCAGTTTGAGTAGTTGATGCGGTCTACCCAAATGTCCCATCTTTGGTATTATACTTTGATTTGAGCTCCTTAAGTTCTGAGTTGAGCTCCACGATTACTTACTGACAAATGCTTGCACTGACTTGACAGGTCCACTCGAATCTGTGTGGTTTTTTCATCAAAAGACCATTTTAAACACTAATCTATCTATATAGTCCTCATATCGCCTGACCAAGATGATGTTTTATTTTTTTATAATATGACGGTTAAAAGTGATTCCGATATCCTATTTACAAAATAAACAATTTCATTTCATTTCATTGATGAAAATATCGATGAACATACATTAAAAACAATACGTAAATAATCTCCTTTTTGCACCCTGTTAGTAAAATTAGTTGATTGTTACTACACACATATGTACATTGTGTTGTTATTGTCACATATATCGTCGCAAATAGCGACCGCGACCGATATCGGCACGATTTCTACTAATGAAGACACAGTGAACACATTTTTTCGGACTGCCGACTTCGAGTCTTCGATAATTAGTAATGTGGTCGTTTGGTGCGTCGCTATGGCCATCGATATTCACCAATATCATCGGACCGATAATAATTATATCGGTATCGAACCAGGTACAGCTGCCGACTAGTGCCGACATATCGGTATCATATTGGTGTCGTTATTTAATTTTAAGTAATCATTTTAGTTCATTACACCGTAGGTATCATAAACCTAAAGAAACAATCGAACCCAAAAAAAAATGAATTCAGTTGATCAACTGAAAATATTTGGGGGAGGCGGAGGTAGTATTCAAAGGTCTACAGGCCCGAATAACCTCGCCTTAAGCAAGTCTTGCTCGGACAAGACGATCATCGCAGAAGTGAACTAGTCGGCTGGTTGAAGCCGACTCTAGCTATCTCTAGATAGTCAGCCAATCTCTAATCGGATCTCTTTTAGTATTGTTTCACCGTTACGCAGCTGCTAGCTGCACTGATCGAGAAAGTCAATTCACGTATTTAGAAACGTTACAAATCTAGCTGCAATCTCATCACAGCGACAAATAATGTCATAAGCGCAGGTCTGTAGGTATATTAGAAAGTATTTTTTACAAATTGAGACTGAGATTAGAATGTGAATGTTCTTAAAGGCTTTTTACAAAATAAAACAACCGGCTTCCGAACTTTGATTTCGGAAGTTGGTGTCTTTGGATTTTCATTTTCATTTTTTACTAGCGACTTCCGAAATTAAAGTTATTTTTCACGTGTTTTATTTTTGGAAGTCGGTTGTTTTTTTTTTTCACTTTTTAGTTACCTACCCCACACAAATTCGAATGCCACTATCTGCTATGTAAATAACAGTGACAGAAAGTTATTATAACATCATCCATATAGGCTAAGTGGGAAAATACGTATTGAAGCTAACTTAAAACTACCCAAGAGAAGATACCCACCAAAATTATATCAATTTTATTAACTTCTCTACTAAATTAAAAAAGAATTTTCAAAATTGACGAAAATATCGATGGACATACATAAAAAACAAATAACGTACAGACGAACAACCTCTTCCTTTTTGATGTACTCCTCCCTCAGATATACTTATGTAGGTCATTATTAAGATCATATTTGCTGATTATGTATGACCAATAAATGCGGGAGCGCAGCTAATTCTGAAAAATGGTCATATTTTGGTTTCTTTTAGAATTTTAGGTTTAATACGCCTTGAGCTCATAGTTGTATAGAATAATGTCGCGACCTTATTTCTACAAGTCGTTTCAGCGCAAGATGAAACTCTGTGAGGTGTTTTTCGCGGTCGGCGACCCGCATTTCACGCTCGTACTCAACACTTGAATCTTTCCAATTTATTGCCTTACTTTGCTCAACGCCGTTTTATATTCTTTCTCTGCAGCAGATGACAAATTGAATACACAAGCAAGCACGAGCTCAACGACCGTATTTACGCTTGATTTTACAAAATTAGAAACTTAAAATTACATTTCAAAACAGAACGATTAAGAACTCGGGATTATATTTCAGCAGACAATTTATTTGCCGCCTTAACAAATAAATTAAAACATTTTCCCGAAAGTGTAAGCCCTGTCGTCTTTCATGTTGACACGCTGTTAGAAAACAAAAGTATTTTGTTTGAGGAAAAAGATGCACATTTTATTTGTCTACAGTTTGTTTTCGTCTGTAGATACAATGAAAACCGACTCATTTAAGAAAGTTGCCAAAACGGTTTGCTTAAAATAAAGTGGAGGTTTTTGTTTGTACCTCTTATAACTTTGCAAACGATGTTCGGTCAGTGCAGGTCGCTTTACAATGTTTTCGCTAATTCAGTACATTACAGAGGGCAAAGACACATAAACGAAGCGTGTTGATTGCGACGCAGAAACGTTTATCGCTCAGACACGTGGCGAACTGCGTGCGACCGCCATGTCGCCGCAACGTGATCGTTGCAATCATGAGATCCACTCGAGAAATAGGTATTATATGTAATAAAAAATATCAATTCTACAAAAAACCATAAATCTAATTCAAAATATTTTTATTACGTATTTTTTTAAATTTTATCTCAGTAATTTATCTAACAAATGTCACGCTACGGAATATTCTGGCGCCTCTGACCTTATACTTAGCCTTTACTTAGTTATCCACAAGATAAATAAATATTACAATGCAAATCTAAAGTTAACAACTGATATTGATCGAATGACAATAGAATTCGTGTGACGTGTGTCCCAACACTATTTTTATTTTCACTCGCATTGTATTTTATCTATTTTAAGAAAATTGTTTCCCAACATACAACAATACACTCTGTAAACAACAGTTGCAAATCTGAACATATTTTTCCTGTTTTTTTTTTTAATCATGAACTTTTCGTTTTTGGGTATTTTTGTATTTATTTGTTGTAGAGGTATGAAATGAACCCTTTCTTTATTTTACACTTTCGACTCCACCCACATTTCATACAGCTCATACGTCATGCTACTCATGCTGCTATATACATTGGAAGTGAACCCTCCGGGAGGCTCACTGGCATTACGTTTGCGCTAAAGTTAACCCTCGCGGACGGTCAAGGGCATTAGGTTTAAAACCGTGTTATAAAAACACTGTAAAACGAAGTAAACTAGTATTTTCAGGGGATCTTGTATGGGGGATCGCTATACGTAGTATCTCTAGGGGTTTTTTCATGTACTAGTAGGGTGGACGTGAAATTAGTAAAAAAAAATAAGAAAGTATAATAACTCGCTCTGATCCCGAGATAGGGGTGTCCAACCTTTTAAATTTTTAGTGTAGGTATAGGTGTAATACAGAAAAAAAAATGAATATAAAAATACTTGTATTTTAAATCCAACGCATATACTAATCAATCCTGTTAAAATATACAACAGATTTTATTTCAAAATTTATAATGCTGTATTCGCTAAGAAACACCAACTTTTAAAAATAGCCCTCCGCGAGGGCTCCCCATATGCGACTAAAGTGAGCCCTCCAGGAGGGCTCCCGACACTGAACGTGTTAAATAAATATTTATTAGTTACATAAGCATTTCTTGCTGTTTTCAGAATGAGGACTGAGGAGTTCCTCATGGGAAAATAAGCAGCCTAATAATGACAGTTCATTCAAAGCACGTTTAGGTACGTTTTGAATATGATTTAACAATAAGAATATATTCAGTAGAATATATTCTTCTTGTTAATTACTTAGACCATTGTTTTGTAACTATTCGAATAGCAATCGAATTTTTTGTAACGTTTTAACTTTACTTGTTGCTTAAACTTTCATCATCGTTAGCGCAAATGTTTCCAGGTACGTTTTGAATATGATTTAACAAGAAGAATATATTCAGTAGAATATATTCTTCTTGTTAATTACTCAGACCATTGTTTTGTAACTATTCGAATAGCAATCGAATTTTTTGTAACGTTTTAACTTTACTTGTTGCTTAAACTTTCATCATCGTTAGCGCAAACTTTTCACAGGTTCATACTCGTACGGTAATCGACAATCGTTCAAAAAATACAAGCTTCATACAACCGGAAGGCATATAATAATGAGAGATCTGTTTTCGAGTCCTAAGTATAGTTAGCATAATAGGTATACGTCATAACGAAAATTAAAATAATTAACGAAGTCACTACTCGTCGCTGAGACCTCCAAAATTGCATCCGTATTGCTCGTCAGACTGCTAAATAGATTAACTCGTGGGTTACAGTTTTCTGCTATTTTACTTAGTCACACATACAACTGAAACCACGCGGTTATTTCTGTGAATTTTCTGCACAGATAAGTTGTCACGTCGTTACTAACGTGACGTGATTATGTCATCAGTCTGGCTTACAGTGTCCGTGAAAGATTTGGAATTAGACAAAAACACATCCGATGATATGGCTTTAATGACAATTGTTGATCTTCACACAACGTGTGTCAAGTACAGACGCCAGCACATCAACCTACTACAATCTGTCAAATTTCTTTAATAGATTTTCAACTTTATCACTAAACTAGAATTTAAGGTTCAAAGTTGATTGGAAAAATTTGACAGTTTCGGGTAGGTTGACCTGCTGGCGTCTGTACAACGCAATTGTAATGATAAAATAGTAAAGGTTTATGATAAGTTTAAAATAAATTATTTAAGTGCATCCTTCGATTAAAAGTAATTTAAATGCGTTTATGTAAGTATAACAAATATTTAATTAGAACTAAAAAACTTACAAGTTACATAAATAATGTTTTAAAACATTCATGATACAATGAGATTCATGATACGTTGTGATAAAATATCAATTATTATTATATTTCCGTAATTTTAAAACAAACAGGCTATTATCAGACGATACGTAGGTATTTGATCTTAATTTTGGCACTGTAAAGTTTTAGATAGGTATTTTTCAACAAGGTTATTAATTTTTTCAAGGCGCACTTTTTTTGAAACGTTCGTTTTTTGCAGCGAGTGGGCAGTCTGTTTACAGCTGCGATCCACTAGTGATTTACAACTGAACATACGCAGCTAATAACATTGTATGTAATAGAACACAAGGTCTTGACGTATTTTGGTGGAAAAGTAACGTACATTAACAACTAATTAACTAATGCGATAACTCTTATACCAATCGGAAAAAATATGTTATAAGTTTGTTAGATACTAGCTTCTGCCCTCGACGTCGTTCGCGTGGCAGTCGTAAGACACCATAATATACTTAAATAACAGTTAAATTTTGATAAGACTTCCCTGTATACTACGTTTGTAGTTTTGGTCTCAGCAGCCAAAATATGCAGGGTCGGAACTGGTGACGCGGGAGCAAGCGACGTACAGTTGTCCGTGAGAGAGCTTGTCCTGAGGTCGACACCCGCAGCCTTCAGTATAGCAATTGCCCATTGCTTGCGAGGTTTTATAAAAATATAAGTATAACAATGTGAAAACACTTTTCTTGTAAAATAAAAAAAAGTCAAAAATTCTCAGATTCCCAGGTCGGGCAAAATGTTATTGGGGTTTTTTACATCAGGAATTTCTCAGTATCAGCCCGGAGTCTGGATTTGTGCCCGATTGATGGCAATAGGCTGGCCGCCTATTACATGGGGCTTAAACATAACTGGCTGAAATGTGGGTGTGCTATATACACTACTACCTCTGCTTAACCATTCGGGGACAACTGGCGTGATGTGACCTTTAATTTCTAACTTTATTTCATCTTTATTATATTGTTGTTATAGCGGCCGTTGTACTACACACTTTGTAGAACATTTCAAGTGTCTATTACGCTTAAAAAGATAGATATTCAGCCCTGTGGCAGACGGACGGACGGACGTTGGTACCCTTTGGGTACGGAACCCTAAAAAGAATCACAAAAATACCAATAGTTGGGAATCGATTGATTTGCAAACCTGTGATTGTAAAGGTTTGCAAAGCAATCGTCAAACCGCTTGGTTATTTGCTTTGTCGAAAGTTATGTAGATCCCTCATAGCAAATAGCATTATAGTTTATAGCCTACACACTGACCAGACTTATAGAGAATATCTATGCAAAATGTGAACAGAATCTTATCCAGTAGTATTTGCGTGATGCTGGAACATCGTTCAGACAAAGAGACAAAAATTCTTAAAACTATATTTATGGCATAAGAATCGTTCCTCGTAAAAAATACTTAAAAAAGAAAACAATGTTCGTTTTCAGTCGGCTCCGATTTTATTATACATATAGATTTAATTTTACCTACGTCTTTCAGTTAACGGAATCGCGACCTTCGATTAAATGTACACGTAACTAATTGCTTGTTAAATATATCAGTTGTTGAAAACAAATGCCGCTCGATATTGCGATAAACGTCACAATGTTCGTAGATTTATTTAGAAAGGTCTCACGAAGGTTTAGTCAGTCACATGAAGGTCTTAAAGTGGCATTCGCATTTAGTACTACGTAACACTGTCATTTATCATAATATTCATAATGTAAAACCCTGATGATAGCATTTAATCAATAATAATTGTTTTTTCACTTCTATCCTGAAACATCAGCTCTACATTACCTATGCCAAAATTGGATACTGAATACAAGGATCAAGTATCTTTTAACATAAACAAAATACCTACTTCTAAAAATTATTTTATTGGATTTAAAAGGATATTTCTTAAAATGATGGACATGAAATCGTGATTTCACAGTATAGCCGTACAATGTGCTCATTCAACAAAAGTCGTAAGTCAGAGCTAGAACGTACACACATAATTCCACTCTACTCGTCACACATTGTTACGTTAACACGCTATTATTCCTCGAACGATTGTTGAATCTGTACTACCCATAATCAATTCAATTAGCTTCGGATGTCTCCATTAAACCATCACTCAAGTTCGTGCAAATCTACAGTTTAAGACTGAGGCTGACATTCACTCGTTTGTTCTGTTGCAGCATTTAGATTGACCTTGCTGTATTGAGAACACTAATAGGAACCTTTTAAGGAATGATATAATCAATGTATTAATTTTAATATAGAACAAATATGATAGGTGACAAGCAGAACGTCACCTACATTGTTGTTGTTGCTTTTTATGGTAGTTTTAAATCCTTGTAAGGCGCGGCGGGGGTGTTGGCGTATTGGCGACCTTGGAAGCAGCATCATGCGATATTTTTGCTCTCGGCGTTAATGCGGAAGACTATTTCAAGAGTCAGGGTCAGCGGCGCCCGTCACCCGCGCCCGCGCACCTCGTGAGCGGGACGCTGTGGTGTCGGGTTTCTGTAACGTGACGCGACATCCACCCTCCATTATTTTGACTTAGTATAAAATGTGCAATTCCTTTATGCCATCATATTGCCTATAATACCTTTATGCCATTATATTGGCGAACAGCAACTGGTAACGGAATAGTTTCTAGAAATGCTACGTATTTAACAAAACTATCCATTGTCTGCATACACAAACGTAAGCACTACGATATTTTTCATAAATCAATGTACAAAAGACGTCAATATACAGACGGCTGCGTTCTTGTAGTTGCGGTGAGTTCTTTTGACCTCAACCCGCTTGTGTGAAGGTAACCTATAGTGATGTAAATAGACAGGAAGCCCATACAATGTCAGGAGCTCAATCACAAATTATTAACCAAGCATTTTAAGGTTCTGTATACATTTCTAAACTTGACCAACTTTAACCATAATGTTTGGTAGGATTACAGTAATTGGCTCTATTCCACTCTTTTGAAACAAGTATTTATATAGTTCATGAAAATGTACCGAGTATTATTACTATTAGTCTATTTATATTATTTATTGGAAAATGGTTATTTACCTAAGCGTAAGTCTTTTTTTTATTTATTCAGATGTAGATGTAGAGTTTGTACAACATACAAGCATTGTAATTTAAATAAGCTGTTGTAAGTCGCGTCTGAGATCACCTCTAGACTTTGAAATGAAACCAAGGCCAGTGGTAATGTTCATTTGACCTTCAATTTTTTTCACGAAATCATTTTAGAAATACACAATAAGGATGGACCAGCGGAAAACATTCGGTTGCTAAAGGATTTTTTACGAACATGTTTATACAAACACGTGGAGAACGTTTGAAAGTTTTTTTAGACATAAGTAGTTTCTTTTTTATCACAGTCGATGAAGTTTTAAATAAAAGGAAGAAAAGACCTACACACTGAAGTAAATCGATACATACCTACTTAATTTATTTACATTTTGTCACCCGATTACGTCGTCAATTTCCAGTTCCACACGTGTCCGAGACTCGAGCAAATAAGTAACGACAATGCTAGGCACTAATTAATTACTATTCTGTTATTTCTTGCCTTTCGTTCGAAACCGGAAACGTGGGACAGCGAGTATCGTATCGCAAATACGAGTAGTAGACAGAGAACTTGCGTGATCTAGTGTAACAAGATAGCAACTGAGAGCGAATTTCACCAGTGAAACTGAACGCGATCCAAACCGCGTTCAAAGGCTGCCACTGTCATTATTGTTGTGGAATATTGACACTGGATACTGACAGCTCTTGAATCGCGTTCAGTTTCATTGGTGGCCCTGAAACATGAAACAGTTCGTCAGCTAGTTGAGCATATGAGTGAGCACATAATATAATAAGCTGTGTTTCAGATTCGTTGTACACCTGGAAGACGTTAATAAGAGTTCTTAGTAACGAGGTAATACACTTGAAAGTTGGGTCCAGGTGGTAAGCACGTGCACCTGCCGATTTCACGCAACTGTTCAATTTTCTTCACAGGGTAATGCTGAGCTGACCTTAATTTCGCAATACGTTTTGTATGTACATACTACATATAGTTAAGTTGCATTTTGGATTATGCTCGCTTCATTGCTCTTTCAGAGTTATTAGAGATTACTTCAATTCAACCAATCCCTAACATCTAAAAATCGGCTTTATATTAAGTATGTGCTGCCTTAAAACTCTACAAAGAATAGAATGTTGTATTGTATCATATCATGTTTAAACTCCCAGATCGAGTTGACAGAGGTTTAGGTACTGTTTGTTGCTCAGTCGACAGAGGTCTAGGTACTGTCTGTTGCTCAGTCGATAGAGGCCTAGGTACTGTCTGTTGCTCAGTCGACAGAGGCGTAGGTCTACTACGACTACCTAGGTACTGTCTGTTGCTCAGTCGATAGAGGCCTAGGTACTGTCTGTTGCTCAGTCGACAGAGGTCTAGGTACTGTCTGTTGCTCAGTCGACAGAGGCGTAGGTCTACTACGACTACCTAGGTACTGTCTGTTGCTCAGTCGACAGAGGTCTAGGTACTGTCTGTTGCTCAGTCGACAGAGGTCTAGGTACTGTCTGTTGCTCAGTTGACAGAGGCCTAGGTACCGTCTGTTGTTCAGTCGACAGAGGCCTAGGTACTGTCTGTTGCTCAGTCGACAGAGGCCTAGGTACTGTCTGTTGCTCAGTCGACAGAGGCCTAGGTACTGTCTGTTGCTCAGTCGACAGAGGTCTAGGTACTGTCTGTTGCTTAGTCGACAGAGGTCTAGGTACTGTCTGTTGCTCAGTCGACAGAGGCCTAGGTACTGTCTGTTGCTCAGTCGATAGAGGCCTAGGTACTGTCTGTAGCTCAGTCGACAGAGGCCTAGGTACTGTCTGTTGCTCAGTTGACAGAGACCTAGGTACTGTCTGTAGCTCAGTCGATCGAGGCCTAGGTACTGTCTATTGCTCATTCGATCGAGGCCTAGGTACTGTCTGTAGCTCAGTCGACAGAGGTATAGGTACTGTCTGTTGCTCAGTCGACAGAGGTCTAGGTACTGTCTGTTGCTCAGTCGACAGAGGCTTAGGTACTGTCTATTGCTCTAAATTTTCCTCGCTGATGTGGTCAAAATTTAGAGCCATTAGTAAATGGCTAAGAATGCTGGGGTTTTTTTAATTTGTGGTCAGTAGACCACAAATTAAAAAAACCCCAACATTCTTCAAGAGCAGTGGTAGCCCAATTGTAACGGCCGCGACTTACGAGTTAGTAGGTCATAAGTTCGAACCCAGACAGGTGCTTTACTTTGTGTAGATTATTTCATCACCACTGCTCTCAAAACGGTGAAGGAAAACATCGTGAGGAAACCGGCATGTCTCAGAACCAATAATTAGAAGACATGTGACATCTACCAACCAGCACTGGGCCCGCGTGGTGGATTACGGCCCACTCCTCTCTTCGGAACGTTGCAGGCTAATTATGGACCAAAATTCTTCCACTTCGCATTACACTTTGCCCAATCAGAGTCGAACCCGGATCCTTGTGGTCTGCTGTTCTACCAAAGCAGTGAGACGGTCATATATTTTAATGAAAACATTAAAAAATCTTGAGTGTTGTCCTCGAAGGAACCTTCACATGAAAGTACAATGCTTCTCATTGGTCATTAGCAGGGCCTTGAACTTTGAGAACGCGCTGGTAAACATGTTTGCGCAGTGCCCACTGCGCACTCTTTATTGCTGTGACGTCTCATCTTGCCCTATACTGCATTTGTTTTATTCCCCGGTTTATTCCGTTACCTGAGGGCACGTGGCACTCCAATTGGATTCCTATCTGACCTTCAGATGAACCGAGACTAACGTTTATGGTGTTCTACGGCATACCATCATTCAAGGCTAGTTGTTTTATTACTATTGGATGTTCGTTTTAATCTTCTTTAATTTATTGTCTTGCCAGACAACTGAATTTTTATTCTTGCATCGACACATGGCAAAGTAATATTTATTATATTACGATAAATGAGGTATTTACTTATATTGAAGATTAGGTAGGTACCCAAATAATAATTAAATATAATTAATGTCATCGCATAACGTGTTAATGATGTCAGCCAGCATCAGCACAGTGCTGGGCAGGGGCCCATTTATATGAAGATTGAATTAATTTGAAGTTATGAAGAAGTTAACATTATAGTATCGATTTGAAGTCATACAACAGGACATAGTTTATATTCCACGCAAAACTATAAAGTTTATCACAATAATCAGCAATAATCTCTATATTATATGAGTGTGACAAATAAATAAAACTTCCTAGTTGTCCGACTTCAACTCAACATACCTACATACATAGCATAGTAAAAACAATGATCGAGGAAAACATTCCTGCTTACGTCCATACTTAATAAAGTCCTTTGTGACGTAGTATAGTATGGTGACCGAGGTGGCCGAGATAATGAGTCCGTCAAGGTCAACGCGTGTTAATTACAATTACCGTGAGTGGTCATTCTTTGTTCCAATAATGATTAATGCCGGTCGCGAGTGACGAGAAGTATCGTAAATGAGATAACAGGAAGCGTCCGTGTCGCGCCAATGTCATATGACAAGGTCGCCTGACATTGGCCTGCGCCAATCGTCACCGGCCCGCAAGCAAACCGTTCCGCCGCGCCGCCGGACCACACTCCCATCCCGGAAAACAAGTGAACAAAACAGCACCGTCCGATCTATGCTTTAACGGGCCAAAACTAGCACAAACAGGAGTTTGGGCCTTCAAATTAAGAACTTTGGAAGGATAGTTAGTCATCCTAAGTGGGACTTCTTGGTCCCAAGGTGTGAACGGGCGCTATCGCTCCGGCGCGTGTTACATTGACCTCATCCTTGTCGCTCTGCCGCGCGCCAACCACGACATTGTAATGATTTACTACAGTTCCTTGTAAAACAAACATGGATGTTTCACAATGATGGGTATTATAACAATACCCTAGGGGGTCACATCACTACTTACAACTGGTGATTAAAATACAAAATTTGTTTAAAAGGTTAAAATATACTATTACATTTTGAATCATAAAACTTTATCGCACACCGTATGTACCTAACTACTACCTACAGTTTTCATACTTTTCATACATGTAAGCTGTAACCTTGTACAAGAAAAAATATCAGCAAATACCGTTATTGTTTTTTTATTTAGATATTATTTGTGTAAACTAAACTGAAACGTATTAACAAACACAAAGGTTCCAAATTGCGGTGACATTGTTTTTTTCTTATCGCCTAATCAGAAAAGCAGTGAGACCTTGAGCCTGACCCTGGATATTTTTATCCGCATACACATTTTGCGAGTGTTATGTAGACACGAAGCTACGTGATGAGGAACTGCCGAAATCATATTTAAGCAATATCAGATAAAAAATAAAGATAAAACGTTTTTTACGTAAGTAATGTAAAACCGAAATATTTGTTCAAGGATAAAAATAAATGTGACATCATCATAGCAACTTGTGTGTGTGAAATTAAAACGGCGCCATACCTGTGGCTCTACTATAATTATAATCTTTGCTAATTGTATGATAACCATCGTGGAAAATAAAGCAACAAAGTAGAGGAAACTCTTAAGTGAAAACTCAAAAGTATGAGGATTGAGAATGGATTGTCCTGTATGTTTGGGGCGGGCGGAGGACCCACAGGCGGGCGGCGGCAGGCGGCGCATGGCGACTGCGGCGAGGTCGTGCGCTGCCTATCTAGGAAGTCAAGCGATACGACCTCGACCTTGTGTGTGCGAAAAAATATTATTCGACAACGACGCACACACTTACACCTCTCCCCCTGCCCCCCTCATGGTCCGCTCGCTGTGACGTTCTCTTGTACATTAACAATTAATCACATTACCACAAAAAGGTTATGTTGTAGAATTTAAGGAATACGATTGCTGGTATTAATAATCACAATAAGATTGTACGAAACTTAGCAAACAAACACCAGAACATCTTCACATCAAGATTACGAATTGCGGAAAAGATTGAAGGTCGTATGCAGATGTTTGTGGAATATATACAAAAGCGGGTTAATTTACGACGACCGTATATGTTTAACTAAAATATCAGACGCGGAAATGTATGACAAAATATAACAATAAATTAATCATGTGGTACATTATATATGTCGAGTTGTAACTAGGATCACACGTGATCCCTTGACTCATCGGCGACACACAGACAAACACTTCATTACTTTAATTAACGCATGACGATAGCACTCGAATAGTTTCTTAGTATTTCAGTGCGGTACTTTTACTGGGAACACTTGACATGATACTAACGTCCAGGAAGTAGCACTTCAAGATTTTATTAATGAAATACCAAGAATAATCATAAACCACAGATACGCCTACTTAATATCAACTTTAATATTGTAGGTATTACCTAAAATAGAAGATTTTAACTACATAGTGGGTGGAATCGACAAATTCACGAATTGAATCACTAGGCGAGAACATAAAGGTTTCTATCAAAACCATTATCACCCTTTGTGACGTAATCATTTAATCAGTTAATTACAGGTCCTTAATTACAATGCGTGATTTTTCGTATTTGGGAAGAAAGCTGAGCCTTATAACTTATTAACGCTTTAACAGGTTAATTGGTTTGTCAGTATTTAAAAATAACTATTTAGTTAACCATAGCCAAATAATTATTAGGAAGCAAGAATCAGTTTCTGAAATCAGGTTACAACAGGTAGCCCAACTACATATTACCCGTAAACATGTTCGTCATACATTTACAAAGGGTTGATTTCATAAAGGCAAAACTAGCGAAGTGATCTAATCAAGCTGCTGTAATTATTGATGCAAGTGCAGGCCATGTGAGAGAGCTGCGAGCCGATCTCGATTGTCGTCCGATGTTATGGCAATATCCACCCCTGCCGCCATTGTTCGCCTTTGTTGCGCAACACCGTTTGTTAAACATTCGCAAGGTAGCCCTCAATTGTTTTCATTTACTACATAAACAGGCTCAAACGAACGTACACTCCGCGTATTCGCCACTGCTGTTCAAACGGTGTTTTATTGACGCCGCGCCAACTGATGTTAAATAAGGACTGTGCCGGGAGCCGTCCTGGAGAGTTCACCTAGTCGCATATGGGATGCCGGGAGCCCTCGAAGGCTATTTTAAATGTAGGTTTTTCTTAGCGAATACAGCATTAAAACCGTGAAAATAAAATCTGATGTAAATTTTAACAAGATTTATTATTATATTATACTAATAAATCTTGTAAAGCATACATATAAAGATTTTTTTTCTAACTATTTGTTAATATACTGCCTACCTTAGAGTCTAATTTGAGAGCAGCAATAAATACTTTTTTTTTATTCAACCGTTACCAATTGAGTCGTACATACGTAACTGCATTTATGATTTTAAATAAATTTTCGTATTCAGCCATTAACATTACCGAAAGACATGCTCACGATATTACATCAATTGGTTATTTTGTTACGCAATGAGAACGTTCAACATTTAATTGGTCATAATGTGGCAGGTTTATCTGTACTTAAAATTCAAAACGAGCATGTCATGTTTAGATTCCTAGTGTAAACAGTGATAGCCTCAGAGCGCGACATGCGACATTAGATGGAATGACCTTACTCTTGAACGATAGAGCGGCTGCGCGGCTGTGGGCAGCGCCCGCGGCCGCCAGCGCCACCCGCCTTATCTAACGCTTGTTGACTTTCGCTGAGTTATCACACGCACCAACCGCTAGGGTTGACACTCTCCCTCTATTCACCCCACTTTGTAAACCGTTATCTTTACATTATTGTTTCGAATAGTTCAATACTCACACTTTCGCTAAATAAGCGGCACACGACCTAAAATTTTATGAACACACTTCATTTTGACACGCTTTTATAACTCTGCTTTCATGAAAATACTTGACATGCATATAATCACAGAAACTGAGATGACACGGTTTCGTAGTATGAAAGTATCAGCTATAGCTAACAGGGATTCAGTAGCTGATCCCAATCCCACCAATCATATTGGTAGTAAATTCTGGAATCTATCTTGGACTTAGCCTACTTCCAATCTCTTTTTATTTAAGATGTTTCTTACGGCGACCAAGAGTACGAGTATACAGTTCTTCCCCGGGCAGGGTAGTTACTCGTATCTGCTTTTTTTTAAATGGCAGGTACTACCCCTCCCGATTATGAAGGGACCTCTTGATATAAAAAGAGCCTTAAAGCAAATGATACAAGATGTGAAGAATTTTATTGATTTTTTTCCATTAGCAGACCGGAATGGATTTGCGTCCGGCATGGCACTAGATTTACTCCCTATTTCGGAGTCTCGGTTTAGCTTCTGCACTAATAAGTTGTTTTTAAAATTTAATATTTATAATCAGAAACATTTGTTGAAGGTACTGATTTATTAATAATAATAAAGTATCTAGCTTGCGCGCTCCGAACCCTAGGTCTGTGCCGGTAGAGTTTACTTTGTCGGAACAGGTCTGATCTGAGAGATCCAGAAACTCGCAGGGAATCATCTGGCGAGCTGTTAGTCAGTAGGTAGCGACCCCAGGAACCCTATCTCCCGAAAAAAGTCTTGTTCCTCATCTCTGGCTTGCTTTTATTGAGCGGTTGGAGTGAACACTGACGGAGAACAGAGCTCCCACCTCATTCTTGCCTTGATTGGCCGGTTTGAGTGGAGATTTGCAAGAATAAAATTGCTTGGAGGAAGGAAGTATTCCAGTAAGTGCTGGTAGGGATGTTGACCATCTTCTGGGCTCTGGGATTGTTCTGATAACCGTGGAACACTTCCCCTCTCCTCAAGCACTCAGGAAGTGTTGCCTCCTTGTCGCTAAGTCACTATGTCCTAGCGACCGTTTTCGGGGGCTCATTATTGAGTGTGAGTCACCCTCTGCCATTTTATCTGTGTATTTTATATAAATCGTTGGTCAAGCAGGGGCCATAGCAACAACCATAATCCAATATCTTTAATTCCTTATCCTGCAATAGTCCTTCACCAACCTAGGGTTGTCCTTGGGTGCACTTGCATAGTGGGAACAGGAATAATCGTCGGTTCGTGCCTCGTTTAATTAAAAACGTCTAACGAGCCTGTGCGAGTTGGCTTCGGCCCCACGTCTGCCTTCCAAAGGTCCGAGACCCCAGGGTCCCTAAATATGTCAAGAGACGTAATAACAACATTATGATCATTTTATTTCAGAAGAACATCCATAATTTGCTAGTAAACATTAACCTTAATAACTTTGTTAGTAAACATGCAGGTTGGACAAATAATGGACGAGCGGGCAATCAAATTTCCCCGCAATGACATCCAGGAGACTGATCGAGCTGCCCTGGACCCTCTGCAGCAGCGACGCGGCACGCTTACGTCTGATCCCAGCTAGGCCATCAGTGTGCGCATCAGCAAATATTCCCAAAGCACTGCAGAAGCAGTGCGTCGGATTTTGCGTGTAAACGTGGCAGCCCCAGCAGCATCCTGAATGCATTGTTATATTGAACTCGAAGAACATGGTGGCTTTTTGCGTACAACTTGTCCTGAAATGTCTGACAATATGTTAACTTTCACTTCACACGTGCAACGAGCGGATAAGCGTTGTTTGGCTGAAAGAATCAATTTTGCAAAGCTTTAAAATGTAATGTAGTTGCAAAAATAATATACATGGTTGCACAATATTATTATACAGAAAACAACAAAAAAATATTAGTGGAAACGATAATATGTGTCGCCAACCGACGCCCACTGCCTATGAAAGAGCTTTTTGTACGTTGCACAAACAAAGTGTTGTTCTAGGAAGATACTGTACGAGTTCTTTGTATACGTCACATATTTTATTTATCAGGTAGTGCAGCACTGGCCCAGTTATATTCCAGGAATATAGAATTCGCACTACCTATATAGATAACAATATTAAAAAAAAGTTAGATTAAAGTTCTTTGTGCCAAAATTGACACATAACAGCAGGTGACCTTGTTTAAACAATTTTACTTTTCAAGTTACTCCATACCTGGATTCCTTAAAAACCATCATTGTAATAATCCTATAAAATAATCACATGTACGAGTATTATGAACAGAATCCATCTAATCAGTTAAGTAAGTGTTGCTGTCGATTAAAAAATGAATCTAAGTCTTTGTAATCTATGCAACAAATAAAATTTGCGCCTGCGCTGCGCTGTTGAGTTTAAAAGATTTCATTTTTACATCTAATTGTAAATAGACATTAGTTATGTGTTATACAAAGTGTCATTGTTGGCCCTGAAGACTAGAGATTATGAGTAAATGAGTCAATATGCTACAATCTACATATCTACCTCGTAGTAATCGTGGCACTGAACACCGACCACTTCCTTGTTTGTCTTTGTGATTCTGTTATTGCAAAATTTATTATTTTTGCAATAATTGAAAAATACTTATAAATTCAAGGTTAACCTGGCCTTGCTTACACAGTTTTAAATGACGTCAATATGTTTAATTATTAAGTTTAGAAGAGTGTAAACCAGTGTACCAGGCAAGCTACCCAAGTCGCACGCGGCACACTATTTACAGTTCCTATGTAGGTAGGTAGGTACAACTAGGTAACGTATGCACAACACTTTTATTAAACATGATATAACGTTAACAAATACGTCGTAAAATCGCGGAAGTTTTACATATCTACTTACGTATACAAGCAATAAACTTGCGTCACATTATAAACTTGTAATTTGTATAGTTATTGACTCGTTATCAGTAATAAGTAAGTCTAATTACTAATCAATGTTTTATAATTCATAATGTGTTTACAATAATAGATTGAAAGATATGAATAAGCATGTGGCAGTCAACAAAAAACTAATATCAATAGTCATTGAAACGAATGTGTGTCAAGTGTGTGCGCGTAGGGTCGCGCGCCGCGGGCCGCGGGCCCCTTGGCCGCACATTGCATCTGCCCCAATGCTGTCGGAACGGAGACGTCATTGTTAAATGCGACCATTCGACGAAATTTAATTGGCCCGACCTAGCTCGTAAAAGCGTTGTAAAAAGTGTGAAGGTCTGGCGGAGGTAAGGACTCGACAGAAAGAGGTCAAGTGTAATGCCTCGTGTTCCACTGACCTCATTTGGGAACCGACTGCCGACACTGTTCGCCGCGCTCGCCGCCTTTCATATAAATATTATGTCCTAGTTTGCCACTGTTCTACAATTACTATTCTTTGTTAACATTCCAAAGACAACACGCCGGGTATATGCAGCTTCTTATAACAGTTTATAATTTTTTTTTAGTTATTAAAAACAGTAATTTATTAATTATGGATTTAATCATTTGAAAATAATTATTGGGAATCATATCTATCGAGATTATGTTAATAAAAATAGAAAAGCTTCTCTAATAATTATGCTATTTGTGAATAATTTCAAACACAATATCTAAATCTGAATGAAATGAAAACCAACTTGGACAGGTAATGCTAATGTGCTTTACACGAAAGCAAGCTAAAAATGTTATTGAGAATTATTGTTAAGACTATGAATCAGTAGGCCATATAGAACAAGGAATAAACCTTATATAAATGAATGTGATACAAGACAAACAGCTTGCAGCAGTTAAAAACAATTCAGACTCTGCAAGTTAAATTAGAATAACTATGAAAAACCCGGAAACAGTCGCAGAAGTGACCTCCTCTTGTCGAATGAAACCTTCAGCTGCTATTATTAACGTTATGACCGCGAAATCGGAGCACTGACACACATCCCGCCCGAATAATACCATATACTACATAATTCATAGGAACCTTGGCCCCAATGCTGCGTATGCGTGGCTCATCAGCACAGCCCGACGAGATCTATCATGAAAAAGTTACGATTATGTCTGCGAGCGACATACTTCGCTGTATTACCTAATGCTAACTACACTTTAAACACTAACCATGTGCTCTTTAAAGACCGTAAAGTATAATGCGTATTTTTTAGTTGCATAATTCTAAACAAATGGTATACAATTATGTAAATGTCAGTTATGAGAAAACATACAACGTACCTAAATCTTAACGTAGATCAAGGTGAACTTAAGCGAACGTATTCAATATTCTTACGCGACCTTTGCCTATGGACACTCATTGTCTTTTTTTCTTTAAAATCCTTGTGAATAATGAAAGGTGTCCTTAAAAATATACATTTGTACAAACAAAGCTGAATTGAAAACATATTTTCAAGGCTCTACAGTCAATCATTATGTGATTTGTGCAAGAAACCATGCAGCCCAGTGCGAATCAGACGGGGGTTCGAAGTGTTCCATTCCATAAAATACAGGGGACTTGACTTTTATTTTGACTTTTTAGTCTGTTAGAAGTTATCGTTAATTTTCAGTATTCATCTGGCTTTCTGTTACTTCAAATTTAAAAGATACAGCCCTGTGAAAGACAGCCAGATGCAAAGACAAACGGCAGCGTGTATTAGTGATGCGTCTGCCTCCTCTTGCACCCTCCCGCTCTAATTGATTTGAAATAAATATTATTATGTTTGTTGGTGTGTCACAAACACAGTGCCATGAGTCAGTGCAACTTCTGCGTTCGGCTATACAGCTGCGGAGAGATTAATGACATCGATCGCCACGTGGAAATGCTCTGCGGCTATCTAAGCCTGTTTTCATCTAGAACACTCGGGATAGGACACTTGTATAGAGTTAATTATAAACCTGATAACGTGTGAACGCGTTAAACATAGACATAATATAATATGCACTTGCACAAACAAGTTAGAAAACATGACGCATTTTGTTTTGGCATTTTACCAGATAATTATTATCCCCCGATACATTCTTGTTGCATTTAAATACGCAAATGAAGTGAATAGTGAGGTCTAAAAACGTGTCATTTATTAATTTTAACTAAGTCCTAATTCTTTTGCGTTAGACCTTTTTTCACTGTAAATAAACTTCGTCGAATTTGAGCATGAGTCAGAGAACAGACGGTCATAATATATTATATCCGCGTGGCTAGCCACAAGCTTATTTAAAATTAACAATCAACTTTAACGAACAATTTATAAAAATCGCTTAAGAAAGATTATTACTTATTAGTAACCAGTTGCTATGTCGCTGTATAAGGCAATCGGACGAATAATAATTGTAATTGCTTACCGTATTCTGTTCATTCATGTTTTTCTTTGTTGTCCAATAATTTTGGTTGGATTCAACGAACGCACAATATTTGCCGGTTTGCCCTTTACTTTGCATGGCCAGGGCTAGCAAATATCAGAGGTAGTAAATACATAGATAGCTCGTAGCAGTATTTTATTTTGTATGGAGTTTAAAGCAAAATAATGCCACTTGGTTACAAATACAATGTGTGTCTGTACCTACTTACTCAAAAATAAAATCAAACATTATGTGCAGTACCATGCAGATAATATAATTTGAGCTTGTATGTATTTTGTGAGTATTAGCTACGAGCACCTCATGATCATTTAAACACTCCTCCCAGTAAATTTCCACCTATTTCAATATACCTAATTATTTACCTACCAAGGGTATTTACTGTAGATAATGTAAAGGTACATAGACTTCATACATCAAACCTCATATAATTTATGGAGTTATTAAACTGACCGATAAAAATACGATCTCGTCTTTCAAGCAGGAGAGGTCGGATAATATTACTTCAAGGTCCGTTGACGGGCTGACCTCGGCGTATCGGTCGTGGAGGACAGACGGTCGCAAATATTTGCGCGCGTGAGAGGCACGAGAGGCGAGCGCGCGGCGCGGCGAGGGAACGCGGCGGAGGGGGCGCCAGGTGACCTTGCCGCGCGTCTGCCGCACGACCTTGATCTTGAGACGACCGCGGCAGCGCCCGCCCTCGCCGCTATGCGAACGACACGACACTTGAACGACTCCTACCGGTTGCGAACTATAATCAACACAATAAGCCATTATTAACATTACTAATTACTTGTGGAAACGCCAAATGCAAAAACATGGCAGCTTCATATGATATGAATCATAATGAACCACACGTTGTTTTCGGAATTGGTGCAAGATTGACTGTCATGAAATATGTTTTGACTCACGCAGCCAAATATAGTATTTGACAAAGGAAATCGAAAAATTCTGCTAGGTAAACTTTCAAAAATATGACTGAAAATGTTCTTTTTTATTTATGAAAAAATAAAAACTTCCACACTAGGTAAGTACCTAGTGTGAAACTACACTATGTAATTATACATACTTCTGTACGTACAAAACAAATAGTCATACGATTAGAACTTTGCAATATTAATTAATGATAACATAACTCACGCCTGTATTCCCCGAAGGGTTGGACAGAGGTGTGCCTATAGTACACCCACATTTCGCCAGTTATGTTTAAGTCCCATTCAATAGGGGGCGAGCTTATTGCCATCAACCGGGCACAAATCCAGACTCCGGGCTGCTACTGAGCAATTCCAGATGGAAAAACCCAGTAAGACTTTGCACGACCCGGGAATCGAACCCAGGAGCTCACGCTCAGCACTAGCGCTTGCGACCACTAGACCAACGTGGCAGTAGAAGAGCGTCAGGTATTCAGGTAAAGATTGGGAAAGGTCAGTGGAATAATAAGTATATACCTATGTCACAGACAAAACTGTTCATTGGTCAAAACCACTATTGATCGGCTAAAATTATTAAAAAAACAACTTTAATACTTAGAAACCTTTTATCTTTAGGATGGTAGGCTGTTACGGTGAATCGTTTTCGCCATTCTAGATACAACTAAGGCGTTCTGTAAAAACTGATTTTCAAAGGAGAAAACGCGTTTTCTCAGTTGTAGCCCGGAGGCTAGATTTGTGCTCGGTTGATGGCTCGCCCCCTATTACATGGGACTTCATCATAACTGTTTATTAACAGTTTTGACTGTAACATACACATATTTTCGATAAACGAATTCAATTGGGAAACAACTACCGGAATATTGTTGTACCCTGTTCAATAACATTCTTTTCCAGCGAACTTAATGTGAAACAACACGAATAAAAAAAAAGAATAAAGAATACGAGTACTAAGATTAAATGCGCAATTGTAGATTGTAAGGAATTGTATACAAAATTCTCCAGAAGTACAGAGTTGTGCAGTTTGTACTGACTTCTGGCCTGACTGCACAATAGAATCTGATATTTCTCGCATTATTATTCAGCATTTCCTTAGCTAACTCACCGATTTATGGGATGAGATATATCGATACATAGATAAAATACTCCTTATCGAGATGAGCAACGTGATTTGAGCTGCAGTAGTAGATTATTATTCAAGGCATCAATGCAGTATCTTATGTCACGGGTGGTATATTGAATCCCGAACGTAGCTAAGGTGGCTCAGGAGTAATAGAATCCTGAGTGCATGGAGAGAAATTATGTTATCTCATGCCGATAATAGAGAACAATCTTATTTACGCCGGCTGTAGGAGAACGAGATGATTTTGATAAATCAAAAATGCGAATGGCTCCTAATGCAAACACTATGCTTGTAAAATCAGTAATCCAAAAAATGGCGTTAATACACTCTATTGATCAACATTTGGAAAGCACCAGATGCCGCATTGGTACTCATCGAAATGAGGGTGAGGTTCGTCCCCTAACTCAGGGACCATTTGGGTTACCCATTGAAAGGGTTTTCGATTGGGTTTTTCTAAGCAGTTATTTAAAAACCCATACGATGTGGGTAACCCATTTGAACGGCTTAATTTAAGCCGATAGGGTTTTTCTAAGCCGTTATTTAAAAACCCATACGATGTGGGTAACCCATTTGAACGGCTTAATTTAAGCCATTCAAATATCCGTTACCCATTGAAAGGGTTTTCGATAGGGTTTTTCTAAGCCGTTATTTAAAAACCCATACGATGTGGGTAACCCATTTGAACGGCTTAATTTAAGCCATTCAAAAGGGTTACACTTTCAACTCTCCTAAAACGATAACAGCGTAACATTCCGACTGACGGAGCAATTTAATATGATCTCTCTATGATGGGCATAGGTTGCAAAATGGAATAGCACGCGTTAAGCGGCCGCGGCGGCGCCTTTGTGCCTACTTACCGAGCGGCTTCTAAACAGGGATCTATGATCATTATTGCATGTAATATAGTGTTTATTTTAGCTTTGCTGCCTGGATATCGAAATTACATAATATTATGATTTTTTCATGTCTGGACTTGTTACTTACTTTATTGCAGGCATTTGCTGGGACCGTACAATTGTCATTCTTGCTGTTTGATTTTTTGAACCCGGGCGTCTTTTGCGATATTATTAGGTATTTATTAGTCAGTGCGTATTTGTGAATTTTGAACAATCGCTATAATGCCAAAACCAAGACGAGATGCTGTCGGACTGAAGGTCTCATCCTAACTAACAAAACGAGCCCAAACTCGGCACACCTAGTTCTACTCGTCGTAGAGTACCAGTAGCAGTCACCAAAGTACACCTTCAGGTCAGTCCATCAAGTCCGGTGGTGAGGTCTCATCACAACTAACAAAACGAGCCCAAACTCGGCACACCCAGTTCTACTCATCGTAGAGTACCCGTAGCAGTCACCGAAGTACATCTTCAGGTCACTCCTTTCAGTCCGTAGGTAAGGTCTCATCATAACTAACGAAACGAGCCCAAACTCTGCACACCTAGTTCTACTCGTCGTAGAGTACCAGTAGCCGTCACCGAAGTACACCTTCTGGTCACTCCATCAATTCCGGAGGTAAGGTCTCGTCATAACTAACAAAACGAGCCCAAACTCGGCGCACCTAGTTCTACTCGTGAGGAGTTCCAGTGACAGTCACCGAAGTACACCTACAGGTCACTCCATCTCGTCCAAAGGTAAGGTCTCGTCATAACTAACAAAACGAGCCCAAACTCGGCACATCTAATTCTACTCGTCGAGGAGTACCAGTAGCAGTCACCGAAGTACACCTTCAGGTCACTCCATCAAGTTTGGAGGTAAAGTCACATCATAACTAACAAAACTAGCCCAAAGTCCACAGCCCACATCTTTCTACCAGAAGAGGGCTTCCAGTACCTCCTAGCAATAACTGAAGTAGGTATTTGTATCTAAGTATTATTTAGTAAAAATACAAACAACAATACGAAATATTTTTTGTAGATGCCTATGTATTATAAAGAATATAGAGAAACAAAAACTTTCAAAGTACCAAAATTAGTTCACTTGACTACTATTCCCGCAACTAACCGTGCGTACACTTGTGTGTGTGACCTTTGTCAATGTAGTAGTTCGATTCTATACCTATCAAATTTGCAAACGCGTCCTTAAGAGTTTAGATTGTTAAATTACCTAAGTAACTATACCATAGAAAATTAAAGAAAAGACTTTAAAAAAAAAAATTGTAATGTCACCCTTTGTAGGACACATCACCTTACTCCGTGTGTTTCGTCTACAAGCCTACGATATCTAGTGAAATAAAAGCAATGCGCGTGGTGCTCGCCCCACCCCACCATCACCTATTTAGCACAATTTTATTGAAAAACCATATGATAACCCGAACAAAACCCTTATATTATATGGGTTATCATAATGAAGGGTTAACCCTTTCACTGCGGTTCGAGTATAGAACCCATTCAATGGGTTATCATGTAACCCTTTCACTGGGTTTCAAGTATAGAACCCATTCAATGGGTTATCATGTAACCCTTTCACTGGGTTTTAGGTATAGAACCCATTCAATGGGTTATCCATATTGAAGAGATAACCCTTTTAATGGGTTTTGAGCACAGAACCCATTCAAGGGGTTACATCAGATAAAGGTAACCTCATAAACGGCTTACCCTTTCGAAAAGCTTAACTCTTAACCGGGGTTGCACGGTCCCTGCCCCTAACAAGCAGGCCCGACTCAACCTGATAACAACTGTAGACTGCAATACCTCAAGTTGATTAATTGAAATAATATAAGTATAGTATCTACTTAGACTTATGATATTGATGTCTGATGATGATAAGGATACCTGATATTATGGTAAAAAACTTTAGAACAACCTTTATTCTTTATTTAATATCCATAATAATAATCAATTTTCCTTGTCTACCAACGTATGCTGTTTAGTTAGAATGTAGTTAAGGTAGCTAGAGAGAAGGCGCAACGTATATAATGGTCAGCAACACGTGGACGCTGCAACCTTGCGATAAGCGGCATCCGCTGATAAGGGGGCGGCACGTCACCGCCGCGGCCGCACATTTCTCGCGGTCGCACTCCTCGCCCCGGCCAGCACCGCCTGCGACGCTGCGCTTGCGCATGCTGCAAGGTCGCGCGTGCACCCCACTTGCAATAAACTTTACACGTGTCTATAACACATCAGTGCATACAATAATCAGTGATAAATTAAATGCATTACATCAAAATCAACCACTTTGTAGTCTACATTTATTACTAATTTTGCCATGGCATTCTATTAATTATAA
The DNA here is from genome assembly GCA_949128155.2 of Xanthia icteritia. Lineage (NCBI taxonomy): Eukaryota > Metazoa > Arthropoda > Insecta > Lepidoptera > Noctuidae > Xanthia > Xanthia icteritia. Next base: position 12,278,583 of record OX421941.2, read on the forward strand.
GCATTGACACATGACCCATATACTTTTGGACTCAGTCCGACATATTTATCAGCAGAAGGCCTCGACTAGACTACGACTAGACTTAAATATTTAAACGCCGGATGTGACCAATTATTATTCATCGTTCTGAATATAACATCTGCAGAGCTACGGCTGTGACATGCGCTTCGTCATAGTCATCATCTTCATTATCTTAGCTGGCATACACCCACTCCAGATCAGATCTTATCGGTTTAATAATTAATACACAGAAATTCAAACTGAAGAGCCCTTTACATTCAATTACAATGTATATAAATAAAACAACGCTCACTAACAAACACAACATATCACTTTCATTCAGGCTATGATACAACTAAAGGTCTTGAATACCAATCGCATATGCATGGAAAAACACGAAGGGTTCCGTACCCACCGTACAATATTTAATTCCACATATTAAAAAAATATTTTAGTAAAAAAAATATAAGCTTGAGCGCTTGCAAAACTTGTGCATTCGCTTTGTTTTCGGACTTAGAAAGTATGACCATGTTTCTCATCTTCGCAAGGAACTCAAGTGACTCCCAATCCGCCTTCGCAGGAACACTCGGATCTTATGTCTCCTCTTCAACTTCTTACACAACCCGTCTTATCCTTCTTACTTGCGTGAGCGTTTTTCTTACGCTCGCCCTAGCGACGCACGGTGTAGATCACACCGATCCCTCCTTAAATCTCATCCTCATAAAACGAGCTACTATTCCTATTCCTTCTCTGTCCACGCAGTAAGGTTGTGGAACTCACTTCCGCCTAGCATTCGTGATTTAAAAACTGTTTCACAAATCAAATATGGAGTAAAAGAGCATTACCTGACAACACCTCACTGCTAGCTAGACGCTCCCCAGCTTACTCTCTCATTAATACATAATAGGTTGGGGAAAAAGTCTTTTCGCATTATAGTATGTATGAACTTGTAATAAAATCTCTTTGGCTATACTATGTGTATCTGGCTGGTTTTGGTATCATTGAAAGTTTAAATTTTAAAGAACATAATTCCAAATTCAAATTAGGAAAATGTGTGATTTTTATTTGTTTTTCGTACTGTGAATCTAATGAAGAAATTCGATACATTTTAAAATTTTACTACAAAAAAGGTAAAAATGCAACGCAAGCCGCGAAAAAAATTTGCGATGTTTATGGACCTAGTGCAGTGTCTGTGAGAGTAGCACAAATTTGGTTTAAGCGTTTTCAATCCGGAAATTTTGATGTCAAAGATGCACGTCGCTCTGGTCGCCCTATTACGGATAAAATGGATGCCATTTTTGAAAAAGTGGAGCAAGATCGGCATATTAGTAGTTACGACGTAGCTGAAGAACTGGGAATTGACCACAAAACAGTTTTGGCGCATTTGAAAAAAACTGGATACACAAAAAAGCTCGATATTTGGGTACCTCACGAGCTCACTGAAAGAAACCTAATGAACCGTGTACTCATTTGTGATTCTTTATTACGACGTAATGAAACCGAACCATTTTTGAAGAAGCTGATAACTGGTGATGAAAAGTGGATCACGTACGACAAGAACGTGCGAAAAAGGTCGTGGTCAAAGGCCGGTCAGGCTTCACAGACTGTGGCAAAACCCGGGTTAACTCGCAACAAGGTGATGCTGTGTGTGTGGTGGGATTGGAAGGGCATTATTCATTATGAGCTGTTACCACCAGGCAGGACCATCGATTCTGAACTCTACTGCGAACAACTGATGAGATTAAAGCAAGAAGTTGAGAGAAAGCGGCCGGAATTAATCAACAGAAGGGGTGTGGTTTTTCATCATGATAACGCTAGACCTCACACATCTTTAGCCACTCAGCAAAAATTAAGAGAGTTTGGCTGGGAGGTGTTAATGCATCCGCCGTATAGTCCTGACCTTGCACCTTCAGATTTCCACCTGTTTCGGTCTCTTCAGAATTCTTTAGGCAGTGTCAGGTTAACATCACGGGAGGACTGCCAAAACCACTTGTCGCGGTATTTTGATCAGAAGTCCCAAAATTTATATAGCAATGGGATCATGTCCCTACCTACAAGATGGCAAAAAGTTATCGAACAAAATGGTACCTACATACTTTAGTTAAATGTAAACATACTATGTTAAAAAATGTTTTGAATTTTCTTAAAAAATGCGAAGAAACTTTTTCCCCAACCTAATATAATAAAGTCTGCAAACTCTGTGAAATCAAAAATACTGCCTCATTCAGTTGTAAAAAAATAATAAAGGAAATGTTGCAAAACTCTGGTTATGACGACTCGAAACAATTAATCTAGATACCCTGACCTGACACTAAATCAAACGATACACAATGGGAACAAATACGCACACATACACACACTCACACATACCACACAAACACACCAGACATACCATAAAACACTTGAAATCACCTCTCAAGTCTCCACTCTGGAATTCGAACCCCGAGCCCCAAGATACAGACTAAATGTCTAGTTTGGGGTTCACTGGCAAATTATATTTTGTAACACAGCTATAGGTAATATTTTAAGCTACTCATGTCGTCTCAATTTGGTGTTAACTTGTAAACCTGCTTACTGTATTACCTGGACAATAAACTAAGTATTTCTATTTATTCATAATCCTATTAATTTATTAACTAACATTAGTTCACAAACTCACAAATGTACCGATACGCGTACTGAAGTTTGGTTGCTGATTTCTTTATTACTATCAATATATTATAATAATATATTCGTCATATAAACCTCTACGGGGACTCTCATCGTGGCATATATTTCCGTCTAAAGAAAAGTCAGTGGGACGGATCAATTCCCCATGATGGCTCTCCCCCGCTTTGGCCTTGGGTGGGTTCTCTTACTGCCGAGATATTTGAAAATCCATTAAAGTGGAGGCCGTACTAGAGAAAACCAATGCGACTTTGCTTTAGTACATTATATTATTTTAGCTGAAAGGCAATATAAACTTTTGTGTTAACATACAGTCCTAGTCAGTATGACGCAATAGCGTAGTCTCTGTAACCGTACATACAGCCTGCTAGTACGTACTCGCGGAAAGTCGCTGAATACATAAATGTTTAAAATCGTGCACATATTCTGTTTTATAAACTATCTATTGTGTTTGTGTAGGGAAAACCGGGTAATACAAATATGGGACACAATAATTCAACTATTTATAAAAAAATATATTAGCCATTGAATTTACTCAACTTCCAGGCCGATTTCGTTGAAACATTAGTTACCACCGCGCCAGTCAGTCGTCACTCGTAGTATCGCATAAACTAAAATGACAACTACTATTTTCTTTCCACTTTATTTGTTCCAAATAAACCTTACCACTTACCTTACATTCCATTTTTTATTTCCTTTAAGAGGGTTTATACAGAAAGTAGGCAACGTCGCAAATAGCTGTCAAATTTTTCGCTGTTTTGAGTAATTTGGCAATACTACTATATGGAAATAAGAAATATGAACAACTAGTGAACTATAATATTGATTATGAAACGCAATAATTAATATCGTAACACCGAATATTTCGTTTTAGATGAAAAAGAAGTATTTGGAAACTTTCCCAATGCCTTTTTTGCACCTAAAACGGTTACAACATCAAATTCAGTGCTATAAATGCAATCCATTATTAATATTCTAGTTCACTAGTTATCTATATTTCATATTTCCATACAGTAATATTGCCAAATTTATCAAAACAAGTAAAATTTGACAGCTATTTGCGAGGTGGCCAAATTTTTGAATGAACGCTCTTAATTAGTAATAGTCTTCATTCACCTGATTTCATTTTCACCTGATTTCATTTTAAGATCTGTAATTTTTATTTCACACTAGCTTCTGCCCGCTGCTTCGCCCGGAGGTCGTACATTTTCCCAAGGGAACGAACTACCGCAATAAAAAGTATCCGATATCCTATCCCAACCCAGGTCATAGTCTAACTGTGTACCAAACATTGAAATCTATTTAGCCCTTAAAGCGTGAACAGGTAACAGACAGACAGAGCTAGTTACGTAATAAAAATCTAAAATTCGCGGGTTTCAGTAAGGATTTCAGCGTTAATACTGAGATTTAATAACGATTTGAGTTATCTGCTCTACTTGGAATTACCCATCAACAAAAGCCTGCAAGATTGTTAGAAGTACTATCACATCACACATGTAGATACAAGATGATTAGGGATTATGCATCTACGTAATCTAAAGCGATCCTGAGAATATACATTAAATGATGAAATAAGTTATTCAACGGCGTCATATCAGTTACAGCATATCCACACCAAGAGTGCTTTATTCACTTTCAGTATAAAAAACGTAGGTATCTAAGTAGCAACAAAGGATGTTGTGTTTCATCGCGCTAGCAACATAAGTACGATTTTTAACGAACTTCCAAAAACGAGGAGGTTCTATGTTTGGCTGTATTTTTTTTTATGTATGTCCATCGATATTATCGTCAATTGTGGATGGATTTTGAAAATGATTTTTCAACACACTTGCTCGTAAAGTGGCTCTTACTGAACCGCTTTTAGGTTCATATTGCAGTGTATTAAACAAGCGTGCTTTTTACTTTATATTACCGCACTAGTGCGATAATGTGCGCCACAGATAACTAATTGCTAGTCGGAGTAATGGCACCATGTAATTAGTAAGTACTATCATAGCAGAATGGAATTAATATGTACTATCCTATACTATTAAATGAGCATTCTCTATTAAAACAGCGCACATCTCCGAATATTTACTAGTCGGAGATGTGCGCTACTACTACGGAAAATGGCGCGCTGCTTTTGTTATGTCCTCGCACCCTGCTAGCGATGCGCACGCAGGTGTAAATAAACGCACTGGCAAAACCACTAAACAGCCTATATAAAAAATATAATAAACATAAAATAATGTTTTGAATACACAAATTAAGGTTAATATGCAGTGAAAAATATATAATTTGACAATAGGCATAAAAAGGCATGAAGTATTTTTGATGAGATTAAAAAAGCGCACAACTCTGCTCGCGTGAAAATAGAGAAGTCTCATTTAAAAGCATGCATTCAGAAAGTGGGCAACGTCGCAAATACACACATCAACACGGTCTAGGGATATTTCATACTCAATTAAATAACTCGAAAAGTACTGGCCGCATTGTAATCTTTCATACACCGATTTGTTTGTAATTTATCTCAGACTAATTCCAAATTCAAATTTTTGAAAATTCTTTTGTTTCGGTGGCATAAAAATGTCTTGATGTGTAGGAGAGGGAATTTTCATTTGTGCGAAATTTAGAAAACAATACGAATTACGTTTAGTTACAGTTTTTTTTCATTTTTAAACGAAAGATAAAGTTAAAATTGAGGTATTGTAGCCATGCAACGCCAACATTTGACGAGGGTGGAGATGTTACGAGCTGTGGGAATGCTGGAAGCTGGGTCTGTTCAGCGTAATGTTGCTGAGGCCATAGGGACCCACCAAAATGTAATTTCAAGATTGTGGACACGCTATCGTGCCACAGGTGAAGTAGTGGAGAGGCTCCGGGGGCCAAGTTGCATCACAACCCCCAGACAAGATCGATTTTTGCAAATTACTACGCGAGCTCAACCAAATGCAACGGCGACTCAATTGGTCCAAAGGCTGCGAGTGGAACACCAAGTGCTTGTGAGTGACCAAACTGTAAGAAGGCGACTGCATAAAAGCAATCTACGCTCTCGTAGACCACTCCGGGTCCCACCTTTACGGAGAGGCAATCGTGGACGACGATTAGAATGGGTTCGGAACCACGTGGACTGGGGCCGTGAGCAATGGTCCAATGTGCTGTTCACGGATGAATCCAGGTTCGGCTTCCATCCAGATTCACGAAGGACGCGTGTTTGGCGAGTTCCTGGACGATGGAGCCGTCTTCAGAACCCTCAGGAAGTTCACCCATACCAAGGAGGAACAATTATGGTTTGGGCAGGAATTCGTCTTGGAGGACGGACGGATCTCGTTTGGGTGCGAGGCAATATGACGGCAGAACGATACGTCCAACACGTGCTGGGGCCCGTAATCTTGCCCCACAGAACACAAATGGGGCAAGATTTCCTGCTCATGCACGACAATGCCCGGGCACACACGGCGAGAACGGTAGTAGCTTGGTTACATACACACAATGTTAGGGCCTTAGACAGGCCTGCTCAATCGCCAGATCTAAATCCCATTGAGCATGCGTGGGATATGCTGCAAAGAAGAGCTCTGAAGGCAGTTCCTGAAAATCTGGCTACAGAAGATCAACTTTTTGCGCACCTCAGAAGGACATGGGACAATATTCCTCAGCAAGACATTGACAACCTTGTTCTGAGCATGCCGAATCGTTGCCGATGTGTTATGAACATCATGGGCGCTTTCTCAGACTACTAACTTCAAGTTTATAAACACAAATTAAATGATTTTTCTATTTTTTTCAGTTTTTACTCATAAATTAAAAGTTAATTCATATACGGTTTCCGTCTATGCTTCATTTTTTTTCCATAAAATCCTGAAATTTTAATTGAAGTACCAACCATTATTAAAAAATGGTAGAATATTAAATAACGTATCTTTTAAATATATACATGTCATATAAATAATTAACACATTGATAGTAATTCGCTTTTTTAAAAATATCCCTAGACCGTGTTGACGTGTGTAGATGTCAAATATTTCGCTGTTTTCATTAATTTGGCAATATTATTGTAATAAAAGTATTTGGAAACTTTCCAAATGCCTTTTTTACAGGTAAAACGGTTACAACATCAAATTACGTGTTATAATTGTAATTCAATTGTAATAAGAGCCACTTTCCGAACTAGCGGGTTGAAAAATTTTATTAACGTTTTCGTTACGTGTGTTGAAAAACGTCGTATGAAACGCATGTGCATTGATCATTGCACACTGGTATCATAATGTATTATTTTCATTTGGTAGAGGAAGCTTGTGCGGTAGTCCCATATAAATTTTGTTGACTTTACTTGGGTAGTTTTTAAGTCAGCTTCAATAATACGTATTTTTCCCCACTTAGTCTATGTGGATGATGTTATAATAACTTCCTGTGACTATCATTTACATAGCAGTTAGTGATATTTGAATTTATGGGTACCTAAACTAAAAAGTGAAACATAAAATCGTAATTTTACAAAAAAAAAAACCGTCTTCCAAAAAAAACACTACAAAGTGAAAAATTGCTTTAATTTCGGAAGACGGTGTCTTTGGTTTTGAATTTTCGTTTTAAGCCACCGACTTTTTTACGTATTACATTATCAAGAAGTTTAACCTAAGTTAAGATCACTAGTAAAGGTCGGGGCAGGTAGGTCGACGTGTCAATTGACGTTTTGTTGTGTTGAATGTGACCGGCGGCTGCGGCGCGGACGCCGCGTCTAGCCGGATGGGGGGTGACATTGTGTGACCGCAGCGTTTTTATACAACTATTTGATGATACGGTGACGCAAAACGTCTGTTACTACAAGGTCAACTTTAATTGTATTGTTGTGTATATTTCTATTTATTAGCCACATTATTGCTCTAAGTGCAAATTAGATATTATTATCGTAGGTGCCTTGAAAAGTTGATAGCTGAGTAGGTGCGGCATGACGAGAGAACACCGAAGATATATTTGTAAAGTTTCAGATAGGAGCCCCGTGGTCAGGTCAGGAGTCTGCTTTCAGATTTCTAAAATGGACCAGAAATAACGTGATCTCAGAGCCGATACGGCTTATTCCATAACTGATGAAAAAATTGTGGGCTTTACCTAAATCTGACAAGCTTGAAAACTCATATTTAGACAATTTTTGAAAGGATATTCAGTGCGAATAAAATTATTCTGTGCAATATCCTATCCTGATAGTGAATATATAAATACCTGACGGATTAATGAAGCCTTTTGGCAAATATAACGAAATTTCATTGATTTAGGAAAGTACCCAAAAGTGGTAATAATTTTGCATTTATCTCTAAATCAGCGAATCGAATAGCTTTGATTGTTATTTGAATTTAAAGCTGGCCCTTTTGTGCAGGTTTGTCGGTATTCAGAAATTTCAAAATATCAAACACTTGACAAAATTTTACTAATAGGTTGGGGAAAAAGTTTCTTCGCATTTTTTAAGAAAATTCAAAACATTTTTTAACATAGTATGTTTACATTTAACTAAAGTATGTAGGTACCATTTTGTTCGATAACTTTTTGCCATCTTGTAGGTAGGGACATGATCCCATTGCTATAGAAATTTTGGGACTTCTGATCAAAATACCGCGACAAGTGGTTTTGGCAGTCCTCCCGTGATGTTAACCTGACACTGCCTAAAGAATTCTGAAGAGACCGAAACAGGTGGAAATCTGAAGGTGCAAGGTCAGGACTATACGGCGGATGCATTAACACCTCCCAGCCAAACTCTCTTAATTTTTGCTGAGTGGCTAAAGATGTGTGAGGTCTAGCGTTATCATGATGAAAAACCACACCCCTTCTGTTGATTAATTCCGGCCGCTTTCTCTCAACTTCTTGCTTTAATCTCATCAGTTGTTCGCAGTAGAGTTCAGAATCGATGGTCCTGCCTGGTGGTAACAGCTCATAATGAATAATGCCCTTCCAATCCCACCACACACACAGCATCACCTTGTTGCGAGTTAACCCGGGTTTTGCCACAGTCTGTGAAGCCTGACCGGCCTTTGACCACGACCTTTTTCGCACGTTCTTGTCGTACGTGATCCACTTTTCATCACCAGTTATCAGCTTCTTCAAAAATGGTTCGGTTTCATTACGTCGTAATAAAGAATCACAAATGAGTACACGGTTCATTAGGTTTCTTTCAGTGAGCTCGTGAGGTACCCAAATATCGAGCTTTTTTGTGTACCCAGTTTTTTTCAAATGCGCCAAAACTGATTTGTGGTCAATTCCCAGTTCTTCAGCTACGTCGTAACTACTAATATGCCGATCTTGCTCCACTTTTTCAAAAATGGCATCCATTTTATCCGTAATAGGGCGACCAGAGTGACGTGCATCTTTGACATCAAAATTTCCGGATTGAAAATGCTTAAACCAAATTTGTGCTACTCTCACAGACACTGCACTAGGTCCATAAACATCGCAAATTTTTTTCGCGGCTTGCGTTGCATTTTTACCTTTTTTGTAGTAAAATTTTAAAATGTATCGAATTTCTTCATTAGATTCACTCATCTTGACAGTACGAAAAACAAATAAAAATCACACATTTTCCTAATTTGAATTTGGAATTATGTTCTTTAAAATTTAAACTTTCAATGATACCAAAACCAGCCAGATACACATAGTATAGCCAAAGAGATTTTATTACAAGTTCATACATACTATAATGCGAAAAGACTTTTTCCCCAACCTAATATGTCACGCAGTAAACGAATTATTTGAAAAATATCCTCATTTTATGACCTATCCAAGGAGCTATCAACATTAAAAAAAATATTCAGGGATGCCCGTCAATTGTTTGATAAGGCTGGCAAAGTTGGAAAACCACAATAATTAAAATTAACGAAAACATTAAACTAACGCCATGTTTACGTCGTGACACTTTTCTATTGAAGTTTTTATTGTAACTCGAACCTCTGTACTCGATGTTACTGATATCACCCCTTATTCTTAGTGGAAGTTCGTTTTTATGAGTTTCAGTGCAAGTGCGCAGCTAGTTTACAACAAAAATATAATGAACTGTATTGCATTCAAGTGTCATGTCCCACAAAGGTGAACAGGGTAATCTCGAATGTCTAATAATAAATCAAATAAAAGTAAAACATACAATTAAATAGTGAAAGCATATCTTGTACTTGGGCATCACAAACACCTACCTATTTATATTTTCAAGTAACTTTGTAGCAAATTTTACTAACCCAATCACAACTCATTTTTTTTTACTAAGAATTCTAATTATCTTAATTACATATTTACATCATATATTGAACGAACTATGTAATTATGTACATAACACTGTGATGAATTGATGATACATAGAATCGCTTGACCATAAAAAAAGCAAATGACAGCAGGAGTTATCGAAGTGACCTTGTTCTTGTATCATAGAGACGGATTCGACGCGTCACGAGAAGGAAAACATAAACATTGTGGGGACGAACTTATACGCGCAAGTTTTTCTAGGGGTGAACTCAATGATGTTCTTTTCGTACTTATTGACAAGAGTTTTTTTCATAACTATAAAACCGAGTAAAATAAGTTTTAACTACGTAAAGGATAAATAGGTACTGAAAACTTGTGATTCGTACAGTCAGTGACGTTTCATAACAAAGCGAAATGTAGGTTTACACTAGCCAATGTTTCAGAAGATAAATAAATGAAACCTTACTATGATATTACAATCAAGTATTTCGGAATTACTTTTGTTGCTGACTTTAGAATTACAAAATCTATATCTTGCTATGAATTATAAAATTATTCTCTCCGCTGTTGTTATAGAGCTGGCAAGGATTTTGAAAAGTAAACAGTGCTGAAATGGCAAACAGTTCTACTTTCATCGCAGACTCGGGCAATACCTTACTAATTCGCACTTAACCAGCACTATGTACTTAACGTGAATAAATGCAGACACATTTAACTTCGTAATATACCTAGTACCTATGCATACATACATACAAACGTCCTTCACGTTGATATCTAGTTGCTCTTGAAATATAAAGTTACATAGATTAAGAACCCATGACTCATATTAATCGTTATAAATTTATCTTATTTTTTTCTAGAACCAGCGCATATGATAAAAATGAAACGTATTTATGTACCGATGCTGTCTTAATGCTTCCTGAATAGAGGTCACGACGCACGGTAGTAGGTATTTTCTCAAGTTACCGTATAGTGCCTGGCATAAAGACGGTTTAAAAAAAAAATGGCGACTGTAATGAATAATTAGGCTCCAGTGTCAGTTACGACCAAAACTTTACAGTACCAAGTTATAGGCATCCATTACTTATAGACCGTAGAAACTCAGTTTAGCATCGTTAAGACTCAGTTAATCCACGTGGCATGTGTTTTAACAATTTTAGATGAGTAATATTACACACATGACATGATAGACTACGCTGATGCCTGTTATTTGGATGCAACCGATGAGCTTTTAAATAAATTTGAACGTTTGCAAAACATCTGCATTCGTTTTGTTTTAACCTTAAAAAGTATGACCACGTTTCTAAGTTTCGCAAGATACTCAAACTGGTTACTATTCGACTTCGCAGGAACTCTCGGATATTGTGTCTGCTATTTAACACCCTTCACAACCCTAAAACGCCATCCTATCTGCGGGAACGCTTTTCCTACGCCCGTCCTTCTGATGCTCCTTGCAGGTCGCATCTTAGAAATCTCCTTAAATCCCCTCCCCACTCAACCGACTTCTACTCCTACTCCTTCAGTGTGCATGCGGTACGGTTGTGGAATTCACTTCCACCTAACATTAGGGACTGCCAAACTGTTGCAGTTTTTAAAAGAATAGTGAAAGAACACTATCTTTCCACTTCGTCTTAGTTGTATATTTTGTATTTATTATTATATTATATACTAATTTATAATTATTAGTATATATATTTTAGTGATATTTATTATAGAAGTATGTATGTAAGTATATTCTCATATTTTATGTTTATTTTTAAATTAGTGAATAGTTAAATGTTTTTATTTTATGTATTTTATTTTCTCTTCTACTCTTACACACGTTGTCTACATCTCTTTTTATCCATTTTCCTATCGCAGGTATGCTGGAAGAGATTTCTTTATAATTCACATTTGTACGTATTTTTCAGTTCCTATTTCTTGTCTGTTTATATGTGTGTACATAAACTGTTAAATAAATAAATAAGAATGTGAATGGTAATAATATGGTGAAATTACTGAAGGTGATCGTTTTAGGTAGAATTACCAGTTGTAGGTTTGACACGAGGGAAAAAGAGTCATGACGTGCAAGCTTATCGTGTACAGCTGTCCTTGAAAGTAAACCAATAACAATTGGTCAGTGTCGTCTTCGCCACACACGCACATCTGACTCATTAGGTACTGAATTATACTGTGGTTAGCGCTCGCTTGCGTCAGTCAACACACAATAGAGCCTTATATTACAAAGAAAGTTCGGGAAAACAAAAAAAGGGGAATTGAAGCTATCAAAGTAATTTTCTTATTCCCGTGGGTTTCCCTACACATCTCTAATAAAGGCTCCATTTAAGAAAAATGAGCGAGAAGAGTTTATTTTCCAGTCCCGCTTTAGAAATCATTAAGACAGTCCTTCTTCTAACGAGTATTCATTATAAGACTACGGACTATGATTTTAATTTACCTTAAGTTTCAGTGGTGAGCGTAGAAAAGGCGACGAAAAGCGCTACATAAAGGGCTGTCGACTGTAACAACGAAACGTATTGTAATCATCAATTTATCTGCCAGACGCCACAATCAATTATACCAATTCGGTATTGAAAGGGTAAAGGGTAACCCATGTTCAAGGACGTTCACTGGCACAATAAGAGAAACCTTTCAATAAAGTGTATACGATGAAGTAAGTGATTGACAGTCCGCAGCATAATTCAGTCGGTTAATATCAGTCTTTTCAAAAGAGTTTTATGAAACAAAATCTTTTCTATTATTACCACTTTTCAACGATAACTAATATTTAAAATAATTAGGTTCTATAATATCGCAATTTTGAAAGTTCCGGAGTGTTCAGCGACTTTTGTCTCTGGCTGTACCTCACAAACTCGCGGTCCACCCTGTCAATGACCGACGTGACACAGATGTCTGACAGTACAGTACGATCATTCGATCTACCAGTTTGGATTGCCCAGGCTCCAGTGTCTACGATTTAATGCTAATTAATTACAAGTGCCCGCGACATAAATGAATAATAAATACAGTTTAATAATAAACCAACAATAAATAACAACAATCAGTTATTTATTTATTGGGGTTATGAAATTAAATTAGAATGAGTTCTAAATTAGTCACGCTGATCACGCACGGTGTTTTACGCAGTCATTAATACTAAATTGGGAAAACATGTTGACGCTTTTGTACATAATCAGTCATTCACTACTAACTTGTGTCTTATCAAAACTTCTAAGAATTAACTTGTTTGGAAAGTAAACCATATATGGTAGGCGGTAAATACGATAATCATATAAAAAATTGTTACGAGACAACGATGCTATGCACAGCTGTAATAATTTATTGGTTATTTTTATTGTCAGATATTCATTTTTCTTTCTTTTTTATTCTAGTATTATATTACCTAGAATTAGTCACAGATAAGCTCATTATAGTAAACTTCTCTATCTGCTAAGTGACCCCTCCAAAATGTACCTATTCAAACAGAAAAACGTGAAAAAGAACAAAAATAAATTTTATATGTATAGTAACAATAACAGCAATATTATTGTGGCAATCCGCAATGTTTGAAGAAATGCCCATATTAAGACAAAAGTTATTATACATTAGGCTTTCCCCCCTTTTTTGGAAGAAACGTCTACCTTTTTTAATTTTCATGTAATTTTTGTTAACGCCAGGTTTATCCCAATTTCTCACATTTTTTTTGGGTCATTTTATAATGGTATATGTATTTAAGTACAAAACGAACTTCATGAAATAATTACAAGAATCACAAACAAACAAAAATTATTGAATTTGCAATAGTACAACATACGTGGGCAAATCCTGTTCAAACCGCAATGACGTTCCTACCTTCAAAGAAATTGGTGTGGTTTTGGAAAACTGTAACAGTAACCTTTTGTTGCCAGCGCGGTAGGTAGGGATATTATTAACTAGGTACTTAATTACGTATTTTAGATAGTTGTCCGCAAATAAGTCGTCGATTAAATTAGAAATAGATCGTGTTTGGCAGTGCGATGCAGCGACGTTTTATATAATTAGCGATGCACAAATGAAGTGGCTTCGAAGGAATTGGGTCGCTGCGAGTGGCGGGCGGGTGCGGGGGGCGTCGGAATTCGCGTAACGTTACGTCAGCGGGCGTCGGCCTCGCGGCGGTCGCTGACCTGCGGCTATCTCTAGCGCGGCCGCTAGTCGCACGCGCATAATTACGCACACACCATACACATGTGCTGCATCACTAAGCTGCTAAATGCATTGACTAGCCGCTCTAAACATCTGCGTCACCGACCACTTAATTGCTCCAACATTGCAAGAATTCAGCTGACGACAAGTACCTGTGCTAGCTGTTGTCAAGTCACGAATAACTTGGAACAATTGAGTTCTTCAAAAATAGATGTTTAAAAATAATAAATGACGGGATCTGTCCAGATTGTCATTCTTTTGGAAATATGCGTACGTTTCGTATTATTTTCATGTCAAGAGCCGTGTCATGTAACGTACTCAAGGTTGTCGACCTGGTCTTACACTGTTCATTTGTATCTTGAGTCTCAAAGGTTGAAATGAAGGTACGTGCCTACTGTGTTCAAAACGGGAAATAATACGGTTCATTTCATTCATCAACTTTAAGTTCTTCCACATAGTGTAGGCGTAATGCTGCGACTTTGTGCGGCTTGTGTAACAACTATTAAGTCTTTTTTATTAGAATCATTAATTGATTAATAGCCACAAAGCGTATTTTATAAGGATTACGTAGCTGTTGTTAAGTAGCTAACTATAAACCATATCATCCATTTAAAATGGTTTCTGCAGTAGGCTGTAATGTAACCGAAGCGACTTGCAAAGTTTGTCTCAAAGAACTGTCCAGAGGAAAGTATCAGGGTCCCTACTCCCTAGTCTAACGAATTACGATTACAAAGCCTCTTATTCCAGTGGCTGTGCAGCGTCCATTATTCACAAGTCAAGCAAGCCTTTGTTGCGTGATTAAGTATAAATGAACATAAACAAGAATAAAACTAACATTAAGGAGTTTTTTTTTTTATTACCCGAAATGCGAAGTATACTACTACTCAAAAAGAAAGACTCATCTTAATGTATTGTGTTATGTATTAAAATGATTTCTATTTCGTGTTTCCGACTTTCTTTTAAAAGAGACGGGCCATAAAGGGATATAGCGCCGCTTTATCACTAATAATACCATAGAACTCAAATAGTAGCCCACCTAATGACCTGGATGGCTGGCGAGGCAGGCTCTCCGCTTAAATACTAACATTTTAGTCGCATCTGTCTGGCCGGGGGTCGATGACATCACACTTGAGAAACGATGGGAATTCTGGGATATTATAATGAATATTTGGTGTTTGATAAACAACGATAGGTGTCAGAGCTTACTCTAGATTTTAAGAGGACGCAACACAACCTCAACGCTCTACCTAAACTTCTGCTCATGAAAATTTCCACTAATATAAAAAATACTATTGGGGTCATTGGTTGGGGTTAACTACCGAGTGAGTAAGTAATACTAGAACGTGGCGCTTTATCAACCTGCTTATCTCCCCTCGATAACTTTCCGTGGGACAATTTTTGCATCATACGCATGCGTCCCGCTCACGCCTGTGCTCCCCATTAAAACGCCATGAAGAGATACATAAGAACTATATCGTACCTACGCTACGTAAGTACGTCGTTACGTACACCCGTAGTTCAACCATCACATCAAGGCTTATCGACACTTATCGGACACACAATCCCGAGTCGATTACACTTTCTATCCTCTCCTATTACTATTATACAACACTAAACAATTAAGAATATAACACGAACATAGAAAGTTCCTACTACACTACAGAACTCAGCATGCATTCAACATTTATCCACGTAGTGTCAATTACCGGTCATGGACCACATCACTTTATCAACTTGATCTTTAAACTTTCTTTCTTCTTGCATTCGTTTTAATACACTGCATGTCTCTTTATAACTAACTACCTACTACTGTACTAACGTACTTGAATACCATTCATGACTTATAAACTACTACGCTTCTATAAAGGTATTGTCAAAGCTAAATACCAGAAATTATCAGTAGAAGGTCATTAATCGAAGTTGTTGAAAATAAAAGAAGGTAACTTTCTCGCGTCAGTGACAGTAGCAGACGGAGGCGCTGAGCACAGCGCGGCGCCGGACCTGGCAACTTTCTACTGCTGTGTCAGCACTCTTACTCGCCCAACCAACTTACTAAGTAAATAAACATCGTACTTTTATAAAAACATCACTCGAACGATCTCACTTCTAACTAATGCTATTTACCTACTTTACGTTGAGGTGACAAACGATTGTTATGTCAACTACTACGGTTGGAAACGTCATTACGTCAACATCTACGAGTCTGTTTTAATTCAATCAGTTGTTGAAATGAATATTTAAAATAATACATTAAATCTAAGGAATTCTAAAGAACGAGGTTGCTGGTTTAAAACCTAGCAAATATGGTATGTGACTTTTTCATCTCTAGTTTATGGTGCAGAAATTCTTCGTAAAGAAACCTGAACTTCAGGAGCACAAAACGACGTAGTGAGCAATGCTCGTTGAGCTCGTTATTTCTCTTTTTCTTTGCTATGAGATGGCGAACAATTATTAGTATTCCCACTTAGTGATAAAGGTCACCGCAGCTAATGGAGATCAGAATACCAGAGACTTTCCCAGGTCTGCCCTGGTGCGCTACTGTCGTCCCAAAACAAAACTGAAATTTACCTTTAAAAACACTGACCTCCATATCTGCATGAGAACGGGTTATGTTGTAAGAGCTGGTAGCCAACAATACTCTACATATAATATTAGTAAAATAAAAATAATCAATTCAGTATCTAGCAACTAACTGTGAAAGTTGTATTTCATATAGTAAACACTGACAATAAAATTGACTTGTTAAGCTATTCATAGAGCATTTGCATAAAAAAGATGCGTATCACTGTATTGGTTTCTTATTGCAATAGAGCAATAAATAGAAATGCTTCCGGATATACAAACTAACAAACAACTGTAACTAATAGATTAGATAGAAAAAAGTGCGAGAAAGCGCGCGGGCCGAGGGGACGGGAAGTAGGACACTTTCATTCTCGTTCATTTCTTTTCGGATGCAACGCGGCGAACATTTGCCATTTGCCGCTGCTTAGCACGTATCCATTACCTCCTTTCCTTGCTCACTTATTAGTAGAACTTGGGGCCGATCTTGTATTAATTTACGTAAAATATAAACCGAGTTAATTGCAAGTAAACACCTTTTAAATAATAAAAAACAAGTTTAATCCAGAGATTCTCGGTATTTTTTGTCAATATTTGTTGTGTAAACGTATTCCTACTTTACTATGCTTATAATGCGACTTACATACGTATATAAACAGCATCAACAGGTAGATTCTTAGAGAACGTTAAATATAGGTGAGTCCTACTAAGCAAACATCGATAAGATCGATACACAGTGAACTATTATTGATTTTTATTGGTTGTTCATACACAACTCACAAGTACAACAGTGCAATCCACTTTGTAATGTTCCATAAAAAGTTATCCTTTATGTGACTGAAAATAGGGACATTCAATACATAAAAATGTCACTATTTGACTGTTTTTAAATGTGAACCGGATTTTAGTCATAAGATCAGCACACAATGACGGAACCGCGCGGACTGAGCCGTCGAAAGTAAGAACTTTCTAGGCCACCATCCACCGTCACGCTAATCACGCATTTTTATAATAGAAGAGTTTTCTAATATGTACAAATACAAAACTATCTAATAGTAAAAGCTTGAATGTTATTTTAATTAGCCATAACGATAGTTTGTTTTGCTACTTGAGTATTTTTTGAATGCTTTGAACTATCGTAACCCGATTGTAATCTAACTGCTACTAATGAATAATTCCTCAATACCTTTTGTGTTTGTTTGCCGCTGTGCTAATAAATTCAGTTATTCTGAATCATAATCAATTAAATGGTATTTTTGTTTTGGATATCATTCAAATGAAAGGGACCAACTTTCACTGTCATATTATGTTCGTGAACTCATGTAAACAAATTGGATTAGCATACAATTTACCTATACACACAACACCTATATACATTTTTAGGAACGGGTAATTTAGAAAAGTGCAGAGGTTATTTACACCTAAAAAGGCCTCAAATCGGATTTCCGATAATTAACTATAGTTACGGATTTCAAAATAAGTGAACTTTAGTAATGAAAACTATTTCATATCTGAAACAATACAACGTCAGCAGCGTCCGCTTATTCTCCGTTCTAATGAGTTCCAGTAACCTAATTTACTGTAAATCCGATATAGCTTTCTACGGCCGAATCGCAGCAGGTCAAACTACACTGCGATAGTAGAGTGGAAAAGGTGAAATTTAGCAGAGCGAGAAATCGACGGGATGTGATGTTTATTGTAACGAGCCCACGATCGGGCGTGCGCGCAAGAGAAACTGAAAGTAATGGCGCTGCATTCAACCCACTTTCACTAGTGCGCTGCGCGGGCGCAGGCGACGCCGCCTCTCGTGCCCTATGCCGTGTCGTGTCGCGAAATTTGATACGCACATGACGAACATATTTACACTTCGTACAAGAAAGTACTTTCACGATTACGAAATGTTTACACCTTTAGGCTTGACATTGACGATCGGGAGATGATGTATTGTGTATGCTAAGTGGCTTTTAGTGTACATTAACATGGCCCTCATACGTACGTACTTACGATTTATTACTGACGCTACGAGGACACCGGCGAAATGTGATGAGTTGCTTTCTTTTACATTATTAATATATTCGTTGCTTTCTTTTACATTATTACTTTTTTTGAATTTTTAATATATAATACTCAATATCTACTCAAACTCACTACTACTACTGTTACTTTCATTAAGGACCCTTTTACTGGATTCTATATGCTTTTGTCCTTCTTTTGTCCGCCACCGCTACATTCTCATAATATTTTCATTTCTTCTCAGAAACCATAATTTGTTAGATGTCTTTACGATACGTTATGCATGCTCATAAGAGAAAGCTTGTGCCATAACACCTTGTTAATTTATTATTTATTTAATTATAAGATTTACTTTTGAAACATGCAAGTGAAATCACTACAGGTACGTTCAGTAAGTAGGATAGCTTAGATAAGTTTCAGCTAACTTAGTTAGTCGAGCAACTTATACCGTACTCGTACCTTTCACTAGCTTTTCAATGTTTAAATTTTTCGAGGTTTCGTTTGTTTAATTCTTCTATTTAAAGACAATTTATAATACGCATTTTTTCTCAAAGTTAGTAGTAATGTGCGAAAAATAACGTTGTTCTAACGTGAAGTTTTCTTAGAAATTCTTTTATTAGAGTCGCGTCGCGGCAGTCTGCACGAGGCTTAATGCAGTATAGTGGAGCGCGTCATTTCAGAGTGGACAAGCAATACTAGGTATTGGAATGGTTGAGCCCGTTGACTTATTAGCTGTAGTGAGTAAGTACGCAGGATTGTGACACCTCCCTCGTGTAAGTATAACACATACTACTATCTGGCCAGAGTGGCCAGGTTAGGCAGAAAGAAGGTTTAATGATAGATTGCCCGGAGTCCTGCCAGCAGGACTTTAAGTACTTCCGGAAGGACGCAACTTTTTTCGGTCACAGTGCGCCACAAATTTCAAATTTGCACTAAAATATAGAACATTTTTGTCTCTTTCACATTCTACAAGAAACGATTTCTAAACACAAATGACCTTCCATCAGCACGCAATGGCGAAGGGGGACAGCGCGTTCGCGCTCGCGCGACTTATTTCGACGCCCGGCTACCGAAAACGCATGGAATCGTCAATATTTCGGTATTCCAGCGTATTCAAGTTTTTAATTATTTTCCAGAATTTTTTTTTTGTACATCTTCACTCGCTCCTTTTTTATAAGATGTTAACTATACATGCACAATTTTTAAGTGCTTAATAAAACCAAAGTGACAGATTTATTCAATAGTTGCTTAAATAGGTTCTTTCCTATAAATAATATTAGATAAATGCGCACCACTAATAATAATTGGTTATTTATCAAGTACGAATACATCTATTATTATTATAGAAAATAAGAAAGTAATTTAAAAAAAGAGTATATTTTAAAACGCACTAGCCAAATGTTTAAAACTTCTGACGAGCGCAAGTTCAAAATCGAGGTCACCGTACTGCTGGAAGGACCAGACAAATTTTAATACAAACTGCGTACTGCTAGCGGGACTCACGGAAGTCTTAGTCTTAGTCACGGAAGAGCTTCCAGCAGGACAAGTCATCGGGCGATCAATCATTAATTTTGTGCAAAAACAACAACACAGTCGTGGTGACAGATTAAGGCTCGTACAGACCAGCGCGACGCGACGGCGCGACGCGACTCGAACAATACAATTTCCAAAAAAACTTCACGGTATAACAATAACCGGTGTCGCGTCGCGCTGTCGCGTCGCGCTAGTCTGCACGAAGCTTTACTAACTCGTCCCTGAAGAAAGAAGAAAGTTTAACTAAGTATTAACTAATTATAATATTTCAACACTTCTTTTACCTGTTACAACATTTGCAGATTAATGGATCGATGACTCATTAATGTTTTTAGTATGATTGGGTATCTACTCTTGGCAAAGGACTGTGTGGCGTGTCGTGTGCTAATGACTTATTATTTATAAAAACATAGTTAGCCTTCTTAGGCTACGTACAAAAATATTTACATGACTACAGTAACATCTCATGTGAAAAATAAGCAGATCAAATAATATTCGTCATTGAATTCAGTTCACACGAAAATACGTCAGTGCTTTCAGGTTTTTCTTTAAGAAACTGGCATAGGTTTGCTATTTACCAGCATTTTCTCTATATTTGTCTGCTTTATCATAAAAGCCAAATAGAATGTAATAACAGGAATCATGTGTAGGGTAATTAAAATTTCGACATTTTAAGTCCTGACAAAAAGCCTGAGTCCGCACATTCTAATTCCTTATCTTTCTTTTTTCAATACTTCTTTAAGTCATTGTTTTCTAAAAAAAAAAACCCTAAGTCGAGTCCGGAAAAAATTAAATGCCGGACAGGGGCCAAAAAGTTGGACATGCCCGGACAAATCACAGCTGTAATTTTCATGGCCAATATTCGTGAATTTGTGATATTTTATTCGAAATTCCAACATTAATATCTAATTGAAAAGGAACTATGTAGTTTACATTAGGTAATGTTATAAAGACAGCTTTATGAAAAATTAAATATTAAATGCGAGCCCACATAAAGTTCATAAAAGCCAAAGCGTGTGTGTATCGCTCGGCGCGCTCGTGGCGCTAGCGACAGCGGCGCGCGCGGTGTCAGGCGGTGTCGCTGAACCGCGCGCGAGTCAAGGGCCTCGGTCGACGACCGCACGCCAACCGCGGCCCCTTTTTCCTCCACCACAATACACACACTAAATTGGCAGGCTGCTTTACAATTCATTAAATTTGACTCTAAGTAACATCTGGCTAACTGTATTTTTATATTCTAGTATTATTATTAATACTTTGCGCACAATCACCTATTATGTTTAACAACGACACAAAATCTTCAAAATGGAAGCGTTGTCTTGCGATTATGACAACAAATGACTCTTAATTAATTTCGTGTTGACCTATGTCATAAAGACAATTAACTAAGTAGATGTGTACTTTATAGACGCATTATAATTTATTGATAGGTAACATTTTGGGTTCAAACGAGGAAATCAAGAACCGTTGATTATAGAAGTTAATTTTACACATCGAATTTAACGCCATAATGACACAAAATATCTTAGTCGTATATGACTTTATCTAAGAGCGCAGTGCGTGTGTTTACCAACACACGCGTACGAGCATGAATTGTATGTTTTCATTGAGTGTTGGAGCTGCAATAGGTTGGTAATCGGTCAAATACGTGGCGTGCAATGCGTGCGCGGCGGTCGGCCACGGCTGGTCGACGAACCCGCGCGGTCATAACGCTCACTGACTTAACAACCTGTATTGCTACAAATTAATAACAAACTAAATACGTGTAATTTTTCAATCAAGGCCTACGGGCTACGACCGATTTCTTGATAAAGTTAAAAACTGATCGGTTAATAGAACATTGGAAATAGAATAGACTGGAATCTTCCAGTTGAATTTATGTGAATGGAACACAAGCGTCTTGCAGTGATCTTGTATTTGGTTATTTTAAGCTTGAACTTTTAAGAATATTTAGTTTTTTCCTTCTCTATTTGCTATACAACGTACCTACATAGAATAAAAATCGTTTATGACAGGTCACCAAACTTAATGTTTGAAATAAATAACCACTCCTGCTTATTATTCCGAGTCATATTATAATTTGTACTAAATAACAAAAACTGTAATTCTACGTCTGGCAAGTTGATTTGCACCCAAATTACGTAACACACGAACAAATCACAATCTGTTTCAATTTGACAGTTCAACAACATTCATTGCGTTATTTACGTTGTTGAGCATACAAATTTTTCGAAAATATGAAGCAGAAGCATTAATGCATTAGCAGATCGCGTGTTACGCAATTGAACTGAAAACATACATATGAAAAAAAATGGTCAACTTACCTAAAAAACATATTTTATTAAACAAAAGAAATGTTTTGTCAATCCTACAAAGTTATTTATTGAAGAGACGTTTGCTATTACCTCTTAATTTTTAATAAATATGTTGACAGCTGAAATGATGATATGAGATTTATATTCTTTAATTTATAGTTTATGACTACATTCAGCATTGCTTGCTTTTTATAGGCGTATACAAATGCGAGCAAACGTGTCGGGTACCTGCAAGTATTGTCAAGGAGGACTTCATCCCACTTGCCTTCCGCGATATTCAGATGACAGTGTCCGTGACCATGAGTGATAGCTCCTTGTTGACTAGGCTAGTATTTTTACCAGTTTTTTTTTTTAGTTTGTCGAACCTATTCTACAAAGAAGACCAAAAGTCAGATTGCTTCCAAACTACTTTAACAGTTTTATCATCACACTATAATAATTGTATACAAACACAATTTCAGTGCATATAACTGCAAACATGTTTTTAACAGCCTCTATCCTATTGTCCATCAATTTGTTAAATAAAACAACAAATATATGAATATAGTGAATTGAGGAAAGCATATGAAGAAACACGTCTGCAGTTCGTCACAGGTTTTACTGTCGCGTCGTAACCGTAAAATGTCCGAATGGTATTTGTAACCAGAATGGCATCACCTTGTGGACCTATTTAAGTAGTTATTTTGGCTAACGACCGTCTGGCGAGAGGTTAATCGTGGTTCACCTGCGGGTAACTGTCGACGCGGTGCCACAGCGGCTTTGTTCGCCGTTGTTTGGTAGGTGTTTCCGCGACGCTGACCGTGAACGTGGTCGCTCACCCGCACCACGCACACTAAACTTGCGATCTTTATAGGGCGGGGGCGGTCAGCTGTCCCGAAGATTTGTGTAACGTCCCCTCGAACAGACAATCCGTCCACAACTCGATGCGTCTCGTCACAGAAATACCTAAAGGTAGCGAGGACCACTGCTTGTCGAGTCACCAAGAACGTTGGTGATACATTCGGATTTTAATGCAGTTTTTGTTTATTTATAAACTTACTAACTTTTGCCATCGAATTCACCCGCGTGCATGTTGGAAATTATCCGACGGGAACGTACCAGCGGGATAAAAAGTATCCTTTGTACTAATCCAGGTCATGGTTTGCCCATGTGCCAAATTTCATCCAAATCTGTTCAGGCGTTTTAGCGTGAAACGTGTAACAAACAAACAAACAAATTCACTTTCACATTTATAATATTACTAGCTTCTGCCCGCCACTTCGCCCGCGTGTAATTTCTTGTTCCTTCGCATGCGCCTGCGCTGTTACTTCGTTTTCGCTTAGCGTTCTTTCTAACTTTTTTACTTTTGCTCGGCTCCTAAGGTTTATAGATAATCAACCTTGATTACCTTGGTAACCTTAACTATTTAGTTGAATACGGATTAATATCATGATATGAAAATTATCATCTTTAGATACTACCCGTGTGTAGACTGACTAATTTGAACAAAAATCTTTGACTCAACTATAAATGTCGCAAAATATCCCACAGGAACGTACTACCGGGATTACATACCTAATAGCCGATGAGAAGACTCAATGAGGATTCAATGACTGACTCCTACCGCTGCGCCCGCGTAGCCGTCAACCATAATTATTTTGTTACGCGTAATTTTGAATCTGTGATATCTTTTAAAATATTCATTTAAATGATATGATGTCCAGGCATATTTTAATCTAAATTAAATGCTCAATTTAAATAACATATTTTATTGTATATGGATTAATATAATACCGGTCAAAATAGCTTCAGAAATAACAATGAAATTTTTATCAAATTCTGAAATATAATAATGGTTACTGTGGGTCATCCTTAGAAGATAGACATTTGCTATCGCGGATTTTTTCGTTGAACTTTTTAATATGAACAATGCTGTAGAACATAATTTTCATGTATCTTTTACGGTTTACGCGGCGCACGCCAGTAAAGCTCCCAGTCGGCATGATTTTTTCCGACATCTTCAACAGTAATCATCATATTTCAGCTAATTTACACAAAACAGTAATGGCCAAAACCTTCCGCAAGAATCACTCCGTCCATTGGTGAAAACCGTTTGAAAATCAGTTCGGTAGTATTTGAGTATATCGCGTTCAGACAGTCAGGGCACTTTGTTTTATAATATGTAGGTAAGGATAAGGAGAGTTAGACATATAGCCTCGCGGACTTTTACGTGGATAATAATGAGTACAAAAAATGTGTAGTACAATATTTTATGTATCGTCAATAGTTTTCGCAGCGCTCGCCAAATAATGACTTTTAAAGGCATATTTTTGATACCGCAATGTAGCTTTCTATAGGTGAAAGATTTTTTAAATCGGTTAAGTATTTTTTGAGTTTATTCATTACAAACAAATATACAACAAAAAATCGAATATTTGCTCTTTATAATAATAGTTTAAAAAAGTTAGGAATGTCGTGATATTCTACCCTTTTACCCACACCTGATTGTTTACGAAAAAACATGAAAAAAAATGTTTGATGGTTTTAGCTAATTTAGAAAAGTGGATTGAAAGTTACCTTGGAACCTTTATCCTAACTATATCCATACTAATATTATAAATTCGAAAGTAACTCTGTCTGTCTGTCTGTCTTTTACCTTTTCACGACTGGAATGAGATAAATGGCATCCTGGAGAAGGACATAGGGTACTATTTGTCACAAAAATAATCCTAACGGGTGTGATATAGGGGATTAAAGTTTTTATGGGAAATCCAGCATTTCTTAAGTTAGGGATATGAAAATTCAAATTTATGTTTTTGGTAAAAAATAAAGAATTACGCATTTCAGCGTTTTTGTAAAATTATACCCCAAAGGGGTAAAATAGGAGATGATTTTAACATTCACATGTAATATTGACTTTGTTGTGTCTTCTTTTCAGGAGATTTAAGGAATTGGAAACATAGTCATAGCCCGTATCTTGAATTAACATTTAGTCTTATTATTATTTCATTAAAATCGGCCCGCTCTGACAAAAATTATAACAACCTTTCTAACATGTAGGTCCTGTATTATGTGTTCAATGGCGGCACTAGAGTAGATATTTATGTTATGATATATTAATGGTGATATTTAAATGAATAATAAGTATTTTAAGTAGCTGCATTTAGAATCATATAAACCTGTTTTGTTTAATTTAAAAAAACCGGACAAGTGTGAGTAGGATTTGCGCCCTGAGGGTTCCGTCTCAAAGCTGTGCTCGTCTGCCCGAATTTCCAAATTGAAACTTTACTTTTCAATTGAAAAAGAACTTTTAATAGAGTAAGTAATGAAATACAGACTGAATGTTTCTTCAAGACACGGCCTATGAATGTTTGATCCCAGTTTGAAGAACAAACTTAACTTTGCAGTTCATATAAAACTGTAAATGACCAATTTTCGGATTTTCCTCTTTACTTGACCTCGCTTCTCGCCAAACTTCATGCTGCTGGGCCAACGGGAAGTACCAAATAGACTGGTTTATTTGCGCATGTCAAAATAAGCGGCCGTTTTTTTTTATTGCGTTGACTTGGAAGTTTGATTTTCGTTACAGCTCCAAGAGACCGTAGATCTAAGTTTTCGATATCTATTTCAACTTGATACCTACACGCGTTCCTGAGAAAAAAGGTCTTGACACACAACGAAGTCATCCTTTAAGGGTTTCAATTTTTAATTTTAAGGTACGGAACCCTATTATTTAAACAGATTTATTATATGCCTCTTACCTTTTCATGCCGTAACGGCTGAACGGATTTAGATGCTTGAAAGGTATACGGATAAGGCATGTCCTGAGTTAGGACATAGGATACTCTGAATCTCGGTAGCACGTGCCTGTGGGATATTTTCCGCGGGCGAAGCCACGGGCAATAGCTAGTAATATTATTTTATTTTATTCATTTTAAGAAAACTTACAGCTAATACATTCGAGTAGTCAGTAGTAATTTGTAAAAGAAAGCCAATTACAAGTTTCCACTAATATAAACTCATGTATACAGCGTGAGAGTTAAACAAAGAAATAAAGAGAATAAACAAAAACAAAATACATTACGCAACAATATTACTCTTCAAAGAAAAAGTTACTTAATTATTTTTTTTTTATTCTGGTCACTATTCGTAAATATATCAAGCTCAACATCCTGGCACACCTTATTAAACATTCGACATGCTCTTAAAATTTATGTGTTTTGCCTATAGATAGTTTTCACAAAAGGTACATGAAGGAGATGTGGTCTCCGAAGAAACACAGACGGTACACGAAGTGTAATCTTGGCCACCAACTCAGGGATGTCGGTAGACTCGTTCATTACACTAAATAGGAAAGTAAGCATATTCGAGATGGCTACAGACAAAAGACACAGTAGGTATAGAATTTTCATGGTTTTGAGATTCTTAAACTCAGAGAACCTAAAAATAAAGCCCAACGCTTTAGAAGCCTTGTTGACTAAGTAAATTGTCAATGTGCGTATCAAACAAAATAAACGCGAAAGTGAGTTTGTTTAATTGTTTGTTTGTTACGCTTTCAAACGGCTGAACGGATATGGATGAAATTTGCACATGGGTAGACCATGACCTGAACTACGACATAGGATATATTTTATCCCGATATTCCCACGAGATCGAGACTTATGCGATTGAAACCGCGGGGCGCAGCTAGTCGAAAATACTTAATCAGACTAACCTTACCTACATAGGTGAATGTTGGCTTAACCTTTGTAAGGGAACTGTCTGTAATCACCACGCTGAAGAAACAATATTACTGCACCTGGACAAGCAGCTTGTATGGGTCATGTCATTCTCAAAAAAGGGAAGGTCACGGACTGGCCCCTTGGCCTTGTGGGCGTCCGAAATGGCGAGATTCCGAATAAGCAGGAGCATTTTCCTGTCAGAAAATAACTATACCTATGCCTTATTTTATTTATTTTATTGAGTGAGAAAAGCCCAGACCCAGACCATATTACGAACCGAATTCGTTGTGAGTGAATAACATTATCTAATATGTTGGCGTAAATTATTGGGAGACAACTTAGGCAAGTTTAGTAGTTGCACGTTTACGGACTGATTATACATATTTACTCGTATATGTTAATGGTAGCCACGTAGTCACCGTGTTCTTCTGACAACATTAACGCCTGCCTCAGTCAATGCTATATGGACTGGCAAATCGAATGGTATCTACCTAACGCCCGCCATCTGTCGGCCGCCAGACTTTCATCGATTAGCGGCAGGATATAGGTTGGTATAGCTAGGTACCTACTACCTGCGCAAGTGAGGTTCACCTTTAGTGGAACCTGATCACTCCCATCTATTTACATTGTTCTTATTCGGAATTCTGGTCTCGTAGTTTTAGTCAAGGGCAAGAATAACTTCTGTAACAAAAATCCAGAATTTTAGTAACACATAGGCGAACATACTAAGGAACTGAACACTGCGCGGCGCGTGGTATGTACCCACTTCCATAGAAACTTAGGCGGTTCATAATGACTCTATTTATTCAGGGTTTCGATTCGCCGTCACGCTAATACGCGGTCTAACACTGTCTGTCCACCGCACCATGAACGGGACGTCAACGAGAAACGAGATTACGCGGCCATAGTAAATGTAGGTACTGTCACTACTTCGGCGTCGTCATTTCGTTCTCGTTGACGTCCCGTTCAGATAATTCGTTAATTAGGTAAACACTCTTTCATAATTCAGGAATGAAACGCACAAAATCAAAGTGGTTCATTTAATACCATTTTTGAATGATTAGTATGTAGTTACTGGGCTACACAGTAACTGGGTGCTGGAGGTTAGACAGGCAGTCTCTCCATGTGTAGGTAGGTACCTATAGCACTCGCCGCATGCATAACAAGAAAATGTGAAATGATGTGAAGTTCAGAAGGTTATTTTAGTCCTCTTGCGCGTCTATTGTGTGGTTTCCCACTTGCCAGTCCCGACACAGCTTTACCCGAGACATACCTAGTGTGTGCCATATACAGGGTCAAAAGTAACAAAATTCGTACAAGCCCCAAGCAAGGTCGAGAGAGGAAGCTAAATATTTTCGTTAGCTACTCAAAGTCAACATTCGCTTCTTTCAAAAGTAAGTAAAACTGCATTTAAATATTTTCGAATAGACGCTTGTGAGTTTGTAACATTATGACGCCCGGTTGTCGAGCCGATAAAAATGCGAAAAAGGAACAACCTGTATTTTTGGGGCACCTACCGAAAGGATCAAATCTCTCTAACAAACATTACATCCCAAGTTAAAAGAAATTTACGCGATTGTCCTGCGAATACACAATCGTCGCGATCATGTTCGGCGAGCGAGCCAGGGGGTCTCACTTACGGTATGTCCGTAAGTGAGACGGAGAAAGGGCAGCCCGTAACTTCGGACGAAACTACGGATTTCGTTCAGTGAGCCGGGCCTTGATACAATCACATTAGCACGACGATCGCGAAGAGCCGCGAAAGTTAAATGACCCTGACATTAATTTATTTTTAACAGCATTACTTATATTATGTTTTTGAGAAGTTTCGTCCCTCAGAATTCATCTTACCTGCGGGGTAATTACATAAGTTTATTTTTCAATCCGGAGGATTTTGAAGGAAATTCATAATCCGTTGCTTCATCTGTTTGAAAAATTCGTCTGCACGACAATGTAAATAACGCAATGAATATTGTTGGATTGTCAACTGGCATTGGAATTGTGAGTGTGTAAAGCTCATCACACACATTGAAGGTAATATATATTATAGCCTTTGATTATATAATCAAAGATTATAGCGCTTAAAAATACTTAAAGGTAAAATATTATATATTATATTCACTGTGTGTGGTGATCCATTAAATTGTACGGTGAGCGATATGTTTTAGATAACATTATATTGTATGTAATCTTCAAAGTGTGTGACGACCTTTACGCAATTACCCCGCGGGTAAGAATTACCCTTTGAATTCGTGTCAAAGTACAGATAATATTCTTTTTTGCATAGGTAAGAAACTTCTCAGAAACAATAGTGCTGTTTTACTTAGGCATGTAGGTACTTTTAAAATAAATTAATGTCGGTCATTCAAACTTTCCACATAAGTATAGAGGTACGTATCGGTACGGCACGTTATAATAGGTTGGGGAAAAAGTTTCTTCGTATTTTTTAAGAAAATTCAAAACATTTTTTAACATAGTATGTTTACATTTAACTAAAGTATGTAGGTACCATTTTGTTCGATAACTTTTTGCCATCTTGTAGGTAGGGACATGATCCCATTGCTATAGAAATTTTGGGACTTCTGATCAAAATACCGCGACAAGTGGTTTTGGCAGTCCTCCCGTGATGTTAACCTGACACTGCCTAAAGAATTCTGAAGAGACCGAAACAGGTGGAAATCTGAAGGTGCAAGGTCAGGACTATACGGCGGATGCATTAACACCTCCCAGCCAAACTCTCTTAATTTTTGCTGAGTGGCTAAAGATGTGTGAGGTCTAGCGTTATCATGATGAAAAACCACACCCCTTCTGTTGATTAATTCCGGCCGCTTTCTCTCAACTTCTTGCTTTAATCTCATCAGTTGTTCGCAGTAGAGTTCAGAATCGATGGTCCTGCCTGGTGGTAACAGCTCATAATGAATAATGCCCTTCCAATCCCACCACACACACAGCATCACCTTGTTGCGAGTTAACCCGGGTTTTGCCACAGTCTGTGAAGCCTGACCGGCCTTTGACCACGACCTTTTTCGCACGTTCTTGTCGTACGTGATCCACTTTTCATCACCAGTTATCAGCTTCTTCAAAAATGGTTCGGTTTCATTACGTCGTAATAAAGAATCACAAATGAGTACACGGTTCATTAGGTTTCTTTCAGTGAGCTCGTGAGGTACCCAAATATCGAGCTTTTTTGTGTACCCAGTTTTTTTCAAATGCGCCAAAACTGTTTTGTGGTCAATTCCCAGTTCTTCAGCTACGTCGTAACTACTAATATGCCGATCTTGCTCCACTTTTTCAAAAATGGCATCCATTTTATCCGTAATAGGGCGACCAGAGCGACGTGCATCTTTGACATCAAAATTTCCGGATTGAAAACGCTTAAACCAAATTTGTGCTACTCTCACAGACACTGCACTAGGTCCATAAACATCGCAAATTTTTTTCGCGGCTTGCGTTGCATTTTTACCTTTTTTGTAGTAAAATTTTAAAATGTATCGAATTTCTTCATTAGATTCACTCATCTTGACAGTACGAAAAACAAATAAAAATCACACATTTTCCTAATTTGAATTTGGAATTATGTTCTTTAAAATTTAAACTTTCAATGATACCAAAACCAGCCAGATACACATAGTATAGCCAAAGAGATTTTATTACAAGTTCATACATACTATAATGCGAAAAGACTTTTTCCCCAACCTAATACATGAGAAAGTTACTTATATGTGTACCTACCTCAACATTTTGAATAGTTGACACAAATAAA
The DNA here is from genome assembly GCA_949128155.2 of Xanthia icteritia. NCBI lineage: Eukaryota > Metazoa > Arthropoda > Insecta > Lepidoptera > Noctuidae > Xanthia > Xanthia icteritia. The sequence continues at coordinate 12,309,491 of OX421941.2, forward strand.
ATTAGGTAACATTTTATTATGTTAATGTATCGGGAGGCGAGAATCATTATAGAAGATTACTAAAGGGAGGGATGAGTGGCGTGGCCAAGTGGAATGGAACCGGCGACCTTGTCAGGGCGAGGTCACACCACCCCGCCCCGGGCCCGACGCCACCTCGGCAGCTTCTACCTGCGCCTCTGCGGACGTCAACGCGAACCCACATACTGTGTAACATAAATGCCACCACTCACAGAAAAACTCCATTGGTTTTATTTCTGTACTCTTTTTTTTAATTTGCAATAAGTAGAATCCTATCTAATAAGAGCAGTGGCGGCTCAGTAGAGCAGTGCTAGAGGCCGCGACTTCGAGTTGTAGGGCGTCGGTTTGAACCCTGGCAGCCACTTCACTTTGTGTAAATTATTTCATTACCACTGCTCTCAAAACGGTGAAGGAAAACATCGTTAGGAAACCGGGAAGTCCTAGAACTAAAAATTCGAAGACATGCGGCATACACTGGGCCCGCGTGGTGGATTATGGCCCACTCCCTCTCACAGAGGAGAGGCCCGTATCCCAGCAGAGGGAACATTATAGGCTGATTATGCTATCTAAATATCAGCATGTTTGAATGATTCGTTGCGAGGGCGGACCCAGGATAGGTATATTTCTGGGAGGGGCACATGGGCCAGACAGTTAAGAAATGTCTCCGTGTCTCCCATATCTTAATTACACTATGCTGTTTATGGGATTAATTCTTTTTCAATGAAGATAGTAGCCTACTTCTTCAGTGTTCATCATTGACACCATTTCTTAATAGATATTGAGGCCAGTCCATTAAAACGATTCGATTTTATTTTACTCGGTTGGGGAGGCACGTGCCCCTGTGAAGACCCCCCGGATCCGCCTTTGATCAGTTGACTTCGTTACCTGGAGATAGGTCATTAAGTAATTTATTTGCTTGGCTCTGCATTCTGCATCAAAAACTTCTGCATGGTCCTTAAATCCCTCCTGCTGTTGGTCGCACGCTCCGATAGTATACTCGCAAATCATGTAATCCTCGGGAACTGACAGCTACGCAATAAGGTAGGTACAGTACACAGTTTATGTTTAGATATAGATACGATCCACGACCGCGGGTACGGCGCACGGACGTCGGTCGAAGCACTCGGAGCACTCGGAGCGGAGTCGGGAGCGATGACGGCGGTGCGCGGCCTTGGCCGTGATCGCGCGCTCGATATAGCCCGGCCGAGCGCCCCGCCTGCTGCCTGCCTCCAACCTCCCACGTACCTCCCCACATTTCACCTCATACCCACCGTATTCTATTTCCTTCCGAATTTCTTATAGGTTTTTTCAGTCTTTTCCGACCGATAAGATACAAAACTCTATGAGGTCGATTTTTAGACTAAGGTATATTAATAAGGTAAATTAACAACGGTTAGGTAAGTTTTCATTGTTTCACACGTCCGTACGTGACTCGCTCCGGGTAGAGACCGTACAACGTATCGTACTACTCCCTCGTTCCAGAGCCCTGCGGGCGCTACCCGTACTAATCTCCGTCCCGCGTACGGACAGCCCGTACGGGTCTCCCGGACAGCTGTGAAACCAGCCTAACAAAGATTGTACCTTCACTTCGCAGTGGCAACATCACACATATTGTAAAGAAATTTCATATGTAGGTATTCAGTCTGGCATGCTCAATTTGTAAATTAGGTACATGAAATAACATCAAGGCTGAATGATGAACGTTTTATACCACGCACCTTATAGTTGCGATCCCAGAATTATGGTAAAGCAAACAAAATTAACGTCTGGAGGTCGAAAACATTGCGACTCAAAATATTTATTCCGCAAGCTGTAATAAAGTCGCTCAATAGTACTTAATAGGCAGACGGCGTAGTTAGAGCGAATCAGAATTAGACACCAAGGCCACCAAGCGAAGTGATATCATTTATATGGCGTGTCTGTCCCTGAACTCGGCGAATGACGCACGTGGATTCAAATATAACCCTGACCTTAGTCGTAAAAATAATCTTTGTACTGCCAGCTAATGGAAATACTTTCCACCCAAACACATATATCAAGGGTCACTTACAAAACCAATCTGTCTTGAAAAGTAATATGACTCAGGAATCAGAAAGTACAGACAGTTCATATCAATTCTATTGGGAAACTGAAGGCAACCTACATTCAAATTGAGTATGTACTAATGGATGTGCTGAATTCAAGAAATAAATAAAAATGTATTGCAAAAAAATGCTATTCTGTGAGCAGTGAGACTGGCTGTTTTTGGTTTTAAGGTTCGTGCAGACAAGCGCGACTCGACTCGAACAATACAATTTCTAAAAAACTTCACGGTATAACAATAACCGGTGTCGCGTCGCGCTGTCGCGTCTGCACGCAGCTTTAAAATATTAACAACCTCTAAGTGAAAAACCACGTTGTTTTATACATTTTCGTATATTTATACTAAATATTACACTTCATTTTATTTAGCTTTAGCCTTCTTGCCTTTCTTTTTAGGCGGCGTACGTTTATTAGTTTTATTGTTCTTAGAAGAATTGCCCTTTTTGCCGCGACCCGTCGTCTTCTCCTTGGCCTTTTGCGCGCGCAAGTCTTTTTTCATACGAGGGTCGACCACCTTGTATTGTCCTTTAACTCCCTGAGGTCGTTTCATACGTTTGGCGGTAGTATGTTTTTTAGCCACCACATAAGTTATTTTCTTTTTCCCCTCTGTCTGTGCCTTTTTATACACAGATTTGATTTGTTGGGCTTTCTCCCTCTCTGACATATCGTCATTCTCCATAACTGCTTCTACCTTCTTCTTGGCACGTTCCATCTTCTTTATCATGCGCTTCTTCTTTCGTGCTTTGGCTTCAATCACTTTCTTAATTGGTCTGGCGTTGATGTCTTGTAACCTATTCTTATACTCATCCGTGTATTTCTGCAAAAAATTGGTAAAGTTTACATATTTCACAGAAAATAAAAACGCTATAATAAAGTAGTAAAATAAAGTTTAGACAATCATCAAAATTACCTCTGGTACAATGACTTCTTTCTTCATGTGTTTCTTTTCGTCGTCCACAAACCAATCCGGCAAATTCTTATCATTAAAGGCGTAGCGGTTCCATCCATCATCTATTAGATCTCTTTTGAATTTCTTCGACGTAGCTATCATCGTTCCTAAAGCGAGGGTCTCAGCATCCATCTTAAGACTTTTCTTCAGCCGTTTTAAGTCTATGAAAGGATTAAAGATATGGGTGAATGAAACAAACATAAACCACCAGTGTTAAAAGCAGGTCGGACACCTGCGTAGTTATTCACAACCATTCGAGTAGAAAAGTATGGCAGTCGTCTATCTGATTTAAACTGACAAAATTTTCGGGTTTTGGGGTTGAACAGCTTTTAGAGTACTCTTTTGATAACATTGATTGATATTCGATTCGGCAAAGCGTATCAAACGGTTCTGAATACCTATGCTGGAATTTCATAATCCCAAACCATACCTGGATCTTGTGAAACAACTTCAAAGCCGTCTTTTTTACTGGTTTTTGCCCCAGCTTTGCCTGGTGTAGGAGCCAGATTGTCTTCTACATCGTAATCACTGTCTGATGAATCATCATCGGAGCTGTCGTCACCCAGTTTTCTTTTTAAACCACCACTGTTCATATCTTCAGTTATACCATCTTCTGCAACTTTTTTGCCTTTTTCTTTGTAAGTTTCAACCAACTTGTCCAAGTCGACACCTTCGTCGTCATCTTCATCAATGTCCTTAAAACTGTCTTTCTGGAACCATAGCTCTGCCTTCATGGAGCGCCGGGAAATTGGATCAGTGTTATCCAAGTCAGTCAACAGTGGGTGGTTCTTGGGTACAGCCTGCGATTTAGTCACCTTACTATTTCGTAAAGTGTTTAATTTTGTAATTTTGGCCACCTTTTTCTTTTCGGTATCTGAATCTGAAAAAGCTGAAATACAAAGCGAATATAAACAACCAGTAAAAGATAAAAATAATACCGAAACAATACTTTTTTACCCAACTGCCCCAGAAGGAGGGTAATGTTTTTCGAGAGTATGTATGTCTATTTCTTTGGAACGCTCTGTAGCCTGAAAGGCTTGATGGATTTTAACATATGAGGTATCGTTAGATTCGTTTTAATTGTGATAGTGACATACTATAGGCTATATAATATTTATATATTGCATCTGCAAATAATACAAAAAAGGGAACCAATATTGCTGTAATATATTTTACAAAAAGCCTTCCCCTTTTTTTTAAATATATTACAGCAATATTGGTATCAAATAAAAGCTAGTAATAAGTCAATTCCATATATATTAATAAAACTAAAAAGCTTGAAATAACGCAATTTTTTTTTTTTTTAATTTGACTTTAAAAACACATAATAGCAAAGAGAAAAATAGTACCCGTTTTTTTTTTCTTTAACAATTTGCTTTATTAATTTTTAGCAATTAAGCATAGAAAACTAAAGTTTTACCCAAAGTCTCCTTGTCTTGCTCAGTATCAGAGCCAGATTCCATTTCGAGTTCACTGTCTGAATCTTTATAGTAGAGGCCTGAAGAGTCCAGTTTAGATGACTCTGTATCATATTTAATATACTTTTGTTTTACTTTGAACTCATCATCTGAGTCGCTGGCCTCTGCCACTATATCTGGTTGCTGGTCTACCATACGTGCCAATTCCTAAAACAAATTCTTGTTGAAATATTTGATATTCAATGGCATGAGGAATGTATGCTTTTTTATGTGTGATAATATCATACAAAAAAATAAATTATAAGCTCTAATTTAGTTCTATTTCTAATTTATGACTACTTACTTCAGCATTCTTTATGTCTGATAACTTGAACATATCATTGCTCTCCAAAATAGGTCCACCATCACCTTTGAGTACCATTTTCAGATTCATTTTCTCTGCCAGTTTCTGTCTTTGTTTATTTAGTTGTTTCCTCTTGCGTTTGGACGTACGCCTTTCTTCATCCTACAACAAATGTTGCAATAAATAATGATTTATGTATAGGTTCAAAAATTCGTTGGTTAAAATAGATTTGCGTAAAAGTAGGAACATAGCTATGTACTGCTAACAGTTCAAATACATAATACTAGGTTATACCCGCGGCTTAGCCCGCGTGGAACTCAGAAAATATCCCATGGTTATGTACTACCGGGTTTAAAAGTACCCTGTGTTAACCCAGGTAATAAACTATCTGCGTGCCAAAGTTCATCCAAATTCGTTCAGCCGTTTTTGCGCCAATCCGGAACATTTATCCAGACAAACAGAGAAAAATTCAAAAAAACTATATTTTCGGCATCAGACACATAGGAACTTATTTTTTTTCAAAAATATTCGACATATAGTTTTGACTTCTTAACTATTTTATTTCCGCCGCCTGGTGGCGCTCGACAGAGTCTACAACATAACAGCATTGGACCGGGAATAAGCAGAGTCTGTTGGTGGCGGTCAAGCAGTGAATACGTTTTGAAACTGGCGCGCGTTCCGTATATTAATGTTGTGTACCTACAGTGTGTTAATTGCTAGTATGTATAATTTAATCGTAAATTATAATTTGATTTAAACTGCAAGCGGTTTTTCTATTGCACAATAACCAACAATAGTATTCCCACAGTAGTTAAAATATGGCTGATAATAATGAGAGAGACAAACCCTCCATCATGTATATTGTATATCATGTTCTTAAGAGCAGACCTTAAAGGCCAAGTCTGTTTAAGATTTAATATGAAATGTCTGAGAAAAGCAAACAAATATTGGGGGCTTTACGGGGAACTATGAAAACCCAGCTAAGAAATAAACAAGTAGCAGTCCAAACTGTATGTACCTGTAGTCCAGCAATCTCTGCATCAACATCATCTTCTTCATCGTCACCCTCAGTTGCTTCCACCTTTGCTTCATCATCACTGCCATCTTTAGCATCTGTTTTGACTACCTGGAAAATAAATTTCAATATGCTCCATAACATAAAATAATATATTATAACTAGCTGCTGTCTGCAGTTTCGCCCGTGTAGACCCTAATTATTTTCCAAAAATAAAATGCCAGTGAAAGTCCGGTCAAAATCGGTCCAGCCATTTCAGAGATTAGCCGGAACAAACAGATAGACAAAAATAAGTTTTTTTGCTATAAACTTTCATAAATATGCATTGAGTAAAAAGCTGATATTGACATTACAAACAGACATTTCAATTTTATTTATTTGTATATATATAGATTGGACATGGAAAGGAAAAGAACATTGTGCCTGAGATCAGAATTCCAAAATAAAATATAATCTTAATTTCATACCTACAAAATGTTGCTTTAAATTATAATAACTTTACAGATCAGCTCTAAAGCAGAACGGTTTAATAAGATGGGCCAAATCTTTGAAATAAAGAGCATAAACAACCTTAAGAGTAATCTTATATTACCTGTGACGCTTTGAACTCCTTCATTTGTTTGAACCAGCTAAGCAAAGCCTTCAGATCCTTTCTGCCAAGTACTTTAATATCTTTACAGCATTCCTTTAATTCTGCAGTAGTTTTAGGGTGTTCTTCAATGGATTTATCATCAAACACAATCTGTAAACAAATATCATTATAGCAGTTGTTGACTGCAATATAAAATTCAATAAAAATCTTTTAAATGTCAAAGCTAAATACCTCAGAGCATCCTTGCAGTAAGTCTATTGGGTCCTGGTCTTGACTCAGGAACTGTGAGAGCATTACTTTGTGATGAGTGGTGTAATCATTTTCCAGATATCCCTCGGCTTTAGCTTTCTTTTGTTTTTCAGGGTGTAAAATATTTATATGTTGTTTCTTAACAATATCCAAATCCTCAAACACATTTTTGGGATCAAGAAATTTAGGGTCAATAGTATCAGGTGCAATATAGCCCTGACAGACCACAAATATTTCAGATGATTCATTACGAGAGGCTTGAGGTTTTGTTGCATGAACTTTCTTGAAAAACTGTTTCAACACCCACAAAAGTGCATGATAATCTTTAGATCTGAATACTTTGGTTACAAACCATCCTCCCTCTCTCAAGAAATTTGTGGCCAGTTTAAGGGCGCTGAGTGTCAGACAGGCCTGCTGATATGCATCATGAATCCAGTTCAAACCAACGTTTGGAGCACCATCGTTGAGAACAACATCAGCTTTCCATGTTTTGATTTCTTTTTTTATTGCTGATTTACATTTTTCTGTTGTAATATCTTCAGTTAGGCCAATACAACCGGGAACCGGTTTGATCGGAAACAAATCGACGCCAATGACCACACTCGATACAGGCATGTTCTGATGCGCCACCTGCATCCATCCACCAGGGGCGGCACATAGATCGATGCATACTCGTGACTTTTGTAAGAACCCAAATTTTCGATTCAATTGTATTAATTTGAAAGCAGCTCTGGAGCGATAACCTAAAATCACATGTAAGGCTTAAATTATATACAACACGAGCACACGACTACCTAAAAATTTAGCATTACTTCATAAAAACATTACCTGTCTCTTTTGCAAGTTGATAATATTTATCTTTCCGCTGTTTTCCTACTTTTGTTTTCTTCCCCATTTTTTTGAATGGATTACATCAATAAACATCTAAATAATTACAACGTGTTTACAGCTCCGAACAGATTGCTTTTTGAGGTTATATGAGTAAAGTAAATGTCAGAATTGACACTGTCACTGACAATGTCAATTAAGCCTAGTGTAAATGTAAATAGTTAACTATTGTAAAAATTTGGTTTTGGATAGAATTACCATACAGGTAGAGCTAGAGTCCGTCTCATGAGAGAAGTCCCACGGCAATATGTGGAACTAACTGAATAAACAGTTAGCAACACTCCTACCCTACAACAACCCACCCCAGACACATTTCTCAAGTGAGAAATGTGTCGAATTTATTTAAGATTGTGCATTTTATGATGCAGTGCCATAACATGATGTTGAAATAAATAAATATGTAAATATTTACGATTCCGTTGAATGCCTGTAGCACCGGCGGCGCGGCGCCGCGCCCGCACTACAAATCTTTTTCAGGTGTATTTTTTTATCTTGCAACCCAACAGTCGTGTTATCGTGTGATTGGTTATACCTGTGCTATTATTTATTTATGAATAGTACAGACGAGCAGGTCAACCTACCCGAAACTGTCAAATTTTCCTAATCAACTTTGAACCTTATACTTTAGTGATAAAGTTCAAAATCTATTAAAGAAATTTGACAGATTGTAGTAGGTTGATGTGCTGGAGTCTGTACATACTAATTCCATGGGTTTACCTGAGCCATTCCGAAAAAAATTAACCCTACCGTCACAAAAAATTACAAGCAATTTACAATACATTCTTATTCTCTAATGAATGCAGTATTTTTTAAATGTACTGTTTAGTTCTTACTGAGCGTTTGCACTAGCGAAACATTCACCACAAGACATGTTGAAATCTCTATTTTTATGACAGGAACTAGAGATTTCAACATGTTTTGTTGTGATGTTTCGCCAGGGCAAACGCACAGCCAAACTTACCGATGTTCATGGTTTTTTAAACACCTCAGCGTTTTTTGTGAGATTTAAAAAAATACTATTTTTTTTATAATAACAAATCATTTTATAAACAAATCTTATTGTATTACAACAAAATTCTTAAAATAATGATAATCAAATTAGCACCAAGGTGGACATTCCACCGACGTTTGGCTCCCAGACTGGAGCGGGCCGGGGCTGCCTTGTAGCTCCTGCCCAATCTAGGCACTATGCGGGGGTGTTGTGGTCTTGGCCCTTTACGGGGCACCGGTGTGGGCGCATTCATTGAGGCGGCGCGCGGCGGCCAGCCCGCCGCCGGTTGAACGCGTCCCAGAGGGTCATGGCCATCCGGCTGGTCCGGGGATACCGCACGGTCTCCGGTGAGGCGGCGAGCCTCCTTGCCGGATTCCCGCCATGGGATCTGGAGGCAAAAGTCCTCGCGCACATCTGGGAGTGGCGCGAGGAGGTGAAACGCCGGGGCGTAACTCTGCTGCCGCGACAAATCGCGGCACAGCGGACAGAGCTCCGGCGGGATCTCATGGCGTCATGCAGAGTGCGATTGTCGCCCAGTGCTGGGCACACCACTATTGCGGCGATAAGTCCCCTCTTTGAGGAGGCGTACGAACTACACTTTAGAACTACTTTTAAATATTATCCAAAAGACTATTCATAATTTAATGGGTTTCGTTGGTCATGTCTGGACGGCTAGCGGCTTAGCGAACGCCAACGATCGTTCGTTGTCGTGTGCCGAGGGTAACATCAAAGGAATCGAACCATTAGATCGAACTCTAGTGTGGACGGTCGCCGAATGTCAAGGTCAATTTTAATTATTTCGTCGTCCCCCGTGATTTAATTGCGAATGCGAGCCGGAATGGAGCCAACCGCTCGACGACTAAATGTATTTAGACTTATGTATCTTCGAAGGATAACGAGCATGCGCTAGCAAACGCTGAATATCCTTGGTTGGGCTGGTGTGTACGCAGCATAGATTCAATACTTAGTACTCAAATCTTTATTGCGTTCTAATGTATTACATAGATGGTATAACAAAGTAAAAGATCAATATGGACCCTGTCGAGCACAGCAAAATTAGGAGAGAGGAGTAGAGCTAAGTTGCAATTCAATATTAATATTAATTATATATAAATAAATATATTATTAGGTTTGTGTATAGTATATTAGTCATTTTTATTTTGTGCATTACATTAGAATAATGTAGGTAATTATTATGCAATTCTTAGAAGTATTTTCATTATTATTAAATTATGTTATTATTTATGTACCTATTCATATTTATATTTGATTTTTTATAATCCATATTATATTATATATTTTTTCATATATTTATATTTATATTTCATAAAGCTTCTATGTACGTTTTCAGACTGCCGAGAATAACAAACGATGACGTCAATAAATTCCGTATTTTTATGTTGGCAATCGGTATTTCATCAAAATCACCATTGTTTCATGTCGACGAGTTCGTGGTTTGTGACTACGCATTCTAAAAATAATCAGTCTTTATTTAAGCATCGTGCAATTCACTAAATACTGAAGTTACTTTACAAGAGGTTTGGGATATTACTGCAAAACAAATTACTTGAAATTGTCCATTTCTAATCTCCCGTCATCATGACTCCTAATCTTCAAACATTCGTCAACAGTTTTCAAAATCGTCTGTGAGTATTGCTTTTGTCATTATTTATTCCCATATACACCATTCTTTAGTATATATATACGCAATGATTATTACAAACAAGTAATATCGTTTTAACGAGTTAATATTTTAATTAATGACTGCATCATTCTAGAACGTTGTAGTACAAGGTACATTCTGTGACACACATACAAATATTTATTTAGTGTGCTAAACTCATATTTTTATTAAGTAGTAGTGCGGAATACAATTCATGTGTAGTATTTTTTCTGTTTGGTTCTGAAACTCCTAAATGATGTAATGAGTAGGTACATAAACACAGATAACACAATTTAGATGGCGATACATTATTATATTGTGATTTCATGTGCATGTTCTGATGTTTCACAGAGAACCACCGGTTCGTCAGCATTTAAAAAATGTCTATGGAACCTTGATGATGACATGTGGCTCAGCTCTGGCTGGGGTCTATGTTGACATGTACACCTGGTTCCAAGCTGGTATCCTGTCTGCTATTGTTGGGGCGGGTCTTATGCTTATGTTGATTGCAACTCCTGACACTGGCAAGAACACAAACCTGCGTCTTGGATACCTCTTGGGTTTTGGCCTTACTTCAGGTAAAAATCCTTACCTACTAATACAAAAGTAACTGTGTCTGTTACCTATTCATGCCTTAAGGGCTGAACAGTTTTCTATGAAATTAGGCACAGAGGGATACTTTTTATGCCAACTGTATGTTCCCTTAGGATAAACACCAACCACCAAGTGCTAGGACTGCAGTTCATATTTTGGTCATGTTTACCTTTACACAATGTTTTGTTAATTTCATAAATGTTAAATGATTTTTAACTTTATTATCAATTAAGAATGTAGTAGTTTTCAATATTTTAACTATAATAAACATTTTAGGAATGAGCCTGGGACCACTGCTGGAGTATGTCAGCTTTATTGATCCATCCATCATAGTGACTGCTCTCTTGGGCAGTACATTGGTGTTTGTTTGCTTCTCCATTGCTGCAATGTTGGCTGAGCGCGGCAGCTGGTTGTTCCTGGGAGGAACCCTGATGACTCTGCTCACTTCTATGTCACTCATGACTCTAGTCAACATCTTCATGCAGTCTCACTTCCTGTATCAAGTAAGTACAACAAATCCAAATTTTATTCATACTGTAAGTACATAATGTATGTAATATAGCTAGTGGTATGCAGACTTCTTGGAGTTTTCTATATGTTGATTATAAGAAGTCACTATTTTCAATGACCTTGTAAAATAACAAGTCACTGTACAAAGTTCAGTATTTCATTTTTGGTTTAAATTAATGCATTGCATATATATATTATTTTTGAAGATTGACATGAATATATTTTAATGTTGGCTTGGAGTTAAGGAAACCTTTTTTCTCTGCATGGGAAGAGACCTTTGTCCTGGAGTGGGACAGTCACAGGGTAGTATAGCATAGGAATATGTATAATATCAGAAAATTATATACTGTCAGATTCTTAAACCTTCATAATATTATGTTACAGGCTCACCTATACCTCGGACTTATGCTGATGTGTGGCTTTGTACTATTTGACACACAACTCATCATTGAGAAACGCAGAATGGGCAGCAAGGACTTTGTGCAACATGCTTTAGAGTTGTTCATTGACTTCATTGGAATGTTCAGGAGACTGCTCATTATTTTGTCACAGAAGGTATGGCTTTTTGTCCCATGTATCCAGACTTTTATATTTGAAATAAAAATGTGTTTAAGTAAACTAAATATAAAAACATGATTTTTCAGGAAGAACAGAATCGCCGCCGCAAACGTGAATAAACAACATTACGTCGCAAATTCCTTATTTACGCAAGACTTAACTAATGCTACGATACAATGACGTAGGTCCACACGTTTATACGTGCAAGTTGCTCAAATGAGTCATCTTTCAACTGATGCAACTAGAAAGTTAAGTTTCGCGAAGGCAAGGACATCTCATAGTTTTGAGAAGAATCCTTGAAATATTGTTTTATTTACTATTTTGTTAATTATATTATATTTAAGAAATTTACAAGTTTATTAAAGGATTAAAATACATTGGAACCGATTGGATGTTTGTGTTTTTTTTAAGTTCGTCCAGACTCCAGACTTGTCCTAATTGTCACGTCATTACTAGACCATTTTATTACGCCACTTTCACTCTATGAATCTTTAGCATTTATTACCTATAGGTTGTACGAACAAATGGTCTAACTCAGAGTTTTTTTACCTGTTAACACCAGCACACAGAGCTTTTTATTTCTCTATCGATTAGTATCAACGATTTTTTGTAATTTAAAACTAAAATTATGGTAATTTCAGTTCGTAATATCCTTAAGTCCAGCCTGGATAATGTTAGAGCTCAAATTCTCAGGATAAGATATACTTAGTAGACTTATACAACACTAAGATTCATTTGTCTAGCTGTTATACTTTGGATTATACCTAACTGGTCAACCGCCCTAACTTCGCCTGGCGTCTTTTGCCTATGATGAAAAAAAACCGATTGCTATTCAAGTAAAATACTACTACTGTGAGTTGTATCATTATTATGATTTCGAGCATCGATATTAGTTATGATTGGGTAGGATTGCCAAATTAATAAAAACAGCTAAATAGGTATTTGAAATCTAATTGCGACGTTGTCCACTTTCCGAATAAAAGCATATTTTTGTTCTATGATTTGGTGGTATTTTCATTTCTGTAACACATTTGAGTTCTTTTCGGGATTTGATTTTTGTGCTCGTTTAGCTCACAGTTCAAAAGTGAAAAACTGAACAGAAGTGGAGTGAAGTGGAGTCGAATTGGGGCACCTAAATGCAAAACATCAAGTTGCGATCTTGAGTGCGATTCCATCTGGTGAAATAGGTACTAAAAATACAGTTTTTATTATACTTACATATTTTAATTCATAATATGTAAACTCAGGTTTACGACCTAGTGTGTAATATTAAAAATTCAGAAGTGAACACTTCAGACACAGCTAGGGAATGCAATCTCGATGTTGCCAACGGCGCTGGCCCTAATGTCGCCGATTTTCATGCATGAAGTAGCCTAAAATCGCCGAATTTCAATTGTAGTAGCCTAAAGTAGCCAAAACACCAAAATGACAATATAAATAAAATAAAATATAGTTTTTATCAATTTATTTATAATATGTTCATATTTCACTGAAAAACAGACATATGCCATCTTGAAAACACGTTAATTAATCAATATCATCGTCAATATTTTATAAACAAAAATTACGATAATTCTAATTCTTCTTCTCCTAGCGATATTTAGGCATCAGCAAGACCTTCGCCGTCTTCAGCAGTAGGAATGGATGTGCTTGTACTAGCGCATGCACCGGAGACATACATTTTTCGGCCAGCGTGCAACCATATGATTGCTGGGTTGAAAATTATTGCAACACATACCTCTAACGTTCATAAAGTTACGAATCCTTATAATAGCGATTAGCATGGGTAGTTGCATGCGATTCCTTAATTTTGTTTTAATTGTTCCCATTACGCTGAAAATTCTTTCAACGACGGCATTACTTAAAGGTAACGAAGGGCATCGTATCGAAAACTCAGCTAGTTCTTTAAACATTGGGCTCCCACCAGCATTCTTCATTTTTAACACTTGTATCCAAAAATTAGAGCCCCCGAGTAGCCTAATTGGCGACCAGTCGCCGTTTAGATTTTTTCGTCGCCGTTTCTCGTTCTGAGTAGCCTAAATGGCGACAAATCGCCTACGTTGGCAACACTGATCTCGATCTCGCGAGATCACGTGACTTTACGAAATTGAATCTCGTGGGAAAACGATCTCGAGCCTAGATTATGTTTCTTGAGTGAGAAGCCAGTTTCAATTTAGTAATTGATGGATTTATAGTGTGCGTGATGATTGTGTGCCGATTTGTTGTCCTATGTATGCGTAGTGAATATGATTATTACTTAAATAAACGTAATTTCTTTTTGTTTACAGATTTGATTACTTACTTAATGATTTTTTAATTCATATAATATAGGTAACACAATTACCTATAGTATAGTATAATTAAATATAGGTAAAATAAAATACACCATAAGTGAGCGCAGGTTTCAAATTTAATTAAGTTTCAGAATTTTTAATAAAAAAGCGCGCCTCAAAAAGTAAGCGAAATCTCGATTGCGATTCAGTTGCCAATCTCGATTTGAGACTGTAGTCCCTAGTAACAGCTTAATTTTATTATTTGTATTTGATACAAATATAATTAATAACACACTAAAAAGTACCTACCCACATCAAAATAATTTGAGATAGTAAAATAGAAAGACGAGAAAGTCAAAAACGAAGTTATGTCAGTTTACGGTTTCTTTTGTTCAAAGACATAATTTTGTGTGCATCAGAATGACGGGTGTATGACACAAATGGCCATGCTACAGGTAAGCATGAGAGCAATGTACAGACGCCAGCAGGTCAACCTACCCGAAACTGTAAATTTTTCCTAATCAACTTTGAACCTTATGATTCCGTGATAAAGTTGAAAATCTATTAAAGAAATTTGACAGATTGTAGTAGGTTGATGTGCTGGCGTCTGTACCGAATATACGTAAAATTTGGAGTATGAAGAATGGCGGGTGTATTCTAAATCTGAACAAATTACCAACTATCTGAGCGTGAAATGCTTACCGTAGCATGTACGAGCAAAATATGTTATCATAATTATTAAAAGCATAACGACGATATTAATTAATAATACACATAACATTGTAGGTATATTATAATAAGCATTATATAATAGAAGGAAAATGAGTAAATAGTTATATAAATAACTTTCCCGTATTTGTATTTTAAGAATTCCCAGTACTTTAATTCCAAATTCCATATCTTGGTAATTGGTATTATAATTACTTTACTAAAAGTCGCTTCATGAATTGTCATTTCACACAATAAATCCCTTTAATTTAGACATAGCAACGTATACTCGGCACAACTAGTTGCTAATAAAATCGGACAGGGTCTAAATGTGGAGTTTTTATTTTTAAATTACTCTTTAGCCGTAAATAGCATCTAGCATCTGGTTATCCTTTTAATATGATAACGTACATTGGTCGTACATTGTTACGGTAGGCATTCCAAACTCCGATAGGTTGTTTTTTATTCAGATTTAGAATGCACCCGCCATCACATACTTTTGCTAATACAATTCGATTCAAACTTCATGACGGCTCGGAAGTGTGCTACTCGCTGCGCAGTACCTCACCCCCGCTGACCCATGAATTCGTTACTGCGCAGTGACTCGCCTCATGTTCCGAGCCGCCATTAAGTTTGAATCGGAGTATAACTTGTACGTTCCTTCTAATTTTACGTACATTCGTTACGTTGCTCTCGTGAATTTATCATGACCATTTTTAGATAGATAGAATACTTTTTATTGTACACCATAAAAATTATAGACATAAATTTAGAATTAGGGTAGTCATACACCCGTCATTCTGATGTGTTCTGATGCTCACATAATTTTTATGCAATAGCATATGCATCAGCCATATCGCGTACGAGCAGTCGGCTCACTCGAGCTCGATGGCAAATTGAGATTACGATTGCCGTGAAATAACAAAGGTACCATGACAACATGTTGTCCAGATAATTCCTAATCACTTGTATTATTTCCCAGCCAAATGTGGTAATCCTTAGCATTAAAAGTGCCATCATTTATATACCATTGCTTAGGTGCTATTAGGTAGTTTTTTAATAAATGGTCGTAATATTATAATTATGTGCTATCTACTACCATTTCCATCATGTGGATGTATTTTGTTTTTATCATACAGAAACATTTTCCTAGCTTTACCAAGCTCATTATTAATTAATATGCTAATAAAATGTATAACATTCGCCTCTCCATTCTGAATATCTGTAGTACGTGCGACATCTAGTTTACTTGCCGTTGATCCGGTATCAGGATTTTCCTGAGTATGGGTTGTCTCTTTAGATTTTCTAACGGTATACAACTCTTGTGAAATACTCCACTTGCAACATTTACAATTCTTCAAATATTTGTAAGAGAGAGCTTCTGAGTCCCAACTTCGTACCACATATTCGTATGTTGTAATTCCTAGCAAAGATATATAAATGTGAAAACAGCACAAATGTAATAAGGCACATCCTATTGCTGACGCCATTGTGCAAAATAAGACTAAAAAAATTAAGAAAGATATTGAACTCCTACAAAAATTTGACGTCGCCGTCGTCGTGTTGTATAATGAACTACAGTTAATAAAGTTTTGTGCTTCAGTACTTAAATATTTAGGATTTGTAAAGAATATCACAATGTCTGCTGCACACAACGATGACGTAAACGTAGATATCATGAGGGCAGTAGCGACGCATGCAATAAACGCCACGTAATTCCTCCGGCCGATGCAGTTGTTGAGCCACTTGCAGTGGTGATCGAAGTGGTCCACACATTTGTTGCAGATACTACAATGTTTCGTTCTTCTGCTGCTCGTGTGTATATTGCACAGATGACATCTTCCATTTTCAATAACATGGGCGTGAACTTCTCGATCGAATTCAGGAACATTGTAAACTTCCAGCTTTCTCAATTCAGTTTCGCTGGGATCCAATAACGACGCAGTAAGATGCGACGTTACGTGGAACACGTACAATACAATGAGGACCACTAAAGCTATTTTCTTCAATTCTTCAAACTGTATTTCAATCAGAATAAAAAAATTCAACGATCCAGTCGCAATGAAGACGAACCAGCCGATAATCTGTTGATAATTCAGCGGTAATTGAAGTCCGTTCAATCTTCTTTGAGGTCTCGGCGATTGATGTGAGGCACAGCATTTGTCCATCGGTATTGTTAATAATCATTGATTTCAGCACCTACTTTAATATTATTTATTGTCACGTTATTCGTCGGACACCAATACCAAAACACTAATCAGTCAACTCGAAACTAACTAATGTAACATTTTATTATTACGTAGGTATAAAAGATACAACAATAACAAGGCTCAGCATTAACCTTGTGTTGTTACTTAATTGCTGGTCAAGCCCGTATTATGCGCGCGCATCTATTCAACTTCGGTAACGATTTCACCTTATTAACTTTTTTATTTTATTTGTCTAATTCCTAGGATGACTTCACCCTAGGAATTAACCTTAATAACATGACTTTATATGAAATGCTGTTAGTTTGACTTTTAAAGTACAAGTGTACACAGTTTGTATGTACTTCGTAAACAGTGAGTACTTTCAGAAAGTCTCTATGGTAACCAACAACGTGTTTTCAAAATAGAAAGGTTTGGTAAACAAAGTGCCATAAGTTAAGTACAGACGCCAGCAGGGCAACCTACCCGAAACTGTCAAATTCTCCCAATCAACTTTGAACCTTACGCTTTTGTTATAAAGTTGAAAATCTATTAAATAATAAATAAATAATAGGTTGATGTGCTGGCGTCTGTACACGCGTAGCGACTCGCTGGCGACTTCAGTCTCACGTCTACGCAAAGTTGAACTGTCAAAATCTGTGTGGACATGAGAAGTCGCAGCGTGTGTAGCTAGCATTAACAAGGCTGCATGATAAGAAACTGCGATCGATTAAGTAATTATTATTTTTCATTAGTTATTAAAATATTTTAGTTCATAATAAGCTAAACATATACTTACAGATACAGAGGAACAAAAACTATTTCATGTTAAAATTAAAAAAAAAACATGTAATTTAGTATTAGTCTTATAACTATGTACATATTTACATAATTATAGTAAAGGTAAGGAAATTTATAGTTAATCAAATTGACTAATAACTTATGGTGGCAAATATGTATTTACAGAAGTATAATCATTAGAATCATTCCTCTCTAAAAGATTTCTTCAATTGAAAACAAACCTTTTCATGAAATCCTGACATTAAAGAATAAATCTAACTTAGAGAGATATAATGACTAAATTCTGTAAATACATATTTGTTATGGTTGCGAATCATATTTTGATCCAGATAGAACCTGACACTAACCTGCTAATTGCAAAAAACGTAAGAAAATTTTAATTTCGCGGGCTACCTTTGCGGATTCACCATAAATTGTCCGTTTAGGTTTAACACAGCAAGTTGGCGTAGTTTGCTAATTTCATAAACAATTAATTTCCCTGACTGTACTTGTAAGATTATTGATGATAAGATTGACCTTTACAAAATTAATTAGTTGTAATTTGTGTGTTATTCTCGACATTTGAAAACTTCCGAGCCATTTCCCGCCTAGTATGTACAAGTATTCCATGGCCTTTACAGTCCAAATCCTCTTCATAGCATTTATTTCTGCAACATTTTCTACACAGTTGGTACAGACATTTTCCACCCTGAAAATAAAATGTAAATGTGTGTCATATAATCCTATACAGCAGTGGACTGCTATAGGTTGAGTTGTAGATTTATTTAATAATCTTCCTCAAAACCAAAAGACTAGAAGCAAAAGTATGTACTAACTAGAGGATTAGGACAATCTTTGCTAACACAAATTTGACCACTTCTGCCATTCTGATGCATGTCTTGTTTTTCTGGTCTTCTACTAATCCGCCTTATCTTTTTCATTTTCTTCCGAGAAATAGGAGCTTCATCAATATCTTCACCGTTTCTTTTTTCAGCTACACTTTCCTATAAACAACAACTGGTAAAATATTTATTACACATAATGTTCTACAACATACTCATGTTTGTAATTGCTATACCTGAATGTGAATAGTATTCAATTTCTCCATTTTTTGTGTGTGCTCTTCAGGTGACATTCTTACATATGGTTGGCATATCCATGGAGGCAATATTAAATTGAATCCAATCCTGGATATATTTTCGTCATTGTCAAAATAAAGTTTTCCTTCATGATATGGTAAATACTTATTTCTAACATTTGTACATACTCTTCTAAAGTCATCTAAATTTTGTGCTGTAGCCAGAATTTGTCTGTCCTCATTGTTGTCTTCAAATGAAAATCTATAAACACAAGTTTATATTTATACCTCTCAACCACTGCACTGCAGCCCAAGCTGTCATCAAAACAACTTCAGCTGAAGTTATTTTGATGGTTCAATTACTCACATTTTATGGAACATTTTAAATAAGTGTCCTCTTATGTAAGATGATGGGCAAGGATATTTTTCCACCAGGTCTAGATACTCTTGAACCATATCCCATGTTAATGGGTTTATTCCTTCAAATAAGGCAGGGTTTGTAAGGGTACCTTCTGCACTCATAATCCCATCTACTTTAGTGTAATCTAAACATCTGTAGACATCCTCTAAGCATTGAATGTTTCCATTTGCTAGCATGGGTATTGATATTGCTTCCCTGAAGATAAAAAAAAATGATTATTTCTATATCACTATAAGCTTATATTCAGTAAGTAACATTGTTTCATACACAAGCAAATTGTTTTATTATCTTAATCTTATAAATTTACCTTAACTGAGCTATATTATCAAGGTTTTACTTCACTGCGTTTTAATCATATTATTTTGATCATGAGGAGCAAAACCAAATGTTGTGTGTGACACAACTTGGAAGAGCCAGAGAAAAAAGAAAGCCCACCTAACTGCCTTTATATGTTTCCAGCTAGCAATACCCGTCAATGGTCCTTTTTGTTCTCTTGTTCTTCCATGAACTGTGAGCAATTTACATCCTGCATCTTGCAACATGAGTGCATATTCCACCGACCTCTCTATGTTTTCAAATATCCGTACTTTACATGTTATTGGAACAGACACTGCTTCAGACATTGCTCGCACTGCAACAAGACAAGTTTACATACTAATTTAAAACAGCAATTTGTGTTTATTCATTTACATAGTCTAATAAGGACTCTATAAAGTATATTTTTCAGAATTTTTTGGTTATAAGAATGTTATTCTAATAATTAGGTAGGTAAAAAAAGGTAAGCACAGCTAGCTAGCATAAAACTGTTTCACCTTGCATGGAACAAATACTCAAGTTATTAAAACCTGCATCATAGAGAACGAAAAAAAAACTTATTTATTACTCAATCAGTAGTCTCACATAGAAAATTACAAACAACACTGTAACAAATTGATGTAAAATAAGATGGAAAGTTACCAATATTCTTCAATAGTTCCCAATCTTCCTGAAGAAATGATCCATATCTGCCTCTCTTAGCAATAGATTGAGGACATCCAAGATTTACATCAATGGCATCACATTGTGATTCAACCAGTTTTGCCGCAGCAGCCATTGTTTCAGGGTTATTCCCACAGAACTGACATGAGCAAAAGTACTTATTAATTATAATTGTAAAAATTATATGAAAGAGTTAACTGTTATATATTATTGTGTAATTGTTATAAATAATGCAAAAGAGTGTTACACTCTTGTGTACTCTCTTTGCTTTTATGATCTGATTCTAAAATATAATTAAGTAAGTAATGTAGACACAAATGGTTTAATGAATTACTTTTCTAACATACCAACCTGGACAATGAGCGGGCGATCCTCTTCACATGTTACCATATTATCTTTCCTATACTTATGATCTTTTGTAAAAACATTACTGTGAAACATAGGAGTATAGCACAAGGTTGCTCCATGTCTGCGGCAGAGAAGACGCCAAGCCAGCTCACTAGCATCAACCATAGGAGCAACTACAAATCGTGGCCGCCCTATAGATTCAAACCAGTCATGAGTCATCTTTATAAGATAGAATAAGGCAGTAAGATCTACTCTTTAAATACGGAGAGTATTTCATCAATATAGGTATCAATATTTTCTGGTTGCCCAAGGCATGGGCTCCTTACTATTTCTTTAACTTAGGATACCAAATTTTGAATGGAACTTATCATATCATAAATAAATCCAGCTTGGTGGATTACGGCCCACTCACAAAGAGGAGGCTTGTGAACCAGCAGTGGGAACGTTTTATGCTGATTATGTTAAGTAAATCATGGACAGGCAAACAAAAAAAAAAAAAATTGAACTCAATCAGTAGTCTTCACTCAATCAGTGATCTTCCTGCCCTTGTCCCGTAATCAGTGATAAGTGATAAGTCAATCAAAGGAAAAGAACTTCAGAAATACAAATTAATGTACCATGTACAATAATGGTGCACTTTTTATTTGGTCTGAGTGGGAGTTGCTGTCTGTGGCTGGCTGAGTGGTGCACGTCACAGAGTACATTGAATATGGTGCAGGTGCGAATTACACGATTAAACGAATTACACGGTGACACGGTTAACATCACAGGTTAACATGAAAATAGTGTGAATCTGTGGCTGCGTTCCGAGTTAAGCTGTAATCGATATTAGCGTGCTAACACCCGTACTGAATTACCGTGAGCGTGATAACGATGTACCGTGAATCGTCATAGATGACGTCATGACATGCGCCATCTTGCGATAACGCCGACCATGCCTTATGCCTTTTACTAAAAAAAAACACAGTTGTTCTGTTTTGTTTTGAGTCGGATATCTTGTATATCTTTAAACTAACGTGGCATTTTAGAAATTGTGCTTCTGGCTACCGTTCTCCAACTAACCAAAGAAAAAGAAGAAATTTGTGGTTTAAACACAAAGAAATATGATATGCATGTTTTGATGTTGAGCCACCACTGTGAGCGCGTTCACAAGCGTTCCGAATTGTTGATTGCTCTCAGCTGTCATAATTGTGATATCTAAATCGTAACGCATATTATTGATGTCAGCGCTGTGAGCGATTATTTTCTAATTCGGAAAGCGGCCTGTGTGAATCTTGCTAGATTGACTGCTTTGACATGGGTACCATGGGTATGACAAACCAGGGTTGCCAGACGAGTGCGAGTGAATTATCGTATAATATTTGAAAATTATTGTACCAGATGAAAAATTATCGTACAACAACTGCCAGAGCCGCGCGGAACGCACGAAATCTAGGAAGTTATGATAATATATGTGAAAGAAATTAAAAATGGTAACATAATTTTTCAGTTGCGTTATGAGCGTTTATTCTGAAAGTGGGCAACGTCGTAAATAGATATCAAATATTTCGCTGTTAAGATTAATTTGACAATATTACTGTATGGAAATATGAAATGTGATATTCTAGCGAATACTAGCGAGCTAGTCAAATATTTCGCTGCTTTGATTAATTTGGAATTAATATGAAATGTGGGTAATTAGCGGACTAGAATATTAATAATGAATTGCAATTATAACATTGAATTTGATGTTGTAACCGTTTTAGAAGGCATTTATAAAGTTTCCAAATACATTTTTTACATCTAAAACTAAATATTCGGTATTACGATACCGCTAAAGTCCCCCGCCGCGGTGACGTCAAAAACACTTGCGTCCCGGCCGCATTCCGACGGCGTGACGTATTTATGACCCTGATAACAAAAAACGCTCTCCTGCTGTTTCTATGGGCTCTAGGTATTTTAACAGCTTTGGGAAATACGTGAGTCCCCGTAATTTTGCAGTCAATAGCTGAGCAATGCATAACATATTAATTCAAGGAAAAAGAAGTCGCTTGGTTACAAAAAAATATGGATACTGACAGCTGGCTGTCAAATTTTTGGACTAGGTATAGTAGCGACATTTGAAGTGAGCAAGTGGCAGTTTTTATCCCCATAGATTTCGGTGGCGCAAATTACACTCGCATAATCTCTGGGGTCATCTTTTCAGACTAAATCCCACAGTGACACTGTGGGATTTATAGATAGTGGCGACTCCGGATTTTTTGTTTTATTTAAAATAATTTGGGGTTTAGTATACAGGCAGAGACAACGACGGCAGATTTTTTTTAAATAACCGTTGATTAATTTCAACGCAGGGGTGTTCAGAATCATGTGCTGAATCCATAGTTTTCGCATCGATGTCCCTGCCACCCAGTAAGTATATTTTTTTGAATAGTTATGCAGGAACAGATGAACATACATACCCACATACATACATACCGGTCAAAATCAGAACCCTCCTTTTTGTTTCGCCTTGTAGGGTAAAAAGAGAAGAGTTTCTAGCTAAACACGAACTATTATCTACTACTACTATTATCTTATTAATCACGTACTATTTACAATAAGTAATTAAAATTCAGTAAAAGCACACATAAATCACATGGCAGTAAAAATAGTTAAGGCTCAGCGCGTTGCACATTTTGTTGTAACTTTTGAATCCTCAACCCAAACTCAAACTCAAAGCATCAAACTCTAAGAATTTATTTCAATTAATCCATTTACAGGCACTTTTGAATTGTCAAGAAGTCGGTCAGTCAGAAATATGAAGCCAGTTGCCCATTCCAAAGCGTAGTAGGTACCTATGGAGAAGAACGGGCAAGAAACTCCACGGACACTCTTTTAAATCAAATTTTTTTTACAGAATATTGGTTACATCATTAACGTTGAAATTATACATGTGAGAACAATGTAGAAAGACGTGCAAAAGCGTCCGTAATAAAAATATAAAAAACAAAGAACAATTCAAAAATTAAAATAAGCCATGGCAGCTAAGAGATGACCAGTCCCCACTGACGGCGCCCGTTCACGAACATGACGCATGGATTAGCACCATTCAGCTCAACCATTTTGAAGGGAGCTAAATGATCCAACACACGCGCCACCATCAGCGAGACATCTGAGTGAGCATGACATACTCACAGCCGCCAGAGCACATTCAAGTCAATGAAAGACATATTACCCGGTAAATGGTAGCTCTTTAGTACATAGTACTCACACCTGTGCTATGCAATTATATAATACAAAGGAGATTGAGTTTATACAATACAAAGATGGTCTTACAATCTTCAGCAGCTCCAACAGGTTTTTTTTTTAATGTTAATCAATTAGTTGTGGTTGTGGAGCAGGACCAGCAATGAGCCAAGCATTTTTATCAATTATGTAATCCCCCAACATATAATATGCCTGCCTACATAGTGTGCGTTTTATACAAGATTTGAATTTCGTCTCATTCAGTTGAAGTATGTGGGGAGGAATTTTATTGTAACATTTTAAACAGTACCCCATGAAAGATGAGTCTACTTTAGCCAGTCTTGAAACCTGGTTGAACTAATAGTTCCCTATTTCTTGTACTATAATTATGTCTATCACCTCTTTTACTAAAAAGATGTAAATTTTTTCTCAACATGCTCAGTATTGGTAACGGTGTTTCTTTGAAATTTATTACTAATGCAGAGTAAACGACAAGTAAAAATAGTAAAAAAGGAGCTTGCGTCCACGCGTCGAGGGCGCGCTAAGCCCGCGCGCCACACGAGTGTATGACGCTTGGACGGCATTGCTTGATGTAATTCATTACATAGAAATTCATAAAGTTTAATAGAGCGCTCAAAATGCAGCGTACAAGACGCGCGCCTTGGGCGCTTGTTATGACTAGTCCCTTTGAAATCGCTACCGACAAATCTGCTGTCAAAATATCGGCCAGACTCGCTGTACGCAGGTCGGCACGCAAACATTCACACATTAGATGGTCAGCCAATAGTCACGCAAACGTCAAAACTCACACATCAATAATTACCCATGCGTACAGCGAGCTAGTCGACTTGTGTGACACAGTTTCTTGTTAGCGAGAATCCGTCCGAGTTTTTTATTCGTCCATGACTACTACATACTAATCCATTTCGAAGGAGGGTTGCAAATTATCGTACTTTTGCGTACGATGATACATATTGTATCGTACAGACGCCAGCAGGTCAGGTCTTTGAACCTTATGCTTCAGTGATAAAGTTGAAAATCTATTAAAGAAATTCGACAGATTGTAGTAGGTTGATGTGCTGGCGTCTGTACATCGTACCGGTATCGAAATTATCGTATGTACAGACGCCAGCACATCAACCTACTACAATCTGTAATTTTTTTAATAGATTTTCAACTTTATCAATAAAGCATAATATTCAAAGTTGATTGGGAAAATTTTATAGTTTCGGGTAGGTTCAGCAGGACAATACGTATTATCGTACGCAAAAGTACGATAATTTGCCCTCCTTCGAAGTGGGATGAAGCGTCTATTCCGCAAAAAGAATGTGACGAAAACCAGAATTAGAAACAAACTTGCAACAAAAACTGTTGAAGGGGCTTTATTTTCAGTGCAATGCGTAAAAACTCAATCAAAAGAATGCTGTCATGGTTTTAAGAGGGCTTACCCTAAAAGTGTGCAACGTCGCAAATAGCTGTCAAATATTTGATTTACCTGTTTTCATTAATTTGGCAATAATACTGAATGGAAATATGAAATGTGGCTAACTAGTGAGCTAAAATATTGATTATGAAATGCAATAATTAAACTGCAAAGGAAAAATGAAAATGAAAACCCGATAATTCTTCGAGATTGGGTGCTATGAGCTTTAAGCGCAGGAACAAATACGTAAACAAGTGTTGTCCATTTCATAAAACAGAGAACTATGTCTGTTTTCATTACAGGCACTAGTGGTGTAAGTATGTACATTATAGTGTGTGTGTTAACATCTCTGAAGTTTTGTAGTGCACGAATGTCAGGAAGAACATCCTCGAGTTGGTTTTCAACTCCTATCAGGTTATTTCTGTAGTAAGCCTCCAGTCTTAACAAAAAAGAGCTGCTTATGTACACACTTCCCTATTCCTTAGCTCGACTTTTAATTGAGCTACACTCCAAGCTACATGCATTTTAATCTACAACAATAGCGGTTTCTGGACTTATAACAGTGCTGCCACTTCTGACGAGCTTTCAGTTTTTAACCCAATGGGACATAGTGGACGACAAAACTGTGAACATTTCACTTTGTTCCACAGCTGCGACTGATAAATGGGGCAAAGTGAAAGAAACCGCGTTTTTGTCCGCCACCCACCACCGCGTTGGTCCAAATTCGAGTTCGAAGGAGCAAACCCATGGAAAAAAAAAAACTATTTCCGAATTATGTTGGGTCGGCTTCCAGTCTAACCGGATAAAACTGAATACCAATATTTTACATAGAGTGACTGCTTATTAACCTCCAGAACCCAATTACTGGGTTACACGATAGAGTCCGTCTCACGAAGGAAGCCCCGCGGCAATAGGTGGAACGAATTATTATTATATAGTTAGCAAAATTCCTATAACAACCCTCCTACTTCAGACACCATTCTGTATTTAAGATTGTGCATTTTATTAACCAGTGCCTTATATGGTGTTGTGGTATGTATAAAATGCAGTGCCTCATATGGTGTTGTGGTATATATAAAATGCAGTGCCTTATATGGTGTTGTGGTATGTACATAAAGATTTATGATTCCGTCGAATGCGTGTAGGCCACGTCTGGGAGACTTTTTCCTGAGACGGACCTCTTGGTTTATGACTTTTGGGGTTCGACTGTCAAAGATCTACGAATGATAGCCGGGACCAACGGCTTAAAGTGCTTTCCGAGGCATGAAGTATTATCGGGTAATGGATCACCCATCCACGAACCAACCGCGGGAAATGCAGCTTAACCTTCGATCGACTCGTACAGACCACGAGCCCTTTTATGTCGTCGTCTGTCCTTAAGTCTATTTTATTTTTGAGTACTTGTCAAATTAAATGTGTCAAACTGAACCGACAAAGTGCTGCCAGTCTGGTGCTTTCGACGGTAGATCTAGTGATTTTTGATGAAATTAGCGCACGACTAATTTTCGCGCCT
The DNA here is from genome assembly GCA_949128155.2 of Xanthia icteritia. NCBI lineage: Eukaryota > Metazoa > Arthropoda > Insecta > Lepidoptera > Noctuidae > Xanthia > Xanthia icteritia. The sequence goes on from OX421941.2 coordinate 12,336,276, forward strand.
AGTGTATAATTAAACGCTTTTTGTTTTCTAAGATGGCAGTCTCGTTTTACTTTTAAAAATGTCAGTACCTGCTGTTCTAAAACTAAAATCTGCCGATTTTTATGAGTTACAAACTTTTAAAATCTCCACATTTTACTATACTACCCTGAATTAATATTCAGAGCAATTTTTTCGTATCTTAGCAAATTATAATCAATTTAAAAAAATCATAGGTTCAGTTTTAAAATCGTTACTGATTTTAAAACTGTACCTATGATTTTTTAAATTAATTATTTGTGATTTTTGTAAATACTGCTCTTTCCTGTCAGACGTGGGGTAATTTTAAGCCACCTCCTTTCGCGCTTTTTGGATACGCTGATTTTATAAAGCTGCTAAGCGTCCATCTTTTTGTACAGACACCAGCACATCAACCTACTACAATCTGTCAAATTTCTTTAATAGATTTTCAACTTTATTACTGAAGTGAAAGGTTCAAATTTGATTGGGAAATTTTGACAGTTTCGGGTAGGTTGACCTGCTGGCGCCTGTACGTTCTGCCAAGACCGCGGTGCTGGACGTAGCATACACATTAGCGTGCGTACACACAACTACACATCAAGTTATACATTTCCAGTATAAGCTGACCTCGCATTGTAAGGAAATCCTATACAATGCAAGAACGTAAACGTCAGCATAAACTGGAAATGAATAGCTTGATGTGTAGCCGTGTTTACGCACTCTAATGTGTATGCTACGTCCAGCACCGCGGTAACCGTGTGTACATCCAGCACATATTGGGGGTTTTTCGGGATTTTACCCCAAAGTTCCCTAATTACCTGTCAAAATAAAATAGCCCTAGGCCATGCAAGTTATGAATCATTTTACCTTAAAAAAAAGAGCCAAATCCATAAAAACGGAAACACTTGCTGAATCTGCTGTACAGAGGAGTAATAGTGTTCTGTGAGCAAGTTTAAAACACTTATACGATCTAGCACAGCACGCACGATCACAGATTGCATCACTATCCATCTGCACGACGCTCGCGGTGTTGGGGGCGTTTGTTGGATTCAAAATTGCGTCGTGCAAATCCAGCAAGCAATTAATAATAATAATTGATATATTATGCCACTGTCGTTTTGCATCGTGTATCGTGCGTGGCCTTGGCGGGACATACAGCAAGATGTATGGTGAATAAGACGCTTTAGCACTGAATGGGTATTTTGATCTGGCATCACTGGTCACAACCTTAGACCGCTTTCCGAATTAGAACATAATCGCTCACAGCGCTGACATCGATAATAAAATTGGCGTTCCGATAAAGATATCACGATTATGACAGCTGAGGGCTGTCAACAATTCAGAACGCTCCTGAACGCACTCACAGTACTCGCTCAACGTCAAAACTTGCATAGGTATCATACACTCATCAACACGGTCTAGGAATATTTTTTAAAAAGCGAATTACGATCAATGTGTTAATTATTTATCTGACATGTATATATTTAAAAGATACGTTATTTAATATTCTACCATTTTTTAATAATGGTTAAGGTACTTCGATTAAAATTTCAGGATTTTATGGAAAAAAAATGAAGCATAGACGGAAACCGTATATGAATTAACTTTTAATTTATGAGTAAAAACTGAAAAAATTGAAAAATCATTTAATTTGTGTTTATAAACTTGAAGTTAGTAGTCTGAGAAAGCGCCCATGATGTTCATAACACATCGGCAACGATTCGGCATGCTCAGAACAAGGTTGTCAATGTCTTGCTGCGGAATATTGTCCCATGTCCTTCTGAGGTGCGCAAAAAGTTGATCTTCTGTAGCCAGATTTTCAGGAACTTCCTTCAGAGCTCTTCTTTGCAGCATATCCCACGCATGCTCAATGGGATTTAGATCTGGCGATTGAGCAGGCCAGTCTAAGGCCCTAACATTGTGTGTATGTAACCAAGCTGCTACCGTAATTCTCGCCGTGTGTGCCCGGGCATTGTCGTGCATGAGCAGGAAATCTTGCCCCATTTGTGTTCTGTGGGGCAAGATTACGGGCCCAAGCACCTGTTGGACGTATCGTTCTGCCGTCATATTGCCCCGCACCCAAACGAGATCCGTCCGTCCTCCAAGACGAATTCCTGCCCAAACCATAATTGTTCCTCCTTGGTATGGGTGAACTTCCTGAGGGTTCTGAAGACGGCTTCATCGTCCAGGAACTCGCCAAACACGCGTCCTTCGTGAATCTGGATGGAAGCCGAACCTGGATTCATCCGTGAACAGCATATTGGACCATTGCTCACGGCCCCAGTCCACGTGGTTCCGAACCCATTCTAATCGTCGTCCACGATTGCCTCTCCGTAAAGGTGGGACCCGGAGTGGTCTACGAGAGCGTAGATTGCTTTCATGCAGTCGCCTTCTTACAGTTTGGTCACTCACAAGCACTTGGTGTTCCACTCGCAGGCTTTGGACCAATTGAGTCGCCGTTGCATTTGGTTGAGCTCGCGCAGTAATTTGCAAAAATCGATCTTGTCTGGGGGTACTGATGCGACTTGGCCCCCGGTGCCTCTCCGCTACTTCACCTGTGGCACGATAGCGTGTCCACAATCTTGAAATTACATTTTGGTGGGTCCCTATGGTCTCAGCAACATTACGCTGAATAGACCCAGCTTCCAGCATTCCCACAGCTCGTAACATCTCCGCCCTTGTCAAATGTTGGCGTTGCATGGCTACAATACCTCAATTTTAACTTTATCTTTCGTTTAAAAATGAAAAAAAACTGTAACTAAACGTAATTCGTATTGTTTTCTAAATTTCTCACAAATGAAAATTCCCTCTCCTACACATCAAGGCATTTTTATGCCACCGAAACAAAAGAATTTTCAAAAATTTGAATTTGGAATTAGTCTGAGATAAATTACAAACAAATCGGTGTATGAAAGATTACAATGCGGCCAGTACTTTTCGAGTTATTTAATTGAGTATGAAATATCCCTAGACCGTGTTGATGTGTGTATTTCTTTGTGTTTATACTATAATTTTCTTCTTCTTCTTTGGTTAGGTGGCGAACGGTAGCCAGAAGCAAAATTTCGAAAATGCCACGTTAGTTTAAAGATAGGATGCGAGTCAAAACAAAACAGCACAACTGTCATTTTTGACAGTGCTCACGGAGATATTAGTAAAAGACATGGTCGGCGTTATCGCAAGATGGCGCATGTCATGACGTCATCTATGACGATTGAAGACGCACTGTTATCGCGCCCACTAATACGGTACAGGAGTTAGCGCGCTCAAATCGATTACAGCGGAATGCACCCTTAGTATTCTGTGGTCACGTCACATTCACAAGTATCACAACTGTCAACAGTGTCAATTTGTTCCGCTGCTAAGCTGCTAGATATTCACCGGCCTCATCTATTAGAAAATAAAAATATTTTATGTCGTTTTTATATATTCCTCAAATTAATAAAATTGTGTTAAGATAGCCCTGCTGTCAACTAAAATTAAAAAACGAAACGCAATAGTTAATGAATTAGTGAGAACTCCGTCGACAAACAATTTAAATTTTTGCTGGATTTGGTTTTGCAAACAGTTTATTGGTTGAGTAATTTGAATAAACAATTTAAAACCTATTTTGACACAAGCTCCACAAAAAACTACAGAAATGGCGCACGATATCATGGTATTTTAGTTATTTACATCATTCAAATACTTACATTTTGTTCCTTGGTTAGCTTTCTATAAAATAATATTTTTGTTTCAGAGTCAGTTTTACACAAGTCTTAATTTACCGCTACATGAAAAAGTTGACGAATTGACACGAATTATAGATCAGTCTACTCCAAACAAAGATCTTCAAAATTTGTTCCCACAGTTGATAAGTAACATATTCTCAAATACTTTCAACAATGGCTGGGGACTGCGTACTGTTACTGGTGATAACAAAAAGCTTGCATTTGAAGCTCTGATTGGTTTCTTTGAACCACTGGGGCCAATGTTCCGGTTATGTTATAAACTTTTATCTGACCCACAGTTAAAATATAACCTACCTCTAAATGTCTTACCTGTAAGTACCTACTTAATAATACATCTTATAATAAAATGTATGAGGTATCAACATACGGGATACCTTCTTTTCGCATAATGTTCTTTGCCCTAATATACTTCGGCATAACGATTTTGGCACAATTTGTTTTGGCATAATAATACTTCGGCATACGTTTTATGTTGGCATAATCATCTTAAAGACTAATTTGTTTTGGCATAAATTTGATTCGCATAACGTTAGTAGGCCTAAGAACCGAATTGCTGCAAAACCGACTCCACATAGTCTTGTTTGTCCTACCCCTAGAGTGTAATTTAAAATCGCGTAGGCGCGTAGGGGCGAGGCGGCCCGCGGGCTGAGGAGCAGGCGCCTGCGAGCGAGCCGCCGCCGGCCAACAAGCCGAAGCTGCGGTGGTGAGCGAAAGCCTTCTGCGAAGATTAGCACGCGTGGGGCCGCCGGAGGCCCGTAGCGCCGGAGCCGTGACAGAAACCCTGCCTGCTGCATGTTGCATGCTCGCTAGAATGCTGCATGCTGCATGCTTGCTTGCATGCTGCATGCTTGCTTGCATGCTTTAACTTTATGCTTGCTAAATTAATTATGCCAAACAACATTATGCTAAGTTATAATAGGTCTTAAAATTTTATGCAAATGAATAGGGAACCTCAACATACCTGTGGTAGTAACCCACCTCTATCTTATATTTATAATGTTCTATAATGTTGAATGTCATACACTTTATTAAGTAGCTAGCTATCTGTTCCAGCTTCGCTTGGGTGCAATTAACATGTGAAGATGGTATTCTGTTCATGACATGTTGTGCACAAGGTCTGAGCAGTATTCTAACAAAAAGTACTAGGCTTGCATCAATTCAAGATAATATTTGATTAGTATTATTAAGTATTTCATCTTGTATATATGTACATTATTTCATTTACATTATATATATTACCATATATATTTCATATATATGTCATACACATGTATTATTACATTATTTATATTATCCAAGGAGCTCGTGGCTAAGTCATAATTACCGCACGGGTCCATCCATCAGGCTAAGCTACTCTTGCTGGGTTTGGTCCATGGATGGGTGACCATGTTTACATACGGAGACTCCTCTGTGTGTCGGATAGCAAGTTAACCTGTTGGTCCCGGCTGTCATTCGTGGATTTTTGACAGTTGTTATGGGTCGTCAGAAATCCGAAAGTCTGACTACTAGTCTTACCAAGCGGGATTGATATAACCAGTTACTGGGTTGTGAAGGCAGATAGGCAGTCGCTCCATGAAAAATATTGGTATTCAGATGCATCCGGTTAGACTGGAAGGCTACCCCAACATAGTTAGGAAAAGGCTAGAATCTGCCTATGTCCATCTGGAAATACTTTTGACAGAATTTTTCAAATAGGAGCTTTGGTTCTGAAGATTACTCTCCACATATACACAAGCTTACAAAATATGCCCTCTACCTATAATAATAGTATATATTTATTTTAATATGTCGCAATGTTGTGGCCTAACCAGTACACCAACTACTACACTCGTAGATAGAGTATGGTATAGATTAGCTGTCAATGCCATATGAGATAGTGATAGTCTTTGATAGTCACTCGGTACTATCTAATGTAGTTGGGTAGTACTTTCTATAGAAATTGTACCATGACTGCCAATATTGGGTTTGGTTGTTGACTAGCAACTTGGCAAAATATGCTCATTGATTTGGAGTTGCGGACACCAGCCCATATTACTGCCCAACCAAAAAATTGGCATATATGCAAAAGACATAGAGAAATTATATTTCTTTTGGTTTACTCTTACTACTGCTACTACTGTCTAGCTCTCATTGGTGACTGAACACTCACCATCATCATTTTGTCACCAAACAAGTTCTCAGCACATGCACAACTTGAATTTAAAGTATTTGCTAGTAACTAGCTGGATCCTAATCTCTTTTGTTAACTACACTTATAAAACTTATTTATTGTATTTATTTATTTTATTATTTATGTACACACAGAAAAATAGATACAGATAAGACATAATCATAATTATGAGTACAAATACTAATTATGAGTAATGCTATTTCTTTTTCAGCTGGACTTACAGATGACTTTGGAAAGGGGAAGATGTCCACAGTTTTACTCTGATATGCTTGTTACCGACCCGCAAACTCTTAATGTGGTAGCTTTAGCACTCAGTATCCTTTAAAAGAGTAATATAAAAAAGTTTTTCACAGAGTTCAAGCAGGGTGGCATGTGCATCCAGCACAAAGTATTCCACAACTTTTGATGTTTTAATTGTATGTGAGAAAATATTGCCTTATAGTCTGACCGGGACCGCTGTTCCGCGCCTTAGAAATGCGTGGCGAGGCGGGGAGCAGCGTTGACCAATGAGCGATGGGCCGCCCGCTGTGAGCTTTGACAAATTAGCGGACTGCACTTTCCCTCTGTCTCAGGCGCGGGACAGCGGTTTCGGTCGAACTATTCTAACTAATATAATAAATGCGAAAGTGAGTTTGTTTGTTAAGCTTTCATGCTAAAACGGCTGAACAGATTTGGATGAAATTTGACACATGGGTAGACCACCTGGGTTAGGACATACGCTACACACGATCCCATAGTTGTCTGTCAGTAGAGGAGTAAATTACTGAGAGGAAAGTGACTCATTGACCCTTGCACAACTTCCTTTAACCCTTCCTTAACCTATAATAATGATTTCTGAAAGTCAGGGTGATAGGCATTTTAGGTGCAAGTTGTTAGTTTTCAGTTATCTGTAGTCTACATAAATGACATATTTTCCTACATTATGCTTAATCAGATCCATTTGATTACTACATCATCAATTTTGCCCTGCATCTTGTGAGTAACAGCCAACAAACAAGTTCTTGGGAGAACTGGAGCAGTGCTTACTTCGCTCTAGCATGTGATTATCTCATGCACTTCTTGCCTGCAGATCCTAACATATCTGTGTTGCCACATATACCCAACTACACTGGAAAAGTGCCCATGGCTGCGCCTCTACAAACAGCTAATAGGTACTCTTATTTTATGTATTTATTTTAAGCCTGTCTTTAAACGCACATTAGATATTTGTTCGCGCCAGACCGCGACTTCACTGTTGTGCTATTAACTACAGAAGTTTAAATACTTACTATTCGGAAAACAAAAAAAATAAATTTCTCTTGTCAAAGTACCTTTTTTTGCCAATCATTGATAGGTGTTACATTTATTTTCCAGGCCCTTATATTCTCCATCTCTGTTGCTAATACCTGACCTATCTGGCTCCAGCATGAGCAATCAACATACAACATCTCAAAATCAGTCACGCAATGAGGTTTGGCGCTCTGAAACAGTGCTACAAGCGTTTATTGATATTTGGATGAGTGTAGAGCAATTTACTGCCAGAAATGTTGAGGTAAGAGCAATGCCTGCTTATATTTGTTCATTTTCAAAACGAACCCTGCTATGCTAACTGCTCTTGCAACATTTATTTTGATCACATTGTGGTTATCAGCTGCAGTTTATTCTTAATTTGTTTTTATTCAATACAGATGTTCCAAAGGAATTACTCTACTATATCTTCGAGTCCAGAGCGCGTAAGAACAGTGCGGGTTCTTGTCAAGCATTTGCACTCTTTCTCAGCCAAACATATGTCAGACCCTGCTGTCCGATCATCAGCACTTAGAAAATATGCTCGACAGATAATGTGTGTTCGCGCCTACCATTATATCAAACATTTGGTTACGACTTGGCCACTAGATGCGTCGTTCAGACTCGTCATGGAACTATGGTTGAGTCTAATACAGCCTTGGAGATATGTAAACATCAATATTTCGCAAGACAGGTGAGATTATACTTATAGAATGGCAGGACCAAGTTGTTCTTTTTAAGTTTCCCTGAAAATTTGAAAATTCGGGAAGAACTGAAAGTGACTTTTTGTATGAACGATTTCTTAGACAGGACAATGTCTGTCTGGGCAGCTAGTTGTTGAATTATTTTGTTATTTTTTAAATCAAAATTGTTTTATTGTAAGTCTCGAATAGGAGCGAGCCTTTTGCAATCAACAGGGCACAAATCCAGAGACAAAGGTAGAAACACAATAAGTAACAAATTTACCAACCCAGGGGTCGAAAGATCCGCGTTCACAGTAATGTATCGCGGTGAATATGGTGATCGAAAGGCCAATACCAAAATAAACGTTTGTTTCTTCCAGGTTTCCTATGTCCAATAATAACCAAGAAGAACAATTCACGAACACACTGGATGCAAGTTTTACTCAGTTCATCGCTGAAAACTTTCCATCATACACTTGTATCTTCCAACTTGTACTGCCTCGATTTATGAGGCTAGACCTGAGTGCCTATAAGAACGCTGTTATGCTGTTCAGATTAGGCAAGGTATGTGTCTTTTGCTAAATAGAGCCAATTAATTACGGAGGCAGTCATAACTGAAAGTGAAATTAATTTGGCGTGATTTTTCAGGTATTTTCACAGCAGCATTTATGTCCTATTTTATGGAACTTAGAACAAGCAATTACTGACAGTGGTTTGGGACTAAACCCAAGTCCAGATACCAGTTATAACAATTCTGGTATTGAACAAAGGTAATTTCGTTCGTAAATTAATTCTAATGATTTAATAAATTTGTATGTGAATGTGTCTAATGAAATGATAAAATTCTGTTACAGTTATACATACAACGGCGTATCTTTACATAAATGGGTGACAATAGCTAAACAATCTATATCAGAATTGAATCTGTCAGCTAATTTCGAATATCAACCGATTTGGAGCGATAACATGCGATCATTTGCGTCTCAGTTAGTAAAGAGAATCGTTACTGCAAAAATAACAGCAGAAAATAATATTGAAGAGTTTAATAAGATATTACATCTACGAAAGAAAGGTAGATTTTCCAAATATACGGTGTTGGAACGGAAAAAACTATGAATAAGCACTATTCATTTTCGGGAAGACTATGATGATGAACAAGAGACTAAGTTATAACTAATTATAAAGCCTTAACTTTATTTTTCAGGCATATGGGGCGCAATAAAAGTCTTTCTGATGATAGAAGATCAGGATGAGGAAGTAGCTTTATTGGAAGAATCCAAGAGAGTGCCAAATTATTTAACTACCAGCTTCCATCACTTTTCTCATATATTTGGGGTAAAACAACTGCATTTGCATATTTTGTGAAAGCTTTATGATTTTAGGTTTAGAAAGTAATCATATCATAACATTGTAATACTGTAATAACAACTGAACTATAGGTGCTCTCGAGTGAGAATCATAAAATTATAACTTTGACTAAACTTTTTTTTAAATCAAACTCTTATAAAGCAAAAATAGAATAGACTTAGATATTAGCATAATATTATGACTTATCTCTTGAATTCTTATTTTTCAGCTGAATGAGAATACAGTGCTTCCTCCAGAGCCCATCATAGAAGATAATTCTTTGGAACATTCGTCTTATGTCAACACCACAAGTTTTCCACTGTCCATCACAAATAAGGTAAAAAAATTCAACATCAACAAGACCATTGGATTAGGTTTTTAATTATTATTTTAGGTAATCAATCGTTTTACAGAAAACTGTTTCATCGATTTTTGTTTCCTATAACACTATACGCGGAATTTATAATTCAATAAAATATATCAAATCGCCGAAATTTTTTACATAGCAAATAAGTAAGTGCATTTCTTCAAAAAGTATTTTCCTCGATAATCAACTCAAATGATTTTATGTCAAATTAACGTTTCAGTGAAGTTACTTTTCACCGAAGCTTGACCTACAAAAGTTTCAGTTTCGTTTTTTCATCGAATTTTAATTTATTATAAAGTAAAACTTGGTTAAGTGAGATCTGGATAAGTGAGACACCTCCATAGCTGGAACGAATGCTGAGGTCCCGACACATTAGCACTGAATTACCTCTATTAGTGGGACCAAACAAACCTCTATATCTGGGATACGCTCTTTCGATTTAATCGAAATACTATAAATGAGAATCTATAATTGAGACAGCGTCTATGTTGTTTATCTCTTTAACTGAAACTATATTTAAAGAATACTTTTGTAAGTATTCTGTACTGTCAAAAGTATTCTGTACCTCTATAACTGAGTAACGTCAATTTATTACCTCTCTAACTCGGACTTTATTGCAGATATCTAGACAAAATCAAACTGGTTGCTAATTCAATTGTATAATTTATATATTTAAAAAAATATATATTACATTGATAATAAAATTTTAGGAAAATCGTCTACTTTTACAATGTTTGTAAATATGTGAGCACTATGTATCTATCACATAATTAGTTTATCTGTTGTTGCTTCATTTTAAATTCTTAATTCTTTTTACCTATTGTAGTACCTGTAGTAATTTCATTCTAGGTGCATCGTCCTCACATATAATATATAACTAATGTACTTATACAAAATATTGTAAAACATTTTAAAAGAGTAACGGTGGAGTTTCTTGCCCATTCTTCTCCATGCGAAAACTACCTTTTGGAAGGGGCGACTAGTTTCAATTAATTATTTTTATAAATTTTGACTTTCTAAAGTGCCTTATAAGGGCCTATTTGAAATAAATGAGTTAACTTTGACTTTGAGATAAATTTCCATTTTGTTTACTAATTCTTAGTGTATCCGTAAATTCCGTTTTTTTTATATTTTTGATTGGTAATTGGAAATTATCAAATAACTTCTCCCGTTCTGGGCGGAGCGGGCGGGCGTGTCAGACTCTTAGTGACTAAAACCCACCCGAGTTCCTTCAGTAGCCTGTATGTTGCCAGGGGCCACGGTATCCCTTTCGGACTTTCCCGCGACCCCGTCAGTTGTGCTGACATCTCTTAGAGGCGCCCGTGGAACGCAATGCGCCGTCGACCCGGGCCTGGTCCTTATCGAACGGCGAGCTACCCATTGCTCACCGCCCGCAGGCCCGCGCCTACGGTGGCCGGGAATCGGCCTGCGATTCCCGACGCCCAGGGCGTCTCCTGCGGCGGCTAGGGGCGTGAGGGTGAAAAATTTGCTCCTCTCTCCCTCACGCGTTCCGCCTCCTCCTTCGCGAGCATTACTGCTTCGCAGAAGGAGGTGATGGCTTCCCATGTCCTCTCGCTCCGTATCATGGCCTGGTCCAGGGCCGGACGCGAGAGATCACCGCCGATCGCCTCCACAAGGACACGGTGGTGCCCTGCCCAAGCCGGGCAGACCTCTACCGTATGCCCCACCGTGTCCTCTGGGCGATCCATACAATGGTGACACACGCGCGTGTCCTCCCGCCTTATCCGAAACAGGAACCTCCCGAAACAACCGTGTCCGCTGAGGACCTGCGTCAGGCGGAAGGTGAGGACACCGTGGCGCCTCTCTAGCCACTCTTCAAAGAGGGGACTTATGGCCGCAATTGTGGCGTGCCCAGCACTGGGTTGCGACAATCGCACTCTCCATGACGCCATGAGATCCCGCCGGAGCTCTGTACCCTGAGCTGTGATGTCTCGCGGCAGCGGAGTAATGTCCCGGCGTTTCGCCTCCTCTCGCCACTCCCAAATGCACATTTTGCGCGAGGACTTTTGCCTTCAGATCCCATGGCGGCAATCCGGCAAGGAGGCTCGCCGCCTCACCGGAGACCGTGCGGTATCCCCGGATTAGCCGGATGGCCATGTTCCTTTGGGATGCGTTCAACCGGCGGGCTGGCCGCCGCCGCCTCAAAGAACGCCACACCGGAGCTCCGTAAAAGGCCATGGACCGCACGACCTCCGCGTAGTGCCTCCGGCAGGAGGCGTTTGGGCCCCTTAGATTGGGCAGGACCCGCTTCAAGGCAGTTCTGGCCCGCTCCAGCCTGGGAGCCAAATGTCGGAATTGCTCCACGAAGTTCCACCGGCTGTCGAGGACGATTCGAGTCCCAAATACTTCATCGTCGACTCGACGCCGAAGTGAACCCCTCCTACCGTCATTTGGGAACCCGACAATGGCGCGTTCCGAGGACCGTGAAACCACATGGCCTCGGACTTGTGCGGGACCACCTCGAGTCCCAACTGCCGTATCCTGTCTGCCTAAATGACCTCCAGTTTTAGTTTGGTTTTGCTCGTCCGGATCTTTATTTGAAAAATGCCGAAACGAAGGAAAACTAAAGTTAATATCCGTTTATGAAAGTGGAAAGACACGCGATGAAGTCTGTGTCGAATTTAATGTGCCAAAATCTACTCTTTGTAGAATAATTCAGCATTGCCGACTGAAGTACTCTATACAGTCGGTGCGCTATGACGGAATCTAAGGACCGCAGGGCGAGGGCGCCGGAAACAACAGGAGCGCCAGTCACCCTTCAGCCCTAGGAACTGTCATACGTTCATGAGACGCGTGCGCACATAGATTCATACCAAGTTTTATTACTTTATTCCTATTATTATTGTTAATGGCCAGGATAAATTAGTAGGTTAATAGTTCATTCAATAGTTCGTTCATTCTCATTAGGACAATAGTTGTTAATTGTGATTTGTGTAACTGTATATAAGTGTACATAAACTAAGTGTAAGAAGCTGTTATCATCTTTTAATTGCCCGAGATCCACAAACAGCCCACAACAATGTCAGAGGGTGGAAGCACGACCCCTCCCCAATGTTCGATTCCCACATGGAACAAATATTTGTATGGCCTACAAGTAGTTGTTCCGGGTCTGGCTGTCTGTGTATGTGACTTTAAATGTTTGTAAACGCACCCACGATACAGGAGAAATTCCTAGTGTGGGGCAACGTTTTTAAAATTCTTATTCTTAATGTCCCGCACCGACATATATAAAATTCGTCTCAGTGTTCTGAAGGAGAAGGAAAACTAAAACCTGTACGTTTATCAGAATATCCTGAATTCATATATCATGCGTTTTTGTACTGTTTATAAAATAAAACGTGCTTGATTATTTTTGTTTATTAAGTACCTTTTTTTGATTATTAGTAAAGATTACAACTCAAGTATAATGTTTACAAAATACGTTATTTTATTTAATAATCGCACGGTGCTGCGGCAGCGGCCGGCGGGCGCTAAATCTACCCCGACCCTGACCAGCTATCTAATTGCGTAACACATTTTCGTAAATGATTACGACTAATCCGTTTCATTTTGACAGTTCAACATAATTCATTGCGTTATTTACGTTGTTGAGCAGAAATTTTCTTTCGAACTTGTGAAGCATTAGCAATCTGTTTCAAAACGATTCAGATTTTGATTGATCGTGTATTACCTACGCAATTAGGGTACTGATCGGTACATTGGTATTCGACCACAGGCCGAATAAACTACTTGTTGTAAATTCTGTAAATAATGTCTCTATAAACTGATACTTTGCTTGGCTGATAGTTCTATGAAGCGTTATTCTATAAACCGAGACTGAACCGTTTTGTCGATGGAAATTAGTAAGATGATCAACAAGTGATGTAGCTATTAATGTAATGTAGCTAGTGATGTAGAAAATTATGTGAATCAATTATGCGTAACGATATTCGTGGAATAGTTTTGTGCGAACTGAAAATCGATGTAACAGTTTTGATAAAATAATTGATAACCGTTTTTATGTTTTCAGCTCCGCAGCAAATCTACTAAAGTACACTATATGGGTGACCCCGACCTGATGCCAATAACGACCTTTGAGAGCACAATATTAGTGAGGATGTTGTACCAAATAGCTTCAAGATTAAATGAAATGGTATGTTTTTAAACGAAATTATGAGTATTTGATACCGTCGGATGTATTTTTGGTTGATGACCGTACCTTTATGAGGCACTACCTAACAATTATGATTTTTCAATTCACAGTATGGAGGCCAGTTTACTAATTATTGGAATAGAAATGACTTGTGCGGATTCGTTGCTCGTGAAGTACTACAATCGCCTTGCACGATTCATACTTATGTGAAGGATGTAACAAATCATCAGAACATTCTGAGTGAAGAGCTCCCCCCACGCCTGTCCCTGCGCCGGCTCGGCTCCCACGCCTTCGTCATATGGATCAGTCTCGGCTATATCCTGATCAAGATGTTTTCTTTCAGTGGTTTCTTTTATATGTTTGTGTTAGTCATTATGTGGATAACGTTTGTTTTCACAAAAGCTACTTCTAAAATGTTAAGATTAATTTAAATCATGATCATTCAATTTTATAAAACTTTATTCTTACATCGAATAAAATATTTTCGTATGAATTTGTTTTTTTTTTTTTAAAGGAACAACGATTTTCCATCGATTATCAATGTGTATGAAAAACAAAAACACTGTAAATGTACCTCCACCGCACTGGCGTGGCCATAGATCTACATATAAGGGTCAGTACACACCGAGACGTGACGCGAAGCGACGCTGCGCGCACTTTTTAAGGTAGTGGTACAAAATTGTATAACTTTATTTACTACTCAAAAATCAATCAATTAAATGTGTATCACATTTAATTGGATAATTCGAAAGTGCCTTGCGGCGTTGCGCTACGCCTCGAAACGCCTCGCGGCGTAGCGCGACGCATCACGAAGCAGCGAGGCTGCCAGCGATTCTACGATGCGCCTCGCGACGCACGGTGGATCGAAAATCGGCTGTAGAAGACATAGGATCTCGATTTCTTAAATGTTATTTTTTTTGCTGGAAATGACTTCTGCTGATCATTACTATGTACAAAAATGACACCCGAGTTAATTCTGCCCAAAAACGAAGGAAATATATTTTTTTTACGAAAAATTTGTATGAAGCTAGTATGAAAAATCGAATTATCTCCTAAACGGCATGTTTAACCGTAATATCCTTGGAGGTGGTCATAGTGCTAATTATTTATGATTTTTTGGTTGCCGATTTGACGAAAAATTTAATGCCGTTTTTTTAAAAAAATCGTCAAAATATTTTTATTTATTTTTACATGTAAAACGATCCCTTTTAGTGTCCAAGTTAAAAAGTTCGATATGTTATTAACCCAAATATTAAGAACACACAAAACAAGAAAAATTAAATAAAAAAATTGCTGTTTTTTGACACATTTTTATTAATTTAAATAAAAAAAGATTATCAAACTCTTATTTAAGTAACATATAAAGTTATATTATATATAAAATAATTTAATTTAAGGAATTAATACTAAGCATTTGTAAAATAAAGTAAAATAAATTAAAAAAAAGACAAAATATCATTAAATATTACAAAAAAAAAAACCCAAACAGACTCAAATACAAATTTACAAATAAGTACATATATAATTTTTTTACAAATTTTCCTTATCACTCTCGTTGTCAGACTCCAATTCTGAGTCAGCATCCAGATTGGATATATCCAAAAACTCGAACTCAGTTTCCTGAAATTGAATTAAGTCGAGAGTTTCAGCAAAAAAGCTCTGCTTTTTCTTGGCATCTAACTTAGACCTTTGTGCACTTAGCAAAGGATCCGAAGAAACAACAAGCATATTTAAAAGGTCTTGATTGGAATCCTGCCTGCTTCTTTCCCGCGAATGATGTTCTCGAAACCTCCTAAAATCTTTGTTTCGAGACTCTGAGGCTTCTTCCGAGAGAGTCCCAATCGGCACAATATTATTTTTCTCAATTATGTCAGCCCCATGGATTAATAATTTATGAACGGTTGACGACATGTAGTATCAGTCGTATAATAATACGTACTTTTCTGCTGTTTTGCGGGCATAATCTCTAATTTTATTATATCGACCTGCTCTCCAGATATAATTGCTTGTAAAATTACAGCAAATCTTTTGATGAGGTCTTCATCCAAACCGGTTATAGCTGCAGTTTTATTAGGAAACTCAAAGAATTTTCTTGCAGTATTCCCGTCATTGGTGGTTCCCGAGCCTTGTTTTACTATATCAATCAACAGATTGAGCTCATCTTTGAATTTATTTTGAATTATTTTCTTCCTTGTCTGTAGCATTTCTTTGTGCTCATCACTTCTCGCTGCCCACCGTTTGAAGTCGAGCATGTATGCAATGTGTAACAGACATTCCATACAATTTATACGGGCGTGTAGGGATGACAAGCCAAATTCATACAGGTCAGAACACACAATTTTTGATGTTACAGCATCTAAGCGGTTCATTTCTGTAGGCTTTGCTAAGCACAGGTAGCACGATGCATTTGATCTAGCTTCAGAAAGGTAAGTGCAAACTTTAGCGTCGATCATCGTCATCATTAGTTCATGAGTCACCCTATTATTATTATTGCACTCTGTGGGGATAAGGGCCTCAATTTCTTCATCCATTTGTTTTTTCAGCTCAAGGACAACTGCTTCACTCTCCTTTACAAAAGTAAACTGAACTGGACGACAATACAAAACTGAGCATGGTTTTGGGTTCGTCCATAAGATGTTGTCTCCATCTGTCAGTTTAAGTGGCACCAAGGAGGTCATGAAAATGCTCGAGTCATCTTCCTCACCCTCCATTTTCTGCTTGTATCGGCTTTGGTTAGAAGCACCATCAAATCCCCACTTGGATATCAGCTTCAACTGCTTGTTATGCTCTTCCTTAGAAAGGCTTTGAAGGATTCTTGTAACTGTGAGCTTGAAGTGTAATCCTAGCCGATGAATCAGTAACTGTCACTGATTGCTTCGGAGGGTAGCAATCAAGCATAGTTTGTTGCACTTTATATTAAGATGGATAAATATCCTTAGCACCTTCCCGAGTGGCAGCCTCTCGCAAAGTCGCAACGTAATATATTGCCACTTTGAGAGTTTTAGCGAAAGAAGCAATCCAAGCGCCTTTTCTGACGTAAATATAATTGTTTTGCTGGTTTCTTAAGCGTTTCATTTAATTTAGCTGCTGCTTCAGGATTTTTCATCATGTATTCGATGACAGAGGCGATATCTCCATGCCCTTCTTCTTTTAAACGTGCTGCAGCTGCATATGCCAATTCACTGGAATCTTCGCCTGTGTGTTCATCAGATCTTCTCTTTTTTTGTTTACTTCCCAGATCTTAGAATGGTTTACGGGATCTTTTCGTCATTGTTCCAATGGACGTTGATGTCGACGGTTCTGGAGAGACTGAGGGCGCTCTTGGTATCTCATCAACACTTGGTTCTTGATTAACTAAAGTTTGCACAAAACTCGGCCAATCAATATTTGCTCCCAACCAATTCTCGTACTTTCTCCTGAAATTATCAAGGAATCGGTTGGATTTCTGCCACCTTTGTAAAGCGGCTCGCGTAAATCTCCGACAAAATTCTTTGAGAACAACACGATCTTCGTCAGACAGGCAATCGCCTATGCGGGATACAACTGCACTGAATAATACTTCATGATCAAATGAAGTACTCTCACTTCGTAGAAGAACAAACAAGTCTAAATTCGTGATTAAACTTTTCATTCTAAGATTTTATAGTCGCAGATTTAGTGTTAGCAGTTACACAGTTGTGATCAAACTAAATTATAAAACAAAACTTTAGCCCTTTTATTGCAAAACGCCAATATTTAGGTAACTACCCTCATTAGTTATCTTCTCATTAGCTAATGAAAATTTATAATTGTCACTAACTATTCTTAGAACTCATAGCACTGCTAATTAACAAATTAGCTTACTTATCAGGAAAAGTTGAATGTAATCCATAGTTGGCATTGTCGTGAGATATTGAAAATCATTAAATCATCTATAAAGACTCGTTAGAAGATCTAATCAGTGTAGTTACTTAATCACTTCTTTTCGGACTCATTAGAAGAGTAAACAATTGGTAATTTGGTTGTATGAAAAGTTTTAAAACTCATGATGTGTTGATAAATATCTAGCTCAAACATAGTTGTCTACGTGTGGGTGTACTATAAACCTCTGCCAACTCCTTCGGAAATATAGGAGTGATGCTATTTTATGTTACGTGTAGTTAAAAGTCCGTGTTCTTCAACATAAACACTAAAAGGAATCGTTTCATATGAAAAAAACAAATGAAAATATTTTGACGATTTTTAAAAAAAAACGGCATGAAATTTTTCGTCAAATCCGCAACCAAAAAATTATAAATAATTAGCACTATGACCACCTCCAAGGATATTACGGTTAAACATGCCGTTTAGGAGATAATTCGATTTTTCATACTAGCTCCATACATTTTTTTCTTATAAAAATTATAACTCTTCCATTTGTGCACACATTTACTTCATATGACATTTTATAGAACAGTAATGATCAGCAGAAGTCATTTCCAGCAAAAAAAATAACATTTAAGAAATCGAGATCCTATGTCTTCTACAGCCGATTTTCGATCCACCGTGCGACGTCGTGCTGCGTCTCGCGGCGCAGCGCGAGGCGCTCTTCAAACACCATCGCGTCGCGTCACGTCTCGGTGTGAACTGACCCTAACTCACGGTACATACTTGTATAACTAAAGATACAAACACACAGAACTTGTTTTGTAATGGGTGTTATAACAAAACAAGTTCTAATTTTAGTTCAAGCTTAAACCATCGAGCCAGTTATTGTATTTTGAACTTTATTCCCACAAAGTTCTTGATACAAAATGTACAACTTGGACTCTGATATAAAGTCAGTTGTTGTATTATAGTTATTATAAAGCTACGGTTTCCCAGAAGAGTGGTGGCCATACGTATCGGCCAGAGTAACTGCCTAATTGCCTATCATGAAAATATAGCAGCGGCAAAGATTTTGATGTTTGATTCGCCCTACCGGCCGCGTCAAAAGATAGTCGCGTTTCTTTTCGTTTCGACACCTCTGACACACAAGGACGCAGTGACTCAATTGTGATCAATAAAAAGTACTCCGTGATTTTGATGGAAACGCTATTTAAATCTTTGGGGTTTGACTTTACGGTGTCAAAAACACTACGAAAACACACCCACTTACTTTCATAAATGACGTTTCATTCGTGGGGATAAAGAAGTGTTCATGTCACGACCGCTATTTTGAATCTCGAGCGCATGCAGCGATGAGCCTGAACTCAAGCGAAACGAGAGAATTAAGACCTGAGTGCAGTGAGGGATTCAAGCACGCCCAAGACGAAAACACTTATATCTCCGAGGAGAATACTTTACTTTCTACACCTGTGAGGAAAACGGTCATTCGATTTTTTTTTTTTTCTATATATTTTCATTCGAATTTTCAGTTGAGGTTCCAAATTCAACTCACATTATTGACCAGCGGGTTATAATGAAATTTATTGCGATATCCTAGACCCCAAGCCTTTATTGACTAGGTGCGGTGAGGTTTGCACGACATAGGTCCTTCCTAGGTATAATTTGAGATTTTCGACGGTGTGAAAAGATTTTTACGTTCGTCGAATTGAAGGGGCTCGAAGGTTTGGGCTTGGACTAAAGTTAGAACTCGTTTTGTGATGACATGAATAGAGTTTTAAACTTCACCGGCGGCGGCGTAGCGACGAAGAATACACATGTTAATGTTTTGCCGCAGATTCGTTTACAAAATACGCAAAACTTTAACGTGTGCGTGTCACATTCGCGTTTGGGTTTACCATCGTGGTGAAAGGATTAGTCATTGCTCAGCTAGACTCTGCGTTACCGATTGCGCACTGTCCAGGGTGTGGCGGACGTTTGGAATCGCAGTACGATTTATATTACCGCCGCCGCTCGAGGAGGCTTCTTTCATGCACCCCGACTGCGGAACACAGTAGGCCACTGCAAGCACAATCTAGCAATTTGGGGCATAATAATAGATCCCACCGATAGCCAGCGCGAACGCGGTGTTCTTGACCAAACCATGTCCCATATGCTGGGCTGGAGTATTCAAAATGTCCATACACCTGCACTTCTGAGGACCTAAAATAGATCAGAAGTGCAGGTGTTGTTGGTGTGCTACTGATGCCGCGATTGCCGTGGCCATCTACTGGGCTCAACTCGTTTAACACAACGCATGTTTTACCATCAATTCCAAAGGAAGAACAAGAAGCAATCGCGTTACGTTTGCAGCATAAGCTTGCAGAAACACAAGGTAGGTACTTATGTGTTTTCTAACAGTTAACAAGACCATTATTTTGCTGTGCGAAATAGTCCCAGACATCAACTCGGTAACGAAGCTGTAGTATCACACAGTCGAGAGGTCAACGAGGTCTGTGCCTCCGTCGAGCAAGACACTCCTCAGAAGTAGCCAGGGAAATTAACTGTCTAATTAGTACCAACTGAAATTGTCTGTTTATTCAAATCACAATTGTCATTCTTTGTCAGTTGAATTAAATGGCTATCACGGAAATTGACGTACCTACTTAGTGTCAGTTTGAAGAATAATTAATTTCCCCGACAGTACAAAGAGCTAAGTTCCTACTGTCAAAGGGATGCCTCAGAATACACCTAGCTTCTGACGTATCATAAGTGCCTATGTAGGTTTATGAGTTGACATGCTAAATGTCTACTATATGCGGACGATTTAAAGTTAGTACCAGGTACTCGAAATTACCGAGAATTGCACTCGTGATGATCTTCAAAGCTCTCAATAAATTGTATTTTAACACTAGTAAGTGTTATGTTATGACGTTCAGCCGGAAATCACGACCTAGTCAAGCCGTATACATATTGGGTGATACAGTCGTAACTCGCGTATTCAACATCCGTGATCTTGGTGTGACATTTGACTGTCGCCTGACATATCACGAGCACATCTTAGTGGCCGCCGGGTCATACAGACGACTGGGCTTTGTCTTGCGTAATGCACGTGACTTCCATAATCCTATCAAAATATTGTATAATTCCCTTGTTAGAAGTAAATTTGAATTTGCAGCTTGTATTTGGAGTCCATATGAATCAACATACACCCTAGTAATTTAAAAAGTTCGAAAGGCCTTCCTACGCTACTTGTATAAGAGAAACCACGGGTACGAGTACTATCCATTTATGTACCCCACGAACTTTTCACTAGGTATTCTAGAATCTCCTTAGCTGTCCGGCGGTCTCGAACGCAGATCATCACTGCTCTGAAAATTATACTGAATGTAATTGACTCCCCAGAATTGCACAACATTCTATGCACATTTTATGTCCCTGACAATTACCTACGTCACCGGTCTAACCGCTGGCACAGACTATTCGCGACTGCACAGTGCCGCACAGTGTCCCGTGCGGATTCCCGCTGTGTCGCATGAGCAGCGCAATCAATGCCCTTATTTTTGACCTACCCGATTGTGACGTGTTGACCGACAGATTCAACCAAGTCATGTTGTTGTGCTCAAGATTTTGTGAAAAACATTGTATATAAATAATTGCATGTCCTAATAATTTGTAACGTAACGAAATGTATTTTTATTTTTTATTTATTTATTTAATTACTGTAACTGGTGTGCAACCGTTGTAATTAATAATAATAAATAAATAAATGAGAAATAAAATATTATGAATTATAATGAAAATTATTTAAATAAACAACTTAAAGAATTTATTAAAGTAGCACTTAAACAATATCCATACGGAATAGAAAAACACAACAGTCGCACGACGGCTATAAGGTTGTATAAAGCTAACAATATTTCTTGAGAGTGAGTTTGGGGACGATGTTCATTGAGGCCAGTTCTTGGAAGAGCAGTTTGCAAGCGTAGGGCATCTCGACACTGGAGACGGCGGCGGACGAGTGGCAGGCGTGACACCACGCGCGCGACGCTAGGCGCCCGCACGCGCCGCAGATGTCCGCGCTGAACGCGTCCGACGCCAGCATCAGGCGCTCCATCAGCAACATACTGCACAAATAATCAAGGCAATGGCACGTAAAATTTAATCGGAGAGGCAACCGGATGGCGATTGGTAATCTGTGTCTTGAAGTGATAACGGATCCCCCATGTACCGTCCGCATGGACCCAAAATGGATTTAAAAAAATTGCAATCCGAAAGACACGGGCCGTTTACACATTCGCGAATTTAGAAAAAAAAAACAACATTTATGAGGCAACCGCTCCAAAATTGGTGAACTTATTTTATTGGTATCACTATATGTCGTAAAAAAATGCCATCTGATCCTGCGTTTCGGATGGCAATTTTTTTAATCATATAAATAAGGTATAAACTTCAAAGCAAACGCATTTTCATCCGGTTACCTCTTAATTTTTTTTTTAATTTTGCCCCCGTCCCCCCCGTTATCTCTGCCCTCGTCCATTTGGGGTCCAAACCCAGATACCACTCGCCATCCGGTTGCCTCTCCGATTAAATTTTACGTGCCATTGCTTTAACCAAAATAGGATAAGTACAATATTCGTTATGTAAGTGACTATCGCGGAACACTCCGAGGCAATCTGAGGTAAAAGCGAATTTGTGTTTGGAAGGCAAAACGAAGACATATCTGAGATAAAAATATCAACCTTATTGACGTAGAAAAAAAGTCTTAAATTAATTAAATAACCACTAGTCCGTGAAACCACTTAAGCGGATAGGCAGGCACGTGTTTAAATTTATTTATTTGCTCCTTTATTCATTTAACGTGTACAACCTTGTACAAGTTGAATTAAAGTCTAAAATAAGTATAGGCAGACACCAGACACACTGTAAACAACATATTTTGTCAAGTATTGTTACTGCAATGCTTACCTCGCACCATATCCAATGAGACAGTCTCGCTCCATCTCGCCGAGCCGCAGACCTCCGTCTCGCGAGCGTCCTTCCGTCGGCTGGCGAGTGAGCACGGCACGAGGACCGCGTGCGCGGGCGTGCATTTTGTCTTGAACCATGTGCTTCAGCTTTTGGTAGTATACCTACATAACAGAAATACATTTTATAGGACCCTGGCTTAAGATGAAATGAATTACATATTACTTAACAAAGATGTCGTAAAGAGACAGCGCAAGTTGCTTGGCTACTACTCAAAATAAATATTAATAGGAACATTGTTTAATAGCGTATAAAACGCCCCAAAGTTATAGGTACCTACTTGAATGCGCGATTTTGTACTAATAAAGTGTAGTAGTTTACGGAGTATTTTTTTTATATATCGTATTTATACTTACAGGACCAGAATAAATATAAGCTTCCAAGGGTTCTCCAGTTAAACCAGAATAAAATATATCTTTGCCATGATAGTTATACCCGTGTTTTTCCAGTTCACGACATACATCACGAACCTTGGACCCACCAAATGCAGTACCTGAAGGAAACATGTAACAATACTGAAATATAAATCTTGCGAATATATTTTATGAATTGAATTTCAATGAAAACCTTCATACCGTAATGAAATTTTCCTTCCATCAAGCCAGCTTTTCCCGCTAACAGTTCGATAGTTTTCCCCACCGTCATTCTAGAAGGGAAACCATGTGGGTTCATGATCATGTCAGGACAAATGCCTCTGTCGTTAAACGGCATGTCTTCCTGCTGCACAATCAAACCGGTCACGCCTTTCTGACCGTGTCGGGAACTAAACTTGTCTCCTATCTCCGGAATACGCGTCTGACGTAACAATATTTTAATAAGAAAAGCATCTTCCGAGTTTGACGACACCATAACTTTTTCTATATAAGATTCAACGGGCCCTTTATACGTGATGGGAACATCTTTGTAATCCACCTGTTGTGGCTGGCCCTGCGTGACGGGGTTCAAAGTCGCTGGCGGCATCTGCTTATTTATCAAAACTTGTCTATTTTCAACCATTTCGCCGGGTGCAGCAATGCCGTCCGTATCAAGAATTTCATGTGCTCTAATAATTTTTCCAGTCGTAGCATCTCTCGAAGGTCCCAAAATCCTATCAGAGGTTTGATTACTGTATCTCTTCATAGTAGTTTTGGCACTTTTGTATACAAGGCAGCGGCCGTACCCGCGGTCGATAGATGCTCGGTTCAGAATCAAAGCGTCCTCGATATCGTATCCGCTGTAGCTCATGACGGCGACAGTGGCATTCTGTCCAGCTGGCAGTTTGTCAAAATTCGTCAGTTCTATCGTTCTAGTCTTAACCATTGGACATTGTGGATAGACTAAATTGTACATTAGTGTATCTATCCTGTTTTTCTGATTGTAGCCAATAGTACCTGAAATATTAATGACATATTATTATCACGTATTCAGGACCCTACTTTTATAGGAATAATTCATACTAATATTACAAATGTGAAAAGACCAAACAAAGCTACTTTCATTTCGTTAAGGCGTGAAAAGGTAGCAGACAGACGTTTGTTAGCTTTTCATGTCTTAACGTTTGAATGTATTTCGATGAAATTTGGCGCACAGTTAGATCATGAGCTGGGTTAGGACATAGGATCATTTTTAACCCAGTACGGTGGTACATTCCTATGGGATAACTTCCGAACTCCATGCGGGCTAAACTGCAGGCAAAAGCTAGTAAATAATAAAAAAACCAGCTGTGGCCGGCGACATCGCCTGCGTTTTTTTTTTATATACACGCTGGATGAAAAGTAGCTGACTAGCCTACGTTGTCCTCCAGGTCTTAGGCTAATTGGTTTAGGTGTGAAAAGGTAACAGACAGAAAAACAGAGTTCCTTTCTCATTTATAATTACAATATATAGTATATATAGGGATGCATAGATGTACTTACCCATCGCTTGTTTACCCATAGCGCATTGGTAGGTATTTCTAGGACTCTGATTGTGATGCGGGTAGGGGACCAGACCCGCACAAACACCGAGAATTGTGAACGGCTCAATTTCCAAATGCGTGGTAACATACGGATCTATATCAATTTCAAAAGTAGCTATATGACTATCATTCTCCTCGTTTACGTCCAGGTACTCAATAAGTCCATCGTTTAAAAAGTCTTGAAATTTTCTGATTCCTCTATTTAATTCGTTTATATGGAATTGTTGGACTAGTGGGTAGCCCTTTTCTACAATGATATACGGCCTACAGAGTCGACCGCCGTCGCTGCATATGTAAACTGTCCTCTGATTGTGATTAGGGTAAATGGACACGAAAGCCGATATGAGTCCGCGTCGTCGGAACATTCTAAAGACTTTTATAAGCCGTTTGTATTGTCTTGAAACACCTAGTATATTACCTGAAAATAATAACATGATGAGATTTCTTATTACTTTTGAGTAACATCCAAGCATCTGGTTAATGCCTAACCATTAAGAAACACCATGTAGACGGCCGGGTGATTGATTTCCTCGCCACCTAACAGTCTGACATCTTCTACGCCCGCGTTGCGAGCGAGCCTGGCGATGGGCTCCTCCGAGCACTCGGTGGTGATGTGCGTCATAAGCGCCAGATTCTTCACGAGGCCGCACGCTTCACCCTCCGGAGTGTCGGACGGACACAACATGCCCCACTGCGAAGGTTGCAAGGATCGCGGTCCAGATACCTTCCTAGTCTTTTCAAACTGAGAATTAACTCTGGTCATCATACCCAAGGCTGATATGTAACTTAGACGACTTAACACTTGAGTTACTCCATGCCTTTCCATTTTGAATCTTTTGATTGTCCAGTTACCCTGGAAAATAAAATAATGTTAGACGACACATTATTCCTAGATTTGAATTTACTGAAATAAATATTTATAAAGTCTTACAGAAGAAATGGCGGCGAACAATCCATTCGCAATCAGATCAGGTCTCATGTGTTTAACAACATCAAACGGCGCAGCTTTAACTTTAGGTATTATTTTGTCTGCAATCGATTTCAATTCCCAATTGAATCTTTTGAAAAGATCTTCAAACATCAAAGCTAGCAAAGAGCCAGCTAGCTCAAGTCTCTTGTTTCCATAGTAGTCAGGGTCATCAATAGCAGCCTTATTTGTCTCAGCTTCAATTACTCTTTTAACCATTATAGCTAGGTAGATAGCTTTTACATAGAAATTATAGTTTTCTACTGCTACATGAGCTAGAATTGTTGTAGCCAACAAATCTCGAGCCTCGTCAATGGGAGTACGTACTTTAGCACCGCCTGATTGAAACCTGTGAAAAGAAACAACCACCAACCACAACAAAAACACCATTACATTTAATTAAAAATTAAAATACACAAGCAAGGCTATTTATTTATGAACTAGCTTCCGCCAGCGGCTTCGCCCGCGTGATATATCTTTATAAATTATAGCCTATAATTATTTTTTCGCAATATTTTTAATGAAATAATCTTTATTCTGCTCCAAATTAATCTCTGTCTACCTGTAAAAACTACATCCAAATCCGTTCAGTAGTTACGCGTGTTAGTGCGCGAAAAACCAAACAGACAGAGAAAAGAATTCTAAAAATCACTGGTTTATTTCTATTACTTTCCTTTAGTTAATCATTTATATTTTTATTACTTTTCTTCAGTATACAGACTCACCGGATTCTATTGTTTTATTATATGTATAGTTTGTATACCTTTTAACCTTAAGTTTACTTCCGATATAAGATAGAGCTTGATTTTGAGTAAATATTTTTAAATTATGACAATCCATGATGCAAGGGGCCATCTTTTTCAGAGATGTATCATCAGTGCCAATGAGCTGCATAATTTCTTGATCACTGCAGATGCCCATAGCCTTAAAGGCGACTGCAATAGGTATGTCCTGAAAATTATATGCAAATTAGTGTATGTCATAGAGAAAATAGTAATATATAAATGTTTTGTTTGGTGTAATGGCTGAAATAGAAATTAATTTCCACAGAAAAAAATCATTTATAGGACTTCTTTTCTAGATAATTTCAATAAAAATTACAGATAGGTTAGATATTACAGTTACAGGTAGGTAGATTACCTTTACCTAGTAATTACTACTTACATCAGACAAGGCATTATGTCTCAATACATATTTTCCATTTTTTACAATGACATTAGTTCTGGTTTTCTTTTCATGTGTGGAACTAGTCACTTGACATTGAATGGCTCCTTTGAACTCATCAACAATCATGCGATTCCTGGATAATTGTTCTTGGATCAATATCACTTTTTCTTGACCTGTAAGTTTTTAAATAATAATAAATAAATGTATAAATATTACTTGAGACAGAATCAGTGATAACAATAATTTAGGATAACTCTTGGCTTCATAAAAAATTGTAGAAGGGATGTGACTAATTTTTGAGATTCATTATGAACTTTTTTTCAATATTTTTACTTTAATCTGCTTTAACATTAAAATCAAGTATATTATGAAATCATTTACCCCTAATGATGAAATAGCCGCCTGGATCATGTGGACATTCATTAAGTTGTGCTAGTTCAAAATCGGATTTATTTGTTAGTACACAATTTGAAGACCTTAACATCAATGGCATTCTGTAAACAATAAAATGAAACAACATACATAATTATAAACAGTAAACTTATTAGTTATACACTTAACATGTGATGTTTTAGTGTTTTATTCTGTATTACTTTTTAAAATATGGACAGCAATATGATATTGAATACGCACCTTCCAATCAATTGTTTATTTTTTATAACCCTTTGATTGCCTCGTATATATTCTATGTCAACTGTGATTGGTGCAGAATATGTCATATCTCTGAGCCTGCACTCATGGGGAGTAGTGGGCTTGGTAACATTGTAACCTTCTTCTAAGTCTGGTGTTCCCACATACGCATTTAAATATTTTATGTAAAATAATGGGTCTGCATCACAGAACACTTTTTCATTGGCTTGCACTATTTTCTTTATTTCAACATTAATAAAATAGTTGAAAGAATCAATGTGCTGTTTAACCAAGCCTTTGACTTGTAAAAATGAAGGCACTAATTTCCATTTGTCCTGAAAATTAACAAACTTGTGAAAACTTCAATTGATGATTCCATTTACATCCATCTATAAACAATAAAAAGCAATTGTCCTGACTCACACTATGAAGTGTAGGCTTTATTGTACAGAGAGCACTGTAAGAACTAAAAAATTGACTTTGAAATATTTTACAGGAGGATGACTGAAGGGTCAGTATGTAAACATTGGAATAATAATCCCCCAGATACAATTAGGGCTGTTCTGGAACAACAACAACTTCTAGTATGTTATTGTTACACATTGGTAATGTGACGGTCTTATATTGGTAGAACTTTGTAGTGGTTTTTTTTTTGTTAACAATTTTTACGCCATTTGAAGGGACCTAACTGGTCATGTGGATCACTGCGGTCAGTTCCATGGAAACGTAGCAGTTTAAAACATATTCCTCTAACTAACCTCCAGAGTTTTTATAGGATCTCGCGAACCCTTAGAAGAATCCCAATCATTTTGTCTCTTGTTAATCTCCCCCATGATTAGTTTCTATAAAATGGTACTTGAAAACTTCATCAATCTAACCGTTATTGTACAGAGATTAACGAACAGATTGTATTTTATTTGATAAAACCGCCCAAATTAAACAATCAACGATTAATCACATTTTCTCTTGCTGCAAAACCACACGTCTTGTTGTTGACAAAATGACAGCCACAGATGACAGCTCAACAGAGCACTATAAAAATAATTGTGACAGCTCATTGACTTACGGTATATGTCATTGTGACGGCTACCTACATCGTGCACTTGACGGCCACAACCACAGAATACCAGAATACTTTGTATTAGCCCAGGTAGGCACGGACGTTTTTTATTGCGTCGATTTGTTTTCGTACACTGGTTTTTCAACTCTCGGTATTGATCCGAGCATTGAGAATCCAACAGAGCGCATCCAACGCGTATCCCAGCGCGTCAAGAAAACACACTGTTAGATATTCCACTCTCGACGCTAAGCAGCGTCGAAAATCCAATACGTGAAAAAAATCATCGCGATAAAAATACGCCCGTGCGTACATGGGCTTATACTGAAATTGAGACCAATCTTGTTCCGTCGAACGGGGTCTTTTGCGTTCATAAATAAACTAGCGCCATCTGATATTCACAGTTAGAACCACACCTTAGATAGGACACTGGTATGGTATGCTATAGCTATGTAACCTATACATAGCTGTGTATAGATAACAATATGGTGGTAGTATGGGTATAGATTCTATAGTATTTTTAGTTATTTTTAGTTCATTTCAAGGATTAATAAATAGTAATCATCTTTTTATTACTATAGAACTATTGTTAGAGTGTGTTATAGGTTTTATAGAAGATGAAATGAACAATTTAATTTCATCTTCTGGTAATTACATCGGGGTCGAAGACCACATCGGCGAGATCGGTATGACGGCTGTCGTTTGTTTTTGTGCACTGTACTGGTGGCCCTACTGCTCTCCTGGAGGAGTGTTATGGGGTCATCTGGGTTGGAGAGAATATGCCTTGGACAGCGGACTTGATTAATGTTAGAGGGGATATAATATAATTGGCTGCCTCGACAACCAGAGGGTTGCGATGTTTTTCGGCGAAGTTAAAGTAACGTTTGGACATACGTTTTAGAAACTGGTGTATGGTGGGGATTCTGTGTAAGGTCGAGATGGAGGATCTCGTTTCTGACATACCAGGGGGATCCCGTGGCCTTGCAAAGGACTCGGGCTTGAGTTCGCAGGTTGTGTGCATGTGTGGGTTACATACCACTACACTACACACACGTGTTTACACGTGTATACATACTACTTTGTACACCCGGCTACACATCAAGCAATGCGAGGTCAGCTTATACTGGAAATGTATAGTTTGATGTGTAGCTATGTGTACCGAAGAAATTAACTAGAAGAATCCTATCTCAAACTTCACATTACACTGGAGTTTTATCTCAGTTTTGACTCATGAAATCATTTTCCGGTCACAAATATGGATTAGTCGGACGAGTCAGTTATTGAGTCTCTTATCTTTAGTTGGTAAATACATCTACGATTATAATCCAACAAAATTAAAAAAAACATATTTAAACTTATTTTGTACAGTGACTACATATATACTACGTGATTTTGTATCACTATACCCTTTGCTGTCCTCAGTTTTTTGTGCATGAATGAGCGCCCTGCTGGTCACAACTCACAGTCACTGTCAACAAGTTGAATTTTTGATGTCAGCTCAAATGTCAATGTCATTTGTATGCCTCGTTTACTCGTTATTGGTTTCAATGGGGTTATTCAAAACTTTATAGCTATTGATAGGTGGCAGCACTGCTGTTAGTCCAGAAACCGTCATTTTTATGTATGTGTGTGTTATGTTGATCACAAATTAATTGAAAGCTAGATAAATATGTATGTGACTTGTGGTGTAGCACAATCAAAAGTTGAGCTAAGGAAAAGGGAAGCATCTACCACTGGTGAAACAAAAGCTATTGTGGAAATTTCAACAAATTATGAATGAATGTTAAAATGATAATGTTATGTTGTTTTGTTTTGTGTCTGTTGACTTTAAGTTTGTTTTTTGTTGAAGACTCGTCCACCACTAGTCTTCAGGCAACAGGAATAACCTAATTGGAGTTGAAGACCAACTCGAGGATGATAAAACTGATGAAATACTGATGTAATCAATGATAATAGAGACACGCACACCCCTATTGTAATGTATTTACATACTACATCAAAAGCGCTTGTAAAGAAAACGGACTTCGTTTTCTTGGGAGCATCAGTTTATGAATTTCTCCCATAAAAGTCTTCAGACTATAAATGGATAGCACATAGGCACATAGTCCTGACAAATTATCGCCTTTCCAATTTTTTCTTCAGAGAGTTTTCTCCCACAGTCTTTTAATATCTTTTCGGAAATGGGTCCGTATTTTTGCAGTCAACAGCTGCGCAACGAGGAATGTTATTAATAATGCGTAAAAGAAGTCGCTTGTTTACAATTTTATAAATAGTGACAATGACTAGCTGTCAAATTCTTGGACTAGTTACGACATCTGAAGCTGAAGTGAGAATTTTTACCCCCCTTCTACGAACTTGTTCTATCATTATTTTATGAGTGGAAACCAGCGCTGCCATGAACTAGCACTACCTAGTAAGGCTGCCTGTCCATTGAGGCGGAGCGAGGCAACGGAGCCGAGTGAGGGAGTAATGCAGAGTTGCGGACTATGTCTGTCAATTGATGCGAAGCGAGGTATTGCGGTGCGGAGTTGCTGACTGTGCGGAGCTAGCCCGAGTTTACGCCACGAGTCATTTGAGCGGGCTGCAATACCCCGCGGCCGTTTTTCTAATCGGTCAGCGGTCCATTGGTTAATATTGTCACGGCTCCACACATAAAATCTCCGTTCCGCTTCAGTGGGCAGTGATTTGCAAACTAGTTAATTAACTAGTTAGTTAACTAATTTGTACAAAACCGGGAAGCGGAAAAAACCTTCCGCAGGCTATTGCAGTCTGCCCAAATTACTCGGCCTAGCTCCGGTCCGCACAGTCCGCAACTCCGCTCCGCACTACCTCGCTCCGCATCAATGGACATACACAGTCCGCATTACTCCCTCGCTCCGTTCCGGACAAACTGGTTCTTTTGTAAACGAAATTCTCTTTTTTACATGGGCAATATTAAGAAAAAAAAAACTGACTGACAGCGGCTGCCTGCCTGAGCCCTGAAGTCAGAAGCAGTGCTGGGAAACTCCGAACAAATATTTTTTGTATGGGATTTGTGACCGTTCTGTAGCCAACATTCAGAAACACACGTCAAAATGACATAATCACATAATGACCAACATTACATTACGAAGTGGTCACAAACATGTCTGCCTTCGCGCAAGTATTATTGTTTGTGTTGTGATTTATTTGTTTGTTTTTCCTTTTTCTGTATGATTTCGGTATATAACATATCAGAATAATTGACGGTGATTCCAAGTTTGTGAACCATCATGGGTAAGGGTCACAGAATATGTGGAGCTTGCGGTATCAAGGAGGCCTGGCATACTGTAAAAATGTTGCATTTTTCCAAGTTTTCACTGAATCCATACCGGTGAGTACCGATATTTATTGCTAATGTGATCTTGTGCTCACCTAACACAATGCTATTAATTTACAATCAGGAAATTAAAGCATCATTCAAATTCTGTAATACGACTGGAGCCATCAATGAAGATTAATTATTGAAACTTGAAGAAATGGTTTAAAACATTGTGCCTACAGTAATATTTGTCTAATTGTAATCTAATTTAGTCTAACTAGGTTGACTTATAGATATATGGGTCAGAGACTCATATTATATTATCTACCTGTGACACCATTATGTAAATACTGGGAATATGAAATAAATCTTTTTCAGTTTCATATTCAAAGTATAATAATCTATTCCATTTAGTTATGCTGATAGTGTGAATTGGGGGATCTCTTAACTTTAAATCACATTAAATAAATTCACAGTCAAACTTAGTCAGTTATACGAGTAAGCTTAGTTATACGAGTAAGCGAGTAAACTTTGATATTTTGTGTCTTCCAGCTGTCGAGAGTGGCTAAAAGCAGTTGGTCACTTAGAACTAGTGCATCTACCAATAGAAAAACTGCATGAGCAGCGAAATGTATGTGCTAACCACTTTAGAAGAAAGTATTTTAACAAATAGGGAAATCGTCTACAGAAGTGAAGTAGTTTCAGTATAATCCTCCATTAAGCTTTTCATGAGATGATGTTACAAACAGACAGATAAATAAATTCTCAAAATTGATTGAGATGATTAATAGAGCACAAATTAATTGTGCTCTATTAATCATTTCAAATGAAAAGATCCCTGCGTTTTATATGCAGAGAAATGTTTACAAGTCTAATCGAAAATGTTGCTTATATTTAATTAATTATGTTTACAGATTTAACACAAAGGGAAAATCAGTTGATGGAACAATTGCAAAAAACTAAATGCAGCCTGGCATCACTAAGACGCAGTGCAAATCTCTTGGAAAAATTTGAGTCAGATGTGCTAAAAGGAATTGTGACGTTGGTGCTAAAAAACAAAAAACGAAGCCATTTTGCCCTGATACCGATGTTGCTTGCTCATTTATATAAATTAATAAATACTGAAATCATTTAAATCTGTTTTATTTTACCGATTTATCAAAATAAATTAGGTTTGGAGCCTCACTATTATCTGCATAGAATGCATTTTATCGATATCGATAAGTTTATTGATTTCTATACGTTGCGCATCCCTATATGACAGTTCTTCCCTTCAAGGACATGGTTGTCAAGTTTGTTATAATTTTCATGTTGGTAGCTATGTTTTTTTTTATGTGGTTGGCTAAAGACGGTCACAAATTCTCAAAAACTGAATGTTCTAAGTTCCGCCTCTTAATTACATGCTCTGTGGTCAGAAGTGCTAGTGCCTGATTATGTCTGTGACTTTTGCTTGATAAAATAATAAAATTATGATCAATAAGCTCGAAATTCTGGCGGATTATATTCTGAAAAACTATTTCGAGCCAAAAAATTAGCATCAAAACATTACTTTTTCAGAAAAATGTCCCTTTAATATAACAAATTTTACACATCAAGATGGTTTACGAGTCCATACCTCGTACAGTTAGAATTCTACTGTTAGGAGAACCTGGTGTCGGAAAAACTTCGCTTATACTTTCCTTAGTAACCGAAGAATTTACTGAACATGTGCCGCCAAAGGCTGAAGAAATCACAATTCCCGCAGACGTTACGCCGGAACAAGTACCAACCAACATTATTGATATTTGTCGTATGTACCTATTACTACTACATAAAAATGCTTGTAGGGCACTGTTACGTACGATTAGTATTGCTTGCTTTGCAGGTTTTAACAATATGCATAAACATGTAAGTGCAATTAGTAGGTACTTAGAAATCGCATTGCATAATTTCCGTTTTATTTAGGATTTAAGTAAATCGAAAAATATTAAACGGGTCAAACATTGGCATAATTAATAAAAAATATTGTCTTACTTGTTTCAAGGCATAATTAAAATTTAATTTATTTAAAAAAATATTAATCCTCATTGTTTATTCAAATATAACAACATTATAAATATATCCTAGTTATTTAACCTAACATACAATAAACTCTTCAGTTGCAGAACAAACACTAGAGCAGGTGGGAGAAGAAATTGAACGGGCTCATGTAATATGCATAGTTTTCTCAGTAGACAGACAAGAGACACTAAACAAAATAGCATCTTATTGGTTACCTTTTGTGAGAGAAAACTGTCCGGATGAGTACAGAAAGCCCGTCATTCTGGTTGGAAACAAGATTGATTTAATTGACTATTCTGTCATTGATGTAAGTTTTATATCAATGTTATTGAATATAATGTATGTTTTAAATATGATTCCAATGATTATTTTATTGAATTAGAGTAATATACAATACTAAATTATTATACAACTATTTATACTAGGTACTACTTTAAATAACTAACTAACTTAGACACAAATATACAAAATCAAAAGGAAATTTAGGTATTGAAGAACTGCTCCACATCTTTGTCAACTAGAAACGTGTCCTTTGTTTACATTGAGAGTATGTACAATGTAAACAAAACATAAATTTTATTAATGTTGCAGAATATTTGGGACATTGCAGAAGAATATCCAGAAGTGGACAGGTGTATAGAATGCTCTGCAAAATCTCTTATAAATGTTTCCGAGATGTTCTACAATGCACAAAAGGCAGTCCTCCATCCAATTAATCCGATTTACAGTATTGAAGATCAAGAGGTAAGTAATACCTGCTCAGAAACATGAGTAAACATGGTCAAGAAATTCATTTATTTTATTTTATAGCTAACTGATACATGCAAAAGAGCCTTAACAAGAATATTCAAGATCTGCGATTTAGATGGTGATGGCCTTCTGGATGACTATGAAGTAACAATGTTTCAACGGAAATGTTTTGATTCACCTTTGCAATTACAGGTATTGAACATTGTGCAATTGTTTTAACATCATGTGTTGTTATGTCCATTACTGATGAGGTAACTTACCTACTGTTTCTGAATTTTGATCAGTATTAGTTGCATTTTTATGATTATAATATATTAAACAAACTTTCAAAAAGGAGGAGGTTCTATGATGGACAATGTTTATAATTACGATGTTCGATATTTTCATCAATTCTGAACCTATAAAAAAAAAACATTTCATAGAGGAAGCTTGCACGGTGGTCCCTTATAAATTTTATTAATTTTACTTGGGTAGTTTTTGAGTCAATAATACGCATTTTTCCCACTTAGTCTATGTGGAGAATGTTATTATAAGTTCTTGTCACTGTTATTTACATAGCAGCACGCGTAGCTTGACAACCATAGAAACGGGTTTTGTCGACAGAAGAATAGACAAAATGACAGATTGTGATTATTTATCTGTCTATTCTTCCGTCGACAAAACCCATTTCTATTGTGGCCATGCTAAGCGTGCTAGTGGTATTCGAATTTATGTGGGGTAGGTACCATAACTACCAAGGCAAAAAAATAAAGGTGAAAAATACCTTTAATTTCGGAAGTTGGTGGCAAAAAACGAAAATTCAAAACCAAAGGCACTCTCTCGCGTCCGGCCCTGGTCCAGGCCATGGTACGGAGCGAGAGGACATGGGAGGCCGTCACCTCCTTCTGCGAAGCAGTAATGCTTGTGAAGGAGGAGGCAGAACGCGTGAGGGAGAGGCAAACTTCACGCCCCTAGCCGCCGCAGGAGACGCCCTGGGCGTCGGGAATCGCAGGCAGATTCCCGGCCACCGTAGGCGCGGGCTTGCGGATGGTGAGCAATGGGTAGCTCACCGTCTGATAAGGACCAAGCCCGGGTCGACGGCGCGTTGTGTTCCACGTGCGCCTCAAAGAGATGACAGCAATTGAAGGGGTCCAATAGGACCGATGCCTGCCGGGGTTGCGGGAAAGTCCGAAAGGGATACCTTGGCCCCTGGCAACGTACAGGCAACTGAAGGAACACGGATGGGTTTTAGTTAGTAAGAGGCTGACGCGCCCTCCCGCTCCACCCAGAGCAGGAGAAGTTATTTGATAATTTCAAAACAAAAAAAAAAAAAAACGCCACCAATTTCCGAAATTAAAGTTGTTATTCACTTTAGTGTTTTCATTGGAAGTCAGTTTTTTTTTGTTATTATTAATGTTTTTTTTTACATTGAATAATAAATTTCAGGTTTTAGATGAAGTAAAATCAGTAATTGCTCAAAACATCGCTGGTGGTATAGAAAATGATTGTATAACAATAAAAGGTTTTATTTTCTTACATTGTTTATTTATACAAAGAGGGAGAAATGAAACAACTTGGACAGTCCTTCGTAAGTTTGGCTATGAGGAGAGCCTGGACTTAAGTCATAATTATTTATATGCTAAGTGAGTATTCTGTTTATCTATTCGTATTTATTTATTATTTTCTTCTAAGGAATCTCTCATAGACATATTCGGCGATTTGTTTCCAAGGTGCCATTATAAAATAATTTTTATTTCCAGTATTAAAGTACCTGTAGGCTGCACATCTGAACTATCATACAAAGGCCAGCAGTTTCTAGCACAGTTGTTTGAAAAATACGATAACGACAAAGATGGCATGCTAAATCCCACTGAATTAAAAAATGTATTCTCCTGCTGCCCTAGAATACCATGGCATAATTTGCGATACACTGTACCGACAAATGATAAGGTATAAAATATTATTATGTTAATTGTTTTTCACTAAGCAAATTTAAAATGGGCTGTAGTGTATTTAAGGTCATAAATATCACCTGCCTCATTATTTAAGTCAGAAGCTCGAAAGTCAAGTCACACCCAGCCTTACCAAGGGGTATTGTGTTCCCCAATAACTGGGCTGTGGAGGCAAGATAGGCAGTCGCTCCATGTAATATACTGGTATTCAGCTGCATAGTTAGACTGGAAGCCGACCCCAACGTACATAGTTGGGTAAAGGCTCAGCAAAGGATGATCATTTCTACTTACTTTAGCTTGCCCTTTCATCTCTAGATTACCGTAATTACAAGTTGGCGGGATTTTACACTGGTAGTGGTGTTGCCGTTGCCCACAATTTCTCACTAATCAATTGTTGTCATTACAGGGATATTTGACTTTACAAGGTTGGATGTGTCGTTGGACTTTAATGACGTTAGTGGACTTGCAAAATACAAGTGCTTACTTAGCTTACCTGGGCTTCAATTTTCTAGAAAATGAAACGCAAAAAACAGCTATACACAGTAAGTTCAAGAGTAAAGATGACATAATATCTATTTTTGATTTAAACTATGACTAGTAAGTCCAAGGTACAACAGTAATTCGTACATGCATCCGTATTTTTTTTACAGTAACTCGTGAAAAGAAAGTTGATATTGCCAAGAAACAATCCAGTCGTAATGTTTACCAGTGTCATATCATCGGTCCAAGGTCATGTGGAAAAACGTCTATTTGTAGAAGCTTTCTCGGCATAGCACATAAGGTTTGAGCTGGAAATGTTTCATGTTCCACTACCTACCTACTAAAATTATTATTCAGTTGCGAATCTATATATATTAACTTCTTTTCAGAAAATAAAGCCACACGCCAATGAGCGGGGAGACAGCAATACTTCTGAGAATTGTTGCATAAATACTGTGTTGGTGTATGGTCAAGAAAAGTACTTAGTATTAAAAGAAATACCAATAACGCGTGTCTCAGATCCACTGCAGCCGCACGAAGTCAATTGTGATGTTGCTTGTCTCGTTTATGACGTTGCTGCCAGTCGATCCTTCGAATATATTGCTCGGATATATATTGTAAGTATCATTCAAAGTGATAAAACATTGAACCTAAAAAACAAGCATAAAATAGGCGGGGTAGGACGTGGCTGGCCTGTATTTATTCTTCTCTCGGATCTTCAGATAGGAGCCTACCTTCAAAAAACGACATAACTATAAGTACTCATAAGGGAAAGCAATAGACCCAAATATGTATTTGCTTTGAATGATATAATTATGAATATGATGCTTTGATATTGCTAATTCGTTTCCAGAAATACTTTGCAGAAAGTCATATTCCTGTATTAATAGTGGGAACTAAGGGTGATGCGCTGATCGCGAGACAGGAGTACATCCTCCAACCAGATGTGTTCTGCAATAAATACCAACTGCTACCACCTCAGTTGTTCAACATTAGAGAAAATAAACACGATGTGTTCGTCAAACTCGCTACCATGGCGGCATTTCCGTAAGTAAACTCTTATTGTTACTGCTTTTACAAATGTGTTACCTTCAATGTAGATGTGGTTTTTAATAATTTAAATAAAGTTGACCTGTACCCTAATTGCGTAATACACGATCAATCAGAATCTGAATCGTTTAATCTATTGCTTCATAAGTTCGAAAAAAAATACTGCTCAACAACGTAAATAACGCAATGAATGTTGTTGAACTGTCAAAATGGAACAGATAAGTTGTAATCTTTTACGAAAATGCTGATCATATAAAACATAATTCAACTAAGTCTTCCTAAATAATAATTGCTGGAATTGCGATACTGTTATTTTAATTGTCTTTGTCAGTCAATTTCAAGCAGCTTGGATTTTATTCAGCAAGCACAGGTTAGTGTAAATTGTATCGTAGTTATTTTCAAGGCTTCAAATTCAAAGGTTTCGTTTTAACAGTGAAATCCTAATATTTCAGACACTTGAAGCACTTTGCCAGCTTGACGGGGGACAATTCGTCGTGGTGGAAGGCGGGAATTGGAGTCGCCGCTGCCACTGTCGTGGGCCTTGTCCTTATTAAGATATTTAGCTTCCAGAAACGTTAGATGAAAAGTACTGCAGCTTTTATTTATTGTACATAAATATTGTTATGTATTAAAAATAGTATTGAATTTAAATGCTTGAAAAATTTATTTAAATATAGACCAAAGAAAAACCTTGAATACAAATAGTATATTTTGTTTTCAGTTAAAAATAAAACATTTGATTGCAGAAACCGCTTTCATTATGAGCCAGTGTGTTATGAGCACACACAATTTAAAATATAAACATTATAGGTACCGTAAACTGCCCTAACTTTGCCTGGCGTCCTAAGTTTGCCTATAATGAAAATGATGTAATATCTTTTTCATTTTACTTGTATGGCAATCGAAACTTTGATATTTTATAGACAGCTTTAAGTTTCGATTGCCATACAAGTAAAATAATTTGTAAGCAAAGACTCCCCGTCTTTGCTTACAAATTATTCCGGCACGCGGCAGTACCTACTTATACTTATGAATGAAGTTTCATGGTGCTGCCGATTCGGTGCCAAGTTGAAAAGCTGCAAGCTTTATTTGACGACAGCACATACCGATAGAAACCGGAGATTAACCGTTAGAAGGCGGGGGGAGTAGTGAACCCATGATCAGTTACTGGGTAGCGCGTGATGTCGACGCCTCCCTAATGATGCTCAAAAGGGCAGTGAATTGAAGTAATTAAAAAAATAATGATTTCATAGTACAGATATTATTATATTATTATGTATTTAACAGTGTACGCGTCTGTACCGAAATTGTAAGGTGTATTATACTAAACATTTCAAAAAATAGCATAATGTTCTGCGATTTCGCTTTTTCGTAACCACCTAAACTTGGTCGGGTTACCTCGGTCATTCACTTCCTAATGACTTTAATCGTATTATCTCATTAATTATCCAATGTACTACGCTGAAATTTTACTGATATACAACTGAACTAAACAACTAATAATTGACATAACATTCAGTTCATATATCCAATCCAGTGGCCAAATAACACCGCGCGCGCATCAAGACCGTGCTCGTGAAGAACTGAATATCATCATAACTTGTTAAATACTTACAGGATACTAATGAAACTTCACATACATTTGAAGGCATTTACAAGCTTTAAAATAACGTTTAAAGTAAGTCTTTAGACCTCTTATTGAGAGTGCTGGAATCAATTGAAGTGTTTTTCTATTTAATGAAATAACCTTTAAACTATGCATTATTTTGGTTTTTTTTATTGCATAACAAATTTAAACTAATTCCTAAGAAGTCATGTACAAAATATGATAAGAATCTGCTTAACCGTTTCAAAGATCTAGCAAAACCAAAAACGTTACCCCAGCAAAATCTCGAATAACTTCGCAACCGATGAAAGAACAAATACAAAATAAGGCACGACATTTACTTCATCTAGACAACTAATTTTATAGCTAGTATTTATTTAAATATTCCCATTAGAAAGAAAAAGGTCTGGCTGGGATAACGTTACCCCAGCAGGAAATGTTTTTGTGAAATAATTAAAAAACTATAAGCGCAACAAATTTAAAAATGTGCGCAACAATTACAGAAGCCGCAAAACTAATTATCTATTAGATTCAAATGACCATTTTCGACAACATCTGGCCTGGGTAACGCACACCAGATTGACTGTCACTGAAGATTTTCATTGGCATCTCAATTTGACCAGAGACCTCCGAAGTCAATCTCTTTAAGAAAATTGCCTCTCTAGCAGCTTCTGAGATAGCTACATACTCAGCTTCCGCTGTGGAAAGAGCAATCGGCTTTCTGCTTTCCCAACGGAAAGCAGAAAACAAAGGAAGGTATTTCTGGATATGGGAGCGGCAATATGTTGATATTGCCGCTCCCATATCCAGAGTATGATCTCCTATCATGACAAGTGGCATAACTAGCATCTGCATAGCCCTGTACCTTAGGCATTCCTGTCCTCTTATACTGTAGCCCAAGGCATTTAGTACCCTTTAAATATCTGAGCACTCTTTTTGCGGCTATCCAATGCTCTTCAGCATAGCAAGAGTTGAACTGGCTCAGATAATTAACTGCATGTCCAATATCTGGCCTCGTGCAAACAGATACGTACATCAGCGAACCAATTAGATTTTGATATGGAATCATCGAATCAGGTTTATGTTCTAGTCCAGGTTTCACAAGCTTTTGCCCAGGAACTGATGGGGTTGGAGCTACTTTGCAATCAGCCATCCCAAAAACCTTCAAAACTTTTTCGACATACTTCTCTTGGTCGACTTTGATTCCAATATCGTTCTGTTCTTCTATACGTAACGTTGCTGACTGTCAATCCTGACTCACATACTACCGTACCCTCACCTGCACCGAACACTTCATTACCATCTGCACAAGTCACTATCAAAGATGTAGGGGTATCCGTTTTTGAACCAAGATTTGCGATTCGTCATGTATGTCGACGCTCCTGAATCGATGATCCAGTCTTCTACCTGTGGAATCGATGGCGACGTGCCAAACGCAAAAGCTTGAAGAGCTTCCCTCCTTCCGTTTTGGATTATCAGGACACTCATGTGCCTTGTGTGGTCCATCACAAATAAAGCACTTGATCTTTTGTTTGATCTTCTTTGGTGTACTCTTACGCTTATGCTTTTTTGACAATAGTGCTGAAGTCGGTTGGCTTGCACTCGTGCTTGCCGAATAGGTATCCTCCATTTGAAGAAGCTTCATCTTTACATAATCGGTAGTAAGAACAACGTTACTATTCTCTATGGTTAGTCTCATTGGTTGGAACTCTATAGTAAGGCCTTGAAGAAGTAAAGCAGCCAACAGTTCATCGTCAACCTCCTTTCCTAGGTCTTGAAGTTCCTGAGATACCATCATCACAGATGTGACATATACCCTAACCGATGGGAATTGCCCCAGCTTCATGCTCACCAGCTTTGCAAGTAGCCGGCACCGGTTATTCAGACCCTTGTCCTCGAAGGCACTCATTAATGCTTCCCAAGCATCTTTTGTTGTTTTGGCTTTTCGTACATGCACCAAGCAATGAGGTGTAATCATTAAGCAAATCTTTGCTCTAGCTTTCTGGTCTTTTCTCATACCTTTCACATCGGTCGTTTCAGGTGTAACTCTTGTATACTCCCACAAGTCATCATGAAGATATAGCTCCATCAAAAACTTCCATGTGGCGTAATTGCTGTTACCATCCAATTTCTCTATAGACAGCAACCCACTACTGCCTGAAGACTCCGTACTGTGT
The DNA here is from genome assembly GCA_949128155.2 of Xanthia icteritia. Lineage (NCBI taxonomy): Eukaryota > Metazoa > Arthropoda > Insecta > Lepidoptera > Noctuidae > Xanthia > Xanthia icteritia. The sequence goes on from OX421941.2 coordinate 12,377,908, forward strand.
GCCATTGTCGAGTTCTGCTCTCTATGAGAACTCTTGTTACCATTAGACCACTACCAATGCCAACGTTCTTTTGTTTCCTGGGCACATAACCTGTTAGTAGATCGTAGTTAGTAGGGCTACATATGTCCTACTAGCGTGCAGTGTGCTTGTACCTATGTGGAATGCAAAGATGATAAGAACTGGTTGTTAAAAATAAAAGCTGATATAAAACTTATATTTTTAGTTTTATTCACTTTGACAACACATTGAAAGGGCAAGAAGAAAAAACGAACAGGAGACAACATGTCAATAAAGGAAGGGAAGGTAGAAAAATAAATTTAGTCAGAACAAAAAAGGTCGTTATAAAACAAAACATACTCTTTTATTCTAACAGTAGGTAATACACTTTTTCTTATTTTTTACTAATTTCACGTGCTCACCCTATTAGTACTTGAAAATATACCCCCAGAGATAGTAAGTATAGCGACAAGACCCTCTGAAAACACCATTTTACTTCGTTTTACAGTGTTTTATAATTTGTGCCCGTCACGGTCTAGCACTCCTCTCTTCGAGGGGGAGTGGGCTGTAATCTACCACGCGGGCCCAGTGCGGGTTGGTAGATGTCACCTGTTTTCGAAATTTTGGTTTTAGGACATGCAGGTTTCCTAACGATGTTTTCCTTCACCGTTTTGAGACCAGTGGTGATGAAATTATTTACACAAAGTAAAGTGCCTGCCTGGGTTCGAACCCACGAAAGTTTGGGCCACCAATGCTCTCAAATTACACGGTGCGATTTAATTGCCTGATACCATAAGTTACACCAACAATAAAAGTTGTTAGACGGTGCAACTTTGTCATATTTTGTTACTTCAATTTTATTGTATGCCGAAGGGAAGGAATGCTTCGTGTAAATGGGGCATTACTCGAGCTGAGGTGCATTCGTGGGTCGCTAATAGATCCGGTGACTTGTCGCCATTTCGTCCAACCTGATTTGATCCGGTGCGTTGTTTCGATCACTTCGCCATCACCTTGGGCAAGTGACCCAAGATACCGGAAGTCGAAGCATGTCGGGGAGATTGGGAACAGGTCCAGAGAGACCGCCGAAATCGTAAAATATTCGATAATTAACATCCCATTAAATCAAATTGGCTGGTTAACTAGCACAGCCAAAAGGAACTAAAAAAATACCACGTTATATACTATAATAACTTATTTAATGAATGCATGCCAAGTTTCAAAATACATAATACTATCCTTACACACTTTGTAAGACAAAACTTGCATATGCAAGAAGAAAGTTTTTACATGTCCTTGACAATTCAAGTGAATACAATCTCATACCTATACAACATTATTTCCTATTTGGTTGACTTACAGCAGGATGAATATTCAATCACTTGTTTGGTTTGTAGAATATTGATACAGTTTTCTCAAACTAACCTGATTACCAAAAAACCGGGTTTGTGTTAGTAAGCTGACATTTTATTATAAGTACCTATATGATGAGTAGATCATTGTTTACTTTGCTGTTGAAATCTCAATAGTTTTATCATTCTATGAATTTTAGTCAAGTTTACAAAACAAACTTATTGCATAAAAAAACTAATACGGTCTCTGGCGATCCCTGCCCCTGAAACAAAGAAAAACAAAGATTAATTAATGTTTTTAGCCCGTCGACTTAGACGACTGTTTCAAATTGTAAAAACAAACTAAGCGTAGTTTGTTTTTACAATTTGAAACAGTCGTCTGCAAGAATTGACGTGTCGCGTTCTGATTCGCGTTCAATGTCACGTGACCAATGGCTTTATTTTTACGCAATTATATCTCAAAAATATTATTGAATCTAAAATAATTTACAAAATTAAGTAACTTTTTTTGCCTCTGGATCATTCTACAATTCAAAATGCATAACGTGTTTTTCTTACTGTTAACTAGCCTAGAAAATTTTGGCATTATGTCTGTGGTTTCATCTAGCTTGTTGGTTTTAACTTCTAACCAACAGACATAAAGCTGCAATCGCGCAGCTAAAAGTTCAGTCATGCTTCTGTGTCCAACACTTACCGTGTGCATCGGCATGTGTGATCTCTGTGGTGCTTGCGCATATTGCCACTGCTAGTTTGTCTATGAATTCATGCCAATAATGATAGTTACCCTCCGTCGCTCCTCATGGCGCCGCCTCCACTGCCGCGGTCGCTGCCACCGCCGCTGCTGCCGTAGCTGCGTCGGTCGCCACCGCGGTCTCCACCGCGGTCCCCGCGCCCACCGCCGCCGCCCCAGCCGCCGCCACCACGGCCACCTCCGCCGCGCCCGCCTCGTCCCGGCGGGCCCCCGCCGCCTCCGCGCCCGTTACCACCCGAGGGTGGCCCACCAGCTCCACCTCCGGCGCCTTCCGGTTTCTCCTCGTTACATCTATTGCAGGCTTTTCTCCACGAAAAATTTGTGTTCCCGCAACTTGGATTAGGACATCTCCAATCCCCAGCTCGATTGCCAGATGGCGGGCCGCCGCCGCCGCCGCCCCCGCCACCGCCACCGCCGCCGCCGAGAGCGCCGCCGCCCCCACGCGGACCTCCGCTGCCGCCACCCCCGCGCGGCCCTCCGCCACCACCTCCCCCGCGACCTCCACGGAAGCCTCCGCCACCGCCTCCTTTATTTCCGGCCCAAGTGTTTTGTCGCTGAGCGAGAGACACTTTAATAGTAGCTCCATTGAAATCTTTTCCGTCGAACCACTGAATAGCAGAGGATGCGGCGTTAGAGTCTTCATACGTCACGGTAGCTTCTCCTTTTGGCTGCCCAGATACTTTATCTTTATACATCCATACTTTTGGTCTTTGAGTCTTCTTGTCGGTCTGTAGCAACATAATCAATATCTTAAGAAACTGAAGAAGAAAAGAACTACTTTATATGATAAGGTTTCGTTTTAAATAAACATCAAATACCAAGTTTCTTTATTTAGCGGTTTTGGCTGTGCGAGAGTCGTTCCTTGTGACTTTATGACATCTATCTATAAACTTTGTATGTATTTATATAAAAAGAGAATCTGATTGAATTACTGACTTACATATCAACAGGGAGCAACTACTGGTACTAAGACATTGAAACTGAAATTGTGTACAAGGCTTCCTTCATTTTTAGTTTTTATATGATGTATTAGATTTTCAAATCTACTTCTCGAAAAGCATTCAGGGGGTGTTAGTTTGTATTGAAGAATCTTATCGCGCGATCCGGTTAACTCGATACTCGGTATAAATAACAGAAAAAAATAAAAATACACGTACTTCTTGGATTTTTAGAAAAACGAGACAAAAAGGGGTAAATAAGTTTTTAGGGCAGTTAAGTAAATAAGTTCTTAATTGCGTGACTTGATTACCTCGCAAATTGGTATAAATAATGAAAACGTATGAACTTAAAAATTTACCCGGGCATAATAAATCTAAATCCTATTTCCGAACTATAACTATACAAGGTGTTATGAATGAGGCCATATCAAGAAATCAACTGGCATAGGTTTTATTTTTTATTTTGCAGGTTTTTTTTTTCAGGGAGGTCCATTTTCATCTCCTCAATAGGTTAGGTATTTAAGAAGGAACAGGGCCTGCGAGGAATTTGAAAAAACTATTGCCGTCTTCTTACCAAAACTCTGCCCCCGTAGAGTGCGATGGGGATAGCTACAGCTTAGACCAATTATATCACAAAAAAATTGACGAAATCGACGTTTCGTATTCCTCTTTTTTCTCTCCTCGAAAACTGAACCGATTCAAATTTTTTTTTTCATTAAATTTTTAAGAAAAAGTATGTTCCTATCATTTTCTTTTATGTTAAAAACTTTTCCAATTTGTCTGGTACTCCTCTGATCACGGCGGTAAAAATGGGGATTTTTTGTAATTTTTGGAGAGTCATATTTTCTTTACCGATAAGTTGCTGAAAAAAAAGGAAATAACAGGGACGTGACTACAGCAGACCTTGGTATATGAAAAAAAAAAGATTGCTCTAGAGGAATTATTCAGGAAGAAAAAAGGGGAATTCATTTAAGAAAAGTAATATTGTATGGGAGCGAACAAGGCGAGCTCGAAATTTTTTGCACCTCGTCTCGGAATTCCCGGTTAGGTTTCTGGTTCGTTTTCAAAATCGTAATTATGTGTCTACCAACTTATTGGTAAAATAAAATACAGTTCAAAATGTAAACATTTAAATCAACAGTCAGACTAATTAGTAATAAAATAGAAACTCTAGTTTTTTTTTTTTTTAATTGAAGTTGTTTCTATTACTTTAAAAAACTAAATTTAATTCCTGTCATAATTTGTTTCCCATACAAAAGTGCAATGTCCACAGTCGCGCGTATTAATAAAATGCAGCAAATAATAAATAATGCACGCAATAAGTATTCCGATTCTACAATGTTTTGTCAGGTGAACGGGTAAGTTTATAAAACAATGTTAATAATTATAATAAATTATTTATTTATTTATTTGCTCACAAACACGTGTCTCATATTTAATTCCTTTGTGTTATTCTTTCTTGTTACTTTAATATTTAAAAATAATAGAAGTAAATTCCAAATTTAGTATGGCACCTCTATGCGTCAAAATAGTTACAACTGAAGAGGGTGCAAGTTTCTTTCGTCCATGCCATTTTGTTTTGTAACTGATGGTTTTACTTGGTGCGCGTCGTAAATAAGACTAAGAATTTGTTTTAAAGTGCCAAATTACGTGAATTCGGTAAGTACTATACTTTACAGAGCCGCATGTCAGTGTAGTTGATGGTCAATTATAATCAAATGCATGTGTCACGAGTAACTCGAGAGTGAAATTACTAGGATATTATCGTGTCACGTGACACTTAGGGCTTGTCACAGTATATTCACTTAAATGAATAGTAATTCCATTTCCGTTTTAGGAAAGATGACGTTAACGCCCGTTGAATGACAAAGACGTTACCGAGAGCCTTTAAAATCAAAACATCCACAAAAATGGAAGGAAGTACGTGCAAAAAAAAAAAATTTTGATTTGTCGACTTCGTTGTAACTCTGCCCTTACTCTTCATTCGACTTATGCAGAAAAGATTGAGAATGTAGATTGTAGCGAGCGGAGCGAGCTCGAAAATTTTCACCTCTGCCTTGCCTATGCTTCTAAACTGCTTCTTACTGAATATATTTTGACCGTATTTGGGATATCATTAAAAAGTACTTTTTAACATTTGGGAGGCCGCCAGGACCGGGAGCACGGGGCGGCTTGTCTTGACACTGTTCTGGAGTATGTCATTTCTACGTCTAGCTTCAGATAAACCTACATGGGAACTTATGAAACGTTAGAAGGTAGGAGCACGGTTCCAGTTGGTCGTTTTCTATGGAGAATAGCCGGCGGAAAAATCTGCGGTCCATCATCATATAATTATAATAACAGCACATCTTATTATGCGTGTCGTTTGCGTATGTGTGGCAAACACATAAGTGGCAAAATCATAAAAAGTATTTAATTGATTAAATTTATCAATGAGACTAGTAAAAACTAGCCAAGTGCGTGTCGGACTACGCCCAATGAAAGGTTCCGCAGTTGGGATGAATTTATCCCACGAACAAACTTAACATTGTAGTTGAAAACCATGTTCTCCCATACATTCCAACTGCAGATGTAGGTTTACAATATTAAGAGATTTACCATGTTATTTTAAGACCATGGGCTTCTTATAAGTTTTTATGTAATCTATGAGTAAAGAACCATTCTATGTATTTTCTTCAAAATGTGTGAATGGTAAATTTTCATAAATTTTCTTAAATATCTTTTGAAGAATATATTTTAAAATTATAATCACAACTAGTCCTTTCATTTGATACGTCACACGGAACAGTTTACAATTTTGTGACCCCCATATTCAAAATTCATTTATTTACGTTACACGTCGAGTTTGGGTCACAGAAATTCATATGCGTACCAAATTTCAACTAAATTGGCCCAGAAGATTCGGAGCAAATTGGCTGTGACAGACGGAAGGTCAGCCATCCAGACAGATTCATGAGTGATCCGTTCCGTTTTTTCCTTTTGAGGTACGGAACCCTAAAAATATCAGTGGTCGACCTAGCGACCTAGACACAGCCCAGGACCCCTGGATTCACCTTTGATCCTATTTCCTACTAATCCTAACTACTAATACAAACTTTCACATCTATACTTATAATAAATCTGTAGAGAGGTCAATTCTGTACATGATATATATTTTCAAAATAACTATCAGGGGGTAATTAGTGATCGATACTGATGCCAAAAATGCAATCAGTAAAATTTTTGTCTGTCTGTCTGTCTGTCTGTCTGTCTGTATGTTCCTTATAGAAACAAAAACTACTCGACGGATTTTAACGAAACTTGGTACAATTATTCTTCATACTCCTGGGGAGGTTATAGTATACTTTTCATCACGCTACAATCAATAGGAGCAGAGCAGTGAAGGGAAATGTTGGGAAAACGGGAGAAGTTGCTCCATTTTTTAAGCTTCCGTCGCGTGTGCAGCCTTAATGGTTAAAGCTACATAGAAATCATTTATCACGGAAATGTTTTACATAAAATTATCTAAAAAATATCCCACAACAGCATATGTCTATCTTTTATGGTTGACTCACAATAACACGTGTAACTCCCGATAGCTTAGCAGTTCGGAGCTTTCTGATTATATTTGTTTACTCTTACGTTTATAATACTCTCACTCATCCCTAATTAAAAGAAGTTAATATTATTACCTATTCAATAAAAAAAGAATCATAGTAATCGGTATAGAAACATCAAACTTATATACTTAATAAGCCATCGCGCCGTCGCGCGTGAATACTGAATCATGCCATAAGGATTATTTTTGTGTAACGGTTGCCGCGCTCGACGCGGGTCGTGGCGGTAGGGTATAAAAAGGCGGGAGGTCCGAGCGCGAGCTTCAATAGTTTGCATTTATGCTCCTATAGTTTGCTGCAATAGGCCATAGTTAAAAAAAAAAAAGAGCGCAAGCTTCATTCAATATTTGGCTGTTGATGCGTTCAGAGCGTTCGACCTTATTGACAGACAATAATTGATATTAACAAACCGTGCTTATCAGCGCGACTTTTAGTCTTTAAATAGTTTATTTGAATTTCTTTTGTTGTTATTTTATAAAATAGGTAAGTATTAGTTGTTTTGGTAGTGTTTAAATATTCGTTCAAATTACAAATTATTAATAGTTTGCATTTTATTTCTTTTTAGGTGAAGTAGTAGTAGAAGTAGAACGCATAGATTTTTAGATACCGATAGGTAAGTTTTGGCTAATTAATGTTCAATTTTCTTTCAACATAGTTTACCCGGAAGCTTTGCGCTGAAGTATTTTCGTTCTATAGGTACTTAAGCCTCATGTGAAAGTGATCTAAACTATATTACCAATACATTAATTTAATAACATACAAGGAGTCACACGCTGACGGAGTCGCGGGCACGGCTATTAATAATAATATTCTGCGGTTCCTTATTGCGATATTTTTCAACAGTATTGTGGATTGACATATTATATTTCCCTACTAAAATACGAAAGATAATCTGTCGGTTACATCAAAACCACTGAACCGTGAGGAAGGACATATGGTACTTTTTACGAAAAACGACGGAAACGCGGACGAAGTCGCGGGCAAAAGCTAGTTTATAATATAACTATTATGCTTTCACGCTAAAACACACGCATGGGTAGACCATGCCCTAGAGAAGGACATAGGCTACTTTTCATCCTGGATCGCAGATGAAGTCGCAGGCAACAACTAGTAATATTATAACTGTGAAAGTTTGTATTTTTGTGTGTTTGGATGTTTGTTACTCAATCACGCAAAAATAGTGGGGAGCCCAGAGGGTTTTTGAGCAAGCATATGCAGGGCGAAAAGTTGATAGCCGAGTAGGTGCGGCATGACGAGAGAACACCGAAAATATATTTGAAAAGTTTCAGTTAGGAGCCCCGTGGTCAGGAGTCCACTTTCAGATTTCTAAATTGGGCCAAAAATAAAGAGATCTTTAGAGCATTTGATTTTGGTATGATCGTGTGTGGCCTAACCCATAATGACTTAAATAAGCAAATCTGATGAAGAAATTGTGGGCTTTTCCTAAATCTAATGATGCTGTTTTAGTTTTCATCAAAATCGGACCCAAGACTTCTTTAAGTATTGTTCGCTCATACATATAGTTTCGAATTTGACCATCCATGCTGATTTGAAACATTCACCCTGATAAACAGACGAATTGATAACCTCCTTTAAAAGTCGGTTAAAAATAAATTTGTATCTCATGATATTTTATTTAATCTAGTTAACTTGCAGCTGCTAAGCGGAAATATTGGGGAGCAGGGTTATATAACAAAACTCATAAAAACGAACTATCACTAAGAATCAGGGGCGATACCAGTAACGATATCGGTGCAGAGGTTCGTAGTTACAATAAAACCTTGAATAGAAAAGAGTTACGACGTAATCAAGGCGTAATATACAAATTCTAGAGCATAAAATTAGCGACAAATTTTGTATTAAACATTTTATCATGCACTCAACCGTTTTTGAGATAGAGGGCGGAGAGCGCGCAGCGATCAGCCATACATACTGTAATTCAACGTCAACTGTGAATCTCTGCGAACCTTGTATAAAGTTATTAAATAATTAAAATATCAATCAATAATTTGTATTACATACATACAAAACATCACGCCTGTATTCCCCGTAGGTTTAGGCAGAGGTGTACCTACTGTACACCCATATTTCGCCAGTTATGTTTAAGTGCCATGTACCAGGGAGCGAGCCATCAACCAGAGCACAGATCCAGACTCCGGGCTAATTTTATAATAGATGTTAACATCATTGGAGCTATAGAAACCTAGATAATCGCGAAAAACCGATTTTTGGGACCTTTGACATTGAATACCTCACGACGCAGAATCGGATATTTTAAGAGACTTTTGAGACAACGTTTAGTACGCCAAAATAAGGTGTCATGTAATCTCTCATTCCAAGGTTTACCCTCTTTTTACGCTAATTTGACTAGCCTATAATGATTTCGTTAATTTTATTTATTGTGGTTTTCCATCTTTGCCAGCTTTATCAATTAATTAACTGGCACCTCTGAATATTTTCTTAAATGTTAGTTGCTCTTTGGATAGCCTATAATATGAGGATGTTTTTCAAATAAATTGTTAGTTTAGTGACGTAAAATTTTGAAATAATTAACTCTGTTTATGGTGTACTCTGACGAAGTTCTAACTTTGCTACTTAACTTTTAATAATTAATTTCAAGTGTTTGGTATTTTCAAATTTCTGAATACCGACAAATCTTCACAAGAGGGTCAGCTTTAAATTCAAATAGCAATCAAACTATTCGATTCGTTGATTTAGAGATCAATGGAAAATTATGACCACTTTTGGGTACTTTCCTAAATCAATGAAATTTTGTCATATTTGTCAAAAGGCTTCTTTTCATCAATCCTTTAGATGTTTATATATTCAATATCAGGATAGGCTACACTATTGCACTTTTATTCACCCTGAAAATCCTTTTAATATAAATTGTCCAAATCTGAGTTTTTAAACTCGTCAGATTTAGGGAAAGCCCACAATTTCTTCATCAGATTTGCTTGTCTTAGCATTGTAGCGACACCACAAAAACGGAATAATGGCTCTTTTCTAAAATATAAAATGTTAAATAAAACATACCTTAATAATACCGATAGATCCAAAGTGCTGACATAACTCATCTTCTGTAGTATTTGTATTCATGCCTTGGATGAAGATGGTGTCTTCTTGCGTTACCATATCACCCCCACCCCCACCCACACTCCCACCCCGGTCTCCGCCGAATCCGCCGCCGCCACCTGCAGATGAACATTTATTTAGTTACTGCTATCAAAGTTTATTACACACTGCTTGCGAACACCTATTTTAGTTTTACCCATCCAATATGGCTTGAAAGTAATTTTTATTGAAAGTAACCCAGTGTTATTATAACACAATACCACAGCGTGAACTTTATTTTAGAAGTATATTTGATAAACATATTGCAGTTTTTTTTGTCCAATTTCACACGACATTACCAAAAGCAAAACACTATATCTGTAACTGTTGATACAACCAAAATTTTAACGTTTTCTCAAAATATATCAAAAATTACGGAATCACCTAAGATTATTGTATTTCCTTAGTTGCAAAATAATATAAGGTGTCTAGGTCCGAGAATGTTACAATAGCACATACAGTACTCGCCATTAGTATGGCACATCGGTAACACGACAAAGACTGGTAGCGTTTTGTACAGCATTGGGTCTGTCGCATATTGCACTGTTACTGTCGTATACCTAGAGAAGTACGAATCCTTTATTTAAATAATTAATTACAATAAAACTCATAGCAGAATTCGATGATTGGTAACTGCCCTACTATTTAAATAAATACGAATAAGCCTTAGTTGTGAAGTGTAGTGAGAGAAGTGCGGCACATCTTGTAGCGTCAGCGATGGACGAAGATATCGCTATACAAAACCAAGTTTAATCGCGTGTCACTTTCTTGTTTCCGATGTACCATATTTATGGTCAAGTACAGTACTACTGTTAAACCACTGCAGATTCTATTTTATGTAACAATTTCCAATAACACATTCAATTAAATTTCAATTAGGGCTGCCAAAACGATAAACATGTTTCTGGTATTACCATAAAACTTACACTAGTAATACGCAAAACTTATCATAATAACACTAGTTGTGTTTACATTACACAACAATCAATACACCTTTCATAGAAGACCATTGCGGGAATGTTGAAACCAAAACTCGTGTCATTTAAATGACAACGACGGACCTTCTTGGATACGTATATCCGTCATAGCGTGCGTTGAACCACCTATTTTACACACCTTAACTGGGGGAAATTATCAGCAACCTCGCGTAGTCCACACACCACATCCCCATAGATTTTGATTTACTTATTTTGTTTCTTTGAGTGTGATGGCCAAGGAAAGCTTAAGCTAGCGTTAAAAATGTTTATTACAAATATTACAATGCATGTAACACCGCAAAATACTTGCATTGTTTACCCAAAAAATAATACCGGCAGAGAACTTAAAGATTGTTTGATGAAACTTTAGTGTCACTTCAGGATACAAAACCCCCTAACTAAAATTAGTTATTACAGGTACAGTCAACTTCAAAAAGATGTATACAACGACACGAATTCATTTGATTGTCTACAATTTGTGTTCCATAATACTGTATCAATGTTTAGCTACAATTAAGAAACCAATGTGTAATATGTTTTGTGGTTACATATTGATACAATATTATAGAACAAAGATTGTAGACTATCAAATTAATTCTTGTCGATGTATACATTTTTTTTGAGGTAAACTATACACTAATTCGCCGAAAACCCAGTATGAAATACGCACACAACCAGGTTTTTTTTTTACCAGTGAACCAATAGAATACCAGGTTTGGCAGCCCTTAGATAATTACAAATTAATAAAATGTTAACAGCACCGCTCGCTCATCGCGAGGAGCTTTACCTTTATTATAACCACCCCCCCTGCCGCCGCCACTAAAACAATAAGAACAGCGTTTAGTACACTGGGCAGGCTGGGGACACACTGTACGGCCGCGGAGATTGATTCACACCTAGGTACACTTTTAAAGTGACCTTATTCCATGTGTTGCATCCTTTTCTTTACCATAACGTTTAATACCTTGATACCTTGAAAATCTTAGAACATTGTTGGGTGATGTTAATATTACAATATTTCTCGACATATATGCATGCTAGCAGTAAACAATTTAAATATTTTCAAGAAGAAAGCTTGAAATATATTTTATAAAACAACCTTGAAACTATTTGCGCTCATTCATGTTGATACTTTTAAATGCATTATTTTTCAAAATTGTTTTACGCCCACCACACCTTTACTTGGAGAATGTAATTAAGACTGGAATGACGGCTGGCCAAATAGAAGAAGAGTCGCCATTCAGTCCCATTCTCTATGTAAACATGTGTTAATATAATTATATAAAGAAAGCTAATATCCTTCTGATTTTCCGCTAGGAAGAGCCCTTCCTTAATTAACAACAAGTTCATCAACCCATAGCCAATAGCTACATTGGATATGGGTTGATGAACTTGTTGTCTATTTATTAGTTGTAATAATTTTTTTGTGATGATGACCTGCATCAAGGTCGTTTGTGGTGACATCCAATAATATTAGCCTTCATTAAACAATTCATATAATTATGTACACTTAAATTTAATTACATGTATGTCACTCTTTGGGATGGCTGTCTCATTAACTTAATTTTAAAATATTTACAGACAGCATTTATGATATTGTTCAACATAAAATGGTGTTTGATGATTTAAATAGCTCAATCCAACAAAATACTGATAAAAGTGTGTACATAATTATTATTAATGCTAATATAATACCAATTTTAGATGACACAAAATCAGTACAGTATCACAATGGAAAAAATATTATTATTTTCTTTTGTAGATAGAAATAATAAGTGGTAAAAGATTTGAATGTAAGATATTTTAGCTGTTAATATACTGATACATATTTTGTTTTCATTTCCAAATGATCCCTGAAGGCTTTGTAATAATATTAAAACATAAAATACTCAAACAGCAAGATATGCAATGGAAATGAGTAATTATTATTAAAGGATTTAAATAGCTAAGTTTATATTGATAAAATACAGACCAGACATATTAAACAACTTGTTTTACTTACTTGACTAATTACCAAGCATCTGAATAAACATTCCTCTTAATTTTCTTGAAATAAATATGTTACTGAAGCTTAGGATTTACAAGTGTAAGAACAGGTAGAACTCAACCTAATGTGCACTTTTATAATTTTTGAAGTGTGTAGTTATCGTGGACGTCCACGTCCAAAAAATGTAAGGAAATACGTGCACGTTATATCGTTATCGCGCTCGGAAATTTAAGTGTCGTTATCGTGATGCCGTGAATGTCCACGATAATATCGTTGTTTGAAATTACAGAACATTGGTCACTGGTCTGCCGAAATTACTGTACTGCACGTATTTAATAATCCTGCGCTAGCTCCTAAACTATACATTTCAATAACGTAGTGACAACGAAAAAATGATCTGCACTATTATGATTCTCCTAACTAGCGTTGTTATTTGATCAAGTTTTTTTGTTCATTCACTACGGGGTAGCTGTTAGCCTGCATCTCACCTGATCTCTCTATCAAGCGTATTTTTCTGAAACCTTTACCTTTTAAAGATAATTTAACTATTGATCTTTAAGTATACGTGTTTTAGTATAATACCTTTTGTTTGATGTATAATAAATTAATAATGCGTTTAATTTGGGACAGCGCTCCTTGATGGGCGAGTTCTAATACTGACTGGACATACGACGCATTGCGTGAGCTCAGTACAGAACACGCAAGTTAACCACTCAAGGTCACTGGCATATCTGCGTCTTAAATTGAGTTTGAGTTATTGCTAACTGCATTCCCAGATTTAGTTTTTTTTTTTTTTTTAGTGTAAGCTAGAAAAACGTCAATTCTCATTTTCATGATGCCAATCGATGCAGTTTCGTAAAAGTATTAAAATACCTCTAGACCTACATACCAGACCAAAGAAAAGCCACGAATCGCAAAAAACCTTTCCTATACTTGTCAAAAATAGAGAGGCTATTTAATAGATCAATTTACGACAGTACCAGTTTAAAAAAGTAAAATGATGTATTTAAACGCTTTATTAAACTCTTTTCTTATACAAATAACTAGTTCCTGCCCGCGACTTCGTGGAATTTCATGTTCCCCGACCCCCCGCGTCGGATTCCATCGCCCGCCCGTGCTATTACTTCGTTTACGGTTAGCGTTCTTTCTGTCTGTTTTCTTTTTGCTCGGCTCCTTAGGGTCGTAACGTGATGTTAAATAGCCTATAACCTGCCACAAGAATTGGGCTATCAAACGTAAAAATATTTTTTCAAATCTGTCTGGTAGTTCCAAATATTAGCGCGTTCAAACCAACTCTTCAGCTTTATAGTATAGATTAAACTGAGTTTATACGGGTGACATTGGTTGGCTGGTATTTAATTCGACTTAAAAATGAAATCGATTTAGACGTTAGAAAAAGTACGGACATAATATCTAGGAACGTAAGAATAATAAATGCATAAGAATATAATATATTATCCTGCGTTCTTCTTCAGAAGATGATTTTCTATTATTCCCCTGGATTAAAAAACAAATATATCCAATGATTACATCAACAATGTACTTCAGTAATAGTATCATCTCGGTTACAAATTCTGTTTTCTCCTAGTCCAATATTACGATGTCGTAATATTGTTAAGAGCATTTATTCTAAAAGTGGGCTACGTCGCAAATAGATGTCAAATATTTCGCTGTTTTGATTAATTTGGCAATATAATGTAGTATGGAAATAAGAAATGTGGCTAACTAGCGAACTAGAATATTGATAATGAATTGCAATTATAACACAGAATTTCATGTTGTAACCGTTTTAGGTGTAAAAAAGGCATTTGGAAAGTAACCAAATACTTTTTTTACATCTAAACCTAAATATTAATCGGTGTTACAATATTAATTGTTGCATTTCATAGTTCATATTTTAGTTCACTAGTTAGCCACATTGCAAATTTCAATGCAGTAATATTGGCAAATTAATCAAAATAGGTAAATATTTGACAGCTATTTGCGACGTTTCCAACTTTTAGGATAAGCGCTCTTAAATGTGTGGCCAGAATGTTTTTAAAGTACACAAAGCGTCATCAACTAGGTACCGCTGAAATATACAGCTTTTTGCGTGAAATTTATAATTTTTAGGGTGCAGATTGTGGGAGGTTATTTGGGGGTTCTAGAGGGTCTCCTGAACTCTCTACAATATTTTTTTTTTGCAGGAGACGCATTTATTTAAAAATAAAGTTTTTTTTAGGTCAGTTAAAAAAAAACTACTTATTTACGAATGCAAGAGTGAGCCGGACGAGCTTGAGACCCCGCCATCCCCTTCGACAGCCTTTGATACCCCGACTAGGGATTTCATGTTAGGTTCCTTTAAACCCTGTAGACAGAAATAAGCGGGGTTCCGTCGACTACGCCTTACTCAAAAAAATATATATTTATCGAATAACATTATTTTTCAAAATTGACCTTGACCTTCGAGACGTTTGACATTGACCCTGAAAATGAGTCTCCTGTGAACTGGTGGGTGGGGGGATGACTTGACCTCTTTCTGTTTCACTTCCCTCTATACTATTTTATTTATCAACCTTTTTATGAGTAAATCTCATAAAAAGGTTGATAAATAA
Source organism: Xanthia icteritia (assembly GCA_949128155.2). Lineage (NCBI taxonomy): Eukaryota > Metazoa > Arthropoda > Insecta > Lepidoptera > Noctuidae > Xanthia > Xanthia icteritia. The sequence goes on from OX421941.2 coordinate 12,393,211, forward strand.
AATAGTATAACCCTGAAAATGAGTCTCCTGTGAACTGGTGGGTGGGGGGATGACTTGACCTCTTTCTGTTCCACTTCCCTCTATACTATTTTATTTATCAACCTTTTTATGAGTAAATCTCATAAAAAGGTTGATTGTCATATTAAACAATCGTTTAAAAAAAACTATGTATCTCCGGCGGGGGAGTGGTGGGGTTTACTAACCCTACCTATAGAAGCGGCAGGTTTCTATACTTTAACCGTTTCAAAAGATCACAAAACATTGAAATTTTGTTTATGCAGAAAAATAATATTTTTGTTCTTTGAATTAGAAATAATTTTATATTATTTTTTTATGAAATCGTTGTTGTTACCTTTACTAACATTTAATTTTAGATTAGCTCAGACAAAAAAAATAATGTATAGGTATATATAAAAAAACATCCATTACACCTAGTATCGTCCGTGCTACTTGGTCTCTCCAAATGAAGTAGCATGAACGATACTAGTACTAGAACTAATTCACTGCAATTTCAACAAGCTAGTTAGGGGCTAGTTGAATGGCGACATTGAACGATGCGTTGGTTAGAATCCATGTCAAGCAGTGTTCTTTTTACTCGCCTGCGCGACATTGAAGACAGGGTTATTTAAAGTATTATTTAGATCTTAGGAGTCATCAAGAAAAAACAAAGCAATATAATATTTTAAAACTTGAGGGGTCCCCCACATAGTGAGTTAGTGTCGCTGTCTGTACCTACATTAATTGCTTTCAGTCTCTAGTTACAGCCATAATGCAGGAAAGCCATCAGGTGATTACTTTACACCACCCATAATATATAGAAAACTCGGCATGCCCAGACAGGACTGAAAATCCCTTACTACTACTTGGTTTTCCTGTGTATTTAATTTTAAACAAAGCAATGTAATGTGGTTTATATACCTGGATATTAATAGAAGAAATCCTTATTAACTAGACCCTTTTCATAGATTTATTTGGCTCACCGTTCGTTGAAGAGTTGCCAATACAAATACAATTTCAAGATAACTTACATCCAATAATAAGAAGACCTAAGCTGATAACGTTTTAGAATACAAATTGAATGTAATGGATGAAGTAAATTAAATCCATACTTGTAGTAGGTACTTGGTATGTACTCTTCCTTGTGATTTGTGTAGGTAGATCTCATGAATCTAGTCCATTTGAGCCCGGTTAAACAGAATTTATGGGTACATTTTGAAATTTCATCTTAAGAGCGTTTACGTTTAGCGCGGGAAGTCAAGTTTAGGTAAATTCTTTGCACAATTCACTCAAAAAGAAGCGCGCGTACATGTGAGCGTAGAGTTAGCGCGTTCGCTCTCTTAATAGTCAGACTAAACCCACTTTAATCCGTTCGATTTCGATTTAGAGCAATAATTGTTATAGTAAATATTTCGTTGTAATGTAAATCTAACTTCAATTTATTGTTATGCGTATGATTTATAGAAAAGAAAAAGGATTACAAATTTTATAATATTTAAATGAAACAGTTTATTTATACGCTTCTCGTGTTTATTTTACATTAGGTGAAACAATTTGATGAATAATATTTATTGCTTTATGTACATCTTATCTTATTATTACTCCGAGCAACAACAAGCGCGACACGTCAATACTCTTATCTACATTCCCTCTTATTCATAAACGTTGATTAAAGTTTAAGAGCCGTTTAAACGTCAAAAATGTATGGTTAAATAGGCGCTAATCATTACTTAACTTTAAGCAGCGTTTATAAATAAGGGGGATTATGGTTACTGTTAATATTAGCATGTCGGTGACGCGAATCCATAAGATTTTCCTATACCAAAAAACGCTCAACGCGCCTAAAGAACTTTTCACTTTTAAAAAACTTTCGCGTTTGGGGCAACCTTTCAGGAACGAAGTTCTTTCTCACTTATCATATAAATCAAAAACATCGTTTTCGCAGTAGCCATCTTGGATTTACATTTTAGGCTTTAGCACCCTCGAAAACTAATGCCTCATTAACATTCTGCCCCTGCCGCTACTCCTCACGCTGCCGGCCATAATTCCCTAAATACTGCCGTAGCAGGGGGTCTACTCCCTAACCGAAATCCTTGGTTAATTTTTTTTCGACTTACGGCAATGGCAGACGTCGAAATAATTACAGCGCTGTGTCTTTTTGCAATACATAATTATGTTCATTATTTAAAAAGATATCAAATTCAAAAAAATAAAATTCGTCTTCGTAGAAGATGGTGGTCCTCTCCATAACATCGAATGCAAACCATATCGGATGAAATATATCGTCTGCACCTGCTTCAGATATCGGATAGATGAATTTTTATTTTCAAGAGGCCTGAAAGTGGCCATCAGTGACTTCTTTGATTTAAATTCGTTAATACAACACTAACACGTCTTCTAAAACATTTAATTTTAAAAGAGTAACCGTGGAGTTTCTTGCCGGCTCTTCTCCATAGGAAACGACCAATTGGAACCATGCATCTAGCTTCTGGCGTTTCATAAGTGCCCTTGTAGGTTTATGTGAAATAAAATAATTTGAATTTGAATAGGAGATCTTCTAAAGCTTCACTAATTCTCTTCCAGGCGTCGTGAAGTTTGTTTTAATTTGTGGTTTTTGTTATTCAAATCCCGTTTTGTTTTTTTGGATTCCAGTAGTTTTCAAAATGTTAATAGTGTTTTCATTCTCCACTCGAAGGGTATTTTGGCAGAAAGTAAAAAAAAAAAAGGTGGCACGCACGTCCGATTCGTCCAGGCGCTCGGCGAGAAGTGAGCCGCGGAGCTGAATGTAAACACGCACCACGCACTGCCCGTCCTTTGACTTCCTCACAAAAAACCGCTAATTTGGGGAGCGCTGGGCAGCGCGTGTAGCAATGGCAGCAGCATGAGAAGTATCGTGCTTACATACTCGTCCTGCCCTCTTTCGAGCTCACTGCCGTGGAAGTGGGCTGAATGTAAACGGGGTATATGAAAACGATACCCATGACGAAAAATGTGAAAATTTTCGCAGGATTACATCTTGACCTCACAATCAACTTTTGAACCCTACATTAGTTTTCACTTCAATAAAATATTTTACTTACTAAAGTACTAAGATTTGGCAATCATACTACACTTGTGCATTATCGTCGTACGCACGACAAAGGTCAACAGCGATCAGGCAGAGCGCCGAGCGACACGTCCGCTCTCTGGAAGGCCTCACGGCGGAGTAATTATTTGAAGCGATTTGTGCGTGGAGTTTTATAGTAGTTTTAAAATATTTATAGAAAAATAACAGAACTCATTTAGTTAAAATTTTTAATTGTTTTTAAGATGTTATTCTATTACAATAACCCATTATTATATTAAATTAAGAAAGATATATTGATCAAAAAATCATTTTATTTTTTTAAACTGTATTTTCCTGTAGTTAGATAAAAAAAAATGTTTGTTTGGTTGACCAGTGATTTAAGATATCTTAAGCTTCTAAATTGATGCTTGAAGTGAAATTATCAACACCTCTGTTCAGTTATCTTGATAGAATTCACAAATACTAATAACATAATTTTTGATGGATATTAACTGGGTCGAAAAGTACTGTTTTTGTGCCAAACAGCGCACGGATGGCGTAAACGCTCTTAAGATCTTCTAAAGAAATTATGCTGAGATTATGATCATGCTGCACCACTCTTACCATGTTAAACAGTAATTTTGATTAAGGTATTATTGGGTGACATATTTCCTTTCTTGATATTATGATGTTTACTTGTATAAAAGTTCAGATAAGAATCAGTAAAAAGATAATCTCATCCCTGCATACATTCAATAAAAAACTTGTATACAAATAAGTATACTACACTACAATCACTAATGTTGTAGACTATTCTGGACTATTTATGTAGGAGGCTTATGTTATGAATGATTTAACCAGTATTCAACCTACATAAAATATAAAGTAATGATACTCACCCATAACCGCCATCTCTACTCCCCCCATCTCTATTGTAGCTTCGATCACCTCCTCCAAACCCTCCTCGGTCACCATTGCCACTGCCACCAGAATATCCTTGTCTGTCACGATCTCGGTCTCCACCATAGGTAGAGCTACCACGATCACCACCTCCATAATAACTACTTCCACGATCGCTGCCGCTCACGTTGTAGCCACCACTGCTGCTGTTGCGATCATAGCCACCACCACCACCACCACCACCGCTGCCGCCATAGTTGGAGTCAAAGCTTTGACCATAACTGTTTCCTTGTTGGCCACTTCCATATGAGTTACCACCTGAAAACAAAATATACAAGTTTCACATTAATTATCAATAATAAAATTGATATTGAAATTGATAAAAGCCACAATGCATTCTGACTCTTAAGCAAAAATGCTTGGTACACATTTTTCACTCTGTAGCTGCTTTCAGTAAGTGACCAGAAATCTAACATCACTCTGTATTAAAACAATGGTGTAGGTATATAAGACTTGAGTGAGAAATAGAAATCGTATTATATATTGTGGAGACCGACAGTCAGCAGATACACGGGTATCTGTTTAATGCCGGTCCCCACAATGACAAGTTGAGGCGTGATGAGGAGCCTAAAATATTACCTACAGCAAAGTATCCGTTCCCTGTCTCATGAGGCTTCAGCGTTGGGACTTACGCGCATAAAACAGATCAATGATCAAATTAATGTAGGGTTGAGATTTGGCGACTACTCAAGAAAACAAGAGAAAAAGTTAAAACAAGTATCTCACCGGAATTTTGTTGATTCCAATCTTGATTTTGGCCAGAAGCATAACTGCTTTGATAACCTTGTCCAGCCCCAGAGTAATTGTTGTCACCAGAAGCCATAGCTGGTGGCGGCACAGAATATTGAGCTGAGTATCCGCCGCTGTAATCACCGGCTGAGAAAATAAATTCACAAATAAGCTGTAGCTTCCGAAAATAATAACAGGAGCAGCAATATGATAAAAATAGCTACTTACGATCGCCCATTTCGAACAAGCAGAAATTTAAAAGAACACAATATTTTAAAAATTCTAGTCAAGAAAGTATAGAATACGGAACAAGACAAACCACGCCACGCTACAATGGCGCCCGCCGTTTTTTTTTTTCTTTTGGCATCGCACGTTTTCTCTACAAAAGACCATAAATTCTTTCGATCCCATCTATAATTTTCCCTACTTGCAACACAAGTTAGACTTTAAATGATCGTCTGTGTCTGCACAGACCATGTAGCTTTGTGTCGGTGAAGGTGAGATTTTGAAATTGTTATCGACTCGCTGGCAACTAAAGTGGATGCGTGTGTATTTACCATAATGATTAGTTCAAACCATGGTATTAGTAAGTATTTCTAATAATGATAACTTTTGCTTTGGGCCATCAAGAACAATATATCTAGGCCGGCCATTCCGAAGGAAGCAAATCCATAAGTGCCTCTCAAGCGCAGGACCCATGCCCCCCTTTTTTTTTTTTTTTTTTGGGTGGTAAATTATCAAATAACTTCTCCCGCTCTGGGTGGAGCGGGAGGGCGTGTCAGACTCTTACTGACTAAAACCCACCCGTGTTCCTTCCGTTGCCTTTACGTTGCCAGGGGCCACGGTATCCCTTTCGGACTTTCCCGCAACCCCGGCAGAACCCATGCCCCCCTTTCCCCATCATATGATAAAGCTGCTCATCACTAGATAACTAGTTCTCTCCAACATAATAATGACTCTTCTAATAATAGTACTTTTTCCATTATTGAATTACTCATAAAACTTGTACCTTGTTATTTCTTCTTCTGCTTCTAATACTCAATCACCATCCAACGTTGCCGACCAACATATAAAACTACTTTTAGACATTAGAAATGGCGCCTCGCCAACTTTTCCTTCAGTGGAATATGAGGAGCGTGTGGCACAAAAAGCACGACATCATATTTGTTTTATACGAACAAGGCATTGGCGTGTTCTATAGCTGAGCCTTGGTTCATGCAAGTCTTAAATTGGCCCTGATATAGTTTAAGTTTTATTGAGACATTTTAATGTAAGTGTCAAAAGCAAAACCAACGATGTTTTTTCTTTAATGTAAATAGTACTCACATTTAAGTTAAGTATTTAAAAAATGTATGGAAATTTAAAAAATGTATTTATTGTGACCTTACATCATTTAGATATTCTTTTAAGTATTCATAAAAACAAATAAAATAAACCTTCTTTATATTATTTTAATCAAAATCAACCTTACAGAAAATAATAATATTATAGTTACACATCGGTACATAGATATATGTATGTATTATGTATGGACCTACCTCATGTGAAAGTTAAAGTGCAAATTATCAATTTACATACCTAGCTAATTTTCCTTTCAGTATACGGAATTGATGATTTCCTACGAAAACTGCCCTTTAAAACTAAAAGGAACTATAAAATCTATAGTCTACTTAGATATTCTTATGTAAACGAATAAACTATAGCATTAAAATCAGGATGGAACGTTTATAATCTATGCTGCTTTACAAAAAACAAACACAATGGTAATACAAATGGTCATACCCATTTTCGTTTTATTACTTAACAAAAAGGAACATAAGGAAGTAGTCCATAAATAGTAGCTTGGTTACATAAAGAATCTTAAAACATAATAAACTATAGCATCAATTTTAAGGGAACATAATCAAACCCGACTTTTTTTTTTTTGTTATTTAGACCAAAACGGAGTTACTACGTCGCGCGTCGAGTTACTTGTTTGCCCTTTCTCGTGAATTTTTTTTAGAGTTGGAGGCGCTTGGGATGGGCAGCCTAGACGTGTTTTATATGGAAATTTTCTCTTTTTATATGAAAAATATGTTAAATTATTACCTACAAGTTGCTTTTAAGGGGTTTATGTGCTTCTAAAGGGAGTCGAAATTTTCATTATTTTTGCGATAGGTCACCAGTTTCGAGATATAAGCAAAATAAAAAAAAGATACAGTACTGTTTTTGCACCTAAAGTCGAGGTGTTGGTTTGTATTTTAGTTCATGAAAACTAATATCCTAACCTCCTAACTAGTATCCCACACCTTTTTAATCGTTATTAAAATTAGTCAGGTTTAGTCAAGTTTGGTTTTTACAATCAAAATTTTTGGTGAAAAACGTCAAATTCAGAATAGCAAAATTGCCATTTTCACTAAATTAATAACTCAGTGCCATCTTATTGCCATCAAACTGAAAAATAGTTAAGTTGTGTCACTATAGCCCATTTCAGAATGGGGAATGTCGTTTGACAGGAATAAACAAAATTTTGGTGATTTTTAGTCTAGTTTAGACGCATTTGTGACAAGAGAATCGGCACCATTGTGGCATTAAGGGCAATGAGTGCGCTGATGCCTTGGTCAAAGATCCTTGCTCATCAGCAACTGCTTATCTCACCCATAACTCTCACCAGGGGAATGATTTGCTGAGCCTTCCAAAGGTTGATCTACATTCTTCATGGCAAGATCAGTGGAATAGCACTGTAAGAAAAAAGGGGAGGTTTTATTGTGCAGTACAACCAACCATAAAATCAAAAAAAAAAGAAAATAGTTGTAAATAGTAAATAGTCTCCAAAACCGTTATATTTATCCTTTGTCGAATTCGGTTAGGCTTTTGCTGTACTTCCGTGTTTTTAGAAAAAAATCCGTGTTCGTGACTCCTCTCTTTGCGAGTGCGGGTTGCAAGACTCTGGATCACATCTTCTTGAATGTCCGAACAACGTTCCACCTTTAGATAAATAAACGTCCCCATAAATTTAAGGTCCCTCTTCCGATTTATTTTCCCTCCTTACTAACATTTTCCAGAGCTGCTTGTGGCGCTGATGACCTTCATCCGCCATAATAAGTTATGAATTATTCTGTCTGTGGGTGTGGTATACGTTATTCTATGTTTTAACAATTATAATATTTATTTATTTATATTTTTTGTTTTTTTCAGTCCCGTACTAACTCAACCAGATCTACATTGTGTTCAACTGTATCAATCGAAGAATTTTTTATTCTTTCTTCTTTCTTTTTTTTTTTAAAACGTTGCCCCACACTAGGAATTTCTCCTGTATCGTGGGTGCGTTTACAAACATTTAAAGTCACATACACAAACAGCCAGACCCGGAACAACTACTTGTAGGTCATACAAATATTTGTTCCGTGCGGGAATCGAACCCGCGACACGCAGTGCAGCAGTCAATCGCTTAACCACTGCGCCAAACGTGCCGTCAATCCGTGTCCGTTGCCGTTATTGGAAGTGTATAGAGTGCCGCTAGCGGCACTTTATCCCTGTCGGGTAAAGTGCCACTATTTGCGGCATATTAGTAGCGCTGCCTCAGCCCGGTTAAAGTGCCGTAAGGATTACATTGTCATTGTCACTGTCACTTGTTATTTTGTTTGATTGTTGAGCATTGCATTGTCATTGTCACTGTCACTGTCACTGTCCCTGTCCCTTATTATTTTGTTGTTGAGGAAAGGATTATGTTAATTTCTTTCATCTATAGCCGGCTAAACTTAAGTGTAGCCATAATCCCTTGGCTTAGCAAATGAAAATGGCTGAAAGGTAGGTTAGGTTAGGTCAGAATTGTGAGCACACAACGCACGAGCCGAGCGAGCGAAGCGAGCGGTACCGCGACAGCGGCCGGCGAGTATCAGAGTCCGTATAGGTACAAGAAAATGTAATGTTTTGGGAATGGGGTGTTTTACAGCGAACTAACCTCAACAATCAAACAAAATAACAAGTGAGAGTGTCAATAACAATGCAATTCTTACGACACTTCAGCCAAGCCGAGGCAGCGCCACTATAATGCCGCTAACGGCATTTTATCCGACTGCCATTTTCATTTTATTTTGTGTATATCAAACACACTTGCCTTTTCCAACGCACTTTAGACATTGGTAGACATGGATATCGGCTTTGCTTGCCATTTATTAAAAATAGAATAGAATATAAATCCATATATCTAAAGAATCAAGGATATATCACGTACATACAGTCACGGACTTTAATTAATGAGCCACTTGCCACTTTTAGTATTTTAGCCGTATAATGAAAATCGGGTTTAGTCGGTTATACTCTTACTAGACAATGATGAGGAAGTAGGTATTGGGAACTATCGCGGTCGAACCAATAAGTAGTATCTCTATGTAGTCTGTGATGTATATTCTGTGGGTCGAAGTGTCGAACTCTAACTGTCAGATTGGACTAGAAGAAGTAGAAGATAGTACGCTTTTAAATGAAAATAATAATACTGAAATCAATGCGAAATAGATTCGAATAAACAGTAGGTCGAGATATTTCAGTACACATCTACCCATTATAATTGAAATATCATAACATCGATTGTGAGCGATTAGATTTTAATAACATTTAAAAAAGTAGCCTGAAGTTATCCATTAGCGTTGCTTTTCATAATTATTCTTTTGGCTGTATTCGCGCTTCGGCTTTCTCACTCAGCCTGCGTTTTGCTGAGAAAATGTCTGCGTATGTTGATATGAGTTTAGAGGATATCATTAAAAAGAAAAGAGAAAACACCAGGTAATAAATCTAGTATCTTTTTGTTGTCACCCCACCGGAATATTATAATTTATGTAACTTTTTTTGTTACAGAGCGAAAAGGAGTAAAGTAAAAGCCCAGCCACTCAAACCATCACCTAAAAAGGCGCCAATAACCGATGCTAGAAATAAAATTATATCAAAAAAAAGAACCCAAATTACCGATGCTAGAGAAAAACTAGCACAACTTGCTAAACAGAAGGATGCAAGATTAAAATTAGAAAAGTTACGCCAAGAAAGAGTAAGTTCTGATTAAATATTACATTACCTATGGTTTATCAAAATAGGTTTGACAATAGTGTGAAGATATATTCTGTTTTAAATAAAGTTCACTGGGTAACAAATACAATCGTATATTTTTATTAAGTCAAAGATTGTTACGAATACATATTTTTCATTACTATGGTAATAGTCTAAAGAGGTACAATCTTTACAACCACACTTCTTTTAAGAATATGCTCAAGGACCAATTCCACGAGACAGGTTGTTGAATCTGGTCCATATAGACGTTTTGTAAACATGTCTCCTAATTTCACTTGTGCTGCAACTTTCTTAACAACTAGTTCTCCTTTTGATACACATTCTCTAATGTAGAAAATGTCTCAAACAAATACGTTTTGTTTGACGGTGACACTCGTAAGGCGTATTATATTATAATTTCACAGCTGACTCATTATCAATACATAGTGTAACTTTTAAAAATTCTGTGTTAGATAGGTCTGCCAAAAGCTTCTTCAACCACACTATTTCTTGTGTGGTTTCGCTTGCTGCTACAAGTTCAGCCTCTGTTGTTGACAGAGCAACTGAAGTTTGTTTCCGACTCTTCCAGGCAATAGCAGTGCGGGCATGGTGTGTAAAAGATACAACCAAATCGAGATCAGAAAGCAAACTGTTTTATTCCTTTTTACCCTCAATACAAAAATGTTAGACTTGACAGCTAATGAAAACAATCAACAAGGTTCAAACATAACATACCTTTCTCTCATAATGATTGGTAAATACAATAATACATTCAACAGTAGATAACAAAATCAATTCAACAAAAAGGTCTACTTCTAACATAACAATCACTTAAGTCATTCATTAGGAATTCCTATAATATCTGGCCATAATTCAGGCGGTGGAATCACAATCGGCGGATCCTGTAATAATTCAGGGTCCGTATCATTAGTTGACTGACTGTCAATGACAGGTGCCCCATTAGCAGATGTGTCCGGCGGTCTGGCCAGTATTTGGTCTGCGTGTCGCCGATGCAGCTCTCCATCTTCCGTCCTCACCACATAAGTGGCCGGCCCCTCCACCGTCTCCACTGTGGCCCGACGCCACCTGTTCCCAGGCCCGTACATGCGTATGAGCACGGGCTGCAGCAGCGTAAAAGTCCGCGCGGGCGGGCGCTGCGCCGCCGCCTCCAGTTGCTGCTCGGCGCGACTCGGCACCGAGTCGGGGTGTAAGCTCGACACTGCAGTCCTGTATCTTCGCCCATTCAGTAACTCAGCAGGTGTCTTGTTGGTGGAGCTATTGGGCACAGTCCGTAAATAGTATAGAACTTTGCAAAGTTTCTCCTGCCATTGCATGTCCAGGTTCTCTAGTTTCTTTATTTTATTCTTAAATGTTTGAATCGTGCGTTCAATCTGCCCGTTAGTCTCTGGATGGTAGGGTGGTGAATACAAATGTTTAATTCCATTCTTTTTAAGAAAATTATTAAATTCATCCGAGGTGAACGCACGTCCATTATCGGACACCAACACGTCGGGCAGCCCTTGTGAAGTGAAAATTTTTCTCATAACAGCTATCACCGTACCACTGTTAATCGCTGGTATGCTTTCAGCCTCAAACCATTTGCTGTAGCTGTCTACTAGGACTAAAAACGTTTTTCCTTGAAAGGGCCCCGCAAAATCCACATGCACACGGCTCCACGGCTTCTCTGGAACAATCCAAGTCTGCGGGTCCTTTGGTGGGTTATTTCTCACTAGCTGACATTGCTGACACGCGGCCACCACACTCTCAATCCGCCGATCTATGTCGACCCACCACACGTAGCCTCTTGCATACGCTTTTGTCTGGACAATGCCCGCATGAGGGGCATGTAACAACTTTAACACTTTGTCCTGTAAGGACGAAGGTATTATGACTCTGTTGCTCCACAATAAACAACCTTTATTATGTGAAAGAGCCTCTCTCCGTGTCCAATAAGCTTGTAGGTTCGGGTCTGTGTTCCTTCGTGGCCATCCGTGCAAAACGTGAAACATTACTTTTTGCAATACCACATCTTTGTTGGTCTCCGCGGCTATCTTAGTAGCGTCCAGCTCCCAGCCGCTCGGCTGCTCCTCCAGCAGTAGCACGTCGCGCAGCACATCCTCCTGCACACTCGACGTGTCCGGAGCGGTCCACCTGCTCAACGCGTCCGCGTTGCCGATTAATTTACCAGGCCTGTACTGTATACTGTAATTATAACTGGAAAGTTTCAATGACCAGCGCAACATCCTGGGTGATATCTGGTCTGGAATTGGTTTAGCGGGATTGAATAAACCGACCAACGGCTTATGATCTGTCACAATACAAAATTTACGACCCGCCAAGAATTCGTGAAACTTTGTCAATCCAAATATAATAGCCAGGGCCTCCTTATCAATCTGCCCATATCGTCTCTCGTGCGCCTGTAGTGTCCGTGAGGCCATCATCACCGGCCGCTCTGACCCGTCCTCCATGACGTGTGCAATAATCGCTCCGAGACCGTATTCCGATGAATCACAAATGAGAAGTAGTTCTTTCTGCAAGTCATAGCCCACCAACGTTCGATCTGATGACAGTAATCGCTTCGCCTCCACAAACGCTTCCTGTTCCTTCTCACCCCAGCTCCAAGGTCTTTTTGATTCTAAAAGTCGATACAGTGGTTCCAACACAGTGCTCTTGTCGGGCAAGAATTTTTCATAAAAATTATATAAGCCCAGGAAGGCACGCAAGGTCTCTCTGTTGGTTGGGGCCGACTTTTCCTGAATCTCTTTAACTTTCGCAGGTGCTGGGTGAAGTCCCTCTGCATTAATCATATGGCCTAGGAATGTGATGCTGTTCGCAGCGAACACACATTTCTTTACGTTGAGGCGGAGTCCCATCTGTTGCAATTTGCTCAGTACTTGTTTAAGTCTCCGGTTGTGTTCTTCAATCGTGGCTCCAGTGACAGCGATATCATCTAATAGACACGCCACTCCGTCCATACCCGCTAACGCCGTCGACATCAGACGCTGAAAAATCGCTGGCGCCGCGCTGACACCGAATGGCAGACGATTCACTTTCATTAGACCGATAGGAGTGTTCCACGTGAGCAGCATAGCTGTCGCGTCGTCTACCTTCAGTTGTGTGTATGCGTTTTTCAAGTCCAGCTTACTAAATATTCTGCCGCCACTAAGTCTCACAAACGCTTCCACAGACGTCGGCAGCGGAAAGATGTCTGTATCTATAGCGGTATTCACCGTGACACGATAATCGCCACACATTCGTACTGTTCCGTCTTCTTTTATCACCGGCGTCACCGGTGTCCCCCACTCAGAATAACGGACAGGTGTCAGTACACCCGCCTCCACCATCTCATTCAACTGTCTAATGACTTTTTTCTTAAGGGGGTACGGCACCGCGCGCGCCTTTATAAAGCGGGGCGTAGCATCTGGCCGCACGTGAAGTGACACCTCAGGACCTTTGTACTCGCCGAGTTCTTCTTTAAATAGTTCAGGAAATTCTTTTTTATATTGTTCTATCTCCTCTTCAGCCCAGCACAATCCTGATACTTGAAGGCCTAGTGTATGGAACCAGTTCCTGCCCAGCAGATTTGGCCCGTTCCCCGACACCACGACCAGTTCACATTGCGCTTCCTTATTACCTAGCACAACACGCACGTCTGCTATTCCTAATACTTTCAAAGGGTCTTGAGTCCATGTCACGAGCTTTAGATTGGTAGCTCGTAGGGGTGGGGGCGTCAACCACAGCATCTTGTATGTCTCTTCCGACATAATGGTACGCGATGCACCCGAGTCCACTTCCATAGATAAATGAACGCCGTCTATCATAACGTCTGTGGTAATAGGTGGTGAGTAATTATCCACGCAGACATATACGCCCATCATCTTCTCAGCTGAAGTGTTAACACTCGTTTCGACTTCCCTCATGTCGTCGACCTGGTGTACACGACCTGGCTTCTTGGTGCAGGCCGCCGCAATGTGCCCAATCTTTTTGCAGTAGAAGCACTTCGCCTTAACAAACGGGCAGCGCTCGCCCGGCCTGTGTGTGCGTGCACACCGTCGACACTCGTTCGAGTTAACATTACCAATGTCCATCGGTTCAGTCTCCGTGACACTGGACGGAGTTTGCTTAGACTCACTAGCCACACACGCAGGGTACAAATCAGGGAACGTCACTTGATAATCCAGACACATCTGTAACGCGACCTCGTATGTCAAGTCTTTCTTTTTCAGTAAGTCGCGTCGCAAGCGATCGTCCCGCACCCCCAGTACTAGTCGGTCTCTCAACTGGCGTTTTAAGTCTATGAAATTGCATTTTGCACCAAGCAGACTTATAGCCGCCACAAAGTCTTGCACGCTTTCACTTTGAAGTTGTTGACGTTTGTAAAATTTTCCCGCTTGCAAAATTTCGTTAACCTCAGGTTCATAAAACTGATCCAAAACTCTAAAAATGTCCACTAAAGGTACTTCCGTAGGACGTTTTGGAACTAAAAGCGATGCAATTAACGCGAAAGTGTCTTTGCCGCACTGAGAAAGAAACAGCGATCGTCCCTTGTCGAGGTTAAGTTTGTCATAACCCGCCGCATCAAGGGCGCACAGTAATTGTTCTTTATAATCACACCACTTATCAGTCTTTGGGTTAAATTGTCCGGGAAACACTATATTCGTTACATTTGCCGTCATTGTCACCGAAATCCAATTTATTTTCCGCAGTCGCCAATAAAAGATACAACCAAATCGAGATCAGAAAGCAAACTGTTTTATTCCTTTTTACCCTCAATACAAAAATGTTAGACTTGACAGCTAATGAAAACAATCAACAAGGTTCAAACATAACAGTGTGCATAAAGGCACACCATGCCCATGGTGGAGTGCCCAGTCTCTGGATCTCCTCCATGATTGGCATCAAGCAGCACGTTAAGTCACATGCTTTGGATTTACTCATTGTATAAAATGTTAGACCGTTATCGAGAGTTCCTTTAAGAAAGCGAAGAATTCGCTTTACAGCCGCAATATCCTCCTTTCAAGGTTCTTCTAAATGCCTTGATGAGACACTGTATAACAGATGTCGTTTCTTGTTGCGACCATCAGGTAAGCCAGTGCTCCGACACAATTTCGATAATTTCATGTCTACATTTTTATTTGTCTCTTCCATTTTTGGCATCTTAATTGTCAGAGATGTAACTGGTTTGCAGTTTTCCATGCCAAATCTAGGATCTTTTTAGTGTAGGCTGTTTGGCTTAAGTTTATTGATCCATCTTTGTTTTAATTTATTTCCATACCAAGGAAATAAGACGCTGGCTTTGTTATTATTTTGAAGTTTCTTTCAAGTTCATTTAAAAACTCTTGACCAGCGCTGTCAGTGGAAGCTACCAAGCCGTCATCGACATAAAGTCTTACAATAACTTTTGAGTATCCCTTGATTCTTACATAAAAGCAAGGATCTGCCTCACTTTTCTGAAATTTGGCATCTATCAGTAATTTATGTATGCACTCATTCCAGCATTGAGATGCCTGTTTTAAGCAATAGAGGCTTCTCAAAAGTCGACTTACTTTTCCTTTAGGTACATCGAGTCCATTCGGTGGTGCCATATAAATTTCTTCTTCCACTGTACCGTTCAGGAATGCAGTTGTGACATTGAATTGTTGTAAATTCAGACTTTCGTTAGCTGCAATTCCCAGTATTGCTCTGATGGTTGTAAGTAGTGCCTGGTATTATTTTTCTGAAGTGAATTCATCTTCCCATTTTTCTCTATTTTCTGAAAACATTGCTTCCTTATATGTTTTGGGCTCAGTATAATTGTCTTCTAACTCTGCCACAGTGTTCATAACAAAATCATCAAAACGCATGGGCTTGCGTATTAATGAATGATCATGCAAAGCTCTGATTTCTATTCGCTCTTCGCTAACTTCATTCTGAGGTGGCATTTGAGTTTCATTTTCTTCAGAAATTTTATTATTATTAGTTTCTATTTGCATTTCTGCTTCAGCCCGAATGTCTTCTTCTGTTTATTGATATTCATGTATTTCTCTATTTATATTTTCATCTAGAAATTCAATCTCGACATAGTCTTTTTCGTTTTTTGTTTCATCTTTGTTATTTTTACTAAGATTCTCTTCTTCCTTTATGTCGTATAATGTCTGCATTATGGTAACATTTTTGGTTACAATTACTTTTTGCGTTGTTGGTACCCAAATCCGGAAAGCCTTGGATATTTCAGAGTATCCAGTGAAGACTCCAGGTATTGCTTTGGCGTCAAACTTATTTAAGTTTTGTCTTCCTTTTAAGAGAACGAATGCCTTTGCTCCAATTCTATTAAGGTATAACACATGGTTTTCTGCCAACCCATTTTGCAAATGGTGTTGCATTTCCAATTCTGTTGTTTGCACTTCTGTTTGACAGGTAGTTCGCTGTGTAGATAGCTTCGTCCCACAGATACATTGGTGCGTTAGACTCAATCATTAGGCTCCTTGCTTTTTCCAGTAAAGTTCTGTTTTTCCTTTCCGTTTTGATGCAGTGTAAAAGGTGCAGACAATCTTCTGGTGATCCCATTTTCTTTTAAGAAATTGTTGAACTCATTGTTACAATATTTCGTGCCGTTAATCGGATTGTAGGCATTAAATTTTCTTTTCCATGTAGTTCTCTACTTCAGCTTTATAGACCTTGAACATATTTATGACTTCCTTCTTAGTCTTTATGCAAAATACTCGGCTATATCTGGTGAAGTAGTCAATAAATGTGACAAAATATTTGTTTCCGGCACAAGAAGCTTTTGGTATCGGGCCACACACATCACTGTGTACAATCTGATTTGTTTCAGAAGTACGAGGGTCAGTTCTTGGTTTCCCAATCATAGCTTTCATTTGGACTTTAATACAAACTTCACATTCTTCCGGCTGTTCATCTATTTTGAAATCAAGTCCAATCAAACTTTCATTCTTAAGTGCTAGTTTCATATCCATATAGTTCATATGTCCCAGCTTTGAATGCCATTCAGAAATATTATTATTTTTAACAAAATTGACTTTTCAACTTTTGCGTTTATTACAGTTTTGGGAAAAATCGCATAGAGACCATCTTCAGTTCTCTTTGCTTTCATCACAATGCCATATTTTGGATTTATTACTGCAGCTTCATCCTTTTTGAAGAGTACTGTATTACCAACATCTGTTATCTTCCCAATAGATAGAAGATTAGTACAAAGGTCTGGAATGAACAGCGTATTGTGTAGATATATTTCTTTATTTGTATTTAGTAAAAGGTCAACTCTTCCTTTTCCCAGTATGTTTTCTCAGTATGTTTTTCTTTAGAAGGTAATTTCAGTGTTTTATTTGTTTGTTCTATTTCACTGAAATATTCTTTGCTAAAGCACATGTGAGATGTGCATCTACTGTCCAAAATCCATTGTTTCTGGAATGCTTCATCTTTTGCTAATAATGCAAAGCTATTGAATTCTTTTTGGTTATCTCTAAGTACTCCCTTTATTGTTGGGATTATTCTTGTTCTTATTTCTGTAATTTTTCCAGCAGTTCTTAGTTATATGCCCCTTTTTGTTGCATATTTTGCAGTACAAATTTGTTTTTGCATAGAACGATTCTTGTTCGCTTGAGCTTGTACTTGGATGGGTTCTTTGAGTGTTTTTCCGCGCTTGAAATTCCTCTGATTTTTATTTTTAGTTCATCCGGTTTCGGAAGGTTATCACGAGATTAAATTGCAACTCTAAAGGTTTCAAATTCTGAGGAAAGACTATACAGCATCATAATACTTAATAAATCTTCATGAACCGCAACATTCGTTTCTGCCAGTTTGTCTGCAACGTCCATAAAGTTGTTTAGATGTTCCCTGATGTCGTTTCCTTTCTTATATTTTGCCAAAACAAGTTGCTTCAGTAGCGTTGCTTTCCTCGCAGGACATTTGCTAGCGTGAGTTTCGTTTAGCTTTTTCAAAATTTCATGAGCTGTTTTGCAGCTTTTTATTTGTTCGAGTTCGGACGGCGATATCATAAGAATTAATTCGCTGATGGCCTGCAAGTTTCCCTCAATATCCAGTTCACTTGCTTTCGTCAAGTCAATTTCTTGCTTTACTAGAACGTCTGGCCTGTATTGCCCATGTGTCATAATTTTCTTTATTTAAGTTTTCGATTCTGATCGACATCATTGCTTTTTTTTTCGATTAAGTATTAATTATTAACCACGCTCTGCTACCATGTGAAGATATATTGTTTTAAATAAAGTTCACTGGTTCACTGAATACAATCGTATATTTTTATTAAGTCAAAGATTGTTACGAATAAGCACATAAGTTACGTTACTATGGTAATAGTCTAAAGAGGTACAATCTTACCAAATAGGTGTTCAGATTGAATTTTGTATGCAGCACTTTATTTAGTTATTCATCAGATTCAGAGATTCAGTTCGTTATTGACAATAATGTTGTTATGAATTTGTTGAAATGATGGTTTTTTTTTGTATAATAAGTACATAAAGATTTGCTTAATGTTTAGGCAAAAGTCCCTGGACCAGTTAGAAATACATTTACAAACAGAGGTAAATTTACAAGGGCACCACCAGCTAAAGAAAGAGGTAAGTAAAATTTTACATGCTTTACTCTAACACATCTTTTTTATGCTGAACTGGCTCCTGCCAACAACTGCTTCATGGACAACAGCAATGTGCCATCCTCTATCATAGCTGTGATCAGATTTTGGGGTGCAATTACTGGGATTTAATGACATTATCAGAATATGGAAAAGCCATATAATTCAATCCAGGTGCCCTGGGAATAGCGAATTTGCCCTGTAGTGTACTTAATTGTAATATCAATTAAATAAGTAAATTTTAGTAACTGACATAGGTAATAATTTGAATCCAGTCATCTGTTTGCATGTTCTCAAAAACTATCCATGGTACAGTCAAAGCCCTATTTTTGTTTATAAAATTTACTAGAATACTTGCAAAATGCATTGTTTTTCTCAGAAGCTGATAAGAGTGGTAGAAAAGTAACTGAAAAAGAGATAGAGATAGTGTCAGATCAGTGTTCTTTTGGACATTGGCAAATAGCGATAATAGCTAAATTGGTTCATTCACGTAAATAAAAGCTTGTATAACCACTTTATTTCTATATCTAGAAGAAAAAAAAACTTCATAATGACAAAATCCCAATATTCCGGGGTTTCCGTGGGCTTATCCATACTAATGATATTGTTTGGTGGTTGACCCTTAATTGCACTACCTAATCCGAGCACTGATCATTACAGACTGATGGATTGTTGTTGTTGAATACAAAAAAAGCATCAAATCTATAATAATATACCTAATCTCTGTTCCAGAAGTATCTTAAGAAAGTGTACACTACATACATACAGTTGTTAACCCGCAAAATAAATCATCAACATAGTTTTTGTATTATCCTGATTAGATATCAATAGCCATAACGTTTATGGAGTTTTCGCTAGCTAATTTAATTAGAACTTGTATAATAAATATATATATTTTATCTATGTATGTAATGTGGTTAATTTTAAACACTTTCTGAAAAATTGCTTTGTTAAATTCTTTTAATAAGACTGCAAAACAAATGTAAATTCACCAATTTATTCATTGACTTTGTTAATCCTAGTATTTTCGCTATGATAAATTTTTTTCAACTATCCTGCAGCATACCTATACATAGATATTTAAACTGTTTTCAATTTGTTTAGTATTTCTAGATTCTTCAAGGCAAGTAGTTTCACAGCCTTTAACTACGTCTAAAATTGGCTCAAAACGTCATATTAACACTGGAACATTTGCTGAGGTCAGGTCAATTGAGAAGTCAAGATTTTTTGGTAATTCGATTTTTTTACTTAAAAGATTTTACTCATAATAAATTGGAATGACACTAATGATATTAATTCTTATTATGCTTATAGAATTTCAACATAAACATAAACCAAAACTGAAACCAATACTTCGAACTGTTGAAAATGATTTAGAAATAGTTGATGACCCCATGGGAGATGAATACATCCCACCAAAGTCAGCGTCGTTAAATCGCAAAGCTAGCCTGCAGCTCAAGATCATAACTCACAATAATGAGGTTCGCGAGAACAGAGTCGCTACTATTCACAGGTAATAAATGGTTATATCTGTCTATATTCTTTCACACAGGGAACTGATAGTATCGAAACTAACGTCAGTACACCTTATACGTTCGAGAACCGCATTAGCTGTAGCTAGACTAGATATGAATGGTTCCTCATTGTGATTATTATTTTTAGAACTAATGTAGCAGAAAAGGAGAAGAGTCCACCAAGACCACCATCAATTCTGAAAAAACGCCCTATGGCTGCCCTAAGAAGTGAAGCAAAAGCTCAAAAAACTGAAAAGCCACACTTGGAATACAGAATTATAGTGAGCAATTTAAGGAACACTGTTACTGGTGGGGATATTGAGGTTGGTATATTCAAATAGAATAATATTATGCTCGCATTTCACTTGGCGTAGTTGTCAAAATATTCGCGTTACTTGGGTATTACAAAATATTCTTTAGACCTCCGGGTTACGTAGTCAAACAAGGAACTCTTAGGTAACACGTTTCAACGCAAAATCAAATTTAAAAAGAGTTCAGAAGACGAGCTCTAACGCGCGTTGCGAGAGTACTCGTCACTACTCGTCAGTCTGGTTTCAAGGCGTCAACGCGCGATCGCTTGCGTCTAGAGACTTTCTCTCAGCGCTGCGTTAAGGTTGAACTAGTCGCGGGCTCGAACTAACTGGTGGGCGTTGCCAAAAAGCACACTGTATCACCTGGCATCGTGTCCGAAAGAGATAGTAACAGTGATTAGCAGTAAAATGCTGGTCTACATGCACATCGTCTAGTTTGCACGCACACAAACACCGTTCCAAACTATTTTAGTAAAACGAGCGCGTAAAAAATTACGAAATGTCCTTTGGAAAATCGAGTTTCATGAAAATGCGACTGCATAAATCAATTACAAATAAAGTTTATTGAACTCTTCTATAATTGAGCTGTGTCGGTGCCGACTTTACACTGCGTGCGTTTTGGAGATTTTACACTTCTATTATTACCGATTTCATTCCGACGCCTAAAGTTGCGTTAAAATTAACAAGAAAAACGAATCTTTGTTGGCTCATAACTTTATAATGGCTTTTTATTTTACTATTCTGTTTATGCACAGATGCAATTAATAATGAGACAAAACGATATGTTTAACTTTGGATGTACAATGTGAAACAAGTGAAGTGAGTAAAATCCCCCGAAATTTGTATGGAAAAAATATCAACTAGTTCCACCTTAAGGGTACGCTAGTCGGTCATTCTTCCATACAAACTTAGTATGGTGATTACTCGTCTATTTGACGGTGTACGCTCAAAACTAAAAATTATATCAATACGTCTTGTCATTATCTAGCCATGTATGGAAGTAGAAAAAAAAATTGGTTTGGAAGTCATGAGCGTCGAAACTTCCATATTTCAACGCAAATTTTAACTCGTCTTTGGACGTAAATAAATAACTTATGTAGTAAGAAAATGGCAAAATACAAACCGTACAGGGATAGATAATTATAATTTCTTCAATAGTTAAATAATTTTATTTTCATTCAGTAGTTTTTTCATAATATACTCGTATATACGCCTAAAAGTTCCGTACGAGTTCGAGCCGTCGACTAGTGTACCCTTAACACTTGTTGACGTGCGTTAACGCGCGCGCCTCGTGTGGTAGGTAAATATCAGGATGTCTAGAGTCTAGACGCGCGAAATGAAAACGCGTGTCAAAAATTTTGCCATCTGAACATAGCCTTATAGTTTCGCCAAGTCCGTCTGTCTGTCCGAGGTTTAACTCAGACTTATGGTCTGTGGACTTACTGCAATTTGGCATAGTTTATACATGTTTAATGTTTCCTTGCTTTCTTTATGATAAACTCCACCCAAATACCTACCTATGGCCAGCAGGCCTAACATGACTCACTCTCGAGTGAGTAACTGTCGTCTATTTCTGTCACTTTTCTTTTTATTTCGTCGACTCCTGTCAAATATGATGTTTTTTTCGACAAAGCCTAACTGTGCACTGGCGAAACTTTCAGAACAAAACATGTTGAAATGTCAATGTTCCATACAATTTTTGACAGGAACTAGAGATTTCAACATGTTTTGTTGTGATGTTTTGGCAATGCAAACGCGCAGTTACATAGCACCTTAGTTACCTCGATTTTTGACAATGCAACACGAGATAATCTCCGATTCTTCTGTCATTTAGTCGTATTTACTCGTCCTCGATTTTGACGACGAGACAAAATTATGAAACAAAAAAAAACTTCAAAATAACATGGCAGTTTCATAATTGTACTTATATTAGTCATCATTTTATTTTACAAATATATTAATAACGAAAATACTTAGTTTTAAACTACTATTTATATTGCAACGACGTGTTTTATATGGAATTTTTCACTTTTTGTATGGAAAATATGATTTTTTTAATCTACATGTTGAGTATGAGGGGTTTAAGGTTTCTATAATGGGGGTCGAATTTTCATTATTTTTGCGATAGGACACACCATTTTCGACATAATAAGCAAGAGAAAAGAAAAAAAGATACAGTACTGTTTTTGCACCGTCGAGGTGTTGGTATGAATTTTAGTTCATGACAATTAATTTCCACACCTTTTTAATCGCGATTAAAAATAGTCAAGTTTTACTTTAGACAATAATTGTTTTTGGTGAAAAACGTCAAATTCAGAATTGCGAAATTGCCATTTTCACTAAATTAATAACTCAGTGCCATCTTAGTGCTGTCAAACTAAAATATAGTTAAGTTGTGTCACTTTAGTCTATTTCAGAATGGGAAATCGTCGGTTGACAGGAATAAACTAAACCATCACAATAACAAACAATCTAGTCTAGTTTAGAGCATTTGTCAACAGAATCGGCACCATTGAATGAATGAAACGGAATCTCAAGCCGATGTTGCTATCATAAAAATTATTTGTTTTTAATAACTTGCAACATCGGTCTCTCGTCGCGAGATATAGAAGTGTCAAAGTGCCTTTTTCGAGTTTACTCGTCGTTTACGGCCATGTTAGGGATTAGAATGAAGTCAGAATCGTAGACAAATTTCGACAAAACGAGAGAGCGTTCTCGCGCTTGTCATGTTAGCCCTACAGAACTGACTGATTATGCCAATGTTATATTACGGGCTTTTTTTTTTGTGGTTATTTATCAAATAACTTCTCTCGCTCTGGGTGGAGCAGGAGGGCGTGTCAGACTCTTACTGACTAAAACCCACCCGTGTTCCTTCAGTTGCCTGTACGTTGCCAGGGGCTACGGTATCCATTTCGGACTTTCCCCCAACCCCGGCAGGCATCGGTCCTGTCAGAACCCTTCAGTTGTTGTCCGTATACCGGGAACCCCAAGCCGAATTCTTGGCATTGAAGTCACGAGGACGAACACGGGAAGGGAACAGAACCCGACGACGACGACTCTCAACTCCGCAAGGGAGTTGTGGAACTCGGCAAGAGTTCGGCTCGGGGAGAAGTATACCCCTACCACAACAATCTACCCGAACCGTGCTGCAACGCAACCCCGTCCTCTCTTAACAGCCTCGAGGGACGGAGTACCGGCGGCGGCCGACGAAATTACGGTCACTGAGCCGCTCAGGTCCTCCACCCAGTCATCCCTGGGCGGGACACAGTATGGCTCAGCGACCACGGCGATGTTAATCGACCACTGCGCCATGCTCTGGAGCAACAGATCTTTAGCTGCGGCGCAGTGGTTGATGTTCGCCTGGAAGAGGCGTAATGGGGCCATTATTGGCACTCCATGTGAGCTCCCTCCCGATCCCTCTGTGAGGACCCTGCCGCGGAAGCCGCGGCGGCTACAACGACAGAGGTGGAAGTGGCAACGGCGGCGGTGGCGGCGGCTGCGGCAGTGACGGTGGTGGCGGAGGGCTTACCTCTGGCTTTTGCGGGTGGGGCGCAGGCCTTGCTCCCAATCCGGTGATCGGCTGGGTTGTCAGTCGCTGCACATACGGCGCAGTGCGGCGTGGCGTCACACGAGCCGGCCTTGTGACCGGGCTGACCACAGCGGTAGCAGAGACCGCTGCGGTCCACCTCCGAGGTGCATTTAGCTCCCACATGATTGCCCACATGGCAGCGGAAGCACCTCAGAGGTCTGGGTTTCAACAGTTTGACCTGCGCGGACACCCAGCCCACCAATAGCCTTTGGCCCTCCCCGGCTATTTTCTTGGCCGCCGACACAGGGCAGCTCACCGTAACGACTCGCATCCCCGTGTAGTCAGGACGGCTGGTGCCTGCCCTCACCTGCTCGGCAGAGCACTTCCCTGTCCTAACGACAGCGGCCACCACCGGTTCCTCCTTCACTGAGTCGTCCAAGCCCAGAATACGCATGTCAGCGTATTTGGTGGACCTGGACACTCGGGCCTCGGGCGCATTTAGGGACGCCCTAAGCCTTTCGACCAGAGCGTCAGCGGCCGGGCCACTTGCCGCACCGGGGACCTCCAGCATCCGCGCCCCAGCCGCAGTGACCCTCACACGGATGCCTTCAGCGGTGCCGATCTCTTTGAGGTCAACCGCCGCCCCCCCCCCTTAGCGAGGACGTCGCGGTAGGACACGCCCTTCTTCTCCTCCTCTGGCTGTAGTGTATTCACTACTACAGCTGCGGACTTCGGGGCGCGGAGCTTCGCTCCTTGCGCCGCTGCCGCCTCTCTTTCTTCTTTTTGGCCGCCCTTTTTGCCTTTCCTTTCATCCTCTTTTCTCCGGCTACTTGCTACATTCGGCGGTAGCCGGAGAAGATTTAGGAGAAGGAGGCGGGGGCGGCCGTTTCGCCGCTAGGGCCGGGGCCCTCGCTGCCTGAGCCAGGGCCCTCGCCGCCTGTGTAGCCGCCCCGCCCTGGGCAGCTGCGGTGGCGGCATATGAATTCTCCTTCCGCTGGCCAGAGGCTGTCGCCGCTAACGGGGGGCGCAGGACGATGGCTTCAAGGGCGGAAAAACGAGGCCGCAGGCAAGACATATCCTGTCGCACCAGGTTCAGGACCCGGTCCTCTGCAGGCACGGGCCGTCCCTGCCCGTGCTGCTCCCTCCTCTGCGGCACCTCACGGGGGCCGGCTCCTCGGAGCCCTGCCAGGTCCGCTCGGAGCTCCTCGTTGCGGCTGGCTTGCACCATGGCGGCTGTCAAGCGGGCGACCTCCGCCCGCATCTCGGACATTCCGTCCGATGGAGGTCTGAGGTGAAAGGCCTCCAAAATAGAGGCCATGGCCGCAGGTATGGCCTTGTCTTTAGAGGACTGGATCCTCTTCAAGGCAACACCCTTGATCGTGGCTGCCACGGACTCCGTAAACCTGGCCGCTCGCTCCGAGTTAGAGCCGCCAGCGGCGTCCGGCTCACCGCCTGCAGGCTCTGTGAGGGCTGCCCCGTTGCTGGTCCCTACAGGGTGGTGCTCGTCCGTGTCGAGCCTGTACAGCTCAGCTGGGCTGGCCCGGTTCGGCTTGCCGGCCTCCTTGGTGGTGAGCCCTCTCCCCACACCTTTTCCCCGGGCCGCACCCCGCCGACTGGAGTGGATATTCTCCCAGTCGTAGGCGGACGACCCCTCTTCCGGTTTCGAGCGCTTCCGGAGGAACTTCCGGTTCCTCCCAGCAGCCCCCACTACTTCTCGCTCCGAGCTCTAACTTAACATTGCGCCTAATGCAGCGTCGGACTCCGCATCACTCCTCTCATTTTGGTTTGGTTTTTTATTTTTTTCCATAGTTGTTCCCACGAGTAATAAACATTTCAATATCTCAAAAATAGTGGTTCGCACTAGCGACTAATTAAGCTAGCCATTAGTCAAGCTATCAACCTCCCTCACGGTGCGCCGCCGCTTGGATGTTTGGGGTGATTTTTTATAGAGGTTGTCTTCCTCGCGGCCCCGGCGGTTAAGCCAAGACCCTCGACCCCCGTCAAATGCCAGAGACATGACCTTGACACTCTTCGGGGCTACGAGACTAACGGTGGCAGAAGAAAAGGCTTCCTCCTGCCTGCCCGACGGCAGTATTAGTGCACGCCGAGCCCGCACTCCAACGCTGCTCAACGTGTGCTCTCTTCGAGTACACGTTTGAGCGATCCTCCGACAGGATATTGGCACACGGATAACGAGACCCCTTAGGCACACACAAGGTACTGTGTGGAGTGGGGAGACATTGCCCGCACCCCAGGGTGCACCGTCCCGGAGACTGGCCTTCCCCCCGGACGCATCCATAAGGGAACTCCAGCCCACAGGCACACGGGGAGGTTTTCTGTCCAAGCATCCTACAACTTGGCGCGGAGGGCGTGTCAGACTCTTACTGACTTAAAACCCACCCGTGTTCCTTCCGTTGCCTGTACATTGCCAGGGGCCGCGGTATCCCTTTCGGACTTTCCCGCAACCCCGGCAGGCATCGGTCCTATCGGACCCCTTCA
Organism: Xanthia icteritia; assembly: GCA_949128155.2. NCBI lineage: Eukaryota > Metazoa > Arthropoda > Insecta > Lepidoptera > Noctuidae > Xanthia > Xanthia icteritia. The sequence continues at coordinate 12,419,408 of OX421941.2, forward strand.
CTTGCTGACATCTCCTTGAGGCGCACGTGGAACACAACGCGCCGTCGACCCGGGCCTGGTTCTTATCGGGCGGCGAGCTACCCATTGCTCACCGTCCGCAAGCCCGCGCCTACGGTGGCCGGGAATCGGCCTGCGATTCCCGACGCCCAGGGCGTCTCCTGCGGCGGCTAGGGGCGTGAGGGCGCGAAATTTGCCTCTCCCTCACGCGTTCTGCCTCCTCCTTCGCGAGCATTACTGCTTCGCAGAAGGAGGTGATGGCCTCCCATGCCCTCTCGCTCCGTACCATGGCCTGGACCAGGGCCGGACGCGAGAGATCCCCGCTGCCGATCGCCTCCACGAGGACATGGCGATGCTCTGCCCGAGCCGGGCAGACCTCCACCGTATGCTCCACCGTGTCCTCCGGGTGATCCACGCAGTGATGCCACTCGGGCGTTTCCTCCCGCCTGATACGAAACAGGAAACTCCCAAAACAACCATGTCCGGTGAGGACCTGCGTCAGGCGGAAGGTGAGGACGCCGTGGCGTCTCTCTAGCCACTCCTCTAAGAGGGGACTTATCACCGCAATAGTGGCGTGCCCAGCACTGGGTTGCGACATTCGCACTCCATGAGACGACGCCATGAGATCCCGCCGGAGCTCTGTCCGCTGTGCCGCGATTTCTCGCGGAAACGGAGTTACGTCCCGGCGCTTCGACTCCTCGCGCCACTCCCAGATGTGCGCGAGAACTTTTGCCTCCAGATCCCATGGCGGTAATCCGGCAAGGAGGCTCGCCGCCTCACCGGAGACCGTGCGGTATCCCCGGACCAGCCGGGTGGCAATGATCCTCTGGGACGCGTTCAACCGGCGGGCTGGCCGCCGCGCGTTCATTGACGCGCCCAAACCGGTGCCCCTTAAAGGGCCACGGACCGCACGACCCCCGCGTATAGCCTCCGGCAGGAGGCGTTTGGACCCCCTAGATTGGGCAGGAGCCGCTTCAATGCAGCCCCGGCCCGCTCCAGTCTGGGAGCCAAACGTCTGAAATCCACGAATGCTCCACGAAGTTCCACCGGCTGTCGAGGACGAGTCCTAGGTACTTCATCGTCGACTCGACGCCGATGTGATCTCCTCCTACCGTTATTTGGGAACCCGACGGTGGCGCGTTCCGAGGTCCATGAAAACACATGGCCTCGGACTTGTGCAGGGCCACCTCGAGTCCCAATTGCCGGATTCTGTCCACGATTGTCGCAACCCCGGTGCGACCTCCCCTGCGCGAGGACCAACGTGTCGTCAGCGTAACAAACGACGCTGACGCCGCTAGGTAGGTCGGCGCGCAGCACCCAGTCGTATCCTATGTCCCACAGATGCGGCCCCAGAACCGAACCCTGTGGGACACCGCACGACATCTCTCGCCGGTTCCACTCTCCCTGGTGGCCGGGGTAGATGACGGCCCTGTCCGTCAAATAGGCCTCGACCACACGACAGAGGTAGGTCGGCATCCGGTGATACCGGAGTGCCTCCCTGATGCAACTCCAGGGCAGGGTATTGAAGGCATTGGCGATGTCTAGAGACACCGCCAAGACGACCCCACCCCGGGCCACAGCGTCCCCCGTGGCTAAACTGAAAAACTAAACTGGCTCTCCGCCAAATCCGGCCCCACCCGCACCAGCCGCCCGACGAGGCGGTCTGCAATGACTCTTTCAAAGAGCTTGCCCACCTCACCCACGCCCACAATGCTCCAAAACTAATGTATGTCTTTATGTACCTACCACCTAAGTTCACATTGTGGAATGCAATAAATGTATTGAGTATTGAGTATTGACCAGTTTCCCCGTCTTCCAGCGAAGTGGAAACTGGCCCCTCTCCAAGCATGCGCTGAGGAGCCTCCTTAGTCGAGGCCCGAGAGCCTCCAAGGCCAGGAAACTTTGAACCCAGGCTTTCCCAGGTAAGCCGTCGGGTCCTGGGGCGGTATTTTTGGCATTCAGCCTACGTACCGCCACTGTCATCTCTAGCTCGGTCACCTCCGGAGCATCGTCGCGTCGTCGTCGTCGGCGGTGTGGTCCGCATCGGGCACCGCAGTAGGTGGAGCCATGGACGGGGAAGCCTGTTCCCCTCTCGAAGGGAACAGAGCGCTCACCACGTCCCCCACAAGCTGCGGCCGGAGACTGCGTCAGCGGGGGAGCCCATGGGCGCAGTTTCTCCCGCACCATCTTGTATGGGCGTCCCCACGGGTCCCTGTTCAGAGTCTCCAGTGACTCCTCGCGGGCCACTCCCCTAGCCCGCAGGATCTCCGCTTGGAGGGTGGCCTTCGCCGCTCTGTCCTAACCTCATAATACATTTCGATTTTTCATTCGATTCAACCATGATTCAACATAAAACATGGCATGTATCGAGTATGTATTTTTTCTCGCCTATCCCATGGTGGGGGATGTCGTTGATAAGGTCGTTCAAAAATATTGTGTGTGTGAAAAACATTTTTCAGTTCTGGGATCCGTTTGCGAAATATTATGCTGTAGTGCAAATTATTGTTAGAGTCAAGTGTCCCCTCCCCCTTCTGCCAGCTAAATGGTTGTACTACAATTTGTGAAAAAATTCACAGCAGTATTATATATAACGAAGTTAAAAGGAAAACTATCACAGCTAAGTAGGCTTTTCAGGTTAACGAGTAACAATTGACCAACTTAAAATTACAGCTTGAAAAACATGTTCTCCCATACAAACTACAATGTTAAGTTTGTTATTGGGTTAAATACATCCCAACTACTGAACCCTTCAGTGTCTTGGCCGGTTTTTATGTTCATAAAGATCAAAATACGTTTCTTTTGCATTACAAAAATATACGTCAAATCAGCAGAATTTACATGCACTTGACATGCGATTATATTTATGTCTTTTAGTAAAAATGATAGCGAGACTACCGAAGGGTTGAGGTCATGATTGAAACAAAAATTGACAAGTCGATAATTTCTTAATAAGAATTACTTAGTACATACTTAATTATTTTTGTTTCATTTTTTTATTGTTATTTTTTTAAATGTCCATTGAATTGGTTTTATAATTTGTTTTTATATTTTTATCTTGCCCTGTTTTATTATTGAAATTGTTACAAATTTAGTTACTTTTATTTAATTGTAGTTATTTTCTCTTCTTATTAAAATGTAACTATATTATGCAACAGCTGTTTTATTTCATGGATTCAAGCAAAATACCGCATGAATATCGATATCGATAAAAAAAATTGATACGGACTTCTCTTTCCGGGCGTGTTATAATACTCTAAGGCGTGGGCCGACACCCACTTGGCCGTTTTTTTATTATTGGAATAAGATTTAGCAAAAAAAGAAATAACAGGATCATTTACGCAAATGTTCCTGTTATGTAAGAGTTTTTTTATTGGTAATAACCTTCATCTATTTTATTAATGTTCACGGGTTTAGTACGCGGGCACGAAACTAGCGGCGAGGAGCGATGGCAGTATTTAAGAATAGTTAAACGCGTTTTTCTTAATTGCGAAACGCAAGAAAAGATCTTTTTCGCTGTCAAATAAGGTTGAAATGGTCAAAGTTTTTTAATGGTTGAAAAAAACTAATAGTACATTACTGTCGCGGCCTGCAACAAGGTCATTGATGGACGATTGGTTACGGCCAATACTTGTATACCTAGTACTTTTCTCAAATAATGCGTGGAAATTCAAACCAAGTAAATTAATTATAAATTCCACAATGACGATTATCGTTTCTTCTTTACTTTAAACAGCTCTATTTGCAACCAAATCGAAATTTAAATAAAATCTTTGATTAGTTACCTGTTTGGTTGTCATTTATTGAAGTAAAAAGTTCGTTCCATTTTTAAATAACACGACAGATAAGAGTTTTCATAGTCATTTATTTGCCCGTTAAACACGACAGATATGGATTTTCATACAAACATTGCCGGCCGGGCGCTCGCATGTATTCGACCAGTAGAGCAATTTCGATTTATCTTGAAAAAGGTTGAAAATGCTCGAATATCCTAATGTTTGAGCAAAATCTTTTTTTTTTTTTTAATTTTCAGTAAGAATTTGACGAGTGATCAAATTAATTGTTTTTATTCAAAAACCTGCCGTTTGTTAATTAAACTTCCACAACCCACACTTCCACACTTCCTTGAACCAAAACTGTTTTTTTTCTAGGTTTTTTTTTGTATTTTTCTGCAGCTTTTTCAGAGCATTCTTTATGCCGTTAACATAATTATTATGTTTTAGGAATTATTTGGGGATGTGGGGGGCATGCTGGAATCACGATTGGTTCGCCCTGGCACTGCAGAAGTTATTTATAAAACTCAAGAAGATGCTCAGAAAGCAGTTGATTTATATCACAATAGACAGCTAGATAGTCAGCCTATGAATTGCCTTCTTGTTACCCCAAGGTCACCTTCTACGACAACCAGGTAGGTAATAATTAAATAATTATGTATTAAGTATAAAATTTTGTGATATTTTTACTGACTTTAATGTAGGAACACCACTTAATATGTATGTACAAATTAATATTGTATTTAGTTTATTGGTTTCATACCCAAGGGTCTCAACGGGAGGACCTTATTACACGTATCTTTAGAGCCGTAATAGGGAGCCAGCACCCTAATTGCGTAACATAAGATCAATCACTAATCTATTGCTTCATATTATGTTCGAAAAATTTGTAGTTGTAGTTATTAATAGTTGTTGAGCATTCAAATTTTTGCAATGAATGTTGTTGAAATGTCAAAATTAAACAGATTGTGATTGATCGTATGTTACGCAATTAGGGTGCAGTTCAAATATAGAAAAAAATGCTTCTTATCGCTTCTTTCGTTTTATCCGAATGCCTCAAAGATAAAAAAGGCATACTATCTGAGTTTTGTTGGTACGAAACCCTTTGGAACTGCGTGCGCTACGTCGCCAGGACCGTCGTAATCTGGACACAAAAGGTTCGACCAAGATGCGGACATTCATAGTAAAGTAAACAAAGCGCGACGGTAGTCGTGACAACTATTAAGCTAATCTTTTTTGTTTGTTCTTTCAGGAGCAGTAATAAACCTGAATTATATAGCACAAATTCAAATGTAGAACCTGATATTTCTACTTTTCATAAAGTGCTGTTCAGTAACTTGTAAAACATCACATAGGTAGGTACTTGTGAACATTTCTTTCAAACTCGAGTGACTATATATGATAAACTTTCACATGTATAATAAAACTAATGAATCAACAATATTAATAATTATAAGACAAGTTGTTGTAACCTGATTCTTAAATTACCTGCATTGTCAAAGTACATGCACTTTGAAGTGGTTAAAGATACTATCTATCTGGTATCTTTATACTTAATATGTATCAGGAATGGTATTCATTAGGAAATATTTTTTTTTTTAATTAACGTGTAATGCAATAAATAATATGCATAAATAAATGTTTCTATAAGGGCACGTTCATTAATTACGTGAGGCGATTTTGGCGATTTTTCGACCCCCCTCCCCGCTTGGTGAGATATCGTGAGATTTGGCTCGACCAAAACCTCACGTGAGATTTCTCAAAATGCATATTTTTTGTTTAAATACGTTAAGGGGGATGCGCTAAGGTAGCCCGCCAAATTTAAATTTTCTTTCGTTTTTGGCAATTTACAGGTCAGGTTATATGCTGATTATAATATGATTCGCGACCGTAACAAATATGGCTTTACAGATTTATAATCATTAGAATCAGCAATACAACTCCCTTAAGTTAGCATAATCCTCGAATGTCATGATTTCATGAAATAGTCATTCAATAGGATTACATGAACTTAAAGAGTTGTATTGATGATTTTTTTTTATTATAATTCTATAAATAAACATTTGATATGCTCGCAAATTATATTTAGATCAACATACAACCTAATACTGACCTGCAAATTGCAAAAAACGTAAGAAGATTTGAATTTTGCGGCCTACCTTGATGCTTTTGCCTTAATCTGTGCTTGATTGACTGGACTTATTTAAAAAAAAAACATAATTCGATTAATTATTAGATAGCCCATTTTATTATTTTAACCCAGTTTTCTCGCAATATTACACTGTTTCTTGCAGAAATGAAAATTACGTGATAATTGCCGAGACCCCCCCGTGACCACGTGAGAATGCGTGAGATTCGGCTCGACACCCTCCCCCCCAAAACGCCTCACGTATTTAATGAACGACTCCTAATGCGTTCATACTCTGAATTGAAAATATTACTTATTTACTATAACAGCTCTAAGATATTATGTTATCCTAAATGTTGTACCTTCCAATATTATGTTGTCTGTATACACATAAGGTGCTCTTCCGAAGGTGGCTGTAGCCGCAAACCGCAAGCGGCTACGTCGCCCAATCGCAATAATAGACCACAGCGGCTCTGTTTGACAGCCAGTGACGGCACTATCGGTTTGAGGTCTGCATTGGACGCTCGACCGCAACGTCAGGCGACAACGTCGCCATGTAAGAAAGCATTTTCATAGAGTTACATAGAAACCAGTCTGTTACATAGGGCCAGTTGTTTAGAGCTTGCGGTTATGATCGCCTTCGGAAAAACAGATTAATTTCGAATTTGTAGGTACAATATTGCATGGAAGTTCTAGGCATCTCCTTCATACTTTAAGTTTAGTTTTAATTGCGACTTACATCTTGCTGATTTGGAGGTTGATAAATAATACTTTATTTGCCAACCTGCAAATGAGCAACATGCTGCAGCATATTTTAATATAATATGATTTCATTGGACTTATTTATTGTCCATACGAGGTTTAAATAAGCATTTTGGACTGTGTATGTATTAAATTTAATAACCCCTAATATTAATAAGTAAAGGTTTTCTGTGAAGCATAGTAAAATTGAAACTTATAGGTAAAAAAACTGTATATAAACCACTTGTCACTTACTATAAAAGGCTGATTTTATGGTGACGTTTACGGCACATGCATACGGAAAGCTCGGCTTATAACGATACAGATACACTTTCGACCGCTCTACTGGATACTATAAAATCAACCTTATTTCCCTAATAAATGTTTGTGTGTAGATTAAGGGATTTATTTACAAACGTTGCTTAATGTTAAGCAATGATTCTGTTAAACCATACATTATTGACGTTTGCACGTCACTTAACTTTAAGCAACGTTTATACACCGCGAAATCTTAATGGTTGTTTTCCCGCGGCAGAACAACTTGCCATAAGGAGTACCTACTTACGAAGCATAGAGTAAAAAAAATAAAAATAAAGATGTTTTTGTTTTAAGATAATTAAAAAAATATTCATCAACTCGAAAACATGTGAATCAATAGCAACAGGTAACTTGTAGGTACTACTCGAATCGCACGCGCGCCGACAAAGGGAACAGCGATGCATAAAATAACGTTCAAAGCAAAATAAACTCTCGCACGTAGTAATACGGCATAAACTAGTTTGCACGCAACAACACGAAATTTGTTTTCAAAATTGTTTCTAATATTTTATTTGTTTATATAACGATTGTATTACAAAGACAAAACCAATTCGCTGCGGGAACACAACCATTAAATTTCAAGGTGTATACAGTGTGTCTGGTTACCGGTGTCCGACACGTTATGGCGAAGCAATATGATCAATTTTATCGACAAATCCTATGGTGGATTTTGTAATAAGGCATTTTAAATTAATCGCCATTGAATTGTTATTTTATTTGACTCATTCCTTCTACTTGTAAGTAAAGGGCTATTTGACTTAGAGCTTAGATCTTGACATCAGTTTTTAGGTAATATTTTAGTGTATCTAGTAACAAAGGTATGTTAACTTGTTATAAAATTCTAGATTTTTTTCAAAGGTTTTGATGGGAGTTTTTGGTAAACCGGTTAATGTCAACTTATCGCCTGCTTTTGTAGCTATCGAACGAAACCACGTTTATGCCTGTAGGACCTCTACATCGGTAGGTATTGCAAAATAAATGAACCCACCAGTGGTCAGTAAAAAAAATAAAAAATGCCCGCCATTTCAAAACAGTAGGGGCAGAATGCCTTACTATTGTGGATTTGTCGATAAAATTGATAATATTGCTTCGCCTTAACGGGTCGGACACCGGCGACCAGACACACTGTATAAACCCCAATATAACTAAACCAGCGGCAATGTATGATGGCGCTAGTGACAGCTTCAATTTAAGAAATACAGCATAACCATTCCATAGTGCCCGACCGAAAATAGCTTTTCAGCCGAAGACGAAAAAGAGGGTTCGGCTTTAGTCTTAATTTTGGCCGAAAACAAAAATGAAACAACATCGTTAATATTTCCGCTGTACCTACATTCAAATCTTGTTTGTTTATTTTTACATCTTGTGAGAGAAAGGCTTTAAAAGAAATAACACACAATAATTCCATTAAAGGAATTTCGTATATTTCGTGTTGTATTGATTGACCTTATATTGCCGAGCTTTACGAACGAACTTCTTTCTGATTTTCGGCTGGTTTATAGGCGAAAACGAAAATATGGCCGAATCATGATTTTTTGGCCGAAAATGAAAACGATGCTTCGGCGCTCACTATTGGTAAATTACAGTTCCAGCGGTACGTTATTACTACAGCCCGTACGCACAACAATGTAGTCAATCATTTGTTTCTTACAGTACCTACCTAAATTAGGCCGATTCAGATATAAGCGATATCGTTGTCGCACTCGGTAGCGATACTGATCTAAAGTGACTAACCATAAGACGGACCAGTATCGATACTGAGCGCGACAGCGATATCACTTTTATCTGAATAGGCCTTAATAATGTAAATTCATAGAAACGTCACAAGCCATCATACAGTGGCGCCATTGTAGACAAGGATCTTTATACCTGTAATGTAGAATGATTCTGAAACATGAATGTCGATTCAAATCTAGTGTTACATCTAGATTCATACTTGAGCATCTTTCTAGAATACTATACCTACCTACAGGTCTTAGAATTAGATACCAACTTATAGCTTAAATAATCGATTTGCTTATTAAACGTTATCAACACAATTTTTGTTTAAATGTTTATTACACGTGAAGTCCTAATGACTATGATCCCTAAACAATGCGGATGCCTTCCGTTCGAGTATCTGATATCTAATATCTGAGTGAGAAAAGAGGGACTGCACCTTCCCGCACGCAGTTAGTAAAGTTAAACTATCTAAACTAATAATAAAACCGGCTAAGTGCGTGTCGAACCACGCACAATGAAGGGTTCCGTAGTTGGGATGAATTTATCGTAAGAACAAACTTAACTTTGTATTTGAAAAACGTTCTCCCATGCGGAATGTATGAGAGACCATGTTTTTGCAACCGCACATGTAATTTGGTCGATTATTACTAGTTAAGAGGGAACAGGGGCTGCGAGGAATTTGAAAAATAGGTTTTTGAAGAAACTATTGCCGTCTTCTTACCTCAAGTCTGCCCCCGTAGAGTGCGATAAGGACAGCTACAAACAGCTCAGACCAATTATATCACAAAAATATTGACGAAATCGACGTTTCGTATTCCTCTTTTTTCTCCTCGAAAACTGAACCATTTTTTTTCATTAAAATTTTAAGAATAGTATGTTCCTATCATTTTCATTTATGTTAAAAACGTTCCCAATTTCTCTGGTACTCCTCTAATCACGGCGGTAGAAATGGGGCATTTTTGTAATTTTTGGAGGGTCATATTTTCTTTACCGATAAGTTGCTGAAAAAAAGGAAATAACAGGGACATGACTACAGCAGAACTTGATTTTATGAAAAAAAAATATTGCTCTAGAGGCATTATTCAGTAAGAAAAAAGGAGAATACATTTGTATGGAGAATCGCACGCCCTGAAGCCTACTTAGCTGTGATAGTTTTTTTTTGATTACGTTATACAGAGATATTTTGATCTGCATTCACAGTTTTTGAAAAAAAAATTACAGTCGGCATGAAAATGGGCACACAAAAAAGTTTTCACAAAAACTCAATCGATCCTGTTTCTTATACTTATGGATTAAAAAACTCTATGGATCAACGGAGGAGGTTTTAATACTAGAAACGTCAGAAATCGCAAAAGAACTTTTCCCATACATTTCGTAGAAAACTATATACCTACTTTTTACGATGTACTTCTACGATGTACGACGTACTTTTTACATATACTTGCCGAAAATTAACAAAAAAAATAAACTTCGAACGAAAACGTGTTATCATTTTATTAGCTTTGAGAACAAGATAGTTTGATGCTTGTGATTACCGACGTTCTGAGAAAAAATGGCCTCTATTGATTACTTTGTAAAGTATTATATTTTTAACTTTAATATAAAATTTATTGGCACGAAAATCTGTTTACAGAAACTCTATGCTCGATAACAACTGCATTCGTATAATACTGTGTCGCAGTCATTAACGCCCACCTCCAAAAAGTTCGAGACAAAAGCAAAACTAACAAATCAAATTAAAAAGAAAATAAGAAAGAATAAAATAAAAATTAGAACTTAAAATTAAAAATGAAAGGTGAGATTGCGTGTTTATATGGAAGGATTGTGTAGTTTTGAGCGTGGAGTGTATAGGTGTGCATGTGCGTGCGTGTGTGTGTGTGTGTGTGTGGTAGAGAGGTGTGAGTTTGTGCAGGGGGTGTATGTTTGCACACGGTAGACATATAAATTATTACAATTGGAGAGTGAGTTTAAGTTTTTACATATATTTCTAATTCATCATAAGTACAAGTAAGACATTCTCGCAAGGTCAGTGAATATATATTGAGTTGTTTATTTACTCGATTATACAAAGTGGAGCTAAGAAAATGAAATTGCCGCCGAACAACTTGAACTCTGGCAAATTCCATCTGGCAGATCTGCGTTTTTGGGTAACGACAACAGGATCGAAAGGAAGTTCTAAGCGTTTACGCTGCACTACAGCAAGAAGAAATGCGTGTCTGACTGTTGGTAACTCGCAAAGAGCGTACAGTTCAGTAGTTGGGAATCGAACAGGTTTGTGAGTCATGACTTTTAACACTGCCCTCTGTGCCCTTTCCAGTCGGAGCATTAAGCACTTCCCAGCCCCACCCCAAGCTGCAATACAATATTTTAGGATGGAATCCGCCAGAGTGAAGTATACTGTTCGTAGTGTGCCAAAATCGGCAGGTGTTCGCAGGTTTTTAAACACAAATATTAATTTTCTGACCCTGGAAACCAGAGCCTCAATTTGCTCCTTCCATGTCAGCGTACTATCTATTGTAACACCCAAGTATTTAATACTATGGGTGCGTGCAATCTGGGCACAACCGGTGCAGTCAGTCGATATTAACCCGCATTTATGTGCCGTCAGATTATAGGGAGAAGGAGGTTAAGAGGCTTTACTTTGAGCAAATATAATGAACTTGGTTTTTTCTACATTGAGGGTTAGCAGGTTTTCATTCAGCCATTTCATTGCAACAAACAGAGTGGATTCAGCATATGAGCGGGTTTCCAACCAATCCTTTCCATGAATGAGCATGACGGTATCGTCCGCGTAGGTTATAATTTTAGCGTTGGTTAGAGCCAGATTACATAGGTCATTTATATAAATAAGAAACAGGGTAGGTCCAAGAAGACTACCCTGCGGGACTCCGAAGGTTAAGAATTGCTGTTTGCTGACGTGATTTCCTGTCTTTACGGTTTGAGAACGCTCACTCAGGTAACTCTTAAAAATGACTAGACACACTCCTCTAACACCAATCCGCTCCAACTTTTCAGGCAAGAGGGGAACAGAGACTGTGTCAAAAGCTTTAGAAAGGTCCAGGAATATTCTTATTGTTTTGAGTTTATTGTTTATATTTTTTGCTATAGTTCCTGTTACTTCCAAAACTGCATCTTCTGTACTTCTACCCGATCGAAAACCGTATTGGTTCGCTGAAATTATGTTCTGTGAGTTAAGGTAATTAAGTAGTCGACTATTAATATTTTTTTCTAAAGTTTTGGGCAAAATTGTAAGAACAGAAATAGGTCTGTAGTTATTGACACTGCCCCTGTCCCCACTCTTATAGATGGGATGTACAAGTACTCTTTTAAAGACAGCAGGGAATACTCCTGATGTGAGCAAGGTTAAATATGTACCAAATAATAGGGATTAAGGTGTCGCGCGCAGCCCTGATCAAGGCAGCATAAATGCCATGCCAACCCACGGCGCAATTGGCAAAGAAGTTATTTACATTATCCACTGAATCCGAAAGATCGGGAGAAATGGACAAAAATTCAGTAGCAGAAGATTTGCTGTTTTGAAAATTAGAGATTGATTTAATAAGATTCCATGTAGCCTTAGGATTCCTAAGATGTCTCTCAAACTCAGTTCGTTCATATTCGCGTTTAATATTTTACACGTGAAATTTCTGTACCGTTTAAATGTAACTTGTAGTATATTATTATTAGGTTTTCGTTTTGATTTAAGGCAAAGCTTATCCCTGATTCGTATGCACCTCAAAAGCCCAGGTGTGATCCAAGGTTTTGTAATCCTTTTTTTACTTGGGATAGTGTGAGTAACAGAGTTGTTATTGACCACAGTAGAAACAATATTAACAAATTTAGAAGCAGCCGTAGTTGCATCATCACAATTCATCATCGAAGAAAAATCGACAGTTTTTATAATAGCAACTAGCTATTTGTGACCATATTTTTCCATTTGAACTTTCAGACTTGTACGAGAAACGTTAAAAATCCGCTATAAGTCAGAAAACGCAAAAAACTGTTGTAAGGAAAATTAAAAAAAAGGATTTTTCAAAAGCAACAAATTCTCAAATCAAATAAAATCATAACGCGTATTCGTTCGCTTGTGGCTAAGTAATAACAGCCGCACGGGTCGACCCATCAGGTTAAGCTACGCTTGCCGGGGTTGGTCCGTGGATGGGTGATTATCTTTACATACCGAGAACCCTCCGTACCTCGGAAAGCACGTTAAGCCGTTGGTCCCGGCTGTCATTCGTGGATTTTTACAGTCGTTACGGGTTTTCAGAAGCCCGAAAGTCTGACAACCAGTCTTACCAAGGGGTATCGTATTACCCAGTTGCTGGGTTGTGGAGGTCAGATAGGCAGTCGCTCCATGTAAAATACTGGTATTCAGCTGCATCCGGTTAGACTTGAAGCCAAAGTCTTTTAACTCTTGTATTGCATCTGGTGTATAACTCTTGTATTGCATCTGGTGTATTTCCTGATCTGATGAAACTTAGCAAAGTGATTCCACTGTTCAAGTCTGGCAGCACAACTGATCCTACGAATTTTCGGCCTATTTCGATATTACCTACATTGAGCAAAATCTTTGAAAAATTAATTCTGAAACAGTTTGGTTTTACAAAGGGTCGCTCAACTATAGGCGCGGGCGTGGAATTACTGAAGAGCATATTCGAGGCCTGGGAGGAGTCGCAAGATGTTCTTGGCATTTTCTGCGACTTGTCCAAGGCCTTCGATTGCGTACATCATGATACACTCATCAGGAAACTGTACCACTATGGTATGAGGGACAGGGCTCTCGACTTTCTGACTTCTTATCTGAACAACAGAATTCAGAGGGTCGATGTTAATGGCAAGAGATCTGCAGGATCTGTGGTCACCATGGGCGTTCCGCAGGGTTCAATTCTAGGTCCTTTCTTGTTTTTAATTTATATAATAGATCTTTACCTATGAAATTGCCGTTTTGTATGAAAAAATTTAAACGAATTTTTTTCATGTATTTTTTATTTGTATTAATCGAAGTAATCACCCATGCAATCAATGCATCTTTGCCAACGCAGTGGCAGTTTATTGATGCCCTTCTTAAAGAAATCAGCTGGACGGGAGGCAACAAATTCTTCAAAGGCATTTTGTACTGCCTCTCGGGTATTGAATTTTTTTCCCGCCAAGAAGTATCCAAATTCTGGAAAAAGTAGTAGTCTGTAGGCGCAAGGTCTGGTGAGTAGGGCGGATGACGGAGAGCTTCCAACCCCAGTTCTTGCAACTTGGAGACCGTCTGCTGTGCAGTATGAGGTAGCGCGTTGTCGTGCAGGAGCAGCGGAGACGAGCGATTGACCAATGCCGGTTGGAGATGTGCCAGCTTCTCCATCATTGTGTTCAGTTCTTCACAGTCACCCCGTTTGGTAAGAAGCTGTAATGAATCACACCGGCGCTAGACCACCAAACAATGGCCATCACTTTTCTAGGGGTAAGTTTTCGTTTAGGGCATTGTTTAGGTGCTGAACCAGGATCCAACCAACTTGCTGAGCGCTTGCGGTTATCAAACAGAATCCATTTTTCATCGCAGGTAACAATGCGGTTCAAAATTCCTTCATTTGTGTGTCTGTTGAGCAGTGCAAGGCACGTCTCGACGCGTACTTCGCGCTGGCGATCATTGAGTTCGTGGGGCACCCATTTGTCAAGCTTTTTTACCTTGCCAATTTGCCGCAAATGGACCAATATTGTTTTGACGCTAACGTCGAAAGCTGCTGCTAATTCAGCCGTAGATTGTGCTTCCACAATCGCCTTTAATTCGTCATTGTCGACCAAAGTCTTCGGACGACCGCGAGGTTCATTTTTCAGGTCGAAATTACCAGAACGGAAGCGAGCGAACCAATAACAGGTGGTGCGTTGGTTTGTAGTTATTACCTCATCCTCAGTCCATTCACAGGGTACATTTCGAACAAGACCCAAACGAGTAATGTTGAATTGAGGGATTGTCGCAACAAAGTTATTTTGGGCTAATGTACGGCTTATCAGGAAGCTGTTTGCATCCTGGTGAGACTTAAACTCAACTGAAACGCGGTTTCTTCCTAGACGTTTGACACTGCCTAGAAGAATGTTGCTATAATTGTTTTGCGTCAAAAGAACAGTACCTGGGGTCACACCCTCTTTCAAAGAAACATGTACAATATATGGTTGATTGTCCCTTATTGTGTAAGACTGTCTTCCAATTTCTTTTTTCGGTAACTTTGGAGGATTCGTCACAGTAGTCGGGGAAGAAGTAGCCAGTCTTTTCCTACTTGCAGATTCAGAATCCATTTTATCAATTTTGGCAAATCGTCATTGGGGAGAGAGACCGTTAACACCGGAGTGTAATTAAATGGATCAGGAGGGTCAGGCGGTTTTTTGTCATCCATGGTGGATACGGGATAAAATCTTTAAAATATAAAAAGTTAGTGTTAAAACAAACCTTAACTAACAACACAAACAAAGAATAGTCTCGATTGAAGTTCACACTTGTAAAATTCACTAAAATCGAAAAAATTCGTAAGACAAACAAAAGCACTTGTTATGCCTTCACCACTACCCACGAAAGTCACAGCCAGAATTGTTTATTTTAGTTATTTTCATAGTCTTATGTCATATGGAATTCTTCTCTGGGGAACCTGTTCGGACATTAATATTATTTTTGTTCAGAAAAGGGCTGTTCGAGCCATTTACAACCTAGGTCCGAGAGATTCCCTTCGAGAAAAATTCAAAGAAATAAATATTCTGACTGTAGCCTCACAATATATTTTTGAAAACCTATTGTATGTACACAAAAATAAATCAAATTTTAAGAAGATTTCCGATATTCATAGTTTAAATACCAGGAATAAACACAACCTCGCTGTACACCGCACTCGTCTCCACAGAGTAGGCAACTCGTTCAATGTATACGCTTTTACAACAAACTTCCGATCGAAATTCGAAACTTACCTATTAAACGATTTAAAAGCTGTATTAAAACCAAACTTTGTAAAAAAGGGTACTATACAATTTTAGATTATTTAGAAGATAAAAAAGCTTGGGATTGAGCTGCTCGCTCTGCTAAGCCTTGTAATAAAATCATAAAACTTGACATTATAATTATTCAGTAAAATCATCAAAATATACCAGTATTATATAAACATTACATACAAAATGACATGATTACTTTGTAAAGTATTATATATTTTTTTAATTTTTGTGGATATTCTTATTATTATTTTTTTTTCTTTCTTTATTTTTTCTTTTTTTCTTTCTCATTTAGTTTTAATGATGGTCTGGCAGTTTGAGTAGTTTATGTGGCCTACCCAAATGTCCTTTCTTTGGTATTGTTCGTCGAGTTAAGCTCGCTTAAGTTCTGAGTTGAACTCCACGATTACTAACAAATGCTTGCACTGACAGGACAGGTCCACTCAAATCTGTGTGGTTCTTTTCTCAAAAGACCATTTCAGACACTAATCTACATGGTCCCCATATGGCCAAAGCAAGATTATGTCTGGACTTTAAAAGAGACTGTGACCTCTGAGTTTGTTTCGGCCTTTCTTCTCCGAGTAGTCAGATAGGAAACGCCAAACTCATCTAGCTAACTTTTAATAGTTTTTTTTTAAGATGACGTGTAAAAGTGATTCCAATATCCTATTTACAGAATAAACAATTTCATTTTATTTCAATTTCATTTCATTTCATTTCATTTCAATCACAACCATAGACGTATAAAAAAAGTCGGACGGATTCTCGCTAACAAAAAACTGTGTCACTCAAAGTCAGCCAGTTCGCTGTACGTACAGCACACATTCACACAATAGTCAGCCATTTACGCGCAAACGTCAACACAGGCGATACGTCTATGCGGTGATATTTCTTTTTTAAGATACAGCATTTCTTGTGTGGTGAAATGGTGTAAAAACCGTAGTAAAAAACCAGGAATCACGTTTCATGGGTAAATGAATAATTCACTCATTTAATTCCCGATTTTATACATCAAAATCAATCTTCATTCGATAAAATTCGTCACAAGGCCAGTGTTGCCAATATTCACGTGTGCAAATTACCCGAAATATGGGAAATTTATATGAACTATAAAGTGTGGAAGATGTATATGATGATGTGTTTGCTATATTGTATTGTAATATTTGTGAACTATTTTATTAGAACGGGAGTAAACTGGTAGAAATCGCGGTGGCGTCGCGGCGACGGGCGTCGTGTCCCTGAGCACTTATGGCCCTCTATGCGACATTCTCTATGAGAAAGTGTGAATTTGGTCAAAATGAAAATCCAAGATGGCTGCTGCGAGCCGTGCTCCCCGGCTCCTTAGCCCAGGTTCGCACAGATGTATTTTTATCGCGGCGATCTTCTTTTGTACACTGGATTTTCAACTCTCGGTATTGAGCCGAGCATTGAGAATCCAACAGAGCGCATCCAGCGCGTATCCCAGCGCGTCAATAAAACACACTGTTGGATATTCAACTCTCGGCGCTAAACAGAGCGTCGAAAATCCAATTCGCGAAAAAAAATCGCCGCAATAAAAATACGCCCGTGCGAAAACATTATGTTAAAAAGTAAAATTTTAAACATTTAAAATATTTTCAATTAACTGTGTTTTATTATCTTTTTTTTTTTCTTTTATATTTTCATAATAATTGGTTCTTACCATTAACCTTTTGAAATGGCACGGTATAATTCTGCCTACACACGACTTTTTGTCTTAATAAAACAAAGCAATAATAAATGGGTAAATTTGGCTTACATGGCATCCCTAAATTCACTCACACATAAATTAGTCGCCGCCATTACACAGTTTTGTCTTAGCGGGAGTTCCGTCCGACCTTTTTTATACGTCTATGATCACAACATACCTAGTTGGGAAAAGGCTAGGCAGATTGATTAGTTCGAAACTTGAAATACCATTTTTTTCTTTAGAAGCATCGTAAAAAGTAGGCTGGTAAATCTCATTTCCTACGAAATGTATAGGAAAAGTTTTTATGCGATATCTCGCTTATCTAGTAGTTGAACCTCTGTTGGTCCAGTACAGCATCGATCAATTTTCATGCTGACTGTAGGTACATCTTTATCAAAATCTGTGAATGCAGATCAAAATGTCTCAAAAAGTAAAAGCCAGTTTCTTAAGACCGTTTTCCTGTAGCTGCATCGGTTGAGGTAGCTGCGCTTACTGCCCCATCTCAAAAATCCACCCTGTATATGTCGCAGGCAAATTGTATGATTCGACATTTTACAAACGGCGCCGTCCGTTTACAAACGCTGGCGGTTTTGCAAAATGCCTAAGGCAAATTGGCAATTCGTTCAATTGTTATAATTTCGACATTGATTGTTACTGTAGCTAGAACTTTTAAGAACACTTGTAAGGCAGCTAAAGCCTTATACATCAGCAGACAATAAAATACAGACGGTTTGGAAAATTATCAATAATGAAACGAACATGAACAAAAAGCATAATTCGGAGTACACACTGAAGACGTCATGTGGTGGTCTCATTTGCGATAGCAAAGAAGTTGCTCAAGAATTTGTAAATTTCTTTACCAGTGTCCCACTTAAAACTACTGAAACCTTAAATTCCTTGCCCTCGCTCTCTTTTGATTTAGTAAGGGCGAATGTTTCAGCATGCCCGATTGAATTTAACTTTAAGCATATTAACCCCAAAATAGTAATAAAAGCTTTTAAGCAAATCAAGATCAAATTGACCGAAGATCTTTGGGGAATGTCCATTCAAATCTGTACCTCCATAATTGACACCATAGCGCCTTACTTAGCCTTAATATTTAATTTGTGTGTCGATCAAGGAGTGTTCCCGTATTTAATGAAATACAGCAAGGTAATACCACTTTTCAAATCCGGGGACAGTAAAGACACCAATAATTATAGACCCGTATCCATGTTGCCGGTTTTCAGCAAGGTGTTTGAAAAGATAATGCTTAATCAAATGCTAAATCATTTTAACACAAATATAATCCTCCACGATCAACAGTGTGGTTTCACCAAAGGACGTTGTACGACCGACGCCGGTGTAACCTTATTAAGACGAATTTTTAACGCATGGGAAGAGGCCCAAGACGCAATAGGATTTTGTTGTGACCTCTCCAAGGCATTTGATTGCGTCGATCACGAAACCTTACTCTCGAAACTTGAACATTACGGACTTGGAAAACTTGCGCTCAATTTAGTAAAATCTTATTTAAATTATAGACAACAGCAAGTTCAAATAAACGGTATCAATTCACTAGGTTTAAAAGTAAAAATGGGTGTGCCACAAGGCTCGATTTTGGGTCCATTCCTCTTTTTAGTGTATATTAACGATCTACTCCATTTATTAAAAAATCAACCACAAATGGTGTTATTTGCTGACGATACTTCCTTAATTTTTAAGGTAGATAGACGTGCTACAAATTTTGACGACGTAAATAACGCCCTACTGCAGGTCCAAAATTGGTTCACTGCTAATAATTTAGTATTAAATGGAAAAAAAACTAAGTGCATAAAATTTTCTTTACCAAATGTTAAAAATAGTAATTGTGAGATAGTATTGAATCAAGAGAAACTAGAATTTGTCGATAAAACTGTTTTCCTAGGAATCACGCTCGACTCAAGGCTACAATGGGGTCCTCATTTAACATCTCTTGCAGGACGGCTAAGTTCAGCAGCATATGCTGTCAGAAAAATCCGTCAATTAACTGATGTAGATACCGCCAGGTTAGTCTATTTCAGTTATTTTCATAGTATCATGTCTTATGGTATTCTGCCGTGGGGACGGGCTGCAGACATCGAGACTATTTTTATTCTGCAGAAAAGAGCTATCAGAGCCATATATTATCTCCGTAGGCGCGATTCTCTAGGGGAACTGTTTAAGGACATTAACATCATGACGGTACCTTGTCAATATATCTATGAAAACATCATGTACGCAAGAAAAAAATTAATCTTTTTAGTAAAAGAGGTGATAGACATAATTATAGTACAAGAAATAGGGATCTATTAGTTCAACCAGGTTTCAGACTGGCTAAAGTAGACTCATCTTTCATGGGGTACTGTTTAAAATGTTATAATAAAATTCCTCCCCACATACTTCAACTGAATGAGACGAAATTCAAATCTTGTATAAAACGCACACTATGTAGGCAGGCATATTATAAGTTGGGGGATTACATAATTGATAAAAATGCTTGGCTCATTGCTGGTCCTGCTTCACAACCACAATAACATTTTAAAAAAAACCTGTTGGAGCTGCTGAAGATTGTAAGACCATCTTTGTATTGTATAAACTCAATCTCCTTTGTATTATATAATTGCATAGCACAGGTGTGAGTACTATGTACTAAAGAGCTACCATTCACCGGGTAATATGTCTTTCATTGACTTGAATGTGCCCTGGCGGCTGTGAGTATGTCATGCTCACTCAGATGTCTCGCTGATGGTGGCGCGTGTGTCATTTAGCTCCCTTCAAAATGGTTGAGCTGAATGGTGCTAATCCATGCGTCATGTTCGTGAACGGGCGCCGTCAGTAGGGACTGGTCATCTCTTAGCTGCCATGGCTTATTTTAATTTTTGAATTGTTCTTTGTTTTTTATATTTTTATTACGGACGCTTTTAACGTGCACGTCTTTCTACATTGTTCTCACATGTATAATTTCAACATTAATGATGTAACCAATATTTTGCAACAATTTTTTGATTTAAAAGAGTGTCCGTGGAGTTTCTTGCCCGTTCTTCTCCATAGGTACCTACTACGCTTTGGAATGGTCAACTAGCTTCATATTTCTGACTGACCGACTTCTTTCTTGACAATTCAAAAGTGCCTGTAAATGGTTTAATGAAATAAATGCTTTGAGTTGAGTTCGTACAGCACGCTGGATGCGCACACGATCGTGTGTATGCTACGTCCAGCATCGCGGGCTTGGCGGGACGTACAGCAAGAAAGATGGTGAATAAGGCGCTTTAACTTTATTAGGAGAGTGCGGGGGTAGATTTGATCTGTAACAACTCAGTTGATGTGCCTGAGTCTTTTTTTATGTTATACATGTCCTTAATTACGTTTTAGGTCTTTTTTAGGTGGTTTTCGTTTTTTTGTAATTCAGTTTCGTAATAAGAGCGCTTTATAGTTTTTGTTAATTTATTGCAGGTATTTCTGTATCTAATGTACTGTTGTCGGAGCTCCTCGTCATTTGGCGATTTCTTTACTTTTTGATGCATTTTGATATACACTAACTATACCAACTTTAATCCACGGCTTGAGCGGGCTCTTTTTTTTAGATGTTTTGGTTATGGCTAAATTTTTTGTGATGATTACTCGCAGCGTATTGACAAGGAACTCAGCGGTATAATTAATATTTTGTGAGTTATAGTAATTGTCCCAAACGATGTTGTATAACTCCGTCGTATTTGTTTATAATTAACAGTTATTCTATAGTGCTCCGATTTTTTAGCTAAGTAAATGTTTTCTATGTGCAACAGTATAGGAATATATTATTCTCAAATATTTTTTTTTAGGCAACTCGTTCAATGTATACGCTTTTACAACAAACTTCCCATCGACATTCGAAACTTACCCATTAAACGATTTAAAAGCTGTATTAAAACCAAACTTTGTAAAAAAGGGTACTTACTAAGTATAAAATTTTAGATTATTTAGTTAGAAGATAAAAAAGCTTGGGATTGAGCTGCTCGCTCTGCTAAGCCTTGTGATAGGTGAAGGGTGGGCGTTTTGGGGGACTGTCTTATGTAATTTTGACGTTCGAAAAGTGCTGATTCTCAGCCTAGTTTGAATAAATGACTTTTGAATTTGAATTTGATAAAATATTAAAATCAATACCAGTATTATATTATAAACATTACATACAAAATGACATTATTACTTTGTAAAGTATTATATTTTTTTAAATTTTGTGAATGTGAGGACTATATCTGCGAGCGACGGAACAGTTCTCGGGCAGCTCGCAAATTACCATGTTCTACTCCGACTCGGAGTCTCCGACACACATAATTATTTCTATTCGCTATTAGTTAACGACATTTTGCAAACACAACAAAAAAAACGTGAAACTGATGCGCGTATCACAGGGATAGAAACGAGTGCACTAGACGCAGACGCGGCGGAACAGTCGACTGACGGTGACGAGCAAAGCAATAACAATAATGCTAATAATGTAAAGCTCTTATTCCCTGCTATTCTGGTAAGGCTGTATTAGTGTCCACTACTATTAAAAATATTGTTGAAAAATTCAAGATTATTTTACATCCTAATAATAATTTCTACTAAACTCCGTTAAACTTTTATGTAAATCTAACACACCAGAGCAGACTAATTACGTAATTCAAATCCTTTTTTTTGGGGTGAGAAAATTATCAATGACTCAGCTACCGCCCTGGGTGGGGGGGCGGAAGGAAGTGTTAGACTCTTATTAGACTAAAAACCACCCAGTTCCTTCAGTTGCCCTTGCATTCCGGGGCCGCGTTATCGCGTTAGAACATTCCCGCAACCCCGGAAAATCATTCATTTCAATCCATTAAAGATCATAATTATGGGCCGCGTATCTCGTTAGAAGTCTGAATTATAAGTTGTTTTTACCAGGAGTAATTGAAACTACACGGACTACAATTGGTGCACGTACCCTAAGACCCTAACCCATTAGATTTACACACATTAAGATGCTTTTGTGTGCATAACGACGAAATCAGGGTTCTGTGAGCAAACGATTTTCAATTCGGCAATAACAATTCCTGTTACTCATGCGGTCCTAGTACTTTTATTAATTTGTTTCCACAGTTAGATGCAGTTTTGCGACATTTATTATCGAATTCATTTGAATTTGTAATTAAGACTAAACGTGCTCAAACCAATAAACCCATGTACCACTCAAACAGCACCGACAGAGCGTGAACTTCCGATATCTAACTCTTTCGGTTAGTCCTACAGACAAAAATTATGCGAGCGTGCTATTATTTTGTAATTATAAAAAAACTATTAACTTATTGATAATAGTTTTCGTCATAGTTATTAAAAAAAATAGTAACCTTATTTTAAAAATTATGAACGGAACCCACTGTGATTTTATTTGTACTAGGAGTAGAATAAGTTGCGAAAAAATCAAGAGAAATTATGTTTTGGGTTCAGTTGGACATAAATTGTTACTAAATCCTTTTTCTAAATAATGTTTACCTATTTAAGCAATTAATTCCTGGTAGGGGATGCATGTAAGGATTCGATTTTTATGATCAATTCAATGGTACGAGCTGACGATTTTTCGAAACAATTCGTTATGCGATCTTCAAGCAAATCGATTAAATAGTAAGGCGAATCGAATCTCCTGGATCGTATGTGTAAAAATTATTATGA
Organism: Xanthia icteritia; assembly: GCA_949128155.2. Classification (NCBI taxonomy): domain Eukaryota; kingdom Metazoa; phylum Arthropoda; class Insecta; order Lepidoptera; family Noctuidae; genus Xanthia; species Xanthia icteritia. The sequence continues at coordinate 12,442,419 of OX421941.2, forward strand.
TAAGGGCTCATAATAGTTAAGTTCATATTTGCCCAAAGTATTGTGCTGACAATCATAAACAGCGAATAGGTAGGTTTATCTATTTCAAACAAGATCAATTACATACAGCCTACACTTTTTAACTTGTCCGCATTGTTTATGTAGCACTAAGCGAAGATTGAAACATTTGACGGTTTGATAGAAGTTCTCATTTCGAATGGCATAGCTGTGTTTTATAAATTAGTCAATTGATTTGAATTTTTAGAAGATCGATTCAAGAGCACGGGATTTGATCTGTGAATCGAATAAAATATCGATTTCACCGGTCTTCAAAAAAACCAACAAGTGTGTAATGTATCCAAATATTATTTCGTTAAATTTTAATACCCAGACCAATTAATTGTATTGTAGCTAGTTCACAAACATAATCAAAGTTTAGGAAAAGTCAGTAATAAGGTAATAACTAATAATATTTTGTAAAAAAAAAACATGCGGAACCTTTTATTTAGAAATACCAGGAGTAAGAGGTTTATTTTTACTTACAAATATTTCGCTGACACCGATCAGCTGACTTAGTGCTAGTGATGTGTTTATTTCAATTTGAAAAGTTCGGTTTCTGGTATCAATTTATTAAAAATTCTCATAACATCCGAACATGTAGAGGTAGGATTAAAAAACCCTTCCAATATCGTTTGATATCATCCAAGGAAGTCGTGCCTTTGGTATGTATATACCCTTTCCGTTACACGTTGTATATATATATATTTTTTTTTCTGATTTAGTTTTAATGATGGTCTGGCAGTTTGAGTAGTTGATGCGGCCTACCCAAATGTCCTTTCTTTTATATTGTTCGTCGAGTTGAGCTCCTTAAGTTCTGAGTTGAGCTCCACGATTACTGACAAATGCTTGCACTGATTGGACAGGTCCACTCAAATCTGTGTGGTTCTTTCCTCAAAAGACCATTTCAGACACTAATCTACATGGTCCTCATATGGCCTGACCAAGATTATGTCTGGACTTTAAAAGAGACTGTGACCTCTGAGTTTGTTTCGGCCTTTCTTCTCAGAGTAGTCAGATAGGAAACGCCGAACTCATCTAGCTAATTTTTAATATATTTTTTTTAAGTTGACGTGTAAAAGTGATTCCAATATCCTATTTACAGAATAAACAATTTCATTTCATTTAATTTCGAAATAATAAATATCGCCTAAAAAAATCGATATATCCAACAAAAAATTTCGATATTTTGATATTTTTTCTATAATGCCTATTTTACTCGATTTACTGCATAAATGGTATAGTAATAGAGTTACTGGCTGTGGTTACTTGCACCACAGAGCATGTAATTGTTACTTCACTTGTGAGTTCACTCTGTGGTTCACTCCAAGTATAAAGTACTCTGTGGTTCACTCTTAGTCTGTGAGTTATTGAAATTAAATTACATGCTCTGTGAGTTATTGTTAAATTACGTATTTTGTTGAATGGATAATACCTATATTGTTAAAGCTATTACAAAGTTACGGGAAATATAGTTTTGAAGAACAGAAATCAATCACAAGTTGTCTACAAAGATGGATAGAGAAGATGGTGAAATGAGTGATGATAACGCAATGCTTGTTGATGATGTAAAAGAACCAATTTCATACAATGATGATTGTACAGTGGTACGTAATTTTATACACTATTTTATAACTTACATTATAGTTCATACAAGTAAATATTTAGTTGTATAAAATCTGTGTTAAAAACCAAAACTAAAACCATTTATTTTTTTGTAAATTATATGACATTGATCGTAACAATTATCAATTTTAGTCTAGTTTAAGTACTAAATTTACCGTTCTTACATAAACTAGGTGTACAAAGCTGACAAAGCTGGTTTAATAATTGAAAAATTAGAAAAAGTTGATGCTTCCAAAATAGAGGAAAGAGCAAGGAGATTTGGCTTAAATCTCACTGGAAATAGAGTAATTACACAGAGACAAATCGATGAACTCTACTCAAATTTTGGAATAGAAAGTGGAAATGAGAGACATTTTCGTTTTGATGCAATCAATTTAAGTGGAGTTGATGGACTTACTACAAAAGAAATATTCCAATATTTAGAAGATTATAAACCATTATCTCTGGAATGGATTGATGAAGTTTCATGTAAGTAGTGTTTCATGTATATAATTATATTTAATAACCCTCCATTTTGGCTTCGCTGCAGTTGGGTAAAAATAGCAGAGTGATGTAGGTATCACATTTGATGGTTCTACCTTTTAAATTTTTCATTTTCAGGTAATGTTGTTTGTCAGGATCACATCTCCACAGCATTAGCACTTTTGGTTCATTCTAGAGAAATAAAAGATAATAACTTGAGACAAATTCTTGCTGATAAACCAAATCATCATTGGAGAGAAGGTATGCCACATCCTAAAAAAGATTTAATATTAATGAGGTTTGCTACTAATGGAGACAAAAAAATCATTAAAAAGAAATCACAAAGTAAAAATATTGATGAATACTATGATCAAAGTATGGATGCTGTAAGTAGGAACCCATGGGGTGATCTGTGTAAATCATGGGGCGTTTATGATCATCAGGAAGTTTTTCAACGCAAGCCTCGATATAATAATGAAGATGATTTGGAAGAGCCAGATAAAACTGTTAAAATAAAAAATAAAAGTTTAGCCAGCCGACTAGGGAAAAGACATGCTGAAGGAAACATCAACCAATCTATACAAGCTGAAGAGAGTGATTCAGATTCAGAATGGAAAACCAAATCTAAGACACCTAGAATGAGGATGCATGCAGATGATGAAGAATCTAAACAAAAGAAAAAGGTAGCTTCTCAATACTCTCAAGATCCAGATGAATATTCAGCATTGTCAATTGAAGTAGAAAATTCACGTAGCAATTATAGTCAAAGGGAACACACAAAGCTGTCTGAAAAATTTAAAAAGCATGCTACAAAAAGTAAAAATCACAGTATACGGTCACGATTAGGTGACAAAGTTGTTCCTCTCGAAGATAATGAAAGTTTTTCAAGTGATGATTTATCAGAAAATTCTGACAGTAATGTTATGAGTCGAGTGCATAAAGTGAATACCACTAGTAGTGTTTGGTCTAGATTAGATATGAAACCTAGTGGTACAGTAAGTCTAAGTGACCAGAGTGATTTGCGGGAAATTTTAAAATCAAGAAAGCACAAGAAATCTGATGACCTACGAGACAAATTAGGTAAATCGAAACAGAGTAATTTACGAATTGAAATTGACAATAATTATGCACATGATTTATAGTGCATATTCTAGCATAATTTTATCTATATTACTACCAATGGCTCAAAACCACTAAGATGGGAAATTTCAAGGTTGGTTTTATGAGATGCCCAAAAATAACACACATAACATAACATCATGCCTGTAATGCTTGAAGGGTTAGGCAGAGGTGTACCTATAGTACACCCACATTTCGCCAATTATGTTTAAGTCCCAAGTAATAAGAGGCAGGCCTATTGCCAACAACCGGGCACAAATCCAGACTCCAGACTTCTACTGAGAAATTCCAGATGGAAAAACCCAATAACACTTTTTCAGTAGCGCTTGCAATCGCTAGACCAACGGGGCAGTGACCCAAAAATAACTTTTATCTTTTATTTGCTTTGTAAACTGGCGTAGATATACAAAGTGTTCCTTTTGATATCCCATACTCTAGGGATGTCAAAGAATTAACTAGCATTTTTTTTTTCAAACTATTTTATATATATTTATATAGAGATACTAGCGGACATGGCAGATGTTGTCCTGCCCAAACAGCGCCACCTATCGGGTCCAATTTGATTTTCAAACCATCCAAGGACCCACTCAAATATACACACAAAATTTGATCCAAATCGGTCCAGCCGTTTAGGAGTTAGGTGACAAACAGACGTTCAGAAGAATTATACCACTGTGTATACATTTTAATCGTCTTACAAAAGCAGCCACTTCATTTATCCAATGACTACTAAACATTCATTAATAAAAATTGAGATATATGACATTAGAATAATTTAAAAAATTAAAATAATATTAATTATTATGACGCATGACATACTTTGAAACACCCTGTTGCGAGCGCCGTCCGATCCTTGCTTCAAGGGCAGCGCGGATTCTAGGAGTAATTGAGCGGCGACATCGTTCCTTCACCCTTGGCGGGGCTTGGTTCGCTCCGCACTACTCAAAGGATAGCGTTAGAGCATTCCATTGGATGAAAGTCCACGTGGACTAGGTATGCTAGAATGGCTTACGATATTAAGTCTCATAGAAAATGGAGATGGATTGATCTACTCGACGTGCGCTGGGTAGGTATGTTCTACCGTTTGATACGTAAACAGTATTAACAGGATGTTTCATAATTCTAATACGTTGTTTATTTTTGTTTGTACCTATTTTCTTAATTAATGATAACCATTTTTTAATCGCTCCTAGAGGTATTTTATGTCGGGTACATTGAGTGGACCCTCTTTGTAAGATGAATAAAATGTCACGGTGTATATATAAAGATAGCATTTCTTTTAATGTACTCTAAATAACTCTACCTACCTACATACATAGAAAGAAAATAAATTTATTTGACTCAGGTTAAGGCACACAATATTCACACAAAAACAAAAAAGAAACAGAAAAAAATAAAAATAACTTAAAATAGTATTGTGTGCCAGTTCAGCATAAATGCCAGACAACTAGTGTCTGACGCTAGTTTTCAACTGGACCTTATGTTACGAGGACGTCTTACGGATGTAAACCAGTTTTATAGTGTGTATTGTTTTATATTTGAATAAAAATAGATAGATATTTGTTTAAAAATAATTATAGATAATATTATGTATAGTGCTGTATAAGGAAATAAATAAAATGGTATGGTTGCACAAGACCTAGACCTGATGGTATGGACGGTCGTCAATAAATAATAGATAACTACATCAAGGATTCATAGTAATGAAACATTTAAACTAATCATGTCAAGCTTCCATTTGGCATCTTTGAGGTACTGCCGTAAGCGTCCTCTAAAGGCGTATATAGTGTTAATTACCCTAATCGGTGATGGCAAGTTTCGTACTTTTGACGCCGCATAACGAAAGCTGCATCTATAAGCGGCTGTACCCTGAGAATGAATCTAGAGTTGTTGTGAGCATTACCTTCTCCCGCATTCCCGTCTACTCGTAACCCAACTTAGCTTGTTGAATAGGTATTCCGGTTTCTGATATTTAACTACACCCTACAGAAAGCAAGTGTAGTTTGCGTCTGGACTGCATTTGTAAAGTGCTTGTTAAGGAAAGGTTACATGGCCTCTGCAAGGAATATTGTAACAGAACCGAGCACAAGCGTTTTGTACCCTTTGGATGAGGCGGTCTGTACGAGCTAATACGCGCGGGCCGTAAACCGTGTCAGTGTAGTTCAACATAAAATTACGATTTTAGTCATATAATTGCTGGCGAAGCAAATTTTCCTTCTTGGTGGTTTTGAGTCAAGTGTTTTAGCTAATTATATTATAATGTTAAGTGTCTGTTTTTTTATTAAGTGTTTTCAAGTAATGTGTTTAAATGATTTAAGAGTCACTAATGAATTTGAGACTATCATGCATAATAGATTATTATACATTTTATTTACATAAAAGGAAAATCTTTAAATCTGGTAATAATATGAATGCTTTAAGTACTTAATTGTTCAAAAATTCCAGGTTACAAATTGACAACCAATAGACAGGCCCCAAGTTTATACAATGTTCTTGTATTTATTGTATACACATTCATTGTTGAGTATGTTACCACCAATGTGTATGATCTGGAATTCTATATCATTCCTTCGCATTCTATACACTGCCTAAAATATTAAAGTAATGTATGAATCTTTATTATTAAAAACTTAAACCCCATTTACACGATGCAAGTTTCTTGCCTGGGGCATACAATAAAATTGAAGCAAACAATAATACATATAATATAACATATTATCGAATAGTGTGTGGAGTTTAGACGATGAAACTTTTAATAATGCTTCAACCACAAGCAATGAGTCCTATCGCATATGAATTCGCCGCTAAAGGCGCTAGTGTAGCGTGAGGTCTCTGAAATTTCAAATGTCACCGAACATTCACTGTTCCCGCGATTTTCTATCGGGAATTTTTACTTATATTCATAATTTTTGTAAAGATTATGCTATTCCTGATTAATTATGACTTAAGATTCTAAGTAACAACTCAGGATTTAATTTGGTAGCACTTGGAGGAAGAATAAAATGCTGCTTCATGCTTGCCAATTTTAGGAAAATTAAAATATAAATATTCATTTGATGTTTTAAAATGTAATAAAATAAACACTAAATATGTATATAAAGTAATGGGTACTTAAACATATCAAAGAAAAATACTGACAGGACCTTACTCGTCAGTGGCGCCAACTGGTGAGCACAAAAACGATAGCCCTCATTCAATCGCACCGTGTAAATCTGTCTTAGGTTTAGGTATTGTATAAAATTACATTCACATAACAGTAGGCAGAAGTCAGTGTAAAACAATAAAGGCAGATGCATAACATTCAAATTAACTGTAATTTGCATTCTACACAATACCTTGACTATGTACATGGTAATGTATGTAAAATAAAATAAAAAACCGGCCAAGTGTGTCGGACCACGCGCTGTGAAACATTCATCCCAACTAGGGAATAGTTGGAATGAATGCGTAAACACGCATGCACAGTATTGATTTATTAGAAATACTGCATGTAAACTCCATTACGAAATTTTTTGCGAAAAAAAAACAACTACCAAAGGTCCCGAAAGTCAATTTCTTCCTTACTTAATTCTCAATAAAGAAGTCCTAACAAAATTCTCGTAGGACCAATGGTTCTCGAAATATACGGCTCAGAAAATGTCTAGTAAAGCGCAATCTACTGTTCTGAATATTGTATTATTCCAATAAAATGATGTTTATGTGCTGGAAAAAGCCGTCGAATACACACTTATATTTTTGCCAAGGCTAGGATTTTTTAAATATCTAACGGGGTTTATTGTTTACGTTACTAGAGATGAAACCGTTTTGAAAATGATTAAAAAGAATATGCAATATAGAAGCAGAAGACTAAAACGAGGAAGAGGAAGAAGAAAACGACCTATTATTAACAAAATCCTGTCATAATTTATAATGGTTAGACCTACGATATCAAGTAAAGAAAAAAAAGCGCCTTTTATACCTTAAAGGTGGTGCAGAAACAAAATGCATCGTTAACCCGACATTATGGAGCTGTGTATCTCAAGAACTACTGGTCCTAGAGGAGTTTTAGTGTTTTTTTTGTACAGAATTTAATAATAAGGAATATACTTGTGGTAGCATAAATTGACGTAAAACCACAGATGGTTTACTCCGCAAGTCCGCAGTTTGGGAATGAAGCTACAAGTACGCGGCGGGATCGACTTGTTGGGCTAAGTCGTGTCGTTTGTCGCAAGATATTACTGAACTAAAATGAAGGCAAAAGCATAATGCATGCTTCGCATTTGGCTGCGTAAATAATAACAAGGATCCGAACCTCACGTTTTCACACTTCCAAAGGACATCAAAATGCACCTATAGATAATTTGTAATTAGGTAGATACTTACCTACCAAATATTTACATTTGTTATTCGTATTTATGTCACCCGGACTCACCCGTAGTAGTTGGAATATTAATTATTATTTGTATAGTATAGTTAGGTACTTATAAGTTCTGTTTACAAGGACAGGTTTAGGTTTGATATTATATGGCAGTATAGGTAGGAAAGTACTACCTGCCTATTTAAATTGTATTTTTGTACCTACCATGGATTAACTATAACTAAATATTATTTAGTAAGATTTGATTATGTAGACAACAGGGTACTCGTACATACTTTTTTATTTGCCCAATTACGTAGGTACTTAATGAAGATTAAACAAATTAAAAATATTACAATATAATAGAGCTGAGGCAATATTTTTTAAAGATTTTCTTTGACCGTAGTACGTGCAATCGGTTTCCTTGTAAGATATGTTACGCAGTTCAGTAGGTATTGGTAAGTCGAAGTGGTCAACTATACCGATGATCTACTATGACTATGCCTGTCACTGTCTTAATGAATCACGCTGACCCAGACGGAGATAGCCCTTGCGATCATCGGTATTGGACCGAATACCTTAGAATCCGGGCAGAGATTACTGTGTTGATTAGTTTAGATCATACATATCACCCGGCCAGCTCCTACACTGTAATACCATAATCATCAGCATCCTAATTGTGTAACACACGATCAATCATAATCTGAAACATTTTAAGCTCCATGGCGTTGTTTGCAATGCGCGGCGCCGGCGCGCATTGAAACTAAGCTTGACAAGCAATGGTGCCAATATGACGGCAACGGACATTATAGTGAACGGTCAGTAAAGTCGCTGCGGTGTACCATCGAAGAAGTTCATATCTATACACCGCACATACGGGTATTTTGCATTCCTAGCCGGGCAAAATTATTTGTGCGGTTTTTTGTGCTGTAAAGTAGGTAAGACAATCCAACAATGAGCTTTATGGGCTAATATGTTGATAATTAAAAAAAAGTGTATTCATGATTTCGAAAAGGTTTAATTTTTTAAATAGTTACATCTAAAAATATAAAATAATCTAATTTGATGAGGAAGAATGCCAGGGTTCATCGTCACTTTCTCCGACCTCTTCTGTTCCATATTCCGAATCTGAATCATCTTCAGATTCTGGTGATGGTGGCAACAAAATAGCTATCGCTTCTTTGGAAAAAGGTTCCATTCTGCTTTTTGGTTTTGGCCTCTGACTTGTGAGCAGTGGATCCGAGGATAGTAGAAGGCGATTCATTACATCTGCATTGCAATCTATTCTTGAAAACTTCCTCGCAAAATGATATCTATACATTCTGAAATGTTTATTCCTAGCTTCAGCAGCCTCTTCCGATAGTAGTCCGATAGGCAATAACGCCTTTTCCATGACTGTAGCACCATGCATCAAAATTTTGTGCATAGTTGGACTCATTGGATGCCAGTCGTAGAGCGAGACGTAGACGTTTGCCGTCTCCCAACAGTAGTCAGCAAATTTTTTCAAGTCAACTTTATGGCCGCTTGAAATTACCTCTAAAATTATTTTTAATCTGAATATCAAGTTGTAATCGACACCGGTAATTTCTGCAGCCTTCTGTGGGTCACCAAAAAATCGCCTGCTGGTATTACCATCGTTGGTGTTGCCGAACCCAGCTTTCGGCACATCCACAATTATATATCTTTGTTGTATGGTGGCTGTGGTCTGAATCTAGCCTCACTTGCCATTTTTTTATCGGAATCTTGTAAGAAAGGTGCAAAACACTTTCAAACAAGCGAATCCTAGCGTGAAGGATAGATAAGCCAAAATCCAAGGCTTCTATATCAACAGGCATTTTAATGTTTAAATTATTGAATTGCTTAGAAGTAGCTCCACAAATGTAACACCTCATTGTTGAGCTGGTTTGCGTAGCAGCATTGCACACTTTAGCATCCACCATTGTTAATGTCAAAGTATGCTTAACATTAGCGAACAAGCCATCATTTACGAATTGACTGTTTTCTAGTTGTTCTATTTTTGTTGATATGTATTCGATTTCTTCGTTTGTCAAGTCAGTAGTTTCTTTAGCAAACCTTATTCTCATTGGTCTACAATAACGTGGTGAGGAGGGAGTCGGATTCTGCCATACAATTTTTTTTCCACATTTTAACTGTAGCGGTACTAAACAGCTTTGGAAGATGTTAGAGTCAGAGGAGTCTTCATTTTGCATTTTCTGTTTAAATTGGGACTGTTGCGAGCCGTCACAACCCCACTTATAGATCAGCTATCTAATTACGCAATACATTTTCGTAAACGATTACGAGAAATTTGTTTCATTTTGACAGTTCAACAACATTCATTGCGTTATTTACGTTGTTGAGCAGTTCTCTTTTCGAACTTATGAAGCAATGGATTAGCAATTTGTTTAAAAAACGATTCAAATTTCAATTGATCGTGTATTACGTAATTAGGGTACAGTTCCAATGAACCACGTTCTCCTTCAGTTAAATGACTTAAATTATCTTTTAAATAAGTAAGCAGCCTAGTAACCGTGTGATTTAATAGGTCTTGCAAATTAACTTCTGCAATTGTTTCAGATACAGTAATTGAGGACTTCGGTGGGTAGCATTTTTGCTTTTCTTTCTGTACTAAACTATAACAAGGGTAATATTTCTTATTGGAATTTCTGACGATCTCATATTGTTTTCTTGAAAGATCTGCTTCAACAAACATTGATAGCGCTTTAAAGGGAGATAATTGTGTGTCACTAGCTTGCAGCGATTTTGAATAAGCTCGTTTGTATTTTATTGCTCGCTTTGGTGACTTCATGACTTCTGACAGTAAACGGGACACATTTCTATAGCCAGACGTCTCTAGACTAGTTTTGGCTGCATGTACTAATGCTCCTTGACTGACAGTTGACCGTAGGTCACTGGTTTTCTTCCGCTTGTTCCTGTCTGAGAGTTCGTCAAAAGGTTTTGATGGGCGACCGGCTCGCTTTTGTGGTAGCTAAACAAGAGGTATCTCGAACGTTCCTTGAAGCCACGCAGCATTGGCAGAGACAAATTTATGAAGTATTCTATTTGCTTTTAACCATCTTTTCTTTAAATCACTTTTGAAATATGAAATTTTATGTTTCAAAACTTTTAATTGTTCTTCATTAAAGTTGTCAGACGATAAAAGGTAATTTTCCAAATAATCGACTTTTTCAGCAAAAGTGTGTAATTCTTGTAGTTGCATTTTATTGAACAGGTATTCTCTAGTCACAACTTTGTAGTTAGAGACCCCTGGTAACCCTAAAACAATAAAAAGAAAACACTTCATAATTTGCTTGAAAATAACGGTTAATATTTTTTAGGTAACCTTACATATACATGTAAACATTACTAAATCTTAATAAATAAAACTGTTCTTACCTGTATTATGATGATCCATAGTAGTTTTGGTTAAATAACTCACTATAAAAAAGAACTGAGGTCTCAAACGCAGCGTACGTTTTTAATGTAGCCAGTAACTGACGCGAGCACTTGCGACAACGATCAAGTTCCGACTGGCTTGCTAGCTACGGCGCGGGCGCTCGAGCCCGAAAAGGGTCGTCTATTGTTCAGTAGCTACCTGACTCGCTGACTAGTATTCATTTTTGCTTTTATGTTGGAATTTGTTTTTACCAATTTCGCCCGGCTAGGAATGCAAAATACCCGTATGTGCACCGTAAGGACTATTCCTACTTGCAGCGCTGGGACGCTATAGAACCGGGGCGGCATTGCCTAACTAGACGGTGTTGACTTAACTTTAGTGAAAACAGGCATACGTCAAGTTTTTAAGATTGTCATTCCCATATTTAGATTTCCTATAAAATAAAAATCCTTAATAGTGGGACTCCATTTTATTACTTTTGTGCGATTCTTGTGCAATTAGATAAGAAACAGTAGTAGTATTATTGTGCTTGTTTAAAAATCAAAAAAACGTGATGTTAGTTTAAAAAAGCTGGTTACATAAAAAATGGACATACCTCGAATACTTAATAATAAGACTTCATAATATACATTGCGCGGAACGGAATGGAAGCGAATTGTTTTGACCAATGTCAAGTTGAATTGTTTTGACTTTTGGCCTGGCTTTACATAATTATTTTTTTTAAAGATTTATTTGTCAGGGTCTGTCAGTGTCACATTTTTAATTCGGTTTGACATTTATTTAAGGCTAAATAAATTCTGCGGTATTCATATTACAACCAAATAAATAATTGGTCAAAAAGAAATTTATAATGCTCGTCAGCGTTGCACAGCATGCTGAGTAGTTAAGCAGATTCTGCAATGAGCAGACGAAAATAGCCCATAAGGGGACGAATATATTTTGGATGTGACTTTACCAAAATATGACTGATTAGGTACTATTTTTAGTAGAATATTATCATTGACGTTCAATTTAAACTAGAGCAGACACTGCGAACAAAATTTTTGCGCAACCGTTCCGGTTCCGTTCCGGGACACCAAACGTCTGTCTACTACCTGAATACGCATACACCGCGGATCTCCTCTCCTCTCGTCTCGTCTCCGTTTTGGTGGATTCTGGGCCTAATAGCTGGTCTAGTTTACATGAACCTCAACGGTTATTATTTAACACTGCGACAGAAAACTTAATAGTACAAGTAAAGTGTAGAATACTCTTTAGAGTATTAAGATTCACCCCACAAAATCATTTAAATAAATAGCGACTCTTGCTACGACACAAAAAGTGCAAATCTGGTCGCACAGCGCTAATTATCTACAGTTATATTCACCTAGAAGTTGCCTTTCTTTCTATCGAACAAATCTTATATCATCTGACTATGTACATATATATTTTACTATGATTACTGGGCCGTGAAAGCAAGCTCGCGGAGTGGTCCCACAAAGATTTTATTAACTTTACTTGGGTTGGGTTTTTGAGATAGCTTAAATATGCTATAAAACTTCCTGTCATTGTTGTTTACATAGGAAGTAGTGGTGGTGGTATATTTGTGGTAGATCTAAAAAGTGAAAATATTAACTTTGTTACAAAAAAAAAAACTACTTACAAAGTGAAAAATTACTTTAGCTTCGGAAGCCGGTGTTTTTTTTGTAACAAAGTTTTTCCTTTTTGTTCCTACTGTCAACTAGCCTACTCCCGCAGCCACAAATCCCTCGTGACCTTGTAAATTGACGCTTTCGTTTCATTCCGTTCCGTGGCAATGTAATTTGGTCTTTAGGCTCATATTTCTAACAAAAAAAGAAATTATAAAATACATCATGTATCAAAATATAACGTTCAAGAAATGTGGGTGCAAAAGACTAGATATTAATAAATCTAATTATGTAGAAATATGTTTTATATTTAATTAAAATAAAATATCATTTAATGTATTAGCAACAAAGATAAATAATTTGATAATTCGGAAGACGAGTATTCGAATTGACTATAAAACATTAAATTAATATTTTACATAAATACTAATTTATTACGTAATTACATTAACCGTTTTGGTTGTTCAAATGTGTGTTTATTAATGATTGCTATTCTTGTTAAGCCTCTAGTGATGATGAATTGATGATGTACAAATTCATAAAGACAAAAATATACAAAATTATTATTCATGGCTCTCCACCTGTTTACGGAGTACAACAAGTACCTACTCGCCTTAACAAATATTACCACAAAGTAACTGTGTCTTTATTATGTATTGGATTATGTCAAATTTCTTTTGAATGTCTTTTGTCTTTACGTTATGTAATAGATAATAAATATATTTTTCTAGTGTCAGAATTTTCATTGAAGCGTTTTTAAACAAAAATGATACATAACATTAATAATTATCTGTTAGTGGGTAAGTATAATACTGACAATTTATTATCTGCTTTGCAACTATCACTAAGGCCTGCTTGCACCACAAATCCTAGCGCTAAACTTAACTACATCATTCTGTCTCTATCATCTTCAACCGATTATCAAGCGATGTTTTAAATAGGCATATTTAGCGATTTGTGGTGCCAGTGGGCCTAATTATTATAAATACGTTAGTTAAGTACGATGTTATCATAATTATATGAAATTATACAATGCAAAAATAACGAAAAAAAGAATAATAAGAATATCATTATTTACCTGTTTGAGTGTTAAAAATATATTCTTTATAATTTATGTCATAACTAAGCAAAATTTCTTAAATAATACACGTGCTGAGGCACTTGTGGGCACGTGTTAATAATAATTATTATGCTGTCAGCCCATATAATAACTTATTCTTTTGGTGCTTATTGCAATAAATGTGCAATTGATATGACCACTAAAACTGTTAAAGGAGATTGGGCAAAAGTGGTCTATAGGCCAATAGCTATAATTATGGTTGTGATATTTGTGTAAAGATACTTCAACCTTTGTACAAAGGGGCATCAAAATTTGACCCGGCCCAGAAAAATGCACGGGCAGGTACTTTAACCGTTCAGCAACAGGAAAACATTCTTGGGAGTCTGTCCTTAACTTTTTTTACATTTTGACCTGCGTTTACAAATTTTGTAAAAAAATTAACACCACAAAAAAACTTTTTTTATGCCAATAGTTGTATTAATGTTCTCATAATTATCAAAACACTGTATGAGACTATAGATTACTAGAAATGTCTCAAATGGCAAAACAATTCGTAGTGATCAATCATATCCACGATCTCTGATAAATAATGTATGCTATTACATATGAAGAAAGTCATCTTATGGTGAATTTCAAAATAAAAATCTATTTCATAAGTTTTTTTGAGGTTATTTAAATCAAGGCGTTTTAGATTGCGTCTATGAGGTGGTCATAGCGGTCAGTACTTTAAACTACGAAAAGTGTCTATTAAAACTACTTTCTGCCTCTAAAAAGGATTGCCATTATTCTAGCCGACTGTACCATTTTTACAAAATCTGTGAATGCAGTTAGCAATTTCTCAAAAGTTAAGGATAGTCTTCTAACAACGTTTTCCTGTACTTGTAAATTCTAAAAGTATATTTTTCTCAAAATTGCTGGGCCAGTTGTTGATGCTCCTTTGAACAAGGGCATAGATGAGGTATCCCTACTCAAATAGCAAAACCGTATAGCTATTCGTCCATAGACCACTTGCCAAGTCTCCTTTTTAATGATTATGCAAATTGTAGTTTATAGCTGGCCAACTATAGATAGTCAACATATCAATTTTAGTTAAATAATAACATTCTAGTTACTACATGTCTAATTCTGGCACGTAATTTCCACATTTCAATTTTTGAAATGATTAAAAACTTGTTCTTACGGTTTAACCTTGTTTAACGTAAATTAAAAAAAAAAACAATTTATATTAATAATAAGTATGAAATAGTGGAATGTTTCAGTCTTACTTATAAGTACAGCCTGTATGCTATGCGCCATAGCGTATTAATAATAGTTAAGGCGCCTACAAACTATGCTGGCAGCACGGCCGCCCGGGTTTTTGCGTGTCACAACAAAGTATATGTGCGGCCCAGCCAGTTAATGTCGGTATACGCGCGTTCAGGGACGACGGCAATTGTTAAACAGCCTTTAAATGTATAACGAAACATACCAAAAATGGTAAAATTTTGATAGAAAATTGCTTAAAATTATGTGTCAGAACTCTCATTAATATCATTCATCATTTAACTCTTTTTTCTTTGTCTTTCTCTTCTTTTCGGTCACTTGAATCGTCTTTTTTCTTAGATATTAATGTGTGCTTGGCTTTCTTAAATTGTTTTTTAACTTTGTCTTTCACTTTACTTTTTTTGGGCGTTGGTATTACTTCTACTGATTTCATAGATGAACTATTTGATTCACTATTTCTTTGCGCTGAAATGAAAAAAACAAAGATTAATAGGTACCTACATAGTATATAATAAATAAGTCCGTTTTCAAATAAACAAAACATTCAAAGATTTCTAAATATTGACGCACATTTTTCCCCACAAAATCCGCCGAATCTGGGAACGCTACAAAATGGTAACTTTTATGGTAGAAAATGTAAGTGGTAAATAAATGATTATTAGGTATTACCTAACATACTATAAACTATACATTGAGTGATTAATTTAAAAAGGCAACTTCATATCTTTCTTTGTTTTTAATGTATATGAATTATGTTGTTTTTCTTGATTTATGTTTTTAGTAGTCAAAATACAAGTTTCATACTTTCACCATACACCACACACTTACACACGCACACATAGTGTGCACTATACAATTATTTAGAATTATTTTGTTCAATTTATTTTTATTTTATCTTTATAATCCGCTAACCTTATTTAATTAACTATTCTGTCCATTTTACAACATCCTGAAATTAAATTTCAGCTAACGCAAACATGTCTCGAATTAAAATTTAAGATAACGCTACTCAGGCCCCCAAGATACAGGCGCTGCTTAGTTATTCTAGTTACAGTAAGCTTACCAATACAATTAATCTTATTCTTACGTCTTAATTTCGAATTTGAACTGTAAATTTTTTTCCGATTTTTGATTTGTAAGAGGACGCGCTCGATAATGTATATATTTTATAGTAGCACTTATGTTACGAAATATCTAATGATTATTATTTATAATATAATACAATATTTTTATACCCACCGCCGAATCTGTACGTTGTGGGGCTTGCGTGCTCCTGTAACTCTAGGTTTCTGATGGTAGAGTTTACTTTGCGGAAACAAACCTAGGTTCTGGAGCCAGACCAAGAGAGATACATAAACCCGCAGAACAGCTTGTGGCGAGTGGTTGGGATGTAGCGACACGACCGATCCTATCTCCCGGGAGACGTCTTGTTCCTAACCTCTTTCTTGCCTTTATTGGCAGGCTTGAGTGGAGATTCGCAAGAATTAACGTGCTCGGAGGAAGGAAGTATTCCAGTAAGATGCTGATAGGGATCTTGACCGTACTTCCAGGATTGTCCTGATAGCCGTGGAATACTTCTCCACTTCTCAAGCACCTCAGGATATGTTGCCCCCTTGTTGATACGTCACTATGTTCTAGCGACAGTTTCCGAGGGCCCATTATTGAGTAAACCCCTTTTTTTTTTTTCTTTTTTTTTTTTGGTGGGAAATTATCAAATAACTTCTCCCGCTCTGGGCGGAGCGGGAGGGCGTGTCAGACTCTTATTGACTAAAACCCACCCGTGTTCCTTCCGTTGCCTGTACGTTGCCAGGGGCCACGGCATCCCTTTCGGACTTTCCCGCAACCCCGGCAGGCATCGGTCCTATCGGACCCCTTCACTTGCTGACATCTCTTTGAGGCGCGCGTGGAACACAACGCGCCGTCGACCCGGGTCTGGTCCTTATCGGACGGCGAGCTACCCATTGCTCACCGTCCGCAAGCCCGCGCCTACGGTGGCCGGGAATCGGCCTGCGATTCCCGACGCCCAGGGCGTCTCCTGCGGCGGCTAGGGGCGTGAGGGCGCGAAATTTGCCTCTCCCTCACGCGTTCTGCCTCCTCCTTCGCGAGCATTACTGCTTCGCAGAAGGAGGTGACGGCCTCCCATGCCCTCTCGCTCCGTACCATGGCCTGGACTAGGGCCGGACGCGAGAGATCCCCGCCACCGATCGCCTCCACGAGGACACGGCGATGCTCTGCCCAAGCCGGACAGACCTCCACCGTATGCTCAACCGTGTCCTCCGGGCGATCCACGCAGTGATGACACCCGGGCGTTTCCTCCCGCCTGATACGAAACAGGAACCTCCCGAAACAACCATGTCCGGTGAGGACCTGCGTCAGGCGAAAGGTGAGGACGCCGTGGCGCCTCTCTAGCCACTCCTCAAAGAGGGGACTTATCGCCGCAATAGTGGCGTGCCCATGCAAGTCACCCCCTGCCATTTTATCCGTGAATATTATATTGTACTAGTTAGGCAGGGGACATAGTCCTTCCATAGTTCTAGGTAACCAATCCACTATAGCCACCCATACCCATACCACAATATATTTATTATTAACTAGCTGTGCCCCGCGGTTTCAGCCGCATTAGTCTCAATCCCGAGGGAATATCGGGATAAAATATATCCTAAGTCTTCCAGGTTTTGGTTTACCTATGTGCCAAATTTCATCCAAATCCGTTCAGCCATTTTAGCGTGAAAGCGTAAAAACTAACAAATTCACTTCATTCGCCCGGGGAATCGCGCGCGAAGCGCACGCGTGTTGTTGTTTCTGCCGAGTGATTAAATACTTTACGTTTACCTACGTTATTCGTTTTGAATGAAGGAAACTACCGATGGTGAAGATGTCAGTGATTCGGAGGTTTTAGCTAGTTATCAACGAGAAAGCGAAGAAACACAAATGGATAATGTGGATGATGAAAATAATTGTGAAGACGGGAGAAGAAATGTGATTAAGAGGAAAGAGAGAGAAGATGATAATAGTGCGGAAGATGATTTTATTACTGTTGTAAGAAGGAAGCCTAAGAGATTTTATTCGAAGTGATTCCTTAGAAATACAAGGTAACAAGAGGGTAGATCTAAATAAAAATCAAAATGACCAGTTGGAAGATATTAATATTTATGAAGTTTGTGTTACGACAATGGAAAGTTTGCCTAAACAAATGGCTTTGGCTAAACTTCTTAGAGCTGAGAACATCAAGGGGATCATCAGAATTAAATATAAAAGTATCAACAAAGTACTACTTCAGTTGAATGAAGAGGAGGAGGCCAATAAACTACTGGATTGTCAAAAATTTAAAGAGATGGGTTTCAGATGTCAAAAGGTGAATGAACTGTCATTATCCTATGGAATTGTAAAAGGCGTAGACATGGAATTAAGTGAAAAAGAGCTACAAAATGTATTAGAAAGTGAGACCGAAATTATTTCTGTGAACCGACTTAAAAGATTGGACGCAGAGAGTAAATGGACCGACAGTGAGACCGTAAGGGTTTGTTTTAAGGGAAACGTCTTACCACCACACATATACGCATACAACTGTCGCTTTAAAGTTGAGGCGTACGTGTTCCCTGTGACTCAATGTTCAGGGTGTTGGCAGTTCGGGCATGTTCTTAAGTTTTGCCCAACAAAAAAGAAGGTGTGTCCAAAATGTGGAGGTAACCACGAAAACTGCGACATAAAAGAATTTAAATGTCTAAATTGCAAAGGTCCTCATTTTGTTTTAGATAAAACTTGCCCTTTTTATTTCAAAGAAAAGCAAATTAGAATAATTATGAGTAAGGAACAGGTTCCTTACCGAAGAGCTCTTCAATCATTTATAGAGAATCGCGAAAAGACTGAGAGTTTATCTCAAAATTCACATAGACCTGCTTTTACTACAAGTGCAGCAAGAGGTGTGGAAACGGATAGTGACATAGTCGCTAAGGCGACAGTGCATCGAGAACCAACGCCATTGAACATATACTCAATGGAATGCACTAACGAGGCGCCTGTAGAACCAAGATTTAGTAAAGCCGCACCATCACAGTCTAATAAACCCCGGAAGGCGAAGCAGAGAACAGAAGTACCTCAATCGGTGTCGGAACATGTAGTGGAAGAAGAAGTTGAAATATCGCAGAAACAAGAGGGAGGAAAGGGTACCCAACAAAATGAACATTTACGGTATAGATTTGAATTTACTAAACTAATTTTAAAAATGAAGTGCATTGTTATGTCGGAAGATAAATTTGAAGTTAAAGTTGTTTCGGTTTTAAAAATGATGTGGGAGGAATTTTTGAAGATATTAGTGATTTCTAAAGGTGAGCTTATGGAAAAGTTTTTTAGTTTTATAAATGGGTAATAATGCTCAAGATTATATACCTATGTCAATGGAACGCACAAAGTTTACGTCCCAAATTAATATCATTTAGGGAGCTTTTAAATCAAGAAAGAATACATATTGCTATTTTAAGTGAAACATGGCTGGATGGTGAATTTCACCTTAGTATTAATGGTTATAATGTTTATAGATCAGATCGAGTAGATTCATATGGGGGCGTTTCAATATTGGTACATAAGTCTATTCAATCTTGTTTGAATCCAATTTATGTTTCTAATTCGGGAATAGAAATTGTTTGTGTGAAATTAGTGAATTGTAAAGACGTGGAATATGTTGTAAGTGTTTATTGTCCATCCTCTGTGCACACCCAACAATCCCATTGGGATGAAGTTTTTACATCGTTTACCAAATCAACTATAATAGCGGGAGATTTTAACGGACATCACACCAACTGGTCGGTAAAAACCGATACAAGAGGTATACAAATTATGGATTCAGCCCTAGATAATTCATTCGTTTATCTTAATAATGGAATGGCTACGCGGGTGAAATTGGTTAGTGGGAATCTGCAACAAACTTCGCCAGATGTTACATTTAATTTTGTATCGTCTGATATCGCGATAAAATTCGATTGGCAAGTGCTCAACGAAAATATCGGTAGTGATCACTTAATCGTTAAAATGTCAATTAATATTGCATTTAGTTTCAGTGTTACTAAAAAACGAAATTATAAAAAGTCTAATTGGGTGGAATATAGTAAAACATTAGCAAACAATTTTCATTCTTATAACAATAATAATAATCTTCAGGAGATGTATAACTTTTTTGTAAACCTAATTAATTATGCAGGAGATAAACATATTCCATATATTAAATGTTGTTTTAAACCCACAAATAAATTTAAGCCAAAAGACTACTGGAACACGGAATTGTCTGGAATAGTTGCACAGCGGAGATTGGCGCTGTCTCAGTTTCGTCGTAACCCTACACCAGATAATTTAAGTAAGCTAGAAGAAAAAACAATAGAAGCACAAAAATTAATAAGCAAAGCTAGGTCATTAGGTTGGCAAAAAATGTGCGACTCCATTGATCAAGTAGTTTCTGCTCCTGAAATGTGGCGCCGCATGAGATGGATGAAAGGTTACAGACAAACAAAAAGTTATCCCCCTCCTGATAAACAAAAGAAGTTGTTATATTCACTTACTCCCGATTATGTTTTAAATGCTATGCCCAACTTTGCTTCAGTTAATGAAACTTTAGAGTGCAGTTTTAGTATTCAGGAGCTAGAATGCTGCCTTAAAAAAAAAGATTCAGCACCGGGCGAGGATTCGATTTCACATTCCATGCTTTATCATCATTTACCTGATGTAGCCAAATTATTCTTACTTAATATATATAATAAAATTTTCAGCTCTGGTATTGTACCCCATCAATGGCGAAATGTCCAACTAATTCCTATACCTAAACCCAATAATAATAGTTCTGAAATGAAGCTTCGACCTATTTCTTTAATGTCATGTCTTTGTAAGGTGTTTCACTTAATGTTGTTTAAGCGTTTAGAGTGGTACACGGAAAAGAAAAGTATTCTTGCATCTCACACTGTTGGTTTCAGGAAATCTCATTCCTGTTTGGACGCAATTACCCGTTTGGTTACATATGTACAAATAGGATTCTCTAACAACCTTCCAACTTTAGCGTGTTTTCTGGACATTGAAAATGCATACAATAATGTGTCTGTTGATGTAGCCATGAACATGTTGGACCAACTAAAAGTAGGATCAAAGTTTTGTAAGTACTTATGGTCATTTTTAAGTGAAAGACGGTTAAAAATTAAGTTGAACGATAATAGTGACTCAATTCTTACCAGATGGACCAATAGAGGCTTAGCTCAGGGAGATCCTCTATCCCCTTTAATTTTTAATTTAATAACATATCGAATAGGCCAATTGCCATTAAGCGTAGTATTGTCGCAATATGCAGACGATTATGTACTGTATATTAGAGACAATGATATCTATAAATGTGAAAAGTATATGCAAAGTGCTCTCGATTCCATAGTTACGTTGTTAGGTGAACTGGGCTTAGTATTATCTCCGGGTAAGTCAAATTATTGTGTTTTTAGTAGGGGTCGCAGAAGAATATTACCCACTTTAATGATATATGGATGTAATTTGGGGTTCTCTGAATGCATCAAATACCTGGGTATGTGGTTAGATAGAAGTCTACGTTGGGGCAAACACATAAATGAAGTAATTGAAAAATGCTCAAAACTTTTAAATATATTAAAAGTGCTTGCTGGTAGCTCGTTTGGAATGCATACAATACACATGCGTAGACTGTATATCGCGTTAATTAGAAGTCGAATGGATTATGGTTGTTTTATTTATGATTGCAGTGCGAAAACACATACTCTGAAGTTAGATAAAGTGCAAAATCAGGCCTTGAGGGTAATAGGGGGTTTTATTAAAAGTTCACCGATTCACGTAATGGAAAGCGAATTAAATATAATACCGTTATGCCTGAGAAGGCAATACTTGGCATATAAATATAGTTTGAAATCAATTTCGTGGGCCAATAATGTAACTGCTAATAATATTTCGGATTTAAGTACTCTTTGTAATGTAAAGTATTGGGAAAACAAGAAGAAGCCTTTGCTTGTGAAAACTTACAGGGATGTCTGTCAATTTAATGTTAATTCTGTTCGTATTCTTAGTATGTTCGATTTAGACGTTGGGTTTCAGCAATTGATATTGGAAACATTATTAGTGTAAATCTTGAGAGTATTAAATGTTCTAAAATTTGTTATGACCCTAACATATTAGTGAACGATGTCATCGCCGAATTAAATGAGAGATATAATGGCTGGCATAAAATATTTACCGACGGGTCTAAAAGTAATCAGGGTCTAGGAGCTGGATTCTATGATCAAACCTTACAACATAAAGTAGGATGTAAAATCGATTGTGAAGTATCAATAATGACGCTGGAACTTATTGCAATATATCAGGCTTTATCTTACGGAATAGATCATAACTTGAAGCAAATTGTTATTTTTTCAGATAGTAAGAGTGCCTTGCAACATGTGGCTCGATGCACCTCTGGTCGCAGAGGTGCAACGATAGCCTATGATATCCTGAAAGCTATTATTATTTTTAATGAAAGGGGTATAGACTTAAAGTTGCAATGGGTTCCAGCACATATTGGTCTGAAAGGGAACGAGGAAGCTGACCGTATAGCTAAGTTGGCGGCAGTAGACGGCAGGGTAATTGAGTACTTACCGGATCATTGGGAATTAGTACCTAGATTTAAATCTATATGTTTTGATGATTGGAAGCAACTTTTTGATAGTAAATCTATAGATAAAGGTATATGGTATAAAACCATACAGGGAGAGCTTCCTCGTGTCCCTTGGTTTGTTGGCATTAATTTGAGCAGAAAGTATGTTAAACTAGCTTTTAGACTTAGATCCGGACACTATCCATCAGCAAAGTTTACTTTCTTAATAACTCTTTTGTGCTTTTAGACACCGATCTTAAGGAAGTAGAAAATACCCTGATGGGATTGAAATCTCACAGTGCCCCTGGATGGGATAATATCTCAACTAGCTTTTTAAAGTACTGTCATAAAGAAGTCGTCCCCATCATTACCCATCTGACTAACGTTTGTTTTAACTCTGGTATTTTTCCAATCCTACTGAAAAAATCCATTATTACTCCGGTTCACAAGGGGGGGAACAGAGACGATGTCAATAATTACAGACCTATTTCAGTCTTACCAGCCATATCTAAGATTATAGAAAAAATAACAAATACGAGACTAGTTAACTATTTGAACAAATTCAAAATTATATCATCTTCGCAATTTGGATTCAGGCATGGAGTATCGACTGAGGATGCAATTGACGCTCTTAGCTCGTTGGTAACTGAACATCTCGATGCAGGAAAGAAATGCCTAACGATATTCTTGGATCTTAAAAAAGCTTTCGACACCGTTTCTGTTCCAGCCCTTGTAGCAAAGCTGGAGGGAATTGGAATAAGGGGAACTCCCCTGAATTTTTTTAAGGATTATTTATCTAACAGGAAACAGAGAGTTAAGATAGGAGCCCATACTAGTGAAGATGCTGACGTTCTATACGGCGTACCTCAGGGGAGTGTATTGGGGCCTACATTATTTCTTACGTATATAAATGACCTCTGTAACCTAAATGTAAAAAACGCAAATATTTTTTCGTATGCTGATGATACTGCTGTGGTTTTTGCCGGAAACAATTGGTCAGATGTGAAACTCAAAGCTGAAATGGGTATGGTCCAAATTGCCAATTGGCTCAGAGATAATTTACTGTCACTAAACACAACAAAAACAAACTATATATGTTTCTCAATCTCCAATCATTCTCAAGATGTAGCCTCTAACATTAAAGTACATTCATGCAATACAAGCACAGATAAAAATTGCAAGTGCCCTGTTATAGACAAAGTTTCGCAGACAAAATACTTAGGCGTCATAATTGATCGAAAATTATCCTGGTATTCCCATCTTGAACACGTTACTGCGAGAGTTAGGAAACTGGGTTGGATTTTCAAATCTCTAAGACACATACTTCCAAGAAATACAAAAGGAAACGGCGGATCTTCTAGAAATCTCCTAAATGAAATCTATACATCACTTGCCCAATCTGTCATAGTTTACTGCATACCTATATGGGGAGGCGCGGCTAAAACAAAGTTTATTAATCTAGAACGGGGACAGCGATCCTTAATAAAAGCTATGTATTTTAAAAAGATGAGATATTCTACGGAAAAGTTATACGAAATTAGTGGTCTTCTTTCAGTTAGAAAATTGTACATCATATCCACTGTCCTAAAAAAACATAAAACTCTTTCGTATGATTCAAAAGTGATTTCGAAAAGACGAAAAGACTTGATTGCACAAATACGACCGACTAAAACGAAGTTCGCGGCTACACAATATCAACATCGGTCTGCTCAACTGTATAATAGGGTAAACAAACAAATATTTATATATCCCAACAAACTACGCGAATGTAAAAAAAAACTAACAGATTGGATAAAACCATTCACGTACACAGATACTGAGTCACTCCTTCAACACATGAACTAACACACACCCACACACACACCTTCACACACCCCTAAACACACACACGTCACACACACCCACACACACCCTCACACACCCCTACACACACACACGTCACACACACCCACATACACCCCTACACACACACACGTCACAAACAGCCACATCACTCACATTTTTTGTAAAAGATAATTATAAGTAAATAATAAGTTTTTTGATCACCTTTTAGCCTACCTAAAAAAGAGCGGCGTCTTCTAACACAGGCATTATCTGCTTAAAAGGAGGCGCCATTTGACAACAAAATGTTAACAATTTATGGTCATGAAATAAACATTTTTAATTTTTTTTTTTTTTTTTTTTTTTTAATGAAAAAATCTGATTCTCCCAATTGCTTAACTTGTAATCAAGTTGAAGATGTTCAGCATTTGCTGATGGAATGTCTCCGGAATAAAGATGAACGCGACTTGATGCTGAACGAATTGAATTTAAATAGGCTGGATGTAGGGCTGATTCAAAGCATTTTGGCAAACCCTAAATCGAAAGCAGCTAAAAAATTATGTAATTTGGTATTAGTCGTTCAGCAGTGAGCAGCAGTCTTTTAGTACTACAATAATGTAATTTTTATTTGTTTCCCCTTTTGTATTATATTTAAGTGTATTTACGTTGTAATAAGGTATGATGGGGTTGACATATTATCCTTTTTGGACAAAAACCCCTATTAAATTAAAAAAAAAAAGATTAAAAAAAAAAAAAAAAAAAAACAAATTCACTCGTATTTACAATATTATATTAAATTAGGATACTTTGTTTCCATGTTCCGCAGTAGTCCTGCACCAATCGAGGGTTGTCCTTGGGTGCACTATCCATTAAAAATTGTCTTAGGGACCTCTACGAGTTGGCTTCGGCCCCTCGTACGCCTACCAAAAGTCGGGGACCCTGGGGTCCAAAGATATGTCAAAGACATTTTTAATAATAATTTATTTATACCACTTATTATTTATCATATAAGTTACCATTTTGTAGCGTTGCTAAACGAACTTTACTATCGAACCCGACAACGAATCAATTGGTTGTGAGTAGCTGCTGAATTTACTCTGGGATATTTTCTAAGTTCTGCTGGCGTTTCGTACGATTCGGCGCGGATTGGTGACCGAGGTTTCGAAGGATTTCATATAAGAATTATAAAATTCGGCTTGTTTGGCGCGAACAAATGTACCTTACACCATTCATAACTAATTTGGTATTAACGATCAAAGGTATTACAAATTCCAGTTACAGTGATATCCGTTTTATTTACCTCTCTTGCTTGCGATGGAAGCGGCGATAGCAAGATCTTCTTGGCGTTCTCGACGGCGCTCTGCATCAATTTGCTGTACCAACTCGTCACGCATGCGAACTATTTCCACAAGACGTAGTACCAACTTTTCCTCACGGGCCTGTAATATAATAACATAATAATATATTATATTCATATATAATTATCACGTTAAGGTCGTTACACAATTAATCGGTAAATCAGCAGATAACATATTGAGAGGAAATGAACATATTTAGTAAGACAAAAAAGTTGTTCTAAGCCATTCATTAAGGACATTGGGCAAAAATATATAGGGCTTGGTTCAAATGTCTACCATTAGCGAGACCTATGTCACCAAATGGTTTATTAGATAAGGAGTTACTTTTACGAAGACACTTATGACAACGTAAGGGGCAATTACAAGGAAAGGGATACCTTTTTTTTTTTTTTTTTTTTGGTGGGAAATTATCAAATAACTTCTCCCGCTCTGGGTGGAGCGGGAGGGCGTGTCAGACTCTTACTGACTAAAACCAACCCGTGTTCCTTCCGTTGCCTTTACGTTGCCAGGGGCCACGGTATCCCACGAAAGGGATACCTTGGCCCCCCCGCTCCGCTCAGAGCGGGAGAAGTTATTTGATAATTTAGCATAAAAAAAAAAATGGGGCAATTACAAACAAAAACAAAAAAACCATTTATCTTGACGGATTTTTGCCACCTTGATAGTGCAGTCAGTTTGTCAATAATAATTTATTAATATTTAACGAGTACGACAGATTTTTATTAGGTACTTTTAAAGTGAGGATGTTTTTCGGACAAAAGATATTCACTATTTTGTTATTAAATACCAGGGCGGGTGGACTACTAAAAACCTGAGCAATCTGTTATTGTGATTTTTTAAAAATCTTACAAATCTTTATTCTTCGAAAACATAAATAGGTGGGGAATGGTGGCACGGTGCGTAGTCTCAGCGGAAAAATTTCGAATATCTTCATTTCAGTTTAGCAGATATTAAGGCCCGAGTTCACCAACTACAACGTAATCATTGATTACGTAACCGTTCTGTTAGAATTAAACAGTTGTTTAAATAAACTGCGTTTTTTTCGTGTTCACCATTTTTTTCCAACCAACGGTTAAATAACCAAGCGTTTTTGAATGAGTGAGTCGAAAATGACCGAATGGTAGAATCGTATAACAGTATTTTGTGAATGTAGAATCTCAACGTCGAGTCATTTTTCGGGATGTATGGCGTATGGCGCCATCTGGTGCTTTGTGCAAGGTACTTTCGCACTAGGCTTTAATTACTTTTATTTTTATTAATGCGATTGAAAATTAAATAAAACGAAGTAGTTATTACAAAAATATGTTTTAATTTTTTTAATATTTTCGTATAGTATATAATACACACATCAACACGGTCTAGGGATATTTCATACTCAATTAAATAACTCGAAAAGTACTGGCCGCATTGTAATCTTTCATACACCGATTTGTTTGTAATTTATCTCAGACTAATTCCAAATTCAAATTTTTGAAAATTCTTTTGTTTCGGTGGCATAAAAATGTCTTGATGTGTAGGAGAGGGAATTTTCATTTGTGCGAAATTTAGAAAACAATACGAATTACGTTTAGTTACAGTTTTTTTCATTTTTAAACGAAAGATAAAGTTAAAATTGAGGTATTGTAGCCATGCAACGCCAACATTTGACGAGGGCGGAGATGTTACGAGCTGTGGGAATGCTGGAAGCTGGGTCTGTTCAGCGTAATGTTGCTGAGGCCATAGGGACCCACCAAAATGTAATTTCAAGATTGTGGACACGCTATCGTGCCACAGGTGAAGTAGTGGAGAGGCACCGGGGGCCAAGTCGCATCACTACCCCCAGACAAGATCGATTTTTGCAAATTACTGCGCGAGCTCAACCAAATGCAACGGCGACTCAATTGGTCCAAAGGCTGCGAGTGGAACACCAAGTGCTTGTGAGTGACCAAACTGTAAGAAGGCGACTGCATGAAAGCAATCTACGCTCTCGTAGACCACTCCGGGTCCCACCTTTACGGAGAGGCAATCGTGGACGACGATTAGAATGGGTTCGGAACCACGTGGACTGGGGCCGTGAGCAATGGTCCAATGTGCTGTTCACGGATGAATCCAGGTTCGGCTTCCATCCAGATTCACGAAGGACGCGTGTTTAGCGAGTTCCTGGACGATGGAGCCGTCTTCACAACCCTCAGGAAGTTCACCCATACCAAGGAGGAACAATTATGGTTTGGGCAGGAATTCGTCTTGGAGGACGGACGGATCTCGTTTGGGTACGGGGCAATATAACGGCAGAACGATACGTCCAACAGGTGCTGGGGCCCGTAATCTTGCCCCACAGAACACAAATGGGGCAAGATTTCCTGCTCATGCACGACAATGCCCGGGCACACACGGCGAGAACGGTAGCAGCTTGGTTACATACACACAATGTTAGGGCCTTAGACTGGCCTGCTCAATCGCCAGATCTAAATCCCATTTAGCATGCGTGGGATATGCTGCAAAGAAGAGCTCTGAAGGAAGTTCCTGAAAATCTGGCTACAGAAGATCAACTTTTTGCGCACCTCAGAAGGACATGGGACAATATTCCGCAGCAAGACATTGACAACCTTGTTCTGAGCATGCCGAATCGTTGCCGATGTGTGACATCATGGGCGCTTTCTCAGACTAGTAACTTCAAGTTTATAAACACAAATTAAATGATTTTTCTATTTTTTTCAGTTTTTACTCATAAATTAAAAGTTAATTCATATACGGTTTCCGTCTATGCTTCATTTTTTTTCCATAAAATCCTGAAATTTTAATCGAAGTACCTTAACCATTATTAAAAAATGGTAGAATATTAAATAACGTATCTTTTAAATATATACATGTCATATAAATAATTAACACATTGAATTTGAAAGTAATTCGCTTTTTTAAAAATATCCCTAGACCGTGTTGATGTGTGTATACGTGCTAATTTAATTTTTGAATTTCATCATTGCGCCATGTTTGGAATATACAAAATTATCTATCATATTATCCTCTTCAAAGATATAATTCAAAGCGTCTTGCATTTCTATTTTGTAACTTAAAGTGATGCACAATGCAAAACTTAACATCTGGAAGCATAAACCAATGGTTAAACTGAGTCGGCTACTACGTTTAAGATAACCGTTCGATTAGAGTACTTAATCAATTGTTAGTGCTTGGTGAACAGTAAAATATTGTTAAACAGCCGTTTATGGCTTAGACAGATGTTTAAAATTTAACCATCTGTTGGTGAACTCGGGTCTTAGTGTATGACGTCGTGTAATTGTGTATGGTAAGTAAAAATTTGTACATCCACCCATTGGGGAGCTATTCAATAAAAACTGTTTTCGCTGGAACTACGTTATCATAGCGGCACTTTTTTTTTTACCTATGGACGTACTAGAAAAAAAAATACATTCAATAATTAGTGTGTAACGAGAGGTAAATGTGTATGTTTAAATTAAATTTGTGTGTCATAAAACTGCGAAGATAACCAAGTTTCCGCTGCGCTGACGTTTGGCTATTTGATGAAAATCCTATTTTATTAATAAAAATAAAAACGTATTTTAAACGAAATGACGTGATTGCTATTACAGCTGTATCAAATCTGAATAATTATCATGTCCACAAAAGCCACTAATAAAGAGTTGAAATTAAATTTTAGGTATATAATGTCAATAGATTTTCAACTTTACCACTAAAGCAGAAGGTTCAAAGTTGACTGGGAAAGTTTGACAGTTTCGGTTAGGTTGACCTGCTGGCGTCTGTACTTTGACCTAATTACCTTATTTTACTTTTACGAGGGCGACACTGAAAGTTTTTAGAACTGGCCACTTGTAAACGATATAATAAAAAAATTAGTTCAAATTTTGAAAATGGAACTCAGCCAATATCATTGTGTATGTATTTTATTCATTTGTAATTTTTTTACGATTTGGCGGCAAATTGAAAATTGTCTGTGTCAGCATGAAAATAACGCGAGAAAATTTTCGTACAATTTTTTATGACTTTTGATGTCATTTAAGTCAACAAGAAAGTTATCATAGACTTCGATTGGCCTTTCATTTCGTGCCACTGTTTACAACTGGTTTAATGAGTTTAAACGTGGTCGCACTAATCTTACCGATGATCTGCGTGAGGGACGGCGTTCTACGGCGACGACTGAAGATAACATCAGTGTTTTGCGGCGTACGATAGAGACTGACAAAAGAGTGACTTATCAGCAGATTCAGACAAGCTTAGGCATCGGTATGAGTCAAGTGCACAAAATCCTCCATGAACATTTAGCGGTCAGTAAGCTTTGTGCCCGGTGGATACCTCATAATTTGACAAAAACTCCGTCGTGTTGATTGGTGTCGTGAAATGGTTCAAAAATTTTACGGAAGTGACTCAAATGCTTAGTTCGACATACTTACTGGTGACGAAAGCTGGATTTATTGTTATGATCCTGAAACTAAGGGACAGTCTGCTGTCTGGGTGTTTCCTTCCGAGAAGTGGCACTTTAGTGAAGAGATGTCGAAGCGTGGGAAAAAAGATGGTGGCTTCGTTCTTCGGAAGAACAGGTCATTACGCAACAATTGTTTTAGAGGATCGAAAAACAGTTACTGCAGAGTGGTACACTAACAATTGTTTGCCACTTGTCTTGGAAAAACCACGCAGTAGGATCCTCTATCTAGAAGAGGAAAAACTTCGAAGAAAACGTTTTGTGGATGCCGAGGAAGCAGTGGCTGTGTTTCAAAATGCCGTAGAAGAAACCCCTAAGGACGAGTGGGCAAAGTGCTTTTCTCAGTGGTTCCATCGGATGCAGCGATGTATTGATGTAAATGGACAATATTTTGAAAAGATATAATAAAACTAATAACTTGCTAGTTTGTTCAGTTTATGATATTCTAAGAACTTTGAGTGTCACCCTCGTACGTGTGAACGCTATGCT
Organism: Xanthia icteritia; assembly: GCA_949128155.2. Taxonomy (NCBI): domain Eukaryota; kingdom Metazoa; phylum Arthropoda; class Insecta; order Lepidoptera; family Noctuidae; genus Xanthia; species Xanthia icteritia. Next base: position 12,473,073 of record OX421941.2, read on the forward strand.
TTTTCAAATTCTGTTTTCACAAACATTACACACAAATTCCAAAACGTCAGCGCAGCGGAATCTTGATTATCTTCGCAGTTTTATGACACACAAATTTCATTTAAACATACACATTTACCTCTCGTTACACAATAATTATTGAATGTATTTTTTTTCTTGTACGTCCATAGAAAAAAAAAGTGCCACTAGGATAATGTAGTTCCAGCGGAAACAGTTTTTGTTGAATAGCTCCCCAATGGTTGGATGCACAAATGTTTACTTACCATACACACGACGTCATATTATATCATTTTCTCTAATGAGTTTATGTTTGCTCCTACTTATTATGTATAAAGATGTATGTATACTACTAAATGAAAAAATAAAAAAATAATATACTAAATATCTGCTAAACTGAAATTAAGAAATTTGAATTTTTTCCGCTGCGACTACGCACACTGAAGGTACTATTACGCCATAACTTGGGCCGAGTTACGATGTAATCGATGTGAGCGTGCTAACATTCGTACCAAATTAGCTTGGACGCGGTAACGATGTTCCGTGAATTGTCATAGATGACGTCATAACATGCGCCATCTTGCGATAACGTCGACCATGCCCATGTATGTTAATATCACCGTGAGCGCTGTCAAAGATGACAATTGTGCTGTTTTGTTTGGATTCGCATCATATCTTTTTAGTAACGTGGCATTTTCGAAATTGTGCTTCTGGCTACCATCGCCACCTAACCAAAGAAGAAGAAATTTGTGGTATAAACAAAAAGAGATATGTTATGCAAGTTTTGTCGTTGAGTGAGCACTGTGAGCGCGTTCACGAGCATTCCGAATTGTTGACAGCCCTCAACTGTCATAATCGTGATATCTAAATTGGAACGCAAATTATTGGTGTCAGCACTGTGAGCGATTATGTTCTTATTCGGAAAGCCTCGTATTCGTCGTATTACAACTTACTCCGTAAGAAACAGGGTAAAAAAAAAAGCGGCAGCGTCGTTTTTTAACTCTGTTCTCCTAACCTTTAGAAACTCAATAAAAAAGTCACATGAAAATTGGAACACTATATACTTCGTTCCACTATTTGAGTATATTGCACTCGACTATTTGGGTACCGGTAAACTGCCCTAACTTTGCCTGGCGTCCTAAGTTTGCCTATAATGAAAATGATGTAATATCTTTTTCATTTTACTTGTATGGCAATCGAAACTTAAAGCTGTCTATAAAATCTCAAAGTTTCCTTTGCCATACAAGTAAAATGAAAAAGATATTACATCATTTTCATTATAGGCAAACTTAGGACGCCAGGCAAAGTTAGGGCAGTTTACGGTATCACAATAGATCAGAAAGACTAATTCCTTACCTTATCAGCATCGATACGGTTAACAGCGGGCTGTGATTGGATTATCCGAATTTCATGTTCAATGTCAGCTTGTTCTTGTTCCAACCGTTGTTGTCGTCGTCTGAAATATTGTTTATGAATAACTATTGTTTTATGTTGGTGCGGAAATCTGGCAAATGAGCAAACAACTGATAATAACCTACATTGACAACCCAGTTGCAATGAGGATTAAACAGTTCAGATGTTGCCAGAATTTAAATTAATTGTCAGGTCTGGTCAAACATAGGTACAGTGGATAAAGACAGTCATCTCTAAATAATACTATAAAAGATATCACAGATTTAAAATTACGCGCAGCAAAATAATTATGGCTGACGGCGCGCGGCGTGGCGCAATGACTGACAGGGGTTAATGACCTTTGCTCGGTAAGGAACTGCAATTATTGAAATTAATTTATGAATAGGGACAACAAAATATTACGGCAATACGTTAAAATATGGCATGACATCACTCCCCGGTAAATTTTGTACTGACTTGTGACGTAGCGAGCCCCCACTGTATTTCTCCATGGTACCAACATCATAATTGCCAAAAAAATATCAACTGCCCTATTCAAAACTTAATTTCGACAGCAGTCGACCCAAATGGACAGCTGATATTTTTTTCGCGATTACGATGAGGATGAGGAGAAAGTTGTTCAGTTTGAAGGTCTGTATCAGTGTACCATACCCTTAAAGTTGACCACACCTCTCTGACACATGCTGTATGTTATAAATGATTTGAGTAAACACTACTAGTGTTATCATGTTCAAATAAAGCGTATCATTCATTTCCTCATAACTAGAAAACACGTAAACGTTCTCTTAATACGTTATTTGAATTTTTAAATGGTCGTACAGACTTCCAGATAAAACTAATGAACAAAAAACAATTTATCTAGTAAATTTTCAAACCATTTTTCAATGGACTGCATGTACTGATGGTGCCACCTATGCATCTATTCGTTTCGCGTACACAGTTCAATTGACTACCAGTATCATAACTTGATTTGATTGAGTTAAACAACTAGTTTCCACTCATAAACAATACAAATGCAACTTACATGTACATCAATTCAGTTTGTTTTCTGAACAGGTCATTTTTCTCATTGACTAGTTCACACAGTTGAATGACTAAATCTTCGACTTCCTCTTGCGGTACCGTGTCCGCTTCGTCGCCTGTAAGAGTTACATCCATTAGTGATAAATTTGTTCTATGATCTACGATAGAGGATACGTAAGAGATAGAGATAAATAAAATAAATCAGAACGACACTAAAAAACAGGCACTGTTCTTTTTTGTTTCAGGGTTCCGTAGCCAAATTGCAAAAACGGAATCCTTATAATTTCATAGTGTCTGTCTGTCCATCCGTCCGTCCGGATGTGACCATTTTAGTCGGAAACTATTTGCCTTATATATTGCCGATGAACATGAGAAAGGTATTTATTAGTATTTCTCAAAGAATCTGTGAAAAACAAAGTTATTTCTGAGGTTGCTTGAAAATATCTCATATATCAAGTACTACACGACAGTTGAAAGTGTGTTTTAAGTTCTCCAACTTAATTTTTTTCAGAATATACCACCGTATATTTCAAATGTTAGACACACACATACATACAGTTTTTGCGACTTCAGAAGCGTACATCTAACCAAATATTGATTTTCCTAAATTCACTACACCATTGTATAGCAGATCGTATAGGTAATATATGGTGCATTATATATATGCCTATCGTGCAAATACACACATCAACACGGTCTAGGGATATTTCATACTCAATTAAATAACTCGAAAAGTACTGGCCGCATTGTAATCTTTCATACACCGATTTGTTTGTAATTTATCTCAGACTAATTCCAAATTCAAATTTTTGAAAATTCTTTTGTTTCGGTTGCATAAAAATGTCTTGATGTGTAGGAGAGGGAATTTTCATTTGTGCGAAATTTAGAAAACAATACGAATTACGTTTACTTACAGTTTTTTTTCATTTTTAAACGAAAGATAAAGTTAAAATTGAGGTATTGTAGCCATGCAATGCCAACATTTGACGAGGGCGGAGATGTTACGAGCTGTGGGAATGCTGGAAGCTGGGTCTGTTCAGCGTAATGTTGCTGAGGCCATAAGGACCCACCAAAATGTAATTTCAAGATTGTGGACACGCTATCGTGCCACAGGTGAAGTAGCGGAGAGGCACCGGGGGCCAAGTCGCATCACTACCCCCAGACAAGATCGATTTTTGCAAATTACTGCGCGAGCTCAACCAAATGCAACGGCGACTCAATTGGTCCAAAGGCTGCGAGTGGAACACCAAGTGCTTGTGAGTGACCAAACTGTAAGAAGGCGACTGCATGAAAGCAATCTACGCTCTCGTAGACCACTCCGGGTCCCACCTTTACGGAGAGGCAATCGTGGACGACGATTAGAATGGGTTCGGAACCACGTGGACTGGGGCCGTGAGCAATGGTCCAATGTGCTGTTCACGGATGAATCCAGGTTCGGCTTCCATCCAGATTCACGAAGGACGCGTGTTTGGCGAGTTCCTGGACGATGGAGCCGTCTTCAGAACCCTCAGGAAGTTCACCCATACCAAGGAGGAACAATTATGGTTTGGGCAGGAATTCGTCTTGGAGGACGGACGGATCTCGTTTGGGTGCGGGGCAATATGACGGCAGAACGATACGTCCAACAGGTGCTGGGGCCCGTAATCTTGCCCCACAGAACACAAATGGGGCAAGATTTCCTGCTCATGCACGACAATGCCCGGGCACACACGGCGAGAACGGTAGCAGCTTGGTTACATACACACAATGTTTGGGCCTTAGACTGGCCTGCTCAATCGCCAGATCTAAATCCCATTGAGCATGCGTGAGATATGCTGCAAAGAAGAGCTCTGAAGGAAGTTCCTGAAAATCTGGCTACAGAAGATCAACTTTTTGCGCACCTCAGAAGGACATGGGACAATATTCCGCAGCAAGACATTGACATCCTTGTTCTGAGCATGCCGAATCGTTGCCGATGTGTTATGAACATCATGGGCGCTTTCTCAGACTACTAACTTCAAGTTTATAAACACAAATTAAATGATTTTTCAATTTTTTTCAGTTTAACTCACAAATTAAAAGTTAATTCACATACGGTTTCCGTCTATGCTTCATTTTTTTTCCATAAAATCCTGAAATTTTAATCGAAGTACCTTAACCATTATTAAAAAATGGTAGAATATTAAATAACGTATCTTTTAAATATATACATGTCATATAAATAATTAACACATTGATAGTAATTCGCTTTTTAAAAATATCCCTAGACCGTGTTGATGTGTGTAGTTTCCGAGGAGGAAAGTGGCACGAAGAGGAAAGTGGCTGTGACATACGGATGGACAGGTCAAAATTATAAGGGTTCCGTTTTTGCCATTTGGCTATGGAACCCTAAAAAGTCAAATTAATTAAGATTAAGAATTAAGAATGAGTGCTCAGATAGAAATAAAATGTGCTGGCAGATGTTTACCCTCACACTTGTCGCGAATCATTTTTTCGATGAGCACGCCCTGTCGCTCGAGGCCAAGCTGCTGCGTCTCCAGCAGGTCCAGCTGCACCTGCAAGGCTTCGGGCGACATCTGCAGCTTCACCTCGCGCCGCTCCGGGAGGGGCAGCCCCGGTGCAGGACCCTTTGCCTTCCGCCCGCCTGCTGCAAATATTTACTTATTTGTACTCATTATTCTGCTGCTATGGGAAAATATCATAATTAATTATACCTTTGCGCACTCAATCAATAACCAATTTATGAAAACATAGTATTATTATTCAGAAGCCCATTGGAATTAGTTTTAAGGATAAAAGGTTTCTGTTTTGAAATAATTGTGTTATTAAATGAAGTTACATTATTGTACTTTCCGAGTTTGAACTCTACTGTTGAGTTAGAAAGTTTGTATTATTTCCCACCTTCAGAATTGATGGTCTTCATACCAGTAGTGTTGATACCTTTCTCCAAGGAGCCGCCGCCACCCGACACCGTCGAGAGACTGTCGGGAGGGGTCGGCGCAGGTCGCCTCTTCTTAAGAGTTGGTGTGGACTTACCGATTGATTTCTATAGGAAAATAATCATCGATTAAATAATATGTTTTAAAAACGAAACTCTAGGTAGACTCTAGAACAGAACCGAGCTCACGCTATTAAACATTGTAACTTTGTTACAACAATTTTCAAAGTCTCATTATCAGTAATCTGAGTAGGTAGAGCTATTTTTTGTACTTGCGATACGTTGTTATAATATGGACACTCCCGGAACCCCGGAATTTGACATATATATTATTAAAGAAGTTAGAAATTACTTTGTCAAAAGCTATTCACTTCTTAAGGAATTATGAACGAACACATATCCCTCCACCTCGCCGACGGGTAAGTATAAGACGGACATTTCAGGTTAATGAAATTGAAACGGACGCTTTTAACGTGCACGTCTTTCTACATTGTTCTCACATGTATAATTTCAACGTTAATGATGTAACCAATATTTTGTAAAAAAAAAAAAAATGATTTAAAAGAGTGTCCGTGGAGTTTCTTGCCCGTTCTTCTCCATAGGTACCTACTACGCTTTGGAATGGGCAACTAGCTTCATATTTCTGACTGACCGACTTCTTGACAATTCAAAAGTGCCTGTAAATGGTTTAATTGAAATAAATGCTTTGAGTTTGAGTTTGAGTTTGAAAAACTTTTTTTTTTTTTTTTTTTCTGTAACAATTTTGTATAGACAAGTATCAAGTTTCTCTAGCGGCACAGCCCGCTATTGTATTCTTTTGTTTCCACTAGTCATGTCGCGCGTTACACTTGCGCGGCAAAAAATGAGCAATGCATCGCTGATGTTAGTTTGAAAACGTCGTGCGCTCACTGCCAATACATAAGACAAGCTTTCTTTTATTTTTGTTTATAAAAAATCAATTTATTTTTTCTAATCCCGGAGTTTCATTAGCGGTCATTGAACCAAAATAGCTCCACCTACACCGATCACTGCTCATTATACATAGATTATGAAAGTGTAGCATAAAAGGAGATATTTAAACACTTTATAGGGGATGATTAAAATGTATGCTACACCGTGGCGGGAGCTAGCGTACGGTGCGCGGACGAGGCACAGATCAAAATACACAGATCTAAGTCAGTATCCAAGTATCAGGTACCAAATGGAATATCAATGAAGGACATTTAATTTGAGAGTTTAGAGAAAAGTGATATTTAGTGACGAATTCAGGGGAAAATTCAAGAATACTACTGGTATAAATTAGGTTTTCTCGAAACTCATGAATTTTAACCTAGGCTTTACAGGCTGTTTAATTACTGCAAATGGGTCACTGTCACGTCCTGTGAGGAATTATTGCAAATGGGTTACTGTCACGTCTTGGAATTAATTATTGCAAATTGGTCCCTGTTTCGTCTTGGAAGGAATACGTCAAATTACAAGTCAACCTGTATACAGGGTGGAAAGATGAAACAGTCGACTGCCTGGAGTACTACCGAGATAAAACTATGCTATCTACAGCCAGGTTACCTGTGTGTCAAATTTTATCGAAATCCGTTCAGCCGTTAAGGCGTGAAAAGGTAACAGAGAGAGTTACTTTTGCATGTTTAATATTAGTACAGATAGATAGTGGTAATGTTAGTATGGTAGTATTGATCTGTATCCGGTTAGACTGGAAGCTAGTGGGTCTGAGTTCTGTTGACTGAGAACTATTCATTAGGTAAGCGGAACCGAAAGCGGTTAGTAAGGTCTCGTTCACACGAGGATTATTTCAAGATTCGTTTTTATTTTGACGGCGGTAATTCCGTGTTCACACGCACCACGAATCGTGAAAAATTACGGATGTCTTAAATCACGTCCGTCAAAAAAACATGAATCGTGATTTTTTTGTGAGGGATCCACTGAAGCGCTCGTCCAAGACTGAACTCTGAATCATGAATCAAGTGTAAACATCTATTCGGATATTTTGATGAATCGCGAAAAAACTCGTTTCCGTATGCAATGTGAACGTGCATCCGTCATGACGTATCGTTTTTTTGTCGAATCGTCAACAACGGGTCCAGTGTGAATGAGCTGTAAAATAATGTTTATTATACGAATGAAACGCATACTTGGTCAGAGTTGATGGTAGAGTTGTACGAGCTAAAGGAGGATATGCTCGCGACGTCGTCCATGGAAGTAGAAGGATGTTGGAACCGCGGCGCCTCTGATATCGAGATGACCGGCGGCGGCGGCGGCGCTTTTGCTTTTTTCCTTCGGGGCGTGCTTCCGGGGAGATTCGGAGTACTCGTTGCCATTGAAGATCTATACATTGAGCTGGAAACAATAACATTTTAAATAGCACGTTAACCTTTTAAGCAGACTGATAATAATGAAATAAAAAAGTATCCACAATATTTCATCATTCTTACCTCTTGCTGTGTGTTTCTTCTTCGTCTGACGAGGGTTCTTCGCCATCGGACCAGAATGGATTTACCGCGATAAGCCTTTTTCTGTAATAGGTACAAATAATTGGGTAACTTATATTTTATTTTGAAATAATCCACAGTTGTTTTGCGAATGCTAATATTAAAAAAAAACCGGCCAAGTGCGTGTCGGGCCACGCACAATGAAGGGTTCCGTAGTTGGGATGAATTTATCGCAAGAACAAACTTAACTTTGTAGTTGAAAAAAAAATTCACCCATACATTCCGTATGGGAGAACATGTTTTTGCAACCGCAAATTTAAGTTGGTTGATTATTACTCCTTAACTTGTAAAGCCTACATAGCTGTGATAGTTTTCTTTTAATGTCGTTATTGCCGTGAATTCTTTCACATATCTTAAACCAACCCTTTAGCTGGCGGGGACACACACACACACACACTAGACTCTTACAAAAATGTGCACTTTAAATCTTAATATTTCGCAAACGGATCCCTGAATCCAAAAACGGTTTTCACAAACTCACTTGAACGACCTTTCTAACGACACCCCACACAATGGTATAGATGAGAAAAAAAAAACATCCCCGCTTTACGTGTAGGAAACGCATAACCTAAAAAAACCACTGTCGGGGTGATTAATATATTACCTATACGCATGCCAAATTTCAGCTTTCTAGTACAAAGAGTCTGAGCTAAGACGCAGATAGACAGATATCGATAGACGGACATGGCGAAACTATAAGGGTTCCTTGTCTACTACAGAACCCTAAAAACAGTCATGGTGACTGCCAACAGAAGTGAAAACTTAAAACTAGTATTAGCACCATCTTTATTCTATAGTACCGCACTCAGGCGCGAGCATGTCGGTGACGCAAATCCATAAGTTTATCCCCTACCAAAAATCGCTTGACGCGCTTAAAGAAGTTTTCATTTCAAAAAGAACAAAGTACCTACTATGCAATCGCACATCATATATAATTATCGTAGAATCTCAACGACAGTCCTAAGTGCTTTTAACAAAGCGGAAGACATGATTTAGATACTTGTGCTAATGCAATAAAGGTATATTGTCAAGAAAAATCAGCGCATGAATGCTTCGATGAATGTATCTAATTATCACTTAAATATTTATGTAAGTATGGAAAATCTACCCACTGCATGTTTATAACCGTGAATAGCCGTATATTACGACTACAATGTGAACCGAACAACGAGGTAACGTTTGATGTAATGTTGGTAGGTACTCGATACCCACATATTGTTCTTTTGTTATATTGTGCTACTACGTGATCTACCTCGTCATAATATGTACTCATGTGAGTACTTTGAAACTTTGCGGAAAATATTACAAATCAATGTAATCGTAACGTTACATATTTTGTAAAAATTCATGATCATTTATTTATTTAGGATCTAACAAAAGATATACACAATACGTCACGTCCCCGTCACGGCATCACGATAATACAGGGATGTACAATGTATGGATAATGGAAACATGACGACGCTTTTAAATTTCCGTCCACGATAACGTTATAACGTGCACGTATTTTCATACATTTTATGGTCGTGGACGTTCACGATAATATCGTCACGTTAGAAATTATAAAAGCGCACAATAGAAAATGTATCATTTAGAGATACTCAAATTAAATGAAATCTGTCAAATATTTCTTATATTTCGACAGAGACTGGCACATGTCTAAATTCGTATTTTAGCGAACATGTTATATTGCCTACAAAGTTTTGGCACAGTGGCGGCGGCATAATGACCGAGGTTAGTTTTTGAGCCAGGGATGTAAAATAAATTGTATGTGTTATGCCTGGGAATCCTCCGGATTTCCCGTCCTCAATGTTTCTGGTTCCCAAACCCGATGGCACCAACCGGCTTATTTTCAACCTGTAGAAAGGCATTCAGGCTTATAAATGTGTTTCGTGTCCCAGACTTCCTTAAACCAAACGTTTGTTTTTATGAAGTCGACCTGTCACAGGCCTACATTAATATACCAATACACACCAAACAGACGATTCCTTTAATTAAGCTACAGAGGAACATTGCTAGTAATGACCTGCCTATCTTTTGGCGTCAGCACAGCGCCCAAAGTTTTAGCAATTCTAACAAACTGGGTAGACACTGCGAGAGGAGGCTATTCGAATACCCGTATATTTAGGGGATTTTCTTGTGGCTCTCCATAGGTCCTGCGAAAGCACGTCCAAATAGTATTAGATCGCTTACAATACCGGGGGAGACAGCAGAATGTTCAAAAATCTGTCACAACTTCGTGCAAAAGCCTCGTATTTCTAAGTGGTCCTGACCATTAGTGTGTCAAACAAGAAACTAAAATAAAAGAGGACTGTCAGTATAGTTTTACCTACAGAAGTAAATTAAATTGGTGGCTACTAAATTATCATCGGGCTTTTCTGATTCATAACCCGCCACAGCCACAGGAAATGCCACAACTTCAGGCGCGTCGGATGTAGCTTGGGGGGCTCAGCTGGACAGATCAAGAGCAACAGCTCCATTGCAATCAAAAGGAGGTGCTCGCAATACTAAAAACCATAGAAGAGCGCGGTCCAAACATGTCCAAGTCAACTGTCTTATTTCAGTGTGACAACAGGACTGTTGTAGCCTTTCTAAGAAACGAAGGGGAGACCAGGTCTCCTTCATTGATGAAACTCACGAGAGTTTTTTTCAAATTCTGGACCAGACCAGTACCAAACCAACTTGAAAATCCAGCATATTTCGAGAAAATACTACTGTGACGCAGAACGCAGACCATCTTTCTCGTCATCTTCTCACTCCTGAGTGGCATCTCTTACCCCAGTGTAACCAAATATACAAAAAGTTCGAAAATCCATTGATAGATCTATTTGCGTCAGAATGGGCAAAAGTCATCACTGGATCAGAACGACATTCACGCTATGTACCACGATGCCTTCTCCCAAAACAGGACCTACCTACTAGATTGGCTGTTTCCTCCGCCTTACCTAGTGCCCAAGGTACAAGCTCACCTCAACTCTGCGTCGTGTCTTTCTAATAATAGTTCCGAGATGGGAGTCTTCTGGAGAGCAGACCCAAAAGCCCGTGCCTTAGCACCTTCTTTCACAATCCAGAAACTGGATTCACAGCTGATAGATAGATGGTGACATGCCTCGCATCCTCAAGAGTCCGGGAGATGACGTTAGAAGTATGGAAATGTGGGAGTGGTCCCAGACCTTAGTTGAATCAGTATGCGTAAATATTCATCCTGACTACGGAACCCTTTTGAAAGCGTGGTCTGACACGCACTTTTTTTTACCCATCTGCCCATCTATATTTGGGACAGATCAATAATAATTATTATCTTCCGGATACTTTTCCTTTAGGTACATAATGACGTTTACACTTATAATTAATAGAACCACTTATCATATATCAGCACAAGTATTTTACTATATTTGTGTTGAAAATCATGAAAAACAACAAATGATAAAATATTTCTTGCCTTTACTACGTTATTTTTCTTTTCATAATCACAGCGACTGTACTATTTTTGCAGTAAATTCATTACTTCTTAACCACTACCTAAGCATGTCGCTAAGTGACTGGACAAGCAATGTTAAACTCACAAAACGATACTTTATATATGCGGTTGCATCGCGTAGTACGGCCGCTGTATCTTGCGACAAGTTAGAGATGTGCTTGTGCAGATCCACTAACGTAGGTTATCGACAAACATGTCGATTGTCGTATGAATTTAGATTACTATTATATCCTGGTTGAAAGACCGATGTGAAATCTTGTTTTATACTCACTTAGATTTTCTCATACTTAATGTTGAAATTTTTTGATTTACTTTTTTTTTAAGCTAAGTGTTGTTTATTTATATCATCTTATTATCATTATTTTTACTCGGAACTCCCAAATTTTTTTAAACAATAAATAAATGGGAGAATCAACAACTTTCCGATTTAGTCAATCACTAGCGTATATGTAAAATAAATGGCTTTTGCACAGTACAACAATAGCGATTGATGTTTTCGTGTGAGTTGTATGATGCATGGTAAATGCACGCTGTGTTTGATGGGATAAGGTTTATAATTGATTGTGAAGTACGTTCTGATTTATAAATTGCAGTGAGCGCGACCCCGTATCTATTGGGTTTACTGATCGGCATGTGTAGTTGTGGCGGGGTCAAAATGGAGACATTAGGTTTCGATACATTTTCAACTACCGGGCATATCTCCTTCTTTCTTATATCTATGTTAGAAACCATAATTTAAAAAAATATGTTTTATTTGTTGATATGTAATACTCACATGGGTGTGGTGGTAGCATTCACAGGTTTTGGTGCGTTATGTATGGGTGGCACTTCGTCATCTTCTTCATCACTACTACCAAAAGGATTTGTGCTGACTCTTTTAGTTGGTTCCAGGAGAACATTCTTAAAAATAAAATTAAGCTTATTAAACAAATCAAATTATTTAAAATAAGCATGTTATTAAAAATTATAATACCTCATCCTCATCATCTGAGAAGGGATTCAAATGGTCTGGATATACTTTAATGTCCAATTTTGTTTCTTTTTCCTTTTTAATAGCTAATGCTAAAGCTTTTTCTAAAGCATTCTGTTTATTTCTTCTAGGAGGAGCACTAATACTTATTTCTTGATCATGTTGAACCTCTAAAGGTTGTTCTAATGGAGGAGTACACTCAATAACTGTTGAAGAACTATTGGCTATCCTGCTGTCATCTGTTACATTGTTGATCTCGTAATGTACACTGCTGCAGGCATCATTATCTTCTTCTGCTTTAGACATATTATGTTCAATAGTATTTACACAGTCTTTGTCTTTGTTTCTTGTTTCTATTACATCTACATTTTCTAAACTCTTTTCAACATTTATACTTTCATCAGCTAATTGTGTTTGTAAGAAATTGAACTTTTCAATATTACTTTTATACACTTTCTCTGGAATGTTATTTCTTAACACATTTTCATTTTCCATCTTCGTATTCACACTTACAAGTATCGGTTTTGAGGCTATTTCATATTGAGATCTACTGGTACTGCTAAGTTCTTCAGATTTACTAATACTATTGTCTTTTAATGAAATATTCGAGATTTTGTATTCAATATTAGTGTCTTTATCTATATTTTTCTCAAACATGTTTATTTTGTCTACAAAATGATAACATTTTCTAAATTAGCAAGCAAGATAAAGTAACAAGTTTATATCAGAAATTGCTAAAAAGATAAATAAACGGACACACACACATGACAAACATAACAAAAGCATCTTCCATCAAGTTGTAGCTCTTATTCACAGGTTAGACTAGTTGTCTTATTGTGCAATAAGAAAACAATTCAGGATGTTGAAATAAGCATTCAGTATGTAGTCGACAAAGAAAGAACATGATGCAGAGCAGAAAATTGTTGGAAATGGATAATGTTCCAAAGTACATTACATTATAAATCCAGCATCAATATTTTGTATGATAAAAATATGTTGCCTTGCAACAGTAGCATATTTTTGATAAGATAATAGGACTTTATTTATAGTTATTGACATTTATATGGCATAGGAATTTGATTAAATGATTGCAAGTAAAATGAAGCACTCACCCATAATAGATTGTGGTCTTGATTTATATTTAGGAGTAACAGGCTCCTCATTTGACACTGATTTTGTTTCATGTGCAGTATCAGTGAATGCCAGCATTCCCATTTGATCATGATCATTATTATTAAGATATTTTGATAAAGTCTTTTCATTTTTACAACTATCACAGGTAAATTCAGATCCTTCAACTATCTCAAAATTCTTAGGGTTAAGATGTCCTGAGCATTTAGAACAACGGAAACATCTTCTGTGGTACAATTTGTGCGATACAAGAAGGCGCTGGGCAAGGTACACAGGCAGGCCACATGCTGCACATTTGTCTAGACCAGTCTTTCCAAACCTTATTGGTGCCTACAAGAGTTATAAAGATAGGTAATAAAGTGTGAGACAGAAAGTATTAGAGAAATTAGAAAACAATAGTTTCACTGCAAACATTGCACACAAATATTTAGAAAGTAAGATACTTAATAATGCGTTTGTTGTACTAACTGATGTCTCCGTGGTGGTTGTTTGAGTTGATACCTTTGACTCATTTTCAGATACCTTGGTAATGACTGAAATTGAAATGCTTATTAAATCATTGTTGGTATGATGGTAAGTATTTGTGATCCAGAGGTAACCAAAGTAAACAGGATTACTTGTGAAAACAGAAAAATATTAGTAAGTATTGACATTATTGATTATTAATTGGTTGCAAAGACAATAAGCATTGAATATGAGTATAATTGACTGAACTCACCTGTATGACCTAGACGCTGGTAAAACTGAGACAAGTAAGTTAATACTGACAACCTGTCTGGCACATCATTCTCAACCATGTCCTCTGGGTCTAACAGTGAGGGAATACCTAGGTGCTTCTCAGCAACACTATAAGCTAGTTGGTTATTTTCATATATATTTTCAGGTTTCAACTTTGACATGTCACTGAAAATCATAACAACACCAATACATTGAATTTAAAATATTGTGTGTTTACTGTTCACAGATGACCTAGGATAGTAAGTTTATAGTTAATTAGTGTAAGAGTAAGTTATATGTATTAATTCCAAGATAATACTTACATTAAATCTGGCCTAAAATGATGAACCAATGCACAAAATGCTAAGCCATTTCTCCAAGATGTTGTCATATTATCTATTTGCACCTCAGGACAGTCTTTGACTAAACGTTTACACCATAACTCCAGAGCTTTAGTGCCTTTTCGTTCAGACATTTTTTTAAACTTTTAAGCAAACTTTACAAGCAGTTCAAAACGTAGTACATCATCTATGACTCATTTATTGAATCTTTTCACTGAAAATAACAATGAGCCATTATTATTACATTTGCGACGTACAACGTAGTAAATGTTTGCCAGATACTAAGCATTGAAACCGCATTTGAATAGGATTTTTATTTTAACATTCATTACAAGTTATTGGTTAGTTGGCAATTTGGCATTGGCTAGGGATGTACCTGACTGAACAATACTGCAAATGTCAAAACTGACACTATCGATAAATATGCAATTGTAAGGGGGTCTATAGACCGTGGAGGCGATCGGTGGCGAGGATCTCTCGCGTCCGGCCTTGGTCCAGGCCATGGTACGGAGCGAGAGGTCATGGGAGGCCGTCACCTCCGTCTGCGAAGCAGTAATGCTTGCGAAGGAGGAGGCAGAACGCGTGAGGGAGAGGCAAATTTCGCGCCCTCACGCCCGTAGCCGCCGCAGGAGACGATGGTGAGCAATGGGTAGCTCGCTGTCCGATAAGGACCAGGCCCAGGTCGACGGCGCGTTGTGTTCCACGCGCGCCTCAAAGAGATGTCAGCAACTGAAGGGGTCAGATAGGACCGATGCCTGCTGGGGTTGCGGGAAAGTCCGAAAGGGATACCGTGGCCCCTGGCAACGTACAGGCAACTGAAGGAACACGGGTGGGTTTTAGTCGGTAAGAGTCTGACACGCCCTCCCGCTCCACCCAGAGCGGGAGAAGTTATTTGATAATTTCCAAAACAAAAACAATAAAAAGGCGTTTATAGACGATTAATTAAGCCAACCAAATAATATATATCCTCCACAACTCAGTAACTGGGTATTACGATACCACTTGGTAAGACTGATGAAAGTCTAACAGACTTTCGGGCTTCTGACGACCTGTAACGACTATCAAAGATCCACGAATGACGGCCGGGACCAACGGCTAAGGTGGATCCGCAGTTGTAGCCCGCGAAATTCAAATTTTCTTACGTTTTTTGTAATTTACAGGTCATGGTCAGGTTGTATCTAGATCAAAATATGATTTGCGACTATAACAGATATGTATTTACAGAATTTTAATCATTGGAATCATTAATACATCTCTCTAAGTTGGATTTGTTCCATAAGATCAAACTTATGGAAAAGTTATTCACCTTATCTCAAACTTTAAAAAGTAAATAGTACAAAAAATATTGTGTTTCTACATTATTTTTATATTCTGACCTGTAAAAAATCCTTCATTCTTAAGGCGGAGACTGACTTGTAACATTCCGTCTTCGCCTTTATAGTCTTCAGGTCTAAAATAATCAGAAACAACCTTGAATGTTCGGTGGCTTTAAAGTGCTTGCGATATTATTGCATTGCTTACTGTGCGTTTGCACTGACGAAACATCACAACAAAACATGTTGAAATCTCTAGTTCCTGTCAAATATTATATGGAACTTTGAATGTTTCGCTAGTGCGTTCTACATAAAACTGTGCGTTAGCACTGGCGAAACATAAACAACAAAACATGTTGAAATCTTTAGTTTCTGTCAAAGTTCCATACAATATTTGACAGGAGCTAGAGATTTCAACATGTTTTGTTGTGATTTTTCGCCAGTGGATACGCACAGTAAAGGCACAACACTGATCCAGTGGTGGTGTACCAGTGTTGTGACTGACGCATTCCAGATTATTCCTGGCGAACGGCTATCACTACAATAATATAACGAAAGATTATACTAGCATAAGATTTCTCATTAGCAGTGACTCTAAATAAATATTTATTTTTAATATAACCATAGATGACAGAAGAGACCTAAATTGCATAATAAATAATTAATAAATAAAATCTTTATTTCTCCAAAAACATACAGAGTTTGAAATACAGTGTGATATTTGGTTTAAAAAATACATTTATAGTTTATGTTGCAAAATCTGTACAAGAATAAAATTCACTACCTCTTAAGCTAGGGTATACCTGTATTGTAAGAGGTAGTTTACGGTCTATAATCAACAAAAACTTATATCTCAAGTGGACTGTGTCATTCTACTGTATGGTAATAATAAAGTAGAATTGTATGTTGTGTGTTAGTGTATGTGAGTGGTGTGTATGTGTAAGTGTGAGTGTATGTGTGTGTGTAGGTGTGGGTGTATGCGTGTGTGTATTATACAAGAAAGGTGAGTAAAGACTCCGTGTAAGAATAATCCTTAAGGAGCAGCCACTCTGTTACTTTAGATTTAAGTGCATTTGAGTTTAGTTTTATAATATTGAGATGCTTGTTAATGTTTTTATAGATATGGGTACTTAGTATATAAAATTGATGTTTGGCGAAAGTGGTCTTATGTTGTATATTTGGTGGAACGTACGTGCGTTTGTTTGTAATATGAGGAAGAAGGCCCGCGTGCTTTCTAAGGGTGGATTTCAGCACATAAAGCTGACGGACCGTAAGTACTTTACAGTCAGAGAAGAGTTCAGTTGTTGGATACCGGTAGGGTTTTTTCGTCATGACTTTAAGTATTGCTCGCTGTGCTCTTTCCACCCTCAGAAATCTAGTCTTAGCCGCACCGCCCCACGTAGGTATGCAATAACCAATCACTGATTGGCATAGTGCGAGGTACACCATTTTAAGAGTTTTTAGGTCGGCGGATTCTCTAAGAGACTTAAATATATGTATAAGACGTAAAGTTCTGGTGGTGACGGCGTCAATTTGTCGGTCCCATCTCAGTCCGTCGTCTATGTGTACTCCGAGGTATTTAACGGTTTCGGATCTAGCAAGCGGAGGACAAGTGCAAGGGGTGGACGAGTTTGTGCAGGAATGGGGAGTTATAGTAAAAGAAGGAGATGGTTTAGCATTTCGACGTATAGCAAAGGGAATAAAAGTAGTCTTTTGTAGGTTTAATGTAAGAAGGTTCGAGTTTAACCACATCATAACTTTAGCCATGGCCACCTCCGCATTAGCTTTCACAGTGTCCCAAGTGATTCCGTCTACAAGAATTGCAGTGTCATCCGCGTAAGCGTAAATCTTACCATTTGGGAGACTCAGTCTACAGAGGTCATTTACGTAGATCTGAAATAGGGTGGGGGAGAGGATCCCCCCCTGGGGAACACCAAAGGACACGAGAAACTCATCACTTAGGTGCGTATCAATTTTAATGGATTGCTTACGGTTTTTAAGGTAATCCTTAAATATTTCTAGCGGCATTCCACGCACACCGATACCCTCCAGCTTCATGATGAGCTTGGGAACAGAGACTGTGTCAAAAGCCTTCGAAAGGTCCAGGAATATACCTAGACATTTCGATTTTTTATCTAGGTTAGAAGCAACCTGTTGCGTGAGATCCAGTACCGCATCATCTGTAGATAGACTTGTCCGAAATCCGTATTGATTATTAGCAATGAGTTGGTGTTTGTCGAGAAATTTTCGTAGCGAGTTATTAAGGAATTTTTCAAGAACTTTAGAGAGTGCAGGTAGGACCGATATCGGTCTGTAGTTATTAACACAGTCTCTGCTCCCTCCCTTGTATATTGGATGGACCACAGCTTTTTTAAAGGCCTCCGGAAAGACACCCTCCTGAAGGCAACGATTAAAAAGGTACGTAATTGGTGGAACCAGTACATGTCGACAGCTTTTCAATATAAGCGATGATATGCCGTCCCAGCCGACTGCACAGTCAGAACGTAGTTGTAGGATTAGGGACTCGACATCAGCTTCGTCTACTTCCAGGATGGCAAGAGAGTTCATAGGTGAGTTTCGGGTGTCCGAAGGTGAGGGTGGGGGATGGCCACAGGCCGGTGATGATGCAGTGTTATTAATTATTTTTGAGGCCAACTCTTTGCCAATGTTGGCGAAAAATTGACCTACCTCATTAATCGCCGATTTTGGGCTGTCCCGTATTGTGAGTAGCTCCTTTGGGCTAAGTTTTGATTTATGGGTATTGGTTATTTGTTTTATTGTTTTCCATAGGACTTTGGGATTATTTTTGGCTTTTTCCAGCTGGCCGTTTTCATAAGACTTTTTTAGTTTCCTGAGTAAGTTATTGCAAAAATTTCGATATCGTGAGTACGTAGTTTTTAGAATAATATTATCTGGTGATTTTTTAGATTTTATGTGCATTTTATCTCTATGTTTTATACATTTTAAAAGACCCGGGGTTATCCAGGGTTTAATGATTCTTTTCTGACTTGGGATTCTAACTTCTTTGGAATGATTTGATATTACTACTTTAATAATACTGATGAATTTATTCATTGCCTCATTTATGTTCTCGACCTCATATATTACCGTAAAATCCACAGTTTCTAACTCCCCCACAATAGCTTTGTGGTTTAGGGTGGTGGTTGTATATAATTTGTGGGCGGGATTGGCATTTTTCAAACTTAACAGTAGTGGTTTGTGGTCCGTTACGTGTGCCTCTAAGACCAGTGTAGTAGAAGTTAGACAAGATTTCAAAAATATATGATCCAGACAGTTCTCATCTCGAGTGGGGAATAAGTGTGTTGGCATAAGACCATGAGATGCATTTAGCGTGAGATAGTCCAAGGTTCTTTCATTCATGTTATTTAGTTTTATGTCTATGTTTAGGTCACCTACAAGCGCGATATTAGGGCATCTAGATTTAATATTGTCAAAAACATTCATTAGACTAGTTGAGAAATTGTCAAAATTTTCCCTCGAGTTTAATGAGGGCGGGCGATAGATCGCTACCACCGATATTCGCCTGTCTAGGTGACACACTAAACAGTTTCCACCCGCAAAGTCTGGCTCTGATACTGTAGTTTGCAAGGTTGATTTTGTATAAATAATTATTCCGTCATTTTGGTTACAGTTTTTATTTGTGAAATGCGACTCATAACCGTCCAAAAATGGGACATCGTTGATTTTACTGAGCCAGCACTCGGTTAGGACAATAATATCAATATCCACATTTAACCGATTCAACAGTACCTGTAAGTGTGGAAAATTTTTGTTTACACTTCGGATGTTTATATGCAATAGATTTATATTATTTACAGATGTATCTATATAGTTTAGACATTCTTCTGGACTACAGACAAAGGATTTTCCCTGGGTTATTTGATCAAGGTCATTATTGACGTTAATTAAGTTAGCCATTAGAAGAAGAAAAATAACAACAATAAAAATAATTTGCAAAACCTGGAGAGAGTCCGGGGGGTACAAGAGTTCCGATGGGTTTTAAATAATACAATAACAGGATTGGAGCCTTTAAGTGGTTACATGTGTATGTGTGGGCAATTTTAGGAGTGTGTGAAATGTTATTGGAATCAATGTTTTGATGTGTGCTGGTTTTATGTAAGCATGTTTTCTGTTTACGTTATTTATTTATTCTCCATAAAACTATCACTGCAGGTTTCATTTTCTAATGCGACAGGACGATCTTTTATGCTGTATAGATAAAAATACATACCTACATTATAACATTAATTTCAGGTTTTAACCCCATTACTCCCACTAGAGGGCACTGTTGCACTAGATAACAAAAAGGTTTTAGTTCCTTATAATTTTAAATAAGCTCGTCATAGATGGCAGCACTGTAGATCGTCTACAAACCGCCATTGTATTGTAATTGGTGCCGATTCTCTTGTCACAAATGCCTCTAAAGTAGACTAAAAATCACCAAAATTTAGTTTATTCCTGTCAAACGATGACTTCCCATTCTGAAATAGACTAAAGTGACACAACTTAACTATATTTTAGTTTGACAGCACTCAGATGGCACTGAGATTTTAATTTAGTGAAAATGAAAATTTAGCTATTCTGAATTTGACGTTTTTCACCTAAAATTTTAATTGTCTAACTAAATCTGACCAATTTTAATCGCGATTAAAAATGGTGTGGAATACTATTAGTTGTCATGATATAAATTCACACGAACTCCTCGACTTCAGGTGCAAAAACAGTACTGTATTTTTTTTTCTTTTCTATCTATTTACTATTTTTATCTCGAAAATGGTGTGTCCTATCGCAAAAATAATGAAAATTTCGACCCCCTTTATAAAATCCTTATATACCCCTAATACTCAACACGTAGGTAATAATTTTTCATATTGAAAAATTCCATATAAAACACGTCGAGGCTGAAAATCACGGGGTAGGGCAAACATGAGTATGTAAAGACGCCAGCACATCAACTTACTACAATCTGTCAAATTTCTTTAATAGATTTTCAACTTTATCACTAAACTATAAGGTGCAAAGTTGATTGGGAAAATTTGACAGTTTCGGGTAGGTTGACCTGCTGGCGTCTGTACCATGTGGAGTCGCGATAATCAAATTCGATTTAGTTGTGACGAAATAATTTTTAAATTTAGAGATTTGTTATTGCAGAATAGCTTTGATTCTCATAGTAAGGAATTTTAGTGATAGTTTAGTTAGTTCGGTGTATGTACAAGGGAATCGGCACCATTGTTCACTTTTGTGTCGATTACAAAATAAACGAATACTAGATAAAATAATATGTACTATTACTAGGGAATGCCTAAAGAAATTAGATAAGTAGGTACTCAAAAATTATAAAACTTCTTTATACACCTTCGAAATCTCGAAATTATAGGCACTGGCTGCCTGTTACCAAAAATCAAAGATAAACTAAAGGGGAAAAGGTTTGAAAGCAAAGTAGATGACATCTTTTTTGCTTTCAAACCTTTAAAAAAAAAAACACGACGTGCTAGGTCAGGGGAATATGGTTGGTGATTGAGGTTAAACACGTTTTTTGAAAGAAGTTGATTGTTCTGGCAGACGTGTGTGGCGCTAAGCTGATATTACTGTTGGAGCGCAAACTGTCACATACCATTCAGAGTTCACCGTTCTTTGATCCTTTAGCACTACGGTAGCAATCTGACCCGTTTTGCAGAAAAACGAGGCGACCGGACCATTTGTTTTTGTGTGCTTCATGCACGGCGACATTTCGTTGTACTTGGCTCATCTTCAAAGCATCATGAAGTCGACTGTCCTTTTGTTTCGTCTCCAGTTAATATATCATATCTACACGTTTTTCTTGCCGACACGCGGCGTCGAATTTATCTATCATGAATAGGCACAAATCCACCCGAAGGTCTTTCAGCTTGTCGGTAAGTTTCTGCGGCACCCATCTCGAACAATCCTTACGGAGATGGTCGTGAATTACGGTTTGCATTTCTGCTGATCCAATTTCCAGTTCTTGCTCCAGCTCTACATTATGTAATTAACCGGTTTCCGCGAAAAAAAATCGACTGCACGAACGTTTTCTTGTATGACCGCGGTTGCCGGTCGACCTGTCTTCGCTTGATATTGGAGACATCCCCGTCCTCTTTTAAATTGAGTAAAGAATATCTAACTTCTTTTGGCATGCCTCTCGTAAAAGTCAAGCGACAATCTTGAGGCATGACACGATTGGTAGCACTGAATTTAGTAATCTTATGCAGAGACGTTACTGAGCTTCGATTCCGACTCCGAAAGGTCGGAACTTCCAATTAATATTACACCTCCGACTCCGACTTTCACTCCGACAATTTTTGTATCGGAGTTATACCGAAGATCGAAACGCAGCAATGCACGTGACTAGAGCGTACCAACAACTTTTAACTTGTCGCCCGGGTAATTAGGGTTCCGTAGTCAACTAGGAATCGTTATAGTTTCGCCATGTCCGTTTGCCTGTCCGCGGCTTAGCTCAGAGACTGTTAGTACTAGAAAACGGTAATTTGGCATGGGTATACATACACATTAATCACGCCGACAAAATGGTAAAATAAAATCAAGAAAAAAAAACATGTGGGGCAGTCTTTGTGGATTGCCGATAGAAGTGAAAACTAAGCGTGCGGTGTCGAAATTGAATTGTTCGATTCTGCGTTTGCTGTTATACACCCATGCCCATAGTAAATTTACGAAATTTATGTTATAAGTAGCGTAATAAATTTAAAATAAAAGAAGTTAATGGATATTTATTCATAGCCGAAGTTTCGATTGAATATTTTTATTGTGTTAGTATTATTTAGTAACGAAAGTACCACTTTTGTAAGTTTCCCAGGGTATGATGATTTAAAGTTACGAATGTGTATTTATTTCTGATCCTTGTAAAATATTGACGATCCGTTGATTGTATAAAAAAGTACCTTTTGTTTAGACCTGTTACAAAAAAAGTTATCATTGATGTTTGTTTTCGAAACGCTCCCCTATAAAATGCAAATAAATAAAATTGAAGTGTCTGTCCGTGGCCCCTGGCAACGTACAGGCAACTGAAGGAACACGGGTGTGTTTTAGTCAGTAAGAGTCTGACACGCCCTCCCGCTCCACCCAGAGCGGGAGAAGTTATTTGATAATTTACCATACAAAAAAAAAGTGTCTGTTTGTAATATCAAAATAACAGCTTTTTACTTATTGTATATATGAAAGCATATAGGGTGACTGGTAATTAGTGACCGCTGAAAAAACAGCTGTTCTCTACATTTATTTATATTCGCGTAAGTCGTCAAAATGTAGCGAACAGCACATTTTTATTTCGCGATTTCAGGTTTGGTCCCCTAATAAAAGTTCATATTGATCATATTGATGAGTACTATACTCATCAATATCACTGAAACCGTGTTGATAAGTTGAGATAAATTTACAAAACATGATTGTCGATATACATAATAAAGGATAAACGAGGGATTCAAAAATGTTGCCCAAGGTTAAAAGAATAGCAATGGTTCTAATAGTTTTATACTGTCCTGATCGCGTTCTTTATAAACGGGATCAAATCTAGATTTCTTCCATTCTTGAAAAATTCCTTCGGCAAGAGAGCGGTTGTAGATTTTGGCTAAAGGTGAAGCCAGAAAATTGGCACACCATTAAAAAAAATAGGGATGGATTGAATCAGGACCTGCACTTTAGTTAATATCAAGCTGAATCAGCTTAGTAAATATTTCCCTTGGAGTAAACTGTATATTGCAATATAAAGAGTAAATAATAGATAAGGGGTTAATACTTGGGAATCATCATGGAATACAGAGGTGGAGGACATGGTATATAAGTTCCATTTTCACCAAAAAATCTGTTAAGATTCATACGTTCAGAATATGAGGAGTTATATTGTTGCGTTTTTCCTTAATAATATATTGCCAGAACACCTTACCATTTTTTCTCACAGCCTGATATAAGTTTTATAGTAGATATCAATTAATCAAATCTAAAACTAAGTTTTCGGTGTTACGATATTAAGTATTGTATTACATAATTTCAATATTTTAGTACACTAGTTAGCCATACTTTTTATTTATTTCCATACAGTAATACTTATTGCCAAATTAATCAAAACAGCAAAATATTTGCGACGTTGCCCATTTTCGGCATAAACGCTCTTAAATCTTTGTTATTTTGTTAGAGCACGAACAAATATGTAAAACAAATTATAAAAAAAAATCCTCCGTTTTTTCCTCACCTGAATCCCATCCCCCTGCTTACCTGCTGATACTGTACAGGAAGTAGGGTTACTTCCTGGTAAACACATGCGTCAGCAGCCAACTGCAACGAGGGCGAGGCTTGCCAGTCACTATTCTGGCGTGCCCTGTTCTTTGACCATGCCCTACTCCAGTATCTGCTGCACCAGACACTTCGAGACTACGCACTAGCTCCGTCCGGCGGCGGCGCCACCGATTGGTACCTACAGTGACGCAAGCTAAGTTTCTTGCTGTCCAAGCACGAAAATAATCCTGACAGTTAATTAGGTATACTATACGTTAATGAAAACATGATATGTTATTTGAGTAGACAATTATAATTTAAGTAACATTCATTTTTATAGTTCAATTAATTCAAAAAAATTGGGCGGCAGTTTCCAAGAGCGTCAGGCCTGTAGCCTGCAGGGCACTGGTTTGGTACACTAATAACATTTCTGTTGGCATCGCTTTGTTCATAGTTCACCACTTGTCCATCTTTGTAACCGATGTTCAAATCATTGATGTTCTGCAAACTGAAATATAAAAAAGTAATTTTTAAGGTTCGATGCCAGTAAAGTAATGAAAGGGAAAGGAGAAATGGAAACTACAACTTCTACATCTTATTAGTAACGTCTGAGCAACTTAGAGACCCAGGGCCCCTACGCATCTCGCGCGCATTTGCGAGTGGCGCGAGGAGGCGAAATGCCGGGGCGAATCTGCTGCCGCGAGAAATCACGGCACAGCGGACAAAGCTACGGCGGGATCTCATGGCGTCATGGAGAGTGCGATTGTCGCAACCCAGTGCTGGGCACGTCACAATTGCGGCGATAAGTCCCCTCTTTGAGGAGTGGCTAGAGAGGCGCCACGGTGTCCTCACCTTCCACCTGACGCAGGTCCTCATCGGACACGGTTGTTGCGGGAGGTTCCTGTTCCGGATAAGGCGGGAGTTAACGCCTGGGTGTCATTATTGTGTGGATCACCTGGAGGACACTTGGAGGCGTGACACGTGGAGTCCTCGTGGAGGCGATCGGTGGCGGTGATCTCTCGCGTCCGGCCCTGGTCCAGGCCATGGTACGGAACGAGAGGGCATGGGAGGCCGTCACCTCCTTCTGCGAAGCAGTAATGCTCGCAAAGGAGGAGGCGGAACGCGTTAGGGAGAGGCAAACTTCGCGCCTTCACGCCCCTAGCCACCGCAGGAGACGCCCTGGGCGTCGAGAATCGCAGGCCGATACCCGGCCACCGTAGGCGCGGGCTTGCGGACGGTGAGCAATGGGTAGCTTGCCGTCCGATAAGGACCAGGCTCGGATCGACGGCGCGTCGTGTTCCACGCGCCCCTCAAAGAGATGTCAGCAGAACTGAAGCGTTCTGATAGGACCGATCCCTGCCAGGGTTGCGGGAAATTCCGAAAGGGATACCGTGGCCCCTGGCAACGTACAGGCAACTGAAGAAACACGGGTGGGTTTTATTCAGTAAGAGTCTGACACGCCCTCCCGCTCCACCCAGAGCGATTCCTGACGCCCAGGGCGTCTCCTGCGGCGGCTAGGGGCGTGAGGGCGCGAAATTTGCCTCTCCCTCACGCGTTCCGCCTCCTCCTTTGCGAGCATTACTGCTTCGCAGAAGGAGGTGATGGCCTCCCATGCCTCTCGCTCCGTACCATGGCCTGGACCAGGGCTGGACGCGAGAGATCCCCGCCACCGATCGCCTCCACTAGGACACTGTGATGCTCTGCCCAAGCCGGGCAGGCCTCCACCGTATGCTCCACCGTGTCCTCCGGGCGATCCACGCAGTGATGACACCCGGGCGTTTCCTCCCGCCTGATACGAAACAGAAGGTAGGGGCCTTAACATGCTTTCATATTCAAGCGCGGATCCACCGTTGTGGGCACGGTGGGCATGCTCTACGCACAACTCTAATTGAGGTCAATAGGGTGATGTACACAGGACACACACACATTGTGTGCGAGCATATAACCTTACCAAAGGAGACTGGGCAAAAGTGGTCTATGGGCTTATAGCACTATGGTTTTGATATTTAATGTATCGATCGTGAGAAACTCCTAAACACATCGTGACCACAATAAAAGTAACGTGACCATAACCTTTTTAGAGGATTGGATCCGCTCTTGTTCATATTACAATGTACACTGTGGTGCTTTCCGAGGCATGGCAAGGGGGGTCTTTGCAAGCGAAGCCCTGGTCGATCGATCCGTGCGGCTGTTACCCCTCCCCGCTACTTTTACATTAAGAGAACTATCGGCAGATAGAAAGTCTTTAGTCTGCGGGGGCTCTAAATGAACTTTTATATGCTTACATATGTAATTAGGTATTTACTTCTTATACACACCTTTTCCACACATCGCGGCATTGGCCATTGATGAATTCTTGGCCAGACGGGCAGTTGGTGGGAACTGTGATGACATTTTTCGTATTTGTTCCGCTTCTCCATACGTCGCGACAGGAGCCATTGATCCATTGCTGGCCAGGGAGACAGTTGGATGGAACAGTTACTATATTTTGGGGTGTCAAGTCTGAATAGTCCGGTTGAATTTCACTGAAAAGCAAAAATTTTTTTAAGAAAAAAAAATGTTTCCTCGCCGGGGAAGCTCTTGGCCTGCATCTCACCTGATGCTAAGCGATGATCAGGCTGAAGGTGGAAGTGAGCTTCACCCGAAATCCTCGAAGTCTCAAACTACAGAGGGACTGGCTATCTTACCTCTCTAACTGCCGAAGATACAATCCTGTTAACATTGTTGTTAAGAAAATGACCGATATTCATAGTTTAAATACCAGGAATAAACACAACCTTGCTGTACATCGCACACGTCTCCACAGAGTAGGCAACTCGTTCATGGGTCAATGTATACGCTTTTACAACAAACTTCCCATTGATATTCGAAACTTACCCATTAAACGATTTAAAAGCTGTATTAAAACCAAACTTTGTAAAAAAGGGTACTATAAAATTTCAGATTATTTAGAAGATAAAAAAGCGTGGGATTGAGCTGCTCGCTCTGCTAAGCTTTGTGATAAAACTATAAAATTTGACATTTTAATTATTATGTAAATCATTAAAAATACCAGTTTTTTATATACTTACATATTGACATTGTTGAAATTTATATACAAAATAACATGATTACTTTGTAAAGTATTATATTGTTTTAATTATTGTGAATGTGAGGACTATGTGGATATTTTATTTTTATTGTTTTTCCTTTCTTTAATTTTTTCTTTCTCAGTTAGTTTAAATGATGGTCTGGCAGTTTGAGTACTTTATGCGACCTACCCAAATGTCCTTTCTTTGGTATTGTTCGTCGAGTTGAGCTCCTTAAGTTCTGAGTTGAGCTCTACG
Source organism: Xanthia icteritia (assembly GCA_949128155.2). Lineage (NCBI taxonomy): Eukaryota > Metazoa > Arthropoda > Insecta > Lepidoptera > Noctuidae > Xanthia > Xanthia icteritia. The sequence continues at coordinate 12,500,471 of OX421941.2, forward strand.
ATTACTGACAAATGCTTGCACTGACTGGACAGGTCCACTCAAATCTGTGTGGTTCTTTCCTCAAAAGACCATTTCAGACACTAATCTACATGGTCCTCATATGGCCTGACCAAGATTATGTCTGGACTTTAAAAGAGACTGTGACCTCTGAGTTTGTTTCGGTCTTTCTTCTCAGAGTAGTCAGATAGGAAACGCCGAACTCATCTAGCATTTTCTTCTTATTTTTTTTTAATATGACGTGTAAAAGTGATTGCAATATCCTATTTACAGAATAAACAATTTCATTTCATTTCATTTCAATTTCATTTCATTTCATTTCATTTCATTTCATTTCATTTCATTTCATTTCATTTCATTTCATTTCATTTCATTTCATTTCATTTCATTTCATTTCATTTCATATGGCCACAGACTTAGATAAGATGGTGTTAGCTCGCCAGGCGGACCTAGAACAAGCCCTACCACCAACAAAACCGAGCCGAAAATTTTGTCCTCCCTGGGAATCGAACCCGGGACCTCTGGGTCTGAGACAGGTGGTCCAACCGTTACTTGTTTAATTTGTCTTAGGATTTAACCTCATTTAGGGGATAAGTGTCAGCTTAAAGTAAGTTGGATTGGAAACTTACGTATGGGGAATTCGTAAGTTTCCAATCCAACTTATTTTAAGCTTTAACCCCAGTAGATAGTGTAGGTAGGTACCTTTTAATACCTACCTATTAATTAGCATTTTCCTTATGTGTCTTGTCTTATCGTTCAAGTTGTTTAGTTACCTATTATTTTACCTAATGGGTTTCTTATGATGATATAAATAATGAATGCAACTTTTATCACAATAATTGTGTTAATTAATCGCTATGTCGATTCGTAAAGTAGATTGTGTAATTTACTTATTCTGAGGAAAATAACAAAAAAACCAGACAAGGGCTTGTAGCAATCGTGCCCTGAGTGACGCCGCTTTCTTGCATAAGATTGCCGCGAAACCAAGATCAGCCCTCAGCAGCATTCTGAACTTTTTTTATAATCAAATCTTTATTTGATTATAAAAAAGCCCCAGCATTCTCTTTACAATATTGAAGAAAAAAATACGAAGTTTATCATGTATCTATTTATAGTTTTAATAAACTTTAATATTGTGACAGAATACTGCGGGTGCAGTTTCAAAACGCATCTTTAAAAAATAGGGAGTAATTTTTTTATTGTTTTCATCTTCTGTTACGCTAGCTACAACGTTGGATACACGTTGGCTATTTAAAAAATAATAATACATAAATATGAGTGAGTCCAGTGACGAAGTCTGCTATTTACCCCCGGAAGAATTGAAGCAGCGTGTAAAACATACAGAACTAAGTTTCCAACCTGAAAAGTCTCGCGAAAAATAATCTAAAAACGTATGTTTATCCTAAAAGTTGGCAACGTCGCAAATAGCTCTCAAATATTCACCTGTTTTGATTACTGAATGGAAATATGAAATGTGGCTAACTAGCAAACTAAAATATTGATTATGAAATGCAATAATTAATATCGTAACACCGAATATTTAGTTTTAGATGAAAAAAAGTATTTGGAAACTTTCCAAATGCCTTTTTTTGGGTTCCTTAGTCAACAACAGACAGACGGACATGGCGAAACTATACCCTTATAGTTTCGTCCGACTGTCTGTCTGTCTGCCCGCGGCCTAGCTCAGAGACCCTGCCTTCTAGTTCGCTAGTTAGCCACATTTCTTATTTCAATACAGTAATATTACCAAATTAATCGAAACAGCGAAATATTTGACATCAATTTGTGACGTTGCCCACTTTCAGTATAAACGCTCTTAACCAATGGAGAATTTCAAAGGATGCAAACTTTTTAGAAGACTTATCGCACTTCATAGAAATTACACAAACGAGGCAACCATCTACCTACAATGTGAAGTATTTACTCAGTGTTAAAAGCCACAATAAAGGCAAAAGATGACGTGCACATTGAAACCTATCCCAAAGTTATTGCATTTTTTAAAAGAATGTCAGTGCAATAATTTTATGTTTAACTTAATTTTTTTGATATAGTTTGTTTTACAAATATACACGTGGTAAAAATTTTACCATGTTGTATTTTTTTACCTTTAGATAACATGTTCTCGCTGCTGAGGTGACAAGTTGTATGTGTTAGACCAAAGTTATTTGCATCTTGTGTCTTTGAATCCCTGGTTGCGCTCAGGATTCCAGCCTAGATAGTTCTAGCTTAGTATAGAATATTTCCTAAAATCCTCGGGATTCATAATCAACACTCGCAACAAAAACCAACTTTGCTCTCTTGTTGCACAAATAACTATTGTCTTTGTTTTATTTCTTACCAGTTGCCACTGACATAACAAAATAATATACTATTTATATTATGCAATTAGTGAATAAAGGACGGATTTAAAGCCAGGGCCAGAGATGAATCACGAGCGTAGAAGTGATAGAATCCTGAGCAACGCGGGTGATTCATGGCCCTCGATATAAATCCGTTTTATTCAAGAGTTGCATACTATACTTTAGGGATACCTTCTTTTTGCATAATGTTCTTTGTCCTAATATACTTCGGCATAACGATGTTGGCACAATTTGTTTTGGCATAATAATACTTCGGCATAATTTTTTTAGGCATACATTTTATGTTGGCATAATCTCAAAGTCATCTTAAAGACTAATTTGTTTTGGCATAAATTTGATTCGCATAACGTTAGTAGGCCTAAGAACCGAATTGCTGCAAAACCGACTCCACGTAGTCTTGTTTGTAGATCCCTATCCATTTGCATAAAATTTTAAGACCTAATATAACTTAGCATAATGTTGTTTGGCATAATTATATTTTCGCATAATATAATTACGCATAACAGCTTACGCATAACTTTTTTAAGCATAATTTCTCTAACCATAATAATGATTGAGCATAATATTCTAAAGCATACATTTATTAAGCATAAAGTTAAAGCATAAATTTATTAAGCATAAAGTTAAAGCATGCAAGCAAGCATGCAGCATGCAAGCAAGCATGCAGCATGCAAGCAAGCATGCAGCATGCAAGCATGCAGCATGCAAGCAGGCATTCAGCATGCAGCATTCAAGCGAGCATGCAACATGCAGCAGGCAGGGTTTCTGTCACGGCTCCGGCGCTGCGGGCCTCCGGCGGCCCCACGCGCCTACGCGATTTTAAATTACACTCTAGGGGTAGGACAAACAAGGGTTCCCTATCCATTTGCATAAAATTTTAAGACCTAATATAACTTAGCATAATGTTGTTTGGCATAATTATATTTTCGCATAATATAATTACGCATAACAGCTTACGCATAATTTTTTTAAGCATAATTTCTCTAACCATAATAATGATTAAGCATAATATTCTAAAGCATACATTTATTAAGCATAAAGTTAAAGCATGCAAACAAGCATGCAGCATGCAAGCAAGCATGCAGCATGCAAGCAAGCATGCAGCATGCAGCATTCAAGCGAGCATGCAACATGCAGCAGGCAGGGTTTCTGTCACGGCTCCGGCGCTGCGGGCCTCCGGCGGCCCCACGCGTGCTAATCGTCGCAGACGGCTTTCGCTCACCACCGCAGCTTCGGCTTGTTGGCCGGCTTCGCCGGCCAGCCTCAGGCGCGGCGGCTCGCTCGCAGCCGCCTGCTCCTCAGCCCGCGGGTCGCCTTGCCCCTACGCGCCTACGCGATTTTAAATTACACTCTAGGGGTAGGACAAACAAGACTACGTGGAGTCGGTTTTGCAGCAATTCGGTTCTTAGGCCTACTAACGTTATGCGAATCAAATTTATGCCAAAACAAATTAGTCTTTAAGATGATTATGCCAACATAAAACGTATGCCTAAAAAAATTATGCCGAAGTATTATTATGCCAAAACAAATTGTGCCAAAATCGTTATGCCGAAGTATATTAGGGCAAAGAACATTATGCGAAAAGAAGGTATCCCACAAACAAGACTACGTGGAGTCGGTTTTGCAGCAATTCGGTTCTTAGGCCTACTAACGTTATGCGAATCAAATTTATGCCAAAACAAATTAGTCTTTAAGATGATTATGCTAACATAAAATGTATGCCTAAAAAAATTATGCCGAAGTATTATTATGCCAAAACAAATTGTGCCAAAATCGTTATCCCGAAGTATATTAGGACAAAGAACATTATGCGAAAAGAAGGTATCCCCTTGTTTGTCCTACCCCTAGAGTGTAATTTAAAATCGCGTAGGCGCGTGGGGCCGCCGGAGGCCCGCAGCGCCGGAGCCGTGACAGAAACCCTGCCTGCTGCATGTTGCATGCTCGCTTGAATGCTGCATGCTGCATGCCTGCTTGCATGCTGCATGCTTGCTTGCATGCTGCATGCTTGCTTGCATGCTTTAACTTTATGCTTAATAAATTTATGCTTTAACTTTATGCTTAATAAATTTATGCTTTAACTTTATGCTTGATAAATGTATGCTTTAGAATATTATGCTTAATCATTATTATGGTTAGAGAAATTATGCTTAAAAAAATTATGCGTAAGCTGTTATGCGTAATTATATTATGCGAAAATATAATTATGCCAAACAACATTATGCTAAGTTATATTAGGTCTTAAAATTTTATGCAAATGGATAGGGAACCTATACTTTATACCATGACTACGAGAAAAAGAAATATTTAAGCGAAAATAGACATTTCATGAAGGGGATACCTTCTTTTCGCATAATGTTCTTTGCCCTAATATACTTCGGCATAACGATTTTGGCACAATTTGTTTTGGCATAATAATACTTCGGCATAATTTTTTTAGGCATACATTTTATGTTGGCATAATCATCTTAAAGACTAATTTATTTTGGCATAAATTTGATTCGCATAACGTTAGTAGGCCTAAGAACCGAATTGCTGCAAAACCGACTCCACGTAGTCTTGTTTGTCCTACCCCTAGAGTGTAATTTAAAATCGCGTAGGCGCGTAGAGGCGAGGCGGCCCGCGGGCTGAGGAGCAGGCTGCTGCGAGCGAGCCGCCGCGGCTGAGGCTGGCCGGCGAAGCCGGCCAACAAGCCGAAGCTGCGGTGGTGAGCGAAAGCCGTCTGCGACGATTAGCACGCGTGGGGCCGCCGGAGGCCCGCAGCGCCGGAGCCGTGACAGAAACCCTGCCTGCTGCATGTTGCATGCTCGCTTGAATGCTGCATGCTTGCTTGCATGCTGCATGCTTGCTTGCATGCTGCATGCTTGCTTGCATGCTTTAACTTTATGCTTTAATTTTATGCTTAAGAAATGTATGCTTTAGAATATTATGCTTAATCATTATTATGGTTAGAGAAATTATGCTTAAAAAAATTATGCGTAAACTGTTATGCGTAATTATATTATGCGAAAATATAATTATGCCAAACAACATTATGCTAAGTTATATTAGGTCTTAAAATTTTATGCAAATGGATAGGGAACCTTCATGAAGAAACAAGGAAGGTTAAATTAATTAAAATGGACATTAAAATTGGAACAATTTGCGTTCGTACAACTTACAGTATTAAAAATAGCGCCAATTTACTGATGACAGCAAAGAACACAAAACAGTTTTTATTTTAATGCTAAACTCCTTGTCGAAAAATGTCGACCAATCAAGTCTCGAGGAGTTATTTGCACAAGGAGTTTGTATGTCGAATATTCTGTGCACAAGGAGTTTGTATCGAGTATTTTTTCGCAAGGAGGTTGTATAGCATTGAGATGAAGGAGGTTGAATAAGTATATTGGTGTGTTCTAAATTCAAACACCAAAATAGTGATTAAAAGTGCTATTTATTCACTGTTTTCAGTGAATAAAATAACCTTTTTATACGATTCCCCATCTAAAAAGCTTATTTTCGACAAGAATAAAAACTGTTTTGTTTTCTTTACTGTCTGTAGTAAATTTGCGCTATTATTGAATATTGTAAGTTGTACGAACACAGTACGTAACATATTTTCGTAAACGATTAGGTACGACTAATCTGTTTCATTTTGACAGTTCAACAACATTCATTGCGTTATTTACGTTGTTGTAGCAGATTTTTTTTCGAACTTATGAGGAACCTAAACAACATTCGGTTACTCAAAAACTGCATACATATATTTAAAAATATTAAAATTGAACAGACGCATTTGAAACAGGGAATGGTCCATTCGGGGAACTGCCTCGGGATATTTCCTTAGATAGAGGATAGGTATCTTTATTGGATTCGTGTGGTTTTTATAGCTAAGCTTTAAGTACATAATGCAGTGTAGATATTTAACACGCGTGGTTTTACTTTGCATTCCCGCACTATTGCGGAAAGTTGCGCCACTGTTATCTATTACTAGTAAGAGATGTACGCTTGTTTTTTAAATCTCAGCATTATTAGCAAAGATTCTTTTTTTAAATTTCATCAAAGAGACTTCATGCCTTTTTATGCCTAAAAATGTTGTGAATACACCAGGTTGGAACGTTGCAAGTGCGCTTCGGAGGGAAAGTACCTTTAAAATACTGATGATACTAATTTTTACTGTTTTAGTTAGTACGTTTTTCAACACACTTGCGAAGAAAAAACAGACTTGTTGAAACATTGTGAACTTATGCTACAATAACGTAATTATAGAGATGATACATTTAGATTTATAAAGTTCAACTGACCTTTTTTGTCAGGTACTGACTATCCGGAGCTTCTTTTAAAAACTTTTCATCGTCGGTTGGTGACAATACTTTAGATTTCGTATTTTTGATAATAATTAACCACACAACGAAAACGTAAACAAATATTTATGGAAAATGGCGCACTGGTTTTGTATTTTCCGCGCGCCGCGCCAGCGATGCGCGGCCAGGTATAAATAAAGGCACTGGCAAAACCGCTAAACAGTATATATAAAAAATATAATAAAAACAAAATAATGTTCTGAATACCCAAATTAAGGTTAATATGTAGTGAAAAATATATAATTTGATGAAATATTATGTTAATTTATCACATTTTATTTATTTAGGACACAATATGCATAAAAGGCATAAAATCTCTTTGATGAGATTAAAAAAGCGCACATCTCCGACTAGTAATTAGTTATCTGTGGCGCACATTACCGTACAATTGCGGTAATATAAAGAAAAAAGCACGCGTGTTTAATACACTGCATTATGAACCTGAAAGCGGTTCAATAAGAGCCACTTTTAGTTTAGCAAGTGTGTTGAAAAGGTTATAAAGGTACAATAACTACATTCGCATATACAAGTCTTTTTCTCTCTAATAAACATTTATCATCGTAAATTGAAGAACTTTTAGTAATTACTTATTCTTCTCTCTTTAGATAGGTTGATAGGTATCACATGTGAAAGTACAGTGTTATTCAACTTCTGTTGCTGCCCGGTGAAGTGACCGAACCTAACGCTACTCGTAATACCTAGGATCTTCTACTTTAAAATATAACATTTGGGTTACTGGGTAGAATAAAACCATCATAGGCCGATGTTTACACCTTAGATAAGTTTCATTGTATCTTATCTTCATCATACCCAATAGCAGCCTGTAAACATAGAACATGACCATGGCAATAAGATAAAATAGGTAAAATGCACGTACGTAACTCTATGTTGGTAGAGAGCCAATTGGCATGGCCATGTTTATTATTATTGAAAATACAATAAGTCTCTAATAGAAATAAAATAGAACTCACCTGAGGTTGGTCTCTTCTATCAAGGCTTTAATCCAAACGTCGCGGCATTGTCCATTAACAAATGATTGGCCTGGGGGACAGTTAGTAGGCACCGTGACAAGGTTCGCAGGCGCAGCGGTAACTCTCCAGATCTCGCGACATGCCCCGTTCACCCACTCCTGTCCATCTGGACAGTTTGTTGGAACCGTTACTACATTTTGAGGATTTATGTCTATATTATTTGGTCGGGCATTACAAGAACTTGCAAGAAAACAAAGAAATGTAACGATTATAATCATTTTAAGTTGCTTGCACTAAATTGCGAAATTCTTTTGTGTAACTACTGCTTGCTGCGTACTTCAAGATGAGAACAATAATGAACAAGAATCTTAATTGATTTCTGATTGTATTTATCACTTCAAACGTAGTTTATAGAGAAGATAATCTAATGACGTAGTAGATAAGCTATCTGCAAGCGATTTAATCATACAAAGAGGTTTTATTTTTTTGTAAATAAAGGTAGGTAACATAAGTAGGTAAGTAGTGTTTTTTTGTTTTTGATAAATTCATTTAATAAGAATGTAGGTGATACCCAGTCACCATTTTTACAAATCGGCCCCTTTATAAAAGAATCAATTTAACACTTGAGAGGCACGTGGGTAGGTCCATACCTCTGGACATTCCCAGGGTTTCGTAGTATGTCAATTTGACCATAATGATAAAATGACTATACTCCGATCTTGAAACACAGGAAAATGTACCATTTGCTGTGTACAGAAAGACTAAAATCGTTGTATTAACTGACATGAGCCAGTCACGTGGACTCTAGTCCCTGCGTGCTGGTGTGGATAAGTAATTTCCGGCTATTAACCAATGGATGTCGTGTTTTGTGTCTCATCGTCTGCTGTGTTATTTATTCTAGAATGAAATATCTCAAATATTTATTAGGTCAAATAGAAAAGCATAAGATGAAGCTATCAGTTACTGTTGCTCTATTTGGAACCCGCTTAAGTTGTCTGGCATAGTGTGCACCCAGAGCAAGTCGTAAAAGATATCTAATAAAGGATCACATCAATATGATTATCGCAAAGTTCCTTCCGTCTGCTAAAATGCATAGGTAATCCAATTCATTGACCTACATTACCATACCACACCACACCATACCATCGTCCCCATAAATGACACCTGTGGAGCGGACAGTTTAGCATAATACAGGGTCACTTGTAATTTGACGTATTCCTTCTAGGACGTGATAGTGTGACCCATTAGCAACAATTAAGCACCCCATAGGTTTTATCCTAGGTGAAAATTCATGGGATTCGGGAAACCCAATGATTATGTTTTTTTGAAAATTTCCCAGAATTCGTCACTAAATATCACTTTTCTCTAAACTCTCAAATTGAATGGCCTTCATTGCGATTCCATTGGATACCTAATACTTTAATAAACCTTTCAATGTAACCAAATTTTCTCAAACAGTTAAAAAATAAAGGAAGAAGTTTACTAACCAGTTTCTAAAATCATCTACGTACTTCTACATCTCAACATTTTACTATGGAATAAAGTGTACAAATTACGAGTAAGATATCTTCATTTATTCAGCCATCCAACGAGGGACAAAAGTTTAAAACATATTTAGAAGTGCCGATGAAAATGTCGATAATGCTGGCAAAGGTCGCTGCATTTGGAAATTGTTGAAATATTTAAAAAACTGTGGGATAATCGAACTAATTAACTTGTTTATGCCATCCCTACTACTTTCTAACCTCCCAGCAATGCATCACATGCTAGGCACCCAGGTCGTCATGATCAGGTCACAAGTCGTGGAGCGGCTTTTGAGCTTTTAACATGACTCACAGTCTACTCGCTGGTCACTGTTCAGTCGTCGCTTAGTTTGTGTCTTGTATTAAACACACAGCGCACATTAATACTCTAATAGTTTGACATACGTCGCCTTACCTTACTCCTCTAGATTTTCATGTTTGGGATCATAATGAAAAGTCTTGTATACTCGACACCAGTGCCTTCAGTAGAAGCACTCCGGCCATGCAGCGGAACACAAGAACTAATTTCACTTCAAAATTTACCTAGACAGAATTTAGAAGAAGAGTAAGGGCTAACCAACAGCAATCAGGTTCAGGTATTAAATGATTTCAACAATTGCCAATTCTATGTTTTAAGGCATCTTCGACTATAGGCCCCTCTATGTGGGAAGGTTTTTTTTTGTTTGGGTAATTATCAAATAACTTCTCCCGCTCTGCGCGGAGAGGGGGCGTGTCAGACTCTTACTGACCACCCGTGTTCCTTCGCAGACGGAGGTGGCGGCCTCCCATGCCCTCTCGCTCCGTACCATGGCCTGGACCAGGGCCGGACGCGAGAGATCACCGCCACCGATTGCCTCCACGAGGACACGGCGATGCTCTGCCCAAGCCGAGCAGACCTCCACCGTATGCTCCACCGTGTCCTCCTCCTTATTTACGTTCTTGAGCAGATTTTTTTTTCGAACTTTCGAAGCAATGCATTAGCAATTTGTTTCAAAACCATTCAAATTCCGATTGATCGTGTATTACGTAATTAGGGTACAGTTAATTAATTCGTTCATGAGTTTAGAGAAAACTGATATTAAGTGACGAATACTGGGAAATTTTCAAAAAAACATAAAAATTGGGTTTTTTTGAATCCCATGCATTTTCGCCTAGGCTTTATGGGGTGCTTAATTGTTGCAAATGGGTCACGCTATCGCGTCCTAAAAGGAATACGTCAAATTACAAGTCACCCTGTATCGAGCCCTTTAGAAAACCGCGGGTAGCACCCCTACTAGACATGTGTTTTCTAAAGGGCTCTTGTTTACGTCCCCACGTTTACTTACGTAGTGTTCTTACATGACAACTTGATTTGAGACCAGTACATTACAGACCAAAAAATCCATTGTGTAGGTAGGTACTTATTCCCGCTTGCATCACAAATCGTTAGATACGTTTAGCGCTAAACCTATTTAAAACATCGTTCTGTTTCTGTGAATCGTTTGAAGATGACAGAGACATATCTAATGATGATTCCAAAACTTACTGATTTGTGGTGCAAGTAGGCCTTAGTGTAGGTAGATATGTCGTGGCCAAATCTTAGAATTGATCATTTCATAAAATGGCCAGCTAACATTGGCCATATCGTTTAACGTCAACGTTTAATGATATGTCAGTCGACGTTTGGCCATATCATTAATTTAGGATATCCATGGTGTAAGGTGTCGTAGTACAAAATAATAGCCAAGTAATTGCGACTAACTTGGAAGTAGCGCTCGCCGGTCGATGCCGCGGCACCGCTCGCTGCGATCGCTCGACTCGGGCGCGGTTGGTCACAGTTATAACCTAACCTAACCCATTTGGTCGGGGTGCCACATAAGCGACATCAATTTTTTTTTTTTACTAATTTTTAGAGCTAAGTTGCATTTTACGCCGCGGCGACGACTGGCGAGCACTACTTCCAAGTTGATCGCTATCCATAATATCATATTTGGAAACCCAATGAAAGTCCATCGACTATTTTGCGTGGTCACCCTACTTTGTTTGATTGGTCGTATGCCGCCGCGCCACCATGATGCACAACAAAAACAAACAGACATCAACGCCTCTACCAGTGGATAATCTAACAATTTTACGATATGATCACTAATGTTTGGCCACATCATGAAGCTAAGTAGCATTTTGTTCTCTTTAATAGTTCACATTTAGTTCACTGGTGATCTCTAAGTATTAACATTGGCCACACGTGGTTATTTAAGGCGACGATAACCGGCTTTTAATGATTTTATACTGATGATCACGTCTAAACGAGTAGTGTTACTGATTTTGAAAAAATATATGTTAAATAAGAGCATTTTCTTAATAACTTAATATAGGAATATTTTAGATTATGTTTATATTACACAGTGAAATTAATTTGCAAAGTTATGTCTAACGCGAATAAAAAACTAAGAATCACGCAACATCTATCAAGCGTATTTTTCTAAAACCTGTACCATTTTAAAGATAATTTAATTATTTATCTTTTAGTATACGTGTTTTATTAAAATACCTTTTGTTTTATCTATAATATATTAAGAATACGTCTAATTTGGGACAGCGCTCCTTGGTGGGCGAGTCCTATTACTGGCTGGACGTACGACGTGTTGCGTGAGCTCAGTATAGAACACGCAAGCTAACCACTCAAGGTCACTGGCATATATCTGCGTCTTATAGTGAACAAATCCACTTATACTTGCATAAGGCATGCATAGGAGTGTAAAATTGGCCTAATAAGAGGGAGACGAACAACGCTCGCAACTGCAAATTGAGACGCGTGCGAAATTCGTTCGAAATATTGCTATCTCTGTTTGACAAAAGATGACGAGCGGGGGACGCGTTGCGGAGCCGAGTGTGTGTGTATGAATGGGTAGATAGGTATCTATAATTAGCTGTAGGTATTTGCCATTAATTCATAACGACTCGACGGCATTTATCGGACCTATTGTGTTGTTCTCTGAGTGAGTTCACAAATAATGCATTATTTGTAATAAGTTACAAAATGTAATTATACTCGTAATTATAAGTTAGGATAAAAGTTAGATAAGTACGCTATCGCAATAGGTTACCATGTAATGATAGATGTAAGTTGGAAATAAATAAATAAAGTAAATATTTATTAGTAATTAGGTATGTTCAATATATTTTGCTTTATTTTTGTTGACTACTTTGGGGAATCGTTAGTGACTGTACAGACTAGGCAGTTTTTGGAAATATCTTTACCATGCCGATATCGCAACATATTAGGTGATCTCGAGATATAGGCCTTGTAGAGAAAATCCAGTAGATAGGTACGTCATACAAATGAGGTAGTTACCTACCTATATAGTTATTATTATTATCTTTATTTATGCCTGTTTATGTTTATTTATTTCCTTTAGGGTGGTCTCAACTCTCAACTTTAAGAACCCTACTTTTTACTTTGCCGTAGTCGAGTAAAAAACAAAGGCTTCTTCTGTCTTATTTCAGTATTCCTTTTACTAAACTTTAAATATTATTATTACTAAAAAAGAGTCAAGTGTTATGCAAAGTAGGTACTAGTTGTGTGAAGTTAATTTATATTTACACGATCTCAAAGTAAATTCAGATAAATAACAGCGTTCCGAGCTAAGAATAATAAAAATAATAAACAAAGATTTTGAATACCTATTTATTTACTTACGTTCTTACTTCAGAGATTTTGATATATTCATCATTTAAAAAACTGTGAGTCGAAACGTGATAAAGTAGTGTACGGTGACCATATATTATCGACCGCGTTCAAATGAAACAAAAAACAATTATGGTTATCAGAATCACGCCTGTATTCCCCGAAGGGTTAGGCAGAGATCTCCCTATAGTACACCCAGTAATAGGGCACGACCCTATTGCCATCGACCGGGCACATAGCCAGGCCCGGGGATCGACCTTATGCTCAGCAGTAGTGCTTGCGACCACTAGACCGCCGCCGCCGGGGCAGTCAAACCAAATCGTAAATAAATATATCCAAGTCCGTAAACAAAACAAAAAAATCTTGTTTTGTTTATGGACTAAAATAAATATAAACAAAACAATTTTGTCTATTTTATTATTTATTTCTTAAAATAAAAAAAAACGTGTGCGGTCTGGGCACCCTCACCCGGAACGAAGTTCTTTTTCACGTATAATTTAAAACAAAAACAAAATTTTCGCAGCCGACCTCTTGGATGTACATTTTTGACCTCACTGTCGACTTTAACACCCTCAAAAACTATGAAAACGACACCTATGACGAAAAATTTGAAAATGTTTGCAACCGACATTTTGGATTTTTCCATTTTGACCAAATTCACACTTTCTTAGAGAAAAGCCGCATGGACCATAACGCTTTTTTCGTAACGTGATGATTTCTACCAATTTACTCCGGTTCCACGCTGTAAAAATGTGCGAAATTCAATTCGCTTAAACTTCATTTTAGGTACCTAAGTGTTTAGGAAAAAAAAAGATTTACAGACGCCAGCACATCAACCTACTACAATCTGTCAAATTTCTTTAATATATTTTCAACTTTAATACTAAAGCATAAGGTTCAAAGTTGATTGGGAAAATTTGACAGTTTCGGGTAGGTTGACCTGCTGGCGTCTGTACAAGCCTAGATAAATACTGTCTACATCCGAATATCAACATAATATGGTGCAAATATTCTCAAATTGCAAATGGTATTACGTTTGTAAGAACAATTCAACGGTCGCCGTGTTCTTAAGTAACTATTGGTGTTATAATAGGATTTAACATTATTTTTCTAGTCAGCTTTCATTTTAAAAGGTGAGCAAGAGCATTATAGGAGGGGAAACATATGGCTTTGGCTATTAAAATTTCTACATACACAACACATATGAACATTAATGGAGCCAAAAGCTGTTGTATAAAACCTTTTATTTTATGGAACGTTATTCAGCTTGTTGCTGAAAGCGGTAATAATGGTACACAGTACACACGGCTACACATCAAGCTATACATTTCCAGTTTATGCTGATCACGCATTGTATAGGATTTCCGTATAATGCGAGGTCAGCTTATAGTAGAAATGTGTAACTTGATGTGTAGCCGTGTGTACACATTAGAACCTTTGAGCTCACGTCATTATAACGGTACCCATGTGACTAGGATTATTAGTTCAGCCTGTACGTGTCTTAGCAAATGACCCTAAATCGATAATTTTTCACTTATTGGAAAAAAATCCCATCTTTGACAGGCTGTGTCCACGCTATCAATAGACCTAGAGACTTTGGGTTGGGCTCAGATTGTATCAAGTTTAGCTTGCCTCACCAAAACATACAACAAAGACACCTAATTTTCCAAAAAACTGGTGACAGAAATTCGCAGTTTTTCGAGCACCATGGGAATAGCACAAGGTTTTCAGGGTTGCAAAGTTGGGTATAAACTTCTCTCAGGGGACCTATCAACATATAAAAGAATCGTAGTTAACCCAGGTTCGCACGGACGGATTTTTATTTTTCGTACACTGGATTTTCAACTCTCGATATTGAGCCGAGCATTGAGAATCCAATAGAGCGCATCCAGCGCGTATTCCAGCGCGTCAGGAAAGCACACTGTTGGATATTCAACTCTCGGCGCTAAGCAGAGCGTCAAAAACCCAATACGAGAAAAAAAATCGCCGCGATAATATACGCCCGTGCGAACATGGGCCAACATGCGCGTTTGTTTGATGTTATTGACCGGGTACTAGCGATAAAATTCTTTCTTCTTTTGAGTGGATAGTCGGTCTTTGTCTAAGATTTTGTAAAATGGGTTGAATAGAAATTTATTTCTTAAATTTAATACATACCTAATCATATTATTGTTGTGTCAACGCAAAAAAACGCACTTAAATTGTGCTTTCATAATAATCATTAAGTACTACTTTATAAGCATACATTAAACCATTTTTTTTGTAAACCGTAACATAGAGCCAGAACTTCAATTTATCGATTAGAGGGAGGTAGTATGGTAGGTACCTAAGCTACCTACGTTTGTTTGTGCCCTAGCTGTTGTTTGTGTTTCCATGTTGGAATATTGATTCCTCGAAACAGTCCATGTTGTTAGCGTGCGGTCCATTTATAGCGTTTACTTAGGTACCTCTACCTACTACGTAGGTCACAGCACCTATTATGCATAGATGTGTGTCCCGCTGTAGTGCGCAATAGGGTGGGCGGTCAACATTTGACCATAATTCTTGGGTCGATTCACTTAGCGTTCGAGAAACAGAGTGTGACACGCGACAGTACAGTGTTGACGTTTGTTGTACAAGTGTATACAGTGTGAACTTTGATACAATTTTCGAGACTGTCGTTATAATTATAATCCAAAGACTGAAATATGAATCGAAAATATTTTGTAGCGTTCTTAACTATTTTATTTATTGTTTGTGCCGAAGGAAGAAAAACTTCGGGCAGAAGTCGTGGGACTGGATCTCGTCCTGGATCGAGCAAAAAGACAAATTATAACCCTCAACCTGCGCCAACATCTTTTAGTAATCCACAAGCTTCAGCTCCAAAACCTACTCTGTTTGGATGGCAATCCAAGCCGTCCAGCGGGCAAAGTCATTCTTACCCATCCAGTGGAACAGGGTTATCTGGCGACAAGTCAAAACCAGCGACTAATCAAGAAAGTATTCAACGAAGTAGTGCATCTAGTAATTTAGCTGGTAATAATCCAGCGAGTCATTCTTACCCATCTTCCAACGGTTTATCAGGAAGTGCTGGCAGTGGATATCCTCAACAAACTGCGAGCAAATACCCACAAGGAACTGGGTTGTCAGGAAACACTGGAGCTGGTCAATCAGGGTACCCACAGTCAACTGGATTATCAGGAAGTGGCCAGTCTGGACACAGCTATCCACAGCAACACGGAACCGGTGGTGGCTACCCTCAACAAACGCAGCAACACAATACTGGAGTGGCTGGTTCTGCTGCAGCACCGCCAACGTATAACAATGGTCAGAATTATCAAAATAACTACGGAAACAGTTACCACCCTCAAGGGCCACCAGCTCATTCAAATTACGGCTCTAATTACGGCGGTGGCGGTGGATACGGTGGCTATAATCCAGGGTACGGCTCTCAATCACCTGGATACTTTGGAAACTATGGTAGAGGAAATGGAGGTGTGAGTCGTTCAGG
The DNA here is from genome assembly GCA_949128155.2 of Xanthia icteritia. Lineage (NCBI taxonomy): Eukaryota > Metazoa > Arthropoda > Insecta > Lepidoptera > Noctuidae > Xanthia > Xanthia icteritia. The sequence continues at coordinate 12,516,819 of OX421941.2, forward strand.
AAGCGCTCTGAAGGGTATAGGTATCGCAGGTGCTGGTATTGGAACGGTATTGACTGGATTAGCCCTGTGGAATTTGGCCCGCTCTACTGGAAGACAGCACCATACCGTCATTTACGATAACAGGGGTCAGCCTGTGGCTGTCACAGCGGCCAATGACACTGCCCCCGTTGCCGATTCAATTTTAGCCGATCTAGTAAACTGTAGTTTGACCATAAATAGTGATAACAAAACTGAAGTGCTCGCAATACCTTGTTCAATCGCTACTTCATTTACCCCAGATTCCGACGTAAAAGATTCTGGTGTTAGTAAGAACTCTACTGACAACACGAAGTGCACCATTACGGTTCTTACAAAAGCAGGCGCAGAATTTATGACGACAATACCATGCTCGATTCTCTTAAACTCTGCCGCAGAAAACAATGTAACAGAACCTCCTGTAGTGGTTGATGAACCTGACAATAATAGTAATGTTACTAGCGAGTCGAGCATCCAAAATGGCACTTTGTCTGAAAATAACGCAACTTTAAGTGAACCGACGGCACTCAGGCTTTCCGGTGAAGATATAAATGCGGACGGTGCAAAATTAGCACATTTAAATTGCACTATTCAATCAGAGGAAATAAGAGACCCGATCAATCCTTGTTTGTCTATTAATCACAATTTAACTGTTATTCCGTTACCAGCAACGGAGGCACCACAGTAAATAATGTATTTGAACCTGCCCTAAATGATATGTTTCGTAAAGATAAATGATGTTATACTATAGGCGTAAATAGGTTCTACTTTTAAAAATGTTATATTTAAATATATAAAATACTTGCAATAATATGATTTCCTCTATTTATTTTTAAATAAGTAAGATTTATTTCCAAATATTTTTAAGCAAAAAAGGTATTTCAGTATAATACCTAATAGCCTAATGCATTGTAACCTAAGATATCTACATCAGAGGTACGAGGTAGGTAGGGTCCCGTAGGGTTACTTATCTGCTAAATTGTGCTTATAAACCGTATCCGTAAATCTGTTCCTGAAACGGGATAATAGGTACATAAAATTCCTTCAATAGAAGGAATTTACTACTTCACCTTCATGGTCTCCTTCATGGTTCCTACGTTTACATCCGGTGGTCCTAGATTTAATTCCTACAGTTATTTGAACACTTTCTGTGACTCCCTGTCACATGTCGTAATAGCTCAATTTCTTGATAGAGTGTCAGTGTTCCTCACTAAAGCTTGTTGATGTATTCTACATATCGAATGTGTCTTTGTCACTGCCTCTGTGTGCATACACGATTGAAAATTCATTAAACAATATGATGTTCCTACCTACTACATTGCTTCATAATATGAAGCCTGCACAGTGTCGCTTTGGTTGTAGCTTTCACATATAGGTTCATGTAGGTTAATATAGGTACTCTTTGCATTGTTTTATAAATTAAATTCTGTAACTATTATATTATTGTGTGTGTGGTGTGTTTTTTCGTGGAAATGGTTAACCGTAACAAGATCGCTTTCTGTGTTTTTGATTTAAGAACACCTTACTGTATAGAAAATAAAGAAAAAATATTATCTAACGTGCATTTTATTTAACTACCAAGGGATATCAAGGTACTTATAATATGACTATAACTTATAGCATGAACAAACACTGTGCCTCTGCCTATAAAGTAAGTATAAAAAAATTGGTGGTATATGGTGGTGGTGGTAGATGGTATGGTGGTGGTGGTGGTGGTGTTATCTCAAATTGTGTCGCTGATAAGTATGATTTTAGGAAATAGGTAGGCCTATTTCCTTAACCCTGGATCACTAAGCATTCGTACGTTGCACATTTAGTGTTTTGATTAGATTGCGACTTCCGCCACCATTGCCGTTTCTAATACCTTCCTGATTCGCATCATTAGTGATCCGCAATGACTCATTACGGATGCACGTTTTTTAGATCGGGATATATCGTATGATCGTCGTAAAATTTCAGACTAATTTTGAAACGAAATTCGAAGTAAATCATCGCGGAGATCCTGAAAATTGTAGACTAGATCACGAAGGTCCTAGTCAAAACGTTCCCAGAACTCGCAAAACTTGCAGCTGTAAATAAAACGTCGTATGACCACGAATTTCTGCAAAGGCTGAAAAAAGCGATTTGCAGAGAGCATATTGGGTCTGTGAGCAATCATTGTTCAATGTAGGTTTTTCTAAAACAAATTATATTATTGGATAAATAGAAAACTAAGACTGCTAGTTAAGGTCATTTTGTGTCTTATATGAAGTCGATTAAATAAATATTGATGTTTGAATCCGTCGTATAAGTTACGAATGGTTAGTGATAACGTTAGTCGAAATTAAGGTTAGTGAGCTAGGGTTAAATCATATGTGTACCTACCTATTTCCTAAAATCATACTTATCAGCGACACCGTAATAAACTGAGGGGTGTTAGTAAACCCCTGCCTCCGACGTAAGCAGAGAGGTGTTAAAATAGGTTAGAAGCGTATGTGAACACCAACCTCCAACGTCAACAGAGTATAAGTTTGAACCCTATGTCGTTCTGCCTGTCCGTCTGTGGCATGTTAGCTCTCAAAACGGATGAGCCGAATTCAATGCGGTTTTTAGGGTATCCAGGTCAATAGTTTAAATAAAGACATGGGATATTTTCGATTACAACCAATGCCGCCTCTATCAGCGCCCGCTTAGACGTCAGTGGTCTGTGCATGACCTGAAGAATTGCCAAACTTAAGTGGGCGCCCGGGATTGTGTCAAAGAAAAGGTAGTCAGTGTGTTTGAATTGTTTTTTATAGTTACTTTGTTTTTATGGTGTCTTTATTAGGTAGATAAATATAAAGGTTGATAATGCTAGGTACATAAGTATTGGCTATTAGTGTACCTATTTACACCAGCTTGATTTTATCACTGATTGTGCTACCTTGTGTACCTATCAAGTATTTAACGATAACGTGATTTTAAATGAGTCACCAAATCAGCTTGTTGTCACGGTTAGTTAGGTCACGGGTAGTTTCTCTGTCCTCACTTTTCATTTTCGATTTTTATTTCATCTGATGTCACGAGGACTTCGTATACGTGAGGACAACGGTAACAGTAACGTACCTACCTACCTTTGTCGCAACGATTTCACGATTCACCTAGACGCATGAGATCTAGGTGTCCTGTGTGGTGCGTGCCAGAATCTATGGTTGCGAGTAATAAATCCGAAAAACGGCAAACGTGTGCTTTTATCTATCCCGAGCGTAACTGCATGGTGTAACGAAGGATTCTGGTGCTCCTGAACGCAGCGAGGGAGTTCAACTTCTGAGCAAAGGGAGTTAAGACTAAAATCCTGAGTGCAGCGAGAAATTCAAGCTCGTCCAAGATGAAGACACCTTCATCCAGGAGGAGAATAGGTACTCTACTTTTCTCCCTCGTTTCGCTGAGGAGTAACCCGCCAGCTACCTTGTTGCACTAACCCTTATCTTAACTAACCACCATCTTTCGTATATTCGGGATTCAATATAGCGCCCGTGACATAAAGCACTGCTTTATCCCCTAGGTGAATAATCTACTACTATGAACAAATGCCACGGCAAATGTCACGGTTTTTAAATCTGTAGAATCCGTTCTTCTATTTTTTTTAAATTATTTTTTGTGTTATTCAAATCTACGGTTATCTACAAAAACAACGCTTACATTGAATACACACTTATGTACTATATCTTATCTTATCAACCTCGTGATCAAGGAAACTAGGTATCTGCTAATTACCTAATTTACTAATTGCCCGTCTGCTAATGTACTTATTAAATTATTATACCTAGTAAATGACAGATGATGATTTTGGCACGTAGTGCTAGTTAATAGAACACGGCCCTTAAAGAAAGAAGAAGCGTTTCGAAAAGTGGTTAAACTGATAGGCCTATACCTACCTAAATCAGACAAATGAATTTTTCACGATTGTAAGAGATGATTGTCATCTTTTACCACCACAAACTGGGCTTTTTTCTGGCGGAAAAGTTTAGCACTTTTCCGCTAGAAAAGAGTCCAATTTTTGGGCAATGAGCAGGTACCTAAGACGAGAAAGTGTACCAGAACCTGTTGTTTTTCCCCCAGCATTGACTCACTTTTACAGATAAAGCTAAGCTAAGATACTTATACTTACTAATAAGCTCTCTACGATTTCAACGAGGCGGGTATCACGTGTCTTTGTGCCTTATGTGCTTGCTTATTGTTAGTGTGTGTGATATTGTCATGATAAAAGACTATCTACTGAAAATTTTACGATTTCCCTCAAATGTAATTTCAATTCAAATTAATTTATTAAACTTACAAGCATATCTAAAAGTAACTAATGGTGAATAAAATAAAGGGCAAAAGACCTAGAGGCCGAAGCCCAAAAAGGTGGTGGGATCAAATATTCGAACATTTGACGATACCTATCAGCGCCGCACTCCACCAGGCTACTGATCGTAACAGATGGAAAAAGACCGTTGATAATTTGATGCGGAATCACGATTCTCAGTAGTGAAAGAGTGATTAAAAAGAAGATTATTTATTTATATTTCAGATAACATGATACATTTTGTTAGTAAAATAGTGTTTAAAACTATGTTAGTTCACACATAAATGTTTGAAGAACGGACAGACATATCTATCCGCTATCACACTCAGGATGCTGTTGCTACTCACGCGCACTCTGTGCAGCAATGACACCGGTTTCTTGCAAAAGATTGCCGCGAAACCAAGATGCTGCAAAACGGAGGGACCCTCAGCAGCATCCTAAATGCGTTTTTGTATTGGACCCGCAGAGTATTGACAGCCGTTTGCGTATGTGCTGTCCACATATATTACTTACCTATTTTTGAATCAATGTCAACATCTTTTCTACTATCGATCATCCCTACATTGGCTTGCTTGCCATATTAAAAAATAGAACATACAACGCCTAAGTCGCGTTCACACTAAACGTAGGTATTATCAGCCGCTGATTATGAGCAGGCTCACTATTAGCTCATTAGCTTGTATTGCTCGTAATAATAGTGAATTGTCGGTTCGGTGTGAACGAAAAGTTGAATATAAGGTCGATTCACCTAGCGTTCGAGAACCAGAGTGTGACACGCGACAGTACAGTGTTCACGTATGTTGTACAAGTGTATACAGTGTGAACTTTGATTCAATTTTCGGGACTGTTGTTATAATTATAATCCAAAGACTGAAATATGAATCGGAAATATTTTGTAGCGTTCTTAACTATTTTATTTATTGTTTGTGCCGAATGTAGAAAAACTTCGGGCAGAAGTCGTGGGACTGGATCTCGTCCTGGATCGAGCAAAAAGACAAATTATAACCCTCATTCTGCGCCAACATCTTTTAGAAAGCCACAAGCTTCAGCTCCAAAACCTACTCTGTTTGGATGGCAATATAAACCGTCCAGCGGGCAAAGACATTTGTACCCAACCAGTGGAACAGGATTATCCGGTGACAAGTCAAAACCAGCGACTAATCAAGAAATTATTCAACGAAGTCGTGCATCTAGTAATTTAGCTGGTAATAATCCACCGAGACATTTTTACCCATCTTCCAACGGTTTATCAGGAAGTGCTGGCAGTGGATATCCTCAGCAAATTGCGAGCAAATCCCCACCAGGAACTGGGTTGTCAGGAAACACGGGAGCTGGTCAATCAGGGTACCCACAATCAACTGAATTATCAGGAAGTGGCCAGTCTGGACACAGCTATCCACAACAACACGGAACCGGTGGCACTGGCTATTACCCTCAACAAAGGCAGCAACACAATACTGGAGTGGCTGGTTCTACTGCAGCACCGCCAACGTATAACAATGGTCAGAATTATCAAAATATCTACGGAAACAGTTACCACCCTCGAGGGTCACCTGCTCATTCTAATTATGGTGGTGGCGGTGGATACGATGGCTACAATCCAGGGTACGGCTCTCAATCACCTGGATACTTTGGAAACTATGGTAGAGGAAATGGAGATGTGAGTCGTTCAGGAAGCGCTCTGACGGGTATAGGTATCGCAGGTGCTGGTATTGGAACGGTATTGACTAGATTAGCCCAGTGGAATTTGGCTCGCTCTACTGGAAGACAGCACCATACCGCCATTTACGATAACAGGGGTCAGCTTGTGGCTTTCTCAGCGGCCAATGACACTGCCCCCGTTGCCGATTCAATTTTAGCCAATCTAGTAAACTGCAGTTTGACCATAAATAATGATAACAAAACTGAAGTGCTCGCAATACCTTGTTCAATCGCTACTTCATTTACCCCAGGTGCCGACGTAAATGATTCTGGTATTAGTAAGAACTCTACTGACAACACGAAGTGCACCATTACGGTTCTTACAAAAGCATGTGCAGAATTTATGACGACAATACCATGCTCGATTCTCTTAAACTCTGCAGCAGAAAACAATGTAACAGAACCTCCTGTAGTGGTTGATAAACCGGACAACAATAGAAATGTTACTAGCAAGTCGAACATCCAAAATGGCACTTTGTCTGAAAATAACGCAACTTTAAGTGAACCGACGGCGCTCAGGCTTTCCGGTGAAGATATAAATGCGGACGGTGCAAAATTAGCACATTTAAATTGCACTATTCCATCAGAGGAAATAAGAGATCCAATAAATCCTTGTTTGTCTGTTAATCATAATTTAACTGTTATTCCGTTACCAGCAACGGAGGCCACAGTAAATATATTAGAATCTGCCCTAAATGATATGTTTCGTAAAGATAAAAGATTTTATACCGTAGGCGCAAATAGGTTCTACTTTTAAAGCTCTTATATATAAATTTCTTGCAAATTTAATATGATATCCTCCATTTATTTTTATATAAGTAAGATTTATTTCTAAATATTTTTAAGTAAAAAAGGTATCTCAGTATAATACCTAATAGCCTAATGCATTGTAACCTAAGATATCTACATGAGAGGTACGAGGTAGGTAGGGTCCCGTAGGGTTACTAATCTCCTAAATTGTGTTTATAAACCGTATCCGTAAATCTATTCCTGAAATGGGATAATAGGTACATAAAATTCCTTCAATAGAAAGAATTTACTACTTCACCTTCATGGTCTCCTTCATGGTTCCTAAGTTTACATCCGGTGGTCCTAGATTTAATTCCTACAGTTATTTGAACACTTTTTGTGACTCCCTGTCACATGTCGTAATAGCTCGATTTCTTGATAGAGTATCAGTTTCCTCAATAAAGCTTGTTGATGTATTCTACATATCGAATGTGTCTTTGTCACTGCCTCTGTGTGCATACACGATTGAAAATTCATTAAACAATGAATAATTATGATGTACCTACCTACTACATTGCTTCATAATATGAAGCCTGCACAGTGTCGCTTTGGTTGTAGCTTTCACATATAGGTTCATGTAGGTTAATATAGGTACCCTTTGCATTGTTTTATAAATGAAATTCCGTAACTATTATATTATTGTGTGTGTGGTGTGTTTTTTCGTGGAAATGGTTCACCGTAACAAGATCGCTTTCTATGTTTTTGATTTAAGAACACCTTACTGTATAGAAAATAAAGAAAAAATATTATCTAACGTGCATTTTATTTAACTACCAAGGGATATCAAGGTACTTATAATATGACTATAACTTATAGCACGAACAAACACTGTGCCTCTGCCTATAAAGTAAGTATAAAAAAATTGGTGGTATATGGTGGTGGTGGTAGATGGTATGGTGGTGGTGGTGGAGGTGTTATCTCAAATTGTGTCGCTGATAAGTATGATTTTAGTAAATAGGTAGGCCTATTTCCTTAAATCATATGTGTATCTACCTATTTCCTAAAATCATACTTATCAGCGACACCGTAATAAACTGAGGGGTGTTAGTAAACCCCTGCCTCCGACGTAAGCAGAGAGGTGTTAAAATAGGTTTGAAGCGTATGTGAACACCAACCTCCAACGTCAACAGAGTATAAGTTTGAACCCTATGTCGTTCTGCCTGTCCGTCTGTGGCATGTTAGCTCTCAAAACGGATGAGCCGAATTCAATGCGGTTTTTAGGGTTTCCAGGTCAATAGTTTAAATTAAGACATGGGATATAATGCCGCCTCTATCAGCGCCCGCTTAGACGTCAGTGGTCTGTGCATAACCTGAAGAATTTCCAAACTTAAGTGGTAGTGGGCGCCCGGGATTGTGTCAAAGAAAAGGTAGCCAGTGTGTTTGAATTGTTTTTTATAGTTGTTTTTATGGTGGCTTTATTAGGTAGGTAAATATAAAGGTTGATAATGCTAGGTACATAAGTATTGGCTATTAGTGTACCTATTTACACCAGCTTGATTTTATCACTGATTGTGCTACCTTGTGTAGGTACCTATCAAGTATTTAACGATAACGTGATTTTAAATGAGTCACCAAATCAGCTTGTTGTCATGGTTAGTTAGGTCACGGGTAGTTTCTCTGTCCTCACTTTTCATTTTCGATTTTTATTTCATCTGATGTCACGAGGACTTCGTATACGTGAGGACAACGGTAACAGTAACGTACCTACCTACGTTTGTCGCAACGATTTCACGATTCACCTAGACGCATGAAATCTAGGTGTCCTGTGTGGTGCGTGCCAGAATCTATGGTTGCGAGTAATAAATCCGTAAAACGGCAAACGTGTGCTTTTATCTATCCCGAGCGTAACTGCATGGCGTAACGAAGGATTCTGGTGCTCCTAAACGCAGCGAGGGAGTTCAACTTCTGAGCAAAGGGAGTTAAGACTAAAATCCTGAGTGCAGCGAGAAATTCAAGCTCGTCCAAGATGAAGACACCTTCATCCAGAAGGAGAATAGGTACTCTACTTTTCTCCCTCGTTTCGCTGAGGAGTTAACCGACAGCTACCTTGTTGCACTAACCCTTATCTTAACTAACCACTATCTTTCGTACATTCGGGATTCTATATAGCGCCCGTGACATAAGGCACTGCTTTATCCCCTTGGTGAATAATCTACTACTATGCTCATGACTTTCGTTAGGTAAATGTCACGGTTTTTAAATCTGTAGAAATGTTCCGTTCTTCTATTTTTTGTAAGATTATTTTTTGTGTTATTCAAATCTACGGTTATCTACAAAAACAACGCTTACATTGAATACACACTTATGTACTATATCTTATCTTATCAACCTCGTGATCAAGGAAACTAGGTATCTGCTAATTACCTAATTTACTAATTGCCCGTCTGCTAATGTACTTATTAAATTATTATACCGAGTAAATGCCAGATGATGATTTTGGCACGTAGTGCTAATTAATAGAACACGGCCCTTAAAGAAAGACGAAGCGTTTCGAAAAGTGGTTAAACTAATAGGCCTATACCTACCTAATTCAGACGAATGAATTTTTCACGATTGTAAGAGATGATTGTCATCTTTTACATAATGTCCACAAACTGGGCTCTTTTCTGGCGGAAAAGTTTAGCACTTTTCCGCTAGAAAAGAGTCCAATTTTTGGGCAATGAGCAGGTACCTAAGACGAGAAAGTGTACCAGAACCTGTTGTTTTTCCCCCAGCATTGACTCACTTTTACAGATAAAGCTAAGCTAAGATACTTATACTTACTAATAAGCTCTCTACGATTTCAACGAGGCGGGTATCACGTGTCTTTGTGCCTTATGTGCTTGCTTATTGTTAGTGTGTGTGATATTGTCATGATAAAAGACTATCTACTGAAAATTTTACGATTTCCCTCAAATGTAATTTCAGTTCAAATTAATTTATTAAACTTACAAGCATATCTACAAGTAACTAATGGTGAATAAAATAAAGGGCAAAAGACCTAGAGGCCGAAGCCCAAAAAAGTGGTGGGATCAAATATTCGAACATTAATTGACGATACCTATCAGCGCCGCACTCCACCAGGCGGAACAGATGGAAAAAGACCGTTGATAATTTGATGCGGAATTTTATTCTCAGTAGGTAGTTAAAGAGTGATTGAAAAGAAGATTATTTATTTATATTTCAGATAACATGATACATTTTGTTAGTAAAATAGTGTTTAAAACTATGTTAGTTCACACATAAATGTTTGAAGAACGGACAGACATATCTATCCGCTATCACACTCAGGATGCTGTTGCTACTCACGCGCACTCTGTGCAGCAATGACACCGGTTTCTTGCAAAAGATTGCCGCGAAACCAAGATGCTGCAAAACGGAGGGACCCTGAGCAGCATCCTAAATGCGTTTTTGTATTGGACCCGCAGAGTATTGACAGCCGTTTGCGTATGTGCTGTCCACATATATTACTTACCTATTTTTGAATCAATGTCAACATCGATGTCCACATCGCTATTTTTCTACTATCGATCATCCCTACATTGGCTTGCTTGCCATATTAAAAAATAGAACATACAACGCCTAAGTAGCGTTCACACTAAACGTAGGTATTATCAGCCGCTGATTATGAGCAGGCTCACTATTAGCTCATTAGCTTGTAATAATAGTGAATTGTCGGTTCGGTGTGAACGAAAATTTGAATATAAGGTCGATTCACCTAGCGTTCCAGAACCAGAGTGTGACACGCGACAGTACAGTGTTGACGTATGTTGTACAAATGTATACAGTGTGAACTTTGATTCAATTTTCGGGACTGTTGTTATAATTGCAGTAAGTTCTTGCCGTACAAATGCAGGCTTGCGAGCACCACTACGCCGCCTTACGAATCAATACAATAACATCTTTGAAGACATCGACTTATTTTCTGTCTCTGCTCAAAAATTTAGAAGTCTTATCCACAAAATCATTTAGTTTTTTTTAATGGATGGTTTTATTTAAATATTAACTCATTCTCTCTCCCTCTCTCTTTCTATGTTGTTTGCATGCCTGTCGATGTTTAAGTTCATTACTAACTACTTTTCTGTTTTTATCAGCTTAGAATAGCGCACTGTTAGATATAACTTTTAATATGTTGTGGAAAATGTCGTAGGTTATACATTTGTAATTCTTGAGTATTTATAACTTAGTATAAGATTTTAATGTATAACTGTTTATTTTCCCGAATAAATAAAATAAAAAATAAAATAATTATAATCCAAAGACTGAAATATGAATCGGAAATATTTTGTAGCGTTCTTAACTATTTTATTTATTGTTTGTACCGAATGTAGAAAAACTTCGGGCAGAAGTCGTGGGACTGGATCTCGTCCTGGATCGAGCAAAAAGACAAATTATAACCCTCATCCTGCGCCAACATCTTTTAGAAAACCACAAGCTTCAGCTCCAAAACCTACTCTGTTTGGATGGCAACATAAGCCGTCCAGCGGGCAAAGTCATTTGTACCCATCCAGTGGAACAGGATTATCCGGTGACAAGTCAAAACCAGCGACTAATCAAGAAATTATTCAACGAAGTCGTGCATCTAGTAATTTAGCTGGTAATAATCCACCGAGACATTTTTACCCATCTTCCAACGGTTTATCAGGAAATTACGAGTAAATCCCCACCAGGAACTGGTCAATCAGGGTACCCACAATCAACTGAATTATCAGGAAGTGGCCAGTCTGGACACAGCTATCCACAACAACACGGAACCGGTGGTGGCTACCCTCAACAAAGGCAGCAACACAATACTGGAGTGGCTGGTTCTACTGCAGCACCGCCAACGTATCTCTCGTTCTTCTATTTTTTGTGTTATTCAAATCTACGGTTATCTACAAAAACAACGCTTACATTGAATACACACTTATGTACTATATCATCTTATCTTATCAACCTCGTGATTAAGGAAACTATCTGTTAGTTACCTAATTTACTTATTGCCCGTCTGCCAATGTACTTATTAAATTATTATACCTAGGAAATAACTGATGAGGATTTTGGCACGTAGAGCTAGTTAATAGAACCCGGCCAACAAAGAAAGACAAAGCCTTTCGAAAAGTGGTTAAACTGGTAGGCCTATACCTACCTAATTCAGACAAATGAATTTTTCACGATTAAAATATAAGAGATGATTTTCGTCTTTTACATAATATCCACAAACTGGACTCTTTTCTAGTGGAAAGGTTTAGCACTTTTCCGCTAGAAAAGAGTCCAGTTTGTGGTCAATGAGCACTACGACGAGAAAGTGTACCAGAACCTGTTGTTTTTCCTCCAACAATGACTCACTTTTACAGATAAAGCTCGATTTCAACGAGGCGGGGGTCAAGTGTCTTTGTGCCTTATGTGCTTGCCTATTGTTAATTTACTAAACAAAAAACTAACTAACATGGCATGAAATTCTGTCGCAAAATATGTCGCATAAATGGCCGTATTTTTTATTGCGATGACTTAGAAGGTTGATTTTTGTAGAGCTCCAAGGGACCGTAGATCTACTACGTATTTGATATTAATTTCAACTTGATACCTCCACGCGTCCTGAGAAAATGGGTCTTGACAGACAGACGGACAGATGGACAACGAAGTGATCCTATAAGGGTTCCGTTTTTTCTTTTTGAGGTAAGGAACCCTTAAAAGAGTAGGACTCATATATCCAAAAATTCATCCACATTGCTGTCAACAAGAAAACTGCCAAAAAGGCTGGCAGCATAGCCACATTGTATGATTCTTTGGCCAAAAAATAGGCCAGCTCTCTGTTTACGTGAAGAGTTGAGCAACCGCTTGGCGATGTCTCGAAAAACCAAGTGGGAACTTGAACCCCATGGCCCTAGTGATTCAACCCCAAACGGCTTGAACATATAACTCCCAATAAGATTGAATATTTTGGCCGTTTGAGGTTTCCGCACCTGCAGCAGCCGCCCCAAGATAGCCCGCCTGGGAAGTTGGGATGGCGCAAAGGAGTCGACACATGTGGCATCCCACACCAAAGGCCTGCCTAACTTCCAAAGCATTATAGTAATTCCGTCTGGTCCCATAGTCGAGTGCTAAACCGTCGGGTAATAAAACAGCTAGCACCGCTGCGGTGACAAGAGCACAACGGATAATGTAATTAATTATTATTTATTTACCATCAAGTCATTTCCATTATATATATATATAACATATAATATGGCGAGTACATCATACGCCAAACGCTCGAAGATTGGGAAGGAGGCGTTAAGGAGGGTGGGGGTTAAAATATCAAACCTCCGGTACGCAGATGATACCAGTTTCTTTGCATCATCAGAAGCTGAAATGGCGGAGTTACTGAATAAGTTGGAAGTAACCAGCCTAAGAATGGGTCTCGCGATAAATTAAAGCAAAAGTATCCAGCTTGCCAACCTTTTAGCAGATTATGAAACCGTCAACCAGTTTCAGTATCGGCTCTGTAATCACCAATAAGGGTAGCTGTGAAATAGAAATTCGAAGACGAATTGGCATGGCTAATACAGCGAGGATTCAACTGAACAGAACATGGAGAAACAAAAATATCACCAATCGGACAAAGAAACACCTGGTCCGCACACTGTCTTCTCCGTCTTTCTCTATGGGGCAGAGACTTGGATTTAGTCTACCGATAGGCGACGAATTGACGCCTTCGAAATGTGGTGCTGGCGCCGCCTTTTAAGAATACCATGGACAGTCCACCGCACAAATGTCTCGATGCTGAAACAACTAAAATTAGCACAACATCTGTCTTCAACCTGCCTGCAACGTGTCGGAAGATACTTCGGCCAATTTGCTCGCAGAGGTACCAATAATATGGAACATCTAATGGTGACTGGAAAAATAGAGGGCAAAAGACCTAGGGCCGAAGCCCAAAAAGGTGGTGGGATCAAATATTCGAACATTTGACGATACCTATCAGCGCCGCACTCCACCAGGCCACTGATCGTAACAGATGGAAAAAGACCGTTGACAATTTGATGCAGTCACGATTCTCAGTAGTGAGAAGAAGATTATTTATTTATATTTTAGATAACATGATCCATTTTATTAGTAAAATAGTGCTTAAAACTATGTTAGTTCACACCTAAACGCATAAATGTTTGAAGAACGGACAGTAATAATTATCTGTCCGCTATCACACTCAGGATGCTGTAGCTACTCACGCGCACTCTGTGAAGCAGTGACGCCGCTTTCTTGCATAAGATTGTCGCGAAACCAAGATGCTGCATAACGGAGGGACCTTCAGCAGCATCCTGAATGCGTTTTTGTATTGAACTGGCAGAGCATTGACAGCCCTTTGCGTATATGCTGTCCACAGGCTGCGGGAGTAAAATGTCTGACAAAAGGATTTAAATAACAAAATCTTAACCTCTTTTGTGCAGCGGGCAAACCTGCGGGCCAGCATATTAGCCTTGACCGTCAACGCTCCGCGTTCCCTTTCCATGTCACATTCGTGGTTCAAAGAGTTCGTGACTCTGTGAGAGTCTGTGAATTCAAATATCTGGGGCATATCCCCAGATATTTGAATTCACAGACTCTTCGAAGTTCAGTCTTTAGCATAACAGGTGGAACCTTATCCAATCTCTAGCATCTAGGAGCAAAGACCAAGAACCCGCTCTTTTTCACGTTATACATCAAGCCAAGGCTGGCAGCATACGGCTCACATATTTGCAACAGTTCTCTGAGAGCACTAATAGATGGAGCCAGCAGCATCATGCCATTCGCATAGCTGATGTTATTTAAACAAACTCCATCAACATGGCATCAGATAGGCCTCCTGCTGAATCCATCTATCAGATTATTCATGTACCTACTGGTTTGGTTTCACTGACGCGGCTTGCGGCAGGAGTTGACTGGTAGAAATCATCACGTAACGAAAAAGCGTTATGCCCGAAAATCTCATTTTCGAAGTCTCAAGTGCCAAAAGTTTTAGATTAGCTTCTAAAATCTTACACTAAATGGCTCTGCATTAATACATAACAGCGGAAGGAATTTCATTTCAACTGGGTGTCCCACGACTCCTGATGACTTTTTTTTCTAGTTTGCGAGTAATAAATAAATACATTTATACCATTCCCCCCCTAAAAAGCTTATTTTATTCACTGAAAACAGTGAATAAAAAGCACTTTTAATCACTGTTTTGGTGTTTGAATTTTGAATACACCAATAATCCTTGTGCAAAGAATACTCAACATACAAACTCCTTGTGTAAATAACTCCTCGAGATTTTATTGGACATTTTCGACAAGGAGTTTAGCATGAGAATTAAAACTGTTTTGTGTTCTTTGCTGTCATTAGTAATTTGGCGCTAGGTATTTTGGAATACTGTAAGTTTTACGAATACAAATTGTTCCAATTTTAATGTGCATTTTAATTAATTTAAGCTTCCTTGTTTCTTCATTAAATGTATATTTTCGCTTAAATCTTTTCATATCTCGTAGTCATGGTATAAAGTATAGTAATGCAACTCTTGAATGAAACGGATTTATATCGAGGGATGAATTATTCGCGTCGCTCAGGATTCTAACACTTATCAGCCGCTCATTATGAGCAGGCTCACTATTAGCTTATAGCTTGTATTGTTGTTTAGCGAATTGTCGGTTCGGTGTGAGTGAAAAGTTGAATAATAATGTATAATGGATACTGGATACGTTTACATACTGCACTGTGAGCAGTGGTCAGTTCTTCCCGGTCCTAATTTGTGTAACTGTGTCCTTAACTGTTTTTATTTTATGTAATGTACTTTTTTTATTTTTAATGTGCATTAGTTTTTAAGTGTGTGTATGGATTAGTAGTATGTAATTATGTATTTTAATCTGAAATAAAAGTTGTTATTATTTCCTTTATTTAACTACATTATATAGATTATTATTTGTTGGTAAGGTTAACCGGGGTAATTGCGTCATATTTTCCGATCAGTTGTAGTTATTGGCATAATGGGAGCGAATTTATGGCATTATCCCACTTTTTGAAAATCAAGCCTAATATATGACTATTTTTGAACAAAGTTCTTAAAGTCATTTTTACGTCGGAATATTAAAATAGTTACTTACTGAGTGTTTAAAAAAAAAAAAATTAGACGCATTTTCCCCCTTTAAGGCAAATGCGTCTTTATTAAATACATATTGAATGGGCTAGCTTTTCTTGAAAAAATCAAGGTAGTATTTTTCAGTTCCAATTTCTGTGTAATCGTATGACACTTAAATTAGCCAAAGATAATAATTATTGACGCATTCAGAGACGATTTAGTAAAAATGGAGAAAATGCGTCTAGTTTTTCATAGACGCATTTCCCCCATGCTAAATCCAGATGTTGTCAACATTTTACGTAAAAAAGAGCTTGCGCGCGAACTCAAGTACCTACTCCTGTAAAGTAAGTAGGCAAGGTAGATTTAATAGTGAAAAAAAATCTTGAATATATTCAGTATTGCTAATTTCAAGTAAAGTACTTGAAATTAGCAATACTTTGGTTCCATTAAGAAATACCTATAGATATGAGATCAAATTAAATCTAGAAAAGCACGAGATAGTCAAAATTTTCTTACATAAAAATATGGCACATCCTTACCTACTCATGCTCAATAAATTTTACTTTTCAATGATTTATAATCTAAGCCAAAATGGACCCCAAAAAATTAGCTTTCCAACAAAAATTGTGCATTTTGGATTATTATTGATGAATTGGGTATTACGTTTCTTGGCTCTCTACATCCTAAACACATAGATGACAAATTGAAATGAGTATTTTGCCATGGCCTTACAAGTCTTTTTTTTTTGTATGAAGATTTCAAAATCATATTTGGTCAAGTATTTGTCAATGTTCATTTATTTCAATACCACCATGGCAAGTAAATATGTAAGTATACATATCAACACGGTCTAGGGATATTTTTAAAAAAGCGAATTACTATCAATATGTTAATTATTTATATGACATGTATATATTTAAAAGATAGGTACGTTATTTAATATTCTACCATTTTTTAATAATGGTTAAGGTACTTCGATTAAAATTTCAGGATTTTATGGAAAAAAAATGAAGCATAGACGGAAACCGTATATGAATTAACTTTTAATTTATGAGTAAAAACTGAAAAAAATAGAAAAATCATTTAATTTGTGTTTATAAACTTGAAGTTAGTAGTCTGAGAAAGCGCCCATGATGTTCATAACACATCGGCAACGATTCGGCATGCTCAGAACAAGGTTGTCAATGTCTTGCTGCGGAATATTGTCCCATGTCCTTCTGAGGTGCGCAAAAAGTTGATCTTCTGTAGCCAGATTTTCAGGAACTTCCTTCAGAGCTCTTCTTTGCAGCATATCCCACGCATGCTCAATGGGATTTAGATCTGGCGATTGAGTAGGCCAGTCTAAGGCCCTAACATTGTGTGTATGTAACCAAGCTGCTACCGTTCTCGCCGTGTGTGCCCGGGCATTGTCGTGCATGAGCAGGAAATCTTGCCCCATTTGTGTTCTGTGGGGCAAGATTACGGGCCCCAGCACCTGTTGGACGTATCGTTCTGCCGTCATATTGCCCCGCACCCAAACGAGATCCGTCCGTCCTCCAAGACGAATTCCTGCCCAAACCATAATTGTTCCTCCTTGGTATGGGTGAACTTCCTGAGGGCTCTGAAGACGGCTCCATCGTCCAGGAACTCGCCAAACACGCGTCCTTCGTGAATCTGGATGGAAGCCGAACCTGGATTCATCCGTGAACAGCACATTGGACCATTGCTCACGGCCCCAGTCCACGTGGTTCCGAACCCATTCTAATCGTCGTCCACGATTGCCTCTCCGTAAAGGTGGGACCCGGAGTGGTCTACGAGAGCGTAGATTGCTTTCATGCAGTCGCCTTCTTACAGTTTGGTCACTCACAAGCACTTGGTGTTCCACTCGCAGCCTTTGGACCAATTGAGTCGCCGTTGCATTTGGTTGAGCTCGCGCAGTAATTTGCAAAAATCGATCTTGTCTGGGGGTAGTGATGCGACTTGGCCCCCGGTGCCTCTCCGCTACTTCACCTGTGGCACGATAGCGTGTCCACAATCTTGAAATTACATTTTGGTGGGTCCCTATGGCCTCAGCAACATTACGCTGAACAGACCCAGCTTCCAGCATTCCCACAGCTCGTAACTTCTCCACCCTCGATACCTCAATTTTAACTTTATCTTTCGTTTAAAAATGAAAAAAAACTGTAACTAAACGTAATTCGTATTGTTTTCTAAATTTCGCACAAATGAAAATTCCCTCTCCTACACATCAAGACATTTTTATGCCACCGAAACAAAAGAATTTTCAAAAATTTGAATTTGGAATTAGTCTGAGATAAATTACAAACAAATCGGTGTATGAAAGATTACAATGCGGCCAGTACTTTTCGAGTTATTTAATTGACTATGAAATATCCCTAGACCGTGTTGATGTGTGTATATAATTTTTTTTCTGAAATATAATTTTATGTTCGTGTTAAAATGTGAGGACTTAAAACGAATTCTGTTTTGGGGCAAATGCGTTACATAGTCGGAATTGCCCCGTAACGGCAGACGCATTTAGCCCAAGACATTAATACTAAGCTAAAAAAATGCCAATTTGACTAACTCCTCAAATAAAGCTAATTCATTAAAAATAACTGTCTGTATAAGCAACCCATTAACTATTTTTTACAATCTTTGATGAATAAAATCAGTTAATTAAAGAAAACTTAAGAATAACATGGATTTTTCACTCACCTCTCTCAGTAACAAGTTGTCCACACAAGTGCAATTTACAAAATGGCTGAATACTTGGATAATTTTACTACAACGCCATCTGTACGCACTACATGTAAAGTATTTAGTTTAAGCAAAAGGGTGCTCCAAATCGAGAAATGGCTAAGTACACTTTTTCCAGTTTTTGGTAATAAAAAAAATAAACATATTTAATTTTTTTGAAAACAAACCACAGGACATTTTGAAATTAAAATACCATTCGTTATAGTACACAATACACTCTTTATGTTAGTATATAAAACAAAACATAAAAAGCATTTACTTATAATAAATTTAATTTTAAAAAAATAGTTTGGACTTATCATAAATCAACAGGACTAAGTTATCTTTCCCTCTTTTTAAGGACTAAAGAATTTAACAAAACAAAATTAGCTTCTTTAATAGTATTCTATTAATCAAAAATGAGTAATACCTATTAGCCTTTAAAAATAATTAGGCTAGTTACTCTATTTCGTCATCCAATTCCTCAACAATTTGACTTTCATTTAATTTAGCCTGTTCCATAATCAATGTTTCATAGAATTTTCTTTTTTCTTGTGGTACAAATCGAATAATTTTTTTAATGTCATTAATTTTAGCTTCTTTAATTTTAATAGGATCTTGATAACAATCAGCAGGAACATCTCGAAGATACCTAGATATAAGTACCTAATCTATATTAAAAAAAAAACTTTAAAGTTATCGCCAGTCATTGAATCACAAAAGGCTGGCTTTGCATGTCTTTTAAATAAAACTCGACGACAACCTGAAATTCCCGGTATTGTTTGTTTAATATTATCACTATAGTAAGTTATATACCTAATCTTTAACTTTCAATACTCTTTCATTACCTCGTTATTCTTCTCGCTCTCCTCCTCTCCTATCTATTTTCCCTGGGTCTATCAGGTTCTTTTCTAAAAATACAACTTCAAATTTCTTGGCATTTTTACTGTTTACTACAAAATTGACATAACTTTCAGGTTCATATATTTTTTCATGTTTTAATTTTTGTCTTTCTATGAGAGCAAAATCTCTATCAATGGGCATCATTGAATGCACAGGAATTGGATAATGTACAGAAATTGTTTCAAACAAGCCTTTCGCACACAACTGATCGAAATACGTAAAAATAAATCTGTTTTTATTTTGACTGAAACAATTATCACAAAATATTTCTAAATGGGTCTAATCTGGGTTTTTATGGTGTAAAAAATAATCATCCAAAGCAGTTATTACTTCGTTCGGCCCTTTATGGGCATAATTTTCCGTAAACAAGTACATAGTTGCTGAGTTTTCTTTTAAGTTATGTATACCAAAATTATGAAGCCATAATTGCCTGAGATAATGTTCATCAGTTACATTAGTGACCGGCAATGGCAGATTCTTTTGAAAATCAAAGCAAATAGATAATTTGTTTTTGTTCATATTTTTGTCTTCCTTTTCTGAACTACTATACTTTTTCAAAAATACTTCGGCTTTGCGCAAGTGCAACTCACGTGCAGATTTTAAACTTGCAACTTTATCCTTGTCTTTCATAATTTCTGCAGATTGAATATCTACTTGAAATTTTTCACAAGTGCTACATATTATATCTTTACGAGGAACTGCGAACGAAATATTAAAATCTGTATTAAAGATTTCTCGAAATTTTTCATAAGTGACTGATACATCTAAATCGGTATTCTGTTTTAGAAAATCGCGGTGAAGTGTGGCAATATTAAGATGAGAATCAACATAGACCCTATGTTTGCTAGAAGATCGAGAGTAGTGCGACGCTCTTGCGGGGAAATTTTCTATAAATGAATGAATTCTTTTAATTACTGCCTCAGTGTAGGTATATTATCTTGCTTGGGCCACGTCCTCGACCATCAGTAATGTCTTTTTCAAAATGCTGTACTTTGCATTTTAATCGGTCTCTCTTTATTCCATGTACAGCTAAAAAGGCCTGCTGACATAATTCGATCTTCTTACCCTTTAAAGTAACATAGTACTTAAATACTCGCCGATTTCTAGCTTCGCTTTTGACTTCAATACGAGGTCGGAATCTAGTTGGTACTATTTCTTCAAGACAGCCCTGTAAATATATATTTTGTTGCGAGTGATTTTCAAAGTTAACAAATTTTTTATTTATTGCCACCATGGTTTTTCTCGTTAACTTATCTTTACATTTACAGCGACAGTCATTTATTTCACGTAATGTGTGGTCCTGTAATTTTGTTTTTCTTGATATGTTTTTTTCCCACTTTTCTGGCTTTGCAACTCTTTTCTTTCCTTTCTTGATATTTTCTTTTTCTTCTACCTCTGATTCTTCTGAATCTGTTTCAAAATTTCCAGTTCCGCAGTTCAATCTTATTTTTTTTCTATCAGTTATATTTTTAACGGAGATATTAGAGTCAGTAACTAGGTCCTCTTCAATATTTTGCAACGGTTCAACAAGGCTTTCAGAAGGTCTAGACTGAGATAGGGAATTAAGTTCGACATCCGATGCTCCAATTTGATCTTCTTCCATGTGTGGCGTACTATAAGAACACGAAGGCGAAGGATCTGTATATATATCTATATTTGTGGCTGAACATGCTCCTGACAATTTTAATTTCTTGTCCGCATCATTAATTCTAAAATTTTCTGGAGTCCATTCCTCATCAGAAGAAACCTCGTTAAACAATCCAGAATCTTGTATAACCCCTGAAAAATTATTACCTACTTATTTAAAGAAATTTGCAATGGAACGCCAAACCCATATGTTTTCGCGCATATTACGAACTTACCTTGATATTTTTTTTTTTATAAAACGTTGCCCCACACTAGGAATTTCTCCTGTATCGTGGGTGCGTTTACAAACATTTAAAGTCACATACACAAACAGCCAGACCCGGAACAACTACTTGTAGGCCATACAAATATTTGTTCCGTGTGGGAATCGAACCCGCGACACGCAGTGCAGCAGTCAATCGCTTAACCACTGCGCCAACCGTGCCGTCACTTCAATCAATTTGTCTTCAGGATCCATAATAATAATTATGTTTCACTATTATTCGTAACACTTTGGCACCAATAACTTTGCAACACGGAAAGAGGGTAATAATTCAAAAGATTTCACTTAACACCTCCGAGAGAAAAAAAACAATCAACAAGTTTAAACCTGCATCATAATGTTGCAAGATTTTGAAATATTAATTTTGATTTTAATTTAGTCCTTTTTGGTAAAAACTTACGGACTAAGGGATTTATAGGACTAGGGGATTTTTGGAACTGAAAGTATCGTCAATTTTAATTTTTATAGTTTTCAAAAACCCACTTAGAGATATCATAACAAAAAAAATGTGTGTTACTAGTGTAAAAAATCCCTAACTAGGACTTGGGGATTTTTCGAATTGGGGCACCTAAATGTAACTAGAGTGCAGAAGCCAAAGTAGACCAAACAGTTTTCGAATAAGTTCATGAAGACGCATTTGGCCCGTAGACGCAATTAGCCTAGCTGACCTTATACATTTTTGTATCTCGACACTGTGCCGGTTTTTTAGGGTAACACGGGCCAAAGCCAAATGCTACCCCTGAGAGTAGGTACTACTTAAACTAAGTGATAACTCTTGTACACCGAACTAAACTATCACTAAAATTCCTTACTTTTTACTATGAGAATCTTAACGCTATTCTGCAATAAAAAGTCTCTAAACTTAAAAATTATTTTGACACAACTAAATCGAATTTGACAATCGCGACTCCACGTGGTACACACTTGTTTGCCTTACCCCGTGAATTTTTTAAAGCCGGAGGTGCGCAGGGGGGGCATCCTCGACGTGTTTTATATGGAATTTTTCACGTTTTGCATGGAAAAAAAAAATATTACCTACGTTTTGATAATTAGGGATGTAAGGGTCTCATAAGGGGGGTCGAAATTTTCATTATTTTTGCGATAGGACACACCATTTTCGAGTTATAAGCAAAAGAAAAGAAAAAAATATATATACAGTACTGTTTTTGCATCTGAAGTCGAGGTGTTCGTGTGAATTTTAGTTCATGACAACTAATAGTACTCCACACCATATTTTATCGCGATTAAAAATGGTCAGATTTAGGTAGACAATTAAAATTTTAGGTGAAAACGTCAAATTCAGAATAGCAAAATTGTCATTTTCACTAAATTAAAATCTCAGTGCCATCTTAGTGCTGTCATACTAAAATATAGTTAAGTTGTGTCACTTTAGTCTATTTCAGAATGGGAAATCATCGTTTGACAGGAATAAACTAAATTTTAGTGATTTTTAGTCTAGTTTAGTGGCATTTGTGACAAGAGAATCGGCACCGTATGGCGTGGTGATATTATGTTTTGACTTTGTGTTGCAGCGGTGAATGATGTCTGTGCGTGTGATATTTGT
Organism: Xanthia icteritia; assembly: GCA_949128155.2. NCBI lineage: Eukaryota > Metazoa > Arthropoda > Insecta > Lepidoptera > Noctuidae > Xanthia > Xanthia icteritia. The sequence goes on from OX421941.2 coordinate 12,539,761, forward strand.
GCGTCATTGTCGTTCTGCAGGAAGTTTCGGATTATTCTACAAGTGTTCAGGATAGCAGCTTTCTGTAGGGTTTGATAGGTGGAGGGAGTTACGTCTAGTGTTTTTTAAAGGTTGATGCAGTTGTTTGGGAATGACACCGATGGTTGAAAGTACGACAGGAATACTCGTAACTGTGCCTAATCGCCACATCCGGCTTATTTCTATTTTTAAATCTGTATATTTTGATAGCTTTTCAGCAATAGTGTTTTGTATGTTGTGTGTGTTTGGAACTGTTATGTCAATAATTTGCGCGGTTTTAATAATTTTATCTACTAAAGCTATATCTGGTCTATTGTAATGTGTTGTTCTGTCTGTGAGGATGGCTTGATCAAAGTATAGCTTGTGTGTTGTGTTTTCAAGAACCGTTTCTGGAATATATTTCTAATAAGGTACTGGAGGTGTAGTGATTAATTTATACTTATTTAATGGTAAGTTTTTGATATTGGCTATTTGGTCGTGCCTGTTTATAGTCAGTCTGAACTATTGCTTTACATGCTCCAGTAATGTTTTGAATAGTTTCGGAAGAACTATGACTATTATTATATTATAAAAAGGAAAAGGCGCCGACTGACAATACGTTTGGTGTGAAAGCGGCCTTAGGAGGGTGAAAGCTGGCAATGTCGCAAATAGCTGTAAAATATTTCGCTGTTATTATCGATAATAATAAATGAAGTGATGATATACTGTGCTGTACTAAAATATTAACAGTATTTCGCAGTTTTTCGAGCACCCTAGGAGTAGGGTTACCATACGGTAAGGGAGGATGTCGGTCTAATATATACAAAACCCCTGATTTTTCAGAAAAATACTTGTCTACTGTAAAACAAGCTGTAAGTCTTAAAATAAATAATACGCAACAGATAGTTTTAAAGACTGACATTTATTAAAAATGAAAAGTTTGAACAATTTTTGAACACTAAACTAATTTAGAAAAAACGAACTTGAGCCATTCCGAGATAAATTGACCCGTGGCTAAGCGGACAAAATGGTCAATTTTAAAATGCCACTAATATTTCATGACACTAAACAGACGTGACGAAATCCCGCTTTACTAACAACAATGACGACAAAACCTTCTTTGTTCTTTTAGAAGGAATCACTATGTTAAATAAAGTATAATTCGCAAATTAATGAATGTTTTAAGAACTTCCCAGTATCACGTGATAACTGTGACTATAGTGGACTTCTTATTTAACTACCTGAAGTTCGTACGCCTTTCGTCACCTATTACCGCGTCACGGTTGCCCTTTTTTTTTGGGTGGGAAATTATCGAATAACTTTGGAGCGGGAGGGCGTGTCAGACTCTTACTGACTAAAACCCACCCGTGTGCCTGTACGTTGCCAGGGGCCACGGTATCCCTTTCGGACTTTCTCGCAACCCCGGCAGGCATCGGTCCTAACGGACCCCTTCACTTCTGCTGACATCTCTTTGAGGCGCGCGTGGAACACAACGCGCCGTCGACCCCTGCCTGGTCTTTATCGGACGGCGAGCTACCCATTGCTCACCGTCCGCAAGCCCGCGCCTACGGTGGCCGGGAATCGGCCTGCGATTCCCGACGCCCGGGGCGTCTCCTGCGGCGGCTAGGGACGTGAGGGCGCGAAATTTGCCTCTCCCTCACGCGTTCTGCCTCCTCCTTCGCGAGCATTACTGCTTCGCAGAAGGAGGTGACGGCCTCCCATGCCCTCTCGCTCCGTACCATGGCCTGGACTAGGGCCGGACGCGAGAGATCCCCGCCACCGATCGCCTCCACGAGGATACGGCGATGCTCTGCCCAAGCCGGACAGACCTCCACCGTATGCTCAACCGTGTCCTTTGTGTGTAGAATGTCCACCTTGGTGCTAATTTGATTATCATTATTTTAAGAATTTTATTGTAATTAAACACTTAGATTTATTTATAAAATTAATGTTGTAATTTAAAAAAAAAAGTATTCTTTAAAACCTCACTAAAAACACTGAGGTGTGTCTAAAACCATGAACATTATTTAGTTAAAGTTAGCGACAGGAAGTGCGACACGCTAAAATTGCATGTTTTGCTTCTTATTTTTAATTTTTAATCAGATATATCAGCAATAATTGACTCCGTTATACGTTATATTTTAAGAACTAAACAGTACTGGTACTTGTTGAAAGACCTACACTGTCCTCCCATACCTAATAATAACACTGTTATTTGAAAATATTCTAAAAGCCCATTATTTTTAAAAGAGTAACCGTGGAGTTTCTTGCCGGCTCTTCTCCATAGGAAACAACCAATTGGAACCGTGCACCTAGCTTCTGACGTTTCATAAGTGCCCATGTAGGTTTAAATGAAATCAAAATATTTTGAATTTTGAAGTACATTTAAAAAAAACTGCATTCAATAGAGATTATGAATGTCTTGTAAATTGGATGTTAATGTTTGTGACAGTACTTTTTCCTTAGGGTCAATTTTTCTCGCAATGGCTCACTTACTACACTGAGTGATATTTTTCCGAAGACATTTTTAATTTCAAAAGTTTTTTTTTTTTCTAAATTATAAATATAAAAATCCTCACATGAATCGTTTTTAAAGTTTTCTTGTGTTACTAATATCGCTTTTACCGAATCTATTGTCATTTCCTTTCTTTATTCACCTGTGCATTTATTAGGGAAATTCAAAAATGCCTACCTAGTGGCACAAAGTTTTCAGGATTGCCAACTTGGGTATCAAGGGGTACTCGAGGGAACCTAACAACATTTTTAAAAATCATAGTTACATGCGCGTTTGCGATGTTTGATGTTGTTATTGACTAGGCTATTTAGGCAGACAGTATTTATTATTTAATAAACATATTTTCAGGATTTATAATAAAAATAAATATTTTCACACAGAAAGAGAATTCCCAAAAAATATTAATTACTGTCTAGCTCTTAAACTACAAATAATCGCTGAGCACACATGGGGGTATTTCGGGAAACCCTTCTGAATTTTTTCTTTGAACGTCGTTTCGTGGCCTACCTTGTACATACTAATTCCATGCTCAGTCCCAACCGTCGTGTTAGTCGCTGTCTTTGGTTGATTCTTGTTGGACAACGATTGTGGTTGGCTCTGTGGTGGATACAGTCTGGCGTTCTGTCACTGGATCACTATTCACTGACTACAAGCAGCGATAAAAAAAAGTTGACAGTTGTTATCAATTATCAATACAAACACAAGGCGCTCACGATAAAGAATTATTGACGAAATGAAAAAAAAAAATATTTTACAGTTGAAAGCAGTAAGCTAAGATCAAAATGTCGGACCCTACAATACAAACATTTTGTTGCCATCATACTGGTAATAAAGAAGACTTTGCAGTAAAAATCATGGATGAATTTAACACGGATTCATATAATATAGTGTGTCTAATATCATCTACAGTTGGAATTTTAGGATCAGTTTATCAGGTAAGCGTCTAGTATATTTAATTAATTTAATCAGCATGTATTTTTCTATAAACTTGGTGTACTTTGTCCTTAGTATGGCTTCTCAAGTTACAGTTTGCCGGTTTGGAAATCGAGGGCATGTAAGCGGTTGCATTCGCTTTTTGTGTACCCGTACTTTTTAACTTTCTAGCATTCAATAATTTATTGTTGTCATAATTTGTTTACAAAATAAAGCTAGTCGGAATTGAACTAAAAAAGTACCTCTGTACCATACCCCTAGGGTGTGCAATAATAAGAATTACATAAAAAGAATATTCTAGAGTGGACAAACATAAATCTAAACTACCTATCTTTGTACAAGAGCAGGCATATAATTAACTTTTATTCAAATATTTTTAGATTTTTCCAGATGTCATAAATCGGATACAGAGAGGGATTGGCTCCACACGTGGACGTCGAATTATTCTCTGGTTAGCAGTGGCAGATTTATTGGCATCATTTGGTAACAATTCTTACTGCATCAACCTTTGTTCTCTTGTTATGAAAGTATTGATTATTTTTTTATTGATTTGGGTGTTCCATCTGATCTAGAATTTCTCAGTAGAAGCCTGGAGTCCGGATTTGTGTCCGGTTGATGGCAACAGGCTCGCCCCTATTACATGGGACTTAAATACAAGAGGAAAAATGTGTTAGGCAGAGGTGTACTATAGGTATACCTCTGCCTATCCCTTCGGGGATTACAGGCGTGATGTATTGTTATTGATTAGTTAAAGAATAATATGATTATACCTTAATCAGCCTATTTCAAGCTTCTTGAAATGGAGATGGGCTGGCCCAGTGTGAGTTGCTGGAGTACATCTTAATTTTTTTTTGTTCTAGGACATGCCAGTTTTCTCACAATGTTTTGTGAGATTAAATGATTATTATATTTTAATTCCAGGTGTCCTAGTACGCTCCTCGCTATGGCTCAGGTATAAAAATATAATGCCTTTACCAGATGATGATGTTAGTGTATTGTTCTGTAGCATAACTTCAGTAAGTAGTTCATATTATTGCTTAGTACCTGTCTATACTTACTCTCGAAACATTAAATGGTTATTCAATCTTATGATTGAGCATGAGGTCCTGGGTATGAATCCGAGGTTGGGCAAAGTGCTATTGGTGTTATTCCATCAGGAATTTCTCAGTAGCAGCCCAGAGCCTGGGCTTGTGGCTTGTTGATGGCAATAGCCGTGCCCCCTATTACACGGGACTTAAACATAACTGGTGAAATTTGGGTGTACTATTCGGTACACATACACTGCTGCCTAACCCTTCGAGGAAAACAGGCGTGATGTTATATATAATGTTTGTGTTAATGCTAAAACTCTATCTCAATCATTTCAGGCATGGACACAATACTTTTACACAGTGACTTGGTTCTGGACCTTGTTCTATGCTATAGACACATGGCTTACCATAAAGGGCCGTGATTCGCATTCTTTACTTTATCACTCTATTGCCTGGGGACTACCTGCAGCTACTACTGGTGTTGGCTTATCTATTCTATACATTCCCAATGCAAAGTAAGTACTTCAAGTCTTTGCTTCAAAGCTTGGAATATTAAAATTTAAGAATATTTTCTAATGTTTTGCACTAACTAATAGCACCTTAGAAAAATAAACAATAATATGAAATAAGTACTATATTGCACTTGGTGTAAATAAGATGCAAAAATATACATTTATGCTATAAATAACATAATCCTTGAGTATATGTCTGACCTCAAAATATTTTTTATTTTTATTAAACTCTTATCAATTTACTCATTTGTTACAGATGCCACAACCTACCGAGTGTTACTAGTGCCTTGTACAAAATATTGCCTAACTATTGTGCTACATATGTGCCAATTGCTATGGTAATGATAGTAAACCCAATTATGTATGTGATGTCAAGTAAGGATGTGGAAATGGCTGTTGCAGTTCCACTTTCCCAGGTACCTATCACCATTGAAAAATCATTTACACAAAGTAAAGTGCCTGACAGGGCCCAAAGTTCGAACCTAGGTGGGAAGTGTAGTGGTAGGGGGAACCTGTAACTGCTCGTAAGTGGCGACCGTTTCCACTGGGCCACCACTCCCTTGACTAGATATAATCCATACTAATATTATAAATTCGCAAGTAACTCTGTCTGTCTGTATGTTACCTTTTCATAGCTATACAACTACACCACCACATTTCGATAAAATTTGGCATGGAGATACATGGGATCCTGGAGAAGGACATAGGGGACTTTTTGTCTCAAAAATAATCCTATAGGGGGTGAAAGGTTGTATGGGAACTCCAGCATTTCTTAAGTTAGGGATATGAAAATTCAAATTTATGTTTTTGGTAAGAAATAATGAAGTGCGCATTTCAGCGTTTTTGTAAAATCATCCCCCAAAGGGATAAATTGGGGATGATTTTAAAATTCTCATGTAATATTGATTTTTTTGTGTCTTCTTTTCAAGAGATTTAAAGGATTGGAAATATAGTCATAGTCCGTATCTTGAATTAACATTAAGTCTTTATTTCATTAAAATTGGCTCGCTCTGTCAAAAGTTATTACAATTTAAATTCACTGACTAACCCTTCTAACATGTAGGTATTATGTGTTCAATGGCGGCGCGGCACTAGAATAGGTATTACAAATTAATGGTGATAATAATAGTAAAATGAATAATTAGTATTTTAAGTAAGGCATTTAGAATCATAATTATAAACCTGTTTTATTTATTAAAAAAAAAACAAGAACAAGTGTGAGTAGGACTGGCGCCCTGAGGGTTCCATATTAAAGTTGTGATTGCTCGGCTGCCCAGATTTACAAATCTGGATTTAAGAACAAACTTAACTTTTCAATTGAAAAAGAACTTTTAATAGAGTAATGAAATACAGACTAAATGTTACTTCAAGACACGGCCTATGAATTTTTGATCCCAGATTGAAGAAAAATCTTAACTTTGCATTCATATATAACTATATACATATTACTAATTTTCGAGGTTTCTTCTGTACATGACCTTGCTTCTCGCCAAACTTAATGTTGCTGGACAAACGGGAAGTACCAAATAGACTGGTTTATTTGCGAGTGTCAAGATATGCGGCATAAATGGCCGTATTTTTTTATTGCGTTGACTTGAAAGTTTGATTTTCATTACAGCTCCAAGAGACCGTAGATCTAAGTTTTTGATATCTATTTCAACTTGATGCCTCCTCGCGTTCCTGAGGATAAGGGTCTTGACAGACAACGAAGTGAGCCTTTAAGGGTTTCAATTTTTCATTTTGAGGTACGGAACCCTAAATCATTTGTTATCTGCCTGTTACCTTTTCGTGTTGTAACGGCTGAACGGATTTAGATGAAAGGCATGTGGATAAGCCATGACCTGGGTTAGGACATAGGATACTCTGAATCCCGGTAGCACGTGCCTGTGGGATATTTTCCGACATCCACGCGGGCGAAGCTGCAGGCAAAAGCTAGTACTTATTATGTATTCAATGATGATTAGATCTATAGTAATTTAGTTTGCAAATTTTTCTGCTGGCGCACATTCCGATTACCGACCTTGGAACTTTACAAAACGAGCTATAGAACGGGTCTACCTTGTAGATTCGAATGACGTTGTTGCGAATAGAATTACCATCGGTCCGGTTTTTTTTATTTAAATGGCCTTTTTTTTTTGAATGGGAATTTTTCAAATAACTTCGGGAGGGCGTGTCAGACTCTTACTGACTAAAACCCACCCGTGTTCCTTCAGTTGCCTGTACGTTGCCAGGGGCCACGGTATCCCTTTCGGACTTACCCGCAACCCCGGCAGGCATCGGTCCTATCGGACCCCTTCAGTTCTTGACATCTCTTTGAGGCGCGCGTGGAACATAACGCGCCGTCGACCCGAGCCTGGTCTTTATCGGACGGCGAGCTACCCATTGCTCACCGCCCGCAAGCCCGCGAATACAACTTACAAAGTAACTTATTAAAAAAAATATATATAAGGTGTATCTATTCATACACGAAATATTTTAAGAGATATACCTATAGCTGGCACAGAAACTATAAACACAAAAATAAAGATGATATCTCAATGTTTTTTATTTTACGTAATTATTATAATTTTAAAACTGCTTGAGACATTTGTCATAAAACCTTTACTCCATGTTCTATGAATGACCCGCCCGCCCGCCGCGGTAAAGTGCCGCCGCGTCGAGATACCAATAAACAGCTGATAGGAGCAACTCGAATTCGCATGTTAATGACCTCTGTCCGTCTGTGTGTGCGAGTCCTATCCGTCAGCTGATTGTTAGTTGCCTACCTATCTACTTATACAGATGTGAACGTTAAGAGTGCGTAGCGCAGATTTATTTGATCAATAATCGTACCAGAGATTAGCAGACGTGCACATACCTACTGTTGTAGGTACTCACGGTTTGTCGCCTCGCAGTGGTCAAAAGATAAACGGGATAAATGGCTTGTCATGTTATCGTCACAGGTTTACGACTGATTCCGTTAGTCGGAAACCTGTCTATTTTACACGAAATTCAGTTATCCCATTGCATCAGGTATGCAGGTGCCTTTTACGAATTATTGTTACAATAATTTAAAATGTACATACCTAATACTTGCGTAGTTTTTATTTACACTATTTACACCAATTGTTGTACATATTCGCCCTGTTGTTGGACGCAGATGGCTGCACGTTTTAATATGTATCCTTGCACTTTTAATAATGTGTCTCTATCACTAGCCATCACTGCGAAAGCGTTCACAATTCGCGTTCCTAAGGGTCTATCGCCTATTAACCCAGCCCACACATTAACACTGAACCGCGTCTGGAAATGATCCGGCCTAACAACGCGTGGATTTTCTGATGCCCGCGTTGTGGATGTTAAGCAACCCAACTCCTGGTTGGTATACCTGTAGTTAGGCATTGTTAAATATCTTGCCCGAGCGAGCCCGATGCGTGTCAGCTAAGGCGCGCGCTAGCAACACAACACGCGCATTGTGTGGGACTGAACACATTCCGCGCGCGAGGCGAGGCGCGGGCGCCGGGCGGGGGAGGCAGGCGCCCGCGCGGCGCGCTCACGTGTTTCTCTCTCTTTGTTTATCATTCATAAAAGCCGCGCGCCGTCTCAAATACCGCCGCCCGCGTAAACTAGCGTAATGGATGTTAAAAAATAAGAAGGAACCAGTATTTATTATGTGTGTCAAGTAATATTAAACTATTTAATTTTTTTTATAATATACCTTGATATATATTTTTTTTTGTTGCATTGGGTTCTTTACCAGCTATAGGTATATGTCTTAAAATATTTCGTGTATGAATAGATACACCTTATATAATAAGTTTTGAGTGGCACGTTAGGTCGAAAACTTTTTGTTGCGAGCTTGCGACGCACGGTGCAGCAAAAAACTGACACTGGATCTAAACACGACTCACAGCTACAGTTATATCAAGCTATACATTTCCAGTATAATCTGATCTCCAATTGTATAGGGTTTACGTACAATGAGAGGTCAGCTTATACAAAATCAAAAATATTATAGGTAACTGACTGCCATTGGTACTAGTACTGGTAGGTGACTGCTGCGCTACTGCTGAGCATGAGGTCCTATGGGTTCGATTTCCAGGTCTGGCAAAGCGAAATTGGGTTTTTTCCATTAAGAATTTCTCAGTAGCAGCCCGGAGTCTGGATTTGTGCCTGGTTGATGCAATAGGCTTGACCCCATGGGATGGGGGGAGCCATTACATGGGACATAAACATAACTGGCGAAATGTGGGTGTAGGTACTATAGGTGCACCTCTGGCTGACCTTTCGGGGATTTTAGGCAATGTTATGTTATACTAATATATAAGTATCAAAAATAAATCAATAAAGCGAAAGGTTCTGGACTGGGAAGTTTTTTTTGTAGGTATTTAACCTACCTACATTTAAGTTCTTCCTTTATTATACAGGCTGTCTCAAACGTAGTGGTCCAAAGGCAAATGGGGTAAAGCGTTGGTATACCTATCATGTATAAATTTAAAAGTTGAGATATTCTTAACAATTCAGAAAATCTCGGTAATTTTCAAGAATTTTTCACTTTCACTTGGATTTTTCGACCCTTTTAATAAAACTTTCGACGTAGCGTGTTTAAATCTGGCTAAAAGTTGTGATAGTGTAGGTACAGACGCCAGCAGGTCAACCTACCCGAAACTGTCAAATTTTCCCAATCAACTTTGAACCTTATGCGTTAGTGGTAAAGTTGAAAATCTATTAAATAAATTTGACAGATTGTAGTAGGTTGATGTGCTGGCGTCTGTACAAGATTAGGTTCCTATTTACGTTCAGTGTGGCTCTGCAATGCTTCAGATTTTATTTTACTTGCCTTTTCTAACTTTTTTATATAATTTTACTTCGGTACATGTGTTTTATTTTAATAATATTTTTTTTTACTTTCGCTGTTGACGCGTAGGCCTTCACAACTTGTGTTGTCATTTCCAAAAGCAGATTGAACAAATGAGATATTTTAAAGGTTCCGTACCCGAAGGGAGCCAAATGGAACCCTATTACTAAGCCTCCGCTGTCCGCCCGTCCGTTCGTCTGTCTGTCAGCGGTCTCATGAAGCGTAATAGGAAGACAGTTGAAATTTTCACAGATTGTGTATTTCAATTACATTTGTTAACCCTAAAAATATCTAATTTGTTCAATCTTCTTTTGGAAATGACATCTTGTTTTTACTTTCGCTGTTGACGCGTAAGCCTTCACATCTTGCGTTGTCATTTCCAAAAGCAGATTCCCTAAAAAAATATCACTTATCTACTAATAAAACCACATTGGAAATGTGACCGCCAACCCCCTCATCGCGGCCGTAAGACAGACAGCGATCAGGGGGTTTCGGCGATCCACGCCGCAATGTACCTACAGCGATTTGAAGTGGGGGCAATAAGTTCAAAGTCGCCACCCGGTGGCAACTGGGTTTTTTTTTCCCAATTACCACCTGGTGGCAATCCATGTGCGAACGACTGGGAATATACGGGAAAGATGAAGAGAAGAATTTTGAAGGAAAATAAAAAAGCACATTTTGTTTATTGAAAAAGCTTCTGCCTGGCTAGTAACTTTGGAATACCCCTTGGGTGCGGCGACTAACTTACTTACATTCTGATGATTATTGAATAATGCATAAAATTCTATCATAGGACCATTGGACTCCAAAACCTTACGCTGTAGATACCTGCGAGTGTGTGGCATTCAAAACGTCATTCGAATCTACGTTGTAGGAAAAAACGAAAAAAACCATGTTACCATTAAGATAAAGGAAGTGTATAGAGTGCCGTTAGTGGCACTTTATCCCTGTCGGATAAAGTGTCGCTATTTGCGGCATATTAGTAGCGCTGCCTCGGTCCGGCTAAAATTCCGTAAGCATTGCATCGTCACTGTTACTTGTTTTTTTTTTTTTTGAGGAAACGGTAATGTTAATTTCTTTCATATAAGCCGGCTAAACTTAAGTGTAGCCATAACCCCTTGGCTTAGCAAATGAAAATGGCTGTAAGGTAGGTTAGGTTAAGTTAGAACTCGCGCAGCGGCCGGCGAGTGCCAGGGTCCAGAATGTCAGGTTTAGGCACAAAATGTACCTAATGTTTTGGGAATGTGGTGTTTTACAGCGAATTAACCTCAACAATCAAGACAATGACATTGAAATTCTTACGGCACTTTAGCCAAGCCGAGGCAGCGTTTATTATGCCGCTAACGGCACTTTAACCGAGACTTATATAGCTAGCGGCACTCTATACACAGCCTAACATAAATAGTTTTATAGTACCTACTAAAAAAACATTTGTTTTTCAGTTCACAAGTAAAGAGCGAAGAGTAGTAGATACTTTGAGATTGAAATTTTTCTTGATCAATGTGGTGTTCTATCTGTGTTGGCTACCAAACCTTGTAAATGGTTTTTTGCTTTGGACAATGTGGTTTAACATGCCTGTCAAAGTTATTATCACTATATGGTACATAATGGTAAGTATACACATATTTAATTTTTTATGTAACATATTTTTTTTACTAACCCTAAATTGTAATGCCCACAAAAGTTCGTAAGCCTTTCATCACCGATTACCGCGTCACAGAAACAGTAGTGACTAAAGTCGAATGTACACCTTGGTGCTAATTTGACTATCATTATTTTAAGATTTTTTTTGTAATACAATTACATTTGTTTATAAAATTAATATTATTATTTAAAAACAAGTAGTATTCTTTAAAACCTCACAAAAACCGCTGAGGTGTGTCTTAAAAAACCATGAACATCGGTTAGTTAAAGTTAGCGACAGGAGGTGTGACACGTTAAAATTGCCTGTTTTGCTTCTTATTTTTAATCCGATAAATTAGCAAAAATTGACTCCGTTATACATTATATTTTAAAGTTTAAGAACTAAACAGTATATTAAAAAATAACTGCATTCAATAGAGATTATGAATGTCTTGTAAATGTTTGTGACAGTACTTTGGGTCAATTTTTCTCGGAATGGCTCACCTACCATACAGTATTTTTATATCACGAAGCGACGCGCGCTTTACTTGTGGTTACTAAGTGTACAAACGCAAGAGCTCTCGGTACTGTCCGAGACAATGCAATGACGAAGTCGGAAGTGTTGTGTCATGTGTTGATGCTACTCGTCTTAACGCACACATTTATAGTGGGTTTATTCACTTGGTTATGCACAAGTAAAGCGCGCATCGCTTCGTGAGATAAAATACTATAATTAATTGTCATGTTTAATTTTTCAGGCTTTAACAAATCCCATGCAAGCATTATTAAATGCACTTGTTTACCGAAAATGGAATACAAATAAATGGAGAAATATGCCATCATTTAGTAACGAGACTCGAAAAGAATTTTGTTTTTATGATGAGCAGTCCCCCCTGTTGGGCTCAGAACCTCCGAGATTACAGTTATCATCTATTCCACCGGGTATTAATAACTACGCGACTTTGTGATCAACTCAAATTATTCCCAGTATTGTCAGCATTTTGTTATACTTTTTTTACATGAATATGTTTACTTGTTTTATTTGAATATATTTATACTTTTTATAAATGACTTACACATTTGCCTTATTTATTTCATTAAAGGGTTAGTGTTATTAAATGGGCATTCAGAGAAAAAATGTTTAACAGTATTAAGTGAAATAGATTATTTTTATTAGTTACAAGTAGGTATATATACATTATTTATCATTTTACAAAATACATATGCAATGAATGATAACTATCACATATCATCATGCTCGTTATCCGGTGGGGCCATAGTAAGATCTGTTACATCTTTTACAATCATATGGGCTATTTGCCAGGCCATTTCTTCTTCCACTTTAGATGTGTTCATTGGCACGAACCGGCTCACCATTTTCTTTAACACAGACTTATCCTTTTTGTCTGGATCTGGTTCAAATTTAGATTCAAACCTGCCTAAACTATTAACTCTTCCAAGATTTAAGCCATCAGGTCTATTCCTCTGCCATAAAGCATCAGCGTTATACAGCTGATTAGAGTCTATTGTCATGTCAGGTACAGAGAGATTGCGTTTTTTCTTACGGAAGACTGGGTCTCCCATTGCAAGGAGAGTATTTTGTGTGCTAATACTAAATTCACTGCTGCAATCAGAATGTGATTTATGATTGGAGGACCACATGTTTTCAACTGAATGTATCATTTCTGAGAGGTACTTAAAATACAACTCTGATTCTAAAAATGCTTTGACATACTGAGTCAGTGTTTTAAACACAATTTGATAAGGCAAATCAAAACAAGTTGCTAGTGGACCCTCTTCTCTGCATATATCACTTTCAATGTTTAGTCTAATATCAGTTGGAAATCCAATTGGGTGTGTCGCCTGAAGAGAAAAATATTTATCATATATAGATATAGCATCAGCTTGGGCTTGGTCAGGGCTTGTTGTGTTACCATTCAGCAAATTATCCCGGAAGTGCATAACTGCCATTAAAAATTCTAATAATACCCTGCAAGATTCTTGTTCCAAAAATTCTGTGAAGTAAAACAAAACTGTTTCATTATGTAAAATATCTTTAAGAGCTAGAGAGCCACTGGTCAAAATGTCAATTTGTGCTTTAATGTAAAATGGGCTGTTGATGAAATCATTATAATGATTATTTTCTATTTGGCTAGTAAGAACATCTTGCACTGGCTTAAAACAGTTTTCTTGTATCTGTCCTTCAGGCTGGCAAATATTGGATATAACAGATTTTCTATAACTATCAGGTAAATCAAGTTGGTGTGGAGCTTCTAAAGCAACAAACTTTTTGAAAATTGTTACTGCTTCCTCAGTGTAATCCTTGAGTTGATTATTTTCACTGGCCGAGTTCTCAGATTTTACATGTTCAGGTAAGTTGCCACATGAACTCATAGAACAGTCATTAAATCTTGTATTACTAGTACTTGTAAACACCTCACTGTTTTCTCTCCAGCTGCATCTTTGTGACTTTGTGATTTTCTCTTGTTTTAATTCACACTTGCACTGAAGGTCCAAACTTCTAGTTCGATTAATTTTGGATATATTACCAGTTTCGTTAGCATTGGTCGAGTTTAATACATGTTTTCTGAATTCTTCTATTTCCAACAAACATTTAATGAGGGCATCCTTTCCTATTGATTCCATGTATTGTACAAAATATTTGAGAGTTTTCTTTTCAATAATTATATCATGTAAGCTTAAGGATAACTTGGAGCTCTTTTCAAACATTTGTTTGGGATCTGGAACACAGTAGCACATACGTTTTAGAACACTTTCGTGCCACAGTTAATCGGAGTGTTTAAGTTTTGAACTTACTTACCTTCATTATCTTCAAGTAATATTTGCGCATTTATTAGGCTTTTGATATCAGGTGTGCTCACGTATTTGACTTCTGGAGGCCGCACTGGGCACCCAGTTTTACCTTTCGCTAAAATTATTGAAAATGATTATGAATGATGCATGGTGGTTTCTATCACGACATTAAAGGGCGAACATAAAAAAAAATAAGACTTAACAGAATACTTTACCTGCACTTTTCCAAAACTTAATCATTTTCGTATAAACTCTTCGTTATACGTGTCTATTGGAACTATGTACAACCGCAGAAGTAACCTACGTAAGCTCTTCATAAGTGCGTTTTATGACCATAAGCGTAAACAATAATAAGAAAATGAAAACAATTTGTTTATGTACTAGGTAGTAGTGGAATACGTTTACATTACAAATGTCAGTTTATTCGTGTCAAATGTGTGTCAAACGTATGTACCAGAGACTATTTTAGCTAGTTTTTAATGACTTGGTATCTAGTTAATTTAGTTTTTGTCAGGAAAGCGTAAATTTTTTAACCATTGTGACATTATGTAGACAAGCTTTTCTAAGTCTGCGTATCACTGGTGAGTTTCCCTCAGTGGTCAGTTAATTTAATTCGCTAGTTTGGTTGATTAGTCAGTTTGAGTGATTCGTCAGTTTTGCCGATTGGACGGTCGCGTTAAGTCGACCGTTTCCAGTATTTGCCAGTTTTCGTCGATTCGTCGGTTTGATACAATCAAGGGAACCAGTCGAAGAAAGAAAATACGTTTATTTGCGGTAAACATGACGCAAAAAAACATAATTAAAAAAGAAACAAGTTTAGGGAAAATATGCGTCACATACACGCAAAACGACCATCGCTCAGCGTAATCTGCGACCCTATGCAAGACAAAGCCCCAGCGCTGGTTTTCACTTTCAGCGACAGCCGGCGTTAACGTTATGACGTCGACCGGTGCGGCATACCATGAAATATAATTGAGATATAAAAATAAAATAAATATACAATAATTAATTCTACATAAATAAATAAAGTAAAATATTTTAAAATAGCAACATTCCGTTAAGTCGGCAATCGACTCGCGCGTCGTCGTAGTTTTTACTTGTTTTATAAACACATGTGGATAATTTAAAATCTGCTGTATGGAATACCTAACCTTATTAAAAATCAGACTTCAGTTTGTATTTTTAACTATAAATGTACTCAACTTATAGACTTATAGTGACATCAAATAATTATCATAAAGTTATACATATAACTGGCAAAACCAGATCTGCACGCGTAGCATGACCACCATAGAAACGGGTTTTGTCGACGGAACTGGACGGAACAGTAGACAAAATGACAGATTGTGATTGTGCATCTATCATTTTGTCTATTCTTCCGTCGACAAAAACCGTTTCTATTGTGGTCATGCTACGCGAGTTGAAGGACTGGCTCTTGATAACGATAAACAAACAAAATATGGCTAGGTATTCTAGCACTAAAATTGGTAAATATAGTTTTTGCTTTAATTATCATATTACATAAATATAACCAATTGCTATTTAGTACTTAACGTTACAGTATCAATAATAAAATAATTAATAATCACGATCCACTATGTACAGACGCCAGCACATCAACCAACTACAATCTTTCAAATTTCTTTAATAGATTTTCAACTTCATCACTAAAGCATAAGGTTCAAAGTTGATTGAAAAAAATTGATAGTTTCGGGTAGGTTGACCTCTGGCGTCTGTACCCTCCGATCCACTGGGTGCTGATCCACAAGTAATAACAACTTTTTGTTCAAAATAAAGCTTAATTAATAGATATTAATTGAGAATATTTACTAACAACAGAAAATAAATAAATTTTGCAGTAGAAAACTTCAATACTTACTTGATTTTTCAACTTTTGACACTGCGCAAGACGTAACAGTGACGTGTGCGCGATGACGCATTGGCGCGCGGACTAGTGTGGCAGAGCTTTTTTTTTTTTTTGTGTATGGCATCTCGTAGATGACCTCTGAGGCCATGACTACTTAACCGGGCTTTCCTGCGGCTGCCTTAAGCTACTAAACTCAAAGCCTCCAGCCAGGGGCGAAAACTATTCTAATTAAAACTAGGCGAGCGCTCGCTAAGGGCACCCCCTGTGGGGTACGAACCTCGGCTTAGGGCGTCGCTGGGGGGAGGACAGCAAGATGGGACAGGCTGGATCAAGGATGTTTCATGATTATTAATCAGGGAATTTAAAGCTACAGGCTCAGCATCGACGCGGGCTGGCGCATCGTCGAGCAAGGGTCGGGGTGGAGTGTGGCAGAGCATAGATTAATACTTATATATATTGGCAGAACGCGGGGACCGAAAGCATGCCGTGAGACACCGATAGCTACTCCCGAATCATTCTTTCTCTCAAAACTGCCGATGCTCCACTGTGTACACTTGATCCACCGTTCCCACAAACACTCAATAGCTAATATATATTATGGATACGAGAAACATGTCAGAGCTCTTGAAATAAAAATAGTTTGAATTCCATAAATATAGTTAAAAGTTATCAAATAGATCTTAATATATATGTCGGCGCGAGACGATGGTGTCAACTCACACCTCGTCCAGTTCTTATCAGCGTGAGACGAATGTGTCAGTCACACCTCGTCTAACTCTTAAGATCAAGAGGGTCTTTTTTAGCACGTAGAGCTTGTTGATATTAAATAATGAATTATTGTTTCCGATATGAAAGGCGACGACGTAAACCTAATTGCGTCGAACGTGGCCGGGGGTCGGCTTTTATTTCTCGTGGGAACGTTTTTAGAGTTAAGCATCAGAGGAGCCTGGATCAGGCAGTCAGTTCCATTCAGACTGCGAGATCGACTGAGCGCGACCCGCGGACTCGTTACGGCCTTTTTTTTTTTTTTTGAATTGGAAAAACGTTGGCCGGGTATCGGTCTTCTGCGGCGGCTAGGGGCGTGAGGGCGCGAAATTTGCCTCTCCCTCACGCGTTCTGCCTCCTCCTTCGCGAGTATTACTGATTCGCAGAAGGAGGTGACGGCCTCCCATGCCCTCTCGCTCCGTACCATGGCCTGGACCAGGGCCGGACGCGAGAGATCCCCGCCACCGATCGCCTCCACGAGGACACGGCGATGCTCTGCCCAAGCCGGGTAGACCTCCACCGTATGCTCCACCGTGTCCTCCGGGCGATCCATGCAGTGATGACACCCGGGCGTTTCCTCCCGCCTGATACGAAACATGAACCTTCCGAAACAACATGTCCGGTGAGGACCTGTGTCAGGCGGAAGGTGAGGACGCCGTGGCGTCTCTCTAGCCACTCCTCAAAGAGGGGACTTATCGCCGCAATAGTGGCGTGCCCAGCACTGGGTTGCGACAATCGCACTCTCCATGACGCCATGAGATCCCGCCGGAGCTCTGTCCGCTGTGCCGCGATTTCTCGCGGAAACGGAGTTACGCCCCGGCGTTTCGACTCCTCGCACCACTCCCAGATGTGCGCGAGGACTTTTGCCTCCAGATTCCATGGTGGTAATCCGGCTAGGAGGCTCGCCGCCTCACCGGAGACCGTGCGGTATTCCCGGTCCACCCAGCCGGGTGGCCATGACCCTCTGGGACGCGTTCAACCGGCGGGCTGGCCGCCGCCTCAATGAACGCGCCCAAACCGGTGCCCCGTAAAGGGCCATGGACCGAACACAATGAATGATTTAATCAATAATTACCCTTCTGATGACGATTGTGAGCCCAGCGCCCCGACATGTATTTAAATTAGCAGACGTGTGTGCAGTTTTCTATCGACTGTACTTTGGCTGATGAATTGAATAAAACTGACGAATCGACGAAAACTGGCAAACACTGGAAACTGTCGAGTTAACCCAACTGTCTAATCGGCAAAACTGACGAATCAGTAAAACTGACGAATCAGTAAAACTGACTAATCAACAAAACTAGCGAATTAAAAATAAACTGCCGACTGAGGGAAATTTACCAGTCTCTTTTTTAGAATCTTTTTGCCGCATTTAACCAAGACTAAATTTGAAGTCGGCGTGTGTAAAATGACAAATTAGAACTAAAAAAGAAAACAAAATCAATCTTATTGGGTCAACAATGGTCAGTAGGGTCCACAGAGTACTTTTTATATGTAGGGTCGCCGCTTCAATCAAGAATGGTTGCCTGTGTTTTTGAACAAAGTTCCTTAAGATTTGTTCCTTAAGATTTGTTCCATAAGAAATTTGTTCATATGGAACAAATCTAACTTAGAGAGATGTATTAATGATAATTCTGTAAATACGTATCTGTTATAGTCGCGAATCATATATTGATCAAGATCAACCTGACACTGCAAATTGCAAAAAAAAGTATGAAAATTTGAATTTTGTGGGCTGCGGATTCACCTTAAACGTGGCTTGCGGTAGGAATTGACTGGTAGAAATCTTTACGGAGGGAAAAAGCGATATGCCCTCCATGCGAGTTTCTCTCTGTCTCTTTCTATGTGCGTGTGCGGAACTTTGTTACTGACGGGGATCCCCCGACCGCACACGTTTTTTCTATAGTCGACCACACATCCAGCAAATCGCTTGCCATTTTTTGTCGACTGTATATCCCAGCAGGACTCGCACCCGGCAGGATATTTTCAGGGTTCCGTACGTGCGAATGAAAAAACGGAACCCTTATAGGATCATTCGTGTGCCTGTCTGGCTGGCTGTCTGTCCGTCTTTCACAGCCAATTTGCTCCGAATCAATAGGACCAATTTAATTGAAACTTATGAATTTACATTTTCACATATGAATTTCTTTGACCCAAACACGGACGTGTAACGTTAATAAATAAAACTTGAAAATGGGGAACACATTTCGGGGGCAAATAAAAAAAAAATAACCCTTCATTGTGCGTTGTCCGACACGCACTTGAATGCATTTTCATTTCCACATTCTGCTATTCACGGACATATTTTCATCGAAAGCAAGAATGTGGGAAGCAAGAGTCAGTGAGGCGAGCTTGAGTGATTTTTCCAACCCGTTTCGATTTTCTCGATCAGGTCTCTTTTGAACATTCATACGGAAATAGGAAGTGCTTTATCAACTAATGCAGAAACCATGAGAATGAAGAGAATGTAGGCTGCATGAGCGAGCGGAGCGAGCTCCAAAATTTTAGCTTGTATAGGTTAGACTTACTTTAGCAATATACTACACCCCGGCCGTAAAGCTACAATTTATTAAAAGAGCGGTGGCCGCACATAACGGCCGCAGTTACGGCTGTCAGTGATGAAAGATTTCTGTTTCGTTTTCGTCGTATATAGTAAAGCGCCTACTTGGATTTGAACCCACGACCTCGACACCACCCCGAAGTGGGGCGGGATGAGATCCTGGAAGGACTTGGAGAGGTCTTTGCCGAGTAGCGGGACAGTACAGGCTAAACAAAAACAATAAAAAACCGGCCAAGTGCGAGTCGGACTTGCACACGAAGGTTCCGTACCACCGTACAATATTTAGCAAAAAACGCTGAAAAAAAACATGTTTCTTGTATGAGGATTTTATTGTTCCTTTAATTTTTGACATTATTTAATTTTTATTTATATTCATTTGTTGTTATAGCGGGAATAGAAATACACAATCTGTGAAAATTTCAACTGTTTACCTATTACGGCTCATGAGATACAGCCCGCTGACAGACGGATAGACGGACAGATAGCGGAGGCTTAGTAATAGAGTTCCGTTTCTCTGTTTGGCACCCTTCGGGTACGGAACCCTAATAATGAAACATGGCCGATATGTAATTAAAACTCCTTCGAAGTATTATAAAAACTACATTTTTTACCCACTCTACTAACAGCCGAACCCAATGACCTATCGTCAGTAAAAGACAGATGACAGATCGCTATTGATGGTTGACAGTATAATTCAATCTGTCATTGTTTCACATTCCATAGGATCTCTAGTCTCTGGCTGATAATTGGGACGTTAAAACCATAGATAGATAGGTTTTTCTATCTCCAGTATGCCAAAACTGATGATAGATGGTTATTGACAATTATTGGGTTCGGCCGTAAGAGGCGATATGTCACCCTCGGAACTCTACAAATATAAACTAACTATGTATATTCAAAAAACAGTTGTACAGACGTCAGCAGGTCAACCTACCTGATACTGACAAATTTTCTCAATCAACTTTGAACCTTATGTGTTAGTGATAAAGTTGAAAATCGATTAAGGAAATTTGACAGATTGTAGTAGGTTGATGTGCTGGCGTCTGTACATAGTGGATCGTGATTATTGATTATTAATTATTTTATCATTGATACTGTACAGATACTGCTGGCGTCTGTACAAGCCTCTCAAGAGCTTTGATAGAAAATACACATAAAGACCTCTCAACATCATTAATCCCTTATGGAGGCACAAAAAGAAAGCTGCAAATAGAAAGACGCTCTCGATGACGAACTCTTGAATAAACATATTTCTTACTTTCTTTTTTTTTTTTTTCTTGGACATCACCTTGGTCAAACTCTCCCCTGTCAAGAGAAGAGAGATAGAATGATCAATTTCGACAAAACTGAAAACAAAATCCTCAAACTGACTATCTGTCATACCAACTAAGAAAGACCATTTCGATCTGAACGTGAACGTGAGCGTCTCTGAACTCTAATGGGGATACCCATTAGAGTTCAGAGACGCACTTGCATTACGTTCCCACAGATTACCGGTCTTTATGCCAAAATCATGTTATGGCTCTGACTGTGATGATTTCAACGTTGATCATGCTCTATGTTGTAAAAAGGGTGGTCTTATAACATGTAGTCATAATGAAATTAGAGATCTATTCTGCGATTTATGTCAACACGTATGGGGAAACGTAGTAAAAGAACCCATAATCAATCTCCAAAAGAGATTGCGGATTACTCGGAGACCTTTCCTGCCGAGGCGTTTGGGATGCTCAGAGGGAGGTGTTATTTGATATCCGTATCTAAGACACTGACGCTTCTTGTTATATTTCACGCCCTGTCGCTTCTGTACTAAAATCCGCCGAAGAAGAAAAGATAAGGAAATATTCAAACGCTTGTGAAATGCGATATACGACATTCACCCTTTTATTGATAATAATAAAAACCTTAGAGCCCTCTCCGCTTCCGAAACCTATAAGTAATTGGGTATGTCGGAAACATTGGGCATCAAATGTTATTGACATGAAGCAATCGTTGAAGGAGTGCTTCTTTGGCCGCCTGAAGAAAGTATTTAATAGTCTTTTATCAGGCGGAAACAAGGTGCGCGTCTTCAACGGTTGGGTCATGCCGGTTTTGATGTACTCTTTCGGCATACTCAAATGGACTCAGACCGAACTCGATCACCCACGGTGATCGCTAATGAGACTGTATATCCCGCGAAAGTGTAGAGATCGAGATTTTTAAACGCTAAGCAACAATTCACAAGCAATAGCTAAGTCCACAGCATACGCAGTCTCAGGGAATGTTTCCTAGAAGCCGACGTGAGGATGCATCGAGATGTGGTCGCGGTAGACAAGGGCTTTACCCCGCTCTCCTTGGCTAAAGAGAACTGGCACAAGCCTGTAGTGCTTGACACTAACGATCGCAAGGAGGTATGGCAGAGTAAGGAGCTTCACGGACGCTACTTCCGGGCCCTACATGGACCCGATGTAGATTTACTAGCGTCCGTAGCCGGGCTGCGTTTTGGTGACCTCTTTGGGGAAACTGAAGGTTTTGTCTGTGCAATTATGGACGAAGTTATGATGACGAACAATTACAGGAGATTCATTGTGAAAGACGGCACGGTTGGCATCTGACGGGCATACCACCGTCCGGGAGAATTAATCCGACACAATATCTCCGGGTGTTCTCATCTAGCTAACGAAGAGTACTTGCATAGACACAACCTTGTAGCAAGGATTATCCATCAGCAACTTGCTCTGAAATACAGCCTATACAGGTAAGCACCCAACCCAGTTCTCGAAAATGGAAATATCACATTGTACTGGGATCGATCCATCATCACTGACAGGACTATTGTTGCCAATAACCCTAATATAGTGGTGGTGGATCGAGGAGAGCGGCGCGCAATGATTATTGACATAACGGTCCCGCATGACGGGAACCTCGTGAAAGTCGAGAAAGATAAACAACTTAAGTATCTTGACTTGGCTCGCGAGGTTGTCGACATGTGGGATGTGGACTCAGCAATCATTGTGCCGATAGTCATATCAGCCAATGGCTTAATAGCCAAGAGCCTCGACCAACACCTAAGGAGGCTCTCGTTGGGCAGCTGGGTTAAGAGCTTGATTCAGAAAGCGGTACAGGAGCCGTGTTCAGGAGACACGGCTCGCATTGTGAGGAGGTTCCTCTCTCTAAAGCCCTAACCGCCGGTGGCTTGGACCCTGTTCCCGATACCGGTGGGCTACTATTTTTTTATATTTTTTTAAATGTATTTATATTTTTTTATTCTAATATTTAAAAATATAATTTAACTATAAATAATGAAGTAAAGGAAATAATAATAATACCATTTATTTCAGGCGACACCAGTCCATAGAAAAATACCTTAACCTAAACATACATATTTTAATATAAACAAAAACTTGTGTTAATAAATACGGCATCTGTATTGCATCTGTTGAGGAATCTGCGCCCCACAAATGTCTACCTTCGTAAAACATCTTGAAGCTGCAATCACTGATCACTGGAATAGGCCCATGAGCGTAGTGATGGGTTGGCTAAGATCAAGAATAATCATTTCAATAATCCGTGCCACTAGCATGTGCATTCGCGGCACAAGGCATAAATTTAAACCAATAGCCAAGTTATTCGGCTTCGACGATGGAGCAGCCCTAACTAGATAAGACTGATGTACACGATGAATATAAAATAAATACGCCGATGAACTGAGAAGACGTCGATTGCAATAAATCGCGATAGGTAATGAGGTTGTGAAAAAAAAAGGTTGTGTTATGTTATGTTACCTATGTTCCGATGATGTAAATAAAGGGGTTAGTTCAAATTGTCGCTTTATCTAAATACAAGGTTACTACCTAAAAAAACTCCTTCGAAGTACCTATCCTGATAGTCCGGTATAACATTATAACGATTAACGACAGTTATGTTGCTGGCATCGACCCGAGTTTCGCGGTAATTCGCTATGCACAAATATGCATGTTTTATACGAGATTTAGATAAAAAAGTAAGGTTTTTTACTGAGCTGTTTTGAGTTGTATGAACTTTTCATTAGTCTCTAACGATCCGGAAGTACCTACCTAAGTCGATATTGTTCCTACATTGGATAATGTTCCTACGGGCTTGGCAGGGGATTATCTAGGTATACCTACGGTGCCTTAATTCTACCTTCTAAGATGCTGTAATGCCACCTTGTGCTTGTCTGCGAAGCACTGTAAACATGTCACCAAACAAAATACACCAGTTGGATAGGTACTGAGCTCTTATTGTACGCACAGTTATCATAGATTTTTTAGCTACTAGTAGGTATAGTAATTTAGATTGGTATTTAACTTTGTTTTTATTATTGCTGCAATTAAGTACCGACTGATGGGCTATATTTCCAGTTGAGTGCGTTTGCGGATAGGTACTGAATTCATGATCTGTAGTGGCATAGCACAGTGTGACATTATTTTGTACTTATAGGTACACTGATGACGTAGTGGCTCGCCGCTGCGTTAAGTGTCGCGGTTTGGATTCCCGCACGGATGAAAGATTTGATTTGCTTACAGTTTGTTAATCCGGGCCTGGATGAACTAGCCATGCATGGGTGACCTCATATTCACTAGAATATGAGTTGACATACCTAATGTCAACTTAGACTGACGTGTATCAACTTGTAATTTACCGTCAATAGTTATTCCAAGAAAAACTGTTGACTCTACAGGGTCCAACTCTATTCCATTAACTTGAACATTAGTAGTTAGCTGCCTGACATTTGGCGTTGAAAATCTAAGGACCATTACCATATTTCTGTAATTTTCTTTAGCGTCAAGATAATTTTTTGTGTTTCGTAAATAACTTATTATTTCTTATCATCAATAATCAAGTATTTGCCTCTAAACAAAAAGTATGTCATCTTGAGCACAATTCCCCTACATCGGTCCTGAAGCACTTGTAGTTATCTACGACGCTGAAGTGTCGAGCATCGAAGTCATTAGGTGGGTAGGTACCTACCACTCACTGTTATGCTTATGACAAACAAAATTATGTACATTCTGTGAATTTGTAGGCGCAACTAAGTATGTTTTGCTGTAACTAAGTAGGTATTCTTTTTTTTTTTTCTTTCAATCTAATAAATCAACTTAAATTCGGCTTTCTAAATTCACAGATGAAATAAACCAACACATCAATGATAAAAAACATGTCATCCTATTATTAATTGAATTTAGCAAAGCTTTTGGTAACCTCAGGCATGATACACTTATAGACAAGCTCAATAATACAGGGGTTCGAGGCCCAATATCAAACTGGTGCTAAGATTATCTAAAAAACAGAATAGGATGCCGTGTCAAAATCAGCAATGAACTCGGTGACGAAGTTGTAGTAGATACGGGAACAGCACAAGGCTCAGTTATAGGACCCTTGCATTATTTAGCCTACGTCAATGACATGGAGAATGTTATAAGCAATTGTTCAGTCTATCAGTACGCTGACGACACCTCTTTCGTAGCAGTTGGTAAAGACTTATCTAAGGCTGAACAATAAATTCAAAATGATTTGGATAATTTGTGCAAGTGGTCTCATGATGCTGGACTGGTTCGGTCCAATCACTTACTCAACTCTGACAAGCCAGTTAAAATAATTGCGCTCGCTCACCAATGTTTGCATGAAGTGCAATTATCTAGGCTTGGTTGCAAATGTGAACCACTGAGGAGCAGTTTACCAACTACAAATATTTGGGTTTAGTCGTTGATGACAGATTTAACTGGGGCTATCACATAGACTCCATTTGTGATAAACTGCGAGGAATGCTAGTCAAATTTGCAGTAATTAAATACAAAGTATCTTGTAAAATCTTACATAATCTTTATAATGAAAATTATAAATAAAACGCGGAGTCAATAATTTCTTACGGAGTTACTAGCTATGGTAGAACATTTAAAACTTACCTAGACAAAATATACAACCTACAACTTCGTTTATTAAAAATAATAATACTATTTATAATTAAAAAAAAAAAACACTATGATGGTGATGATGTAGGTAACATATCAATTTCCATCACAGCATAGCAATAAGAATGGCAGCTCAATCAAAACTGTTAGTACCGAGATACAAAAACTATTAGGTACGGGAAATAATTATAAAGTACCTCACAATGTTGTATGAACTATGTTTTAAGCTTAAATTATATATTTCGTTAGTATTAAGATTGCTTAAGGATTGATGTTTCAACATCCGGATAAACCTATTGAGGTTTTTGTGATGTTTCTGTTTATTTGTATTATTCCTTAATTAATAAACACGGTATTGTCGATTCAGTCGTTGGAGTCAGTAGTAGGTATGGTTGAAAGTTTTTAATCTACATTGTAATGGAAAGCCAGCTATCTAATAAATAACGCAACACATTTTCGTAAACGATTACGACACATTTGTTTCATTTTGACAGTTCAACAACATTCATTGCGTTATTTACGTTGTTGAGCAGATTTTTTTTTCCTAATTATGAAGCAATGGATTAGCAATTTTTTTCAAAACGATTCAAATTTCAATTGATTTTATAATACGTAATTAGGGTACTGGTTATCAAGTTACTCTTGGAAGTAGAAGAAGACGATGATTTGCTTTTATATTATTATTATAAAAGTAAATAAATATTGCCTATCAACGAACAACAACAACAATAACTAAAGGCCAAGAAGGATCGTTTTCACTATTAGTGAAGAACCATTCATTGTTTGATGACAATATGTTTAGGGGCTTTTCGAGCGAGACGCGCGTCACTGTCTCGTGTCTCCGTCTCCTGTCTCGGTGTCACTCGCGAACGGGCGATCATACAACATCTAATGACCAGTAACGGTCCCGGTCTCTTGTCTCGCGCGCGAACCCCCACCGTTAGAATGCGTTTGGCAAAAGAATAGGTGTTCAACATGACTGTGTTGAAATTAGAGCTTACATAAAATATTAACCTAACTGTATGTAGGTAATTAATGAGTCAAGAATCTGTCTGACCAATAAGAAATCCAACGAACTGGGGCGTAAGGAGGACTATTATTCATTCTGTGATCTAGCTTTCAACTCCACCCACTTTTCATAGAACTCATACGCCATGCCGCCATACATATTCTAAGTGAATCCTCTGCGAGGGTTACCGGCATTACGTTTGCGCTAAAGTTAACCATCGCGGATGGTCAACGGCATTATTAGGTTTAAAACCGCATTATAAAACACTGTAAAACGAAGTAAAATTGTGTTTTCAGGGGGTTTTGTCGCTATACGTAGTTTCCAACCTTATACATTTTAACCTACAATTAATTACTTAGGTACGTAATCATTTTCGTTGCATAATACCTACTGCTACCTAATCAAACCTTATCTTTGCTGGATTGATAATTTGTGTGCTAAATAGGTACAAACAGGTAAATACCTATTTTTGACAGACTTCAATAAAAGGAAGAGGCATTAGACACTTTTTTTTACATTTATGTACCTACCCAATTTTTCTGTAAATAGGTAGGTACTGGGCCGATTTACGAGGGCGACATTGAAAGTTTTCAGAACTGGCCACTTTTAAACGATATAACAAAAAAATAAGTTTAATTTTGAAAATGGAACTCTGCCAATATTATTTTGTACCTATGTATTTTATTCATTTCTCATTTGTTTACGATTTTGCGGCAAATTAAAAATTGTCTGTGTCACTTCAGCATGAATTTAACGCGAGTAACTTTTCGTACAATGATTTTTTTATGACTTTCGATCGACTAGTCTGCACGAAGCTTTATTGCTTGCTGGACTTGCACGACAGCACGACACAATTTTACGTCTAGCAAGCGCCACCACCATCGCGAGCGCCGTGCAGATAGCGGATAGTGATCAACACGGAAGTACAGGTACCTACGTCAGAGCGATAGTGCATCGTGCGTGCTGGATCGTGTATCTATA
Source organism: Xanthia icteritia (assembly GCA_949128155.2). NCBI lineage: Eukaryota > Metazoa > Arthropoda > Insecta > Lepidoptera > Noctuidae > Xanthia > Xanthia icteritia. The sequence continues at coordinate 12,567,114 of OX421941.2, forward strand.
GACTTGTTGTACAGCAGATTCAGTAAGTGTTTCCACTTCCACTTTTAGTGATTTCTCCCTTTTTTAGGGTAAAATGATTAATATTATGCATGGCTTAGGGCTACTTTATTTGACAGGGATTTAAGACTTTTGGGGTAAAATCGCGAAAAAAGGCCCCCATTCTGACTTTCGAATATTCGAAACTTACTTAAAGCTGCATTAAAACCAAACTTTGTAAAAAAAGGGTACTATAAAATTACAAATTATTTAGAAGATAAAAAAGCGTGGGATTGAGCTGCTCGCTCTGCTAAGCCTTGTGATAAAACCATAAAATTTGACATTTTAATTATTATGTAAATCATTAAAAATACCAGCTTTATATACATACTGACATTGTTGAAAATTATATACAAAATAACATGATTACTTTGTAAAGTATTATATTGTTTTAATGATTGTGAATGTGAGGACTATGTGGATATTTTATTTTTATTGTTTTTCCTCTTTCTTCAATTGTTTCTTTCTCAGTTAGTTTTAATGATGGTCTGGTAGTTTGAGTACTTTATGCGACCTACCCAAATGTCCTTTCTTTGGTATTGTTCGTCGAGTTGAGCTCCACGATTACTGACAAATGCTTGCACTGACTGGACAGGTCCACTCAAATCTGTATGGTTCTTTCCTCAAAAGACCATTTCAGACACTAATCTACATGGTCCTCATATGGCCTGACCAAGATTATGTCTGGACTTTAAAAGAGACTGTGTCCTCTGAGTTTGTTTCGGCCTTTCTTCTCAGAGTAGTCAGATAGGAAACGCCGAACTCATCTAGCACTTTCTTCTTTTTTTTTAATATGACGTGTAAAAGTGATTGCAATATCCTATTTACAGAATAAACAATTTCATTTCATTTCATTTCTGGCAACATTAACCGCGGCCTTGAGCGGACGTACAGCACGCTGGATGCGCGCACGATCTTGTGTATGCACCGTCCAGCACCGCGGCCGTGGCGGGACGTACAGCAAGATGGATGGTGAATATGGCGCTTTATAGACGCGCGGTGGTCCCATATTTTGTTAACTTTGCTTGGGAAGTTTTTGAGTTAGCAAAATAATCCACTTGGAGTATGTTGATTATGTTTTAAAACTTCTTGGCAGCTTGGCTTGTGTTTACAGAGCGAATTAATTTCTGTTGTGTAGGTAGGTATATAACACAACCAAAAATTAACAACATAATAAGATTTAGGAAAATATTTCGTACTTACTTATTCAACCTTTTTATGTAAACATACCAACCTCCTGCCAATTTTATTAAACGCACCTATTAAAACAGTACACTATCTGCGATCCCTTACGCAATATGCACCGGCTGAGGCTATCGACCTTCCCACAGTTACTTGAAATAACTGTTAAGTTGATGGAAATAACTCGGTGTTAAGCAGTGAGCAGGGCAACCGGTGGCTCAGGCCAGTCGCGCATGACCACGGGACTCGATCGCAATTCCTACTTCATCGTCAACTCGCGTACTTATTATAACAGCAGAAATGTGTAAATTAATAGCTCTCACCATGACTCTGTGCTCCGTTTTAGTTGGAACAACAGATTGTACTTCAACTTTTGATCAGAGACAAACGGGAGATTTAAATGTGCAAATTGGTTTAAAAAATATAAACATTATTGCTTTACTTAAAGGAGGAAAAGAAGAGTATGTGGTATGTATTTACCTATTTGAAAAAAGTTATTTGGTGACGGTCCCGTTAACTACGGGTTGTATTCTTTAAAGTTGTTAACATCACGAATGTTTATTACTAGAGTTGCCTACCTATGTTGATTTTATTTGTATGTTCGTACGAGTTGCCTTTATCTTTAATTAACTTACCTTTTACTGCAATAGTTCATTTCATGGTGCTATATTCGTAAATTTTGCAGGATTACGATTACGCTTACGATTACTCAGAAATGACGATAAAACCGCCGAACGGTACAACTCCAAAACCGTTAAACGCAACAAACACAACTATAAAGAATGAGACGCAACAGAATGCGACTACTTCTACACCACTATTACTAGAGCAGTCTACAGAAGCTATAAGAAGTAGCACTGCTTTTGCTGTAGAAGTAACAGAAGTGTCCGTGAATCAGACTGCTAACAATCATGTTGTTACTACACTTCAAACGGCAGCGGACGCTCCGACAACAATATCTCCAGATTCTTCTAATAACACAAATGCCACAGCTCTACCAATAACAAATAAATGCAGAAGAGGATTTGCTCAGAATAATGAAGGAAAATGTGAATATAAGGTTCATGGAACATCAAACGCGTAAGTTGAAAATAGATATAAGTAGTAGTTGAGGTTTTCCTCTCATATTCGGAACACAAAATTAAACCTCTAGAACTCAGTATTCTGTCGGTTTTTATCGGATATTGTTTACGTATGTAGGTACCCGCTAATATCGCAGATCGTACCTATGCTGTTATTTAAAATAATGACTGTGAGCTTATCTGTTTTAGGAAAAATTGATAGATTATGTTGAGCTGGCAACTACAACAGCTATATCCAGATAATCATGCCGCTTTGCATATTAGGTACTTACTGGTATGGGGAAAATATAGGGTGACAAATTCGATACACATTAGGTAGGAACTTGTTGTAATAGTAGGTGCCTAAATGCATGAACTGACTAAGTTGATGCCAGTTTTATTGAGTTTCTCTGTAAGAATTTTAGAAATGTATGAGTGTACCACAGGCGAATGTGTTTTTACGTGAATAGGTGCCCTAGCTGGGACTGCAACTCTCCATAGGTACTCCTTAAATAGTTTCTTTGTGTTTTCTGATCACAAATTGTGAATGAATGAATAAATAGTTGCAGACATTTTATTAAACAATTATTTTCTTTCAGATTACGCAGAATCGTAAAACTTGCTCAAAAAATTAAAATAGGTAGAGAGTATGGAGGACCATAAAACTTTTTGGAGATAATTTCCAAAAAATACACATCTGTCATGTCAGCTAGTAGATTTAAATTGAATGATGCAAGTATTTGAGGACTGTTTGTCTAAAACAAACATTCCTGAACTGTGTCTAAAACAAACATTCCTGAAAAGTAATATCAATGATGCATTTTTTACTACAATTGGCATATGAGTTTGTGTGAAATAAAATTATTTTAATTTTTCAAGTTGTATTATTATTTTTTCATGTCTAATTACATGAAAAAATTCCAAACTACAAATTCCTTCCCGAGGTTGTTAAAATTATTATTGAAGATGTTTTGAACAGTATTGATAAAGTGTAATGTAGGACTGGTAAATATTTGGTGTGATATTAGAAATAAAGTAGAAAAAGTAAAATTATGATTTAGATTAATTGCAATCGAGTAATATTTAATTCTAACTGTAATTAAGACCTGTCTGATCTAGGTACATAATAATAGGATATAATTATGTAGTGTTGTTTGAAATTCTTATGCTTTTGGGATAGAAAATATGGAAGAAATAAGGTGGTTGTGAAACATGAAGAAAAAGATGTATTTTAAAATAAACTCAAGTTATTTATTTACATAAAGTGCATCTGATCAGCACATAGTGTGCGCATAGTGTAGAATTTAATTAATTTCAACATGGGACGGGCACTAGTCATTTTGCATTTGTTGGCTTTGTACTATCACCATTGAGCTTTGATATTAAGTGCTTGAAAGTAATGTCAATATGATTTATTAAAGTAAAATTATCATTACTCACAATAAATAAAAACATACTTAACAGCATACAATCACATGAAAATAATATAAGAAGTATAATCATGCAGAGATTATAGCTTACAAAGGCAGAATAAAAGTGGAATGAAAGCACCTATAGTTATAAACACTGGGACTAGCACAGAGCTCTCGTCCATAGAGTATGGGTCTGGCTGTTTGGGCCCACTGGCACGCCGAGACTTAGAACTCTTCTCTTCAACCTCATCTCTAGGTTCATCCGTTTCATTTTCTGGCCACACCAATGGGGGCAGTTTAGGCACTTCATCAATAGTGCCTCTCATTACATATAAAGCATTGATTTTTGGATTATCTCTATAACCTTTAATGAATTCTACCTTTATTTTGCCACCTCTTATATCAGACTCTTCCTCATTGTAATACAGTTTTCCATTTTTGATTGAATAAGGTATATACTCATCATGGGCAACACCACGGCTTACTTTGTCAAAAATGTCCAAGTCAGCAACGATGGTGTGGTCTCCATTTAAAACTACATCAAACACTTTCATGTTGGGTGCATTGAAGTACACTTCACTGAACTTCAACACTAGCACGTAGTCGCCGTCCCTGTTCGCTGGGATATCGTAACCGAACGTGCTGTGGTGGTATCTCTCAGTTTGATACAGTATTTCGTCTTTTGGGTTCACTCTACCGATCATAACCAGTTGTTTACCATAATCAGAAGCGGTACCGATTCTTCCTTGTAAAGGATCCTTTTCATAATGTATGCCATAAATATCAGTATGGGCTGGTCCACCGGCGTTTATGGCGTAAATTATTTCACCCAAACCGGTAGCAGTTTTTAAAACAGAAATTAATGAAATACCGATATAAAATATCAACTGACACATTTTGTACGACGGCGACTATCCTTGTTGAAGAATAAGAATGTAAAATCACTTATGACACAAGTTATTAAAATGCCACTTGTATTACTGAGGTAATTGATACATTATTTATTTATTGTAACTTTCCTTTTACAGATGAAAATTGACAGAATATCCAACAGCCGGCATTCGGCAAACCATGCCATGCCATTGCCAAAATTCTTACTCTTGTAAATCGATTTTTTTATTATGTTTGTAACGAATGGAACCAAGTCATTTGGGCCCAGTAGTTTTATGAGTTCATAGAGTTTACAGCGACAGTAGCGCAACCCTGTATAATTTTGGATGGTTTAAGGGTGTTAGCTTATTGTAGTAGTACAAGATATTTTTGATGAAAAAGACTCATAAAAAACCTTTTTATGAGCGTGGCCAAACTCGGAACTAACGCTGAGTTCCGATTTTGGCCACGCTCATAAAAAACCTTGAAGCCTTGTATTTTTTTTTTACGTTCGCTTCCATTCTTATTTGTTTTCAGTCTTTTTCATCAAAAATATCTTGTACTACTACAATAAGCTAACACCCTTAAACCATCCAAAATTATACAGGGCTGCGCTGCAGGGCTGCTCATAAAAAACCTTTTTATGAGCATGGCCAAACTCGGAACTAACGCTGAGTTCCGATTTTGGCCACGCTCATAAAAAACCTTGAAGCCTTGTAGCATTTTGTTTTGTCAATAAAATTCCCATGGAATTGGTATCTACAACTGGAATGCTTACAATGACAAGCACCGAAGAGTCGGTCTTGAAAGAGAAAACTGATCTGTAGTGTGTCCTTTTGTTAACCATACATTTACACTAGACAGCCACAACCACAATCAGTAGTCGCACCGGCCAACGAGCCGACCAAGTGCGCAGTTCATATCGGTTTCTATAGTTTCCCTGGTCAGTGCGACCACGTAGTCATGGTCGCAGCCGTTTAGTGCATGATCATCAGTGATAAAGTTGAAAATCTATTAAAGAAATTTGACTGATTGTAGTAGGTTGATGTGTTGGCGTCTATACATAACATTATTAAGAGGCCATGCACGAAAACGACTGATTTTGTTAAATTTTGTTCATTAGTTGTAAAAAAGGTAAAAGTAATTTTAAACAAAACTATTTGTATTTGAGAAGTCAAGTTCTTTGTTTTGTGTGGCTGAAAGGGATTTTTCTAATAAGTTATTCATTCGTTACTCGTTAGTCATTAAGTATTTATGGAAAATCAGAAATATTCGCAACAAGTTTTCCGAAAAATGACGCGAGACTGACGTTTGATCACTTTTTTAAAAGAAACTACTTTTGATTTTGAACATTTAAAAATATCATCAACATCGTTATATTGTCTACTTGCATGTGGCTGAACCACTTTTTACAATTTCAATACAAAACAAAGCAGAACTATAATTATTTTTTAATCCCTGTCGACCTAGCTTAATGGTAGATCCATACACAATAACGCCACACCGTCGGTCAGCCGGCGGCCATACCGTCAGTCGGCCGGCAGCCTGCCATTGCAGACGGCCATTTTGCCAGCGAGGCTGCCGCACCGCGCGGCAGCGGGGAACAGATACCTATCATCCATTTTTGTCTCCAGTATCTGCGTACAACTCACTTTACCGAAAGTCACAAGACAATTAGACCACTGAGAATTTCGTTGGCGTCTGCCGGCGGCGCTTATGGCTTTTTTGGCGCCTTTGCTTGTGGTCAAGCCGCAGGCAGTGGTTATGTGGATCCACAATAAGACAACAGTTTTTTTTTAATGAATAAATGAAATAGCAGGGCATGGAACCAACAGCATTTAATTTTTATTGTAAGTGTACTTATAAACCTTTTGTTATATTTTATTAACCTTATTTTATTGTCAGTGTCATTTTTATTTCAGATTCGGTTGGACTTGCATTGCATGTAGGTTCTTTTCGCGCGGCGCATAAATTGAAACGAACACCTCTATCTTGTTTCGCCAATACGATTTCCAGCAAAAACAAGTCGTTCTTGAAAGAGAAAACTATTCTGTAGTGTGTCCTTTTCTAATAAGTTGGTCATACATTTTACTTACAAAGAAGGACACGATGGAAAAGCTGAGAATATTACGTTAATAACAATAATTGAAAAGTGATTTTGAGTTTTCATTTACCAGGCAAGTTAATAGGAAATAATATAGTAATATCAGATAGAATCTGTGTTGTGGGTGTAAGCTGAAATCGTATCCAGCACCCGAATTGCGTAACACACGATCCATCACAATCTGAATCATTTTGAAGGATTTTGCAAATCCAATGCTTCTTATGTTCAAAAAATTTGTATGCTCAAGAACGTAAATAACGCAATGAAAGTTGTTGAATTGTACGCAGGTACTTAACCATAATTAGTTCTTATTATTACGTAGAATGTCCCACAAAATAAGAATATATTATTCTAATCACACTTCTAAAAATAACTCCAAGAAAGTTGTCTATGGAAAGATATTCCACAATCTGCACCCTAATTGCGTAACACACGATCAATCACAATCTGTTTCATTTTGACAATTCAACAACTTTCATTGCGTTATTTACGTTCTTGAGCATACAAATTTTTTGAACATACGAAGCATTGGATTTGCAAAATCCTTCAAAATGATTCAGATTATGATAGATCGTGTGTTACGCAATTCGGGTGCTGGATACGATTTCAGCTTACACCCTCAACACAGATTCTATCTGATATTACTATATTATTTCCTATTTAACTTGCCTGGTAAATGAAAACTCAAAATCACTTTTCAATTATTGTTATTAACGTAATATTCTCAGCTTTTCCATCGTGTCCTTCTTTGTAAGTAAAATGTATGACCAACTTATTAGAAAAGGACACACTACAGAATAGTTTTCTCTTTCAAGACCGACTTGTTTTTGCTGGAAATCGTATTGGCGAAACAAGAAAGACGTTACCTACTAGCAACCAAGAAAAAACGATGTTCAAGGACCTTTCGTATATTTGTGATTTCTTGGAAATCGATAATTTCGATCTGTATAGTAACTATCTAGCTCTATTACTCCCGAAAATATTTGCAGCTTCATGCGGCTTGCGTCTCGCGTCGTCCGTTGTCATGTCGATGGCAGAAAATACAAAGCGTGAACTTAATTCAATTAAGTACTCAAAATGTTTAAATTAGGATCGTTTTCACGGTTTAATATAGGAACATATTTCAAAGGATTTGTTTTTTATTTGAAAGTTACTCAATATAAAAAATACTGATGAAATACTACTAAAAAAATCGTAACATCGATAGCACTAAAACTTAAAGATCATACCACCGCATCACTACACCATAGACGATATCTAGCGGCCATTGTTGTTTGGCAAATTTTGAAATGCGGCATGGCAGTATGGAATTAGTAAGTACTATCATGGCAGCATGGAACTACTATGAACTATTCTATACTATAAAATGAGCATTCTCTGTTTTTACCCGAGCAGTGATTTGCGCTTTTTTAATCTCATCAAAGAGACTTTTTCCTTTTATGTTCTATGGGGGTTTGGTTCCCACACTTTAGTCCTTCAGGTCGACCAGTGTCCGTGGGTACTTCTTGCCTTTTTTATGCCTACTGTGTAAATAAATAAAATATGATAAATTAACATAATATTTCATCAAATTATATATTTTTCACTAAATATAAATCTTAATTTGTCTATTCAAAGTATTATTTTGTGTTTATTATATAGGCTGTTCAGCGGTTTTGCCAGTGCCTTTATTTACACCTGCGCGCGGATCGCTAGTGGATAAAACAAAACCAGCGCCCCATTTTTCATAAATATATTTTGTTGTCGTTTTCGTTTAGTTGTTATAAAAAATACGAAATCTAAAGTATTGTCACAACAGACGTACAAAAGTTTTTAAAAGAAGATTGTCAGTACCTGGCAACAAAGGTCAGTTGAACTTTATAAATCTAAATGTATCATCTCTATAGTTACGTTATTGTAGCATAAGTTCTTTCAACTAGTCTGTTTTTTTCCTCGCAAGTGTGTTGAAAAACGTCGTATGAAATGCGTGTGCATTGATCATTACTCATTACCCGTGATCGGAGTAGGTAGAGCTATTTTGGTTCAATGACTGTTAACGTTGATGTTAATATGTACATTCTCCGGGATTCTAAATGAATCTCCGGGATTCGAAAAATAAATTGATTTTTTATTAACAAGGATAAAAGAAAGCTTGTCTTATGTATTGGCAGTGAGTGCACGACGTTGTCAAGCTAACATCAGCGACGCGTTGCAAATTTTTTGCAGCTCAAGTGTAACGCGCGACATGACTAGTGGAAACAAAAGAATACAATTGCGGGCTGTGCCGCTAGAGGGACTTGATACTTGTTTATACAAAACTGTTACAGAAGATAAAATAAAAATATTATTTAAAAAAGTTTTTCATTTCATTAACCTGAAACGTGTCCGTCTTATACTTACTCGTCGGAGGAGTGGAGGAATATGGTTTCGTTCATAATTCCTTAAGACGTGAATAGCTTTTGACAAAGTAATTTCTAACTTCTTTATATTTCAAATCCCGGGATTCAGGGAGTGTCCAAATTTAGATAACGTATCGCAAGTACAAAAAATAGCTCTACCTACTCCGATCACTGGCTCATTACACATTAAGGCGGTTTTATTCGAGAAGGGTGCCGAGTGTTACACACAGCACACTAGTATCATCATGTACTATTATGTTCTATTACCATGGTGAGTACCTACTACTTTACCAGATTAGGTAGGTATGTTAATTATTATTCAAACGTAAATTCATACAACACATACTAATTTATAAGCCAGGCTAATGCCTGGCACACCTACCTGTATTACCTATAATAATACAAGTGTGACGTCGTTGGGAACTTGCAACTCACATTTTCACAATCATTTTGCTGTTGGGAAATGCAGCCGATATTCAGGGTACCTATGTTTGTGCTGCAGAAATGAGGCATTCGAGTAATTTATAACCTAAGTTGTAGGTAATTACTGAGTAAATTTATTAATGAAATAAACATAATGACAGTCGCATCTCAATAATATATGTATTATGAGAAACAGATTTATGTAAAAAATAATATTAATCTATATTCTAAACACAACGACATTCATAGTATAAATACTTACTAGAAAAAAAGATTTACTTATTGTGCCCCGACTAGGCTCCAAAAAAATTGAAATTCATTTAAATGCGTAAGTATACGTTTTTACAACAAACTCCCAAGCCAATAACTTTAAATCATTTATTAAACAAACTCTGTCAAAAAGGTTTCTATAAAGTTAAAAATTACTTGGACGAGAAAAAGGCTTGGGATTAATTTTATTAAGCTAGGTACTCGAATGTACCTACCCCCAAGCAACAAACTACATATTATACTAAGTGTGTAGAATTAGTATTGACATTTTTATTTTTATTGATTTACATGATATTGTCATGTAAATCAATAAAAATAAAAATGTCAAGTGACGATTATGTGGGTCATATTTTTTGTTTTCTTTCTCTGGCAGTTTATTTACTTTATGTAGGGATGCCAACCCTACTATGTTATATAATATAGTAGGGTTAAGTGCTGGGGTAGGGGCTTAAATACTATATTTAAAAAGAAAAGAAAGAAAATACGTTTATTTGCGGTAATAGAAGGCAGAATACCTTGAAATTATTTCATCAAAATATTCAAGGTTTTTCTTCCAAACAATTAGAAATTGAATTATTTTTAGAAAAAACTATGTTTGAAATTATTTGTTTAACTGAACATTGGTTGAAAGATTATGAGATGCTAATTAATTATATAAATTATAGTGTGGGCAGTTGTTTTAACCGAAAATCTATGCTGCGAGGGGGTTCACTAATCTTAGTTAAAAATTCTATTAAATCTAAGCCTCGTAAAGATGTACTTGATCTGTCGGTTGAACATAACATTGAATTGTCCTGTGTTGAGCTAGATAAGCATGTTATAGTGTGCGTTTACAGACCCCAAATTATCAAAACTACTCCATGTTTGAATCAGTAATGGAAGATGTTCTAGCAAATTATCTGTGGTGACTTCAATATTAATATCTTAGAAAATAGTTCAAATAGCAGTCGATTATTAAGTCTCTTTAAATCATTAAATTTGTCAAATGTGTTTTCAGGACCAACCCCCATAACCACAAATACTGCTACATGTATTGATAACGTGTTTTGTTGCTGCAACTACTTAGATAAAGCCATTGTAAATTATCTCCCTTCTGATCACAGCGGTCAAACCGTTGCTTTCAAGTCCAACACACCATTACAAAGAATTCAGATACAATCTCGACCAATAACAACCAGCAATTTAAGTAGATTTAATAATAACTTAATTAGTAAGTTAAGTATACCGGGTCATATTATAAACAATGTAAATGAATTATATGAGGAATTCTTTTCGGTAGTGCGCACCGAGATCAATAATACTTTAAAAAAGTATACTAAAACCATTTGCCCAATTTTTTTATTCAGTCACTGGGCAACTAAGGGTATTAGGAAAAGCAGGGAAAATTTGTTTGAGCTGTATGGCCTTAAGCCTTATATTTACTCTGACTCTTTTAATAAATACGTTGCTACTTACTCTAAAACTTTTAAAAATACTTGCAAGGTAGCTAAAGCCTTGTACATGAGCAACAAGATCAAATCAGCCGATAATAAAATAAAGACGGTTTGGAAAATTATCAATGACGAAACAAACAGGAATAAAAGACATAATAATGATTTCACATTAGAAACTTCACGTGGTCTCATAAGCACTAACAAAGAAGTTGCTCAAGAATTTGTAAATTTCTTTCCCAATATCCCAGTTAAAACTACTGAATCCTTAAATTCATCGCCCTCGCGTTCTATTGATTTATTAAGAGCAAATGTTTCATCCTGTCCGATTGAATTTAAATTCAAGCATATAAACCCCTTAATAGTACTAAAAGCTTTCAAGCAAATCAAGATCAAATTAACCTAAGATCTATGGGGAATGTCAAATAGCGCCGTACTTAGCCTTAATATTTAATTTGTGTGTGGATCAAGGAATCTTCCCTGATCTAATGAAATATAGTAAGGTAATACCACTTTTCAAATTCGAAGGCAGTAAAGACACTAATAATTATAGACCCGTATCCGTGTTGCCGGTTTTAAGCAAGGTGTTTGAAAAGGTAATGCTTAACCAACTGCTCAATCTTTTTAACACCAATAAAATCTTACATGATCAACAGTTTGGTTTTACCAAGGGACGTTGTACGACTGACGCCGGTGTCACGTTATTAAAACACATATTTACGGCGTGGGAAGAGGCCCAAGACGCCATAGGAATTTTTTGTAACCTCTCCAAGGCATTTGACTGCGTCGACCACGAAACCTTAATCTTGAAACTTGAGCATTACGGACTTGGAAAACTTGCGCTCAGTTTAGTAAAATCGTATTTAAATGATAGACAACAGCAAGTTCAAATAAATGGTGTCAATTCACTCGGTTTAAAAGTAGAAATGGGTATGGATACCACAAGGATCAATATTGGGTCCTTTCCTCTTTTTAGTATATATTAATGATCTACCTCATTTGTTAAAAACTCAACCACAAATGGTGTTATTTGCCGATACTTCCTTAATTTTTAAAATTAATAGACGTGCATCAAATCTTGACGACGTAAATAACGCCCTACAGCAGGTCCACAATTGGTTCACTGCTAATAATTTAGTATTAAATGGTAAAAAAAACTAAGTGCATAAGATTTTCTTTACCAAATGTCAAAAGTAGTAATTGTGAGATAGTATTGAATCAAGAGAAACTAGAATTCGTCGATAAAACTGTTTTCCTGGGGATCACGCTCGACTCAAGGCTTCAATGGGGTCCTCATTTAACATCCCTTTCAGGACGGCTAAGTTCAGCAGCATTTGCTGTGAGAAAAATCCGTCAATTTACAGTTGTAAATTAAATAAAATGTATTGTTTCCCGTGTTTACTTTTCTCAGATTCTAGTAGTTTATGGAATAAAGTTTTTATAATCTGACGAATTCATAAAAAACATGATGTGTGCAGACTGAAAAACATATTCGTAGCTGTTTTATGAGTTCGGGACTCGTAGGAATACAATTATTTTAACAAATTTGCATGAAGTTCTTATTAGAAAAGCTCCGAGATCGAAAGCTCCGGCTCACCCCTCTCATTTTACCGCGCCACACCACTGATTGACGTTATATAGATTAATTATAATTATGTCTAGTCGCAGGATTTCCTATAATATAATCTACTTAGGAGAATGTTCAATAAACAATAATAATAGTAAAGCCAAGCAAAACCATGATAGATGTGAACTATTAGTTCTGGACAAATATTTTACAGTTGCAGACGTTGCGGACTTACGGTGTCCAAGCCAACAATCTATTCTAGTCCTACATGCTCGAATCCTACCTGACTTACTGGTCTAAGTTTCACACTTGTAGTAAATACATTAAGCTTGATACTACATATTTCGATGACTATGTAGAGGCATATTATGGACATTCAAGTTAATTCAGTAAATTCTGTTTAAAACTATAAGTACTTACCAACCTAGTGCTTGATGAAAATCTATTGGCCTCATAACATTAAGTTACAAAAGTTAACAAAGTATTATTTTTCATGTTCAGTGATGTGTTTTCGAAATTTCAATATTGTGGGAGATTAACATTATTTATTAGGCGAATTATTAATGGTTTCGACTTTTCCCCCCGACTGGGCTCGCACTCAGCAGAAATTTTTAATAACACACTCTCGTTTGATATTCTTTGAGTTTGGACTTCGGGTTTGATATATGTATAGTGGATGGTAGGTAGGGGAGACCGAGGGGTTTTGACACAAAGGTGATTTGAAACAACACTGATTTCGCGAAATTTAAAAACGTTAGCGATCTGGCACCGACAAAAATCAGCCGCTCCCCACCACCCGCTGGGCCCCGCAGTTCGCGTCCATGCCTCAGACACGCGGTTGAGTCGTTGTGGCTGCCACGTCGCAAAAATCGTGAAAAGTAAGTTTTTAACGTTTTTTTAAGATACCTGTATTTTGATAATGGGTTTGTATTTTAGCTTGGGTTTTAAATGTATCGAAAGCTCATTAACTAACGATTGAAACCATGGCGCTGGTAAAACTAATTTCTATGTGTTTTGCTTCTGGATTTTTGGTTGTATAAAGATTGGCAGGATTTTTCTCACTGAGGGGATTTGAAACAGACTGTTTCAACTCACCTCGCTTAAGTTTTGTATGGGTGAATGCTAATACGGTGTGGTTTATGCTTTTTTTTTTTGTTAATTTTGTTTCAGTATGCCTACTGATTATAAAAGGAAGACAGATAGAGCTATGGCGAGTCGCGAAATTTACACATTTGTGAGATTATTGTTACAAATTTAGACTCCTTCATAAGAAATATTAAGACTGATTGTAGTGATTCTAAACGACTGAAAATTGAGTCAGTTTGTAAGAATATGATTGTAGATTCTAAACTTGTTGCTATAATTAATATTATAATTTGTTAATTATGATCGCGTATCATACTACTTAATTATTTAAGAGTTTATTTTCATTTCTTGGGAATTGAATAAGAAGTGATGATTATTTCGTTAAAGATTCAATTAGTTCAGTACAAAATATGTTAGAATGTTTTATTTTAATAAATACCTTCAAATTGTCTCGTCGTTTCCACTTTGCAACCCTTAATTCTACTAAAATATCAACTGTTTCAACTCACCTCGACCCCTGTTTCAACATACCTCGGCATGAGGGGAGTTGAAACAAAATGACTTGTTACATTCAAGTTCATTTTTCACCACAAATTTCATACTTACACGTTCTTTGTGACAGGTATTTGAAAGTGTAAGAAATAAACTATCGATTGGCACTAAACTCATACGATTAGTGTTTGTAGAATTTTGTGTATGAATTAAAATGTCAAAATTGTTTCAACTACCCTCGGTCTCCCCTACAGGTGACTGTGCTAGATGACATGTTACAAATTCTAGTTAATGCTAGAACGGTAGATAGGACTTAAAAATGTAAATAAGTATTACAAGGTAAATTGTACACAGTATAAAGCCTCATGGCATGCCATGGATACGGATATTATTATTCTATTGAAATTGTGAACTACGTACGCTAGGCCAGCTCAAGCTCAAAGTGATACCACTGACGACTTGCGGTCGACTGTACAGTTCTTATTTTACAACAGCAGCGTTTATTTTTACGCGTATTTAGGAACTGCTTAGATTAGATGCCTTTAGGCGTCCGAAGCCTTAAGTGACCCTCGGGAGATAAGAAGCACGTAGTGGTAACGTGCTCACGTGCACCGCAAGGGTTTTGCGGGGTAAACGACTGTTTCCCCTGGGATGTGCAAAAGTAGTCGTAGAGGAGGTCCAAATGGGCGCTCCAGTTCACATGCCGGGTCCATGTATAGTCAGTGGCAAAAGTCTATCAACACCTCAGTTTTTTTTAATCTTAATTATTGAGCCAAATATTAAATAAAAATCGAAACTGATAAAAAAATTAAAAGAATATTAACCAGCTATCACGATTATAATTAATATTAACATTATTAACTAACTAGCTCTATCGTATATGAAATACTAAAATAAAATTTAAGTACTTATCAAATTATTTTGTGTCAATTTAGACGATGTGTTAAGAGGGAAACAGGGCCTGCGAGGAATTTGAAAAATTGGTTTTTGAAGAAACTATCGCCGCGTCGTGTTACCTCAAGTCTGCCTCCGTAGAGTGCGATAGGGACAGCTGCAGCTCAGACCGATTATACCATAAAAAAAAAATTGACGAGATCGACGTTTCGTATTCCCCTTTTTTCTCCTCGAAAACTGAGCCGATTCAATTATTTTTTACATTAAAATTTTTGGAAAGAGTATGTCTAGGTTCCTATCATTTTCTTTAATGTTAAAAACTTTTCGAATTTGTGTGATAGTCCTCTAATTACGGCTGTAAAAATGGGGCATTTATGTAATTATTGGAGGGTCATATTTTCTTTATCAATAAGTTGCTCAAAAAAAGGAAATAACAGGAACGTGTCTACAGCAGACCTTGATTTTATGAAAAAAAAAAATGATTGCTCTACCTACAGGCATATTCAAGAAGAAAACAGGGGATCACATTTGTATGGAGAATCGCCAGCCCTGTTCCCTCTTAAAGTAGCAGTGTTAGGTAATCAACTTTAAATGTCGCTGACCGTACGTGCTGAGGAGACCCGCGGTATGGTTATTTGGTTATTCCGACTCATCGTAAGGCGTCTAACATTATATCCGTATCCATGCCATGACGCTTTTCTCACAAAACAGGTCGTACAAAGTTACCTAACTCATTTCAAGAGCTTCCCATTCCCATGTTCAAGAAAAATCTGACGAATTGGTTATTGGATATTATTCTTTCTATGACATTGGCGAATTTATGGAACACTAAAAAATCCAAGTAATTCTGACATAGTTTTTCATGAAGGTAGTCCATTGGACCATTTCTTGGAAATAAATGCTGAAGGTGGCGCCTCAGTCGTAAAATCTCCAAAATAATTTCGTCTGCAGAAAATTCATCACAGATTTTTGTAAGATTTTAAGCAGAGTTTTAGGCTGAACAACACCAAATGTTATGAGAATGTCATCCTCTGTAACGATGGTCTAGTTCTCCGTAAAACTTATCAAGACATAGCTCTTCTGGTAATGTTAGTCCAGCGTTTTATCACCACGTTGTCACCCCTTGGTGCTTGGCACCCGGGGTGGACCACCCCATCGGCCCCCGTTACGCCGCTACTGCTGCATTTATAAAGATTACCTACATAAACTGCGTCACACGCAAGTGTCTCCTGTGAGGGCAAGAAATTTGCCTCTCCATCACGCGTTCCGCATCCTCTTTCGCGAGCATTACTGCTTCGCAGAAGGAGTCGTTGACCGGTGCCGTTTCACGAGGGGTTGGTAGCTAAAATGTTCTATTTAGTATCTCCCATAGACGTATAAAAAAGGTCGGACAGATTCTCGCTAACAAAAAACTGTGTCACTCAGAGTCAGCCAGCTCGCTGTACGTACAGCCGCTTTACGCACACATTCACACAATAGTCAGCCATATATGCGCAAACGTCAAAACAGGCGATACGTCTCTGCGTCGAATTTTGTTTTTAAGATACAGCATGTCTTTTGTGGTGAAATGGTGTAAAAACCGTAGTGATCGGAAAAAAAAAAACCAGGAATCACGTTCCATAGGTAAATGAATATTTCAATCATTTAATTCCCGATTTTATACAACAAAATCAATCTTCATTCACCAAATTCGTCACAAGGCCAGTGCTGCCAATATTCACGTGTGCAAATTACCCGAAACATGGGAAATTAATATAAACTATAAAGTGTGGAAGATGTACTAGTTTGCTATAGTGTATTGTAATATTTCTGACCTATTTTATTATGTTTTTATTAGAACGGGAGTAACGGGTAGAAATCGTCACGGAACGAAATAGCGAAAGTGTTTAACGACACGACGACGACGTCGACGCGCCGCCACAGCGCCGTTGCCGCGCCGCGTAACCATGTAGACTGAGCCGTCACCGCGTCGGCGTATTTTGCCATTATGCGAGCCCTACCACAGCGCCGGCGCCGCTTGATTTTTCCATTCTAGGAGCCCTACCGCAGCGCCGCGCGCCGCCACCGTCGCGGATTGTAGAGTGATATGGCAAAATCAATCGGCGGCGATGCGGCGGCGGCGACGACGCGGTGGCGGCGCGGCGACGGGCGTCGTGTCCCTGAGTACTTATGACCCTCCATGCGACATTCTCTATGAGAAAGTGTGAATTTGGTCAAAATGAAAATCCAAGATGGTAGCTGCGAGCCGTGCTCCCCGGCTCCTTAGCCCAGGTTCGCACGGACGTATTTTTATCGCGACGATTTTCTTTGGTTCACTGGATTTTCAACTCTCGTTATTGAGCCGAGTAATGAGAATCCAACAAAGCGCATCCAGCGCGTATCCCAGCACGTCAAATAGCACACTGTTGGATATTCAACTCTTGGCGCTAAACAGAACGTCGAAAACCCAATACGAAAAAAAATACGCCTGTGCGAACCTGTGCTTAAACAGTAGGTTCAGTAAAAATTTAAACAATTAAAATATTTTCAATAAACTGTGTTTTGTTTTGTTTTTTTACTTTTATATTTTCATAACAATATTGATTCTTACCATTAAACCTTTTGAAATGGCACGGTATAATTCTGTCTACACACGACTTGTATTTGTCTTAATAAAATAAAGCAATAATAAATGGGTAAATTTGGTTTACATGGCAACCCTAAATTCACTCACACATAAATTGGTCGCCGCCATTACGGGACACAGTTTTGTCTTAGCGGGAGTTCCGTCCAACCTTTTTTACACGTCTATGGTATCTCCATTGAAAATAGTTGTACCCCTGACGTTTCGCAAAAAAATGAAAAATAAGGTTTTGGTAGAAGTTAGAAATGCACAATATACATCAAACAATTGTACCTAAAACCCTAGGAATAAATACTAAATATTAACACAATAGCGTGCACCAAACGGCCACAATGTTAAATTGAAAATGGCAAGACTTAAACCTAAAAATTCAGCAATCAGAAAAAAGCTATTTTAGTGTGATTCTTTTATCCTTAAGAATTGTACCCATTTCACCCTACACAAAAACGTAATTAAGTTACAGAAAGATGCAATACTGTAGGAGAAAACAGCAAATCAAAATCAAACTCACCATAACCAACGCAGACTTAGCAATATTTGTATTATCTAGATGTGACAATCAAATTCGATGTACTGAACTATCTTGTGATGGTTGTAATTACATTATTATTCTAACAGAAATAAGTTTCCAGAACTGTTATCAGGATAAGGGCAAACTGTATTGACTTATTAATGTGAATCCGCAGCTGTAGCTGCGAAATTAAAATTTTCTTACGATTTTTGCAATTTGCAGGTCAGTGTCAGGTTGTATTTTGATCAAAATATGATTCGCGACTATAACAGATATAATCATAAGAATCACAAATAAAACTCTCTAAGTTAGATTTGTTCCATAAGAACTTTTCCATAAGAGATTAGTTCTTACGGAACAAATTTACTCTCACTAATCAAATCTCTATCTACCGCGCTGCAACATCAACATCAGACCAGCTCCTAAGTACTGTAGAGGCTTTACTCCATATAGTTTTAGAATAAAACCTCCGCCAGTTTATTATATATGTAATTGGCAGATTGGAGATTTAGGATTAATTTAGATTAAGAATAGGAAAAATAGTTGACAGTCCCCCCCCGGGCTGCCAAGCGGGCGATAAAAAAAATAAAATGTAATAATTAAATTCATAAACACAATATAGTTATCAAAGTTCTACTGCAAACAGACTCGCGTAGAGTCTACACACCATATAGATGTATGTGTCGGAGATGGATTGTAGAATCCGCTGTTTTACATAACCGCTAGCCGTTTTACAAAACAGCTCCGTTATGTAAAACAGCTGAACGACGTTTAGCGATTTTCCATAATTACTGTAACATAAACGCAACGCTAAACGTCGTTCACACGCAGAATTGCATAAACGTTTTTCATTTATCAATGCAGCGGGTCAACGATAAGAGGTTATGTTACGCAGCGTGAAATGAAACGTCACATTCGTGCCGATTCCATTGTACACCGAACTAAACTATCACTAAAATTCCTTACTTTTAGCTATGAGGATCTTAAAGCTATTCTGCAAAAATAAATCTCTAAATTTAAAATTAATTTTGATACAACTAAAATTGAATTTGACAATCGCGACTCCACGTACTTGTTTGCCCTACCCCGTGATTTTTTTTAAGAGCCGGAGGATTTTTAGTCTAGTTTAGAGGCATTTGTGACAAGAGAATCGACGCC
This sequence comes from Xanthia icteritia, assembly GCA_949128155.2. NCBI lineage: Eukaryota > Metazoa > Arthropoda > Insecta > Lepidoptera > Noctuidae > Xanthia > Xanthia icteritia. Next base: position 12,586,611 of record OX421941.2, read on the forward strand.
ATTGTAGATTTGTTCTAAATTTTACCGCTCGTCTGTGTCAAGTCAGAAATAAATAAAACGAGTAATATGAGTAAAAACAGTGATTATAATGAAAATTTTACTAACCTAACCTAAACCAATTGGTCGTGAGCGAAAAAATTAACATTTTACAGGTTTATTAATTTACTAGTGTTCGCCCCACGGTTTTGCCCACGTGGAACTGCTTATACACTATACAAAATCTTCGTCAGGGCCTTATATATTTTGTAAACATCTCCTTTGTAGGAATGCATCGATCATGAGCGAGTTAATACTCCGACTCGCACTTGGCCGATTTTCGGGTGGCTGTGACCTCAACCTTTTTTGAGGGCTGGATCCGCGCCTGTTACATGATTACACCAAGCCATAGGAATGATGGAGATGGCAATATAAGGAACGAAAAAAAAAATATCCGTTATAATTTAGTTAATCAAATAATATATTGCCTGTTATTAATGTGAGTCAATACAGTTTGCCCTTATCCTGATAACCTTCTTTTAGAATAATAATGTAAGTTACAACCATCACAACAAGATAGTTCAGTAGGTACATCGAATTTGATGGTCACATCTAGATAATACAAAGATTGCTAGATCTGTGTTGGTTATGGTGAGTTTGATTTTGATTTGCTGTTTTCTCCTGAAGTATTGCATGTTTCTATAACATAACTACTTTTTTTGTGAAGTGAGAAATGGGTACAATTCTTTACGATAAAAAAATTACACAAAAATAGTTTTTTTCTGGGTGCAGAATTTTTAGGTTAAATTTTTGCCATTTTCAATTTAATATTGTGGCCGTTTGGTGCGCGCTATCGTGTTAATAGTTAGTATTCGTAGGGTTCTATATAGGTATATTAAAAATAATCTTTTTTGTTTTTCATTTTTTTGCGAAACGCAAGAGGTAATATTCTTTTCAATGAAGGTACTAAATAGAACATTTTAGCTACCAACCCCTCGTGAAACGGCACAGGTCAACTACTCCTTCTGCGAAGCAGTAATGCTCGCGAAGGAGGATGCGGAACGCGTGATGGAGAGGCTAATTTCTTGCCCTCACGCCCCTAGCCGCCACAGGAGACGCTTTGGGCGTCGGGAATCCCAGGCCGATTCCCGGCTACTGTAAGCGCAGGCCTGCGGACGGTGAGCAATGGGTAGCTCGCCGTCCGATAAGGACCAGGCCCTGGTCGACGGCGCGTTGTGTTCCAAGCGCGCCTCAAAGAGATGTCAGCACAACTGACAGGGTCCGTTAGCGTCAATGCCTGCCGGGGTCGCGGGAAAGTCCGAAAGGGATACCGTGGCCCCTGGCAACATACAGGCAACTAAAGGAACACGGGTGGGTTTAAGTCAGTAAAAGTCTGACACGCCCTCCCGCTCCGCCCTGGGCGGGAAAAGTTACATGAAATATCCCACACAAAAAAAAAAAAAAAATATGGCGGTCTTGTAGTCTCCAATCTTTTAATTTTTTGTGAATATTTGTAACCGTGAACAAAAAATTAAAATGCTTGGATTTTAAAACCATCAGAATTTAGATAAACATATCCGATTTTATTTTCACGGTTTATAATGCTGTATTCGCTAAGAAAACCTACGTTTCAAATTAGCCCTCCGCGAGGGCTCCCGGCATTCCATATGCCACTAGGTGAATCCTCCAGGAGGGCTCCCGGCACTGAACGTGTTAAACTATATTCTAACAAATTCTGATTCTGATTCAGAAGGATTTTATAGCGATATCGCTTTGCTTCAAGACCTAGTCATGCAGTTTTAGTTGTCTCACTTGTTACATTGTTTCGAGCTCCACATAACTCGTTCCCTTTAACGCAATCTAATTTTGAAAGCTCTGTGTTCGGTTTATCTCCACCATTTTGAAAGTTTCTTGTGGTTTGGACTAGACTAGGGATAGCCTGATTGTGGAGTAACGATGCGCGTGAAATTTATTTTAATGCTTTTTCGATAGTTCTGTACTTACTACTAAATAATCGAGAGATATTATCGTTTTGAAAACGAGAGCATCATTTAAGGATTCCCTATACATAAATATCGATAAGCGTCGTCGATTACACACTTATACTTAGTATTTATTACGCGACTTCATTGCTCGCTTATAGTGATAGTGTTTCGTTATTTTCCGTCAGTTCCAGTACCCACCTAGACCTACTAACTACAAAGTCGATGATTGATGTCGTCGGGCGGGACAGTAAGGACGTAATACGGTTTAATGTATGTTATTGTACGAAAATATAGATCAAGAGGACCGCGTTAGTTGGTATACGTGCCATGTGGTGCAAAATCATAATATTATCTCGCACTCCCTACACAAGACGGTAATATATTGGCAGTTTGAAACCAATCGTCTCTTTGGTGAAGTGATGGCGTAGCTGCTGTGCGTGACAATAGATTATTTTACTAAAGGATATTTCGGCTTCCTCTTTTAGATCATAGCATCAGACGTCACAGGCGTGTTGAAACAAATTGGAACCACTAGGTACATAGAATCTAAACTTCATGATTAATTCTAAACCATGGATTGAATTTGTTTCAAATAAAAATAAAATCAAACTTATTTTAATGTTCCTTTCCTTCAGAGGAAGACATCGGAATAACAAAGTGCATTAGGTACATTCCTCAGTGCTGGACGTAGTACCTCTACAAGATTTCAGGCCAGCGCAATGCTTGTTTGATATACTTACGTAATTCACAAATGGCGAACCCAATAAGTTGGAATTTCGATCAGAAGTAACAAAGAGAAGTCAGTTACAAAGAATTGAGGGCAGAAATAGGGTTTCTTCGAATTCTGGAAAGGCGAGTGATTTAGAGCGATATGAAATGTGGAGCCAAGCTTAAGGAAATTATAGTTTTGGGCTTAACTGTTATATAGAGTTAAGAAGATAGGTAGTACCTAGATACGAAAGAAGGCCCAGTTATTACTATTCATTTTATAAATAGAACTTGAAAATATGTAAATCATTCTCCGATTAATACTAAAAGCTTCGTGGTGGATGAATATTAAAGTGTGTAGGTAACTATTAAGGTTGTTTTTGAAGGATTTGCAAATTATGCAAATCATGAAGAAAAATCACTGACGACGCAAATATAACGGAAGCAATCCTGAGTTATTCGCTTCAAGAGCGAGGCGAGGCTCGTTTTGATAAATTATTGAAGCTTTTTGTGACTTGACCATAGTTATGGGGATTACGGTCGGAGGCGCCGCGACGTGCGACGCGGCCGGAGCGCTAAGTGGGCCAAAGTCCGAATCTAACAATGGGATTATGTCGACCCATGAAAGCCTGACACCAATAAAAATGAATTCCGGAGTTAAATTTTTCAGCAAATGGTCCCTGTATTTAATTCGTTAACGTTTTAATTTTGCTTACAAGTAGGTAAACGGACATTTGCTGAATTTCGTATTTGTCTTGAGTTTTTACTTAAGTCTATCAAGGGCATTCTCATTATACCGACCTTTTTTGTTATTCGTATTTCTCTAATAGCAGATTTCCCTGCGGATCCTCATTAAGATTCCTTTCTATGAAATATTTCATATTTAAATTTGTTAAATAGCTGTTAAATCTGTCTAAGTTTACTGTTGGTTAGAATTTCATGTCACTTGTATGCTTGTGAACTATGTGTAAGTTTAATAAATAAATTTAATTTGAATTTATAGTAAGAACGATTTTTATGGAAATTTTTGCACACAAATACGCGTTTATATAAGGTACCTTTAAACTTCTTATAATTTAAAAACATAACATAGGTAAGTACTTTTCAGCTTAATTTAATACCTAAATACCTTTTGTTACAGGTATATGTAGCTTAAGAATTACTGTGTTTAGCCCTAGAAATAATTTGCATTCTGCTCACAACAGAACGTCGTTTTGTAATTCCTGCGGCAAACGGATATCAATTAGGCGAAATACTTGGAACATTTTAGGGGTAAAAATCTAGAACCACAAATCTATTGGTGAAAACAATTTGAAAACCTTTTAAAATCTGTTCATGTAGAAAGCATGATAATAATCGGTACTGATGTTGCAACCCGCAGAACAGTTCGAGTCAGTTATCCAGGAGGCTTATGTCTAGCAATAGCAATTATAGGCCGTTTGATGACGATAATGTAGATGATAACTGAAATATTTACAAGATGAAGTACGTAATGTACCTATGTATCGCTAAGATTTAGCCTCTAATGTCTCTCTTTCGGTTTTCCTGTTAAACCTTAAACATCTAATATTTTGTTGTTTACTATGAACACATACAATAACATAATCATTGTGTAAAAAACAAACAAACTGCAAGGAAAGGATTTCGTTCGAAATAGCTAAGTACCTATTAGGCCTTTACTTAAGTATATGACACCTACGTACTCGTACACAGTCACTTTTCGTGTCTGCTGTGTGACCGCTTGTCTGTGTGTGTAACTGCACAATGGTTTTGTATGCGGTTTTTACCATCATTTAAATCATTTATTCTGGAAAGTTTAGCTTAGATATAGCACAGAAATTCTATGTTTTGACATGTGGCCATAGAATCCGTTTGAAGCAGCGGCGGGTCGCCGATAGATTAAAAATAAGCAGAATATTTACAAAAAAATAAGTTTAAGTAATGGTAAGTACACATTAAAATGAATAAAATATTTGTAGATTTAGATCGGTTACATATTTGCTGGCTGAGTTTCTATGCCAGACATACATCGATGCTGTGAACGCAATCCATTCGCAAACGAACATTAGGTAAATGTTTACGCTTCTTGCTATTAAAGAACCCAGTGATTTGTTTAAATAAAGTACTTGTTTGTGCATAGCAGGGGAACATTCAAAGCGTTCGCTGTCTGAAAACTTATGAAAGAATGGTATTTTTAAGAACACTTGTTTGGGAAAGTGCTGAAACGTCGCTCGCCGCGTCGCGCGTCAGCCTCGGGCCCGGTGCTCGCTGTACCGCCGATGTCGTACCGCGCGCATTATGGCAAACATGCTTCAGTGGACAATTCTATCAATGTCTCCTGTCGCTTATAGAAAAGAAATGTTTTCAAGAATTCGTTTCTAAATATAGATTTGGAGAGCTTTTTGTATAATAATAATACTGTCATGGCGGCATTTTTAAGATAATGTAAATATGAATTAAATACATATATCTCCAATAGAGTAGAGATAGAGTTCACTAGTTTAATCTGAATAACTAAATAGCTGTGAATTTTGCTATGTTAGTAACACTAGTACTGTTTTATATAATCTAAAAACGACATCATCTATATTAGGAGACTCCGTTAATTATTGACTAGGTGAAACTAGACAAGGAACTAGAGATTTCTCTTAATATTACTTCCAATAAAGATAAACAACTTCGTAAGTGATGTTACCTACTAAGTCTAAATGAACCGGAGTTATTCGGGTATTAATACTAACACCTACACAATTACTTGCGTGCACAACAGGAAGTTGGGGCAAACTTACATAATACGACCACAAGTACCAACATGAACACGCTCCAGTTAAATTGAGTTGTACGCGATACGTCTTCGAGTGGCAGGCGACTGTACGAGCCACCCCGAGTCACCCCGAGCCACCTCGAACAACCGCGAGCCAAGATTCAGACTAAAATTCATATTTCATGAATACTGTATGACATGTCATTTCAAGTCGTCGACATAGGAATGGTATATATGTATGTAAATCGATTATTATGTACAATGTTGATTAGGATAAACAGTTACAACTATTTAGCTTCAGCTCTCATTTTACTCTTGCTGTTCCACTTCGTGCCAAGCGTTACTGTCATGACAATCCTTCGTAAGTCATACCTACAGCTTTGTTATCAGTATGCTATATATATATATATCGACATGTAAAAAGCGTTTTATTATGTTGCTACCATATTCTACAGCCTGCAGTTGATATGACGGCTTAAAAATAACGGAGAAGTAGAAGCTTATGTAAACCATAATATACCTACGTATATAATTGTCTAATGCCCGTTTTCACCTTCACTAAGTGACACTTAAATGAATCCCTAAATACTTTTATTTAGGGATTCATCACTGCAAAAATCCAACAGTGAACTTTTGCACTGCTGGATTTTCAACTCTCAGCGAGTGAGCCCAGCGTTGACAATCCAACAGTGCACTTTTATTAAGGGATTCATTTAAGTGTCACTTAGTGAAGGTGAAAACGGGCATTAGGGACTTAATTTCACAAAAACGTCGCATAAAGTATAAGTCACACTCAAGCTTGCTTGATTAATTATAGTAAATGATGCTAATTGTGTCGCTGATTGCTGAGAGAACAAAGCTCGGAGCTAAGTAATGTGTCAGACTCTGGGCCGGAAATTACGATCTCTGTGTTTATTCTTTTGTTAGCAACAGTACCTTCTAATGCCAGTAGGCAGACGAAAACAACAGAAGCTACCTTTTATGTTCTTTTTTCAGTAGTTAATGGACGGTTATGACTGAAGCTCGGTTAAAATTTATCTACATTCACGCCTGCAAGTTATGAGCTAGCAACCTGTCTCTACGGTATAATCCAACACTTACTGCTAAACGTGGCTTACCTCCAGTGTTTACACTTCCATCTTGAAAGCTTTCAGAATACCGGAGTTTACTTTAATTTGAAACGAAATAAAATAAATAAGCTTTCCTACTCATGTTTCTATATTGACTCCCACACTGCCTGGAGAAAACTGAAATGAAATGTTTGAAGATGATTGATATCTGAAAAAACTAGCCGCTATTGATTCAATTTATAAAAATAGATTAGACTATTATGTACTCAAGAAGGAATAGTTCGCTTGAAATTTTTATTTTGTTCCAATGTAAGGTGTTCTGTAAACCAATTCGTTAAGCTGGTAGAAACAATGATGATCCCACAGGCTAGGTACTAAACATTATGAAAATACCCGACCAAAACGAATGGGATACTCAGCGCTGGTCAAAATCATATTGGTGTAAAGTTGGCCAAAAGCTATTGGCTGCAATACTCCGAGATACCTGGATTTTAATGGTCACACTACTCAATGATTTTGAAATAAACAGTAACCTCTTTTCTAATAGATTTAAACTTTAAGTTACGGCTACGTAACTTATATCAATTAAGTGTGGCAGACGTGTGGGTGAACTAAGCGAAGCTATCGGGCCAAGAGTGGCCGGCACGACGGATATTAAGGTGTATATTTCACGTTTTACAGCTCCGGATAGTGGAATCGTTCCGGACACAGCTTGGCAGGTTAACAAACAACCCTTAAGCTTAACAATTTAGGATGAAAGTTAAGCCACTTTATCCATAACATCATTTTCTTTGGGGGTGCAAAGCAAAGCGGAATCGCCTACAGTTCGTTAACCCCTTCACAAATTATTTTCTTTCAGTGTATTTATGTTGTGCTCGCAAAGACCAAGCGTCCGGTTAAATTGGAAGTCAACCCCAACATAGTTAGGAAAAGGCGAGGCAGATGATGATGTTGTGCTTGGAAAGATTTTCTGGCTTTCATCCTAAAACCGACGACGTGTATAATATTACGATTATGTATGTGTCGTGGCCAGATCTTAAAATTGATCATTTCATGAAATGAACATCATTCACTGGTCACATCATGATGTGGTCAGGCCAGATCATTGAATACTCAACGTTCCATGATTTGAACAGTTAAACGCACGACTACTTCATGATGTGGCCAAACATTAGTGATTATATTGTAAAATAGTTAGATTATCCACCGGTAGAGGCGTTGATGTTGCTGAGTTTTTGTTGTGCATCATGGCGGCGGCATACAACAAATCCAACAAAGTAGGGTGACCACGCAAAAAAGGTCGATAGACTCTTATTATGTTTCCAAATATTATATTATAGAAAGCGACTTTACTTGACTATTTTTACTTCACCTTACATTACCACCCCTACATTAATGATATGGCCAAACGTCGACTGACATATCATTAAACGTTGACGTTTAAATGATATGGCCAATGTTAGCTGGCCATTTCATGAAATGGTCAATTCTAAGATCTGATCATATTCATACAGTAAGTCATTTGCGAGAAAGGCTAACTGAAATAAAATTGAGTTTAAAAATTATCATATTGTCTCACAAAAATGTATAGAACATTTTCCAATATTTGTAAATCAATAAAATATAGGTTTTTTTTTTGTATGTCCATCGATATTTTCGTCAATTGTGGACCGATTTTCATTTGGTAGAGGAAGCTTGCGCGGTGGTCACATATAAATGTTATTAATTAGCTTGGGCAGTTTTTGAGTTAGCTTCAATAATACGTATTTTTCGCACTTAGCTTATTTTATTCACTGGAAACAGAATAAAAGAATTTAGAACACACCAATATATTCGACCTACATCTCAATGCTATATAAACTCCTTGCGAAAAAATACTCCATACAAACTCCTTGTGCAAAGAATACTCGACATACAAACTCCTTGTGCAAATAACTCTTCGAGATCACAGTCGAAAATGTCGACCAATCAATGGTCGACATTTTCGACAAGGAGTTTAGCATTAGAATAAAAACTGTTTTGTGTTCTTTGCTGTCACTAGTAAATTGGCGTAATTTTGAATACTGTAAGTTGTACGAACACAATTTTTTCCAATTTAAATGTGCATTTTAAATAATTTAACCTTGTGAAAAAATGATGATGTGATTAAATGTCCATTTTCGCTTAAATCTTTCTTTTTCTCGAATTCATGGTATAAAGTATGCAACTCTTGAATAAAACGGATTTATATCGAGGGCCATGCATCACTCGCGTTGCTCAGGATTCTAACACTTGAATCACTCCCTACGGTCAAATTCTAAACCAAAGACACCGATTTCCGAAATTAAAGTAATTTTTCACTTTATTGTGTTTTTTTGGAAGTCAGTTGTTTTTTATATTTATATATTTCATCTCTGGTATTGCTAACTGAAAGAGTAATAAAATTGGATACTTGCTTGGTAAGTGCTATATCACTTATCAACAGTCATCACCGTTGCCTTTATCTAACTATGTATTTTGGTACTAGCTTTTAGTCTATCTAGTAGACTATTTTGAATGCTATGAAATTCCAAGCACGGTAATGCTATCAAAACATAATCTAAATTCACTTTGATCAATGAATTTATATCTGATGCCTAAAACTATCGCTCGACGGTAGATTTTAGTGGAACAACCAAAAATAATATTACTTTCAGACTCTCGCGTACTAACTCATGTTTTTGAGCATAAAAGGTATTGTTCTTGTTCATAGTATTGTTTCAGCTAACTTTGCTTTTTGGGACTTTTCCTTCGGTTACTTTGTCTATTACTAAATTGTTTAGTGGGTTTATATGTAGAGGCATGAGGAACAGGATGTAAAGTTCACTCATCCTCTATAGAAAAGGGAGGATCCTCCGATCCGACGGCTGTTGTGTTTGATGGGCAACTGCCCGACGATTGATGTCGAGAAGTTATATATATGCTGATCGCGCAGTGAACCCTGCTTGCGCGATGCAGGCTTTCGCGTGACGTCAGTGTGTGATGCGTAGTTCGCATGTGGCGATGTAAATGCCGCCACAAGCTATATAAAATTAAGGTGATATGGATTTGATTACCAAGATGTGAAAGAGTTTTTGTAAAGTCGTTTAAGTGAGTTATTATTATGTAAGCAATTTTTTTTTAACAGGAATCTTCTATGTATACTTCTTTCTCAATATTTTGTAACCATATTTTGATTTAAAAGAGTGTTCAAATCAACTCAAATCATTTATTTGCTTAAAATGTAGGTACACAGATATGATATTATTTTTATAAATGGTCCCGATGGTTCGAGGAGACTAGCTGCATCTTTCTGACTGACCGAACCCTTGACAATTCAAAAGTGCCTGAATTTGGGTTATTTGAAATAAATGCTTTGAGTTGAGAAATAGACGAGGGCACCTACTTCTTTATCTTTTTAAAATTATCAATATTTGCATCGCCTCATAGCAAAACAGAGGACGAGGACCTACTTAATATATTGGAATACTACTACACTATTGTAACTATACCTATGATTAAAAAGAAAGCATTCTGATTCTGAGGGCCTACATAATGTAATATGAGCCAAAGATATAAAAAAACGAAAACGGGTGGGTCGCAAGTGACAAGTGAAACGGTCGGTAATCCGGTGTGTATCAAGAGATTGAGAGTCGTGCAACCGCTACATTGGTTTCAGTAAGCGTACGCTCGACGCTCCGTCCAACCAGTCAGTATGGGGCGGGCCGAGCGGTAGCACGCGGTACTTGACTCGCCTTTTTCGCTTTCCGCTAAACAGATACGATATCAACGCTCCGTAAAAAGTTATAATGAATTATTTTCATGCATTTATAGTTATTCCAGTGACACTGTTAACGTTAAAACACCGATATCAGAACAAATATTAAGAAATGAAGTTAATTCAATGCTAAATCTGTAATGTTTTTTTAATCATTGTGATGATGAGAGATCCCATTTTGTGATTTTAAAATAACAATTGAAGAATTCCGCGTAAGTATCTTTTCCTCGTTATTTGTGTACTAACGTACAAAATTTATTTTTAATATCTTAGAAGTTTTCCACGCACTTTTCAATTTCGTTTTTCCACAATCCCACGGTGTGATCCTCATGGATATACATTAACATGTTTCAGTAATCTACGTGTTTTATTAATTCATTGAAGTTATTTAATGTCAGTATATTTATTTATGTTAGTACCATACGCAATCAGCTGTCTGTTAATAGTTATTTATGCAACTGTTGTATAATAAGGGGTACTCGTATTAAAACACAAATGTGGGTTTAACACACGAGGCGAAACCGAGTGTGATAATAGTATCACATGAGTGTTTTAATACCTAATTATGTACAGTTGTATGCACAAAACTTCATCTACACCCATGATATGAATCCTCTATAAAAGGTTCTGAAACCGCTTTGAAGAACCGCGTTGAAGTTTTGTACAGTGTTGTAAGAACTCTATGTAAATTCATGGAAAGTTTAATTGCTGAGTATCTAATACAAACAGTGTATAGGTAATAATATAATTATTTATTGTAATAACTATTTACATTTTTAAATAACGGCGCTGTGGTAGTGAAACGCGCGTAAATGTCAATGTTCTTCTTTTGAAATTCATGAAGGTACCACGAATTGAGTAGAAAGAATGTGGCTGTTTGATGAGTAAGGATGGGATTGAAAAAGCAAAGGTGTTGCATAATGAAATTTAGTACAACATCATAACACTCGTTTGGATGATATTATGATTACTATGACACTGGTTGTTTTAATGTTGGCAATAAGCTAACTGTTTCAGAAACTTTTATAGAGGACTTATAGCATGGGTGTAGATAAACTAATTTAATTAACCTTAGTAACGGCATGAAATATGATCCTAAGATACATCTGAAGTTTCACATAGGGCCTAGGGCAAAATATGTTGTAGGAAGTGACAATGAAGTGAAAAACAAAATTATAGGTATAGGTACGGAAAACTTTAACATTACCCAAGCATGTATAGTATGATGCTATCCCTTATTGTAAGAGAATGTTAATGGCTGTCTAAGGGTCTCTGAGAGTACTTCACTATCCACCTTTTCACATAATATTTCGCTGGAAAAACCCTTTCAAATAGGAAGAATTGAATACCTGCTTATTTAGAATCACAATACGTTGAACTTATTATATAGTACGTGTAAGTTATTATGTTATAAAAATGTGGGTTGGACATTTTGCCTAAAGATTTGTTATTTATGCGTTGAATTTTTTTTTGCATTAAAGCCTTTCTTATGATCTGTTTGAAATATTATGCTCAAACATTAGGTATATTGATGAAATTTACCTACTTATTTGCCTTTTACACGACATAGTTTAGGTATTCAAGTTATAACCGAGTGTTTGCCAAGTGAGCGGTGGTATCACGTAATAATTAGTTTAATCTTGAAGTACAAGTATGTCGCCAGCTTTTTAATAAACTTGTATCTAGTTCGACCACCGATGTGGACATTTGTCAAGCATTAAAATTCACGGATATTCTGAGTTTTATTCACGGGTTTTCGTCGAAAGCGGAAATAGTACGGACTTCTAATCGTCATTCACATATTCGACTAGTCTATTACAGATTGAAAGGCTTGATGAAAAGCTAGATTAAAGGAAGGATTTTGGATCCTTTTTATGTTAGATCTAAATAATCTGATGAAGGGTGAAATAAGTAATCATGTATATACATTTTCAATATTGTAGCTACCCAATCTGTTCTTTTCAAAACAGAAGCTGACATTAGAGAAAGGCACGACTTCATTAACAAGGTTTTAAAAGTGCCTGTATACCTAATTCCTTTACCTGCTTATGCTCAATAATCTTCAAAAAAGTATACTAGGTATTACGAAAACACATTCCTGTTTCGTTATGTAACTTACGATAAATAGAACTTTGAGATAAATTGCTAACAAATGCAAATAAGCTGATAGGAAGTATGCGTTTAACTAAAAGAAATCGTGTAAACAACGTCCGATATTTTTATCTCAAGTAAACAGACGAATTTTATGTTGTTTTCTTGAATTCAATTTTGGAATGCGAGTGCTTGTATGGAGGAACTCTCTTCTATCGTTGCGGGTTCTATATCGTGCTCTACGCCATTGATAAGCTGTCGTCATCGATCTTAGCAGTGTAAAGGATTTCCACGTCGTTTGTGGGAAGGTGCAGTTTCACCGACAACAGCAATTTAGTCTCGAGGTATTACACTCTAATAAGTAGATGAAAATCAAACTGAAATTGACTTTTATACTTAAAGGGAATTAATTTTGGGCTTCAACTGGGAGAGTTAAACAACTAGATAATTGTTGTGGGCTAAATTAACAATGCACATTTTCTTGCCACATAGGTTTCATTCGAAATGCGCAAATCCTAAAGGCTCGTACAGACTACCGCGACTTGTCGCGCGACGCGATACCGATATTCTACCGTAAAGTTTTCTTAGAAGTTGTTTTATTAGATTCGCGTCGCGCTGTCGCGTCACGTCTGATGCGGCGACTCCGCCCGCATCCGGTTCCAAAAAATAGAACATAACGTAACATCACGCCTGTAATCCCCGAAGGGTAAGGCAGAGGTGTACCTATAGTACACCCACATTTCGCCAGTTAAGTTTAAGTCCCATGTAATAGGGGGCGAGCCTATTGCCATCAACCGGGCACAAATCCCGACTCCAGGCTTCTACTGAGAAATTCCAGATGGAAAAACCCAATAACACTTTGCCCGACCCGGGAATTGAACCCAGGACCTGATGCTCAACAGTAGCGCTTGCGACCACTAGACCAAAGAAGCAGTCAAAAATAAAAATAATTTTAATAGGAATAATCGCAAAATACAAAATAAAGATTTTACCTACATTTCAGTCGGTCTGCAACTGTATGTAAGTGCGGGCGCACTCGTTGAACCACATCATATTATTAGACACAAAAGTTTTGACTTATATGCGTCGAAACAAGCTTAGTATTTTCTTTACGTCATCAAAATAAGGATTCTTCAAAGTCAAGTAATATGGACAGCGCATAAACTTATGTATAGTGCAATGACTCTGTTTTGTATCCTTCTCACTTCCGATTTAAACCTACGTATAATAGTAGATATGATGGGTACACATTTAGTTTCTTAGAGCTCAGTTGATTGTTTTTTATCAAAATATTAAACAAAAATAGTTAAAAAAAAAAGGTAGGTTCAAATTCTTGTTTTGTTTTTTCTAGCTACCCCACTCGCTATTGTCGTTGTACGTGATCAATACAACTTTTTCCTGTAGAAATCATTTCACATTGTACAGACAGGCAAACATTAATCAGATATGTCTTACTAAAGTGCACTCAAGCGACTAATACTGTTTGATTTGGCACGTGATAGCTCTTGGAGCAAACTACATCGAACGATGAGAAGTACGAAAAACATTTTTATGTATAATGTAATTCTAGGTACTTACATTAGGTGCGGTAATTCATCTCTATGACTTCATCTGGGCTGAAGTCATAGAAGTCCCTATCTATAAGGTATAATTAATTTCAATTAAAAATCTCATAAAGGAGACATTGTAAAACACTTCCACTCTCCTTAAACGTCATCATTACGTATAGTTCCATGCTCTTATTTCACGTTGATAATTTTATATAAGTATATCTATGTATCCGGAGGACACGGTTGAGCATACGGTGGAGGTCTGCTCGGGTTGGGCAGAGCATCGCCGTGTCCTCGTGGAGGCGATCGGTGGCGGGGATCTCTCGCGTCCGGCCCTGGTCCAGGCCATGGTACGGAGCGAGAAGGCATGGGAGGCCGTCACCTCCTTCTGCGAAGCAGTAATCGCTAGCTCGCGAAGGAAGAGGCCGAACGCGTGAGGGAGAGGCAAATTTCGCGCCCTCACGCCGCTAGCCGCCGCAGGAGACGCCCTGGGCGTCGGGAATCGCAGGCCGATTCCCGGCCACCGTAGGCGCGGGCTTGCGGACTGTGAGCAATGGGTAGCTCGCCGTCCGATAAGGTCCAGGCCCGGGTCGACGGCGCGTTGTGTTCTACGCGCGCCTCAAAGAAATGTCAGCAAGTGAAGGGGTCCGATATGACCGATGCCTGCCGGGGTTGCGGGAAAGTCCGAAAGAGATACCGTGACCCCTGGCAACGTACAGGCAACTGAAGGAACACGGGTGGGTTTTAGTCAGTAAGTGTCTGACACGCCCTCCTGCTCCACCCAGAGCGGGAGAAGTAATTTGATAATTTCCCAACCAAAAAAATAAATAAAAGTATATCTATGTATATATATATACATAGGTTTATGCTTCATATATGTATGTATTTATTTATTGTATATGTAAATGGTACACGCTACAGGCTACTGTATCGTCTCTCCTGTTACCTTTAATCCATCCAAAGGCTGTCTGTAAAAGATTGCTTTAAGCGATAATACCGCCCATTGTGTCACCCTATGAAACATTTCTAAATGTATGTCTGTAATTTTATGATGTACAACAAAGAGTATTCTATCTATCTATCTATTGTATCTCATCATTATGAACCAATTTTATTATGGGAAAAATCCAGAAATCGCGAATCAATGCAAATCAGCTGCTTCACACATTTATTCCATATCCATCCATACAATTATGAGTACAATGACCCCTTAAGACGTTTTCGGTTATTTCAAGTACACGATGCGTAGCAATTTATAATATTTTAGTGACCTCTAGACTCAAAAGCAGTTCAATCCTTAACATAAAACTAATGAAACTCAATTAATTAAACTGTTACTATGGTAACAAGAGATAATCGCTTAAGACGCGGGACCCAGTGCCTCTGGACCAATACTTGAAGGAAATAATTGCATTTAAATCCTTTGTAACTTGGTGGAGAAACCTATAAGACATTGAATTGATGTTGTTCGTAAAACTAAGCCATATTACATCTTTAAATCAATCATTTCGATTTCAAATACATAAGTAGGTATCTTTCAGTATCCTATATGTTCTTTTTAAATAGCATCTCGGTACTAAACTGGGACGTGGGCGGCGACCCAGTGATTTAGTGCCAATGTTTAATACTTCATTACATTACCAATTCGCCCTTTTCAGTGTTCATGCCAAAACGGTAAATCGTAATACCTCCACGTTAAAGTGGGAAAAGTCACACTTCAAATTCCAGGGACAAAATGCTGAAAGCTAAAAAATCACCAAAAAGTTACTTATTAAAGTCATCTTGTTAAAGTTATCTATTAATACTATGGAGGATAAAATATCTCAAAGTAGGTACCAGTAGGTAGGTGGGTGTTTTCAACAATATTCTTCAAAAAGGCCAGAAATATCTCAAAAGGAGGATACCTGGATTCTGTAGTTGATGGCCAAGCTTTGTTATTCGATATGTAATTATAAGTTTAAGGGGGTAGGGGTGAATATTAAGTCTCCCAAACAAACTTCAGCAGAGCCCGAAAAACAAACGTGAATCAACCTGAAAAATATTGCGACAGACAGAAGATATAATTATATTTTTGTATTCAAAATAATACTTTAACCAGTCTTGGAATAACATACCAAATTACTTTCTTCAAGTAAGTAAGTCTGTTCTGAAGTTTCAAATTACAATTTCTGAAACTACATTTCAAACCTGAGAAGAAGTTCCATTACCTATTTCATTCTTTGCATGTTTCCAAAAGACATCGCATCATAAAATAATAATAACTGACGATCACGTCTTGTTTAGTAGATGTTATATTTCAAAATCTCGGACTACTCGGGTTGCAAACCTCAGACGGCGGCCTCCCAGAGTAAGATCAGACAAATTGGCCATAATATATCACGGTTGACCAATTTACTTTAAACCACGAACTATTCACATTATCTGTAGGTAGGTATAACATTGAAACCGATTCATATCTTGAAATATGGAATGGATAATAGACCGAACATCGCGAAGTTTATTCATGTGACTACTTAATTCTCTATGATTCAGCATTCCGTTGGATTTGGAACGAATTCGATTTGGCTATTGTAAAAAATATCTTCGAACTAACTTCAACCGTTTGGTCTGGATTCCAGATCTAGAAATAAACGTTTTTAAAGATTCGAATTCTTTTTCCAATATTTTGCCATGTAATGTAGGCAAAAATGAATATTTTTACGCTAAAGTTAAAAATTCATGAAGTTATATTTGTTTGGGGTGAGCAACAGAAAAGAATATGCAGATAGGCACACAAATTCCCAAAACTCGTTATAACATGGATTATGTTGGTTTTAAATGTGCCTTAGAAATCGGATTATTTAATCATATCCATTTAAATTTTACTGTTACGATGAAAGCTAATCGGAATACGGATGCACGCCTAAGATAAGCCAGATCGGTTTAAGGTCAGGGACACATTAAGTTGGAATAATGAAGAACAGAGTAAAAATACTATTTGTCGGTCTTTATGAATAGATTAAGTTATACGTTCTTTTAGTTTTATTGGTAGGCTTAGAGTACATAACGCGTAATAGTTTACGGAGAGCTAAAGTACTGGGCGGTTCTCAAGACGAAAAGAATAGAAAAAGAGATAATAGTATGCAATTAGTGAATAAAGGACGGATTTAAAGCGGGGGCCATATATCTAGAGAATCACGAGCAAGTGAAGGATTCTAACGACTGAATCATGACCGTAGGGAGTGATTCATGCTTATTGAATCACGAGCGTAGCGAGTGATTCAAGTGTTAGAATCCTGAGCGACGTGAGTGATTCATGGCCCTCGATATAAATCCGTTTTATTCAAGAGTTGCATACTACACTTTATACCATGACTACGAGAAAAATATTTTTTTAAACGAAAATAGGCATTTAATGAAGAAACAAAGAAGGTTAAATTAATTAAAATGCACATTTAAATTGGAACAACATGTGTGTCGTACAACTTACACTATTCAAAATAGCGCAAATTTACTAATGACAGCAAAGAACACAAAACAGTTTTTATTCTAATGCTAATAAACTCCTTGTCGAAAATGTCGACAAATCAAATCTCGAGGAGTTATTTGCACAAGGAGTTTGTATGTCGAATATTCTTTGCACAAGGAGTTTGTATCGAGTACTTTTTCGCAAGGAGGTTATATAGCATTGAGATGGAGGAGGTCGAATATATTGGTGTGTTCTAAATTCAAACACCAAAATAGTAATTAAAAGTGCTTTTTATTCACTGTTTTCAGTGAATAAAATAAGCTTTTTAGAGGGGGAATGGTATAAAATAGATTTTTCACTCAGCACCTCAAACAAGCAGGTTTTGCTATATAAAGTCAGTGAACAAAATTCGATTTTGCTGTGAGAAAATTCGAAAGATTTGAACTTCCCTTTATTCTGTCACTTTCACTTCGATACGAAAAAAGTGAGAGATAGAAACAAGTCGATTCGAAGTTCAATTTTAAAATTCCATACCTAGTAGGCCCAAAAAAGAAATAAGCAATACAACATTTGCATACACATAAAATCGTAAAATTGCAAATCATCTGTTAAGGTTTTATTTAAATTCTATTTTATATGCAATTTTTTGGAACGAAGTTCTTCGCGACTTGCGGTAGGAGTGCATTGGCAGAAATCGTCACGCGAAAAGGCGCTTGCAGCTGTCTTCTAATTCAAAGAGAAAGAATGAGAGGGAGAGATAGAAAGTGTGAATTTGTTTAAAAAAAAAAACCAAGATGGCGGCTGCGAAAATTTTCGTCGTCATGGGTATCGTTTTCATAGTTTTTGAGGGTGCTTAAGTCGATAGTGAGGTCATAATATAAATCCAAGATGGCGACTCCGAAAATTTTGTTTCTGTTTTAAATCATACGTGAGAAGGAACTTCGTTCCTGACGAATGTCCCCTGACCGCATATGTTTTCGTTTTCTAAATAATCGAATTATATTTTTTAAATCAAATAAAGAGAACGTTGAAGAAAAAAATACGAAGTTTATCATGTTGTATTTTTTTACCTTTAGGTATATATGTCGTCGGTGCTGAGGGGAAAAGTTGTATGTGTTACACGAGACCAAAGTTATTTGCATCTCTTGACTTTTTGAATCCCTCGTTGCGCTCAGGATTAATTAAAAAATTATCCTTCGCTTACTCGGGATTCAAAATCAACACTCGCTGCAAAAACCAACTTTGCTCTTTCATTCTTTTTTCGTTAGTTTCTGAGAATAATAGAGTGGCTCTTATTTCTCATTATTTTGATATTTACGTAGATAGAAACAGCAATTACTGAGGCATTTAATATCCGTTAATTTGTCTAGGTGAACTTAGGACTAATTAATAATTTCGGGGAAAAATACATTTCGCCTAATGCTAAGATTTGTGAAACCTATACTCCACAAAGCCAATATACACAAATTGGGAATTATCATTCTGCAAAAATAAGGAATTCATTTAGAATTAGGTTAGTCAGCTTAGCAGACATGTTCATAGAATAACATTGTTTAAAATATAACTAGTAGATAAATATATTGTACCATGCAGTCGCTTGACTCTAAATAATAATGCTATTAAATATGATTTGTGGTAATCAACGTACTTTGTAAATATCACTCTGTTAATCTATAACCTGTAACATGAAAAGAGTATCTCAGTAGCTTGCAAATATTCTTGAATGAACAAAATTACTTGAGTTATGTATCTACTGTAGACGTTGGAATGATAAATATAACGACGTGCATGTAATAACGTTATCTAAGTCTGGTATCTACAAATGCTTCGAGTTAATACTAACACATGGTGCCCAACGATGTCGACGCACCTGTTGGGAATAGAATAGAAAATACCTATTGGGACTTACTATGGAATGTTACTAATACCGCAAATGCTTTTGTGCAATTTGCGACACCGCGGCACCAGGTTAAGGCCGAAGTAAGGTGATATGTAAATATTTTGGGTACAGTAAATATTTGTACAGAATCACAATTATTACATAACAGTTTCACAGTGGCTGGATAGGCGCAAGGTACCAAATAAATAAAAAAGGGATCAGATTTTGTCCGAAATTTGGTATTTGCCGGACAAGTAAATCGGAACTTATCTAGAGGATCATTTATTTTCATTTAATTTATTTCTCTCATAAAAGGTAGGTATTTTTTTTGGTTCAAAGGTGTCATAAGAAACAGCAAGATAACCTTTGTGAGAGCTGGCGTCTCTACTGGCTTCGGGACCTGATTGACAGATCTCCAGAGGTGGCAAAACAGGCCATAATATTCTAACAGACGCGAATTGATATGTATGAATATCATTTGGAGCCACTTGGCGGCTGATGAATGTAGTTTGGTCATAAACTCATAAATATGCAATGAAGTCAGCTAAGGTCCAACTTGGGGTAGCTCGGAAAATGTGGATATGGGCTGAATTTTAGAAAAGGCTTATAATCTAGCTATGTTATCTATAAATATCTTATCTTAAAAGCCAAAGCTGTCGAAAGTATAAGCATTTGATTGAATAAATTTTTTCTTGGAAACGACTTTTAGAAAATTTTGGTTTAACTAATTTAATATAAGATTCCGTTTCTTCGCGAAGACACCGATTGACAGCTTTTACCAAGAAAAGTTTGAAGTAATTAATCTAATTTTTATTGTTCTGGTTCCTTTTTTTTCTAAAAATTCAAGTTGAACTTGAAATAATTTTATCTTTGAGGTATTTTAGAATTTAGTCGGTGTTGCTTACCCTCTTTGCTTTCACGTCAAGTCTTAAGATTCTCAAACGTGCATCAAAAATCCCAAGACGTGAAAGTTCTTTGTAAGCGAATTATCATTACAAAGTAAAAATGTTTTGAGAACAAGCACTCAACCTCGGAACTTCACATTTTTGAGGGTTCTGAAGTAAACAGGCTTTTTATATACCTAGATATTTTAAAACAGCAAAGGGAATATGCAAAATATTGTTTGTTTGAGACAAGGAACAATTGACTCCATGTTGATCTAAGTTGTTAGAGTTTTCTATACAGCGATGTAGTGTTGATTCCTTCAGTGTTTGCAGTGTCGTGTGGCAGGTTGAACTTGCTTTAGTAGTAGGTATATATCGCAACACGTGATAGGAATACATTAAGGGTCTTCCGTCCGACAGTTCTGTCCTTATGTACCTACCTACCTACCTTATGTATCTACATAGTTCGCGGAGTGTCTATAACGTATTAGGGATGGTGATCCACTTGAATCTATGTATACTTGGCAGATTTTTTTACCGACTTCAAAAAAGGAGGAGGTTATATTATGTTCGTCTGTATGTATTTTTTTTATGTATGATATTTTCGTAAATTGTGGACCGGTACCATAACTAAAAAAGTGAAAAATAAAAGACGCACTTAGACTCATTATCGCACGGAATGTTTTACGCAACTTAATGGAGATATTATAATGGAATATTAAGTAACAACCATGTACATTAATTTAATAGATCAACCAACATTAATTACAAGAATAAAGACAATTGTCTTCTGTGTATGGCAAAGTCAAAAATGATTGAATAACGAGTATCCCAACCGCTGTTTCTACATAATCTGTGGCGGTAATGGCGGCATGTCATTCCAACAGCTGATAGGTTGCAATGGCGCGTACTACTACCACAGTTTACTAAAGGACTGTACTGTGCCCCCGCGTTAGTATGGATTCGGGCGTCATATTATTGTGTTTTTGATGAAATTGCATGAATAAAGATAAAATACTGAATGAAATAATGAAAGTGCACATAACTAGGTATTCCCAGGTTATTTAACAGTTTTGGTTTTTTATTACCTCCACAGTAGGTGCGTTAAGTAGAGTATTCTCCTCGGGGATAAAGGTGTCTTCGACTTGGGCGCGGTGTCTCAACTCCCTCGCTTCGCGCAGGAGTTAACTCACAGCTCCCTCGCTGCGCTTGGGAGCTCTAGAATCCTTCGTTGCGTTCGGGATTCAAAATAGCGCCCGTGACATTAAGACACTACTCTATCCCCTTTGAATAATCTACTATTAATTTCAGAAGTCGGTGGCAAAAACTGAAATACTGATCCAAAGACACCGACTTCCCAAATTAAAGTAATTTTTAAATTTGTAGTGTTTTTTTGGAGGTGGTTGTTTTTTTTTCCTGGAGAAATATTTATGTTAAGTTCTGGCTTCCGTAAAAAGTGGTCAGTCTTGCGGATAGCGGTATATATGGGATAAAGGTGTCCAGTGTTATGGAGATATAAGATATACCTGTGAGCAGTGGTGGCCCAGTGGTAACGGCCGCGACTTACGAGTTGTAGGTCGTAAATTCGAACCCTAACAGGCGCTTTACTTTGTGTAAATTATTTCATCACCACTGCTCATCGTGAGGAAACCGGTATGTCCTAGAACCAATAATTCGAAGACATGTGACATCTATCGACCCGCACTGGGCCCGTGGGGTGGATTACGATCACTGAGATGAGGCCCATGTCCCAGCAGTGGAAACATTATAGACTGATCATAATTATGTTAAGATATACGTATTAAAGATGTTGTAAAAATAATAGATATGTTCCCTGAAAATAAAAATAAAAATCCAAAAGGAAACGTATCAATTAAATCTTCTAGCACACCAGCAGGTTGTTCTAGCTCCAGACCAAAGAAGCGGATGCTATTATCTTTGTGCAAAACGATAGAAATGATGAAACTTGGCTTTAACGATATGCTTTCAACCTTTATCGGGTAACAACAACAATATAACTAACAATAATCATGACACTTATTGGTATAACCTTTTAAAGTTTATGTAGCAATTGAATACGACCGACTGGACTTGTTTACACGCGGACCTTGAATCTGTAAAATGTAGGGCAGAAGGGCGTCACTTTAATTAGCTGGAGTTTCCTTTACTGTTGTGTTCTCTTTGTAAGCAACTATTATACCTACAACAAATACATTTAAATATAAGTAAATATGCCATTTAATTAACCTTTCAGGGATAAGAATTATTTTTCAAAAGAGTAAAAGTCTGTCATGGAATTAATGACGAACGACCGAAAACAGGGATACCTTCTTTTTGCATAATGTTCTTTGTCCTAATATACTTCGGCATAACGATGTTGGCACAATTTGTTTTGGCATAATAATACTTCGGCATAATTTTTTTAGGCATACATTTTATGTTGGCATAATCATCTTAAAGACTAATTTGTTTTGGCATAAATTTGATTCGCATAACGTTAGTAGGCCTAAGAACCGAATTGCTGCAAAACCGACTCCACGTAGTCTTGTTTGTCCTACCCCTAGAGTGTAATTTAAAATCGCGTAGGCGCGTAGGGGCGAGGCGGCCCGCGGGCTGAGGAGCAGGCGGCTGCGAGCGAGCCACCGCGGCTGAGGCTGGCCGGCGAAACCGGCCAACAAGCCGAAGCTGCGGTGGTGAGCGAAAGCCGTCTGCGACGATTAGCACGCGTGGGGCCGCCGGAGGCCCGCAGCGCCGGAGCCGTGACAGAAACCCTGCCTGCTGCATGTTGCATGCTCGCTTGAATGCTGCATGCTGCATGCCTGCTTGCATGCTGCATGCTTGCTTGCATGCTGCATGCTTGCTTGCATGCTTTAACTTTATGCTTAATAAATTTATGCTTTAACATTATGCTTGATAAATGTATGCTTTAGAATATTATGCTTAATCATTATTATGGTTAGAGAAATTATGCTTAAAAAAATTATGCGTAAGCTGTTATGCGTAATTATATTATGCGAAAATATAATTATGCCAAACAACATTATGCTAAGTTATATTAGGTCTTAAAATTATATGCAAATGGATAGGGAACCCCGAAAACACTGCCAGTACCGGAGTCTAACCCCCATAACCACGATTGTTTCATGAAAATTTCCTTGATTACTCGTTAGTCCTTAGTTATATGTGCACCTTATCTCAATACGGTTTAGACCCCAGGAGTTGAAATACTCACTCTATGAAATACGACGTATGTAGTTGTTGTTGAATTCCGTTTTGATGAGGATCAAGAGACTATAATACTTCTTAGAAAATCGCCATAATGCGGTTAGTAAATATAAGAATGTAAGAAAAAGGCTGACCTAACAAGTTTATGTAGTTTGTCGTGTAGAATGTATTTAAGGACCGTAACACATGGTTTTTCTTGTTTCTGCCAAAAATCTACGAGGTTATGGGAAAAGAGTGTAAGTCTAGTCTATGTATGGATTACACATATTATGTAGGATGCTTTGCTGGCAGATAAAGCACTCGACAGTACTAGCTCTGCGACGCCTGCAACTGAGCCAAGCGACACTCACGTCCGATTGATGGCGGAATAAATAATATCTAAATGTCTGGAGCAAATATCTCGTGTGACAAGCTTAAATATTGTATTTAAGCACAAAGTTTGCAATACGATTGTACCTACTTGTAACAGGAAAGTACCCAGTAAGTATTTGTAGGTATCGAACATCCGAATACCTACAAAAATACTGTTTAGTATTAGGTGTACCTAACCAAGATACAGAACACTTCACAAATTCGAGTCAACGCTTACTAATCCCAAGGGCAAGAGATTATTATCACATGTGTCAAGTAATAGAATCAGTATGCAAGCCACGATACAGCCTCTCTTAATTAGTTATAAAATGAATGGCTCGTCTGGAGTCTGAGATTCAGCGTCAGTTTTGCATACTATGAATTAATTTAATTTCGTTGGCTTATTTACAGCTGGAGTCATGAATTTGTTTCCATTACATTTAATTTTAATTTTATTCTATCTCGATATTTAATTAGGAGTTTATTCATAAACGATGATTAAAGTTAAGACACGTTTATGCCCGTTTTCACCTTCACTAAGTGACACTTAAATTAATCCCTAAATAAAAGTGCACTGTTGGATTTTCAACTCTAGGCTCACGCGCTGAGAGTTGAAAATCCAATAGTGTACCTACTTTTATTAAGGGATTCATTTAAGTGTCACTTAGTTGTCGGTGAAAACGGGCATTAAGCAACTAAAATGTATGGTTAATCAGTTGCTAATCATTAAATTAGCGACTTCTTAACCATACATTTTTGACTAGTCGTTTATGAATAAAGGGGTTAATATGTAGGCTATGCAACTACACAATAAGTAAATAATTAGGTATGAATAAATAGGGTCCACAGGACTCCAGTGCTTCAATAAATTCGGGGCTTTGACAGTTTGTTGGATTTAGAAGGGTTGTACACCGACACGTGGCGTGGTGCGATTGTGAGGGAGCAATGGAAACCGCAGCGCCACTTTAATCCTCGTTTAGTTCGGAAACAGAGAGGAATGCGTAAAATTTGGCTGTTACTGTATTATACGACACCACGGCTACGGTCCGCGGTCTACGTTCAAGCTACTAAAATAACCAGGTCTTTTATAGAGTAAATTGGATGCCAGAGAACCCACCACGCTTAGCAATGACGAAGATGATTAAATGAAGACTTAAACTTACGGCTATTCATTATGCTGTTTTACTAAGAATGACCCAAAAATTAATTGTTCGTTAAATTATTACTGGTTGAGAACGAAATTATGTATTTTCTAAACTAGGTAATTTAATACTAATGTTTCAATTTATAAAAAAATACCCAACTAAGAATATCATATCATAACTAGATGATATGATATGGTATTCTTAGTTGGGTAATTTGAAACGAATGTATTACAAATGAGGATAAAAAACTTTCATCGTAAATTGAGCATTACAAAGTAGTCAGGTACAGGCTTTGTGAAATTATTTTTAATTAACATTATCCATTTCATAGGCTGAATTAATTAAATGGAAATGTAGGTATGGACACGTCAACGTACGTAGGTATAAAATATATGTGATAAAATTAAATGTGACCAGAGCTTGTATTCAAACTTTGAAATACGTGTAGATGGTCATATAAGGGGTTGGACTGCAGCAAAGCGAGTGGTGAACATGAAATTCGCATCTGATCAAATTGAGAGACCACAGTTGAATTCCTTGTACTGGGGATATTGCTGTAGCAGCACTTTGCTTTAATCAAAACTACTGCTACTGCTAAATACTATAAAGTTAACTCTCTCTAAATCTAACGAGTAAGCTGTGTTATTCTGTCTCCCGAACAGTTCATGCACGTCAGGTACGTGCTCTGCTCGTACTCTGTTCGCGCTAAATTCTTGTCATACGAATTCTGGTTTACGCTTCCCTATTCATAGAATGTTGGAATCATATAATTCAAATTACATTGATATTGAAATATATTTGCATGCTCGAAAAATAAATTTAAATCTAATATTATATTATTTTTTTCTTAATTGTTATCTTATTATTATTATTTATTTATTGCATACTTTAAGTAAGTAAATTAAATTGTTTTTGATCTGATTTGATTTTGTAGCTATAGCTAGCTTTTAGTAACTTATTTATTTATTTGTAAATTTTGGTAATGCTCGTCTAGTGGCCACTGATCTTTGAATATGTCTTATCTGCGGATAATGCAGTGGACTGCAACATTACTACTTAAAGTTCTGTTAACCTTATGTATTATATATGGTTTAGTTGTTTATTATACCTTAATAAACAAAATTTTAAAAATTAACGATTAATGTTTGTGTTGAATGAAGTGTAAAGCTATAGAGTGCGGAGCTGCGTATTAAATATTGATATTTATTTTAACTTCAAAAAAATACAACCCTTTCTATGAAAGGCGGGATAATTTGCTTTGATAACAAGCACTGGGAGGCACTCGCCAATTTCATGGCTGTGCGCAGATAAATATTGGTTGTTGTGCTTGCATAATCAAGAGGGGTACGGTAATCATATGTTCAGTTTGATGAGTTACCTTGGTATTAGTAGATTATGTTTACTCTTCCAAGGCCTTAACGTTCTAGCGCACTTTAATTAAACTTCATCATTCACATACTTCTGTAGCAAAGAGCGATCTCCGTCGATTGATCAGTGAGCCGGTTCATGTCTACATACAACACGGGTCTCTTTACTGATGTGTACTAATGAAACGCCGTCGGTTGCCTCCGATAAATAAATATTCATCTACTTCTTATTAAGCCTGATTTATTAAGATTCGATTCAATGTGCCTGCTTATATATACATGTCCAATATTTTTTTATAATCAGCCTGACGGACTAAAATTAATTTTTAGTCATCATCCCTATTGTGCGATCTGTGTGTTATACCGATTCTCTAAAAACATAAAGAACTTTGGATTTTAGATATAACCGGCAAAAGTTACGTAGTCAACCAACCTAAGGCAACGAAGCCACTCAGACGGATAATTTTATAAAAATATCATATCCAAAGAGGCCAATTTTTCTTCTTCAGGAAAGGAAAAAGAAAGAAAAATTGTGTGGAGTATCTACGTATTCACAGAGGAAAAACAACATATTATTTGCAGACATATTTACGTATTCTAATATCGTTAGAAATACTATATACTATACTAGACTAAGCTGAAAATATAACATCGAAACAAGTATTTTTTAGCTTGATAATAATATCGGTAGCTATAAAAGAAAATTGATACTTATACTTTTATGTATTTTCCTCTGTGCTCTCCAAAAAAATACTGAATAAGTATTATAGTGTTCCTACATTGTGAACAGAACAGTAAAATAAATTAATATAGTTGTAGGTCTCACTTCGCTCCATAGGTGGGTCATTTTCAAAATGTTTGTACAGTTACAAAAATTAAACAAAAATTAATACCGTTACAAAAATTAAAAACTTAATAAAAATATAACAAAAAGGAAATGTTAGGACTATTTCACATAAGATAATTAAAACAACGAAATCACTTCTTAATCATTTAAAAATATAATCAATCTGTTGAATTAGTCGTTTATAATCAGTCTCAAAATTGTGTAATTCTTATGGTCATTAACATTTTCTAAATTACTTATTAAAATGTCTAGCCTTTCAAAATAAACATTTTATAGAGTTGAAAATTGGTAATAAACTTAAATACGTCATTACAAAAAAATAGTAAAGCGAATTATTTATCAGCAAAACTTTTATTTTGAAAGAACTAGTAACAAAACGAATAAAAAACATACTTAGTATCTATATCACATACGTCACTCATTCATTAGGTAGGGAACTATAATCAACAGTGGCCTACTGCAATAAGTTTTAAACATTAGAAACTATTGTATAACATAACAGCATCAGTTATGCTGACGATATGGTGCTGCTGAGTCCGTCGATCAGTGCTTTTAGGAAGCTGTTAAATATCTGTGAGTGCTATGCTGGAGCCCATGGACTAAAGTATAATGCCAAGAAGAGCGAGCTGTTAGTTTTTATGGCACAAAACAAGACCTGCGAAGTGGTACCACCAGTCTCGCTATGTGGTGCCACTCTAAACAGAGTCAAAAAGTTCAAGTACCTTGGTCACTGGGTTACAGAGGATGGCACTGACAACTGTGATATTGAGAGGGAGCGCAGGGCGTTGGCCGTAAGATGCAACATGCTGGCCCGCAGATTTGCAAGGTGCGACATCAATGTCAAAATAACTCTGTTTAGGGCTTATTGCCAGACCTTTTATACCTGCAGTTTGTGGACCAGATACACGCAGAAAACGATTAATGCCCTGCGTGTGCAATACAACAATGCTTTTAGGATACTGCTGTCGCTGCCACGATTCTGTAGCGCGTCAGGCATGTTAGCAGCAGCGCGACTTCTTTGCGATCATTCGTAAAAGATCCGCTTCACTACTGCGTCGGATGCGGGGCAGCGGCAACAGTCTTCTGAACGTTGTTGCTAGTAAGACTGAAGGCTGCCTTATGGGGCACCTGTGCGCAATGCATGTACTGTTGCCAGGGGTCTCCGTGAGGTGGCGTAATTGAGTATTATTAGTTTGTGTGTTTATTGTTAATTAAGTATTTTTAGTCTAGTATACTAACATAGGTTAAGAAATACTAACAAATGTATGGGTTATACCTGAGTTAAAGAAAAATAAATAAATAAATAACAAAATTGTAAATGTTCTTTTACTTCTTAAACAATTATGTTTTTTCTTAGAGATTATAATGTTTATTATTAATTTTTTATTTTAAATAATCTTATAATTTTTAATGGTATAATCAAACTTTGATAAACTTTTACATAACATAGTAGGTAACAGAACATACTCATGAATATGAGGAACAGACTTATACTATGGGACCAATTCTAAAATATAAAAAAACAGCTGTTTTATACGAAAATTTAATACACGATTAAAATTTACGAAACAGTTTTTTTTTTTTTATGAATCTCAAAGTTAGTCCCATATTAAAAGTATGTTGTTCATTTCATGAATACGTACTATGTTCTGTGAAAGTTTCTCCAAGTATTTTGTATACACCATAAATTTGGTGACTAGTAATTCGAGGCAAATAGTTTATAACAAAAGATTGTACTCATGAAAAAAAAACTATTTTCTAAAGGAAACGAATTATTTTTCGAGTTGCGTATATACCGTAGCGGTTATATAAATTTTATAATAAAAACATGATAATATCTGTTTCTTTTGATTTAGAGGAACATGGATCTCCTTCTCCCTTTGTGTTTGGCAAATAAGTCAAACCAACAATTTTCGGAAATGTTTTACTCAAGTCATTTGATGAAACGTTGTAACGTTTCGGATTTAATAGGTTTGTTAAGTCATCATAATAGGTTTGTTAAGAGAATAATTAACTCATATATTTGACAAAATAGTGTGCGCGCTTGATTCTGTTGTCGATTCGTTGGAATAAAAAAAAAATATTAGGTTTTTACCTATGAAATTGCCGTTCTGCAGTACTGGCCATTTCAAATCAAAATAATTTTTGTTTGGCTAAGAATTCTAATTTCAAATTAATTTTATTTTAAAAACATGTTTTTTTTTTTCCAAAAGTAGTCATTTGTTTATTGATTAGTGTTACATTTTCATCGCATTTCAATCTTTTTCGTCATCATGGATAAGTTAAAAATTCGAGTAATTATGGAATATGAGTACCGTCGTGGCAGCAACGCGGCACAAGCGGCACGCAACATCAACGACGTTTACGGAGCTAACACTACAAACCAACGCACCACCTGTTATTGGTTTGCTCGCTTCCGTTCTGGAAATTTCGACCTGAAAAATGAACTCCGCGGTCGTCCGAAGACTTTGGTCGACAATGACGGATTAAATGCGATTGTGGAAGCTGATGATACACAATCTACGACTGAATTAGCAGCAGCTTTCGACGTTAGCGTCAAAACAATATTGGTCCATTTGCGTCAAATTGGCAAGGTAAAAAAGCTTGACAAATGGGTGCCCCACGAACTCAATGATCGCCAGCGCGAAGTACGCGTCGAGACGTGCCTTGCACTGCTCAACAGACACACAAATGAAGGAATTTTGAACCGTATTGTTACCTGCGATGAAAAATGGATTCTGTTTGATAACCGCAAGCGCTCAGCAAGTTGGTTGGATCCTGGTTCAGCACCTAAACAATGCCCTAAACGAAAACTTACCCCTAGAAAAGTGATGGTCACTGTTTGGTGGTCTAGCGCCGGTGTGATTCATCACAGCTTCTTACCAAACGGGGTGAGCATTACTGCAGATGTGTACTGTGAAAAACTGAACACAATGATGGAGAAACTGGCACATCTCCAACCAGCATTGGTCAATCGCTCGTCTCCGCTGCTCCTGCACGACAACGCGCGACCTCATACTGCACAGCAGACGGTCTTCAAGTTGCAAGAACTGGGGTTGGAAGCTCTCCGTCATCCGCTCTACTCACCAGACCTTGTGCCTACAGACTACTACTTTTTCCAGAATTTGGATAACTTCTTGGCGGGAAAAAAATTCAATACCCGAGAGGCAGTACAAAATGCCTTTGAAGAATTTGTTGCCTCCCGTCCAGCTGATTTCTTGAAGGGCATCAATAAACTGCAACTGCGTTGGCAAAGATGCATTGATTGCATGGGTGATTACTTCGATTAATACAATTAAAAATACATTAAAAAAAATCGTTTAAATTTTTTCATACAAAACGGCAATTTCATAGGTATTATACATTATTACTATTATACATTTAAAAAATAATACAATATATTATTATATATTTTTTTTAAATCTGTATGTAATCAGCTTTACTTCATTTTGTTACATCATTTTTGTAACGCAACAAAAAAAGTAACAAATCGTTACGAAAATGAAATCGACCATGAAGCTGAATTACAACCTCAAACATTTGAAGGTTAAAAATAATCTTAGTGGATTTATCCAGCTTCTTTTTCGAAGTTGGTCAAAATTATTCTTAAAATTTACGCAACAATAATAAGAGAGAGACTTACCGTTGTTTTTACAGGTCAACAACCAAAATTAAAATTTTATTGTAGAAAAACAATACTCAGGATCAAACACGAGCGTCTTGTTGATGGTACCCGTTGTAAAAATGGCGGACAGACGTTCTGTTTTCATCTGATAAGAGATGGTTTTAAATTGAGAATGCTGCCGGTTGAAAACCTCAAATATCTACTGATATTGGTGTTACAATAACGAACGCTGTAGGCCTAGTGGACTGTAGATTTGTTGACCATCATTATTCTGTTAAGTACCTGGAACTTGTTGAAAGACACTGTCCTCCCATACCTAATAACACTGTTATTTGAAAATATTGTAAAAGCCCATTATTTTTAAAAGAGTAACCGTGGAGTTTCTTGCCGGCTCTTTTCCATAGGAAACAACCAATTGGAACCGTGCACCTAGCTTCTGACGTTTCATAAGTGTCCATGTAGGTTTATATGAAATAAAATATTTTGAATTTTGAATAGAATAACAAAATTGAATGAAATGAAGACACAAATTGAAAGGACGTTATTATAATTATGCATTAGGTTATTTATTTCTATTTTATATCCTTAACATGATAATTAGAGTCATAAAGATATTGCGCAATGAGAACACGTAAATATGTGAGTAGTTTCTTCTGTATGAAACTTTTAGTATCGCGCTCGTGCTTAGAGACACGGGGTTGATGTATGGTAATATTATGAGACTAAAGACGTTAACACCTTTCTTTTTCTTAATTATCTAGTATTTTGATTTAAAATGTTGAAACCCATCTGGGTAAAATGTTGTTCAAGAATAATAATACTAATTTGACCGCTTCAATGTGCTATTTCTGGTCAAAATACACGTGGACGTTTTAGAAGAACAAAATGTACAAAAATTTTGAAAATTACCCAGGTACAGTTTACGCATGCTCAGTTAAGAAAATATTTATGCGGCAGCGCAGCTACCACACCTCTTCCTGCTTTCACCCAATTAGAGACAATATGCATTAGTGTGAACGCAGGGCGTGTAGCAAGAAAATTGCGAACGTATTTTATGACCCTTCTATTAAGCCGTCCTTTTTTTTAACCGGATTTTACGACACTCCCTCTAAATAGCAATGGTACTTAGATAGTAAAATGACTTTTTATCACATTTATTCAAAAAGAGCTAGTTTATTCTTCGTAAACAGGGACTAAAATAGCTTTTTAATCCCTAGGGACTAAAAGTGATTTGA
This sequence comes from Xanthia icteritia, assembly GCA_949128155.2. NCBI lineage: Eukaryota > Metazoa > Arthropoda > Insecta > Lepidoptera > Noctuidae > Xanthia > Xanthia icteritia. Next base: position 12,618,536 of record OX421941.2, read on the forward strand.
ATTTGGGATGTGAATATTTTTAGTAAAAGTTCCAATAACATTGTATGAACAAGTACCAGACTGGCAAGAGAGAGAGAGAGAGAGAAAGTGTGAATTTGATTTCTAAATGTAAATCCAAGATGGCGGCTGCGAAAATTTAGTTTTAGTTTTAAATCATAAGAGTGAGATGGGGGTCGGACCACACTCGTTTCTTTTTCTCATAGAGAGTGATAAAAAGTAGAGTGTTCACCTCAGGTGCAACACTATTTTAAGCTCGAGTGACGTACTTTGAATCCCTCACTGCACTCAGGATTCTACTTTAGAATCCTTCACTCCGCTCTGGATTCAAAGAAACACTATCGCCTTAAAAATAGTTGTTTGCTCCCTAGGCAAACAATCTACTATTAAAACACATATAAGCTGTCTATATTTTGTGATATTACATGATGCCACGGACGCAAACGAAGCTTTTCACAATTTCATGGACTATTTTTCTCTTTTATAAAAAAAATGACCATAAAAACAAACATCTAAACAAAATGGATATATCATGCCGACTTACGAAAAAAAAAACACTACATAGTGAAAAATAACTTTAATTTTGGAAGTCAGTTGCAAAAAACGTAAATTCAAAACCAAAGACACCGATTTCTGAAATAGAAAGGAAAGTATGAAAAAAAAACAACAGGCTTTTTGGAAGTCGGTTGTTTTTTTTGTATTATTATTTTCCAAATTTTTATTTATAATTAATTTTTTGTATAAATTAAATGTGATTTGCATGCTCATGTGACTTGATGTGACGGTAGAGCATGGAGGACTATTATAATTAAACATTTAAGTACTAAGTAAAGTACCCATATTTGCAAAGTAATGATTTGATTTGATAGAGTATAAAATAGTATAATTATGTCGCCACGCAAGCTTCTACCTGTAAAGATTATAATATAATGTTATGCGTAACTATTATAATTGTTATTCACATAAAGTCTTTGATCCTGCCCTCTATGAGTAACTGTGGAATACTGTTACAACTATTTGCGTGCATCTGTGAACGCTATCGATTCATTTGAGATCAAACGCCATCTATTGCCCAGCTTGTAAACTCAGTAAATATACTGTGAGTTCGATTGGAAGAGAAACTATTACTAATTTCGATGTTGGAGCTAAAACTAAAGTTAAAATTAAAAGGGAACATTAATTTAAAGATTAAAAAAAAATGAAGAATGATTTTTGGGTTTTTAGTCATATTAACAAGTTGTAATTTGACATAGTAAATTTGTTTATGACAAAGCGCTACCTAAGATGCCGCGATTTGCGAATATTAAGATGAATAACTGAATGTAATATTTTAATACGAGAACTAAATAAGTTTCAACAATAAAAAACCAACTATAAAGTAATAAGATTAATTTATACTGCAATTTACTAATGAATACATGTTGTTTGATTAAATTAATTGAATCACAGGAAGTGTTGTCAAAACAGTAATAGAAGTAATAGAATGAAGTTGTAAGAAGTAATGAAGCTTGTAATTCAACTTTAATCTGAATAACCTTTGTATTTGTGAATATTAGCATTGTTTGATTATAAAAGAATTAACTGATAAGCATTTTAGCATTGTTTGTAAGTTTTATTGAACAAACTAAGTAATAAGATATTGTACTTGACTTGGAGAAAAGCGTCGCGCACCGAATGGCGTGTGTGGGTAATAAACATGAAAATAAAAGTTGTGTTAGAAAGGACTGAGATTTTAATTGTTGAACAAATAACCTCTGTAACATAATGTTTTGATTTAAAAGAGTGTCCATGGGGTTTCTTGCCCGTTCTTCACCAGCAGGAACCTACTTCGTTTGGAATGGGCGACTAGCTTCTCCAAATAACTCCAACTAAATGAGTCCTTGATAAGTGATAACTCAGTAAATATTATAATTGAAATAAATGCTTTGAGTTTGAGTTAAGAGTTGTGTGTGATTGAAAAACAACTACCTATATCTACCATCAACGAAGAATTACACCGGAGTCTGGTCAGAAACGGCACAGGGTAGATACCCCATCGTGTCATATACATAATAACTTATGTATAGACATGTCACCTTGAAATCTTTGCAAGTAATTAACAAATTTCGTTTAACTACCCTTGTAAATTAACTCTGAAATTACTTTATATTGGCTATGCGCAATGTTTCTTGCCTTTTGAATATAAGGTCTAGAAAAAACATGAAGAAAGAAGCATTATGATACCATAATGTTTCTTTCTTCATGTTTTTTGACAAAAACTCTACTTTACCATAGATAAAATAAACCTAGATGCGAGCTACCTAGTACATATATGTACATGTAAACCTGATAAGAACCTTTGTTTCCCTAGGTACGTACCTACACCCACTTTAATAATGGCTTTTGGTAGAGGCTCGTAAAAAAGGGGAAACAGAATCCTTGTGTGTGACGTGATTTAATTTATCACCCCCGCGTATCTCTCGAATCATTTAGGCTTGTTTCGGTACATGTATTTTTGCTAGAAGGGAAGTTTTACACAAGTTTTCAGTCTGAGCAATTGTTATTATCATAATGATGGATGACTTTGAAGATAGAATATAATAGAATCAATAGGTTTATGTTTGAGCAAGGTGTGAGCAGAACCAATGTCACTTGGCCTCTTTATGGTGTAATCGTGGGAATCACAGAAAATATAATAGGTTGGGGAAAAAGTTTCTTCGCATTTTTTAAGAAAATTCAAAACATTTTTTAACATAGTATGTTTACATTTAACTAAAGTATGTAGGTACCATTTTGTTCGATAACTTTTTGCCATCTTGTAGGTAGGGACATGATCCCATTGCTATAGAAATTTTGGGACTTCTGATCAAAATACCGCGACAAGTGGTTTTGGCAGTCCTCCCGTGATGTTAACCTGACACTGCCTAAAGAATTCTGAAGAGACCGAAACAGGTGGAAATCTGAAGGTGCAAGGTCAGGACTATACGGCGGATGCATTAACACCTCCCAGCCAAACTCTCTTAATTTTTGCTGAGTGGCTAAAGATGTGTGAGGTCTAGCGTTATCATGATGAAAAACCACACCCCTTCTGTTGATTAATTCCGGCCGCTTTCTCTCAACTTCTTGCTTTAATCTCATCAGTTGTTCGCAGTAGAGTTCAGAATCGATGGTCCTGCCTGGTGGTAACAGCTCATAATGAATAATGCCCTTCCAATCCCACCACACACACAGCATCACCTTGTTGCGAGTTAACCCGGGTTTTGCCACAGTCTGTGAAGCCTGACCGGCCTTTGACCACGACCTTTTTCGCACGTTCTTGTCGTACGTGATCCACTTTTCATCACCAGTTATCAGCTTCTTCAAAAATGGTTCGGTTTCATTACGTCGTAATAAAGAATCACAAATGAGTACACGGTTCATTAGGTTTCTTTCAGTGAGCTCGTGAGGTACCCAAATATCGAGCTTTTTTGTGTACCCAGTTTTTTTCAAATGCGCCAAAACTGTTTTGTGGTCAATTCCCAGTTCTTCAGCTACGTCGTAACTACTAATATGCCGATCTTGCTCCACTTTTTCAAAAATGGCATCCATTTTATCCGTAATAGGGCGACCAGAGCGACGTGCATCTTTGACATCAAAATTTCCGGATTGAAAACGCTTAAACCAAATTTGTGCTACTCTCACAGACACTGCACTAGGTCCATAAACATCGCAAATTTTTTTCGCGGCTTGCGTTGCATTTTTACCTTTTTTGTAGTAAAATTTTAAAATGTATCGAATTTCTTCATTAGATTCACTCATCTTGACAGTACGAAAAACAAATAAAAATCACACATTTTCCTAATTTGAATTTGGAATTATGTTCTTTAAAATTTAAACTTTCAATGATACCAAAACCAGCCAGATACACATAGTATAGCCAAAGAGATTTTATTACAAGTTCATACATACTATAATGCGAAAAGACTTTTTCCCCAACCTAATATGTATGATAATAAATATATGATGCCTAGTGCGAGCTCAACAAATTCCATTTTGTTTTAGTTTCCATAAGTTATTTCGTGTACTGCAACATGTGGCAGTCAAATATTTTCTGTGCTACAATATTTTCCAGATTACGACAGCCCTTGTAAATTAGTTCTCGCTGTTGACTTGGTTGTAAGATTATTGCAACAAGAAACTTTTCAGGTGCAGAACCTAAAACTATCAGAAAATGTCAATATTCCGTAAGTTTAACTATTTCTAAGAAAAAAGAATTTCGGTAGGTTTGTTGGATTTAGTCAAGTCGAATTAGTTTCCAAGCAAATTGTGTTATTTTGAGAAAGTGTTCAGGTAATAAGAAGTATCCGTGTGTCGTGTTTATTAGAAACTACAAGTTAATATGTTATAGATACCTTTTTGTTTCAATATACATCAGTCAAAACTTTTCATAATAAATTCAATTGAGTTTTCAAATGAATTGAAAGCAAGCAATTAAAATAACTAACTTTCGTGATAAACGTCCTACTCGATACGGAGAGAAGTAGTACTCTGCTATTAACTGGTTAATTATAGACACAACAAAATGTCTATAGTTTTGTGTCACGTGTAGATTATACCTAACGAGATTGACAATATATTTACTAATTGTAAAGTACAAGACTCGTGCTTAATTAGTGGCGTCAGGTCTGATCATACTGGTCAACTTGTATCATTTGACTTAGATAAAAAGTTGCATCTAGATAAAACCATTGAATTAAGACCTCTCACTAAAAATAGATTGAAGAGATTTAATAATAATGTTCTTAGCAATCTCTCAACTGCTAGTTTTGATTCACAAGACCCCAATATAAACTACGGTACATTATTTTCTACAGTATGCCATGAATTCAATAAAGCATGTCCTGTAAAAAAAGTAACTATCAATGCTAAACCAAAATTCAATGAATGGGCCACTGCTGGCATTAAAAAAAGCAGAGATATTTTATATAATTTGTACTACGAGAAATCATTAACTTCTGATCAAGCCCTTCATAATTATGTCAGAAACTATTCTAAGATATTCAAACGAGTCTGCGCCCAAGCTAAATCTAAATTAATAAGTAACAAAATTAGTATTTCAAATAATAAAATAAAAGCTGTGTGGCAGGTAATTAACAAAGAAACTGGAAACACAAAACAGCGAGATCAGAATGAATTGTCTCTAAAAATTAATAATGAAATCATTTCAGATAAGTTAAAAGTTGCTGAGACACTAGAAAATTTCTTTACCAACATTCCAATAGAGGTTACAAAATCTCTCCCCTCATCATCTATATTAGCTGAATCTCTTTTAAAAGAAAACTTCAGTAAGGACATTCCAAGTTTTGAATTCAAGCCTATTTCTATTGACACAATTAAAAAAGCATTCCAAAGTCTTAACATAAAAAACACAGAAGACTTATGGGGGATTTCCGTTAAGGTTCTTAGAGATATTATTGACACAATTGCCCCTGTCCTAACAGGCATATTTAATCAATGTTTAGATAGCGGTACGTTTCCTGATTTAATGAAACATAGTAAAGTAGTACCAATTTTCAAATCAGGTACTAAGAGTGATCCCTCCAATTATAGACCTATATCTGTGCTACCAGCATTGAGTAAAATATATGAAAAAATCATGCTAGACCAGATGTCGTCACATTTTAACTCAAATGGAATTTTACATAGTCACCAGTTTGGTTTCACGAAAGGTAGGTCGACGACTGACGCAGGAGTAAAACTCATCAGTCACATTTTGGAATCCTGGGAGAAATCCCAGGATGCAATTGGCATTTTCTGTGACCTCTCAAAAGCGTTTGACTGCGTTGACCACAAAACACTGATCTGTAAATTACACCACTACGGAATTCGTGGACCTGCTGCTGATCTTATTCTTTCATATCTATCAAATAGGCAGCAAAAAGTAAACGTTAACGGGGCGACGTCCTTGGGGTCTCTAGTAAAGATGGGCGTGCCTCAAGGATCAATTCTTGGCCCTTTCCTATTTCTAGTTTATATTAATGACCTTCCTTACATGATGGCTAACTTATCAGATATAATTCTATTCGCTGATGACACTTCTCTTATTTTTAAAATAGATAGAAAAGATACGGATGTCACACATGTCAATGATAGTCTTGCAGTTCTTTCGAAATGGTTCGCAGCTAATAATCTTTTACTTAATGCGAACAAAACTAAATGTCTTAAGTTCTCATTACCAAATGTACCTCAAGTAGGTCTAAATTTAAAACTTGATGGCAAGAAACTAGATGCTATTACGGAAACTGTATTTCTAGGAATTACTTTAGATTCGAGATTGCAATGGGGCGCCCACATTAGAGCTCTTTCAGGTAGATTAAGTTCAGCTGCATACGCTGTAAGAAAAATAAGGCAGTTGACTGATGTAGCCACAGCTAGGTTAGTATACTTTGCTTATTTCCACAGTATTATGTCTTATGGCGTTCTGCTGTGGGGATCGGCAGCTGACGTAGATTCAATTTTTATTTTACAAAAGAGGGCAATTCGCTCTATCTATAAAATGGGTCCCCGCGAGTCCCTTAGAAATAAATTCAAAGAAATTGATATACTAACGCAGCCTTCTCTTTATATCTTAGAAAGTATTTTGTATGTTCGCAAAAACTTGGGACTTTTCAAAATAAGAAGCGATTTCCATAATATAAATACACGTAGTAAACATGAAATTGTGATACCCAAATTTAGATTAACTAAAACTAGTAAGTCATTTGTAATAAACAGTATTCGATTTTATAACAAGTTGCCAAAGACGATTACAGAACTTAGCGATGGAAAGTTCAAAACCCACATCAAACGTGTCCTTATCAAAAAAGCATATTATAAGATTAAAGACTACGTTGAAGACAAGGAAGTTTGGCAATAATTCCTTCTGCACATGTGGCTTCCCTGGTACCTCATTAACGGCATAACTATGTAAATATCTATTAACGGCTCCCAAATTACGATGATTATTTTATTTTATTTTATTTTACCTTTTTTCTTTTACATACTACCTTGACATAATCTCTTCGTTATTTGACATTATATACCTAAAATATTATATATATATATATATATTTATAACAAATAAATATTGTTACATACAGCTGTAGTGGCAATTATGTCATTTGGTTTAAATAGCTTTTTATTTTTTTTTATTATTTGATTTTGCTTTTATATAGATTCTTTTCTTTTAGAATTTGTGAATGTGAGAACGTTGTAGGCTTAACAGACTGTAGATCTATCGACCATTTTCTATCTTGCTAAGTACCTGGTACTTGTTGATAGGCCTACACTGTCCTCTCATACCTATTAACTCTGTAATTTGAAAGCATTGTAAATACCATTTATTTTTAAAAGAGTAACCATGGAGTTTCTTGCCGGCTCTTCTCCATAGGAAACGACCAATTGGAACCGTGCATCTAGCTTCTGACGTTTCATAAGTGCCCTTATAGGTTTATGTGAAATAAAATATTTTGAATTTTGAATTTTTTTTTTGAGATAGTAAAAATATGCTATTGATGCTCATTTTATAAAAAAAAAAGTACATTGTAGTAAACTTATAGTAATAGACTATATAGATAGACTATCAGACCGTATTTCGACCATGGCGGCTAATCTCAGCGGAGACTACGCCATCAACGCGGGAGATATTATAGTGCCCAAGTGTGGTTGCAGACACAGGTGCACTCTCCCTTCCCTCACTCACATAGTCCGATGGACGGCATTCCGACACGACCGGAGAGAGATCAGGCGCAGGGCCAAACAAAATAACGTACTTTCCGAGGCACGGGGGTATCACACCGCCAACTTCCAAACTCCGGGCTGTTACTGAGAGGTCCTAATGGAAAACCCAATAACACTTTGCAGAAACTGGGAATCGAATCCACAATCTGTCGCGCTTGCGACCACGAGACCAATGGGGCAGCACGGGGCGGGAACTTATAGTACCTACGTAGTTGTATGCTACTTATGAGGCGGATTAAAATATGTGGAAAATATTATACTAGCGGATGCAAGAAACATTTCCATAATACGTAGTAGTAAAGTTTAAAAACTGACTTTTAAATCTCTAGCGTCTTAGGGAAATTCACGTTCTTGCATTAATATGCAGAGCGCTGGCGGAACAACTATTAACATGGAAAGGCTTGCGGCTATGCACGTCTTCGGTGTCTTCACACTCTAGTGTTACCCATACTGACTAAACCGTGAACATAACGTAGAATACCTATTGGTAAAAAAAGCAGGTATCCACATAGTTTTCTTTGTTTTCGCAGCGTTACGTCAACTATTTCATTAACTCTGCTCTGTATTTATTTAGTTTCATCGTTCGTTAATATCTCCGTGGTCCGATATACCAACTAAAATTTATTTATTTATTTAACCATATTTAAGCTATCTTTACAGGCAACCCAAGACGATAGTTAAACATACACACTCACATATAATATTCTACATTTCAAAAATATAAAATCTCATATAATTATTTATCGAGATATGTCTAAAGGAAGTAATTCTGTTTAGGGCCGGAACTCGATAGACATGAGCATAAAATAATACTCATCTGCGGGACCAGGGCTGCTCAATCTAAGTTAATTGTTTATATAGCGACTCTCGACAGATTATGCCCACATGTCTGTATAGATAAGGGTGAAATACGGATTAATTAAACTTTAGCCTCTCTCTGCCGTTATTGTATACACAGAGACGTCAAATTGTTAATTACGACACGAGTACGTAAATAACAAACTAATTCTCGCTCTTATTTCAACTTTTATTATTGTGTTCTTGTTTTTTAGGCGGGTTTTTGGACGCTTTGAAGAGTGTGTTCACGAAGGACAACATACAGCAATGACTTACATTGCTGTATGTTGTCCTTCCAACTTAATTAGTATTTTAAAGCAGAAGGAAGTTACCGTTTCATAGTTTCATTATTAGCTATTCAATATATCTTCTTCAAGTTTTTGTATAGGTAGATATGCTTGTCGTTGTGTGGAATATGTGGAAAGAAAAATGACCATTATGGACTAGAAAAATAAATTGTTACCATGATGAGACCATTACCAAAATGAAGTAACTACCTATATAGTTAATGTACCTAATCATTGGATAGAAGGTACATTAACAATTTAATTTTTTAAACAGGAGAAACGATAGATGTAGTGTTCAAAAACACAACTTTTGCCTATCCGAATGCAGGAATCTTATTTCTAAACGCATTCGAAATTTACGTTCCTAGAGATGTCCATACTTAGTCTAAAGTCTTAGTAGATTTTATTACTAAATCAATTTTTTTTCGCAGGCAACCGAATAAACTTGTGTTACTATTTAAAAACATAAGCCATTAGCAACTTAACTTTAATTTTAAAAACCGGTACTGACGTAAATAGATCGATAACGCTCCCTATTTTTGACAAGTAAAAGTACTTAAACAAAAGATTGTCATTTCACTTTTGTAATTTTTGCGTCGATCTGTGTCAGTGTTCCGTGCGCTCTCGTGTAATTTCGCACTTTTAGTTCCGTACCCGAAGGGTGCCAAACGGAACCCTCTTACCATGGCTCCGCTGTCCGTCTGTCTCTCCGTCCGTCTGTCTGTCAGCGAGCTGTATCTCATGAACCGTAATAGTTAGATAGTTGAACATTTCACAGATTATGTATTTCTTTTGCCGCTATAATAACAAATAATAAAAATTAAATAAAGTTAAGAATTAAAAGGGAGTCTCCATAAAATAAACTTTTGATTTTGAATTTTAAAAAATCTAACCCTGGTATGTGGGGTGTCATTGTCTCGAGCTCATCGAGTAGAGAACAATTTTTTTAATTTTTTTATCTTCAACAATTAAGAAATAGGGGGCCGTAAACGTTGTCAGTTTTATTCCATTTTTGTACGAGCTCTATCTGAATTACTAAACAAGTTAGGAATTAGAAACTTCTGTATATCATGTACCTACCATGCCATGTAATCAACAAATACTATAAGCGCCGATTCATACGGTATTTTATTTAAATATGTTAGATTTTCTACAACTGCAAAAAATAACTTTGTAATTCTAAGTATCATTATGAAATACAAATTTATCTCTACGATTTTTAAAATTTAAGATGAAAAATAATAATATTCTTCGTTTAGTATTTAAATTTATTTGCTTAATATTGTACGGTGGCACGGAACCCTTCGTGTGCGAGTCCGACACGCACTTGGCCGGTTTTTCTAACATGTCTTATTTGGTAAACAAACGCAGTAGGTACAAAAACATTTAGAATTTGTTTAGCGTCTACTTATTGTAATTTCTATTCCATAAGTATCTGATGGAACGTGTAAACAAACCCTGTTCAGGTTAAATTCTTACGTAATTACTCACATTTATCTTTACGAAGAAGGTTTCAACTTTATATTCACTACTTTTACCAACAATTCTTTGAATAACATTATCAAATTGTAATGAAAACATCATCGACGAAAATTGAGGTTATAAAATTAATGTCGATTGTCAATTGAAAAACATCGTGATTTAAAATTAGAATATCGGGTTTAAGAATTCAAATAAACAAATTAAAGCACTCAATTTGTAAGTGTCACTGCAAATTGGCAGCCATAGGCACGTTTTCTAATCCATTTGTTTTCATTTCCACCAGATACTTTTGGAACAGACTTTAGGAAGTTCTTGGTTTCTGTAATATAAACCATACAGTGTGAATTTCATCAAAAACTTCTCAACCAAATAACTAAACATTTAAAAATTTAAACCTCATCAATATTTGATTAGTAAAAAAGACAAAGTCAAAGTCAAAGTCAAAAGTCAAAGTCAAAGATTTATTTGCAGATAAATATGGTTACAAAAGTTCTTAAAATGGTAGATAATGTTAGTAGCTTAGCATATTTAATCATAACATAATGACATGCAAATTTTTGTTATAGGTAGGTACAATTACATTATTGCTTAAATTTAAATTGAAAGAATTCTTTTATATTATAGAAGGGATTCTCAATTAGCCACCTACGTAAAGCCCTTTTGAAGCGAACCATTGGAAGTTCTTTAATTTGGTTAGGAATCTTGTTATAAATTTGAATACACATAGGATAACAGCTTCGCCTATATAGTTCCGTTTTTATTCTCGTATTAATTAATCTATTAGGATATCTAGTTTTGAACGCACATTTATCTCCTAGTTTTTCAAACATCTCTGGGTGAGATTTGGTAAATTTACATATTTCCTCAATATAGATGCCAGTCAATGTAAGTATTCTGAGTTTCTTAAACAATGGCTTACAGGATGTGAGTGGGTCTACATTACAAATCGCACGTATACACCTCTTTTGTGCGATAAAAGCTCTTCCGAGATGCACCGAGTTTCCCCATACCAGTATACCATAACGCAGTACAGAACCAACATATGCATGATAAGCTTGCAGTGTGGCTTGTCTACAAGAAACAAATGGTAATAAATCAAGAATGGTAATAAACTAACATCTATGAAATGGTTCTTCCTGTTCAAATTAATATAATTAATGGTGACTAGGTACCTACCCACGTACTTATTACGTACCTTGTAAAACTGTTTAGTACTTACATGGTACCTACATAGTGATTAGAAACCGCTACACATATTCATTATACTTGCCGTTTACATATAGAAATACCAAGTAGTTTTCGCAGTAATTAATTAAGGTACCTACGAAATACTCATATTAGAGAGCAATTTAGCCTCCAGTCATTGTTATGAGGAGAGAATCTTCATCGTATTATATTTTTATCTAAACTAATATTATAAAGAGAAAAGATTAGATTTTTCGTATGTTTATTTGTTATACTTTCACGCTAAAACGGCTGAACGGATTTGGATGAAATTTGACATACGAGTAGACCATGGCCTAGGTTAGGACAGACATAGGATACTTTGTATTCCGATATTCCCGCGGGATCGAGGCTTATGCGGGTGAAACCGCGGAGCGCAGCTAGTCTTACATAACTCATATTTTCGTCTCATTCAATATTTTATTTTGCATCTCGTTATAAAAATTGATTCACTCCACCGTAATTTACCAATAAATTTCTTAGTACTAAATAAAATAAAAAACTAACGCAATTATTGAAGTCTCACAATAAAAAAGAAATTCCTCCCGGTACCAGAGAAAAAGTCCATTAATGAAACAATTACAGTTTTGCAGGAGTACTCGTCTTTTCCTTTGTCGCTAGAATACATAGTCATAAAATATTTATTTTATGGTTAATTAGGTAAGTAAGTGGTACCTAGTGGACTATTAAAAGTGTTTACTACCAGCGAACATTCATATTAGGGGCTTAGATATTTATGAATACCAAACAGATATGAATTCATGGGCAAGGCTATTACTGTAGCTCCTAACGCCTCGGTCATAAATATGCCCTGATGCTTATTAAACAACATCAATTTCCTAAGGGGATTATTCCATTACGCTTTTTTGTTCATTTGCATAAAGTAGATTCCTTAATTCCACAGATGTAGATAAAAGTAAAAGAATGTTTATTAAAACACGCTCAAAGTGACTTCATAAGTAGTGTTGCGCTATGCACATAGTCGCGCGGCTTCACGCCGATATAAAAGACAGTTTTACGCGGATATTGTTGAATGACCCTTCACATAATCTGGATGTGAAGTTTCTCAAGGGTCTACCGGGGTTGCGGGAAAGTCCGAAAGGGATACCGTGGCCCCTGGCAACGTACAGGCAACGGAAGGAACACGGGTGGGTTTTAGTCAGTAAGAGTCTGACACGCCCTCCCGCTCCACTCAGAGCGGGAGAAGTTATTTGATAATTTCCCACCCAAAAAAAAAAAAATAAGGTTCTTAAGGGTACCCATGAGTTTTATAGAGCTTTACATAGCATTAGTATTATAGTCGTCGAATATTTTATGATAATTTCTTGGCATTCATATTGAATAACATTTACTTAAGCACTTAAGATAAATGTGTTTTAGTTATATTTTAGATGACCATTCAGACATACTTAAATTAATTTCATTCAAATTCAAAATACCTTTTTAAAACCCTAACTTATTTTCCTTTAGGGATTGGGGTGCGTAGGGAGTGTGGGAGTGTAGCCTCTAAGATAACACCGATTCAATCATTAATTCCGAGAGCGTCTCGTCGTTGTCAATAAATGTGTGTTTTCCAACTACAGACTGACGAACTGTAAACTTGATTAATCTAATCAGTGCTTTAAGAGCGCTGTTTATGTGGTATCGGCATAAACTCTCTGCATTTTATAGCTTTTAGATTTAGATTGAGAAAACGCTTCACTTTATGTAAAGCGTGGCGTAGGGTGGCCTGGCGTGGCGGGGCGTGGCGTGGCGTGGCGTGGCGTGGCGTGGCGGGGTGTGGCGTGGCGTGGCGCGCGTGGTGTGAGCTACCTACTTATACCGTGTTTGTTAACAGGCACACGACACGAGGAACAAGCCATGTTTTTGCTCTTTTAAAATCTTTTGTTTGTTGGTAATTAAATAGCCTTCTTGCGAATCCCTAACGAATTGCGTCTAAGCCTGTTTAGATTAATTTGGTTTGATCAATAATAGCAGTGTCCTGAGAATCTAATTGGTACATAAAACACCTTACAATAAATACGTAATTCAACGTCACATAGGTCCTCCATTTAATTCCCTTTAATTGACATGTTCGTATTTGTGAATATATCCGAAAAACCAAAACTAGAAACGTACGAATTTCCAAGACGTAATCCGTCGGTAACAAACGGTGTTTCGCTCTGCGTCATTAGGCGCCATCTAAGCCCAAGTGATTGTCCACTATATTGATGGTAATAGTGACTATTTTTTACGCCAACGCACGTCCGAATAGGGCACAAAGTTTCCTGTTGAGAAGACGAAGTGCTATATTTATTTATTTGAAACTATCATTCTGTTATATGACCTATATACTTAACGAGGGACATTTCTTTGACGGAGAGATCACAGGACTTTGACTACTCGTGGGGGTGGCAAAATCAAATGACTGGAAGTGACCTAAGTGATGTTACCATTTTAGTATGTATTATTTTTATAGTTTATTAGCGATACTTAAATTAGTTAACGAGTACCTAGCTCTTTTAGGGATATTTCGTGAATATCATATTTTGACTCGGTGAGCAAGAAAAACAGACGCTGTAAATTAAAATTAATTAAGTACCTTGTTAGGGTCGTTGATATAACAACCGCAGAAGGTGCTATAATTTGGAGGTACTTGACTTGTAAATACTTGTTTAAAAGGCGAACCAACGAACCTTTAGATGGGTTTGTTTCATTACGAGATTTTATAAAATTACATTATAAATGTGGTCCTTACTTACGTTCTGGGAATTATATACAATTTAAACCTTGGAAGGTTTGTTTTCAAACTAGAGTAATTTTAAATCACTTTTGTGACTCTTAATTGGCAACCTAAAATGTCAGTTAAATAAATAAATTAGCTCTTTTCAAGTTACGGAGCTAAGTTTAGTTGCTGGCTATGAAACAGCCAAATTGAATTTAGTTTTTTCATTTGTCTTTTTATTCAAACATACGCAGTACTACGCTGTTTAATTGAAAATTGCCGATGGGGAACTTTGCGTAACGAATAGGACGCGAATTGTGTCCAGCTATACTAAAGTTAGTTGTTAAATAGCGACACACCTTTTCCTGTAGCTTTAAGTACACGGACGTGCCGTCCCCGGAGTGCCTTTGAATAGTAATTCCGATAAGGTTGAACGTGTCACAATAGAGGAATATTTTTCGACACTCGTTGTGCCATCATTACCTAGCTTAATATTGCCTGAGGAAGGGTCAGGCAATATTAAGCTAGGTAATGATGGCTAACGCATGATCATATTTTATGTGAAAATCTAGGTATTAACATTTAAAAAGGTGCATCCACGTTAAAGTAGATTAGAGTGCGGGTTGTGGGTCTCAGTGTCAGATGTACCTTGTACGATACCTTTTTTTTTTTGGGTGGGAAATTATCAAATAACTTCTCCCGCTCTGGGTGGAGCGGGAGGGCGTGTCAGACTCTTACTGACTAAAACCCACCCGTGTTCCTTTCGTTGCCTGTACGTTGTCAGGGGCCACGGTATCCCTTTCGGACTTTCCCGCAACCCCGGCAGGCATCGGTCCTATCGGACCCTATCACTTGCTGACATCTCTTTGAGGCGCGCGTGGAACACAACGCGCCGTCGACCCGGGCCTGGTCCTTATCGGACGGCGAGCTACCCATTGCTCACCGTCCGCAAGCCCGCGCCTACGGTGGCCGGGAATCGGCCTGCGATTCCCGACGCCCAGGGTGTCTCCTGCGGCGGCTAGGGGCGTGAGGGCGCGAAATTTGACCTTGTACGATACCTTGCACGGTAATACAATCAGTTCGTAACTATGACGTTACACGTACACGGCTACACTTAATTGTCAGGATTCAGTAAAGTGAGCTGAGGACTTGTGGAGCGCCCCTCGGCATCAGCTAAGAGCACGCACTAAACTAGTTTAGTCACTCGGGATTACTCAATAAACAAACTTTGTCTCTAAGCTGAAGTTATCTTGGAGAATAACTTCGAGTGTGCGGGTCATACTCCACTATTAAGCACCTAATATTGTCATTATTACTGTTTCATGAGTTTCTTTTGTTGTATAATAGAAAATATTTTTAAGGTTTTTTATTTCGTTTTGCTTTCACAGTAATCTCAAATATGGATTTGATTCGGTTAATACGCAGGTTATGAAAGAGAACGTTAAGCAAAAATAACTGATTTATATTTTAGAATGAATTACGTAATACCTAGTCTATCCGTAGCTTACTTGAGTTTACATTTTTTTTAAACACCAAGCTCGTACTTATATTTTATAACTCTAGACTGACAGTTATTCAACTAAAAGAACAGCCACGTGCGTGTCGGACCACGCACAATGAGTTCCGTAGTTGGGATGAATTTATCATGTGGAAGAACAAGAACCACGGACAAACTTAACATGTGGTTGAAAAACATGTTCTCCCATACATTCCAACTACAATGTATGTAAGTTTGTACGCACAATATTGAGAGATTTACCATGTTATTTTAAAACTATAGACTTCTTATAGGTTTTCCTGTAATCTATGAGTACAGAACCATTCTCAGTATATTTTTCAAAATTTAAGGCTCTGTAGTTCATCTATTTTCTTAAATATCTGTTAAAGTATTACTTTTATTTAAAAAATATAAAATAACTATATTTGAGATCCTCTCTCCTCTGTTTTTTTAATTTTCAAATTTGCTCCCGAAAAATGACCGCCATATTCAAAATTCATTTATTTACGTTACGCGTCCGTGTTTGGTTCACATAAATTCATATGTGTACCAAATTTTATATAAATTAGTCCAGTAGATTCGGAGCAAATTGGCTGCGACAGACGGACAACCAGCGATCCAGACGAGTGATCTTATGAGGGTTCCGTTTTTTCCTTTTGAGGTACGGAACCCTAATAAAAAGAGATGTTTATCGCTTCTAGTAGTTGAAGTACAGTAATTTTACAATATATCTGTCAGTTTATTGTTAGTCAAGAAGATATTAAATGCTACTAGCTTGGGAAGTCCGCCTGATGTATCCGGATTATACGGTTTGTTCAGTGAGTGAGAACTTCATACATATTTATGTGCATATTGTAAGCACAATGTTCGCTGTATATAGCTTAAATAATTCAATATTATGTTACGTCTAATACATAACTATTTGATCATAAGATGGTATTTATAGTATCAATAGAATTCAGGCCAATTTAATAATAGCAGTTCTAGGAACGAAACCTTAGCGATCCAAAAATATAGTAAATTTTTTATTTTTACTTGTGTTTCAAATGTTTTTTTTTCTAACTTTTTCAATACTCGTCCCTACTTATTGAATATTTATACCTACCTACCTTTTGTTCCATAGAGTTTGTATTAACCTTGACACTTTCTGAATCCTTACAAGTACCTACCGCTGTAAAATTCACCATTTATTGAGATGGCATAATTCAACCACTTTAAACTTTGAACAAGCAGTTTACAAGCCAAAGTTTATAGTTCATAAAAGTGCTTTTCAAAAACTGCCGGGACTCTGAGGCACTTATCCGATAGGGAAGAAAATACGAGCTCCTTCAATCGCTGCGGACAATCCGAGAAAGTGGCGCCAACCCGGAGGGCGGCGCACTGTGGATCGAAAAAAGGCTCTCGAAGACATTGGAGCTTAAATTTCAAAGTGTTGGTTTTTTGCTTGAAATGGCTTCTAATAGCCAATATTATGCATAAATATATCATAGGATACAATCTGGTAGGCAAATTAGCAACTTATATGTTTTTTTTGCAAAAAAAATGTATGGTGCTAATGCTTTTATATCTGCGGAACGGAGAGAATAACCGTTATATCCTTGCACACGGCGATGTAACTAAATTTTTTAATTTTTTGACATACTTGGTTTTTTCGGATTAGGAGCGGTTTAAAAAAAAAACCGCACTAAATCTCGTTTTAGGAAGTATGTCAAAAAATCATAAATAAATAGTTACATCACCGTGTGCTAAGATATAACGGTTATTCTCTCCGTTCCAGAGATATAAGCATTAGCTCCTTACATTTTTTTTTGCAAAAAAAAATATAAGTGGCCAATTTGAATACCAGATTGTATCCTATGATATATTAATGCATGGCTATTGGAAGACATTTCAAGCAAAATTCCGGCACTTTAAAATTTAAGCTCCAATGTCTTCGAGAGCCTTTTTTTGATCCACTGTGCGGCGCGCTCCTTTATTTATGATTATTCCATTACACAGCCGCTGCAGGCACGGACATAAATAAACGAAAACATGCGGATAACACACAACCGGCCGGCCAATCTTGTACCTTGATATTTTTATTTCTTTATCACAGGCTTATATATATTTTTTTGAGTGACAGCGGTCCGGTTTCCCAAGATTTTCTATTACATTCTCTAAATGTATGCCACATTACATATAGGTATTACCCAGAAAAAAGCGTTATAATAAATTACCTTTCTTTTCTTTACAGATAATGCACGCTGTTCATAGATAGATTTCCAAGAATCTGTGACTGTCACATAGCAAGATAGAAAAGTGAAGCCGCCGAGTATGGAAGGCGACGACGTGGCCTACTGCGTGCCGGAGGGGCAGGTTTTCCAGCGGGCCTATATTCGGATCCATGGCTACATCGCACTACTCATCTGCCTCCTGGGCTGCGCCGCCAACTCCGTTAACATTGCCGTACTCAGTCGAAAAGAAATGATCTCGTCGACCAACTCCATCCTCACCGGCCTAGCAGTCGCCGACTTGCTCGTCATGATCGACTACATTCCTCTGGCGTTACATATTTATACAGATATATGCGCAGAACTCAATCGGAATTCGTATGCGTGGGCTGTTTACGTCTACTTTCACTCCATATTCAGTCAAACTTTTCATACAATATCTATTTGGTTGACGATCACGCTTGCCGTTTGGAGGTTCATAGCAATAAAGTTCCCTCAAAAAAATAGGACGTTGTGTAACAAGAAGAACACTAATATTGCTATAGCAGTGGCATATGCCGTGTGTCCAATACTCTGTCTTCCCATTTATTTTGCAATGAAAATTCAAGAAATACCGTCATCATTGAAAAATAGCCATGAAAATGCCACATTGAACGATACAGATGCAATAGGAAACGCGACAGTGAGCTCGGAGCGAGACTACGCCATAGTGATGACCGACAACAACGAGCTGCTCACAGCTATCTTTTGGGTCTACAGTGTATTTATTAAACTCATACCGTGTGTAGTGTTATCGATATTAAGTGTGTTACTAATTCTTAAAATGAAGTCGAGTGATCGGAGAAGACAGAAATTATTGAAAAAATCTGCAATCAACACTAACGAGGTACGACTAGTTTTATGTTTTTATTTAGTACTAGCTGACCCGACTCCAAATTTTAATTTTTTTGATCCTTATGAGCGAGTGACAACAGCATTCTAAAAACTATGGCGGAGAGTATAGACTCTCTGATTATTAAAAGTTTTGTGAGAAGGATAATCACCGAGCATTAATTTGGGGATGTCCTTTTCACAATACTTACTATTTATTTTGTTTTATTTTGTATTTTAATATACTAACACTAGTCATAAGTTATAGAATTGTTTACTAACTCGATGGATCATTGTTATCTAAAAATTAATAAATAATAATAAAAATAATAATAAGAAACAGGATCGATTGGCATCAAAAAAAGTTTTTATGCAAACTGCCTATTCTCTTGCTGACTGTATATATTTTTTTCAAAATCTATGAATGCAAAACAAAATGTCTCAAAAAGTTAAGGACAGTCTCCTGAGACCGTTTTCCTGTAACTATAACGGTTAGGGTAGCTGCCCTTACTGCCCCATCTCAAAAATCCACCCTGTATAGATTCTCATTCGGTTTAATTGAATTTCTTATTTGGACAACCAGGTCATGCAAGTATCGATTGTACGCTACAAACTAGTCTCTGCGTTTGCATATTCTACGTGCATTTGCAGTGGAACTCGGAAATTCTTCTGTACTCCACAAAGCTCTGCATGTAAAGCCTTTTGCATTCGTGAAGATTATTTTATTTTACAACTTCTGTTACATGTTAAGTCTTGTTTGAGTTAAGTAAGATGTATGTTTACTTAAGTAGCTTCTCAAAGGATCTAAGCTTTCATATCTTTGAATAGAAACAATACGTGTAATAACGACGTACAAGAGAACTATGAAAAGAAAATGTTAGTTCCTTTTTCTTTGTTATGTAGCCCCAATGCTTTCAGACAGATTTTTGACAATAGAGCGGATTATAATGAAATATTGCATCAAGTACTTTCTTTTGACCGTGTTGTTCTCACATCACAGCAGTAAACGACCTCTGCTGAAAATTACCTCTGCTAAAAAGTGCCTCCCAATGATCGCTACATTAATCGGTTAAAAGGGAATTTATAACCACTACGTTATTTTGTGCAGGGTGAGAAAGCTCGGTTGAACGAGGATGGTCCGAAGCGAGGCGGAGGCGGCGGAGGCCGTACCGACCGCACCACTCGGATGCTGGTCGCCCTGCTAGGCCTCTTCCTAGCCACAGAACTGCCACAAGCTCTCTTCGGCCTACTCACAGCTATAGCTCCGCATCTCTTTCAAATCTGTTACTATGCCTTCGGTAAGTCTTTTTTCGTAGCTCTTGGTTTTCGTAGTCGATCGTGGCTTAATTGCTCCGACCTAGATCCATCGATCTACGAGGTGTCAAAGTGTTGAATGGTAAAGCTGTTTATACATCAAGATCGCTCTGTGTATCGGAGAGCGGTATAATTGATGAACTGATGGCACGGCTACAGTCGTGTAGTGTGTGTGAATATCATTATGTTATAGAAGGCAAAGCAGCTTGTGACACGTTTGTCGCGTGTCAAAAGCAGCCTTGCCTTATATATCGTATAACCTACATAAAATAATTAGTTAGGGCTCTAAATTCTTAAGATTTAAAGAGCCTCAGATTTTAGAAATCGAAGAAAGAAAGAAATATAAAATGCAAGCGACACCACATTTATTGTAATATCATTTATACATAGTTACTCTTGAACATAGTTCCAGATTTTATAAAACATAAATCTTAACAAGTAGCCACATTTGGATAGTGTACTCTAAATAACTTAACAAGTAGCCACATTTGGATAGTGTACTCTAAATAACTTAACAAGTAGCCACATTTGGATAGTGTACTCTAAATAACTTAACAAGTAGCCACATTTGGATAGTGTACTCTAAATAACTTAACAAGTAGCCACATTTGGATAGTGTACTCTAAATAACTTAACAAGTAGCCACATTTGGATAGTGTACTCTAAATAACTTAACAAGTAGCCACATTTGGATAGTGTACTCTAAATAACTTAACAAGTAGCCACATATGGATAGTGTACTCTAATCTGTCCAGATGTGGGTGTCGAGAGTCGCCCTTATATTATTAACAGATAAACTTAGCAGGGTGAGCTCGGATGGTCCTCTAATTTCTTCCTCTTATATTATGGGCACTTTTGGCAAGAGCAGACCCCCTTATACTCTACATTATTAACACAAATTGGAATATAAAACAATTAGGACGAGAGGATTTTCCTACACCTATTTTGTTTAAGAGCATTTTATGTTGTGGTGGGTCGTAGCGAAAACAATGATGTAGTTTTATTTTATTAAACCCGGTAAGTGGTGCAATTGTCTTGGACGTTTTTAGTGTAGGTATAGGGAATGAGAGTATAACGATGTGGCTTCGGCAAAATTAGGGTCGTTTACACGCGGGGCAGGGCAGATATATGTAACTAAACGATACTGTCAGTCAATGAAAACGAAAGCGTATAGTTTGGATCACGCCACCGTAATTAATTCCACGAAACAATACTCTTTCATTTGTTTCCTTCCTTTATCTTAGATGGGAATCTATTTAATCGTTTAGTTCTTTTAAAATAATGGATGGATGGATGTAACTTGTTGTTTATTACATTTCTAGAACCTCTAGCCCTAAATTATATTTTTGGTTTATGGACCAATAATAATTAAGTATTTTGAATATGTCTGTGTCGACAGGTATAATTACAAACATTGCTGATGCCATGAATTAATTAAAGAATTAAAGTAAGTACGTACAATAAAGATCATTAATACCTACTTAGTTGTAGATGGCGTGGGTTACAAAATTAGAAGAACAATGTATTTAAGTACAATAAATTGCAACAAATAAATACTCGGTCATATACCTTCTGCCTCTGAATAAATATTTTGATTATGTTAATATTAAAAAAAAAAAAACACTAAATGCCCCTGAAATTCTTAAATCATAATTATTTTAAACCACTACTATAATATAATAGAAAGTATTAAAATACTTGATAGTTTCATAACGGTTCTGTCAGTAAAATTGATTAGCGGTTTCAGCCGCTAGAAAAATAATTTGCTTTTATATCAGCTGAGATATTTTTATGAAACACGCATTAAAATTGTATGTAAGCTGAAAAGCCGCGAACTCGGCCGAGCAATGATGGTCGGCTAATAGCTATATAATTCACGTTAATGTGGCAGAAGGCGGTAGTATTTATTACTTATTCGGAAATCTTCACGTTAAACCGTAACAAAGCTGTATTTACAAACCGAATATATAAAAGTTTCACAAGGAAAAGATTAAGCTGGGACCAAAATAATTTAAGATTCACAGGTCCATGTTTAATATACGTATTGTTTGTTCATGTATATGCCGTGGCCAGGTCTTAGAATTGGCCATTCAAGAAATGGCCAGCTACATTGGCCATATAAGAAAGAAAAGAAAGAAAGAAAATACGTTTATTTGCGTTAAACATATCGTTTAAAAGTCAACGTGTAATAATATTTCAGTCGACCAATAATTGTTCATAAATATATGGTTTATATGTATGTATCTATGTATGTATGTATTAGTAAGTATTCATTTTCAAGTTATCTATTACTTATGTTGCACCTGCCATGTTTTGTCTCTGCTCCACCCTAAGGTTGACTGGTAGAAAATGCCTCAGGCATTAAGTCCGCCTTTGTACAGTATTTATTTTTACTTGTGCATAAAGTTTTAATAAATAAATAAAATAAATAAATATCTTTTCACGGGACTCAAACTAGCAATAAGGCTCGTACAGACCAGCGCGACGCGACGGCGCGACGCGACTCGAACAATACAATTTCTAAAAAAACTTCACGGTATAACAATAGCCGGTGTCGCGTCGCGCTGTCGCGTCGCGCTAGTCTGCACGAAGCTATATTCGTGTAAAGACAAACAATGACCGCGGCCAAGTGGATCTGAGACAGACCTTATTGGTGCTTATCTCCTTAAACTTTCGTTCAGTCTGAAATTACTTTCAGAAATAGTAGAAACATTACTTTTAAATCATTAAGAACGGAAAATAGCAAAGCATCAGAAGGATTAAATAGCCACGATATTGTTAGAGTTAACAATAATTATTAGTTAATACTACTCGTAATTATATTATTGTTCTGCTTTGCTGATACGATAACAAAAATATTCTAAAGTATAATAAATAATAAACTCAAAGTATAAGATGCATAACAGTGCAGTGCAGTGCAGTCTTCTGAGCGTTGTTGCTAGTAAGACTGAAGGCCGCCTTATGGGGCACCTGTGCGTAGTGCATGTACTTTTGCCAGGTGTCTCCGTGAGGTGGCGTACCATTATTATTTAGCCCCGTTTTAGTACAGAGATGTCTTGAATAGGAAGTAAACTATACAAAATATATAGTTATGTGGCGCGTTTGTAAGTGGACCCCGAATACTAACAAGTTCATAGGTTTTGATGGAATTGTGGGCAGCATCAATCGACTTCTTGGAATATTAGGTATTCTAAGAAGTCCACTCTATACAACTTGTAAAAAAAACCCTGTCCGATTCTTGAGGGTGTTGTTAAGTATCGTAATGAGAGTCCTACTTATGTGATAACTTTCAGGAATAAAAATATCGCCCCATATTTTTTTCACTGAGAATTTTACCGGTTTATTACATGGGGCCCGGGAGGCAGTTGTTTAACGGGTGTCTACAAGTCATTCCTTCTGACCTCAGTAGATTTTCTGATTTTTAAATGGATTTGGGGTAATTTTATTACTAATATTACTAAAAATGTTAATTTCAAATAGCAATAACTATTTTATTTTCAATAATAATATTTTTTTTTTTGTGGAGCTCGTGGCTACGTAATAACTGCCGCACGGGTCGATCCGTCAGGTTAAGCTAAGCTTGCCTGGGTTGGTCTGTGGATGGGTGACCATCTTTATATACCGAGGCTCCTTCGTACCTCGGAAAGCACATTATGCCGTTGGTCCCGGCTGTCATTCGTGAATCTTTGACAGTCGTTACGGGTCGTCAGAAGCCCGATAGTCTGACAACCAGTCTTACCAAGGGGTATGGTAAAACCCAGTTACTGGGTTGTGGAGGTCAGATAGTCGCTCCATGTAAAATACTGGAATTCAGCTGCATCCGGTTAGACTGGAAGCCGACCCCAACGTAGTTGGGAAAAGACAGCAGATTGATTGATCGCACAGGGTTCTTTTTACATATTGTATACAAGATGTATGTACATATATTGATTAAAATTTAGCGATGTAGCTGTACTGTATGTAGGTTAATAACATCTACCTAATTAGAGGTAAACTAATATTCATGCAATAACCTGTAGGTAAACTGTTATGGAAGTCGATATTAATCATCTTCATCCGAAAAGTAAACAGCCTTATTAAGGCTTTGTCGATTCATTGACTCGAATACCTAATTACTTGAATTCCTATAAAACAGTAATGTCAGTGCGTTGTATTAACGTGGTCTGCGTTAATGAGCTCTTAAAGTCAATCAGTGATTTATTTATTGGCGATATAAAAGCTACTGATGGCTGCTCATTTGTTGAAGCCATATATGGCATAACTATATAATGATCGCAAACACACCAGGCTGAGTAAGAAAACAGCTACCCACTTTTTCTCTTACCAAAATGTATTTAATTCTCGATAAAATTTGAACTGTAACGTAATTTGGTAGAGCCGTAATAAATTAACCTAAACGTAATGTTTAGCCTAATTAATTAATTGTATGGCCTTTAATAAATTAAACTGGTGGTAATGCTGTGATTCTGCTACATAATTAACTAAGTACTATCATTAGGCGGTGTTTAACTCATCAGAGGCTTTCGTCGCCTATTTTTTTGCTATTTAGGTAATGAAAAGGCTTTTAAAATGACGACAGCTACTTAATAACTGTGAAGAATATAGCTGTATTATGTCCTTTTGTCGAAATTGAAAGCAATCTATGGCGTATGGGTAAATTATGGGCTCAGGGTCGATTCTTTCGCAGCACGGTCATTGAGTAGATCATATTTACGCACATATACGATTGATATTGAACAATTATAGGATTTGGTTCAGAGCGTGGTGATCAGGGTGCACACGGCCCGTTTCGTAGATGTCTTAATGATCAAACCTTAATTATATCTATTAAGTAGGACGAATGATTGGCATCCTAATTAGAGGCAGAGTAAGGTAATTACATGAAAATGTAATTTGATGTTTCGTATTAAGCTGAAAATTATGTGTCCTACCCTAATATAATGTGGGTAGAACATTAAGAGCTAAGTGGCCTTGTTGACGGAGCAGGCCAAAGAATTTACGCAATTCTGTTACCACAGGGTCACTGGAGTTGCCTCTATTTGTAAATAATGTAGTCTGACTTAGTCTAGTCTCATTGTCTGTTGCTTAAAATGTTTAGAAGACACGTTAGGTTTTTGATAAAGTTGTAACAGACGTTTGTTTAATAACCACGTGGCACAGGGTGATGCAATCTTTGATATTGGTCGTTTTAAAAATAAAATAATACGCAACTCGCGTGACTCACGATCTGAACTACGATATAGGCTTGTTACTAACTAGGTTTGACGTTACTTTATTTTATGTAAGTATTAATTATTAATTGGTTTTGACAGAGTAGGTACCTTGACCTACTGACTTACCTACTCAATATTAAAATAATTTCAATAAACTGCCCTTTATTACTCATTTGTAGTTTTTATAATAAATGACGAGTTGTAGTGAATCTGAAACCTAGAAATTTCAAAAAATTAAATCCATAAGTTTTAAGAAATGTATAAATATGTTAGCTTACTAGGAAGTTTGATTTCTGTTTTCTTGTCCCATCATAACACAGTATGCGCCAGAAATTTCTTCGGAAATCACCGATGCCTTTGCCAAGCTATCTAATTCGCAAGAATTGAAAGCCTATATTCAACAAAGGACATTTATATTAAATCCATTTGTTTCACGAAAGTAGAACAGAAACTATTATTTAAATCGCAATAAGACGTTCATTTAAATCAATTAACTTTGCCTAAACCTTCTGTCCAGAAGAAGTCCCTTTTCCCAAGCAGCATTTAGTGACAGGTACTTAAAGTCTGCGAATACCATGGAAACATGGATGGTATAATTTTCCTTTCGAAAATTCTTGATTTTTTTAAGAATCCTTAGAAATACCTACGTATCCAAATAGTTAATGGTATCGCAAAAGGTAGTGCACGAATAAAATCCTGCTTTGTACAGAAATTCACTGCACATGCCGTATGCAGTAATGGAAAGAAAAAGGCAATTAATCGTAAACCCAGGCCTTGACGGTATCCTCCTTCTGCTCCGGAAGGAGGAGGCGGAACGAGTGAGGGAGAAGCAAATTTCGCGCCCTCACGCTCCTAGCCGCCACAGGAGATGCCCTGGGCGCCGGGAATCGCAGGCCGATTCCTGGCCACCGTAGGCGCGGGCTTGCGGACTGTGAGCAATGGGTAGCTCGCCGTCCGATAAGGACCAGACGTCCGATAAGGATAAAGACCGATGGCGCGTTGTGTTCCACGCACGTCTCAAAGAGATGTCAGTAGAACTGAAGGTGTCTGATAGGACTGATGTCTGCCGGGGTTGCGGGAAAGTCCGAAAGGGATACCGTGGCCCCTGGCAACGTACAGGCAACTGAAGGAACACGGGTGGGTTTTAGTCAGTACGAGTCTGACACGCCTTCCCGCTCCGCCCAGAGCGGGAGAACTTATTTGATAATTTCCCACCCAAAAAAAAAAGGCCGTGACGGTATCACAAGACCGGGCAGACCTCCACCGTATGCTCCACCGTGTCCTCGGGCGATGCATGCAATGATGACACCCGGGCATTTCCTCCCGCCTTATCCGGAACAGAAAGCTCCCAAAACAGCCGTGTCCGGTGAGGACCTGCGTCAGGCGGAAGGTGAAGACGCTATGGCGCCTCTCTAGCCACTACTCAAAGAGGGGACTTATCGCTGCAATTGTGGCGTGCCCAGCCCTGGTTTGCTACAATCGCACTCTCCATGACTCCATGAGATCCCGCCGCAGCTCTGTCCGCTGTGCCGTGATTTCTCGCGGCAGCGGAGTTTCGCCTCCTCGCACCACTACCAAATGTGCGCGAATATTTTTCATCCAGATCCCATGGCGGCAATCCGGCAAGGAGGCTCGCCGCCTCACCGGAGACCGTGCGGTATCCCCGGACCAGCCGGATGGCTATGACCCTCTGGGACACGGTCAACCGGCGGGCTGGCCGCCGTCTCAAGGAACGCACCCACACCGGTGCCCCGTAAAGGGCCATGGACCGCAAGACCCCCGCATAGAGCCTCCAGCAGGAGGCGTTTGAATCCTCTAGCAGGCAGGAGCCGCTTCAAGGCAGCCCCGGCCCGCTCCAGTCTGGGAGCCAAACGTCAGAAATGCACTTCCCACTAACTCCAGTCTATTCTGTAAAAATGTCGCCGTGAAATCTTAGCCACCCCCGTAAAGATATACTTGCGCAAACGTAGGCTTGCGCAAGTGTATCTTTACGTGTGTGGCTACCGGTAGGTGAAATGAGCTTGAAGTGAGCTGTCACTCCCTAGCGATCCCTATCATCAGGGGGAATGATAGCACTTTTCACCATAGGTTACGCGGTGAGATTTCACAGAATATATCAGTTATGTAAACGTGATCACTATCTATTATTACAGAAACTTTTACTTAGTTGGTCTATGCTATCCATGGAATTGTTGGCTCCAGAACCTAGATTGATCTCCAAAATCAATCTGGAGCAGCAATTCGTTCCAAACGAATTGAACAAGCCAATATACCTTTACTGAGGCATTCCCTTTACATTGCGGGGCACGCAGCTGACCTGTGAGATACAATATAAATTGTTCTTTATTTCCTCAAAATCTTGAAACTGTATGGAAATTGAATGAACGTTGTTATAATTTATTGATATTGAGGTTCTAGCCTAATTTGGCGCTGAATTGAAATTTAACATGGTTTAGTGTTATGTAGGTTACGTTTTTACGTAGTGATCTCATATTGAAATTAGTTTAAGAAATCTGAAATCAGTCTTAAAAGGTGACCACTGAAAATTGTTAACCTACTTACATTGAAAAACTGAAATAGTGTGACTAATAGTCACACTAGTCTAGTCTAGTCTATTAAAGAGCTAGTCATATACATTTTCAAACGATCTTCTTAATTTGATTGAAAGTGATTCAATTCAAATTGTTCCCATCTTACAATTGGATCGATTTTCATCCAATGGAAATTGTATGGAAAATTTATTGAAAAATTTTAGTTATAGTAATTAATTCCAAAACCCTTCCATTTTCTATTTTAATAACATGTTATATTTTACGATGCAATGACCTAAATACAACTCTTAACTGAACTTAAATGAAAATTGGTTTAATTTCATTTACGCTGTAGGTATAGGTTAATAGCCTAACTTCAACGAAGTTGATAAGCAAAGACATGTTGTATATCCCGATAATTTGTCAAATGAAGTGATGAATTCGTCCCAAGCGATTGGCTGGTTCCAAAGAAAATTACATTTTTATTACGTGTCCCTATAACTAACATTAATCAATCCACATAATGCGGCGTATATAGGCAGTTTAGCAAGGGCGGTCCAGAATAATAATATATTATGTATTAAAATTGAGATTGAATTGCTTATGAAATTAAGCAGTCGGAGTAAAAGTAGATATGCACATATTGTGTGAAGGCTCGTACAGACCAGTGCGACGCGACGGCGCGACGCGACTCGAACAATACAATTTCTAAAAAAACTTCACGGTATAACAATAACCGGTGTCGTGTCGCGCTGTCGCGTCGCGCTAGTCTGCACGAAGCTTTATGTGGACCTGAGCAAACATTCGTGCAAAGCTATAATTAAGTGGGTATATATATCCAGATGATTGGCACTTGACGCACGCCGTGGCAAGCATTACCAAGAGAGGCCTTATTTCACAATGAATTCTGCGAAATAACTGCTTTTATATTGAACAAGCAAAAGTTTCAAACCAGTAAACCAACTGTTTCACTTAAGATAAGAAACGTTATTGTTGTATTATGTTCCTGTTCATTAAGTAAACCTGAAAGTAGGTAGATACATAGTTATTCGTACTCTCAAGTTTACTGAGGGTAAACCTGTTTTGTAGGAGTGTTGAACTTTGTCTTAAAGTTATCTAATCAGTAGATTTAAATAAGGGAAAGTAAACACACCGAGAAACCGAAAGCCGTAGAACAAAACTTAGTCAATATTCAACGAAGTAACTTTTCCACAAGATTCTTTTAGCTCCTAATGTAGGTACCTATTAGGTATTCATGACACGGTTCTTGTAAAAACTTAAAGTACCTACTTTCATTACTAAAATTGAAATCTGTACGTAATGGGTAGGTAATTATCTGAAAAAAAGGGAATAGCAACTTCGGGTTCCCATAAATGTTTCACTCACCTTGGAAACTCAAAGTCAAAGCATTTATTTCAAATAAACCAATTACAGGCACTTTTGAATTGTCAAGGGGTCGGTCAGTCAGGAAGATGAAGCTAGTTGCCCATTCTAAAGTGTAGTAGGTTTCTATGGAGAAGAACGGGCAAGAAACTCTAGGTACAGTTTATATTTATACAATGACATTTGACATACCTATTTCCTACGGAGCTAAAATAAATACGTATTGGTATAATCTACGTTGCCAAACCCTAGTGTCTGTACCGGATAGTTGGGGCGTGTCAATATGATGTCGATAGTATTGGTTTGATAAATTGCTATTACCCAGATATATCAAGAGCGAGCTCCGACCCTTTTGTGTCCAATTGTTTCATGAAATAATAGTATCAAGTATCTCCTATTGAAACGTATAATATTGAATTAATTGGAATTATAGTTAAGTCAATATATGTACGGTATAGTTTAGTTAGACTTCAGTCGTACAGTCTGGGCCTGCTATTTTAAACCAAATTGTGCGTGTACCTACTCAGTTGCCAAATGTTTTCATTTTTCGCCTGAGTGTTAAATATAAACGGTCTTATTTATAAACGCCTCTTAAATTTTAATCAATTGCTAAGCAATTGATTAGCAAAATTCTTATTCATAAACGCTATTTAGCGCTAAGAGGTCGATAAGCAATTGATTAGTAGCTGTCAAAATTAAACACCACCGGTCCACTGTTACGAGGATGCTAAGAGGCAAGATGGCGGATTTTCTTTGAATCAGCTGATTGATTCAATGCGAATAATGTGTGCTTCGAGGTAATTTTGTTCCTAATATCGAGTTGTGCCTTAGTAAATATGGATTTCGACAAGCTTTTTCGGGATTCCAGAACGACCTTAGAAGAATTAAATAATTTTGAAACACCGGCGCGAAGTAGACGGAGGAAGACCTACAAAGCTCATTTACAACCGCTACAAGGATGATTACCTATTAGATAATATTCTTCTTTCGAAGTACACATGATACAAGGATTTATAGGAAAAGCTCAATCAGGAAAAGGCTCAGTAGGTGCTCAGGTGGTGAAGAGAATGAGTTCGTGAGGAAGCTCATCGGAGATAGTGATTATCCAATGTGTTTCCCATATGCTTTTCATCTTATGGCGCCAGCTCTAAGGCCCAGAACTAAAGAAAAGCCACGTTGTGGCGGTCACACACAAATAACAAGAGACATTTTATAGAAAACATTTTATTTTGATACATAATAAAGCAAAATTTTTGTCATCAATTCATTATTTTTGATTTCCAATATTTTATTTTATTTTTATTTTATTTTATATTATTCGGGAAACTTACAGCTAGTACAAATATTATTCTTAAATTATATAAATTTGAAGGCCATTTACAAGTTTCCACTGATAAATATTTGAAACAAAAGAAAGACAACAAAAATAAAGGCAATTACAAAATAGCTACAACATAACAATAGTAAAATAAATAAATAATTTAAGAAATAAAGCATGATCAATTAAACGAACAAAAAAAAATCAAATACCATACGAAACAATTACTTTTCCGCAAAAAATCTTTTTACCAACACACTTTTAAGCCGAGAAACACTGGTGTTGAAAATGTCCAAATCATGTTCACCAGTCAGTTTATTAAAACCTCTGCTCGCACGGACTAGAAATGAATTCTGCCTGTATGCAGACTTTGAATGAGGGAGGAAATATTCTTCCCCCAAAGACATGGTGCCATTATTTTGTCACGGCACTCGCATTCCTCATCGTTTTCATGTAGCATGGTCTCCTACCTCATCTTGGCGAGGTTAAATAATATTTGTGCTAGGTGCTAGTGACTCATAGCAGCAGTGAAACTTGCTGTAAACAAGTATAGTAATTGTTATTAAAAGATACTGAAACCGTGGTGCAAAAGCAATAGGAATCAATAAAACAGACACAAGTATCTACATACATTTCTAAAATAGTATATTCGTGTTAAGAAGCACAAAGGACATGAAAATACATAAGTAATAACATTGGTACTGGTACTGGTACATAAGTAGTCACTTGGTCAGCTTATATTATTAGTAAGTAGATATAAATTCAGAGATAAATACCTTTTCCTGTTTACTCCAATTATTGGAGCTTATTATTTTCATTGCTATCATCGCAAAAACAATGAAATAAACTTATAAAATAATTTTATTCAATTTTATATTTTCCGATGAAATTGTTGATTTTTATCTGTCGAAGGCACGACAGATACAGAAATCGTGGTTTTGACAACTTTAATCTTAAAATTCTGTTTTTTAGTCGACTATTTTGATTATAATCTGTGTCGAACACATAATTTCACCTCTATTTCGTTACGCAACTAATCATTTGCTAACTAGCGTTTATTAATAAAGAAAAGTTAAAAATTGATTAAGAGCTAACTAATTGCTTAGCTAAACAGTAGCTAATCAGTGCTAATGAGATTTTTATAAAGAAGGCTGATAATGATTAGCAAGCAATCATACTAATTCTAACTAATAATATAAATGCGAAAGTGAGTTTGTTCGTTTGTTATGCTTTGACACTAAAACGGCTGAACGGATTAGGATTAAATTTCGCACGTGGGTAGACCTAAACCTGTGTTAGGACATAGTATACTTTTTATCTCGACATTCTCACGGTATTCAGACTTATGCGAGTGAAACCGCGGGGTGCAGCTAGTAATATACTGACGAGCAGTATTAAAAAGCCACTAACTTATCATGAAATATTTCCGAAACCACGCAAGATAGCTTCTTGAAGTAAAAAGCAACATTTAAATGTATTTAAACACCTATAAAACTGCTTTCAAGATTTTTTTTACTTCATGTAGCTAACTTGTGTGGCTTAGGAGATATTTAGATTTTTCGGCACTTTGCACGTGGCTTTTTTATATTCCTCGTCAGTGTATTATAAACGCGAAAGTTGTTGAGGATGGATGGATCTTTGTTACTCTTTCACGCAAAAACTACTAAACGGATTTGGATGAAATTTGGCGCATACATTTTATCCCGGTAGTACGTTCCCGTGGGATAATTTCCGACATCCACGCAGGCGAAGCCGTTGGCAAAAGCTAGTAATGTTATAATTTTCCTACGCAGTGTAAATAATGTAATTTCTTGTCTCTCTTTGTTAATTACCTACCTGTTTGCTAATTTATATTGTAGACTGTGTTAAACCGCAAACACGGTCAGTTTACATGGAGTGAATTGAATAGTTCAGTACTGATTTAGTTTTCCACTGGCGCAGGCGAGGTGATGGACTTGATGGCGCTGGTGGGGTCTGCGGTTAACTTCGTGCTGTACTGCAGCATGAGTCGGCAGTTCCGCTCCACATTCACGAGGCTGGCTCGGAAGGTGCTGCCCCTAGGCACGCGAGGCGACCCCGTGCCGACGACGACCGAAGCGACTAAAGCGTAGCACTCCCGCACCGCGGCCACCTCGGTCGCGCACCTTTGAATCATTCACAAGGTACCACCATTCGAATGTCAATCATTCAAACTTTCAACTACGACTCATTGTACTCTCTGATTGTTTGTTAAGTTTGTTTTGGACTTATTAAAGTGGATAAAGCGTGAAGGCGGATTTTCTACATTACAATGAAGTGAACTTTTTTAATTTTGTAAGTAAAACTTAAAGCGGTGCTTACTGTTCGACATTATTTAGTAATTAGTGACTAGGGATGAAAGCTACGAACCAAATCGTTTAGTATTTATGATTATGTACTTATTTATAAGTATTATTGTAAGGTTATATTATGTAAGTTCAATGTTAAAAAGTTAGTACATAACCTAACCATCCATTGTGAAAATGTATTGGATACCTACCCATGTTTCAGTTTCAGCACATGCTCTGTGGTATCATGTTGGGCCAATTTTAAAGGCTAGTTTTGACATCGAATGTTTTTCAAATCAAATCAAATCAAAAGTGTTTTATTCATATTAGGCTGAGAATTAGCCTTTTTCGAACGTCAAAATTACATAAGACAGTCCCCCAAAACGCCCGCTCTTCACCATTTCCTAGTGCTTTAGCTGGGAAGAAGAAGTGGCGTAGCAGCAACAAAGCTGTTTGTTAAGTTAGAAGAACTTGATTATATACAATAGCAAAGTAATTAACATTACACAAAACATTAAATTAAATTATTTGCCATAATGCCAACCAGCCGACGCTACAATATATCAACAAAAACAATGAAAATTGTTGTTGTGAGTAACCTTGTTCCGAAAGTATCCAGCCAGTTTTTATTGTTTTATTCTAGTTCGGTCTGGCTAAGTGAAATCTAGCCGCAAACACATCTGTTGTTAGTGGATGGAATTCAAAGTTAAACACAAATTAAGTGGTTCTCAGAAACAACAAAGTTCGAGAGCTTATGTACATATTGGTATATACATACAAATTAAAATTACATTATCAGCAACCAGGGATTTTGTGTCGAGATTTTCAGCAAATTTTCAAAGGTACCTGAGGGATTTATCTAATCATAAACAGGATAGGAAACGTTTGTTGAATCTGAAACAAATAATTGAGTAAGGGTAGTCTTACCCAGTTTTATTAAAAATAATTACATTAATAAGCCCTTTAAGAAATATATTACTTGTCAATCGTGTCCTGAGAGGGCAATAAACGTAACCTTGTTAGTGATAGCATATGAATAAGGGAGTTACTTGCTAGCTCACTAGTCATTTTGGATAAATAAGTATCTAGTAATATGTAAGAATATTCTATCTATCTATCTAAATAATTAAAGTTGTTTTATATATAATTTTCCAATTCGTATAGATTTTATATTTACTGTATTTCGCTTCTATCGTCGTGGCACCTAAGTTTACACTTTATTAGTAAGTTCCGCTCGTTGCCAATTGGAATTTTGTTGTTATAGGTGTTTATAACGCTTCATATTGGTAACTAATTTAATTAATTACTTGTACGTTGTAATGTCGTGGAGGCTCAGTGGTTAATGCCTCACCTCTCATGAACGAGGTTGTGGGTTCAAATCCGGGCAAGCACCAATGTGACTTTTTCAATTCATATGTACTTTCTGAGTTTATCTTGAACATTATTGTCATCGGTGAAGGGAAAACGTCGTGAGGAAACCTGGGCTTATCCTAACTAATATTATAAATGCGAAAGTGAGTTTGTTTATTTGTTTGTTATGCGTTCACGCTAAAACGGCTGAACAGATTTGGAAGAAATTTGGCATATGGGTAGACCATTACCTGGAGATGGACATATGATATCCAGAGACTCCCACGGGATAGAGGCTTATGCGGGTGAAACCGCGGAGCGCAGCTAGTAGTTTATAAGTCTGAAATAAAATGAAATTGTTTATTCTGTAAATAGCATATCAGAACCATTTTACACGCCATATTAAAAAAATAAAATGAGCGAGATGAGTTTCGCGTTTCCTATTTGACTACTCTGAGAAGAAACGCCGAAATAAATTCAGAGGTCATAGTCTCTTTTAAAGTCCAGACATAATCTTGGTCAGACCATATGAGGACCATGTAGATTAGTTTCCGTAATGATATTTTGAGGAAAGAACCACACAGATTTGAGTGGACCTGTCCAGTCAGTGCAAGCATTTCTCAGTGGTGCTCGACTCAGAACTTAAGGAGCTCAACTCGATGAACAATACCAAAGAAAGGACATTTGAGTAGGCCGAATCAACTACTCAAACTGCAAGACCATCATTAAAACTAACCGAGAGAGAAAAAAAAAATATGAAAGAAAAAGAATATCCACATAGTCCTCATAAGAAAGTAACCTAAGTTAATGTCGTCAATTAAATGACAAAAAAGGCAAAAAAGAGGATTTTTAAAATTTTAATTGTAGTGATAAAAATAAAAACTGTTTTCACCATTGACACGAATCACACAACCACAGCGATTTGGCATACTTAAAATCAGTTCATCAAAATCACTAAGGAATGGCCGCCCACCTTCTTTCTAGCAAGTCTAAAAGTTGTTGTGGGGTATGCGCGGCATCCATACTCGCCAGAACTCTTCTTTGGAGCATATACCATGCGTTCTCAATTGGGTTGAAGTCTGGCGATTGAGCAGGCCACGCCAAAACGTTGATGCGAGCATCGGCAAGAGTACGCGTTACGACTCTAGCCGTGTGTGGACGTGCATTGTCGTGCATTAGTCGAAACGAATCACCCAACCGGCTTCGCAAAGGGATAACCACGTCTGAAACAATCCTCTCCGCATAAATCTGAGCATTGAGGTTGCCCCTGAACCAAACGAGATTGGTATTTCCACCGATCCAAATACCAGCCCAGACCATTATTGTTCCCCCTCCATATGAATGAACTTCCTGACAAAATTTCAAACGTTCTTGACGTCCAGAGGTCCTAAAAAATCGAGTAATTCTTGTATCCGGCCTCATACTGAAACGAGATTCACTGGAAAAGCAAAATCAACGCCAGTTTTCTTCCTCCCAATTTCTGTGTTCGCGAGTTCATTGTAAACGGGCCATACGATTGCAGGGTGCTATAGGTGGAACTCTCAGCGGCCTTCGGGAACGCAAACCCACTTCACGTAAACAATTTCGGATGGTTTGGTTGCTTATCAGCAAGCCTGAAGAGCTGTGGAGCCTCGTAGTCAACATCATGGTGGTCATGGTACGAATCCGGCAGTATTTTGGATCCGGTACATCCAAAATACTGTCCTGTCTGCGAGTTGTGAGGCGAGATCGTCCTCCATGTCTCTCGGCCACGCTGCCCGTGATACGATAGCGTGTCCAGAGGCAGCTAAGGACGCTCTAGGTAGTGCCAAGAGCGACAGCCACAGAACGTTTCCTAGAACCAACTTGCAACATTCCGACGGCTCTCATCATGTGTTCCCGTGTCTAATGATGTCGTCGCTCCATATCGATGCATTTTTTTTCAGTTTCGATGCAGATATTGTAATGGTTTTGTAAAAAAGCAATTACACACATTTATAGGAATCCTGATTGACAGTTGATTTTCTATTTATAATCAAAATTTAAAGAAAATTCTTTATTCAAATAGTGAAATTCACTAAAAAGAATCAATAACGATCCAAAAAAGTTAAAATAATAATCCTCAATTACGGCGATACTCTAAAACGTACTTGATCCCTAGACACTTTTGATGTGTGTATTAGTATATACGTAAGTATTTATACACTGACGAGCAATATAAAAAAGCCACTAACTTATCATGAAATATTTCCGAAACTACGTAAGATAGCTTCTTGAAGTAAAAATCAACATTCAAGTGTATTTAATAGCGCATAAAAAACACCTGTAAAATTGTTTTCAAGCTTTTTTTTTTCTTCATGGAGCTAACTTGTGTGGGTTATTAGATATTTAGATTTTTTTGCACTTTACAAGTGACTTTTTTATATTGCTCCTCGGTGTAGATGAGTGGAAACTAAAGTTGGGTCTTTCAATTCAGAGTTGTAATCTATTGTATCTGGTTTCAGTTCTAAACCTCACGCTGATTAGAACAGAATCCGTATGAAGAGAAATTCGAATTGAACACTTAAAATCACGCCCCAACTACCTAATGTTTTTTTTTATTACGTATTATTATTTCATTATGAAATGAAATCTTTTAATGTCCAGATATAAATCCACATACAACTTCCAAAGAAGTAATATAACATAAAAATAAATAAACATAAAATATTATTTATGCATAGAAGGTTTCATGGAATACAACAACCATAAAATACTTGTGCGTAATAATATATTAATGCAATAAGCATAAATACATTTCTAAGTAAAGCTAAATAAATTACTTAGGGCAAACGTAATTACCTACGGATTGTTCCTTCCATGTTTTCTGGTCACGTCTCCTGTGCCTCGGAAACTGTTATGAAATAGATCTCGGAAATTTACGCAATTAATACCATATTACTTAATTACATAAATAAGAAGTAAATACTCTTATAATATTATTAAAAAAACATCATACAATGTGTTTTTATGTCAATGTATTTTTTGTCAACAATCTAAATACAATGATAAAAATGCAGCGTTCTTTTGTTTCGAATCACAACATTTTTCGTGAAAATATTTAGTTTAGGACGTAGCGCCGGTAACAGCAGCTAAACAATGTGAACACTCACTTCTGCAACTGATATTGTTTTCCGTCGACCTGGAGCAATGCTCATACTCGTCGTAAAGTTATGTACGACCGTGCCGTTGAATTATTAACGTTCGCGAAATTCATGTACGAATACCCAGAAATTTTGTGAAAACATTTATTTTTATTATAATAACAACATTCGTTTCCTGTGTGGTAGTATGTTTTTAACGCATTCAAGGACAGGGAACGAGACAAAATAGAAGTTTTATTGTTATAACGCCCTATAACGTTGTTTAGCGTCCTATAACGTGTTAGTGTCCCTTAAACTGGTAAGCTCACTATTGTGACTAAGTTGCGTAGGTATTAAAACTTTTTCAAAGAAGGGTTTTCAATGTAAATAGCCTTGGGCTTGGTATATTCGACCTTCGTCCTCTTGGTAGGATTCCAGAATGAATTAATAAGGGCTCGGCTTACTGTTTGAGTTCACTGGAAGACCCCAAAAAGGTACTTTAGCCGATACTTACATTGTTCGAACAGATCTAATCGAGTGCGATCTAAAGGGTTGACCCAATTGACTACGAAAAAACCTATTTGATGTAACCTATCTTGGGGAATATATAAACGCACTTTAAAAATAATATTTCACACTTTAAAATTAGTTGAATGAACTATAAAAGCTATGGTTTCTTATGCTTAGCTTTAAAATTAATTGAATGAACTATGAACTATAAATTTAACTCACAAAAAGGTTAGGTTAGGTTAGAACTGTGAACCCCTACGACTAGAATATAATAGAAAAAATATACTTTTCGGTTTTGGAGTTGGTTTTTTGACACAGTTACAGAACAAACTATTATTTTTGTAGGTATTTTAATTATGTTGTTTATGAAATTATTACTTTATGGTGTATATTTATTTCGTAAATTTGGTTCTTGTTTATTGAAGTGATAATATTAAATTTTAGATGTATTATATAGATGTATTATTTTAAAGTGGTTATACAATTTTATAGCTGTTTTCATCAAATTTTAAGTGCTATTAAATACATCCCTTACTTTTATTGAAGAAGTTGTTACAGTTACCTACAGCGTCTGTCTTGTAGTACCTATTATAATGCCGTGTCAATACTTACTTATTATTTTGAGAAAACTATACTCAATAGTAATGATTTCAGTTTCCTGTTCGCGTTCCTAGCGATGACTTATTTGCGCAAGATATTTTCTAAATTAATATTCATAAGAAGTTATGATGAACTAAATGTGGATCAAACTAAGCTAAAACAGTGGTGTACCAAACTCGGCTGAAGTTTCATTAATTTTAGCTTCAAGTTGTAACTTCAGAGGCTTCCATCGCTCAATTTTCATATTTCTATTTTTATTCTGCGATAAATTGCAAACACGCAACTAATTATCTGTTTTCATGTAAAAAAATATTCACCTGGGTTCGAGCCCAGGTGTGCGCTTTACTTGTGTAAATAATTTCATCACCATTGCTCTCAAAACGGTGAAGGAATACATCGTGAGGAAACCGGCATGTCCTAGAACCAAAAATTCGAAGACATGTGACATCTACCAACTCGCACTGGGCCCGCGTGGTGGATTACGGCCCACTCCCTCTCGAGGACAGGAGGTCTATGTCCCAGCAATGGGAACATTATAGGCTGTATATACCTGTGTACGTGCGTTAGCTTTTTTATTATTTCTTCGAAGACAGATAAGCTGTCTGTGTCTTCGAATTAACAAAATAATTGTGATGAATAGGGTTCAATTGTCAATTTAAATTATTATTGATGAGTACCTTACTTGCAAACTTATCGATCTTAACTTATTATTTTAGGTCTAAATCAGTGTCATCAAATCTATGTACCTAGTCCACGATGTAATCATATTCTAATATTTAAGTAAGTGCATTGTTCTCATGTAGTCAATTCCTAATCAAAAAAGTTGTACATACTTTTTATATATGAAAGAGACGTATTAGTGAAATATATTAGAAAGTAGACAGTAATCTATGTGTATAAGTTTTTTTAACAAACCTTGTATTTAAATTATATTAGTAATATGACGTTTTTTTATTTGTTACCGTTGTTATTCATTATGAGAGTATATAGTATACTGTGTATAATTCAAGTATATGTTAGAGAAGCCTCCTGTAAACGTGAGAATGACGCAAACCGATTCATGTGATCGTCGATAAGTTTTAACGGTGCTCCCCGAGGGTATCCGTCCCGAATTTCGACAGTTTGTGAACCGCATTGAATGTCGCAATAAATCCCAATATATATTACACATAATCGTACGATGGAAAATTGAGAATCTGTAATACAAAATCAATGCCTTCTGTGTATCTATCGCGATGGAGAACGTAAGAAGATTACTTTTAGAAAATTGGATTTCTTAACTTGTCAATATTCATGTCATAAACATTACGAATTGAGGCGTGAAATTTTTCGGTTGGTACATAAAAACAAAATCCATCAAAGTTTGGAATGTGCCCAACTTTCCCATTATATGATATTTCGTTTGTTATTTGGTCCTCGTTTGCTTACACAAACATCTTTCAAGATTTGTTTAAGGAAACATTTTAGAAGATGCTTATAAGCATATTAAAAGTATGTGTCGATTATAATGAAATACAAAGTTTATATTAATTTTTAAGTTCCAGATCAAGGAAGTATTGAACTTCCGTCAGATTTCATCGGGATAAAAGCAGGATATCGCAGCTGTGAGCAATTAACGAAATCATTGAAAGTTACTTTGAGTTGCTTTGTTCCAAAATGTTTCCACTAAATTTTTTGTCAACAACTTCATTTATTATTTACATGAAACATAATAATGTTTTCATAAAATAAATATATCTGAGAGACTGGGATCCCAGGTCACATCTCTGCATTAGTCTATGTCATACTGTTTAGTGTTCCTTAACATTACATTTATGTAACATATTATTATTAAAAAGGTTCCAAAGAGTTCTGGAGAGTTACGAGTGAGTTGTCGCTTTATTTCGAAGGTTAGACGAAACACTTGAATAAATTATAATATATATTTTCGTCTACACATCTGTAAATAAATGTGTATGATAATATCATCTCTGTATTAATTTGTATAAATAAACTATTTATGCGCACTTTTGTATCATGTTTAACGTGTATCATAAAATAACATTACCACTTACTTATGTAGAACTTTTAAAGTATTTTCAGAGGGTTGTCATGGAATATTATATGATGATATATACAACGTGTTACTTTTGATACCACATAACTCAAGGGTATTAATGAGACCATGTCAAAGAATCTACTGGCATATTAATTTTTTTTCAAATTTTTTCGTTTTTCATACAAAATATTTCGACAAAGACACGATTATTTATGTAAAACACCCTTACGTGAAATATGACAACGTCGCATTTTCTTAGCTTTAAATATGAACGATAAGTGATGATGAATGGAAATGATTTACTCGTACTTATCAATGAAACTTAGATACACACATCGATCGAGTCTAGTATTATGTTACCTTCGAAACTATGTATTTTGGAATACTTGTTCTAGGTTTTATAGCATAATATAACCTTAGAATTATGGGACACGAAAGGAACACGTTGTATAAATAGAGCTTTCCTTGAAATTATGTAAGTAAGTAAACCATTGTAAAAAGTTCGAATACTTCTATTTGATTCTATTATTGAATGGTTTCATGCTCCTCTGGGACTTCAATCCTCTAACGGTAGCTGCACAAAGTATCTAAGGACCGAAACGTATATGGAGAGTCTCGCGACGCCATTTTTTGCGATGTTAATCTTGGAAAATCGTCTCATGTAGAAATATATTGTAGTAGCTAGGTACCAATTTTGTGTAAATGACTGTGAAACGTAGTTGTTAAAATTATACGAAAATACGTGATGTTGTAAATAAAGAATATACATATTTTTTAATACTTGCCTTGTCTTGCGTACTGGAATAATCCTTTATTTATGTTTTTATGTTACCACGATTATTTACTCAGAAAACGTGAAGAATATACTGACTCTCGTTCCACAAAAAGCAAATGCATTAAACAGTTAACGTATTTCAGACCTTGATTTTAAGATATAAGGTTGGTTTTGCATACATCGACACTTTTTGTTCGGTTCTCGGGGGCTTCAGCGCACATTTCGCGTTTCAGAAAACAGTGATATATCATAAGATCTTCTCTATCTGCTGGCCTCGCATAGCTTCGTTTGTTGTTTTTTTCCGCGGTTCTCAAATCTGTGTGTATTTATAAATTGAACAATTTGATCAACGTTATTCAGTGTATGAGTGTACTTCTTACATTTTGTTCATGAAATTGTTGAAAACACGCATTTTTTTCTGTTAGAGACGGTATGTACCTACAAATTTTAATCCTTAATAGAAGGCTCTATAATCTGTATAGTAGTGTATTAAAGTAGGTACCTACGTATTTAATTAGTTAGTTATGAATATTATAGGTACTTCATTTGCAAATATAATTATAATTTTAGTCTTTAGGTAGGTACCTAAACATCTTGAGTTTAAAACGATGCGACGTGTGACACGTTCAAGCAGAACATTATTAAATATTTATTTGCTTATCGGCTTGATTAAATAGGGAATAATAAATCTTTAGAATCTGAAACATTTATATGGTTCTGAAAAGCGTCTGAAGTCCCATTTTGCCGCTTATAAATCAAGTGAAGATGTCGGGAAACAAAACCATTCAAGGAAACAAGCATTACATAAACATTTTCAAGTAGGTATTAATCTATGAATATCTTTTTATGGACTGCACCCACATTTATGTGCTAAAAATATTAGTACCTATGTAGGTTCTCTGTTCCTTGTATAATTCCATTATTAACATAAGTAAATAATACTTATTTTAAATCCTCCTTTTTCTTACCTTGTTTTTTTCAGCCCTCGCTAATAAGCGACGACTGAATTGATACACATATGTAGATTATGTGAATCAATTCACATATGTTGATTATGTGAATCAATTCAGTCAATGATACTCCAATGCCAAGGTCTCTCTCAAGCAGCGGCACAAGGCCGCAGACAGCACTTCAGGTCGTCGATCTGATTGTCTCGGCGTCCGCATTCTTGCCAACTCGCAGTCTCCACATTACGACTCGTTTGCTCCAACACCCAATTAATCTTCATAAAATAATAAAAGCAGTGATTGTAATGCTAACAATAACATCTGTTTCCAAAACTTTCAGTTATTACATTAACATTTCCCGTCGGAGTGTAGCAGTCATGAAAACAATGTTCGGAAACAATCCGTGAAATCTTGAATTAAGCATCTGTTGGTTGAGACGTAAATAGAAAGTACATAACTGTTCTAAACACGAAGTGATCTTCATTACTACGTCGAGGCAGGTAATTTAATCGTGAGTGCCAGTTGCCACATAAATCGAGACTATTTATGTACGGGTAACAAAAAAAAATATTGAATCAGAAACTCCTTTAAATTACGAGCGATGAGTTCAGCTCTCAATCGATGATGTTTATAACGACTCCCGACAAACTTGGGAACAGAATCAGATCTGTGGGCGTTACGTCTGAAGTGAAAACGTTTCTTTTAAGCATCAATTACTCTGACTTGCCAAGTCGTGGAGTCCGCCGAATACTCTATGTATTTGGGATAAGTACGATGTTAAATAAAATACAGGTGCCTATGTGTCTAACTTGGACATTACGTATGCATGGAAACATGATTCGCGCCGTATAGACAGGATATCGACCGTGAGGCCGGTCAACCCTGTCCCCAAGCCCACTGGTACTGTATAATTATTTCAGTATTACCATTTAGTTGATGTTACATTCCATTGTCCCATTACTGGTGTTATTATAAAAAATCTTAACAGAGTTAAGAAAAGTACCAATTTATAAACTTTTTCGCGCACGGCTTCATCCACAGGTATTGGAAAAGTGTTAGGTACTGTCTTCGTCAAATACAATAGCTCTCGCTGTTGTACGACACAATTCTTAGCAATTAGATTTTATTCTTTTCCGCAGTCACCGAGATTAAACTGGGTGCAGATTAATCCGGAAATTATCCTCAACAATCTTATACAAGTCGCATGTCTTTCCCAGCGACATTTCTCACTTAATCCTGTGAGATGCCTGACATTTATTTTAACAGTTTTTTCATTTTAGGTCAAAATCTACAATATGTACTGTTAGATTGCAATCAGAGCTATTTTAGTAAAATTGTATAAAAGGTTACCTCATATCAAATAATTTCTATCGCTCTTTTATGTCAGATCAAATTGAAGCTTACCTCTTCAAAGGGAAAGATAACTCCTGTCTGTCATAATCTTCTTGAGAAATTAATACGTACTTAGCTACTACAAAAAGCCGTTTTTATATTATTACAGGGTAATTTTTTGGACCTACTCTTCAATGCTCTTTCTTAGTATCAAAATAATTCGTTTGCGTAATTTGAAGAACGCAAACAATATAATATTTTCCCGATAGATGTTGATTTTATGGAGCGCTTTCTGTTTAAAATGTCGCCAAAAAGGCAAGCTAAGCAATTTCAATATTTTGTTACAGTTTTGATGACGTGGTAACTGTATACCGTGTTCGCTAAAAGGCCTCTCATTTGCTTAAGAAAACAATAGATGGGTTTTCGTGTAGACGAAGCTTGAGTGAATAGCCACTTTAGTTATGCTCAGGTTATTTTAGATAAACACCGAGCCACCTATTATTGTGAGCTCAGCATGTTCCCAACATCATTATTATGTAAACTGTTAATTGTTGTTACTGAACAACGAACAACATAAATATTAAATTGTTTAGAGTGAAAGCTTAGTTGGAAGTAATCAGCGGAATTAAATTAAAACTTTTAATACTGTTAAGTAATTGTATGTAGTACGTGTTCATTCTGAATCGATATCCAGTTCATATTTGATTAATAGATAAACCGCAAACTGTTCACAGTGTTTGGGGAAAATAGGGTTCCCGTGGGAATACAATGTGATCGACTGTTTTGTTGTGCGATGTTATTTGTCAATGTCAGCGAACAGTAATCACTAGCTATTTAATATTTTCTCT
Organism: Xanthia icteritia; assembly: GCA_949128155.2. NCBI lineage: Eukaryota > Metazoa > Arthropoda > Insecta > Lepidoptera > Noctuidae > Xanthia > Xanthia icteritia. Next base: position 12,662,948 of record OX421941.2, read on the forward strand.
ATTGTATGACCCACCTTTGACCACCTGATGCCAAACGATGATGTGGGCGACGTTGATAGACGATTTCTTAGAAGAATCTCCTCTTTAAGTTAGTCTTAACCTTTTACACGTACTCGTATTTGTCAATAAATAAAGCTGCGCAACGAACTATTTCTCATTCAGGCCCGCTTTGGGCACATTTTCCTTAAGTTAGGCAATTAAGAGGGAAAATATCGACCTCTTTTATTTGTGTTCCCCAATGGAAAACTTTAGCTGATGACCTTGAAGTTCCGGATGCCGAAACTTGTCTTTAATGATTACGTAGAAAACTTAACACATTATAAAACCCTGGTAGGTACTATAAAGAGGGTTGGAGAATAACTACGTGGCAATATTTTTTAGAAAAATGCTGATAAGCATACACGACAGCATTCACTTCACAGCCTAATAAATACCTACGGTATAATTTTCTCATTTAAACACTGTTCTCAAATGATTAAGCAATAAATAGTACACAAGGGCTTGCAGAGCGTCTAGGTCGCATAGAAGGTCTAACCATTTGCAAACTTCTAGACAAATAGAAGGGACAACGGAGTTTTAGTAGCTGATAGGTACTACCAAAAGGTGATTATGTATTTACGAGAATCCTAGAACATTATGAAGAGCAATGCTTAAAGTTTTGGTCAGCCATATGTTATTACTACTGGTCCCTAATTATGCGAGGCTGGGTAGTCCGGTCAGTGCTCCCTTAAGACCGCTACCAGTAATTGCTATTTGTAGGGTGAGACACCCATAAATCTGTCAAGTTTCATAATAGTGATGACACCAGTTTGAGTTAAGGATTCAATGGTAAGAGACAACATAGATAAGGTTATCTGTTGCTAAGTGAGAAACGAAAACATTCTTGGAGCATTACTGTATTTTCAAATCATAATAAACCTAACTTATAATATGTCTCACTGTTTGCGAGAGGCTCAGTCTGCATATTCCACTGTGAATCGGATGAGACCTTCATAAATTCAACTTTTTGGACTAGCAAATGTTTCATTTTCAGAATTGATGCCCCTTCTCCCGAGAGCTCGAAAACTAAAGCGAAAGTGTCCTTGTTTATGATTAAATGGACTGTTTTATACGGAAATTACGCTAGTTATGCCACAACAAAGCACTTTACAAAAATATACTCTACTGTTTGTATACTTTGAATGTTTTCTTGCACTTCATCAGGACTTTGACCCTTGGTTACGGCGATGAAGATATAAACTCTTGTTATTACAGATCGTAATCCAATCCCGGCAGGATTGACTCGATTATAGGATTTAGGGTGCAATAAGGCATCAAATTATACGAGCATGAGGGAGCTTTGTTCTCAGGGACATTTCATGCCACAGCTGTTGAGCGTGAAATATTTTACTGGAGAAAAAAAATTGACGTTAACTTATTATCTCAATGCAGTCTAGCCATCGAAGCTTACAGCTTAGTTAGGGCTTTTCTTTTGAAGGTGATACATTTTTATTATTAAGTAATCATCAGAGGCCCAAGGGCTCACACTCTTTAAATTTAAATTACCTGCTCAAATGGGATCTTTAGATTTTCCTGGGAAATAAAGTTATGGTGGTATTTCATGGCGTCAAAGAAAAGCCTCAATTTTAGATAATTAAAAAAACTGACAGTATTGTTCAGCAGATAGATAGGTACTTATTTTTTTCAGTAAGTACGCACAACGTAATTCTTATTTTCTAGAAAATGTGATAAACTCCAAGTGTAAGTAGGCACCTATTATTGTTTAGACATCACTTCCCTTTCAGCACATTCGGAGTGAAAGCGATCATGATAGATAAACATTAGTTCAGAGTTTCAATTAAGGCATGGTTTTGAATTTACATGGTGGGTTAATTGTCCTACTTGATCATACAATAGGGATGTTGACCGGAAAACATTCTATTTAGACCGTCAGTCAGGTAGTAAAAAAAATAAGACACGTATTTTTGCTTTATCATATTATTAAAAAGTGATTTAGATAAAACGTATTAAAGTTGGGGAGTGGGGGCTCGCTACGTCACAATTCAGTATAAAATCTACCGGAGAGGATGCCATGCCACATTATATTCCCGTAGTCTTTTGATTACGTAAAACAAGAAAAAATACGTGATGGCGTTTTTTTTTGTCAACATCCTTTTAAAGGTCAGGAAATGAGAATACAGTTCTTCAGGATAATCACTGTTATTCACTTTGGTTTTACACTTCAAATCAACCTTATTCGACTAGACACCAAACCAGAATGCCCGTGTTCGCGTGTGCAACAGTTTTTAGTGCCCGAGTGAACGAATGAATAAATGCCAGAGTGAAATGTTGGAATGAATGACAGTTTAGTCAATACACGATCTAAATCACGCGAACACGCACATTGAAATGTAATGTAAATATGTATAATAAAATAAAGGATGACAAATATGACTACAAAAATACAAGTAGTCCTTAATTATATCAAAAATGCTAACAATCCCTATTAACATACCTACCTACATATTGGTACTATGGTGACATAAGTTCAGAAAACATCATTTTGTCTTAATGTGCCAACACATAGAGTCTGATGATGATGGCCAGAGACACTAAGACATTAGATATAATAGTCAAGTTCACAAAGGGAATAATAGTGTGACATTTTTCACTAAGATAAGTTCGGAATTGGAGGAGTTTGCTTCTAGTTCGCACAGGATAAGCGTACAGTAGTCCACCATTATGACGATCAAATGTCAACGGGTGAGCTCATCGTAAAATGGTTGTTTTATGTTGAATTTATCACAGTAATGAATATGTAGAAACGGAATATTTCCAAGTACCTTTAGGTACTACTAAATGGAAAAAAGAAGAGTAACGGTGGAGTTTCTTGCCCATTCTTCTCCATGCGAAAACTACCTTTTGGAAGGGGCGACTAGAATCAATTATTTTTTTTTGTAAATTTTTGACGTTCAAAAGTGCCTTATACGGGCCTATTTGAAATAAATGATTTGACTTTGACTTTGAAATCAAAAATAGCATCCGTCTTGAGATTATGAAGAGATATTTTTATTAGATTAATAGCGGACTTATGTGAGGATTTTAGGTCGTAAAGACCACCTCCCGGCACATAACAATATCATCGCCATAATATTTCGCTGTTACACGCGTCATCATATTTTTACGACAGGCTTCTGATGCTCGATTAAAATTTATAGATTCAATAATATTGTGATGGGTAATCTGTATGTAAAAAGGTGTTATTACGATGCGAATATATTTAGAACCTGAACGTGAGAGTATTTATTCTAAATGACGCATCCATTTCCCCGAAAATAATATTAAGTAGCTAATCATCACGTAATATAGTCGTTCTTTTTTGGTTTTCGCCCCAATCTTTGATATAAAATTCTCAAAACAATGTGAACGACTATTAATAATGGAACATTGTAGAAACGGATCATAATGATAATGTATGAGCTGTGAATGTCACAATAATGAGGTAATAAGATTAGGAACATGCTGGTTGGATGGATAGATAAACGCATAATACGGGCAAGGTGCCAAGATGTGGATTCGAGTTTACACTAATGTGATTGTGATTACTGACATTTTGTACATCACATCTTTACCTGGATATCGTGGGTAGATATATTAATCATGATACATTACACATATTGACTCCATTAAAATAAGTGTACCTAATGTATTATCATTAATCTATCTCCTACCGCCGTCAGTATTATCCTAGGCTTAGTTACCAGCGCCCATTTTGTAGGACTAATAGGTACCTACATGATGGTCAGAGTGGGTGGGCTCGAATGAAAGCCACAGTATTCTACTTCTCCCACGTCGTAGCTTTTGTTACGTTGGATTTAATTTAAGTGCTTTTCGTAGGATGACATTTCTAGAAAAACAAGGTATTTGTTTTTAAAAGACGATAATTGAATTGTTTGTTCGAAATTGACGCTGGTAAAAGCGAGGATGAAAACGAGGATGGATTAATTATTATTTATGAGTTGAATTCTACAGGCAATATGTTTCCATTTAGTTACATCTCTGTTTACCAATTATTGTTATTTTCATATGAAAAATTAACATTTTAATCTAACAAAATAATCATGTTCTTTGCGTTAGTCATTATTTAAGAGAAAGGCTTATTAAATCATTGACACTTTGGCACTGAAACTAACATTTTTGTTTTGGTAACAAAAGAAACAAACAATTTACAAGAGATGATGGTGTCACTATTATAAATTTCATAGAAAATGTACATGAATTTTGCGTTGATATTTTGGAACAAAGGGAATTTGCAAAGGGTGTGAAGCGAGATTAGATTTTTAATAAGAAGCTATTATTCTTGCTTCATTGCTTTGCACACAACATTAATTTTCGACTTCGTCAAACGATGTGTCATTAAAGATTTAATATAAAATTATGCGCTGATTAGTTTCAATATTGTCCTTTCCTAAGTATTCAAGGCTGCTTGACGCTTGCTAAATTCGTGGAACTAATTTCTTGACGCTCATAACTAAATAAATTGTTCGTCGCGCTAAGCTGGTTTGAAGGCTAGTCTTTGAACTAGAGCAATGCGTTTTGCCATGTAATTATTTTATTCTTAGTCATATTTATAACAGAGCCAGGCATGAATTGAGTCTACCAGAACATCTGAAGTTTTTTAAATAGAAAATTGTTTTTATTAATCAACCGTTTGCATCGTGCATGAATCATGGAAAAGTTTATATCATGCATAACTCAGGGGAAATAACCGAACATGTAAACCGAGGGGATCGATGTCAAGGATCATATTTTTTTCAATCATTCAAATCCTTCACAATTCAAAGGTTTCTTTGGGAGAATGTATGATTTTTAAAAGGTTTCCCGTTTCAAGGGTGACTTGTAACGGATGCAAAGTACTAAAAGTCAGCTAATCAAATCGGGAGCCTTCGCGAAGTCTTTCAGTCGAGGCACGTCCGCTTTTGTCAGCCGCCGTCGACGGCAGTAAATTATTATTATGACGTCATATAATTTGACTATACAGAGGATTTATTATCCGTATCACAGTTTGTACCGTATTTAGGCCGAAAGAGTTTAATCACTTTGTAACGAAACACGTAGCGTTTCTACTATTTCGTTTGGGATTATCTTTTTATCTGTGGAGATATAAAGCAGATTGCTCGGTCCTGTTTTGCCGAAAATTTAATTTAAATGTTTGTATGGAATAGATACTGTGTCCTGTTGTTTAAATAAAGATGAATGAATAAGCTATAACAAAAAACATACAGGGCAGCTTTCATTAGATCTTTTTACGAAAGGTATAATGTATGTAATTATTAGTACCTAGTAACAAATTTTGCCTAGTAACAATCTGATGCAGCAGGTCGCAGTTTCAGCATCAGTTTCAGGAGATGTGTGTGTGTCACGGAGACAGACTATTAAGAAACGCTATCTAAAAATGACCATTGTTCAGTGTTCTTACATTTTTCTTTATATTCAATGCGAGGTAGGATGGCTATTCTCATACAGGATAGTAAGTTATCCACTTTGTCAATACACGTTGCAGAAATATGTACGTTCAGTAGATTCAGAGATAAAGAAAGTGAGACCAGTCAATAAACTGTTATGGGTTCCTATAAAAGTTTGATAAGGCATACAAACTTTTTTATGATGTTTGAATAATTACCGATACCGTGGAAAAAGCGAGGAAAAAAGTGTCACCAGACGGTTGTTGATTTGTGTTGTTGTACTAAGAACTTTCATTTCTTTTTGTTTGGAGCTACTTTGTTATCATGAAATATTATAACAGCTACGAGAGTTCTGCGAGAAATGGTAATTTTATATAAACAAGAAATCATATATTCTATAAACTAATAATTGAGTTAAGAAAGCTTTTGTTTCGACTTTAGGTATCCGAAACTGTTTTTTTTGCGAGCATACAGTTTGTTTTACCTGATTTGGGACGTCACGTGTACCATAAAACGATCACTGTTAGGTCCGCTCTTAAAATTTATTGCTGTTCAAATTCTTCGAGATGGAAGTGACTGAACGAGCACCTTTTTCCTAGAATGTCGGAAAGGCTCTGAGTCAGAAAAAGGAAGTTAACAACAGAGGGGTTAAGCAGCTTTTGAATAAGGGTCAAGTCCATCAATGTGAAGAGGAATACATTTATTTTACGATGGCACTTCTATTTGCAAACTTAATAGGATTGAATGGTGGAAAAATAGGCTTATTGGATTTTGCCTTACCATTGATATTATATTCCTATGTAGGTATGTATGAATATAGTCCCTTCATAAAGGGATATTATTCAGGTAGCAAACGTGAAATCTCAGGACAGAGCCAGGCTTTTATCTATCTGTAGCATCCACTTACCAAACCCGTAAGGGCGGTCGATTGGTAATGTCAAGTGTTTGTGCCCAAGCACAGATCAAGTAGGATAAGCAGCCCTTTTTGGGTACCTACGTGTCGGCTTTTCACGTTGTTGTAGTTTAACCGGAGCGTGCGATACTTATAGGCTTACAAAATGGCTGCTAAAATACTAACACGCGACGATATCTAGTTGCAGAACAGACTTCGGTAAAGTCACGAAGTGTTATGTGCGTATACCATATCTTGTCTCGCGGTAAATTGGTATTCAATAGTTTCGAGACAGATAGGTACATTTACTTACACGTTCATTGAATTGTTTCAAGTTATTTGTCTGAAGTGTCGAAGTCCTTGAGACATTTGCTAAAATTATAAATTGTCGCTCAATCCCGAAAATTCTCACCTTGCAGAGCGTGATACATATGTACGAGTATCTATGTATTTCAACGACTAGTAAACAATGCTGAAGAGTAGGGTTGCTACACAGATGTTCGGATCGGGATGATTCGGCACAGCCGGGTGGCAATATCGAAGGTAAGAAGGTATAAATATGCTCTACTGGCGCAGATGTTATAGGAACGACAATGAAAGAACAATATTATTTTACATAATTATATATATTTCATACAAAGATGTTTAATGTCATGATTTTTCAGTAAAATATTCATTCATCATGAATCTCTGAAAGGTTTCCAGGTACCTACTTACACAGGGTTACTGGTAACTCGACATATTCCTTACAGGACGTTTTAGTAGGGTTAAAATGCAACAAATTAAGCCACCAAATGTTCTACCGAAGTTCAGTAGTTTTAGAGTTCCTAAGTTAGATTTACTATATACGACTTTACTGAAATTTAAGTTATTATCATAGCTGATGACGTAGCAGATCTTTATTAATATATAATTAAAAGTTCAAAAATACCTAAAACTGGCAAAGATCACTAATAAAACATTTTATTTTTCGTAATTTTTTTCTGCATTCGTTTTGTTTTTAATCTTAAAAAGTATGACCACGTTTCTAACTTTCGCAAAATACTCAAGTGGCTCCCAATTCGACTTCGCAGGAACTCTCGGATATTATGTCTGCTATTTAACATCCTTCACAACCCTAAAACGCCATCCTATCTGCGGGAACGCTTTTCCTACGCCCGTCCTTCTGATGCTCCTTGCAGGTCGCATCTTAGAAATCTCCTTAAATCCCCTCCCCACTCAACCGACTTCTACTCCTACTCCTTTAGTGTGCATGCGGTACGGTTGTGGAATTCACTACCGCCTAACATTAGGGACCGCCAAACTGTTGCAGTTTTTAAAAGAAGAGTGTAAGAACACTATCTTTCCATTTCGTCATAGTTGCATATTTTGTATTTATTATTATATTATATACCTACTAAATTATAATTATTAGTATATATATTTAAGAGATATTTATTTTGAAAGTATGTATGTAAGTATATTCTCATATTGAAGGTCATATTTTATATTAGTGAATGGTTAAATGTTTTTATTTTATGTATTTTATTTTCTCTTCTACTCTTACAAACGTTGTCTACATCTCTTTTTATCCACTCTCCTATCGCAGGTATGCTGGAAGAGATTTCTTTAGAAATAAGCATCACCTTTGTACGTATTTTTCTGTTTCTTTTTCTTGTCTCTTTATATGTGTGTACATAAACTGTTAAATAAATAAATAAATAAATAAAAAATATTTAACTCTAAATCAAAACTACTGAACTTCGATAGAACATTTGGTGGCTTAATTTGTTGAATTTTAATCCTACTATGATGTCCTGTAAGGAATACGTCGAGTTACCATTAACCCTGAAGACATTAATCCATACTCATTTATTGAAGAGCGAGCAACGAGTAAAATAATAATATAAGAAATCCCAAAGGGACCACATAACCGTAAAAGGTCCTAAGGACCTATAACTTGGTAGTCAAGTACCAACAGCAGTGTTCTTTATCCTGTTGATCTGTGGGGATCAAGACCCCAGTGACTGTTATGCCGTAAAAATTTACGACTGCCATTTAGATTTCTTGCTAACTTCATTCTTATGTATCCCTGATTATGTTGTTACTTATAGAAAATAATTCGGAATCAAAAAAATATCTACTATAGTCAAATTTTTCATAGTAAGCAGGTCAGTATTTTTTGGTTTTATTATTGTTACTTGAGCATTAAGTATTTATTTAAAAAATGATAGGTATTTTCTGATTTCAGCAAACCGAAAGTTTCTGGAAAATTTAAATGTCAACAGAATAAGGACACAACCATCACACATGCTTTCCCTGTTCTATTCTAAAACAGTTGGTTATTATTTTTTTGTAATTTTTCATGTCTTATATTATTATTTTTTTCTTTTAATTATTTTTAATATTACTGTAATTTATTTTTTGTCTACACCATCACATATTGATCTATGTAACAGGAGAAACCTCGACCCCTGTCATACAGGATGTCCTAGTTCAGGGGTCGAGAACGAAATTATTTCCAAAAATTCAGTAAAAAAATAAATACTATCGCTTTGAAAATAAATTGGGAATAGTTGGAAATAAATTACTATCACTATATTATAATCAGTAGGTACTGGAATATCTAAAAACTATCTCGTTTATCCCTGAAAATAATAAATTAGATAATTAAGTTACACTTCCGTATAACTACGTTAACTATGTAAGTACTATCGAATAACTGTTTGAAATCAAAATCCCGTGAACACGATGACCACATCTGTTACCGCCCCGGTTCTATAGCGGCCGAGCGCAGCAAGCAGAAATAGTCCCTACGGTGTATAGAACTTCTCCGATGGTACCTATACTGCTTACTAACTTATACGTACTTATGCCTCTATTTCGGCGACATATAATTAGTTTAACCGACTTTCTGATCCGTTTCAGAAGTTTATCAAGTTGATTATAAATACCAACTATCTGCCAAAACTTTCAACTCTATTAGTTAATTAGGTATAAATCCATTTGTAAACACCAAAATACGGCCAAATACCTTTCGACGTTATAAATCTACGTGTCGCATATTGAGTTTGTATTTTTTAGCTTGTATATTTTGATTTTATAATAAACTTGGAAGCTAATCCTGCTGCTGTTAATGTCGACCCCTATTATGGGATTATAGGATTAAAGGACTGTAGGCAAAATTAAACTGTAATGTACGGCATTAAAGCTTGACGTTGGCTAATTGAACACCTAAAATTAAACGTTGAGTGTCAAGGTAATCGCCCCACGTGTAAGCGAATTGTAAACCTTATTTGCACATGGTGGAACTGGCCGATGATTGACGAGGCTCTGCCAATCGACCTGACAGATGGTTGCCAGATTTTTAAATGATTCCCAGGCCAGTGAAGAACAGCAGAATTATCAATAGGAAAGGCATCTTTGGTTAATATTCAAATGTCCAGCATTGTTTGTACGACTTTTTCCAGCTGTACTGGAGTGACGTATGTTCAGCAATGCACATCTAGGATTTAAAATGTTTCGAGCAGATAATTTAGAATAACATAACATCATACCTGTAATTCCCGAAGGATCAGGCAGAGGTGTACCTGTAGTACACCCGCATTTCACAGCGAGCAAGCCTGGGCACAACAGACTGCTACTGAGAAATACTGGATGAAAAAATAAAATAAAATTTTGCCCGACCCAGAACCTCAAAATCAAATACAAATTCAAAAGTCATTTATTCAAACTAGGCTGAGAATCTACACGTTTAGAACGTCAAAATTACATATAGAAGTCCCCCAAAAACGCCCGCCCTTCACCACTTCCTAGTGCTTTAGCTGGGAAGAAGAAGTGGCGCAACAAACTCCCCAGCTGCAACAGCTCACGCAGCTCAGCAGTAGTGCTTACGACCACTAGAACAACGAGATATTGGACCAACCTACACATTATCACTCTAGCAATTTACACGACTGGCCGTAGTTCCGAGTGGTGAATCAAATATTGACTACTGTTCAAGGAAGATAAGGCGAGAAGGAAATTAAGATGAACGACTAACTTCCAAGTTCAATCAGGACAACTTATGTATTATTGAGTAGACCGGTACATTTTAAATGGTTTACCGCTCCTGCGTACTGCCTATAGAAAAGGCCTTGTTTTAGCTATGTAGTTCGGTTAGTAGTGTTGTACCTACATATACGCGAATTCATAAATCAGGAGTCACATCAATCTTATAAATTAATTTTGACGGGTAAATAAACAAATAATAGAAACAATCATTTTTAAACTTCGGAGTGTAGTAAAACTTTTTTAGGGTGAAATGAAGAGGAATATTAATGTAACTGGGATCTGACTAACGTAGGGAGGGGAGAGTGGTTCAGGCGCCGGTCATTTATAGCTGTCCAAAAGCTCAGAGGTCGGAGGGCTCTGGGGCCCTTGTGTGAAACATTTTAAAATTGCATGTTTTTATTAAACCGTCTGCGATAAATCAACGCCACTGTTGAGGTCAGCACTTCAGTAGGATGACCTTTAGTAGTCATTGAATTAAAACGCCGCGTAACTTCAGCGAAAAGTTAAATTCCGTGATAAATGATTCTGGGTTCAATTTTGAATTTCGGCCAACGCGCGAGTAATTAACAGACTTTATAGTTATAAAAGATGGAATTTGTTGAATTTTTCTATCACTTCTTTTAAAGGCACGTACATAATAAATAATAAAAAAAATACATACCTACTTTATAGATTTAGTAATATTGAATACAATTTTAGTACAGATTCTACAAACAGTTTATAAATAACTTGATAAATAATAATTTGTAACGTAAATTTAAATGTTTTGAATTAAGCAGAAACAAAAATTTTATTAACGAATTCTTTATTTCAGAATGTTAGAGTTAGCCGGTTAGAGCGTAGCCTGAGAAATTAAAGTGAAGAAGAAAGGATCAATTACAAATTAAGCCTTTGCCGAACTTTATAATGGATTCTTTAAGAAAAAGTAAATAAATTATGTGGAGTGTTCGTGTTCTGTACTAGCAGTTCAAATTCCGTTGGTTCCCATGAGACTAGTGGAAGATGAATCGGCCTTAAGCTTACAGAGCTGTGTTAAGGGGGGTGGCTAAAGGGGCGACCGCCCCGGCGCCTAAGCCAGGCTCCAAAATTGTCAAGTACAGGTGCGTAGCTACCGCCGCCGCGCCGTATCAATGATTCGGGGCTCGAAGCTACAAGTGGAAGTAAAAATTCGACAAATATTTTCCAAAATCCGGCCAAGTGCGAGTCGGATTCGCTCATGAAGGGTACCGTATTAAGATCGAACAAAAAACGCCGAAAAAAAACCCGTTTCTTGTATGGGGACCCCCTTTTGTTATTATTGAATGTTATAATGGCAACAGACACACACAACCTGTGAAAATTTCAATTGTCCTGTACCTATTACGGTTCATGAGATACATACCGCTGACAGACTGACGGACGGACGGACAGCGAAAGCGCAGTGCTAAACGGAACCCTGCTAGGGTTCCGTTTACGTTTAATCTATAGGCGCGGTCCAATTCAATCATTTAGTAAAATCACACAGAAAATCTAACCTATCCAAGTCAGTATCTACACTGTATCTTTTTAAATTAATTTGTAAGAAAGCAATACCCTTTTTTGGAGCTTCACTGCAGTTGGGTAAAGTTATGTGAAATTAAACATTTCATTTAGTATTTTATACTATAACTAGCGGTCTCTCCTGCTACGCACGGTTTTTACGACTTGACAAAACATCGAGATTTCTAAAGTAAACGTAACTTTAATATTAACGTATTATACAAATAAAACTTCCGGAATAAATTCTCTAAATGATGGTGAAAACCTTAACAGACAAACGCTTACCTAAGATTAAAGGTACACAAATCACCAAGTAAAGTAAGTGCTTACGCCAAAGTTAAAATTAATAAAATTTAATTTAATTTCATCTTCATAATCATTTCAGCCGAAAGACATCCACTGCTGGACATAGGCCTCCCCCAAGCACCGCCACTTCGACCGGTTCTGTGCTTCTCGCATCCAGCGGATTCCTTCGGCCTTCACCCAGGTTATCGGTCTTCCTTGTTGGGGGCCTTCCAATGCTCCGTTGTCTAGTCGCCACTCCAGAACCTTCGACCCCATCGACCATCTGTTCTGCGAGCAATGTGCCCCGCTCACTACCACTTAACTTTGGCAATTCTTCGGGCTATGTCGGTTATCTCGGTTCTCCTACAGATCTCTTCATTTCTGATTGGATCGAGTAGGGAAACTCAAAGCATAGCCCTCTCCATTGCCCTTTGGGTGATTTTCGGCCTTCTAATGAGGCCCATTGTGAGCGACCACGTTTCAGTGCCATAGGCAACATGCACTGGTCAAAAACTTTCGTCTTGAGACACTGTGGTATATGAGACGAGAATCAAAAATCATTTCTAATTAATTAATAATTAATTAATGAATCAAAAATCATTTCTAATTAATTAATAATTAATTAATTGTGTACTATCTACACAATTTTTAATTTAATTAATTTAAAATAAAAATTTAATTTTAAATAAGCATCACCTTCGTACGTATTTTTCTGTTCTTTTGTTCCTGTCTGTTTATGTATGTGTGTACATAAATGGTTAAATAAATAATTAAATTAAATAAAATTTAATTTAAAATATAAAATAACTGAGTGTCTAAAAAATAATCTTGTGTAGGGGCGCTAGAATCAGATTTTGCCCCGGGCGTAGTTTTATAATGGCAATATATCATATAAATGCAATTTGTAGTCTCATCAAAATCGATAAATGTAATGAGGTATTATAAATTATAATAGAGAGAGAGAGAGGTAGAGAGTTATTATTTTCTGCCTAACCCTATGGAAAGTAGCCGTGAGTTTATGTATGTATTATAATCTTGATAATAATATAGAACACCAGATCCTACCACAAGTTGTGTTAGGTACTCAAACTTTGGAGGTTTCAACATACCGTATGTAACAAACTGAAACGTTAAAACTGGAGTTTATAACTTTATTAGATGAACCAGGCGGTTAGTAACATTAGCAATAACTGGATCAAATTCATAATGAACGAAGGCTTGTCTTACAAAACATGTTTACTTTTGCCGGGTTGCGGTAATTGTCACGCGACATGAGGAAATTCAATTACGTCCCGAGTTATTCTTGTTTCTGAACATAATTAATGTCATGACACTTTATTTTAGGGTCACACAGTTTTCATTGCATTTACCTTGACTGGATTTCGAATTTTAGATTTTGTTAGCTGTTTTGTCTGTTTCTTGACATTAAGATCGAAACTGGCAGATCTGTACAATTTAACGAATTCTTCATCATTTGGGCGATAGTGTGGTATACTTTGTATTTTTTCCAATTTTAAAGTGTTTAAAAACTTACTAATTGAAGACTTCAACTGAGAAATCATGCAGCAGTTTGACTTGTCAGGTAAATTCTTCCCAAGTGGCAACTGACGGAGAGCTAGAACTACATCGCGATGTTGTTTGCAAATGTTCAATTTGAGTGGTTTAGTTTGAGCGTCTTTTGTGATGTCCTTTGTTGCGGCATCAGTGCTGCGATCTAAATGTTGTGTAGGCTCGATACTCGTAGACTTATGTCGCTTTCCGTGTATAACTGAGCTCCGAGCCTGGACTCCTACATGCCGAAATCTGCCCAATCCACTTCCAGCTTGAACAGATATCGAATGAGATTCTTGTCGCTTGCCTTTCCTCATGTTGTAACTACTGTAAGTAGAGCATGCAGCATCACATAGTTGGAAAGATTTGACATCGACGCAAGCAGCGGTTGATGTTGTTGGGTCCGCTGAGACTTCTTCAGAATCGCGTGGACTGCTAAATATGCGCAGACGTAGTTCATGAAATAGAGCCGTAGAAGGGTCATTAACTAGGTTACCTAAACTCCAAAGAAACTGCGACATGTAGATTATGATTAGATGTGTAGATTTGTTCGACTAGATAAAATAATATTTTGACAATTTATATAACAGATAAGCGGTCATGAATAACCATAGAGAACTATATCTGAATAGGTCTTATAGGTACACCCATTAAAAAAAGTTTGAAAAATCGATTTTTTAATTGTTACGGTAGACTAAATTATAATTTCCTCTTCTTTTTAGATTCTTTACTTAAAAAAAATATAGAATTAGAATATAAAACAAAAAAAAAATTCAATTGTTTTTTTTTTTTATATATACAAAGAAATTCAATCCAAGCTTACGCTCATTCAGAAATCTGACTTAGTCAATATTATTTTATTATTTTTTCGAGGAAAGTTGTTATTGATAAAATGCCAAGAGGATTATCAAAGGTTTTACGAATAAAGAATTGTAACTTTGAGGGAAGAAGGATATTCCACGAGAGAAATAGCACGTAGAGTTGCTGTATTCCAATCCTGTGCCGTGGTACCTCCACGGCATGGATAATTTATCTGACTGATCCCGCAGTGGTCGCCCAACTGTTCTGACTGCTGCTCAGAGGAGCTATATCAGATTGCTGGCAGCCCGTAACCCAACAATCAACGCCACTACAATAAAAGCAGAAGTGCGGGCCGCCTCTGGACTTGAAGTTAGCACTCAGACCATTAGAAATTGCTTACACCTGGCTGAGCTACGAGCATGGAGGTCTTGGCGAGCACTTCTGAATTCACGGCAACGTCGACGGTGATTGCAGTGGGCTAGGCTCCGGCCAAATGAAGAAGATGAGGAGGAAAACATTTGGCAAAACTGTCTCTTCGTTGATGAATCGCGAATAAGTACTCGTTCAGATAGCCGACGTGTCCGTGTCTGGAGAAGACCTGGAGACTCTGAAAGGCAAAGAACTGCCACTGGAGCCGTTCAGCAAGGCGGGAAATCGGTGTCCCTTTGGGGTGGAATTATGATTGGGGCTAGAACGCCTTTGATCCCGTATCGAGGCTCCATGACGGCAGATAGGTACAAAAGAGTCGCTATTGATGAAATTGTCAGACCTTCCGAGTAAACCATGGGCACCAATTTGTACTAGTCGATGATAATGCGTCCGCACATCGAGCTCAATGAGTCAATGCTGCTCTCCGAGAACACGACATCACAAGGTTAGAGTAGCCTGCCGGCTTGCCTGACTTAAACCTAATAGAGCACGCGTGGGGTGCTCTAAAGCGAGCTTTTTGGAACCGTCAGTCACCTCCCCAGACAGTGCCAGAGATCAGGGAAGCCGCTATTCAAGAATGGGACATTTTACCGCAAGAACTGCTGAATAACTTGGTCCTCAGCATGCCCAGGAGGATCTCTGCATGTGTCTCGCACACAGGGGAGGAGTTATATTGTATTAAAGAAAAACCTTCTTTTAATAAATTGTTGTATAAGTTTGGTTAAACGATATTTTTCTTTCCATCAAATTTCTGTTACAATTACATTAGGATTGAATTACAATTTAAAATAAAAAAACAGTTAATTTTTTTAATTTCAAACAGTTTATTTCTATTTAAAAAAGATATAACGTAAACACTTTTTCTTGATAATTTTTTTTTTTTTAAATATATCAGCTAGTGATCACAAACTCTTTTTTAATGTGTGTTTATTAGGTTTTATTAAACACGACTTTTTTATTTTAATGAGAATTTTTTACGCGTGCGTGTATGACCAGAGGGGCATTCCCGTACTTTTAAGAACGTTCGCATTCTAATCTCATTCGCTATCTGACAAAAATACAATCAATTCACCAAAATTTTTGACAAGTTTGACAGATTGCTAATTGAATGTGAACGTTTTTTAAGTTTGAGAATTGGCCTTGCCCAGTATGTTCATACATCGGTAGAATATGACCAGAGGGGCAATTCCCGTAATTTTTATGAACGTTCGCATTCTAATCTCATTCACTATCTGCCAAAAATACAATCAATTTAGCAAAATTTTTGACAAGTTTTAAAGATTGCGACTTGAATGTGAACATTTTTTAAGTATGAGAATTGGCCTTGTCCAGTATGTTCATACATCAGCATGATCAGAGTGCAGAGGAGCATTTCCCGTAATTTTTAAGAACGTTCGCATTCTAATCTCATTCGCTATCTGTCAAAAATACAATCAATTTACCAACATTTTTGACAAGTTTGACAGATTGCTAATTGAATGTGAACGTTTTTTAAGTACGGAATTGGCCTTCAGAACGTAAACAAAAGAAAAGGTGTATGTAAGGATCGTAGCAGGTCTCTTTCTGTAGTTTCTACCTACCCCTACGGGAAGAAAGCGTGAGTTTATTTACCTTTTCTACTCGAAAACAATTATGGCTAAAAGACATGTAAATTCAGGGAAATTAATTTTTAAATAAGTTGACGACCAACTTAAATTATTCGTATATTCTGAAATGGCTATAACACGGCAGGTGTCAATTTGCTTAACAATTAATTTACCTGACTGAACCTACGTAGCTAAGTTTAATAAGGCAGAATCTACCTACATAATTCAACTGTTGTGGATTAATTCTCAGTTGAATATTGGAGAAAAGCAGTCTTTATGAAGTTCCGCTGGTAGGCAGGGTCTGATTTATCTAAGTGGTGAGGAAAATATTTGAGTTATTGCAGTCCACTGATTTGGAATACTCAATTTATTACTTCATAGCCAGCTACTTAACTCAAGTATAAAAGTATATTTTAAGAAAGATTTTCCTTAGCTATGTTTTTCTTTTTATACATACTTATTTGAGTCAATTGGAGGAATGTAAGATAACTTTGAAGATAATGTAGGTAGAATAGTCCGGAGATTGTGCGGAGTGCCGGTAATGGGCAAATAGGTTTGTTCCTTTCAGGAAATAATGGCGTTATAGAATTTTGTTTGTATGAAATGAACTCATAAGCAGCACTATAACCTCCTAAAGACCATGAAACCTAAGTAAAAACAACAAGTTTACAAATAAAGCTTCGGCAGCGTCATTTTGCAAACTGCGACTGAGGTAAATGCGGCGAAGAATTGAAGGTGAGTCGACTGCAGTCGCCTACGTAGCGACGGCTGCAATTACTTCTGTCGTCAACGAAATGCCGTATTATAAGCTCTTAGGGGATTATAATAAAAAAATATAAATCAAGGTTGCTTTTGAAAATAGACTGCTTTGTTCTTAAATGTTACGCCGGATATTGTTCTCAAGTGGAAGAATTTCGGATTTGAACGGCAAAAGGGGTTCAGTTGTCTTGAACGAGCGATTCTCCAAATACATATTTCCGATACGAAATATTGACACCTTTCGGAATCAGGTATCTTATTTGTCTCTTTCCGTTTCAAATGTTTCTATTCACTTCACTGCAACAATTGCTATAACTAGAAGGATTTCGGCATTACAAGATAGATTATTTTTCTTACTTTTTTCTGCTTTTAGGTATCATAAATTTAACTAAATATCATAGCAAAATTCCAAAAACTCGTATCGAACTCTCAGATTCAGGAGAGTAAGGGCCAGCGCACACCTGGCGAGGCGTAGCTCGGCGCGGTTGTCACCGCCAAACAAATATCAACGTTGCGTGCCTAAAAATAAAGTTGAGTATAAATTACTTGAGAAGCGCGTCCCTCTCCGCTTAAGCGCGCTCTCAAGCCGATGGAAGTTTATTTACTTTCAACTTTATTTCAACTGTTCCGAGGTCCATATTTGTTTGGCAGTGACGAATGCGCTGCGCTGCGCCTCGCCAGGTGTGCGCTGGCCCTAACAGGCAGTTAGAGATAGGTACGTGGATAGGTGGATCAGTACCTAATGGGAGAACCGCTCATCACAACTACGATATAGGTACCTACCTAATGTAGGAGGACCTAAGGTGATTTGATTATTAAGAAATTCTAGATCAGTTCTTTAAAAAAATTGACATATTCAATCTAATATCGACTAACCAACAAACAAACGATGGAAAATTCAAATCAACTTTTGATTTTGTGATCGACATCTCATTCAATAGCATGAAATATACTAGATTGATGACGTCGTCCGGAGGTGGAGTAGATTTTCGTGCACTTTTGAATCTTTTGATGTCAACGATTGTCACCTGCTCTTCAGTGCCACTCGAACTGGTGTGTGATGCCATTTCTGTTTCCGTTTCTGCAGTGTCAGTTGTCACTGGACTAAATCCATAAACTGTCAAAAGTCAGTTTTTATGTTGGCTTTATATGCTTGACACTAACATTTTGCAGAATAGCACTGCTGACGTTTTAAATTGGATTTCTATGTCTGGTTATAATAATACTAAGCTATTTTTAGTAACTTCATCACTATCAAGAATGCCTTAACGCGAAAGTAATGAATTAATTAAAAAAATAGGCCATTAGTAGACTCTCATATTCATTAGCTCCGAATAAATTGCGAATTCCGTATTTGATTAAATAATTTTTTTTATGGTCAAAACCTGGATAAATTATCAAGAGAAAAGTATTTTTAATTAAGAATCGTTTTAATATCGTTAGTCGATGAATATTATCATTGTCTTTTGCTTACCTAGATTGTAATGTTTAAATATAGAATGTTAATAACAATATGCAACAATCTTTTTGAAGATTATTTAATTAAGGGTTCTGAAGTAGGGACCAACCGCATGCTCTGTTTCTGACACAGGCTTTAACTATAGAACTCAATTCGGCGAGTGACGTCTTTGTGATAAAAATTTAAAAGTATAATCTGATTCGGACATTTCCAGCAAAGCCTTTCAAGGAATAAAATATTTATTTGGGAATGAACATAGAGTAGGTACCTGGAAGTAAAAATGGCATATTGAGCTTTCGAAGCAGACTGTCATATAGGTAGGACAGAGACGACGCACGCTCTACAGAACCCTTTCACATTTATTTTCGATTCTGATATTTTTATAATTTTGCGGTAATTATTTTTTAAATGGGTTTTCAAATATTTTTATTTAATTAATCACAGTTTTATTTTAGGTTTTTATCTTATATATTTAAAATAGTTTATAATTTAATTGTATGAGTGTATTAAATATGGTCTAGAATTATGTCTGAAATATATATTTTTTCTTTTTAAAGAGCCGTATTTTTTACTCGACTGCGGCGAAGCCAAAAAAGGTGGGTTATGTGTTTAACCTGACTGTATGTATCAATGTGTGTATGTATGTCCGTCTCTATATTCCCTAGTAACCACTAAGCAGTTGAACCGATTTTGGTGAATGATAATGTCGTTAGATTCCTCTTTATTACGCGAGTGTCATTGGGTATATTAAAATTATTTAAAAAAACAAAATGGCTATGTTTATCTATTAACAGATGGCTGATGGGGCCGAAAGGTTCTGGAGTGACGACCGCGTACCGGAAGACGTAGCGTTGGAAGGCCTCCCACAAGATGGACCTGGGATCGGTCAAAGTGGCGGTGCTTGGAGAAGGCCTATGTCCAGCAGTGGACGTCTTTTGGCGGAAATAATGATGACGACCTAGGTTTAAAAAAAAAAAAAACTGTCTACCCTATCGGGTGGGGTATCAAAATGAAAGATTTTAAAAGGTGATAAAAAATATGTACAAATTATATGATTAAATGTAATTTGGAATGAAAAATAATAAAAACATAACTGAAAAGAGAATAAACAATCATTTTTTTTTTTTTTTTTTTTTAAACGTTGCCCCACTCTAGGAATTTCTCCTGTATTGTGGGTGCGTTTACAAATTTCATTATAATCTATAGAATCTTGAATAGCAGGCGGGGGACATTATAATGCTTGTTTTTATTCTATTTTCAGTTATGTGTTTTTTGGTGTCGGGTTTTTCTAATACACGATGTGCCAGATTGCTTGTCTTGTTGTTTATTGTCAAGAAATTTCTGTTACTTGACAAGTTATGTCATATGGAAAGCCGTTGGCGATAATGCTTACTTACACAATTCAATGTCCATCACAAAAAGAGTCGTCTGTGCTAGGCTTTATTCGTACTTAATTTTTATCTGTTTCAAGCTAGCAGGTAGATATTCCCTCGCCATATTTACAGGTATCGTGACGAAGCGATGTAATATAATCTTTAGAAAGGTCGGATATCTCAAGAGCTCATAAAATTTGGGCTCCCTGAAAGGTTCGCTAACTTTTCTAGCAGGTTTAGATATCGCAACGACGACGGAATATTTTTATTATTATTGGCTATGACTGTTCTTGTGCAGCCTTTAAAAAGCTCATGTTTATACACACTCAAATCTATTTCAGTTAAGAGGGAACAGGGCGTGCGATTCTCTTCCCGAATAATGCCTCTAGAGCAATCATTTCTTTATCATAAAATCAAGGTCTGAAGGCACGTCCCTGTTATTTCCTTTTTTTCTGCAACTTATCGGTAAAAAAAATATGACCCTCCAAAAATTACAAAAATGCCCTATTTTTACCGCCGTGATTAGAGGAGTACCAGACAAATTCGAAAAGTTTTTAACATAAATGAAATGAACCTACTACGTACTTTTTCTTAAAATTTTAATGTAAAACATAATTGAATCGGTTCAGTTTTCGAGAAGAAAAAAGAGGAAAACGAAACGTCGATTTCGTCAATTTTTTTTGGGATATAATTGGTCTGAGCTGTAGCTATCCCTATCGCACTCTACGGGGGCAGACTTGAGGTAAGAAGACGGCAATAGTTTCTTCAAATACCTATTTTTCAAATTTCACGCAGACCCTGTTCCCTCTTAAAATCTGAGGAATTTTAAGACGTAAGATGTTAAAGGTCACTTTATCTAATTCACAGGCAGTTTCCATACATTCCTTCTCATGACTTTTAGTTTTCTCTTTCAAATTACAGTTTCTTTCATTTGCTACGTGCAGCATCAAATGATCGGCGACTGTTGCTTACAAAATATTCGCTTGTCGATCTAGAATAAATTTTAAACGCTATTCTAGTCAGCGCTGCAGCAGTACGTGCTGATTCCGCTAAAATATAGGTTTCTGTCTTGAATAAGTCAATAAGCTTCACGTTTAAAAGCAAACATGAAGCTGTTTTCGAAACTTCTTTCTTTAGCATACTATATGTTTGAGAGTTTACTTACACTCTTGACAATTTTTCTACATACTATAGAAAATTGCACTACAAAAATAGGCCTAGTACAAAAATACACCGATTGTTTGTTATTATAAAGCTACATACTCGTTGCTATATAAGTAACATATATCGCACGTGTAACTATTCGTCAAAAGCGGTAGGTATTGATGTCTTCTGTATTTTCCTTGTAAACTCATTCGATTGAGTAAATAAAATGGGCAACCAATTTGTATTGAACTTTTTATCAACGCAGATTCACAGAAGCGTATCATGTACATTAAATTGAGCAATTATGGAAGAATGGTGTAAAACGGTGAAAAAGAAGGCGTTGTTCAATTACCAAACTAATTAAGGTTGGAAGATAAAATATTGATTGTAAAACCGTTCAGAGCGAGGCCATGTGATACCAAAAGTTTTGATATAAACAATTTCGGATCAAATTACGTTCACAGTTAGTTTCTGACTAATTGCTTAACTTGACATTGTTTGCAGGAGCACAATAGCGCTACGAGAATAGACTAATTTTAATTTTGAGCAAACCTTTCGCATTATGAGGGAAGTTTTGTTTCATAGTTAGTCAGCAGATGTTAAATAAAAAGTAGGGTCCACGATTTTGTAGTGCAATACAAAATTGCTACAAACCAACAACTACAAAATTGCCGTCTGCTGAGATTTATGACAATTCTTTATCTTTTGTCAACTAAGATAGATCGTGAAGCATGAAAAGAGTTTGATTAGAAGCTTTACATATTCATTTCTCGATGGCGGAAACGTAGTCAGATAGACATGCGGTGGCAGTCTAATCTATCATTACTCATGCACAATCGTACGCTCACGGTGTCACGCCGTTAAGCTTTGTTACTGTGGCCGAGAGCTCTGGGAACGATCTCGATTCATTCTACATTCTGATTGTGATTTAAAGGTCCACGATAGCAGAAAAACTAAATTCTAAAGAGGTAATAACAATTCTCGTTAACCAAAAGAATTTTAAAATATAGATTAGAACGGTTATCGACTGTGATAATTTCACATATCGTTTTATATAGCTTTGAATTCAAGTGTGTGGGTGGCTCTCGATCCAAGCTGACGTATTACTTCACACTTTACTATGATATAAAACTCTGTTACTGTGTACCCTGTTAATGCGTTCAACATGAGTTCACAATCAACAATTTAGAATATTATATCTTATCAAAGTCAAAGTCAAATAATTTATTTCAATTAGGCACATAAAAGGCACTTTTGAACGTAAACAATAAAAAAAAAGAATTGATTCTAGTCGCCCCTTCCAAAAGGTAGTTTTCGTGTGGAGAAGAATGGGCAAAACTCCACCGCTACTCTTTTAAAATGTTTTCACAATATCTTGTATACATGAATTATATAATTATATGTGAAACCGATGCACTTAGAATAAAATTACTATACCACGATAGGTAAAAAGAATGAAAAATGAAGCAATGACGGATACATTAATTATGTGATAGGTACAAGGTGCTCACATATTTACAAACATTGTAAAATTATACGATATTCCTAACATTTTAACAAGTAATACTAATAGGTAAGCGTGTGAGATCAAGTAATCACAGAATGTAAAATCAATGTTATAAAAATAGTATTATACAATTAAATTAGCAACCAGTTTGATTTTGTCTAGACTCTAAATTGTCGTATGGAGCAGGACCAGCATGTTTCCAAGCATTCTTATCTTGGATATAATCCTCTAATTTGTAATATGCCTGTTTACAAAGTGTACTTTTTATTGTGGTGGTGGTGGTATTTTGTTGTAACATTTAACACAGTACCCCATAAAAGATGTTTGTACTTTAGAAGATTTCAAAAATGGTTGATCTATTTTATCTTTATTTCTAGTATTAAAATTATGTCTAAGTATTACTTATTTTATTAAAAAGATGTAGATTTTTTCTCACATAAGTACATAATATTTTCATAAATGAATTGGCAAGGTACCGTCATAATATTAATCTTTTTAAATAGTTCCCTGAGAGATTCGCGACGACGTAGATTATATTATTATATGGCTCTGACAGCTCTCTTTTGTAAAATAAAGATGGATTCAATATCAGCAGCCCGACCCGACAGTAAAATGACATACGACATAATACTGTGGAAGTAACTAAAATAGACCAAACGCGCTGTTTCTACATCTGTTAACTGTTTACAGTCTTATCTTTCTAACAACATAAGCGGCCGAGCTTAGCCGCCCCGCAAGAGGTATGAGGTCCCCATTGTAATTTCACGTCTAGCATGATTCCTAGGAAAAGCGTTTGATTAATAAATTACAGTTTTTCTCCATTCAATATGATGTTACATTCGCTACTTCTAACATTAGGTAATTTAAATCTACTAATTCATTTGGTTTTTTTTAATTTAGGACCAAATTATTTACCGAAAACCAATCTTGGACCTGAACAATATTCACGTCGTTAAGATTTTGTGACCGTCGGCTTATTTTAAAGGTCAATGATGTGTCATCTGCAAACATGCAACACCATCTTCGGTTGATTTTGAAGTAATTGGAGTATCTATATTTCCCAATGCTGAGGAATATTAGATTACCTATACACACATGTGTTAGTAGGGCTACATATGTCCTACTAGCGTGCAGTGTGCTTGTACCTATGTGGAATGCAGAAGATGATAAAGACTGGTTGTTAAAAATAAAAGCTGGGATTCAACTTATATTTGTAGTTTTATTCACTTTGACAACACGTTCGAGGTAAGGTTTCTGACAGAAGACAGAACATGCAAAAAAGGAAGGTAGAAAAATAAATTTAGTCAGAACAAAAAAGAACGTTATAAAAAAAAACATACTCATTTATTCTAACAATCCTCCTTAAATTCATTTCTCTACTTTCATCCATCACACAACATTTATACCCAGCGTACACCAATTGAACTTCCCTTTCAACAGAGGTTTCGTTAAAACATCCGCAACCATACGACTTGTCTCTAAATACTTTAGTTAAATATGGCCATGCTCAACTGCTACTCTTACAAAGTGGTGTACAAGGTGCTACGCAATAGCAACGGCAGATTGATTTTCACTGAAGATTTTCATTGACATCTTAACTTGACCAAAGACCTCCGAAATCAATCTCGAAAAAACATACTCTTTTATTCTAACAACATGTCACATAGGTAGGTACGAGTATATACCTACCTACGTTTTGTTATTGTAACGTGAGAATACATTTTACTTTTCTTGAGTTTGTGTAAATGCTGAAGAATTATTTCGAATCGAAAATTAAAGGGTCCTATATATAAGAGATGTTTATGAACCGCGTCAGAGATTTATCTAGGGAGGTTTTTTTTTTTCTGAAAATGTTCGCTGGTTTCTATTAAAAGCAGCCATTTTTTACTTCATACCTATTAATAGAAGATCAACAAAGAAGCAAGTTGCTAGCCTATCTTACTGATTTCCAGTAAACAGTCGGATTATATAGAAAGAGTTTACTTATTTATTTTGGTAAAAGATTTTACTTTAACATTTTAAGTGAAACCGTTACGAGAAAAGATCTTTTTTTGAAATTAACTTTTTGCCTTAAAATCCAGACCAGGCTAGAAAAATATATCGACATTTAGTTCGGTATATATAAAGCGTGCGAGTTCGGTCGTATTCCATTTTGCGTCGGTCCTTTGTCGGTGCCCTAGGGCGCACTTCCCTAGCAGCCAACATGTGTCCCATTTTATTGTTCTGTGTCAGACATGAAGTTAATAAATTACGACTGAGCTGTACATTACTTTATATTTGACTTTTACTGCTCGTAAAGTTTTACTACAATGGAAGGAATCATAAGATACGTGTGTAATATCCTACGTATTCCAATTAGACTTGTGAGGTTCGTTTCAAATCACTTCGGTGCCTTTTTTCCTGAAAAGTGTTTGCACACTAAAAATACCATTTCAAATTTCATTTTCTTTAACTGTAATAAACACCACTCAAGTCTATAAGTGGAATTCCATCGATCGTGGCACCGCAACACACGGAACGCGGATCGTATCAGAAAGTATTTTTTTGTAAACCTTATTATACCGGTGTTCTTAACTTTAAGATTAGATCTTATGTTACTTCCCATTCCATTGGATATTGCCAATTACCTCACGACGCAACTTGTAGCAATGATTTCGTTTCGGCGTATTCCAAATAGTTCGTACGATATCGTACGATTTTAATTTGCAATTTGATTACAACAGCCGGTTCCTTTCTTAGCTACTGTATCTTAGTTCTGGGTATTCCTACTTACATAATAAAAATAAAATGAAAAATATTTGTACGGTCTCCAGATAAAGTGGTTTCTGCAGTCTTTTTGTCTTTGTGCTACAATTACGTTTTTGATCATTTAAAGGAATACGTTTGGGCTCGTAGTGAAATAGAATATGTTTCGACATAAATACAATGTTTATAAAGTGAAGAAAAATTGCTGTATGCACTGTACCTACTTATTAGAAATCAAGATAGGTCATCCCTTTGAGTGTGTGACACACTTTACGGGGTGATTTAACATGAAAAAATAAACAATAAAATATTACCTAAGTAACCAGACTTAAAAAATTGTAAAATTAACTCTACATTTTAATATTTAACACGTAGATTTGGTGACCTTATTCTGATTGAGCCGATATTGGAGAGTTACCACCGTGAGAAAAATGTAAAATTCAGGCACAGATGTGAAACCCAAGTATTGAAATGTAGCGCACGCACGCTCACCTCAAATGGGATAGGTAGCTCCCAATCTTTGAAATGAGTGTGTCGCGTTCTTTACTGATCACAAGAAATTGTTTCTTACACACAAGAAGTCCTTTCAATAATAGCATGAGTTTTATATATCGTTTTAGAAATTTTGTTTTTGGTTGGTAACTTGGGTAGATCGAAGGGGCTCGTGGCTAAATATTAACACGGGTCGATTTTCAAGGTTAAGCAACACTTGGCAAGGTTGATCCGTGGATGGGTGACCATCCATTACATACCGAGACCCCTCTGTGCATCGGAGTTAGTCCCGGCAGTCATTTTTAGAACTTTAACAGTCGTTACGGGTAGTCAGATCTCCGAAAATCTGACAACCAGACTTGCTGGGTATCGTATTACCTAGTTACTGGGTTTTTTTTTTTTTTTTTTAATCTTTTTTATTTAAGGGATTTTTGTACACATATGCGACGATGTCAATCCCATCGTGCTTTTACAAATAACGACTAACTCCTCAACAAAACTAAACCTAATTCCTTATCTAAAAAAGTATATAATATTTTTGCTGCTTCAGACGTAGGCTTAGCTAAAATACCATGAAACATTCCAACGTCCATTACCGACAATTTCATCGAATTGAGAAGTGAGTTTCTTTTGCTTGTATATCGGACACATTCCACCAACACATGCTGTGCATCCTCTGTTTTTCCACACACCTCACAGTTAGGAGAGTCCGATTTTCTCATGAGATAAGCAAAATTGTTTAGTGGAATATGTCCTGACCTCAAACGATGCGCAGCAACAATTTGACGGCGACTCAGTTTCGACCCGGAGAACCAGGGTATATGAGGAGGCTCACTCTGTATACTTTTATACCAAATTCCTTTCGCTTTTGATCTTTCGTCAAAATGTTCCTTCCAAGATAAATTGATTATTTTTCTAAATTTACTTAATATTTCCGAATAACTTGGTAATACACCCGGTGTTTGTATGCCTAAAAGTACTGCTTTTTTGGCTAGTCTGTCAGCCTCCTCATTACCCGAAAGTCCAACATGGGACGGTACCCACTGGATGACAATATTTTTGCCACTCTGGTTAAAATATTCCATTTGTTTCAATATTGTGTATGCTATAGCTAAACCCTTTGAACCGTTACGACCACATTTAGAAATATGCTGTAAAGCGCACTTACTGTCGGTGCATATCACCACTTTATTCATAGTTCGCTCTAACACATACTTCAAGGCCTCAGAGATGGCAAATAGTTCAGCTGTCATAATGGAAATATGACTATTCATTTTATAAGTTCTGTAACACTTATTTGCTAAATCACAATATGCTGCACCCACTCCGTCTGATGTTTTGGACCCATCTGTGTATATAACATGCCAGCCAGCGTACCTTTCCCGTAGTTCATTGAGGGTATTATATTTTAAGGAATAAATGTTATAATGTGATTTCGGAGCAGTGACACTAACTAAATTACACTTAATAATATCCCTAATATCTATTTTAGACATCCATGTCTCCAAAGTAAACATTAAAGCTGGATACGAAGACGCAATCTCTTCCGCTCCCACCATACTGTGTGAAGCAACTAGTAGAGGTTTCCTCTTCCCATTCCAGTATCTATTCTCAATCATACTACTCAGGTCTGAAACCAAACTTGTAGAAACGTCATTAGTCCTGGATTGCAGCTTTAAACAAAATTTTAAAGAAAGAAATCGTCTTCTAATTTGCAGAGGAGGTATACTCAACTCACTCTCCATGACGTGTATCGGAGTCGTTTTAATAAAACCGCCAATTATTCTTAATGCTAGATTTTGTAACTTGTCCAATTTATAAGTGTGACTAATTGCAGAGTTATCATACAAAAAACATCCGTAATCAATTCTACTCCTAATAACGGCCATATAAAGTCTTCGCATATATGTAGGATGAATACCCCATGACGACCCTACCAGAACTTTGAGTAACTGAATTTTTTTTTGTGAACTCTCACACACTTCGTTAATATGCTTCCCCCATCTTAAGCATTTGTCCAGCCACATTCCCAGGTATTTAATGTTGTCGACAGCTTCTAAAGCATTGTTGTTTACTTTAATATCAACTGAAAGTCTTTTACGGCCTCTGGTAAATATACATAATTTTGATTTATTAGTTGATAATTCCAACCCTAGCTTGCCTATAGTGGAAACAAAAAAATCCAAAACTCGCTGCATATTATCTACACTATCTTGCAATTTATTGTAATTACAATATAGCACGAAATCATCAGCATATTGACTGATACTAACGTTATTAATATTTTGACAAATATTGGCAGTAATTATATTAAAGAGAAGGGGGGATAAAGGATCACCCTGTGCAATTCCCTTACCAGTCCATCTTACATACTGTCTGTTGCTTTCGTCAGCTTTTATAGTGAGATGTCTTTCCTTTAAAAATTCCCAAATATACGAACAAACATATTTCCCAACCTTCAGATCATTTAGGATACATATAACCCGGTCAACTAGAACGTTGTTATATGCTCCTTCTACATCCAAAAAAACCCCTAAAGTTGGAGTATTCTTGGTAAAACCTATTTGTATTGTGGTAACTAGGCGTGCCAAACTATCGTGACATGAGTGATCTTTTCTAAAACCAGTTGTACTAGGAGATAGCATTTTATTGTATTCTATAAACCATTCCAGTCGTTTCTGGATCATGGAGTGAAACATTTTACACAGACAAGATATCAATGCGATTGGACGAAGTTTGGTATCGGACTCGCTGCTAGTTTTAGGAATCGGTACTATGTAAATATCTCGCCATTGAAAGGGAACCGTTGATGTTTTAAAAATTAAATTATATAATTCTAGTAGATATTTTTTTGCAATCATAGGCAAATTAATGACCATTGAATAGGTAATATTGTCGATACCGGGAGATGTATCCTTGGTTCTATAGCAGGATTCCAACTCCTGTTCCGAAAATTCACAATTTAAAGGTGATTCATTATCATCAAAAACAGGAGCTGGAGTCATCACAAAATCTGGAGCCAATGAACTCAATAGTTCTTCTTTTTTTCGGTCCGATGAATAAGAACTCGTCTGCCCGAAACCCTTCATCCAACGCATTTTCTTCCACATGGTTGATGAAGTTGTAGTCTCATCAATACTGTCACAAAAATTGTACCAAGACTTAGATTTAGCTTGCCTTGTAATCCTTTGACTTTCATAAATTTTAGCATATAGTAAATCTAGATTTTGAGGTATAGGGTTTTTCCTGAATATTGTTAAGGCTAAGCGTCGCTCGGCTACCACTTTAGAAAGTTGTGGGTTCCAATATTTTTTTGGTATGAACTTGCTCACTGGGTTATGACATAGTTTTATGAATGGAATTGTTAAATCTGCAGCTTTATTAATTTGCGTAGTAAGAACGTCATACATAC
Source organism: Xanthia icteritia (assembly GCA_949128155.2). Taxonomy (NCBI): domain Eukaryota; kingdom Metazoa; phylum Arthropoda; class Insecta; order Lepidoptera; family Noctuidae; genus Xanthia; species Xanthia icteritia. The sequence continues at coordinate 12,692,379 of OX421941.2, forward strand.
ATTGAGCGTTTTTGGTTGCCGGAGGATCCTCTAAGAAAAAACTGGTAATAATTTGCCGGTAGCCAGGCCAATTAGCTTTTTTTAAATTTCGCTTCGAGGTAATATTAACTGAGTCTTGATATTTAAAACAAATTTTTATAATTAGATGGTCACTACCCAGGCTTTCACTACTAACACTCCAACAACCATTAATAGCTATGTCTGTGGTACAAAAAGAAACGTCAGGGGAGGTTTTTTGCAAAAAACCATTCACGAGCTTCATTCTCGTAGGATCACCATTATTTAATGAGATATAATTGTTTTCAATTGCAGCATCAAACAATTGTTTACCCCTAGTATCATTTTTATTTGACCAGCAGACGTGATGCCCATTAAAATCGCCAGCAATGACAGTATTGTTCGGAAATTTTGAAAAAATATGCTCCCAGTCCAATTGAGACGTTCTCACAGAGGAGGGACAGTAGACCGAAATTATATTACAGATTAATTTACAATTAAGAATTTTAATATGTATTATTTCTATACCTGAATTAGCCACACTTACCGGAACAATAAAGGTTTTTAGTGATTTATGTGAAACAATCGCTACTCCTCCGTACGAGTCATATCTGTCCTTTCTATAAACATTATATCCACTTATATTTATGTAGCTGTATGCATCCAACCACGTTTCGCTTAAAATTGCTACATGAATATTTTCTCGATTCAGTAGTAGTTCTAAATCAATCAATTTAGGCTTCAGACTCTGTGCGTTCCACTGGTATATGTTGATATTAGTAGTAATGTTATCACTATCCATTAATAAATAACCTACACAATTTACTAATCAAATCCGAATCCTTAAAATATGAAGCAACAAACACCATAATTTCTTCAAGTACTAATCTTATACTCTTCTTCACCTTTTCTTCTGATGAATAATCTGCAAACCATATTTCTTTAACTTTGTTGTAGAACTTTCTCAATTTAGATAATTTTTCGCTTTTATTGGGAATTTCTTCTACTATATCTTTATGGTTTTTTTCCTTCTGCCCTTCTTGTTCTTTTTTTTTTGTAAAGCGTTTTGTTTGTTCTTTCTCCTTTTTCTTCTCATTTTGTTTTTCCTTTTTCTTCTGATTTTGGTTTGATGTTGTGCTTTTTTCGTTAGCTTCCTCTTCGCTTTCACTGCCTTCTTCAAGAGAAACACTTGAATCCATGCAGGTATTTACCAGATTAATTAATGGTTCTAGCGATGTGAGCGTATTCTTGTAACTTCTACTATGTGAAGAAGAGGAAGGAGGTGGTATTTCACTAACTTCAACATTGACGGGAATAACTTCATTACTTTTTTTAAATTGTTTCAAATATAAGTCCAGTGCAATCTTATAAGAACAACTGTTTTTACTCATTATATCCCTAATCATTCTCTCTTTGAGATACACTGGACAACTTTTGCTTAATGCCATGTGCGGGTCTTTGCAGTTAATACACGAGAACTCCTCAGTTGCGCAATTGTCATGTTCTTTTCCACACTTAGGGCATTTGATTTTTTGAGTAGGACAAAAACGTTTCTTATGGCCATATTTCCAACATCCTGAACATTGGGTAACAGGGAACAGATATGATTCAACCTTAAAGCGACACCCATATCCAAATATATATGATGGTAATATTGCTCCCTTAAAAGCGATGCGAATAGCTTCACTATTTATCCACTGCCCATCGTCAGTTAGTCTTTTAAGTCTTTTAACCGCACAAATATCTGCTTCACTTTCAAATAATTCCACGAGTTCGTTCTCCGCTATCTCAAGGTCAATATTTCTGACGATTCCATAGATAATGCTTAATTTGTCTGTTCTTTGACATCTAAATTCTAATTCTTTAAACTTCTGGCAATCAAGTATTTTATTTGTATCTTCAATATTTTTTAATATAATAATTATTTTATAGGGACTTTTATATTTTATTTTAAGGATATCGTTTATATTTTGAGATTTAAATAATTTGGCCATACCAATCATTTTAGGAAGTACTGTCTTAGATGTAAGACATACCTCAAAATATTCTGTTTGCTGTGTATTACTTTCACAACTACCCACATTGTCCTTACTATAGTAATTGTGTGAATTACTGCGTAATATCCTTTTCGCCTTTCTATTCACGGTGGTAAACCCATCATCTTCTTCAATAATTTCTTCGTTATCTTCTCGCAACCTTTTTTCAACATTTCTCTGTCTTTCATTGTCTATATTCATCGTACTTCTTTCAACAGTTGATTCTTCCGTGATATTCTCCACCATCTCTTCATTTATTTTAACACCTTCGTCTGATATACTAGACACCGTACTCGAAGATCTTCCAAAACTATCCATTATCTGGATTATTGAGTAACATGAGGGTGGATGTAAAAATAAGTGGCACGAAAAAATAAGTAAGACGTCCGCACGTCTCAGTCGTCAACGCGGCACTTCAGTTACTGGGTTGTGGAGGTCCGATAGGCAGTCGCTCTATGTACTGAGCTGCATCCAACGAGCCGCCAGCAGGTTAGACTGGAAGCCAACCTTAACATAGTTGGGAAAAGGCTACGCAGATGATGATGACTTGTGTAGTGTATGACTGGTGTAGATACTTATTAAATCCACAATTATAACATTTATTTATTTTATTATTTATGTACACACAGAAAAATAGATACAGATAAGACATAATCATAATTATGAGTACAAAGGTACTGCTTATTTCTTAAGAAATAAGCACATCATGTAATAACATCATGTATTGACCTACCTACCTACTTTATACGCACTTTTACCGAAATAAACAAAAAAATTATAAAAAAAGGTATCGCCTAAAATGAGTAAAATTTTGTATCAAGCGTTGTTCATTACAACGCCTACAAATGTATTTTGAGATGTTTTCCATCGGGAGAAAAACATTTTACAGGCGGAAAGTCAGAAAATAAACACAGTTACAACATGATATTGTGATACTTTTTATTATTTTGCCATTATTAATTTAAACGAAACGGATATTTGGCCGCAAACATCGGTTTTAAGACCACGCAAATTTTCCACCCTTCAACGTACTTACGTTGTAATGAAAAGTGCGTGCTATTGTACCTACTGTTTTTTAGTATTAGGTATCTATAATTTATTGAGGAGTTTTTTTTTTGTTGTTCTATGTTATGGGCTTTGGTTTCCGCACTTAGTCCGTCAGGTTGACCATTGTGCGTGGGCCATAGCGGCCGTTTGGTGGTTATTCCAATCAGCCCACCTCCCTCCAGAAGATAATTAGGTCTTCTGGTTTGTTTAGAATATCTATGTATGATCTGGATGACCCGAGGGTTTCTGTTTCTGTTCGGATCAAAAAGCACGTGCGCAACGGTCTCCTCAGCTTTCATGCACGCCCTGCACAGAGGACTGTCCGTTATGCCTATTGTGTGGAAGTGTTTGTTAAGCTAGCAGTGTCTCGAGATGGTCCCCGTCACCAGGCGCAGGCCGTTCCTGTCCAGGCGTAATAAACGCCTAGGCAGCCTGCTATCCAAGAATGGCATTTCGAGGGGCTTGTGGCTAAGTAATAACAGCCGTGAGGGACACTGCATCAGGTTAAGCTATGCTTGCCGGGGTTGATCCGTGGATGGGTGACCATCCTTACAGTCGAGATTCCTTCGTGCTTCGGAAAGCACCTTAAGCCGTTGGTCCCGGCTGTCATTTGTGGATCTTTGACAGTCATTACGCGTCGTCAGAAGGCCGAAAGTCTGACATCCAGTCTTACCAAGAAGTATCGTATTACCCAGTTACTGGGTTGTGGAGGTCAGATAGGCAGTCACTCCATGTAAAATACTGGTATTTTGTTGCATTCGGTTAGACTGGAAGTTGACCCTAACATAGTTGAGAAAAGGCTAGGCAGATTGATAATATTAATTAATTAATAATATAATTCAATTACTTTATTTTATGCGGCTCATGACATTTTTCAATTGCTTCATTTCTTTTATCCTAGACTTTATTAATTATGATAGTAAAAATAACCTGCTTACTAATATTATATTTGTATGCCGATTATTGGCCGAACATACAGATCAGCTAAAATGTATAAATAACACCTTTTTGTACTTATGTTCACAAATAAAGATTGATTTGATTTGATTTGATTGTTTTTTTATCAATAATTTATTGTTACGGTACTACATGTATATTATGGTATTACTACCTAACATTAAATTGAATATTCATCCATCCTGTAGAACAGTAGAACCATATGCAATATGGATATTTGTTTTAAAAGTTTTGTTCGCTGGTCTACATATATGTGGGTTTAACCCACACACTTGATGTAGACGAATGAACAAAACTTTTAATCCAGCTCCATTAATCTCGTTTTATCATATCAACAAACAATATTATGATTAATGCTTCTACTGCATATTTGTTTGTAAAAAGTGTTATATTGGATTAACATAGTCGCAATATTGTATCGAAAAATTATGAGTTATCATCATCATCATCATTTCAGCTGAAAGACGTCCACTGCTGGACATAGGCCTCCCTCAAGCACCGCCACTTCGACCGATTCTGTGCCTCCCGCTACGTCGTCAGAACCTTTCGGCCCCATCGGCCATCTGTTCTGCGAGCAAGGTGCCCTGCCCATTGCCACTTAAGTTTGGCAATTCTTTGGGCTATGTCGGTTACCTTGGTTCTACTGCGGATCTCTTCATTTCTGATTCGATCACGTAGGGAAACTCCAAGCATAGCCCTATCCATTGCCCTTTGGGTGACTTTTAGCCTTCTGATAAGGCCTATTGTGAGCGACCACGTTTCAGTGCCATAGTTCATCACTGGCAACACGCACTGGTCAAAGACTTTCGTCTTGAGACACTGTGGTAAGTCGGACGAGAAGATATTGCGTAGCTTCCCGAACGCTGCCCAGCCGAGTCGGATTCGACGATTGACCTCTTTCTCGAAGTTGGACCTACCTAGCTGGACAGTTTGTCCTATGAGTTATCAGAAATTCTGAAAATTGTTAACAAATTAATTAATTTTTAAATTGCAGAGCATCGGTGCAATTTCAAATTAATTAGACTTGAATTGATCAATATGCATAGATACATCATCGGTTATCCACATATTTGAGTTAATTAGTATTTGAGTGAAGCAACTAAGTTCTTATTGGTTTTTCCAGTGTAGTAATGCTCCAACAAAAATATCCTTTATTCTGTTCTAAAATATCAATTTGTGAGTAAAGCTATTGCTCTATTTAAACCAAGCGAAGACATCCTTTCAACTGTAATATTACTTTTCTAAATATACACTCAACAGCATTGTGTCTATAATAAGTGGGATTTACGAAAGAAAATCTTTTTGCTTGGAAGTTTAAAAATCTTTTTGTGGCGCGCTTTATCCCGTCTAATTCCGAGCTTTCTGTACTAAATAAATCTCTATCACTGAGATTTTCGACTATTAAGCCGGTCTTTACTGAGAATGAATAACTCTTTTTGTTTCGTTGGTCCGTAAAGCTGACTGTTACTGTTTCAGTTTGAAGGTCGCCTGCGCTAGATCCGCTGCATGGACGCTGCCTGCTCACACTGTTATAGGTAGTATCTAAAACATCGTATGATTTTTGTATACGACCTAAGTCACAGTATAATTATGGACAGTATGGAAACTAGGCCTATTAGTTGAAATAATAACCTACGAGGGTAGGCATTTTTTAAATGATTTCGGCGACCACTCGTCTCGCCCCGGCACCCGCAACTGACAGCACCGCGACAATCGCTTGGAGTCTCGTCAATGAGCGCGTCTGTGTGTGTGCCGTTTCGAATGTTTACTACGTAGTTTCTGTACTGTCCATATTTATACTGTGCCTACGTCGAGTTTATTTTGGTATTTACATGGAAGAGAAAATAATACGCTGTTGGTATCGATTTATTGCACCATGTGTATGCTTCGCTGAAATGAAAAAAAAAAACGTAGGTATGCATTCTAATGCTGAGTTACATCACCCACACCACAGGAATTAATTACTGTTAGTGTAAATAATTGTGGCAGTTTTTTTTTTAAGTAAGTGATTATTTTGCTATTTTGTAAACTAACTATTGTAAACTGTGACTGCCTCGTTGGTCTAGTGGTCGCAAGCGCTACTGCTGAGCATGAGGTCCTAGGTTTGATGCCCGGATCGGGCAAAGTGTTATTGGGTTTTCCATCTGGAATTTCACAGTGGCTGCCCGGAGTCTGGATTTGTGCCTGGTTGATGACAATATGCTCGTCCCCTATTACATGGGACTTAAACATAACTGGCGAAATATGGGTAAACTATAGGTACACCTCTGCCTAACCCTTCGGGGAATACAGGATAATGTTATGTATGTAACTACTGTAAATAAGGAAAGAGTTATCTACTTGTTCACTTTTTGAAGTTTTCACATTGGGGGCTTAAAGCACTTTCAGCTTAAGAGGGAACAGGGCCTGTGATTCTCCATACAAATGTATTCCCCTTTTTTCTTCCTGAATAATACCTGTAGAGCAATATTTTTTTTCATAAAATCAAGTTCTGCTGTAGACACGCCCCCCCTGTTATTTCCTCTTTTTCAATAACTTATTGGTAAAGAAAATATGACCCACCAAAAATTACAAAAAATGCCAGTTTTTACCGCCGTGAGAGGACTACGAGACGAATTCGAAAAGTTTTTAACATAAAAGAAATCTAGACATTCTCTTTCTTAAAAATTTAATGTAAAAATTTTTTGAATCGGCTCAGTTTTCGAGGAGAAAAAAGGGAAATACGAAACGTCGATCTCGTCAATTTTTTTAATGTTTTAATCGGTGTGAGCTACAGCTGTCCCTATCACACTCTACGGGGGCAGACTTGAGGTTAGACGACGGCAATAGTTTCTTGAAATACCTATTTTTCAAATTCCTCGCAGGCCCTGTTTCCTCTTAAACTCTTTAAGAAGTGTCGATTAGTTAATTATAATTATCTAGTTATTTTTGCTTATTTATTGATTCCACACACATCGATATAATGTGTAGGTATGATAAAGTTTGTTTATGTTTATTTATACGTTAGCTACTAGCGTGATTCATGTTCCAGTTGAAAGCTTCGAAAATAAATCGAAATTTGAGATGTGAACATTATTCATTTATTGAAAGCTCTCTCTTTTTAAAGAGTTCCACCATTTCAAAACTGAAAATAAAACGAAACATTCTTTGACAAATCTGAGTTTTATTTGGTTTATCTACTGGTCAGATGTAAAAGTAGGTACCTACAAGGGTTTTTTACAGTTATTTGAAATTTTCCAAAGGTTTGATAGATAACGTTTTCAATATTGTAAGAGTTGCGAAGCTTCGGCCCAACCAATCTACTCAACGGAAAATTCGGTCGCGGTTCTAGTAAAATGCTAATGTTTTTTGTTGTTTTTTTACTTTGTTTAAAAATATTTCTAAAGGTAAAATATACAGTCGTGTTTTGATGGATTGAAATGAACATTCTATGTAAATTATTTGTTTGATGTTTGGATTAGTGGCTTGGTAAACAATATTTTGTTGATTAAATAACATTTTCAGATTGCTGTCCGTTTGTAGATCACTGATTGTTTGCTTATCATCTTATAATTTTACGATCTGTTGGATAATAATTGACGAATCTCATATACATATGTGATTTTTTTTAAACGAAAAATTCAACTCTTTTAATAATGAAACTCGATTCGAATACATACATACGATGTTAAAGGGCGGGCGGAAGCTCAAGTGAACAATAAAGTAATCGACGAGAGATGCCAGCCGTACGTGCCTTCATAAACAAGAGAGTGAGTAGTGGAGCAATAATAAAATTGTGGAACAATTATTGTTCCACTACTCGGGACGGTACTGTGCTGACCACTTTCTCAGGTATATTGTATTGACTGTTTGCAGAGAATCTGAACATTTACGTTCCCAGAATAGCTGTATAATGTTTAGGCACAGGTTATGATAAAATCAGATAGAGATCCTTAGAAATTTTAAAATTCGGGGTTAACATGTCGTTTTTACAAATATTTTTTTGTTGTTTTTAGCTTAATTGTATTATACGGCCAAAAAAAAATATAGAAGAACTTTAATGGTCTTTACGTCTTTGTTATACTCATGTTCAGTAAATTGAACAATTGATTTACAATACGAAAAATTGGAACCTTCTGTTCGTTCACATTGGAACTATTGGCACATGTACTCAGCCCTAAGGCTGGGTTTTTTGGTACGTGAATAAATGAGCAATCATTCATACATATTCCCGGAAGTTCCAATCAAATGAAAACAGAATGGACCTCTGCGAAGTTCGTTTGAGTCAGTCAATTATTTAGTATTTTTCTTCCTTTGTTTAATGTCTTGTCATATTAGGCTCGTTATATTCGGGAAATTCGAAAGTTGTTGCGAGGACTTTGGAAATTGTTTTGAGATCAGATATTTAAATACGACTGTTTTGCAGAAATTGAGCAGTGATATGTAACTGTGAGTTTGCACTGATGAAACATTCACAACAAAACATGTTGAAATCTGTAGTTCCTCTCAAATATTGTATGGAACATTGGCAGAATATTGAGATTTCAACATGTTATTTTGTGAATGTTTCGCCAGTGCAAACGCAAATTAAGGTGTAACTACAGATCCTCGCGCATATTTGGGAGTGGCGCGAGGAGGCGAAACGCCGGGGCGTAACTCCGCTGCCGCGAGAAATCGCGGCACAGCGGACAGAGCTCCGGCGAGATCTCATGGCGTCATGGAGAGTGCGATTGTCGCAACCCAGTGCTGGGCACGCCACTATTGCGGCGATAAGTCCCCTCTTTGAGGAGTGGCTAGAGAGGCGCCACGGCGTCCTCACCTTCCGCCTGACGCAGGTCCTCACCGGACACGGTTGTTTCGGGAGGTTCCTGTTTCGTATCAGGCGGGAGGAAACGCCCGGGTGTCGTCACTGCGTGGATCGCCCGGAGGACACGGTTGAGCATACGGTGGAGGTCTGTCCGGCTTGGGCAGAGCATCGCCGTGTCCTCGTGGAGGCGATCGGCGGCGGGGATCTCTCGCGTCCGGCCCTAGTCCAGGCCATGGTACGGAGCGAGAGGGCATGGGAGGCCGTCACCTCCTTCTGCGAAGCAGTAATGCTCGCGAAGGAGGAGGCAGAACGCGTGAGGGAGAGGCAAATTTCGCGCCCTCACGCCCCTAGCCGCCGCAGGAGACGCCCTGGGCGTCGGGAATCGCAGGCCGATTCCCGGCCACCGTAGGCGCGGGCTTGCGGACGGTGAGCAATGGGTAGCTCGCCGTCCGATAAGGACCAGGCCCGGGTCGACGGCGCGTTGTGTTCCACGCGCGCCTCAAAGAGATGTCAGCAGAAGTGAAGGGGTCCGTTAGGACCGATGCCTGCCGGGGTTGCGGGAAAGTCCGAAAGGGATACCGTGGCCCCTGGCAACGTACAGGCAACGGAAGGAACACGGGTGGGTTTTAGTCAGTAAGAGTCTGACACGCCCTCCCGCTCCACCCAGAGCGGGAGAAGTTATTTGATAATTTCCCACCCAAAAAAAAAAAAAAAAAAAAAAAAGGTGTAACTACAGATTGGTTTTTAGTTTTTTCCAGCGATAATATTTATGTTTGTTTCTGTGAACTGAACAGTACCTACTAATAGTCAAACGTTTTGTGGTATTGTACCTGTTAAATTGCTTAGAAATGAGATGCTACGGAGTCATGAGAAAATGACTAAATAAGAAATTATTATTATCATCGTCATTTGTTAAATTTCCATCTTATTTAATTACATTTTTAAATATTTCTTAAAATAAAAAGAAAAAAACAGTTTAAAGTATTAAAAAATAGAGGTCCGCCGCCGGTGTCGGGAGCAGGGTCCAAGTTAGGGGTGGTTAGGGTTGCAGAGACAGGGACCTCGCGGGCCTTATCGAGGAGTACTGCCTTCTGAATCATGCCCTTGATCCAACCCCTAACGACAGCCTCGAGAGATGTTGATCAAGGCTATCAGGCCGTTGTCTTATGGCGTTCTGCTGTGGGGATCGGCAGCTGACGTAGATTCAATTTTTATTTTACAAACGAGGGCAATTCGCGCTATTTGTAAAATGGGTCTCCGGGAGTCCCTTAGAAATAATATCTATGAAATTGATATACTAACGCAGCCTTCTCTTTATATCTTAGAAAGTATTTTGTATGTTCGCAAAAACTTGGGACTTTTCAAAATAAGAAGTGATTTCCATAATACCTATACTTAAATACACGTAAACATGAAATTGTGATTCCCAATTTTAGATTACTAAAACTAGTAGGTAAGTCATTTGTAATAAACAGTATTCGATTTTATAATAAGTTGCAAAGTCGGTTACAGAACTTAGCGATGGAAAGTTCAAAACCCACATCAAACGTGTCCTTATCAAAAAAGAATATTATAAGATTAAAGACTACGTTGAAGACAAGGAAGTTTGGCAATAATTCCTTCTATTTCTATTTTTTTGTATTGGCCATTACGACAATCGGCACAATGACAGCCGAGCTTACATTCTACATGTCAACAACCTCGTGTGGTAAGTCTAGTTATTTTATTTGTTTCTCTTTCTCAGCTTTCACGAGGTTCTCGTCATGTGGAATGGTAATATCGATAATCATGGCGCGGCGCGCTAATCGATCTATCACCACTATAACAGGTTTATTGGTGACAATAGTCCTGTCAGTAATGATAGACCGATCCCAGTACAACGACTTTTATTATTATTATCTTTAGCCAATGGTGTCCCAATACACGGCAAATGTATCCCTTTCTCTTTTCCACTCCTCTCAGATTTCTAAATAGTATATAGGTACTTTAATATCTTTCTTGGTATTCAACCCTGTAGACTGTAAGTGCACAGTGTTGACCTAGTGCAGGACTACGTTTGTGGCGCAGGAAAGCCGATAATTAAATTCCTACATTTAATTAAATGCAACGTAAAACGTGCTCTTCATTTTTTGCCACGCTTGTGCTGTACCAACATCCGCGTGCAGTGTAATTAAATTGCATTAAAATTGATTTTGTTTTAAAAGAAGCCTTTGTAAACGTCGAAGTAAAAACTTTATTTTTAAATCGTGTTATTTTTAGTTTGTTTCCTTACTCAAAAACGTTTGTTTCTATAAATCCAAATGGTCATTAGATATTTCTCGGTAGCCCGGATTGTGCACAGTTGTTTGCACTAGGCTCGCCCCTAGTGCGTTGGTATCTATTAGGGACCTAAAAAAATTGTTGAACTATAGGTACAGTTTTGCCTAGTTAGATACTTGTTTGATGAGTAGGGACAGGCGTGAAAAAAAAATGCAACTACCACAAACTACATAACGATCATAATGTGACTATAAATACGTCAAATAGGTATGGCAAGCTTCACCGCGATAGAGTCTTTGTATATTTTTCCATCGTTAAAAGTGCGTTGTGTAGACATTTATCGCTGAGGGTGGCAACATGTGGCATGTAGACATGATAGGGAAAATGTTAAACATCGTATTTTTATGCCGTCTCTTTTTTGTGTTGTTTTAAAAAACCTTCAAAATGAAAATGTTATTGTTTCTACGTAAAGATTATATTTTTTAAATTAGTACGATTTATAAATAGAAAAAGTTAAATTTTGGATCCTATTCAATAAACACCTTGGATATTACGTACTCATAAGTAAAACAATCAACATTCCAACAAAGCCTGTTTTTAATTAACCCCTTAGTGCAATATAAATATTAAAAATTATATTTTAATGAACAGCTACAAATATAACGATGAGTACCTATTAGACAATCACACGCTTTTTAAACGTAATTGAGTAAAAGCCGCTGGGGGGAAATTAAACAGGTACTACATACAAGAAGCTTTTAGTGAACGAGGTTTCCGATGAGGCATATCTTTAATATTCCCGCAGTATTTGCTATTTCTACTGAAAAACGATTATATGCTTTCCACGAACTAATTGTGACAAGGTTACAGGTGGGCGGGCGCAGGTGTTACTTCAATATTACTATATAATATGCAGGCAGCTTCTAAACAATTTGTGTTTATGATGTCGTGTAGGTGTACTCGAGTCTTGAAAATAGCTTGCTTGTGATTTGTGTATAATATTTTTAAGAAGTTTTATGTATGCTATATTGCAAAGCAACTGCTTGTACAGTCAAAGTCCATAGTGCAAATTAACTCAGCCTTTCGTAATCCACTGCTGGACCTCTCCCAGGCTGCGCCGCCACAACACCCTGCCCGACCCACATCCAGTTTGTCCCAGCCACCTTTTTAAGATCGTCGCGATATCCATAGCGCAAATATCTGCGACCAAAAAATTGTTGACTGTACATTCCTATGAAAAGAAACATTTTCTAGCAGCTACTCACGTTAAATACCTCGAAGGTGAAATAAAACCCAAGTAAAAGTACAAATTACTTACAAGTATTATTATTACATGAGGTAAGTCTGTGATAACTACGTTTAATTACACGACTAAGTTAACATTAAGCTTAATAAAGTTATGCTAAAAGAAATTCATTTTGTAACTTTATTAAATTAAATTATTTGGCGTAGAAAAATCTTTTTGAAGATTTTCGGCACTCACGTTTACGGGTCTATTTTGTAGCAGTAAGTACCTACCATTGCAAGTCAAGTTTAATGAGCAATATTCGTATACATATTATATTCGCGTACATATATTTGTAATCACATTCTCGAAAACGGCTCTAACGATTTCGATGAAAGTTGCATACAGGGGTTTACGGGGGCGAAAAATCGATCTAGCTAGGTCTCATATATATGGGAAAATTCGTTTTCTCTATTTTCACAGCCTTGGGAATGTGATTGAAACAACGTTAGTATACCTGGATGATATGTTTATTTATTTTCACCCGAGCTCGGTCGACCAGGTAGTCATTATTTATTTGAAAGAAAGATAAAATGTCATCTAATCTAAACTAATATTATAAAGAGAAAAGATTTGTTTTTTTAAAAAGCTTGTGAATGAATCAGTGTTTATTGGTATGGTAGGCAACTTTATTGGGACTGCTCACGTTTTCAATTCTGTAGAAGTGCAGCATCATTAAAATAGTCGCCGAAGACATATAAAGAATAAACTACATGCCTTGAACATTGCAACAGTCGCAGACATCTAGATCTCAAAACATTAACAGTACTCCTTTTAATAATTCACTCCTAAAAAGGTAACCTGAATATATTTTTATTACTGTCATGAAAATGCTACTTATTCGGATTTGGTTAATTTCAAGTGGCGCTCTGCGTGGAAAGAGCGACCACTGTTTTGCATGAAAATTATTTGTCAGATTTTTATCAGATTTTTTTGTTCATGTTTGTTCTATTGGATCACGACTAGTTCTTTTTTATTATCTATCATTGTTGCTCCTAAACCTTGACATTTATGTCTTTTAAGTATACCTATATACGAGTAGCTCACAAATTGTCTCGTAAAAAATATGACAGTTTACATAATAAGATTATTTTATTGAATACATAAAAGAATAAACAAGTAGCTAATATAAATGTAATAGTGTAGGATCGTGCAGAGATGGCACTGACCGTAAGCGGCTATGTCAATAAGACTGTGCACTTATAACCTACTTTACCCTGATGCCAATACGGCGAGGGCCAGCCGGCTACTAACCACTAACATTACTAACAAGCTTATCAATTACCTACAATCGTCGTAATTGGACGCAAGCAACCTTAATAACATACCAACGCTTACTACAGTGCGGTTACGTACTCGTATTAACCAGATAATATTCTCAGAATCGAGAATCCGAGACCAGAATAATCCATCAACAACATCACAGAACGCTGCACAAACTAAGGTTACACAGAACGGCTACTTTGAAAGAAAAGTTGTTACATATAATAGGCATAATTTTGTATATCAGATTCAGGTGGCCTTCGCAAACGGAGTCAAAGCTTGTCATTAGATTTTGTTTCACGTGGGTCGGGGTTTTTAATTGCCGGAGCGCAAATTATTTTTTTACATTTGTGCTTGTTTTACTTTGCAGAATTTTCTAGAGCGTCACTTTTGACACAATACTTACTTCATTAGGAAGTGGAAATGTTGTCTACAAATTGGATGGCAAGGTAATTAGCATGGCTAGAGTGCTTCAAGTACGAAGAGACCATTATATAAAACTATACCATTATATAAACTAATACATATATATAAACTATAACATTATATAAACTAAACTAAATCAGAACTCCAATACTGAAATAGTGTTGAAATTGGAGCATGCAACTTTCTAGATTTATTGATTAAAATTGGAATTACGAATGGACACAGCTGCGCCAATTTAGTTGCTTAGAATTCGGCGTTGACTGCAAAATCTCATAAGCTCTTATTTGTTTCTATCTTTAAAAAAATACAGGGGCGGATTTAAGGTAGAAAAATCCTAAGACATTAATGCCTTAGGATTTTCTACAGCTGATGGAAATAAGTACAACAACAGAATACTTCGTGCGTAAATAAACTAAGATGCAGTTAAGAAGAATGCTTTTGTAAGTAGCCAAGCATTGAGTGAAAAAACGGCAATCCAGCTTAAGTATCCTCACGAAAATACGTGCCTAGTTTGTAAGTAAGTCCATGCACTCATGCAAAACCAGAGAAATCGGCGAACAATATTGTAATTGTAAAGATGAAGGAATAGTTGCATAGTTATAATGCCGCTAAGAGTGAGTATAAACCAAAATTACCAAATTTCATTGCATACATTTGATTTTACAGAAAACAAGCGAAAAAGCATACAATTTCCTTGATAGAAAATCATCACGAAGTTACTTCGATTTCAATTCATTTCGATTTACATAAGCATTTTAAGAAAATTCTCTATTTTAGTATTTATTCCTATAACATGCTTTCAGCACTTACTGCTTTCTTTTTCCGAAGAAGTCGTCTTCCGTCGTATGGTGCGGGAACTCAAGTATATTATCAGTTCAGAAATCGGGGGTGAGCAAAGGGTGCGTGGGTGAGACATAAGGCTGAACCCTTACACTGAAAAAAGGGCTCTTACTCAGATAAGCTTGTCCATCCCTACTTATACTTATTACTTTGGTTAAAAGACGAACATTTGATTTGCGGTCGTTTTCAAGTTGATTCGTTACTTTAGTTAAGTACACGCCGGAGCCAACCTATTACTTGGAAAAGCTACCGAATTACTGTCCTGTGACCTAAAATGGTTTCGTTTGATTAATTAGATTTTTCGTATTAACATAGAAATCCCGTTTACATGTAAAATGGAGATTTATTTCCACCAATTTACGTGGAAACCACCGTAATTGCGATTAAATTGTTGGCCAGATTTGAGCATGAAGTTTTTTACCTAAGTACTTACCTTAATCATAAATGGATTTTGGCTAGTACGGTAAATATTATATCCATTTAGGATTGAATAATGGTATTCACAAGCTTTGCTTAGGAACAATTTTATCGTAGCGGCTAGCGACTTAGTAAACAGAAACCGGAATATGTTATTTTTCCAATCTCGAGCAACCAAACATTAGCTGTGTCATTTTGGAATGAAGTGTCGCTACACTGAGATTAAATACATATTTCTGCAATCGACAACAGATAAAAACAGATTGGACGAAGTATTAACTTGGTAATACTTTGGAACTAAAGAAGTATCTACCTAGATACGAACATAAGATAAAATTATTTTGCATGAATAGGTAGAATGGAATAGAATGATGTAACTATTGAGAACGGTGAATGGTCCAGTAATTGTGTAACTATACAGTTGGTACAAAATCACATCCCTCCATAAAATACATCAAGTTGAGACTACTTTGACGGGATATCGGATGTGTGTAGAAAAAGAATCGAAAAAAAAACATATATCTTCGATATATTTTCCTTGCTTTCCTCAATTATATCGGCGTCGACAGCTATTTCCAAAGGTGCGAGATCAGGATCTGATAATAATTTCTACTTTTTGTGGAGTAGAATGAAGTAATTTGGTACTCAAACCAGTGTGTTTATTTTTGGGTTTTGTAATTACTTACTATGTCATACAAATCACCAAAAGGACAGACAACAGTGTCTTCCTATTTGCTATGGATGCTACGTGAATGCAAATTCGTTCGTTTAGCGAATAACATTAAAAATAGGAGATTTTAAACACAAAGTTTAAAATCTCCTATTTTTGGTGCGGTCTGCAATACATAGTGAATTACAGCTGCTTTGTACATACACACGAAAATATCAGATAGGTACAATTTGTTTCCTTCGCGCAAGCTGCGACACATGCGAATAGTACTTTTGTGTCGACAATATGTTGGGCAATAAATCGTGCAGCCAGGTTTGACAAAACTGGAGAATCCCTCTCACTTGTCACAGGCTCAGGCACCCGAGATGGCACAACGATAAGCAGTTAATCATGAATAGTTGTTTTTTCCACAAAACCTGGTATTTGTTTTCTTAATTACGTCACTTTGTCAATGAGGTTACATTCTAGTAGGGTGTGGCATAGGTGTGGACGAAAAGGTAACTAAAGTATGGTGGCCACGGCTATACTTCGTTCATTTAATACTGTGTTGTGGTAAGTAATCAGTTGGTCAGCCATGCCATCATAACGATATTTTTGCTTGTCACATCGGATTGCGGTTAGAATTTCCAGTTCAACCCACTGAACAATTTTGGTATTTGCTTTTAAGTTAAAAGCAAATAAAAGCTCTGCTGTTTATTTACGTATTGTTGAGTTATGTATATTTGATTTCTTACATGTATATGGTTGTACATGTATATATGTTTTGTCACGACCTTTGTGCGTGTGCAGAATTGCAAGTAGGCACCAATATGCGGTACATTCATATGGCTTGTACACAAAGTAGATATAAATGTAATTGTATTATATGTATTTTAAGTGGGGAAGCTAGATCACAACTTTTTTTTCCTTGTGTGGGATATGAAAATCATCAGAATGTTACTCATGTAAAGGGAAACTATTTTATTTACGTAATAATAGATTTAATACCAATATGCATTAATGGATTATACAATTAAAACTACAAAAAATGGAATATGCATTTAAATAATCGAATATCGCAATTCATAGTTGTGCTTTCTGTCTCCTAAATTATCAGGGTAAGATTATTGAATATAATGTCTGCTCATTGTCTATCTAATCTATGTCTATTTACTGAGATTTAAGCAAACATAATTTCAAGACGCTAAGCTATGCCTAAGATTGATACGTAAGTTAATAATTTGCTTTGTTGGTGTTACAACACTTGAATTAGTAGTTAATTATTTAGGTTCAGTAGATCGCAAGTCAGTGGTAAATCTAATAATGGTATAAGCGAGCCTCTTATTCTATTACAAATTCGCACTATGTTAGGCGAGTTCAAGGTCAAAGTCTTCCACCGACTTTCGGTCAACTGTACTAATCTGTACACATTTTCTGAAAGGTAAAGACTGGTAGCTATATATAGTTAGAAGGTATACAGTAAAACCGGCCATCATTGCCAATATCGCCCGGACACGAAAAATTAATTTTTATTAGTTATTTTTCGTTTTCGGGCAAAGATATCCGCTAAGGGCATTGATGGCCGATTTTACGGTACAACACTTTTTCTTCTCCGCTTCGGTGTTGACATAATCTATTAATTACAATTTTTTTTATGAGTTGTATTGCAATATGTGGTTAGCTAGCGACTTCGACAGTTGATCATATTATTTTTTGCCTGAACAACCGGCAGCAAGTTCGTCATGCTCCTTATTTGTCACTGCTTGTGGTAGCGTCGGGGGTCGGGTTGCCTCCTTCCCTCTAATATGGCGGAGGGTAATGGCTGATCTTTGCGTTATGCTCGTGAACGGGTGCTGCTTTTGGTGACTGGTCGTCTTGCTGATCATGGTTTTGTTATTGTTTTTAGTAATTAACTGTTTATTTTTACCTCGATGGTCCTAGTTCATCATTTTTAACTTCCAGTTACAGCTATATATCGCTATATGTAAGCGGGCACGCCCTTTATGACTGGAGGCTTTTATTTAGATATTGTTTATGTTTGGTTTTTTTTTTTTTTTGCCTTAGTACAGTTCTTGATATTTTTGGTTGGTATATTGGCGTGTGCTAGCTGACATATGGCTATTCATTTATAATTTAAATTATGTTTTGTGTTACGTAATGTTAATTATTTTGCATACTATTATATAGAATCCATTTTTTTTCTAACTAAACAGACAGCTGTGCTGCTGGGGAGTTTGTTGCTCCACTTCTTCTTTTTTCTTCCCAGCTAAAGTACTAGGAAGTGGTGAAGGGTGGGCGGTTTGGGGAACTGTCTTGTGTAAGTTTGACGTCCGAAAAGTGCTGATTCTCAGCCTAGTTTGAATAATTGACTATTGAATTTTGTGTTTCCGACTTCCTGATTCAATCGAGATAAAAAAAAAACTAGTCAAATGACTAGATATTTATTTATTTCGTACAACCTTCATACTTATCTTAGTTTCAGGTAGAGCTAAGAAGGTAAATTAATTAAAATACAATATTTTTTGTTCAGGTAGTCTGTTTGTGATTACTGAGAGGTACCTCAGCGTATATACCTATTAGTACCTATAGATAGTGAATGTGGGCGATCCGTTGCTCCAATAAACTTAATGGCAACTTAATAATAGCCTTTATTACCATATTAACTTAATAATATTCCTACGTACTTCAGTAGAGGCTTAATTTAAGAAGCTCTACCTAATAGTTATATGCTTGAAGAAATATATTCAAGGAATAGGTACTTATTTACGATAAATAGTTACCTAGCTCATATATATTTATCTACCTACTTATCTATAGGTATCGTCGGTATATCGTATTTTTTCATAAAATTGTTGGTAATTTTCCTCGTCTTGTAGTTTTAATTAATTTTAGATATTAAATTTTTCATTGAAAGTGATTTTTTGAAAAGGGCCGGTGGTCCTCGAGGGCAGTCAGAGGAATTTTGTGCTTTTTGATATTGAACAGAAATGAACAGAAATGAGTTATTTCTGTTCTATTCATTTTTCCTATTTTTTTACAGGATTTTTTTAAGCACCAGAATGTGCTTGATGTGCCTCACTGGATAAATATACCTATAGGTATATCATGAATCGGCATCGATACAAAATATATAATGTTGCACGGTCAGCAAAACAAAATATATGCAGGAATCTACCCTTTTGGTTTTGTAAGAGTTAGCGTTTTTTGAGTCCATATCATAGATCGTTCAAACGTCCTATTGTAAGAAAGAAATGTTTCTTTTTGCCAAGTGAACAAAAAGTGTCTTTGTTTGCAATATTGTAAAGTCTGTAAGAATGATTGAAAATATATCAAGAAAGATTAGTTTAATCTAATCTAATATGATCCAGACATGGCTTAATAAAGAAAAACGTTCGCTGGTATTTGTGAAATATAATAATTTTAATTAAGTTATGAGCCGGCGATAATTAAAGAAATATTCGCTATCTTCTGTATACCATCATGGGAGGCATTACTTGATTCTGGATGACGTGTCTAATAAATAGGACCTATAGAAATTAAATTAAATGAAATCTTGCTGTACATTATTGCTCGTAGTTACGAGCTCGACTTTATTAGCTGTTTTTATTTGACCTGACTCTGTTTTACGTTAACATTCAATGAAAAAGATGGGAGACTTTAAAAGTTTTAAGTAACGAGTTTGATATATTTATAAAGTGCACGATCCCTTTTCCAGCTGATCAAACCCTCCGAAATCCGGTCCATTATAAAAGGTTAGAAGAGTTATTAAGGGTTTTGAGATTAACTTTTTGTGTAGCAGACGTTGACAACACTGGACCTAT
This sequence comes from Xanthia icteritia, assembly GCA_949128155.2. Classification (NCBI taxonomy): domain Eukaryota; kingdom Metazoa; phylum Arthropoda; class Insecta; order Lepidoptera; family Noctuidae; genus Xanthia; species Xanthia icteritia. Next base: position 12,712,162 of record OX421941.2, read on the forward strand.
TTAATACCGAGATTTAATGTTAACCCTTATACCGCAGACATTAACTTACTTATGTAAATGTATGTCTGCGTTTAAAATTTATTTATTTATTCTGTACACTAGAAAATATATAACAAAAAATATATTTAATACTACAAAGCATACAATATCGCGGCCTTATCTATTACCAAAAAACAATAAATGCACTCATTTATTGTTGAATGTGAAATAAAGTATTTCTTTTAATAATTTTACTAAGGGCTTCCATGACTGTAAAGGTACATTATAAGTAGTAAAATTTTTTAAATCAATGGTCAGTACTTACTTACCTATATTTAACTTTTCATTGTTTTTGGTAATTAACCTCAGCTTTGCTTAATTTCAAGGTACCGAAAATGAGTTAAATTGAGAAACATAATATTTAACATTACTTCTTTTTCATATCCATGCATATTAAATATGTCAAACATGCTCGTCATCCCTGCTTGAAGGTTTAATATAAATGGTGGAAACTCTTTTTGCTGTCAAGCGTGGGTGGCATTTTGGTTTAGCAGTTGATTAAATTTTACTGTTTATATTAGGTTACCAACCCAAATTTTTTTTTTTTTTGGTGGGAAATTATCAAATAACTTTTCCCGCTTTGGGGGGAGCGGACGGGCGTGTCAGACTCTTGTAACAAATCTGCTATTTATTAAAATAAAAAGGAAAGCAGACAAGTTAAAAATATATAATTTGAGATAAAATTAAAAAAATAACACAGAAAAATAATTAAAAAAGAACCTATCCTACCTAGCGCTCTCAGAAAAGAAAATATTTACAAAGGAAGTATGTTACGGCTTTCAGGTTCGAGACGTCCGTCAGTTCTGAAACATCCAGATTCGTTTCCCAGATATCTTGATTGATTCACAGGCAATGTAGAAGACGTCAGGCCTCGTTAGCTCTGAGGCCTGAAGATCCGATTCCCAGTCTCTCAGACAGTCCAGACAGGACTTAGTAGTGGAAGGTCCTCCTGGCAAGAAACGTAGTACCGTGAAGACAGAGTATGATTTCAGGGTGAAATGTATGTATTAGACCAATTTGCAAGACTTTTCTTGAAGAGATGTTTCCTTGAGCGCTTCCAGATCAGCTCTGCTGAATGGGTCCGTAGTCCCTCTGACGTTTAGTTTTCAAATTATCTTTTTCTTGTTCTATACAGAATTTAAAATCAAATTCAGTGATCAAAAAGGGCCAGACATATTCGTACCAAAAAAAACCTCTTTGATGAATTCTGAGAGCGTTTCAATTATTATTATAAAATGTAAGTTAGGATACAAATATTTTACAGTAAACAATTATAATTGCCTATAAAATACCATATTTGAGCTAAACATATTGATAAAAATAATTTAAATTATATAAATCAAAAGTAACCTTCATGGACTAAGCCAGTAAGAAAACTAGAGAGAAAATTAGAAGAAAAAAATAATGACAGCTTGACAGCCTGACGTAAGTGTCATAACATTGAAAAATATGAAAATTAAAGAAAACTAATCGTTTTAGAACGATTCGCAAAATAATAATGCAAAATACATAATATTAATGAATGCATAGTGTAAGTATATGATATAGTGTCTGTAGTATGTAGATACTATACTCTTACTGACTAAAACCCACCCTTGTTCCTTCAGTTGCCTGTACGTTGCCAGGGGCCTCGGTATCCCTTTCGGACTTTCCCGCAACCCCGGCAGGCATCGGTCCTATCGGACCCCTTCCGTTGTGACATCTCTTTGAGGCGCGTGTGGAACACAACGCGCCGTCGACCCAGGTTACCAGCCTTTCTATTCCAAATATCGGAGGAGTACCAACACATTTATTTTGAGAGGCAAACCTAATATGAGACCATTTTCAGGGAGCATTAGTAAGCAGGTACTTATATGTAACAATATAGTTGCGTGGTGTCTGTTAATGTTACTTCGACTATCGTAGTTTTTGTAATAAATGCCCCAAATTTCATCTTTTGGCATCTAAACCTAAATTATAGGGATACATTTTTGGAGCGAGCCAGGGCGCCAATATAAGCCCCGCACTATGACTTGCCGCTTTTGGGGCAGAATTGGTACTTGTAAAAGTTAGGGTTGATTTATTGTAAGATAGTTTTTGTTGTATCGCTATAAATCAATCTAGTTTTACATGTGTCTTATGCTACAGAGATAGCCATCCTCGTGGAATGTCTTTGAAAGTGATTCGGCTTTTCTGTTCGCATAAAAAACTTGCTTACGTAGCTACTTTCTTCTAAAGATTAGGTAGATTGGCGTGGCAAATAATAGAGAACTTGCTATAGGTAGCATACTATGATTATAGTAATTCAAACTCTTGCATTTGATGATTGCTAAATTACTACTTCAGATTCATACGATGGGAAGAGGCCAGACGGAATGACCATAATGCCTTGGAACTTCCAAGGCATTATGGTCATTCCGTCGTCCGGGTAGACCCTTGGTGTGGGATGCAACCTGTGTCGACACCCTCGCGCCATCCCATCTTCCTAGCACGGCGGGCTGTGCTGGGGCGGTTGCTGCAGGTGCAGAAAACCTTAAACGGCGCAAATATAACAACCTTATTGGTAGTTATATTTTCGAGCCGTTTGGGGTTGAAACTCTAGGGCCGTGGGGTCCCAGTGCGCATCGAGTATTTCGGGACATCGCCAAGCGGTTGGTTGAATCTTCACGTGACCAGAGGGCTGGCCAATTTTTAGGTCAAGGAATCAGCATTGTCATCCAACGTGGCAATGCTGCCAGCCTTTTGGGCACTTTTCCCACTGACAGCGATGCGGACGAATTTGAGTTCTTTCTTAATAATTTTTTTTGTATTAATATTTTTTTTTTGCCTCTGTATACTTGTACATAATTTATATATATTAGTGTTAGATGTTTATTATATTTAAGATGATACACAATAAACTACTCACTTTAAAAAAAAAACCGTTAAGTTCTAAATTCAAATTATTTAATGTAAATTTTTTTGTAATTAAATATTACCTGGTTTTGTATTACAATTGTTTATTATTTTACCAAATCCAACTGATACAATACACATAAATAAGTAGTAAAGATGCAAAAGCAATATGGCTTTTGTCACCGCTCCGGCGCTGTATGTATTATCACTCAATAAAACAGTTGATTGTGAACATATGATTTTTATTTCCTTGTTAGAAAAATACAAACAAGCATACACCATGCATGTAAGCAAGCATTTAGCAAGCATGCAGCATGCAAGCGAGCATGCAAGCGAACATGTAACATGTAGCATGCAAGCGAGCATGCAACATGCAGCAGGCATGGTTTTTGTCACGGCCCCGGCGCTGCGGGGCTCCGGCGGTCCCACACGAGCTTATCGTCGCAAATGGTTTAACGCTCACCACCGCAGCTTCGTATTGAGCCAGCCAGCCTCAGCCGCGGTGGCGAGCGTTACAACCACCTGCTCCTCAACTCGCGGGCCGCGTCGCCCCTCCGCGCCTACGCGATTCTAAATTACACTCTAGGGGTAGGGCAGACAAGACTGCGTGGAGTCGGAAATACAGCAATTCGTTTCTGTCACTAAAACCTAATTTTTAGCAAATGTTTTAGGACTAACAATTTTATGAACATGAACATTCGGAACAATACACATTATATAATACAATACTTGGAAAAATGACTTTATTTCATGCAAAATTAGGAGATTCAATTATTATAGTACTCGATATTATGACAGAATAGTTTTAGAAGTAAAGACAATATAAAAATATTAAAAAAACGAATTTTTGAACATTATGGTTACTGATAATGACTTTCGGACAAACAATTTTTGAAGAAGAAAAGGAGTACCGGTCAAGAGTTGTCAATTGTTTCTCTGACCTAAGAGACTTGAGGCTTGAGGAATTCTTAAAACGTTAGTAGCTGTCACACATTTCATTCCAATTATATGTAGTTTCTTTAAGCGCGAGCGTCATGTTTCAACATTGAAATATTGAACTAAGTATGTTGATAAAATATATTTGTGATATACTCTTACTTTTATACCATACACGATATCATTTATACCATGTGTTTTCGATAGGTTACGTATGTGCGTGTGACATGAATTATTAAAATATTCTTCCACGCTTTTTGCGAAGTACTGGATTGTATTTTACGTCCCACTTCTGGTTGGTAAGTGATCGAATATTGAATACGATAGGTCCCGAACAACGCACCGATACAATTAGAGCATGACTTGCTTTATTATACGTCCGTAAAACGAAATTCATAATAGAAAACGAGGGAAAAATACGAACTTAATGGAAAACAGTTAACAGCTTTCGTGTTTGGGAGGCAAATATTTTTATTAAAAACAGTTTTAAGATATTATTTGCTCGTTCCATTTCAAATAACCCGAATCTTCATATTCGTCTATTCGATAAATCGTTACACAGCAACTTTATTCTACTCTCCTCCCGTGGGTCCTCTTCATTATGTCGGTAATGACTTGAAAGGTTTTACACCGTTCAATTTTATAATACAATTGAATCACGTTTTATCGATCCATTTTCCGAGGCGAGCACAAATAGAAATAATCACGGCTACCTTACCCCATGATGTATATTGACGATCCGTCATAGCCCTACACCAGCTTATAAATCAAGACAATTTCTATTAAACTGATTTATCTATAAACTCGACCCTTTGAACGTGAAACCGAAGCTTTGAAACAACAGCTGTGTTTTTAGAAGTTTTAGTTTAAAATAAGAAATATCGAATATAATTACAGGCAAGCATTTGTTGTTTTTTGTAGCACAAACGTTCTATTGACTGAAACTCAGGTAAAATATATAAGATTCTGTGCATGTCAGGATTAAGGTGCTAAATAAAAATACATCAAATATTAAAGGTGTAATATTTTCGCGAATATCATCGAGATGTAAATAAAAGGGGAGGTCCCTTTGTTAGTACTGAAAACCGTCTGTGTGCTAAATTCTTGCGTGCGCCATGCACGCAAGAATTTAGCACACAGACGTTGAATTAAGCCCAAACTCAATCTTTAAACGGAAAAAAAAACATATGTACATAGTTAGGCACGCGGCATGCGACCGTGTATCATGTCCTTTTCGAGTGAAGCCTTGACATAAGAAGAGACGAATGAAAGTCTTATGTAAATTCCGTCAACATCCTTCAAAAGAAACTGTTTAGGTATACATAACTTCTGGGCACTATTCTGGGCAAGAAAAAAGTTAGGTTTGCATGATAAAATACTCGCGGCAAGAAGCCACAGCTTTACCGTTTTTTTCCCATGGGGAATAAAGGACGTTGTTTAATCGTATAAAAACATACCCTTATTTATAATTTGTGGCTGATCGCCTACATATCCGAATACACGCAGAGTTTGTTGCGAATTACGATATTACATTTGTCTCATGCCCGGCACATGATTGGGCCATTAATTAGGGACAGCGATGTTAAATTACATTTTTGTGTCACTTTTTTGTTTGTCGTGCCAAATTAATTTCTCAACGGTGCTTCAATTGATCAGAGGGTAATAATAAATTAATATCAATCGATTATGAAATGGAAAATGCCTGAATGAAATATATGCGTCCAAAAGTAAATCCAATAATACCTACATATTATGTTTAATTTCGTTAAAAAGGGCCAGATGGCAAAATGTTTTTTAGGTAAAAGCTTAGTTTGGGGTTTTTAAGTTGGTAACTTTAGGGCAACTGGAAAAATAGATGCTCTATTTACGGAGAATCAAGATCAATATTTTCTATTGTAAATGTTAACCTGCCTGTATAAAATGCAGCTACATGTTTGCTACGAAAACAACTTTGGTCTGAACTTTATTGAAGGGGATTACTCCTAGGTATATTAAAATAACCTTCTACGGAACTAGTAATTACACTAGGTACCTACAGCATTATGTGTAGGTACAAATTGTTGCTTGTTGTATTAATAAATTGAAAATTTGTCAACTCTGTCTCAAATATTGACGACGCATCAACGAGAGCCATTAGTGCTATACCTACGAGTAGGTGTCTTTAACAGCGGCAGCGGTAACAAATTTCAATCAGTTGGGCGTTGCCTTGTTTGCCAACCTATTACTTACGTAAAACCGTATCAACTTAATTTTACCGAACATCAAATTAACAATTTCCAAAGAATCTCCTAATTAATGGTTCCCAATTAGATAGCAGTGTGGCAAATTGGGAGACTGTCAGGACCGTCTTCTAACAGCCATCTTCGCAGAACTATTGCAAACTAACTTCGCTCGTAATGACTGATTAATAAGCAGCTACGATTTAAAATACGCTTGCTGTCGAAGTTTAGTTAATTTGATTAATATATCTCTATGTGTTAGCGTTGATTTCAGCAAAGCACTCAGCAAAATTAACTGTCAATGTATAACACAATAGCGTCGGCTTTCACGACATATTTGTTTAAAGGAGTCTGTCCACTACACCGTATCATACCATGACCGTGCTAGGAACGTGCCAGGCAAAACAAAATTATTTGTTTTGGAAAGTATGAGACTATCTATGCCCACTAGACCGTTCCGTCACCGACCAAGACCGTCGCGTGCCATGCACGGAGCGACAACAGCGAGAATATTTTGCTGGTGCTGATATGATCCGCGACGTTGCCAAACCGGGGCGCGGGTATAGGAAATAAATTCTCAACAAAAATATTCACTCGCTCTTCCTGACGCGTCTGCCTAACGCGAAAACACAGGTGAATCACTACGTAAGAAGCCCGTGTCAGGTTTCTTTCCCCGCCTGATACGTTCATAGCACGGTCATGGTATGGTACGATGTAGTGGGCAGAGAGCATAAAGGAGGAAATTAAAAGCGCCAATTGGATTACTAATGGAACAGACGCATTAACGTATTGAATTGTAAGCATTAAAGTAACACAATCACCCATTGATATTGATGAACTTTTACATTACAGACAAGGACTAAAAGTAAAAAAAAAAAAAACAGGTCGGGGTTTTTAAGGACAGGAAATTAAATGAAAATCACCTTCCAGATCACAATATGCCGTGTACTATTCAGGGGTTCAGCAGACTTGCGATTGTGAACACAAAAGGGGTTGACAAAAATACCCTTTCTTATTTCTACAGCGGTCGATGTTATCTTAAAGGCTTATACACCTAGTCGTACAATAAAGTTGTATCTACAATGAGATTACGTGTCGTAATTTCGTCTATACTGCTAAATGTTAGTACCATTGTACCTAAAGCGAGAATCGTTGTAAGATTGTCATGTTTCTCGCATTCCATTTGTTGAATTTCTCTTTTTACGTCTGATCCGTCGTTTCGTTAGACATAGGTTCGGAATTTGCATATAGTGTTGGTAATTGGAATGTACCTACAATGATTTTAAGCGTAATTTTCAGCAGAGCTTAGTAACCGTGTCGTCATTGGGTAAGATTGATTTGACGGGGGTACTCTACTGACACGTTAAATCGCGTTCTAATACCTTTCAACCCGTCCCTGAAACTTGCGGTGTATCTATTGAATATCTAATAAGTACACAAATCATAGCCTCATTTTGTGTCATTTGGCGGCGCCAGTAATATGTCTTCGTGTAGCCTACCTACCCAAGTTCATAATTTATGTATGTAACTATATTATGTTTGCTCGCTTATTCGTTTGTCTCGGGCAAGTATCTATTACATTATGCTTTCCGTGATTGAAAATATAACAAAAGTCCCTTTATTAGTCTCTAATTAAAATCATGGTATGATTTTCTCGCATTCGGGTTGTAAGATGAATCAAATGTCTCGCTGGTGGTGGCGTGTGTGTTGGATCGTTAAGTTCCCTTCAAAATGGTTGAGCTAAACGGTGCTGATCCATGCGTCATGTTCGTGAACGGGCGCCGTCAGTAGGGACTGGTCATCTCTTATCTGCCACGGCTTATTTTAATTTTTGAATTGTTTTTATCTTTTTATTACGGACGCTTTTTACGTGCACGTCTTTCTACATTGTTCTCACATGTATAATTTCAACATGAATGATGTAACCTATATTTTGTAACAATATTATGATTTAAAAGAGTGTCCGTGGAGTTTCTTGCCCGTTCTTCTCCATAGGAACCTACGCTTTGGAATGGCCAACTAGCTTCATATTTCTGACTGACTGACCCCTTGACAATTCAAAAGTGCCTGTAAATGGTTTAATTGAAATAAATGCTTTGAGTTTGAGTTTGAGTTTGATGTATTTAAGTTTAGTATTAGTGTCGGGGTATCTACCTACAAAAATAAATGAGATCCCATCAAAAACATAACACGTAAAAAAATGCGAGTCTCGCAACACAATTCTTCTACAGCAAAAAGATGTGAGATCTAATGTAAAACCAAGTCTGTTAATTTAATCAGTACCTATCTATATGTCGTCTTTATTTCTTTAATAAATAGAATGACTTGGCAATCGCACGGCAATACATTCTACATACAACAAAATCTACCTAATATTAGCGCTGCTACAGACTTGGTTTTACATTAGATCTCACATATTTTTGCGGTAGAGGCACTGCGTTGCTATACTTGCATTTTTTTACATGTTATGTTTTTTATGGGATTCGTTTGTCTCGGGCAAGAACCTATTACATTATGCTTTCCATGATTGGAAATATAAAAAAGGCCCTTTATCAGTCTCCAATTAAAATCATGGGATGGCTTTCTCGCATTCGGGTTGTAAGATGCATGGTAATGTGTTGTAATGAGCACGTAGGTAAGCATTTCCGTTTGACAAAGCCAATTCCACCCCTGTGTGTAATAATCTGGAAATGCGGAGATAAAAAAGTTATTGCGACGTTGACGACAGCCATAATTATTCTTTGCATTTGTACTACGAAAAAAGCGATTTTAAAACGCAAAAATACGACTGTAGTCCTCTGACTGTTATTAATACTGACACAATTACTCAGCTTTACTACAGTTTTATATTTTTCAAGCATCCAACCAACCATGCCTGCAAATGGTAGGTAGGCACTTTACTTTATACCTTTATAAATATTTTGATTTTGATTAATCACCAACTAGATGCTTCAGAGGTGTCCCAAAAGAGTTCCCGTGTGTTGACAACGATACACACATAATGCATAGCTAGCTTAGCTGTTAACCTGTATTATACCGGGTTAATCTTTTTACCTTCGCTAAAGTAGTGATCTATTCTTGCCAAGAACCAAACAAGTAGGTAACCTTAAGAACATAAGAAACTCCTTTTATATTCAGATCGAAATGCAATCGCTACTGGCCATCTGCAGATAAAATAATAAAGAAATGCCATTCGTTTTCTTTTACGTTTTACTTTTTCAGTACATTAATTAGCTTCCATTTACTTTTTCACCGATGGGTGCCTTTTTTTTTTTTTTTTTTGGGTGGGAAATTATCAAATAACTTCTCTCGCTCTGGGTGGAGCGGGAGGGCGTGTCAGACTCTTACTGACTAAAACCCACCCGTGTTCCTTCCGTTGCCTGTACGTTGCCAGGGGCCACGGTATCCCTTTCGGACTTTCCCGCAACCCCGGCAGGCATCGGTCCTATCGGACCCCTTCACTTGCTGACATCTCTTTGAGGCGCGCGTGGAACACAATGCGCCGTCGACCCGGGCCTGGTCCTTATCGGACGGCGAGCTACCCATTGCTCACCGTCCGCAAGCCCGCGCCTACGGTGGCCGGGAATCGGCCTGTGATTCCCGACGCCCAGGGCGTCTCCTGCGGTGGCTAGGGGCGTGAGGGCGCGAAGTTTGCCTCTCCCTCACGCGTTCTGCCTCCTCCTTCGCGAGCATTACTGCTTCGCAGAAGGAGGTGACGGCCTCCCATGCCCTCTCGCTCCGTACCATGGCCTGGACTAGGGCCGGACGCGAGAGATCCCCGCCGCCGATCGCCTCCACGAGGACACGGCGATGCTCTGCCCAAGCCGGACAGACCTCCACCGTATGCTCAACCGTGTCCTCCGGGCGATCCACGCAGTGATGACACCCGGGCGTTTCCTCCCGCCTGATACGAAACAGGAGCCTCCCGAAACAACCATGTCCGGTGAGGACCTGCGTCAGTCGGAAGGTGAGGACGCCGTGGCGCCTCTCTAGCCACTCCTCAAAGAGGGGACTTATCGCCGCAATAGTGGCGTGCCCAGCACTGGGTTGCGACAATCGCACTCTCCATGACGCCATGAGATCCCGCCGGAGCTCTGTCCGCTGTGCCGCGATTTCTCGCGGCAGCGGAGTTACGCCCCGGCGTTTCGCCTCCTCGCGCCACTCCCAAATGTGCGCGAGGACACCGATGGGTGCCTCTATTTAATTTTATTGATTTAAATTCTTTGTCATAATTTTATTAATCGTATCGAAGAGAGAAATTATCACAGTGGATAGTTTATAATTTAATTCATCTTTTTCTTCGATCGAATCGTTTAGTGTAGTTTGCGAACCTACGACCTTACAACTCGTAAGTCGCAGCCGTTACCACTGGGGCAACCACTGCTGCATGCAGTGGACTGCTGCAGTCCTAGGAGGACATCTCGTGACCTTAATTGTTGACGTTCTTCAGAAAGGTCAGGTGTGTAGTACCTAATCGCAACCGGCAGGCGTGTATGACCGTAAACGAGGCAAAGGGAGTATGTAAGGATTGTAGCAGGTGGCGTTCTGGAGTTTCTGCCTAGCCCTATGGGAAGAAGGCGTGAGTTTATGTCATTTAAAGGATAATTTCTACAGAACCTAGTACCTCATTGTGATGGTCTTTATCAGTAGTATTTTAGATCGATGGGCAATCTATTTTATTAAAAGACCTCGAGTCGGCCAACTTATAGCTGACTGGCAAAACTTTTTACCTAGATTAAAGTAGTAAGTTCTTGCGATGAACAGTCGTCGACACAATAGAAGAAGAAACAACCCAGCTTTACCCTTGTAACTAGCTTTTGCTAGAGTGGGTGTTGGCAAATATCCCACGGGAACGATACCAGTTTTAATAGTACCCTGTGTTAATCCAGGTTATAAACTATCTGTGTGCCAAATTTCATCCAAATCCGTTCAGCCGTTTTTGCACCGATCCGGAACATACATCCGGACAAAAATGTAAAAACCTTATTTTCGGCATTAGACTCGTTCCTAAACCTCGTAGCAATAACTTTTTTTTTTTATTCAATGTACAGTTTTTACTTCGTTAATATTTTATTAAGTATATGTATAGTTATAGATAGGCTATAGTGAAAGGATAAGATGGTCGATAAAAAACTTTCTCTGAGTCGTATCACGTGGCCCTAACATGAAACACAATGATGGCCGGGGTAGGCAAACAAAGCCCCCTGTAGTCATATTCCTGTTAGGTTGACATGATATTATATTAACTTGGTATTCAAAAGTTACTTAGAGGGCACCCCACGACGGTATATCTTAATATATCTGTCTCCATAATATATATTTTATTACTTAGGTACCTACTACGTAGTTATATGAAGTTGACACGTAGGGGGTATTTTAATAAGTGTTTCTTTTGTGCAAAAAATGTATTAGCTGACTTTCAGGGCCTTTTATGAAAATTAACAAGAACCTAAGAACCTATGGAATACGACCTTTTTTAACCGACTTCCCAAAAAGGAGGAGGTTATCAATTCGGTTGTATTTTTTTTTTTTTTTTTTTTTTTGAACATGTAGATACATGTCACCTATTTAGTTCGAGCACTGAATGTGGTAAATAATGTGATTATTTACCAGATTCAGTGCTTGAGCTTGAACGAAAAAATATACATTCTGTACTTACTCGATGAAAAATGAGAAAGCTCAAATCACAGCTAAAAAGAAATAAATAAACAAACTTCTTTTTAAATTCAGATCAAAATGCAATCGCTACATACTGGTCAAAATAATTAAGAAAATGCCACAGACATTTTTATTAATTTTTCATTATGATGGATGGTATCCTTAGTATTATTTTAAGTTAATTGTGCTTATATTAAATTAGTTATTTTATAAAGAAACCTCTTTATTGCAATAACATTTTTTTATCATAAAACTGAACAATATATTTAGCAGGATTTCTAGATCCTCAATATTTACATTATCAGTCTGCTCGATCTAAGAATAAAAAACCTGAAGCACTCACTTTTGCATTTTGCTACGTAGTTGTAGGTGGTTGGCTCATTGCGGTTGACCTATGGCGAGCTCATAGAATAGCGCAGTCAACACCTTTTGAAAAAGTACTCAAAAGTCAATAATCGTGACAGATTATCGTCATATTATTATAGTAAACACAAAACTCTTTAATATATTTCTTTATAAATTACGTTTGATAACCAAACAGATAAAAAACTTTTCGTATTTCACAAATAGCAACAATTAAATCAAACGATTATTTCGATGTAGTTGTTAGAATATTTATTTTTAACGGCAATGTTCACGCGATGTTGCCATTAAAAGTGTCGTAAAATAAACAATTTGTTGTGTGAACTAGTGCCTAACCGGAAAACTTTTTCTTCACTCCCTCTGGATGACGGGGCCTAGTTTGATGACAAAGACGGAACTGGTAACACTTGTCTATAATAGGGAGGAAAAACCTGTACTTATGTTTGACTTTAGCCGTAGTTAGAAAGCTGGTACCTATATTGATACCACATCGCTAAACGAATATTAGCTGTTTTAAAGTCTTAAAATTTATTAAATAATACGGTAACATTCACAATTTTTCTCTAGGGATGAAATGAAAAAATAAAGAAGATAAATTACCAATAGTTATCACCATGATGGCAGACAGATTGGTGATCTCAGTTTTCCTTAGTAGAATCCTAAGTAGTTTTTTGGTGAAGCTGTCTTGCATCGAGAACTGGGCCATAGAAAGGGGAAACTCCCAACAACACAATGTACAAAAGAACTTTCACTATGAAGCCCTTGAGTCAGCCTAACGAGAACCTCTTCAGGTGGTAAGGGTGTCTACACACCAAAGCTTGGCGGCCCAAGCCGGGCTAAGTAACAAGTAACAAAAGTTGTCCGACTTGCAACGTTCTGAAGCTAAACCTTTTGTGTGTGGACACCTTATGACCTCAAGGTACAAATGTTACAATGACCGGTGAGTCAATCCCACATATAAAAGTATGTACCTACACTATATACAAGGTGTCAGTCCTGTGCCGAGTCACATTAATAATTTTGATATAGGTATCCAATAAGCAATGACGACATAATATTATTGCCGATATTTTTCTGAGCAGAAATATAAAAATCAAAATACGCCGTATGAGATGCTTCACCCCCGTAGGGAAATATGAGCGAGATAATTGTTAATATTATTAGATACGTTTTGTGATATTGGAGTTAATAACTAGTAGGTATTAGTGATTAATAAACATTTAGTACCTACCTCTAAAGTTGACTAAGAAACTATTTGATAGTTGTTCAGCCAGGGAAGCACCCTACAACATTAAAAAGCCATTTCATACAACTGTCAAAGAATGACAGCTGTGATTTCAGTTCTTTTTTTGAGCATAAACACGGACAATCTAAGTTGTCAGTCAATAATTAATTTTCCGGTACCCGCTACCTAAGTACCTACGTCATATTATTGTAATACCTACCTCAGTACGTATATGTTCCATTCATACAACTAGATTATGTACTAAACGACCTTCTCAATAACTCAGTATTAAAACAAAAACAAAAAAAAAATACTGAGAAATACTGGAAAACTACTAGAAAAACTGAGTTGTTTACGGTTCTTATTTCAAAAGATTTGTCACGATAACAAAAACAAATATCCTTAACTTAATTCGATGTCCTTATTTTGTTATTTAGGTAGTTATGTCTTACGAATTTAATCTTTCTACCTATCTGTCAATATTTCTAGAAAGTATGTATTTTCAGCAATCTTTGATAATTCATTTGTGGTACCAGTGGTGCCATTATGTAGTAAATTAACACTTCAAATATGAGGCTGGTTGCTGACCGATTACTATAATTCTTTACGTAAGCGCTAGATGGCGTGAATCTAAACTATATGTTTCTCTTTCAGGAAAGTAGATGTCGCTACTTGTATCGTAATTGAAAACGTAGGTAACCGCGTGGGAGATGTAAATCTTGAAATGAACAAGGAGTGGAGACCGCCACCACAATGCCATGTTAATTGTATGTGTATGTTTTATACTGTAGCTAACAATTGTTAAATGAATAATCCAAGAGTTTGTTTTTGACAATGACATTTGTGTAAGTAGGTATCTGTGGTTAAGTTTTCTCTATCTCTATTTCTAATGTCTAAATATTATTAAAAAAAGTCGTTTTTTTGTCTCCTGTGTGACAGCGTTGTTCTTCTAAAATGCGCTTTGATGTGGTTTTCACCAAAATTTTGAGAATTTATTCCGAAAGGATAAGTATACATTTATATTAAACATAAACTCTCTTGTACGCTCTCTTGGACGCTAAGCCTGACTGACACTCAACTTTGAACCTTATGCTATAGTAATAAAGTTGAAAATCTATTAAAGAAATTTGACAGATTGTAGTAGGTTGATGTACTGGCGTCTGTACATGTTTCAACTTTTGTATAGTAGCAGAGTTTATTATTACGAATATGTAGGCGCAAAATTATAAACAAAATTATAAATTATAAAATTAAAAAAATATAAATTTTAATGTAGTCATATTTTTTATAATATTAGGTAATTTATTATATAAGAGTGGGGCAATACCAAAAAAACTTTTTTGCATTAGCGCCGTTTTACATTTTGCTTGACATAGTTGATTGATGTATTGAGTCCGTATTGGATTTTTCCTGACCTCTGATAATTTTATAAATAGATGTGGGTTACATTTCACAAACAAAACTGTTTCCATTATAAATAAACAAGGCAAAGTTAACATTTTTAACGATTTAAAATAGGGAATACAGCTATCAGTTGTCTTAAGACCGCACATTGACCTGATGCATCGCTTCTGCAGTCTAAATACCAGCTCTCTATCAGTAGACTGCCCCCAGAAAATAATGCCATACCGCAAAACCGAGGCAACCAATCCATGGTACGCTGTTAACAGAGCCTGACTGTTAACTTTCTTTGAGAGTTGAAAAAGAGCATATGCGGATTTGCTAAGTTTTTTACATAGTTCTTCAACATGAGGTTTCCACGTAAGTTGGCTATCAATTATAATGCCTAAGAACTTAGCCTTATTAGCTTCTTCAATATCACAGCCCTTGTAGGAAATGCTAAGGTTTGGGTTTTCACGGCGTTGATAAAAATGCATGACTTTTGTTTTGCTCAGGTTTATAACCAAATTATTATTATCTAACCATCCTATAATGTCACTTAAGCAAGTATTAATGTCATTCTTATAACTATTTGAATTAGTAGATTTTATTATAGCTGTACTGTCATCTGCAAAAAGAACCATTTTGTTGGTCGTTGCTTTCGGGAGATCATTTATATATATCAAAAAAAGTAGCGGACCCAATACACTACCCTGTGGGACGCCATATTTTACATTTCTTGGTTTTGATACATATATCGTTTCTAATTTAGTTTTAGGACATATCCTAGAAATTTCCGTGCATTGAAGCCTATTACTCAGGTATGATTTTATTAACTTTAAGACATTTCCTCTTATACCATAACTATTTAATTTGTGCAACAGAATCTTATGGTCTACATGGTTTCCTTTAATAAATAAAATACAATTTGGGTATTGTGGGGCACGGTGTAGGTACAATAATTCGTGCGGCGCGGTAACACTCCACTCCGAAAGTAGGTATTAAATGAGGGGCGAAATCATTTCATTACTGTCACACCTCACAAATCACTACCCTGTTCCTGTGACTTCACCCGCGTGTAATTATCAACAACTAGCTGCGTCGCGGTTTCACCCGCATAAGTCTCCATATAATTCGAGGAATATTGGGATCGGGATAAAACAAACCAACAAACATTTTTTAATACACTCTGCAACAATGCGCTACTAATCTAAAAATATTGACACTATTTTCAGAATTTTCCGCTCCAACTTTCGCAGTATTAGTTAAGGCCCAGGGACCCAGGGTCCCAGGGACCTATCCAGGATGTTTTACCCTCTTGGGGTATTCTCCGTATTAACACGTGAATATTCCAATTGTTCGTCTATCACCCAGCCAACCTATATATTTTTGCCTTTCTTTCAGGTCTAAAATGGTGTTTATCTCGGATTCAGATAGAAAAGGCCGATTTCGGCCATACCCTTGGGCTACAGCTGCTCCACTGGGCCCTGTGCAACGCCGGCCCTGCCCTACTAAGGGCTGTGTGGATCCGACTGCCACGCCCCGGGCGCCTCGACAGCGACGCGGACGGTTCTGCAGGTGATCCCGAGGCAGCGAGGACAGTTAGCGCTTGCCTGCCTTCCTGGCGCAGACTCTCAAGCGGTTCCACTTCCATCCTCACATCCACCTACTATAGTAAACTACTACTAGCTAAATCTGTGTTTTTTTAGTCGTAATTATTAGTCTTGACTAGCCTAGTGTTTTCCTTTTTTTTAAAGTACTCAAACGACTTAGGTTCATCGCGTCGATTATCAATTACGGTGTTAATCGCGGAACTTTACGAGGGCTTTACGAAGCGATAGATATCGAGGGTTCGTCCGAGTAGTTCTAAAAATCGAATTAAATCACGTATCGATGGACCAGGTAGCGTTCTTTTCTGAGAAAGATAAACCACTGAATAATTGATCTAACGTGCTAGCCATAAGTGTTGATGTTGTATTCTATACTATGTTGTATTATTTACTCGACAAACTCACTTCTCCTTCTTACCTGACTTCCCATGTTCAACATCTATGCTCTGCCCATAGCAAAAATCTTCGTTCTCCCAGCAATCGTCTTCTACGATGTCCTTCTCACCGCTCTGGTTTTATTCACTCTTCCTTCTTTGCCCAGGCGGTATTTCTTTGGAATGCGCTTCCTCTGAACACCAGGATGGCAGCCAGTCGGTTATCTTTCAAATTGAAGGCACGTGAACATGTTCAGAATCTTTGCAGCGCTGATTTGCTGGATTTGTATTCTCCTCTACCTATCGTTATTTCTCCTCAATAAGTTTATTCGGTTTATATGTATGTATCTATGTATTAGTAGGTATTCATTTTCAAGTTTACTTTCACTTGTGTTGCACCTGCCATGTTTTGTCTCTGCTCCACCCTAAGGTTGACTGGTAGATAATGGCCTCAGGCATTAAGTCCGCCTTTGTAGGTACAGTATTTTTTTACCTGTGCATAAAGTTTTAATAAATAAAAAAATAAAAATAAGTTTATCCAAACATAAAATCTGACGACGACGGCTACATTTTTTATAATCTTTTCATAATTTTTACTTGTCTTTTTTCTTTTTTTGTTTATTCAATTAAATTATCGGAAATATATCTCATGATTCTACCTGAATACCTCGTTTTATTCTGTAACTTCGGTTCCGGGTTCAATTCCCGGGCGACATTTCACTTGGATGTGGCAAATCATTATGTTTTTTGCTACAACTCGTACAATATTTTTATTTTAAGGCGAGGTTTACTTGGTCTCTTGGTCTTTGAAACGCTACCTCCGCCGCCCCTAAATACAGAGCGACGTATTTATTTAAAATACGCCGCCAACCATTTCGCGCAAAATCTATGCCACAGTATAAAATATTTGCAGTTAATCAACTGAATTAGTTTTTCTTAGGTTTGATTTATTTTCTTTGGCCCCAAAAAGATGTAGGTATACACGGACAAGGAACCATTTGATTGTCTACAACCATTGTTCCATAACATTGAATTCAGCTTACAGGTACAAAACGTTAACATTGATGTTACTAAAACAAAGTAGCATTGTTTCTCCCAAAACATCTATACACCCTTTGACCAAAAAAAGGTAATCTACATAAGTTTCACACATATTATGTACACAGTAATCATTCAATAATAAGGTAAACATTCTAAAACTTCATTCAATTCAAAAGTTCAATTACGAGAGGTGTTAGAAATAAGTATTTAGTTGAAAATGTGATGTCATCAACAGTTGCCATTTACTGTAACGCGTCAGACTGACACGTTATTATTGTCATGACAACGATCTCATCTTAAGGTAGTCACTCACCGGGAGCATTTATGTGTAATGTACCTAACACTTCAAATTCGAGTATGTATTTCATTCTAATATCGAATGCGTCCAGGTCAGCATTACAGTGCGTACCATGCATGATACTATTCGTTACATTGCACCAGTGAGTGCAGAAGTGAATCGCTGTTACATGTACAAATACTTACAGTTCGAGTGGTTACAAAAGCGAATGCTCTAGTCAGTGCGTCGTGCTGGCGCACTTCTGAGGACCTAAAAATTGCCACTGAAGCCGCGATCGGCGTGGCCACCTACTGGGTCCAACTCATCTAACATAATACATGTATTTAATATCGACTCGAAAAGAAAAAGAAGTATTGTAACGCAATGCTCAAAATATTATTATTTTTAATTACACGCGAATACCCGGTCAGTGACCACTTTAAAAAGCCTAAGCAACGTTCGTTATGAACATTCGTGATTTACCTATTTGGAAACTTTTGGAACTTCTCACTTTTGGAAAATTTCCCAATGTTTCGTTTGTTGTAAAATAATTAATTAATACCTAATCGTCATGGGTCATGTCCTAGAACCGAAAATTCGAAGACATGTAACATCTACAAACCCGCACTGGGCCCGCGTGGAGCCCACTCCCTCTTGAAGAGAGGAGGACTGTGTCTCAGCAGTGGGGATATTATAGGCTGATTATGCAAGTGTCATGGGTATAATAATAATGAAGCCTATTTGTACTATAGGTACACCTCTGCCTTACCCTTTGGGGAATGCAGGCGTGATGTTATGTTTTATTTCCAAATCCAATATGGCGGAAATAAAAAAACAAGACAAGAGTGATTGTTTCTTTTGTGGCAACTAAGTAAATACAAACAATGCCCGCGAAATTAAAATTTTCTTACGTTTTTTGCAATTTAGAAGATGTTTAGAAGGTGGTATGTTGAGCAAAATATTATTTGCGACCGTAGGTAACAGATTGTATTTACCGAATTATGATTATTTTTACGAATCTTACGTGTTTCTGATACGTTATTGAATTATTTTCGCTTCCTAATTACAATTTCGGTTGATTATTTTTTTGTAAATAAAATTTACCATTTTTTCGTAGATGTTACTTAATAATTTACAGTTTATTTTTACTCTTAACATCGTGTATTCTCCGAAAGGTTAGGCAGAGGCGTACCTACCTATTAGTAAGTACTCCCACATTTTTCCAGTTATGTTTAAATCCCATGTAATAGGAGGCAAGCCTAATGCCATGAACCGGGCACAAATCCAAACTCCGGACTGCTATTGAGAAATTCCAAATGGAAACACCCAATAACACTGCCCGACCCGGGCGTCCTTAAATTTAGTTTTGTCACAAAGAAGACATTGTCCGAATACAGGTCGAAGTACTAGGAATGCAAAAATAAAACATTTGAATCGTCTTAACTATAATGAAAACGAAGAATGCGACTGGCAAATAACAACGAAAATACTTCTTAACAAAAAGCTATAGAATCGTCTCTTGAGCATTGGTTGCACAAATTCACCGACAAGTAAAACAACAAAAAACTTTACAAAAAAACAACTTTAATTTCGGAAGTCGGTCGGTCAAAAACGAAAATATAGACCCCGATAACCGTTTTTTTTTGTAATTGGTTTAGATTTTTGTTTATTTTTCACTTTTTTATTGCGGTTTTTACCCCAGACAAATGCGTATACCATTACTTGCTATGTAAACAACTGTGACAGGCCCTATAACACATCATCAACTTATACGAAGTAGATTAATTAAGCGTGGGTTTTTTATGATTATTTGAAGATAACTCAAAATCTACCCAAGCTAAATTAATAAAAAAATTATAGGACCACCCTGCGAGCTTCTTCTTAGCCCAGTAATCAAGGAAAAAACGGTGTACAAACATGAAAAAATTTAAACTCGCCGAATGCATAACAAGCTATTTTTTTTTAATTAAAAAGACCTTTAATTATTCGATATTATTCTCAGGTCATATTAGTAGATCGCGCCCGTGCAAAGCCGGAGCGGGTCACTATTATTTATGTAAAATACGTAGCATATTTTATCGAAATTTTAGTTGGACCCCTTATATTATTAAAAGTTCCAGAATATTTTCAGCTTAAAAGATTGCCAAAGAATTCAAAGTATCTACTGAATAGTCAAATTCAAGCGATTCCAGCCTCGATACTAATGAGAACGGACTAAGAAGGATTTAGGTATCAATTATTTTGTAAGCTACCTCCTCTAAGGCACACTACTTCCTTTAAAATCCACCTAAAATTGTTTTTGACATTGTCCAAACGCTTTTTACTTTGCTTATTAACCAGTCACGTTTCGCAGCTTTGTTCGCTTGTAGACGTTCTGTTTTCCGGGTTCAAAAGTTTCTTATTGTGTTCCAGTAGTGTGCCGAACTGCTTCTTTGACAAACTTTGAAGTTACCTGGGTCGTTTTAACGGCAAAAATGTAGGTACTTACCTAACAGACAAAGCTATGATGCACTTTAGTTTCGTAAGAAATTAATA
The DNA here is from genome assembly GCA_949128155.2 of Xanthia icteritia. Classification (NCBI taxonomy): domain Eukaryota; kingdom Metazoa; phylum Arthropoda; class Insecta; order Lepidoptera; family Noctuidae; genus Xanthia; species Xanthia icteritia. Next base: position 12,732,693 of record OX421941.2, read on the forward strand.
AAGATAGTAGGAACATCAAACAGTAGTAGTTTTCGCTTTAATTTTCCTATCATCAGTAGAATTCTTCGCAATTCTTTTAGAGAAAATACTTATAAAAGCCATGTTTTTATAAGAATTCCATTTACAAGAAATCTTACTGTCTCTTTCAGAATAAAAATAAATTGAAAGGAGCTTAAGAGACATTTTAATCGTTGGTCTCTGCGCTATTCCACCCTCGGCTGCTTCTGTACGAATCTCTCCGACGCCGACGTTCCTCATTTCAATTCCATAAAAACGGTTTCGCAACTTCTTTTCTTTTTACGTTGAAATACCTTTTGTTTCTTTGTACAAGATGAGTACAACCTTAATAGAATCAAATAAACATTTATTTTTTTTGTATTTTGGTAATTAACTTAAATATTGTTTTGAGGCTGAGGTTCTCAGCTGGTCCTCAGTAGAAAGCAAACAATAATACCTACACCTATGATAAAAGAACTTGTTTTCAGCATTAAGCCTGAAAATTAAAAAAAGCAACCGAATATTTTTATTATTCCTGTTTGTGTACCTACTCTATCTAAACATTATCTAAAACGTTTCCAGCTGAACAAACGTAGCACATAACTCTTCTTCGATGTTATTCATGTCACTGTTGAAAAATGCATGTCGTGAAGCCGGTGCATGCAAATGAAACGAGCCAGGAAAGATTGACGGACTAAACCGAACTGTTTTGAGGATCTTGGCATATTGGAAGGTTTCGGAAAGCTTTGCAGGAATCTCATTTACCTTGCTTTCCACGTTTCGATCAAACAGAAAAAAGAAAACCATTTGTTAAATCATGGGAGGGTTTATTTTTTGTATCAAATATGATATTATGTAATTTCATCTGTCTTTCGCTGAAGATCTAAAAGTGGATCATTTGCTTACCAATGATAATGATGATGACGAATGGTTTTGGAGAAAATTTTGACCTGCAATGGCTTCGAAAAGATGAAAGGGTCTAAGATGCTCAGTTACGAAGACTACGGCTTTTGTAGATCTACCTATTGGCGAAGGTACAGTATATTACCAAATCGGAAATCAGATAATGTTGAAAAGGAACCAAATATTCGTTTATCTAGGAATAATACAGAATGTAATTTGCAGCTAGGTATAGGTATATAAGATTTGCGATACGGGTGACACTATGGAAATTTAAGCTAGGTATATTTATTTTAACTGAACAGTTTCTCAACAAACTGCACGTAATCAATTCTAGGTTTAACTCTTTGCTTATACAAAAATTATTGTTGCTTGTTGTTCCAATCGGAATTGAACTGGAGGCAAATAGTTATGTCGTATTGTATTTGTAAGTATTAAAAGGTAAGACTGGTGTGAATTCTTCCAATTCCTGTTTAACCAGCTCTCTAATTGCGTAACACACTTTCAATCACAATCTGAATGATTTTGAAGAGTATTGCCAATCCATTGCTTCATATGTTCGAAAAATTTGTAGGCCCGACAACCTAAATAACGCAATGAATGTGGTTGAACTGTCAAAATGAAAGCAAGTGCTACTGTGCTATTACCCCGCAGATTCTTATCTACATTTCTACACCGTTATTAAAAACTTTGAGATCTTATCTCAAAAATTAATCAAATAGCCCGGCTTCGTTGGTGGACAAAAGATAATTAGTTAACTTACTTTATTTCTTTTTTAACTTCATACCAACCTAATATAAAGAGTAAAGTTTCAGATTTCAACTTCGAACTTCTCGGTATTTTTAATCCAAACTTTGCTTGTACCGTGAAAAATTGAGGAAAAGAAACCTTTGACAGTATTCGTTCCTGCAGAAACTTTTGCATTCATCGTATAATACCAAACTTGAAATAGATAATAAAATAATAGATCGGATACCATTTCCGCAACTGAACGAAAACAAACTTGGTAATATCCAAATATTAGTGATTCCTCGTAAAACTTTAAAACTATTTTGAACGTTAAGTTTTACGATGTTGATTTCAAAACCAGTGGTTAATAAAATAATATTTTTTCCAATATTTATTCATATCTTTTTACCCTGATTTTCAGAAATAGGTACCTACTTCATCTTTTATAGCTATTTAATAAAACCTATTATACAAAAGTGCTGTTCGTGTTCTAAAGCAAATAAATAAGAGAGTTAATTACTCGCTAAGTTCTTATTGAATCTATGATGCTATAGTATATTTGAAACCATTTGTTTACATTCCCTCGAGAACGTGCAACTATTTGCAGACACGTAATACAATACACCGTTAAGGTTATCACCCACGCAGTGCACCCTTCACGAATTCTATACCCTCCGCGTTATTTACAAGAGCGTTTAAACCCCTAGTTAACTTGCACTGATATGGTTTACTGTAGAGTGACTGATCAAGAAAAGAAACACTAATGAGTAGCAATAAGATTTTATCAAAAAACTTGGTATTTTGGGATTATATCATTTAGGGGAAACCATAGAGTATTTATTATTTTCCAATAGGAATCTATGTTTTGGAATGCAGCTTCCTGAATGGATGGTCTACTCCTCATCACTTAAAAAATACTTGTCAATGGTTTAATTGAAATATGTAAGTAAATGCTTTGAGTTCTGAAAATTTACACACTACCTTATGAATGATTCAGTTGCTCGTCCAATGCATATTAATTCAAACGAGCGATATGTTTTACTGTAATAATAAAAAGTTATCAATTTCATTCGTTTTCGTTAGAGTTCGTAGCTGCGTGGGATCAAAATCATGCAACACATCGTATAGCTCTATGAAATCTGCTTGAATGGCAAAAGTAAATACACAGAATACACAGATTGTGCGTAGGTACATTACAAACGTAATAGGATTACCATACAAAATCAGCCTATACTGTTAACACTTCTGGGACACCAGCCTCCTCTGTGTGAGGGAGTGTGCCGTAACCCAGGACTACCAAATTATTATTTACAGTTTTGATTTGCTTTGTTTACCTACCTACTTATAGGCTGGTGGTTTTTTTTTGTCAATCCGTGGTCGTTCTATTTTGTGGAAATCGTAATAGAACATTATTACGTACTTCATACAAGTTAGAAATGGGCGGCCTTATCGCTGAGAGCGATCGTCGTCAATCATCAGTTTATGTGGTTTCTTTTGTCTATACAATGGCAAAAAAATCATCTTTACTTTTGTTTTCAGGAAGCTCCTTATATTTCCTTCCTTATAGCTTCTTCCCGTTTTAGGATACACTTCGGACTTCAGAGCATAATAAGCATATATGCTAAAACCATACTTGCTTATATACCGTTTCTTTTTCTTAGGTATATATCGCATACAAGCTACAATAAAATAATAATGGATAGAGACTAACATACCTACCTACTGAAAAGTGTCATGTTCATGAATGGGCGCCATCAGCACGCGTAGCATGACAACCATAGAAACGAGTTTTCAACGGACTTTGTCGACGGAAGAATAGACCAAATGACAGATTTTGATTATTTATCTGTCATTTTATCTATTCTTCCGTTGACAAAACCCGTTTCTCTCATCTCTTAGCTACCATGGCTTATTTTAATAAAAAATAAAAAATAGTTTACTATGGACGCTTTCCACATTGTTGTTACATGTATAATTTCAACTAAAATAAAGTTACCAATATTTTGATTTCAAAAAGTGTCCGTTGATTTTCTTGCCCGTTCTTCTCCATATGTACCTCTTACACTTTGGAATGTACAACTCTCTTCATCTTTCTGACTGACCGACTTCTTGATAATTCAAAAGTGCCTGTAATTGGTATAATTGAAATAAATACCTTGAGTTTGAGTTTGTCTTATGTTCAATTTTCACCAGAAGTGTATTACGAGGCAGTTTTCCTCCTTGATGTTTTTGTACAAATAAGGGCTCTTCAAAGTTTTATTCATGTGTTTATTTTTAGGGACCTATACACAAGTTGTTGAAAGAGGATCAAAAAGATAAGCAAGTTGAAGAAAAAAGTGAAGTACCTTGTATATTAAAAGTTGAACAGAATTTTAGAGACCTATTCAATACGCTTGTATTGGTCCCTATTTATGTATATAAGTAGGCACTTTTGTAACTTAAATAAAACTATTCATTTTATCACGCAATAAAAATAGTTGTCATATACGTTAGCAATAAGCTGATCTAATTAGAGGGGATACCATACACCAACACAGCTTCACGTTGTTTCTACCAAAAAAGATGAATCACAATGTGCTGTAGAGCCCTTGTGTGTAGTACCAATTTTTTATAAGACATAGTTATTTCGTATAATTGGATGTTTTCCACAAATATGAAACAGTCACAGGGCTTTTCTTTTCATGCATCAGCTTTTTTTATTAATCTGCACAAATAAAAAATCGAATAAACAAATATTTTATTAAATCTGACTATCAAACCTGGGACGGTAGCTACGCAGTGACAATACTTATCGGAATATGGTATTTCTATTTCTATAATTATGCTTATTAGCAGGATTTTGGTGGTAGTGGTTTCATCGTTTAACTTTAAACAGACTATTAAGACTTTTAAAACCTCTTTTTTTTGGAGTATTTCTGGACAAGATATTAATTATTATTGATAACTCAGTTCTGTTCCATCAAATCTAAGACATTTTGGAGAAGCAGAATCCTGTCCCTTGAAACACAAGAGTATTATTCTAAGGTTTGGAGCCAGTGCCTATTTGTATTTGCAACATGTTTTATATTAATAAATATGTATTAGCTCATTGTTGATGATAATTTAATGAATCCACTAAGCATACGTTTTTTGGAGAATTTAGCTCCCATGGCAACATTATGTCTATTGATGTCAGCTTCGAATCAGAAATGTCTTATTTGCACTATTTGAATGTCACTACTCTGTTTTTCTTGACGTGTCGTTGTTAATAGTTGTGTGGATTAGTTTGTTTACCTACTAATTTTATTTGTTTTGTGAAGTATAGAATACGAGGATTGTACGTAATCTAGGTGTGCAGAGATGATCGAGTCTAATGCAATGCCATAGATGCCGTTGATGCTAGTAATTATGTGTGATGAGCATCGTATGGTGATGCCGACGACAAGCATGACGACTATTCATTTCCGCCATCTTTGAATGTCATATACTGTTTACTCGTTGGTTTACTACATAATAACTCTTTGGTTTACTGTCATGGGGTCTGTTTATACTGGGCCACTTGCTCTTTAAACAACGATTTTATGGGGAAACCCAATGTTTTAAAAATATGTTATGATTACCTTTTATCTTAATTTGACCGAGATCTATATTTTGAGAGTGTTTTTGCGAATGTACGCGAAGTCTAAGTGCGACACCCAGATTACATGGCATGCTGCCATTCTTCTTAATGTTCTTGGAACGAAAGTGAGAAATGAAAATACTGTATGAGTGGGGAAAAACTTGTAAAACTTATGCGGATAACACCACACTCGTAATTTATGCAAATGAACCAAACTGAATATAATATGTACCTTCCTATTTGCTCTATACGTAGGTGCATAGGTAATACCCAAGCATTATGTTGCGGCACACACAAAGGGCTTCTACACTGTATAGCACATGAAATAATTATCATCAAAAGATGCCTTTCACGCAAGCCTAGCTTTTCGAAGACTTCTAAAATAATTAACAGTTCCTATTTCACGGCCCGTCTTAAGAATATTAAGTAGAAGCATCAGGGATGTGAAATGTCGGATCGCCGTCACTCACACGTCTTCACGGTGAAACATGCCAGGGTTGAGCGCCGGCAAAATGGCGGCATCACTGATGAACTAGAAATGCTTTGATATTCCACACGAAAACTGTCTGGTGAAGCAATGAACAATGTAAAATGTATGTAGCACAAAAGCAAACTATGTTGGGGTCTGCTTTCAGTCTATCCCGATGCAGCTGAATACCAGTATTTTACATGGATTGACTGCCTATCTGATCTCCACAACCCAGTAACTGGGTAATATGATACCCCGTGGTAAGACTTTCGGAATTCTGACGACCAGTAACGACTGTCAAAGATCCACGAATGACAGCCGGGACCAACCACTTAACGTGCTTTCCGAGGCACGGAGTACTCTTGGTATGTAAAGATGGTCACCCATCCACAGACCAACCCCGGTAAGCGTAGCTTAGCCTGTTGGATCGACCCGTGCGACAGTTATTACTTAGCCACGAGCTCCTCCCGTAACTCTTTCAATAAAAAAAGCATACCTTATGTAACCTAGTAATTACAAAAAATCTACTCAACGGACGATCATACCGCAATTCGACAGTTATTCGTCACAACCCATGTTTTTACAAATCAAATAATGATACACCAACGCTCTTTCCTAATAATTTAAATATGTAAGTACAAAATTGATAACTTTGTTTTAGGATAATTGTAAGTAATATAGCGCTGATCGATTTTGTTGTTTGATTCTAACGAATTTGATTCTTTTACCTACTGTATTAAGTGTAATTTTAGATACCTACTTTATTGATATCTGTACGCCGTCAACGGTATAACATATTTATCTTCATACATATTTATATTTACAACACTTGTTTTGACACCCACCTATGTTTTACGAATAAATACTTTGACTTTGACTATCGTCGTTGTGTCGTGTTATGGCAAGAATTTGCTTTCCTCGTTAAAGTAATACAAGTACCTACCTACTCAGTAAGTAAACCTTTAGCAGGTTTTTTAGAATCCACTGTGACTAATCTAAATTTTCTACGAAGTTTATTAAAAATCATTTAAAAAAAAACCGGCCAAGTGCGTGTCGGACCACAATGAAGGATTCCGTAGTTGGGATAAATTTATCGCAAGAACAAACTTAACTTTATAGTTGAAAAATATGTTCTTCCATACGGAATCTATGGGAGAACATGTTTTTGCAACCGCAAATGTAAGTTGGTTGATTATTACTCGTTAACTTGTAAACCCTACTTGGCTGTGATAGTTTTCCTTTTAATTTCGTTATATCGAGCCTTTTCAGGAAGAAGATCGTAACCGCCATTTTGCATATTTTACAGGAGAAGGTTTTTTTTAAATATTTCTCAAAATATTTATAGCATCAATTTGAAATTTTTACTTAGTGTTTTAAGGGCACCTCCCTACTAACACAAATGTTAAGATTTGTCTCAGTACTCTATAATCACATACATATGTCGCTTACGGTAAAACTGATGACCGTTATTAGGTAGAGCTGATATGAGTATGTCGATTACGATAATTCTTAAAATCATAAAATAGTAGAAATATTTTTTTGTGATTTTTTTTAAAACTGTTTTTACGAGATACCGTGCCAAACAGAGAAGGACCAAGAGTCAGAAATACAAAAACGTAAAAAATTACGTTGCATTATTTATTATCGTAAGTGCCAAGTAGGATGCTTGCAATAAAATTATTAACCTAGTATTATATCGTAAGCGACAGGTACTATACTTACGATCTGTCAGTCGGTGGAGGTTACGTTAAAAAATCGAATGGGTAGTAACTTACGATGAAAATTTCAAAATTAAAAAAAGTTAGTTATATTTCTACTTTGTACTCTAAAGTAAGTGCCATAAGATGCAAAATCAGTTGATCTGGCGGTCAATGTAAAAACAGTTTTTTGGGATTTTTGGCGCTTACGATGTTCTTCCTGAAAAGGCTCGATATATACTACTGCCGTGATTTTTTTACATATCCATATCCTGGCATCACACTTGACTCTAACAAAAATTAGCACTTTAAAGCTTAATATTTCGCAAACGGATCCCTGAATCCAAAAATGGTCCTAAACTCACAATATATTTGAACAACCTTTCCAACGATACCCCACACTATTGTACTCGTATATATGAGAAAAATAAAACATCCCCATGTGTTACGTGTAGGGGAGGTAGCCTAAAACAATTGTTTTTTAATGTTTTTATTTTACCACTTTGTCGGCGTGATTACTATGTATACCCATGCCAAGTTACAGCTTTCTAGTACAAAGAGTCTCTGAGCTAAGCCGCGGACAGACAGACAGACAGATGGACATGGCGAAACTATAAGGGTTCTTTGTTTACTACGGAACCCTAAAAAGGTACGTAAATACTATATCCTCTGCATACACAGTAATGATCCGACATACTATTTTCTGATGTTCCGGTGCCGGAAATGAATGTGCCGCTAGTGCAATTTTCGTCTCGTCTTTTATGATAAGTATTTGCGTAAATAGAAGGCAGAACACTTACATAACAAGAAACACATTTGCAAGACAAAGACTTTGTTCGTGGTGGTCTTTGGGACAAGCTTTTTAGTCGAATTTAAAGTTCGTACGGTAATTCATAACAAAATAATATCTACTTACCTAAGTGAGTATCTATATATACATATTATACATTAAAATCGCTTTTCCTGTCTGTCTGACCGCGTTGTTCTTCTAAACTACGCAACAGATTATGATGCTGTTCTTACTATCATTTAGAGAATTAATTATAGGTATAATTCAAATTTAAATTAAAAAATCATTTATCAATCCATTTAAGAACATATTATGTTGTAACCTACCACAATCTGTCAAATTTCTTTAATCGATTTTCAACTTTAATACTAAGATATAAGGTTCAAAGTTGATTGGGAAAATTTTACAGTTTCGGGTAGGTTGACCTGCTGGCGTCTGGACACTTGAAAAAAATTTAAAATAATACAACTTAGATATAGTGCTGAATGCTCGATGTTTAGTCAAGTCGTAAAAACCGTGCGAAGCAGAGGCGGGAAACTAGTACCGAATATAATTGAAACAGACGAGGATAACTTTATAAGTGAATAATTAAATTATTCTGGCAAAGTTAACCGAATCTTGCTTGTACCGAGAACAGTAATTTTGTTGTACATAATATAGGAAACCCGCATAAATGTTATTGTCGAATGTAAATTATGTCCGGAAAGTTGGTCGAGTCAGATAGAAAGTTGATGTGACGCATTCCTAACAAACTGTGAAGATTAATAACGGGTGAAGTTAATTACTTTTGGGCAATATAACACGGAGTTACGCAGAGCAGCCATTCTTGGAATAAATTATAGAAACTGCTGCCCTTTCCATCGTGCCGTTGCGCTCCAGTAGGTTCTAGAAAAAATACGAAACGTACTTATTGACTTAGTTTATGTTTGTTTTGTACGGCTTATGTTTCAATTGATTTTTGGAAGGATGTGAATGAATATAGAGCCAAAGGAGGTCACTTAAGGGACGTTTTGTAGCGCGTAGAAAGTGGCAAAGGAGTCTACGGCTACACTGGAATCGTAGCACGTAGCGATTCGTAGCATGAATGCCTTTGAATGAATATGATGATAAATATGACACTTCATAGAAAACATGTTTTAGGTGAATTCAACAACTATGATTGTTTACCTAATTTTGGTGGAAAATTTTGTTTCTGAATTTTTTTAAATAGGTATAAGAGGTTGTATATGCAAGAAATAAGTAAGAAGTTTTTAGTTTTAAGTTTTTTTTTTCTTTTTTTAGAAGTTCAGTTTTAGTGCAAGAAGTTTTACATTTTATGATATGCAAGAAATACGTATTCAGTTGAATACGTACGAGTATTTCATAAAATGCATATCATAAAATGTAATAAATAAATTAAATTTTTATTTAATCCTGAAAGCTTATAATATATTGTCGACATCGGAACTGGTAAGACGCCAAAATTGTTTTAATACACCAAATTATAAATAAAATAACAATAAAACCTTTTTAATTGCGCAAATTTAAAAAAACAAAAATAAAAAAAAAATAACGAATACATGTTTTATTAAAATAATAAAAAAAAAACATTTTTAAAGAATACAATGATTTTCCCTTTAGCTTTTTTTAATGATATCTTTATATTTCTTTTATTGGCAATTCCTCTAGTCTGTCGGGATCATACCATTTTTTTTATTATTTCCTCCTTTCTACCATCCTTTTCCTCTCCAAGCACTCTGCGTGTGTCAACTTTGAACTTTTCTTTGGCATGCTGGAATACAAATAATACCTAACATATTTTTTTTTTTACAATATAAGTACTACCTAAATACCTATACTCTACTTCTAAACCGAGTTATCTATTACGGGTGGTTTGTTTTTCGTTTTATTTGAGGGCTTCTAAAAACTAATTTTGGTACTTTGTGATTGGCAAAACCACCAAAATTAGAATCTTGTTTAATACCTATGTTTATTTAAAAAAAAAACTACTAAGAATAATTTTACTTATATAATAATTTTTGTATCATTTTGAAAGCATACAAAATCTTTTTACTAATTATAGTCATATTACAATACCGACTTAGTTATAAAACGTTTGAAACATTAAGTAAATAATTGCAGGTTTTTGTCCGATCACTACGAAAAGACTTACCTACTTACGTTTTTAGCGGGAAATCACACAAAGATGGCACAAGTCTTTCAGTGCTGCGTTTGAGCTCCTGGCTAAACGAAGTGAACGATGGTAGTGCTGTTCTTCTAGGTTTATTCTATACGAGCCACTTAATCATTTTATTACTCCCACCAAAGTTTAAAATTTCGCGCGGACAGTCGTTTTCGATTTTCTCTAGGATAAAGTATTGCACTAAATATAAGAATAAAACTGTCCTCAGATAGAAAAACTAATACTAAATTCAAATAAAATTAGTCATTTGTAGTAAAACAGATTGTGGACGCGCCACCAAACTTAGAAAGTTTGGTGGCGCGTCCACAATCTGTTTTTATGATTGCTAAATAACATTTTTTTTTCTAACTACTAAAATGTTTTCTACTAAAATATTTACTGCCTGATCAAGATATGTACATTTGGTTTAAGATATGATTTTCAGCCGCGCCGCCTAAAAGTTACGCTTGAGAATATCACCCTTTTGTAAATGTTTTACTTAACAAAGTGCCTAAAAGAGTAACACGTGTTAACAACACGCTTATCTGTTCCACACGGTCCGCGCCATTTTGTTAATTTAGCGTTATTTTACGGCCCATTAACATTTATTAGCTTGCAAGCAGCAAGCATGACTCGTGTTTCCCTTTTAACCGCTAGCCTTATGTAGTACTAGTACCTAGGTACCTTTTATTTATGCCAGGGAACGTTTCAATAACCCGTAACGGCAACACCCAACCTTTTATGTAATTGGAAAAGTGATGAATGAGTTAATACCATTTCTTTTGTAAAATGAGTAATTTATGAGATTACAAGGTGTTACTATTTTTTTTTGTGGGCGCGTAAATTGATGTGTCACGGTTAAATAAATGTTTTTGGTAAATTTATTTGATTGGGATATTTATCAATAGAAAACGTTTAAAAATTGGCGGTACTTTAGGTTATTAAAATATTTTTGCGTACCCGAAAGTAAGTATGTATACCCACACTAAACATATATACAATAAAAAAAAAAAAAAATGTAATGCTTAGTCGTTTAGCGGCCACATCGCCCAATGCAGAAAATACATAATTGTTAATTACGATCTAAGTACCATAACTAACTTGTACAATTAATTAACATTTTATTTGATGGACGTATTTAATTCTATAAATCTTGCCACTGACAATTTTATGTGCTAAAGCGAACTGTTTCGGCAAAGGTTCTTTACAAGTCACACATACTGTATCCTCTCTTCTTTTTCCCTCTCACCTTGGTCGCCACTACGACATCTGTTTGTTTCGTCCACTGTTCATTACGGTCTTTTTCAGAAGAGTTTTCATCCCTTGGCCTTTTCCCTCCTATCGACTCAGTGTCATCCGGTTTATAGGTACCGTGCTCGAACTCGTCAGCGCTCGTAAAAAAGAAACTGCAGGGACCAACCGAAAAAGACCGGTTGGCCCGCGTGCAAACAAGATACTAAAAAACCGGTCAAGTGCGTGTCGGACCACGCACAATGAAGGGTTCCGTAGTTGGGATGTATTTATCCCAAGAACAAAATTAACATTGTATTCGAAAAACATGTTCTCCCAACTACAAAATGTAAGTTTGTACGCACAATATTGAGAGATTTGCTATGCTATTTTAAAACCATAGACTTCTTATAGATTTTCCTGATAAGTATAATTAGAACTATATTCTGTACTTTTTTCAAAACTAGTCTCATTAAGTCGGCGATAAGGGGGGTAAATGGTCAATTTTCATTTATTTTCTTAAATATCTTTAAAAAGTATTTTATTAAGGCATTTAAAAAAAAAATTGAGATAAAACATTTGATATGTCACACGGTACAGTCTGCAAAAAAGTTTTTTAATTTTCCAATTTGCCCCGAAAAGTCACCCCCGTAAAATTAATTTATTTACGTTACGTTTCCGCGTTTGGGTCACAGAAATGTATATATGTACCAAATTTCAACTAAATTGGTCTAGTAGATTCGGAGCAAAATTGGCTGTAACAGACAAGACACACACACACGTGATCCTACCGTCCGCTCACAAGGATAGCTCGCGCTGAAGTGAAAAGATATTTTTTTTTTTTTGTTCTTTGAAAACTTCATGGAAATTATTCTAGCAGAATCGCGTCGCATCGTCGTGTCGCGCCTGTTTGACTTTAGGTATGAAGCGAAATATTTGTTCAAAAAGACGTAAAGTCTTTTGATTATTGAGTCTTATGATTATGTATAATTATGCTCAATGGACGACATTCAAGGGCTTGAAAAGGTAAAAAAGTTCTTTTAGTATTTAATATTGATGGATTTTGCGACTAAAATCTGCAACGAGCTTTTAAAGTAATATATCGAAATACTTACCAGTCTAAAATGATGGATATTCGATTGAATTTACATATGTCATTAAATGCGACAAGATGATTGATACCTTAAATATTTTTAAATTTATTCCAACCAGATTACATAAATTATGAATCATATACATTTTACCTTGATAGAAATGTACCTACCTACGTGAAAGATAGAGAGTCAACAAAATTCAATGAAACAAAAACCATTACAAAGTTTTTGTTATTTCTGTATCACAAAGAAATTGGCAAAATTCGGCAGGCAGAAATATTTCTTCAGTTTTCCAATTGTGAATTAATTGAATTATTAAACTAGGAACGGCGAATCGGGGAAAGAATGGAGAGTCATATTCTTGAATGATATTTTTTCAATCTTTTGACATATATCAATGTCAAAAGATATGGAGATATTTAAAGGAGATTGGCTTAAGAATCCGGTATATTTGTGTTAATAGAAAGAATATTTAAATCACTTTGGTATAGAAGACAGATTTCTGTTATGAGACGCATTATGGCTTTTTCTTGGTATTGTATTCATAGAATACTTTGTTTATTTTGCTATTCTATTACTTTTGATTGTATTGCTAAAAGCTTTGGTAACTTAGAAAGTTAGTAGAACTGTATAACCATAAAATAATGACCGTTAGTGAATTAAATTATTGCTTATGTAATAATTAAAAATAATGTTTTACTGACAAGTCTGGTTTGATTGATAAGGCCTGTCAGGCATCCTAGAAATTCAGACTCAGGGAAACGTAGGATCGAGAATGACAGCACCATTATCCGCTCTATTGGCAAAATTCCTTGTGTGAACATAACAGTTTTCCGTAATGTAGGGTCAAAGCATTACACGGAGGTGTGTAGATATTCCTGCCTTGTAATTAGATAATCATTCCTGCAACTAACTATTTACGGGAACGTATAAACGGGTGCCACTTTCTTATTTTTTACAGACTTGTAAAAAAGGAGGAGGGTATATACAATCAACAAGCATTTTTATATTTTTTTATCAGCTTCGTTCTGAAAGGCTAATGATAGGATGGGCAGGCAGATTTTTGTTCGCCCTTTTTTTACATTCGATGATATTAATAAAAGGAGACTGAAATATATATTTGTTAATATATATATTTTTTTTTTTTGTGCACACAATGAAGTATCTAGGACTTAACATAGATATCAATCTCAATTTTAGGGAACATGTTAGGCTGCTGTGCTGTAGAATACGTAAGCTCATATATGTTTTTAAAAACCTGAGGCACATTGCTGACTTTAAGTTGCTATAGCAGATATACTATGCTCTCTGTCAATCGCTTCTAACTTATTGTCTATCATCTTGGGGAGGGACATCTAAAACAACTTTGAAGTCTATCGAGGTCACCCAGCGTGCAATACTGAAGGTTGCGACGTTCAAGCCTATCCGATTCCCCACATCAACACTATATGAAAAATGGGAAGTCATGACCGTGAGACAGCTATACATAATAAGCATTGTCCTCCTACAACACAGCAAACTTAGCTACAATCCAATACTCCTCCAAAAACGAAGAAAAGATATAGTATGCGAAAGAACTGAGCTGTTTAAAACTAAATTTAGTCAACGCTTTGTCCACTCCATTGGTCCATTAATGTACAATAGATTAAACAGAACCCTAAACATATACCCATTAACAAAAATGCAATGCAAGAAGAAAATTACCGAATACCTGAAAAGTCTTACCTACGAACAGACTGAACTTCTTCTGTACAAACATACGCTCGCACGCCCACTCACACCACAACACACAGCAGAACACTATACAACACCACACACATCCTCTTACACATCAGACATGTACATTCCCATCTCACTCAAATAAGAGGACCTGCATGCAAACACCACACAATTTATTTTTTTCTTTTTTCTCTTTATGTACTCTCTCTAATACTTAAGTAAATACACTATAAACTGTTAAAGTGATTATGTGATTATGTAATGAAATTACGTTATGGCTTTTATATATTTGTATAATAGGTACTAGAGGGGTTCGGCACTGATAGCTGAAATACAGGCTCTGCCTAGTTCGGCTACAGATGACTACACCAATTTTTCTGAACTAAATTTGCCTGTTAAAATATTATGTAATCTATGTCTAAGTTTCTTAAAATAAACAATATTATATTATATTATATTACAATTAATCTATGACATGACATTTAATTATAACGTCTAGTTCCCGGAGGCCGTGTATATTCTGCTTGTTTCTAATTATCACTAATACTTGACTAGGTATAATAATTAATTCGTCATCAGTCTAGTCTAGACTAGCTGTACTTTGTAGTTTCATATGCTGACCCAGTTTTTGTTTTGGTTTAAAGAACTTTATTCTCATTAAGACAATCGTCACTTACATGAGAACATTAAATCTTATTACTAATTATATTATAACAGTGCGGGTAAAAGAAAAAAATTATAAGTATGAGCATTGTCAACAAAATTGGAAGCGAGTTCACATTCTTAAGATAAGGTGGTGGCACGAGTTAAGAGATGATGCCGTTTTAAACAAAAATTAACACAACACAATTTTAATATAGTGTTTCGTCGTTGGAAATTTAAGTGAATAATTTATTTTTAAATATGTGGAGTGAAGTCGCTTCTCTTACATCCTTTGGAAGTTTATTATAAAGCTGTGCTCCCCCATAGTTTAGGTTATTTTTACCGTAGTTAGTTCTTACTCTAGCTAGACAATACCAGGAGACAGGCTCGACGAGATGAGTATTTGTATTTGTTTTACGATTTCTAATCGTAGGTAGGTTGATGCTTGTGGCTAAACGATAACAGTCGCACTCGTCGATCGAAGGTTAAGCTACGCTTGCCGCGGTAGGTTCGTGAATGGGTGGTCATCCATTACACATCGAAACCCCTCTGTGCCTCGGAAAGCACGTTAAGCCGTTGGTCCCGGCTGTCATTCGCAGATCTTTGACAGTCATTACGGGAAATCAGAAGCACATGTCTGAAAACGAGTCTTCCTAAGGTAAGACTTTGCGACCGAATTCAGTCATAAAGCGATCGCTATCTTTGTCGAGACTGCCGGACCTGGTCAACATTTTATTAAGAAATTAAACGAAAAGTACTAAGTTACGATATTGGTTTAATTATAAGTTTGGTCTTACCTGCGGTACCTATCATTAAAGTTTTTAACAAAAATAGGACTTTTAATATAATTTCTAAGTGCCTACTTAGCTTTTACTATTTGATCGAGCAGTAGGAGGGTTATAAGTTAAAATTAAGATTATCCAATTTTAAAACAAAACAAACTGCTTTAACTTTTGGCACAAAATTATTCAGATTTTTTATCTTAAAATCTCAAAAAACTACGTTTAGCTAAAAGTTAAACATTGGATAAGATTAATTATGAATACGAGTTTTATTTCACAAAAAATAGTCTAAAGCGAGTTGAAAAATGTTATTTCTCAACGCTCCCAGATGGCCATGATTTTTTTTTGTTTTATAAAATATGTCTAGAAAAGTTTTCCTACTATTACAGTTTCAAATAATAATGAGTTCTATCATTTTCAAGACATGAATCGTAAAACAGGGTTTTCCTACAGTACCTGCTTATAATTTTGTATATTTTTTTGATGCCCAATGAGCTCTTCCATTTATTTTTCTTTTTTTCTTACATTATATACTTAATAGTTAGTTGTATATACATAGTTTACTTATAATTTATTTACTATGTAAAACTATATGTGCTTCTATGTAGGTATTAGCTTTTAGCTGCTGCTTCCGTTGCCATGATGCTACCGTTAAGTTTAGATATTCATAATATACAGACTATTAAGTAGGTACTTACCAAGGTTGAAGCTTAAAGTACGACTACGTATTATAGAACACACTGAAATATCAACAAACGATGAGAAACTAAAGGATACCTAGTTATACAGAATATTAGCTAACAGAGGGCGTTCCCGTTAACCCGCAATAGTATAGCTTCCATACATGCAAAAAAAAATATTATCATCGAAAAAATAATGTATGTTTTATTTTTTTATTAATAAAATTAAACTTTGCACACGCGCACTTATCTTTCAACGTGGAAAGACAAGTGCGTGTGTTTTATGTTTTTTTTTTTGTGCTTATTTAATTATATATATTTTTTTTAATGTGTATTTTTTTTTTGCATATATGGACGCTATATGCGAGTTATTGCGAGAGTATTGCGAGTTAAAGGGAACGGCCTCTGTTAGTTAAAAAACAGTATTTTATATACTATAATAATACGTAGTCGTACTTTAAGCTTCAACCTTGGTAAGTACCTACTTAATAGTCTGTATATTATGAATATCTAAACTTAACGGTAGCAATAACGAAGCATTACTAATACGTACCCGTTTATGCAATATGAACCTTTGTGAGTAACATAAGTACGGACATATTCCGAGTATTATTAAGATCATTTGTTATTTGCAGCAATATTCGGCTACGATATAATAACATACTCATTGGACTTTACCTTGGTGGGTATATAACGAAAAAGATAGTTTGTTGCCATAGTTCTATGTTCGTAGCTTTCCCCATTGTGAAATTTTTGCGTACCTCATTTTTATTTTGCAAATAAAAAAAAATCACAATTACTTAGACCAGGTGCCTCAACGATGTTAAATCATAACCTTATTTGGCAGCAAACAAAAAAGGGTTGCTGTCATTAGTATTCAGTACCTACACAACACAAACAGTAGGTAGCTATCAAATTCTCTGTTTCTGTTTCAATG